>OW386166.1:64980251-67480251 GCA_936431705.1 Cheilosia pagana | reverse complement strand
CGCGAAGCTTTAGAATTTCATTGCGCACGAAGGGTGAACGAATTTTTAGAGTACAAGGAAGTGTAAAGAGAATGGCAGTGAGGTGTCATGATTTTGAAGCTCGTTAAAGTGAAGATAAATGAGGTGACGTAATTGCATTTAGTACGACTTTCACGGTGGTATGTGCTTCTGAGAATGACATAATTGAAAGTAGTGTCTCCAGCCGGTGATAGTTGGGGGAAGCTCACACGGATGTGACAACAGTGGAGCACCTAAATGTTGCGCTGTGAGAGAAAAAGAGTGCACAGATGCATAGATATTGCTGCGGTAACAAAGGGCTATTTATTTACAGGTCTCTGTGCCGTGTGTTTTCAACCATGGTGGCCCTTTTTCCGGTGACCTTGCCATGGTTTTGCATTGGATTCGGGTGAGTTACGGCAAACGGCAGTTTCTTGTTTATATGCGACAAAAAAAAGTATTCCCAACGTGAAAAACTAATATAGGTTAAGGTAATGGACGGCACGCCAACTATAGAAATAGACAATTTGACTCAGTTGTTTGTAATAGCCCATAACGTTTGCAGAATTGTCAGTATTGATACCTTAAACTGTACTTTATTTCAAATACTAGCGGACCCCTGCACACTTCGTAGTGCAAAATAGAAATAAAAAAAAACAAACTCAAATTTATTTAAATCAGTCATAAATGGTTTTTATCTAGGAATGACGGGCAATGTTTGTCTGAAATCGCATGACAATAAAAACAATGCACCACCAAATAACTCTGAGTTATTTCGAACATCTTTTACCTGATTAAATGCATAGTTTACGAGTCTATAAAGAACACACAGACAAACATTCATTTTTATATATATAGATTATTGGATTTAACAATTTGGATGTTTTTTTATTTTTTTAATGACTGCTTTTAGCATTTTAGTAAAGTTTTATGAGAGACGTTGCGGTCTATTAAAGCTAAGTGATGGTATTGACATGTCACTAAGTCTGGAAACCTGTAAAGAACTTTTCTTATTTCGAAAGTGTAGCCCTAATTCAGCTGTACAATATTCTCAAACTGGCCAAAGCTCTGCAGACAGACACAATTCTGCCTTCATTTGACTGAATTTATGTTTTACGTGTAATATTTTTTTGACACAGTTTGAGACAGTTTGACTTTAATGGTAAATTTTAAAATATGTTTCCACGTGTCTTTTGAATAACTAATTTGAACCTTTAATTTAATTTTAATTTGTTCTGTCATTTAAAAAAAAAATGAAATTAAATTGCAAATTTTTTATTTGATCAGAAAGACTGCTAAATACTTAAAGTTAATCATGTTTTCTATCCTCTTCGCTCTTGTTCTTTACATCTGAAAATCAACTGCACTTTCTTAAGTTGTCTTACAAGTAGTCTGGAAGACCGAACCTCCGGTTCAAAGACCAAGCCATCGCGGATGCCAGAGCGCTTGGTCTGGAAAATTGGAAGCAGCGTGCCCGGGATCGCAGAGGATGGAAGGCTGCAGTGTCTCAGGCAGAGACTCTCCACGGGTCGGGAGCCCGTTAAGTAAGTAGTACAAGTAGTCTGGACAAATTTCACATTTTATTCTTCCACTATTTTATAGTCATCGGCAAAAGTATTTTGACAGAAATGCAATCTTCCAAGACGATTACAAAAAGCCATTGAGCGGCTAAAGCAAATATTTTTGCATATCAAATAATCCTATTTTATTCCTTTTTCAAATTTAAGTAAAACTTATTCTGTCAAAATAATCACGCGAGATATACATACAAAGTTAACTTTCTTTCTTTTATTGAATTTAAGCACTGTAATATATTCATCTGTTAATTAAGTGAATAAATCATGTATTTAAAAAAAAAACTCAAAAAATTAACTTTTGATCGTGTCAAAATACTTTTGCCGATGACTGTTCTGCAAACAATTAAATGCAACACATCTGCCTGGTTGACCGTCGAGCAAGTGATCGCTTGGCGCTCCCTTAATAACTTAATATAAATACCTATCAATCTTAAGAGAGTATGTATACATTTAATGGATTAACTTTTATGAAACGTGACTACGGGTATCCAATACGTCATTTTGTCGCCACAAGCAGACTGACAAGTGAATGGGCTTAGACTAAGGGACAAGCTTTGCGAAAAGATTAAGCCATTTAAAGTAAGTCCAAATAGATATTTTTTTAACGTGAGTAGCTTTTAAGTTATGAACGAATAATTGATGAACTGTGAACTCTCTGATAAGGGGCCACTGCAAGTACCAACAAATTTGTTAGGCTATGAGACCAGGCGAGAGTAACAAGGTCGCATGAAGTGGAAAAACATGAATTTTGAGATACAGCGAAAACAAAACAAAACATTTTTTCATTGCAGTTGTGGTTCAATTTGTTCATAGATTAAATGCTTTATGTGTTTATGCAATAAAGCCGAACAAAAATAAATTTTTATTCAATATTGTCCACAAACTCAATAAATTGCATTAAGAATCAACGTACAACTTTGTTGAACCTAAATAGGTAAACAAATAAAAACAAATTCAAACACCCACAGAAAAATGTTTTTTTTTTGTGATACTGCAAGCATTTTATTTAAATATACATAAGAGACATAAATTCATTGAATTAATAATTTGATTACAAAATTTTTTCAAAACCTCCCATAAAAAAAACATTTCAGCTTTACTTTGATTTTACTTTAAGATTATTAATTTTGAAGTTAATATAAACAAGTATAATTATGAAAAAATTTTACCCTCGCAAATAAGCTTCATTAGTGGTCGCTGTAAAAAGTGTTGGCAGCTTAAAAACAAAACTCTACTAAGAACAGCCTTGTTTCTCTTAAAAGCATTGAATAAAGTATTAAAAGTATAATATATAAATTAAGTTTATTTAAGCGAAAAAGGGGGGATTCAATTTTACTCCAGGTTTGAATTTCAATTGAATTGATATGAATAAATACCTTTTGCACAAACGATAATATACGATTTTTCTCACTTTTTCTGAAAAATAAAGAAAATAGTACTAAAGCACAAAAAATAGGGAGCACTAAATTTTTTTTTTAACAAAAAAAAATCCAAAATTTCATTGCATCTAAATAAATTAATTTCTGTCCGATATTTATTTCTTGGTTATTTAAACAAATCCCCTATGCCGCGCTGTTGCTGGCCAATATAATATTTTCCATACACCACTGGGCATGTTATATTTATTAACATACTTTTCGCTCTTCATATTATGTGCAGTATTCGCTGCGAAAAATATTTGTAAAAATGTCGCTTGTCAGTTGCAATTGCTCAATTTTTATGTTTGGGTTTAGGAATTTTCCTAAACCGCCAGTTAATGATGTGAATTTTTTATTCGGAAATACACACACCCAATGCCAGGGTATGGTGATTGATATTTTCATTCATAATCTTACGACATAGGCACTCTTAGTTTTGGTAGAGATAAAGCTTTAGCCTGCGTATTCGTAGGTATTTTGATTTAATAGCTGCATTGCATGATCTTAAGTTGACGATGGGAACTGATTTTTGGCAAGATTTGTTTTTAAAGAATGCGGACACGACAGAAGAGCTATACTCGTTGCATAAATTGCCAGCAATTGGGCAATGAAGCGATGGTAATGTGTGCAAATTGCATTGGATGATTGGGATTTTTTTCACCCTTAATTGCATTAGATAGATGGATAGTGCTTAGCTGTGTTAATAAAGACCTACGTCTCTACAAAATAGGTACACAAACAAGTCGCCTAACAAAATATTTATCAGCTGCTTTGGGTTTGCAATAAAACAAATTACATTCGGCCTGACAATCCCGTATCTTACACACAGTCTTGACTCTTTCTTAATCAAGAACGTGTTATATTTCACAAACGTCAAATGTCATCGCCCCTTAGAACGCTTTGTGGGCCTCAGATGTCTAATCAGCAGACTTTTAGTACTGCTCACAGTCACAATAGCTCATCTTTTTCAACTGACAGCGATCACGTAACGTTATTGCCCAGTACTATGCGCGCGCGCATTTAAACGTTCTCTGTTCATCTTAAGATGAGGCGCGCGAGTTTTGATCGCAATCTTTAACAAAATGTTTGCCAGTTGTTTATGAAATTTTCAAAATAACAATAAACCAGCCGGTCGGGGTCGAGTGGGGCGGCCAGCAGGGATACCTCTTGACTTACAGGGGACAAAAATGCCAAATAGAAGTTTCAAGATTTAATGCTCAAGATAATGGCAATTGATAAGCCATCCGAACGCCACTCACAGCATCGCAAAATGTGGAAATAAGTCAAAGATGCCATATAGCCAAAGACGAGGAGGTTTGCGACGCAGGCGGCCTAAGGTATACCTACTCACAATAGACACGAGGCATCAGGCTATTTAATTGTGACGATGGGATTGGTATTCGCTTGGCAACATTACAAAAGTTTATGGAGAAAAAAAGGTGGCTGCTGTTCCTGCTATCCTCGGGGCTAGTCGCTAGTGTTTGGAGTTTTTTTTTTTGTAATCAACTGTGGGGTCTAATAAGAAACTTCAAATATTAAAATTTTGTAGAACTTGAGATAACTTGAAGCAGACAATTTGTCAAACTCGTATTTCGATTGTTTACCCGGTCTTTGCCAGTTAAGCCATTAAAACAGTCCCTAACCTTTTGGTAAAACTTTCTTCTGAGTCACTCTTCCCATATACTTACTACGAGTAAGGCGAACCCCTAAATACAATATCACCATTTAAAAGCATCCTTCTGTTTCTCAGTGATGGTATTAGTGACAAACTTTTGTGTGAGAGTTCCTGCGGAATGACTTTCGTCAGATGGCTGTTTCAGCGTTACACCAGTTGTCATCTGACGTTGCTTACCTCGTTAAATGCGCGGAAGTGGCAGACCGCCTTCTGAATGATAAGATGTGAGAGAACCTAAAATGCTTGCGAGGTTTCAAGTCATGTGTCATATATTATTTTTGTTATGCATAGGTACGGGCGGTACTGCCGATGTTGTCCTCTTTTCGAATTTTAGCAGTAAAATGGGCCCTGTTTTGACCTTTTTCCTAAGCATGTTTCTAATGACAGACAGGCAACCAAAGGCGCTCCTCTTGTTGTGAATGTAGGTTTTTTTCATACACCTCTAAACTTGACCCATCCCATTGCACTTATTTATAAGGAATGCTGTCAATTTTGTTGGCCTCCAAAGTTCCAGTTGAAAATAGACTTTTTAAGGGGTTTACGTTCTCCGTTCTTCAATAAATACCTAGACAATCGAGTGTGCGGGATGAGCATACTTTTATCGGTAGAGAAAAAAGGACAACGTCTGCTCCTTTGCAAATAAGAGTATATATTGAATCTACCCTCATTGATCTTCCCAAGCTTGTCCTGGAATAACAAATTCATTAAGGTTGGCGTTTGCCGCTTGTCCCCTGTCGGGTTCCACTGCATTATCTTTCTCCATGTATTTCTTTATGTAATGACATTTGTGGCAAACAATTCGGCAACGTGGTACCTACCTAGTTAATCGTGAAGGCTCTCCGCAAATCCAAGCCCACAACCGGCAGCAGCCGACATTAGTAATTTGCCATCGGCTCGCATAAATGGCATCGCATAACATCCCCGATTCAATAGGATGAGTCGCGGGTAGTCGTTTTCATTGTGCCATCAGACAAGATGAATATTTTCCACCATACGATGCGATATTGCATAACTTGGCTGATTGTGCGATGACTCTGGGATGAGCATCATAGATGAGCATCATAGATGCTCATTAAATGTGAGAGAATGAAGCGGTGGCTGATGCCATAAGCCAACCAAGACACGACAACCAAGAAAGCGGGCTTCGGTCGCTCTCCTTGGCTTGGGGTAATAAAAAGTGAAAAATGCTAAACGAAAAGAAGATGCGCTCCCGATGATGCGCTTTCAATTGAATGGCTCGTCGTTGGCTGTGAGTCCATTGAGCCGATTTGATTTAGGTATTCATTTGATGCTGGGTTTATGTTGGCGTGCCCCTATCCAGCTGATGCTGATTTCTCGTGCCGATGTTGAATTGAATTTTTAGTTGCATGGTTGGCTGCCCCGAATATGCGATGGCATTTCGGATTCCAGGAAGGCAGTATGACTTAATTGAATCTCTTTTGTATTAGGTTGGTAATTAAGAAGTCAAAGGAAATGGAATAAGCATTCGCTGATAATGAATATATTATATGAATATGAAGCTTATTTTCTTTAAAATTTACACACTGATATCCGAACTGCATAAAATCCACCTTACAGGGTCAATCAACTCCATCGGGTAAGTGTATGACGTGGGTAAAGCAGCATTGGAATTTCGCTCAATAAAGTAGGATTTAATTGATATTTAATTGACATTTAATTGATCTATTCTTGAACTTATTGCTTTTCAGGAAGTTGTATAGATTCTTTGGGGGACTTAGCTTACCGGTAGAGCTGGACCCGCCACATTGACTTTTGAAGAATTTTTTGCGAATACCTATCACCGATTAAAAACTAAATCGATTTTCAATCTGATAAGCCGTTCGCCAACAACCGCCTTTTTAGTGTTTTTTTTTGTAACTGCAAGTTCGCAGTAAGACTCTTTTGTTTTTCAAGGAAAAGGCTAAACATTTAATAAAAAACTAACCTGCATGAATTTTACTACACCGAATAGCTCAAAAGAAGCGTTTTTTTGTAGGCTACTATTTAAGGAAAACAAATAGTTTTTTGCTATTCTCCTATTAGCCAAAAAAAAAGTAACCGAGACCTACCGAAAACAAACAAAATTAAAATTAAAATAATAGATTCCGCCCGAATTCTACGAAGCCACATAGATCAAGACAAGCGCCTATTGATTAACTCCTAAAATACAAAATTTTGTCGCTCTTCTCTAAATGTGTCAGAAAATAAAAAGTTCAGCTTGCCAGAAAAAACAAAGCTACTTTAAATACAAAAAAAATGGAGAATTTGAAAAAGGTCATAATCTGCTGAAAAGGTAAACTATCTTAAGTCAATTTTCATAGTTTTTCAGGAGAGCAAAAAAACATCAGAAAACCTAATTTAAAAAAATCCTCTAACTTTTAACTCTAAGGCAAGGGCTTTTTAGAAGGGAAATTTTGTCTTCTTTTTTCCTAGCCACGTTTCAAAACAATATTTTAAGAAATCAGCGAGATATGAGACAAAATGCCAATTTAAGATGATTTACCTTTAGCGTGTTTGCTCATTAAGAAATCTTAAGTTGAGATAAGATACTTTAGCAGATTTTGTGGAGTATCGATTTCAGTTCTTAAATAGACTTAAGATGAAGTGCGCATTACAGTGCTTTTTAGGAAATGCTAATTATATTTTGAACAAAATATCTTAACTGAAATAAGACGTTTTTTTTACAAGTAGTATATCATCTTATGGGTATTTAAGATAATTTATTAAATATTAATACGCATTTTTATCAACTTAAGATGATTTTGATTTTCTATAACTCGGCATACAATTCAGATACAAGGACGAGGGTTTGGTACAACTATGCGTATTGAATAGGGGAATCTTTTGCAGTAAACTGTTAAAAATTCACTTAAGTCGACTTAAGATAGTTTACCTTTTCAGCAGAGAGCGAAAATCAGCAAAAATGTGTTACCTTCTCTGCCAATGCCAAGACTATTAAATGTTGTACACATTGTGGCTAATATTGTTCTTATACTGAAACCAAATAGAATTTGTCGTACATGAACTCTTCTCGTTGGCCTAGATTGATAACGTGATAAGTTTTACAGTGGTTAACATAAGTATGAATATACATCTTATAGTCTGCTACCACATGATTGCTATTAAATTTAAAAGGCCTAATAAAACAATGGACTGGAAGAAGAAATTCAACTTCTGGCAATGCTTTCACTAGCAAAGGGGTCTATACTTGAAGAGATTTCAATTCAATTTGAATTTATTGATTGAAAAAGTGGTTGCGGAAAGAACCTGACCCCACAGTTAATCTTGTACAAGCGCAAGTCTCCAGCGATACAGGAGCTGCACGTAGCCAAAGTGATTGTTAAACAGAGTTCACAGTTGATAATAGATAAAAGGCAGCACATATAACATTGCCTTTCATGTGTTGTGGTAAGGGCTTGGTAAAACTGTCAAGTCTCTCTGTGATGCAAAATAAGACCGGAATCAAGCCATTCCTAATATAATTTAATTAATTTAAGTAAACGGTACTTTTACTGATGTCGTATGATATAGGCCACAGGTTTTGAGCTTCTCTAACAAACCTCTCCCTATTTATCTACAGGTCCCGTAAGTTATCTTGCCCAAATAGGCTCTCAATCGCTAATTGTGTTTTCCCTCGATAGGTAACCGTAACCAGATCCAACCAGACCTATAGACTAAAGCAAGTAAAATGGAAATAAAGCGCGAAACCAGTCATTTTATTGGTGGTTTTAATTACTGGATGGAGATTGTTAAAAATCTTCCTTAGCCCTATCAAAAAAAAAAAAATTTCTATAGCAAGCTCAATTTTTCCCCAACTTTTTTTTTTCGTCTGGCAACACTATTGGCTTTTTGGTCTTTTCCTTGGTGATGAAATTCCAACCCAAAAAGTGGAAAATTCAAACTCAGTCTTGTCTGCTGGTATTTCATGGGTGATGAGAGCCCAAGACCTACTGTTTCTCTAATCATATTTCCTTTTTTTTTCATCTTATGCAAATTACCTTGAGTTCAAGTCATTAATTTTTGTTGCACACATACATTCCGAGGAGAATAGCTAAATTCCATAATTCCATAATGCGCGATGATGAGAAGCGGGAAATAAATAATTATTGCCATTATAACGGGTATCATGCGCGAAAAGATTTGTACACATCTAATTGAGAGTCGTTCCAAAAAAAAAAAAATATAGATACCCCCTGTCAGCCACGACAGAAATACACACTCAAAGATGAAGAATAATGCCACCTCGTAATCAGCTACGAAAGGTCACTCGATCCAACTAAATGCTACGGTTGCCATTATTTTCAGGATCAAATTGGGTTCAAGTGAAGGGAGCCCGTTTCGTGGTAGTTGTTAATTTTTTGTAAATAAATTGAAAGCAATCGATGTATATGGATCAAAGCGGACCTATCCGGACTTAATCTCAGAATAGTTCATTTAAAGACCTTGATGGAAATTATGGCATGGAACTAAACAAAGGTATGTTGTTGGGCAATTGGCTGAGAAAATCTTTATGATACATGTCAGGCAAGCAGCTGGTATAGGAGATGAGAATATATGGAAGCCGAAAAGTAAAACCCCATTACCACTGTCATCATCATCATCACCGTGAAATTTTAGATCGTTAGGCGTAAAGGCCAAATGAGAAGTAAAATTGGAAGATAATGCCCCCGTAACACAAAGGGTATTGTTTGAAATTTGTGTGAATATGTGGGATCGAGGTGGATTACATGTTGTCAGATGCTCGTTTGGCATCCGTCAACATTAGTTGGCAATTTTTTGAAAATTCTTGAAAGGCTCGTTAAAATTCATAGATACGTCCCACTGACGGCTTGAATTACTAATTGAACATCCTATTCCTTCCTTTTGTTTTGCAGTAGCTGCTGCTGCGAAATGATAGCGAAAAGTGGGTAGTTGTAGTAGATTGCTTGGTACAATTCTCCACTCTCTTTTTGCACACATTTATTGTCCGGGACATTATTTGCTTGCGAAAATAGCTCACTTATTTTTATTCTTTTTCTGTTTTTGTAAAAAAGAAATCTCAAAAAGGGATTTTTGTGTTCCGAAGAATTGAAGAAAACGTGGCTCATATTCCGTTAGCATCAGTATCGGTTTAATTTTTATTATAATTTCTATCAATTACAAAATACAATTTCCGGCTGTTGTCAAATGTCACTTGTACTTGTGTAGCAGTAGCAGCTGATGGAACTCTCCACAAATTATTTTCAGCTGACATTTTGCTGTCCATTTGGAGACCACCGGAAAATCTCGTTCCGAAACAGCAGCATAATATGATTTTAATGTTCAAAAAACCTTGTATATCTCAGAAGAGCATATCCAAAATGATGGTATAGAATTTCGTAATACGAGTGAATTTAAATATCCTGGTTGGTTAGCTTTGGCGTTTATAATATGTAATTAATTTTATCAAACGGTAAATATTTTCTGATCTTATTCGTTGGAATACAACAATGCTCTTTTAAAAAATGTCAGCATTCTAGTCAAAGCTTTCGTCTGAAAAGTCTACGGACTTACCAATCCAGGAATTCAAATTGGCACATTTCTTAATTTTTTTTAAAGGAATGGCCAAATTAAGGGGTTGAAACACTTTTTCAATAACTATCCAACTTATCTTTTTTCTTTTTCTTTTATCTTTGCTTCAATCCCTCATTGGTCGTCGCCTTTTTATTGCCGCACAATAAATTATAAGCCCAAAAGCCTAACCAATTCATCATAAACACGTCTTTCCAATCATTGTCATGTGGTATTTCACTTTAGCAAATTCCATACAAGTCTTAGAAATCAGCCCACAGCTATATGAGCACCAGTTGATGCATCTTCAATTACGTACAACTACAACCTACCTATAAGAGCAAATTGTGGGTACGTACTCCTACATAACATTATCTTATAGAATTCACAGTCTCAAGGTAACAACGTAACTTTCAATTTCACTAAATCGTTAAACCGTGTTGAAGCTCAAATGCCCGCGGCTAACTGAGTGAATACCTGCATAGAATCAAATGATGCTGCCTGCAAGAATACAATGTTGAGAAGACACACGGTAGCAACTAGCGGCCGGCTGCAAAGCATACAAAAAAGTGTAAACGACAAATAAATGAACTAAATCTGTCATTCTCTGTGGGATAATGAGGAAACGTCTGGTCTCATTTACCAGTTAAGTTTGTTGAAGTTGTGACTGTGAGCCGTTCGATGGCTCACAGGTTTGCACTGAATCTGGTCGCAAAAACGTAAGCGATCATTTGTCGCTGTTTATCTCTGGTGGTTAATGTTTGAATGGACTTTTTTTTTAAATGATTAGAGAATGGCTTATATGATTTATGGATCGTTATTAAACAAATACGTACAACAAAATGTTAACAGTAGGTACTCAGTACTAAACAAGAGCCTTTCGTAACCGATTGTGGGCATTCGTAAGATTATAACGTTCACTCCTTATCGCTTGCATGAAGAATTTACCTACGTTACTTTGAAAACGAAAGGAATTCTTATTTGCGCAAGTTGAAGAAAAAAATGTAAGACATTTGGTATTGCTACTTTTATCCATAACCACAAAAAAAATTATTCAGAATTAAATGGTATTAATATATGTAGAACAATTAAAGCAACAGTAACAAAAGTGGTGCTTGGTGCTATCAAAAATCAGGAGTGAGGTTCTGTAAGATTAAAACCGTTCAATCGTTTTGGTTGAAATGAACGTTTTGCTTCATGTAAATTCGAAAACGAAAGTAAATTTCATTTGGGCGAAAGAAAGAAAGGAAAAGCTTTTTCCTCGACGTTTTCGTTTTCTTTGCTTCATATAACTCCAAAAACGAAAGACGTTTTCGTTTGATGCGAAAGGAATACAGCGAATGCTATTTGGTTAATGTTTCTCATTGACTTTGGTTATTTAATATGTTGGCGAATTATTTATTAATATCAAGCGATAGTTCTGATTGCGATGTGAAGGATTGTGTAAATTTAAGAAAAATCCAAAAAAAAATTTTTCGAGATTGTTTGGATCCTCTTACGATTCCCGATGGAGGGTTTGTTTATAATACTGACTTCTCCATCCACTCGATCATAATAATTTGTTGCGTTTGTGTTGACGTCCTATTAGAATGTAATTAATTAAAATAAAATCTTTTTTTATATGTCGGTAATTGTTAATTGTACTTACCTGCATTATTATTCAATTGTTCAGCTTTTGTTACGACCAAAATATCAACAAACCAAATATTTACATATTTACATACATTAGCCGTCAAGGCAACATATTTGATCAGCTTCTCAATATTTTATTTTTTGTTACACTGTTTCATAAACCCTTGCGAACAAGAAGAAGAAAACATAAGCAGTTACATGAAGCAAATTTTCACTTTCGCGTAATATCTTTGGTTTTTTAAAATGCGAAAGTGGTTTTCGTTTCGTTTTTTTTTTTACAGAATCCTTTCCTTCTAAAAGCTTGCTAATAGAAAGAAGAAAACGAAATAAATTACATGGAAAGAGTTTTCGCTTTGGCATGATTCCTTTCGTTGTTTTTAGATGGAAGTGTTTTTCGTTTTGGTTTTTTTATAGAATCACACTTCAGGGGTGGGATTGACTATGAGTTGGTATATTGCTGGTAAATCATTTGCATTTGGCAGCTGTCAGTTCTATGCTCTCAAAAGGTCAGTGCAAAAGTCGAAATTTGATTACCGCAAATGACAACGATGACTTGTTTTGTCAAACTCAAAAATTTTCCCTGCTTGGGTATTAGTAGATCGTAAAAATTCTTTGGCTCCTGATCAATAACTGCTAATAATAAATGAAACACTCCATTAGCGACCATTAAATTTATGTGTGTGTATGGACTGACAGTGATCTTAAACTTTATGTCTTAAACCCCTTCAGTGTTGTGAAAATACGTGTATATGCATATCTACAAAAAAAATTTTTAGTAAATTCCAATAATATTCAAAAGTTTGTCCATTGACATTAAATTTAGCAGTTTCCAAATTAGGACTTCATCTCATCACTACAAACATTCAGATTTTTCAGAAGTTGTTTATTACACTGCCAACATTACAATCTCATAAACAGACTATGGAAGCCTTAAAATGGCTTAAAACGTCTTCTACATCCCCGCCCTGCTTTAATCGAAGACTTCGCTCGTTATGCAACAAGAGAAACAAATTATGGGCAGTTTTCCTTAGAAGCAATTCTTTTTCCGACTTCTTCAACTATCTCGGTTCATATTTTCAATTCATTCAAGTTTATAGCTCAACAGGTCCAGATGGTCTTCCCGCCATATTTTTTTCAAAAAACGTTCCTTCAATCCCTCTATCTCTATCCAGCTTTCGTATATCTTTCAACTGTCGCTTTCTCAAGGTGAATTTTCTCAGATATGGAAGTATTCCTTCATAACACCAAGGGATTAAAGAGCGAAGTAACTAACTATCGACCGACTTTCGCATTTACCCAAACTTCTCGAAAGCGCTCTCGGCTTTGAACTTATTTTGCTAAAATGGATATCTTCTTACTTGCAAAACCTTCTTCCCCTTCTCTTCATCCTGACCATTAACGACTTGAAAAGGTCATTCAACACTCAGCCATATCTCTCTATGCTGACGATAACAAATTTTTTAAACCCATTTCCTCACAACATTACTCTAGACTTCAAATAAATCTAAATAATTTTTTCACCTGGTGCCTCAAAACAGTTTAGAGCTTAATGTCACCTAATACCAATCTATTACCCTCTCACGTAAGTGCAACAAGTCTCCTCCTCGAACTTACCATCTCCACGGTTAACCTATATCCATTATACGCTAGCCAAGCGTGGTCTCCCTTTCAACGTTTTCTTCGTTTTGCTCTTCGGGGTCTATCGTCTCAAACTCATCAACCTGAATACCCTTGAGGAACGCAGGGACGTAGCAGACATTCTCTTCATTCAACGACTCCTCTCAGGCTCCATCGTATGCTGCGAAAGGTTAATTGAAACCACACAGTTTTTGGTTTCAACCGCAGCACTCACTCCCCTTAAATTGGATCATCCTTTGCCGTAAGCCCTAGTTATAAGTACTCGATTTAAGTTGTAGGTTTAAGTTTTTAGTTTGAAGCCATTATCAAAGCTTGTATTTAGCCAAAAAAAAAAGAGGTTTTGCCCCTACCAAAATTAAATAATTTTGATGTAATGCAATCGAAGTGACCCTGCCTAAAGTAACCTGAAACTATTCTCTTCATTATTGGCAAACAGAAGGTGTAGGGAACAAAATAAAGATGCTATGTGTAAACAACATTATTACATAAACATTTTTGGAAAATTATGTAGGTATAGAAAAATATGTAAAATCCACTTACTCTTTATTGTCTTAAGTTCGGCATTTCCGAATAACTAATGAAGTCTATAATTTACGTGTCTAACAGAAAAGCATTAATGCATTAGCATTTCCTGAAATAAAAAGGGCCACTTTTACAAAGAGCTCTCTACATACGAAATCTGCATAATGTATCCCTAAAATTAAATACACAACTTTATGATAATCATTAGACTGTAAGATTTTGTTAAATGTAGAGTGCTTGCTTGGTAATAATCTTCAAATGAAAATCAAATATACCTTCATAACTAAGGCGGCTACAGAAAAAAAGAGTGATTATACAACAAGCATACATGAAAGGACAACTTGCAATTCAATATGTTACACCATATATTATACAATATTCTACATTTTAAGTGGCCATCGAGCTACCTTCTTTTTAATTGGTGATTAAGACATAAGGTCTCTTTAATTGAATACCAATATCAGTGAAGTAAAGAAAGGCAGAAAGGCAAGAAGACTAATGAGCAGTAAGGCAACTCCAATCACATTTGTAATAAAGTGGTTTAAGGTAGAGTACTTTGATGTGCTTAGTTTGATTCTACGAACTTCTAAATCTCGCTTAATTGATTGGCGCTGGAAGCAGTTTACAAGCATAGCTATGAACACTTCATCAGAATGGTCCCAAAATGGACTGCTGCTGTCAGTTCACTTCTACTGTGGATAAATGCTAAGTGTAAATTTTAAAGATCGCAAGTGTAGTCTAGTTATTTGATACATAAATATTTTGGCGCGACAGGTCTATGGGACCCAAGGACTAGCTTCTTACAACCATTCGTTTTGTGTGGGTTTTCAATTTTGGGACGAATGGAAGGGATCTACAATTTTACGCCGAGTCCAAACGGCTAATTGAAAAGCTCATTCATGACAGTTTTACTCTCGAATGTTTGTCAGGCGTTCGCGAGAGGTGGCGAAGTGGAAAAAAACCTTGAGATGTAATTTGGCCCTTTCGGGATTCGAACCTGGAACCCCTCGCTTAGTAGCCCAACACACTACGACTAAGCCACTGCGCCGATTGGGTGCAGATGATTCTATTTAACTTTACTCTTCTTCACTTATGGTCAATGCCGGTGACTGACGTAAAGTAATTAAATTCTGTATGCCATTTTCCAAAAGTCTGCGCAACTATATAATGACGACATCTACATCATTAACAGAAAAGAAAAGAAATAAATAAATATTTTGGCACGACAGGTCTATGGGACCCAAGGCCTAGCTTCTCACAACCATTCGTTTTGTGTGGGTTTTAAATTTTTGGGACGAATGGAAGGGATCTACAATTTTACGCCGAGTCCAAACGGCTAATTGAGAAGCTCTTTCATGACAGTTTTACTCTCGGATGTTTGTCAGACGGTCGCGAGAGGTGGTGCAAGTATATCAGTACATATTATGCTGTCAACAAGAAGGGACACACAACATCGAAAATTTTAGCTTTGATGTAGTTCGTGACTTTTTCTACCTCGGCTCCGCTATTAACTTTGAAAAGGATATCGCATCAAAAATTGGTCGCTTCGATTGAAAAATTCTTCGAGTGGTTTTTGGTCCCATTGGCGTTTACGGACTTTGGAAGAGGAGATTAAACAGCGAATTCTACAAGCCGAGCTGTATAGAGGAATCGATCTGGTCAGAAAAGTATCTACATCAAATTCGTTTAATATGGCTGGGGAATGAGGAACAAATAGACATAAACGCTCAACCTTGAAAAGGCTTTGATTTCAACCCGGAGGGACAGCACATTAGAAGAATACATCAAAAGAAGGGGACCTCAAAAGACTTCGAGTGCGCAACTTGAGGCAGTTAGCCAAAAGTCGCGATACTGGAGAGGCGTATTGTTTAGGCCCAGATCCACCCGGCCCCGGGACTGTAGCGCCAGGCGCCACCTAAGTAAGTTACTATTTTTATAAGATCTATATGAAAATGCGAAAACGTACTGAATCCGCTTTTGCCAATAAAATATTCCACATACGCCAGAGTCACCATATGCAGATTGCCCTATAGTTCTCGCTATAGAATTAAAACGTGATCCTCAAATCGTTCATGCAGAGTGTCAATGGTTGCGTCGACTGTGTTGCCCTGTTCGGATAATGGAACCACATGCCGTCTACCTTCATATCGTTCAGTTTCACCCAAAAGAAATCAGTTAGAATCGTTGTGCAGCGCTCGCCTTTAATGCTGTTGGCCTCACCAACGTCATTTTCAAAAGTACAACCCAATGACGCCGCTGCAAGTTACTTTTTATAGATCCATTGCCACTTTGTGAACCTCGTGTGAATTGGAGTCATCCCATATACTGCCATTTTGTTTGTTAACATAGCCATTCGTCTAAAAATGCGCCTCGTCGCTAAAGATGAATTTTCGGTCAAAATGCATTTCCTGTTTTAAATCCTCTTCCAAAAGCCCAGTCAACGAACAAACAATGTTGTCTATGGTAACTAACATTGAACTTTTGGGACATTGGGATTTTGTACGTACGGATGCAGTCTCCAATCGACGACTTGTTTGTTAAGGCTTGCTGTCTTAACAAGAGCAGACATATTGTTTCGTTTTAATTGCCATATTGCGAAGCGTCACCAACCCAACCACCTACCGTCACCTAACGATCTCTCAGCTATTGCTTAGTTGTCATAAATTCGTAAATAAGTAAATTAATATCAGCGAAATAATGTCACGAAAATTATGTAAATAATTGCATTGATGTAAAGACGCAACTGTTTCTTTTTTGCGTGCAACAACGAAACCTATCTTACTATTTTACATCTGCCAAAGTGCCAACAGCATTTAAAACTCCTCGTTTTCATTTTTGTTTTGTTTGCTTGTAAAAATAATTGGTGAAATTATGGTGACAAAGTTGGCAGACCTGCCGAGAGATGAAAAATTACAAAATTATGATTCAATGTGGGATATTTGAGGTACTTTTTGTATATTGAGGTATTTTATATGGATAACATAATGCACACAGATGCGATTGAAACATCGAAAAACGAATAGCTTATCTTTATATTGATTTTTTAGCAGTCATATAGGTGTTCATTTTGTGTGAATTTCGGGACACCCTTTAGATGCAAATAAAATTGAATATTTGAAAGGTAAGTAAAAGTGCGCGCGAAACAATATTTTCCAAAAAGTAAATCTATAAAATGGATAGGATTTTGGGGAAGAACATGAATTCAAAAGAGAGTGGTTAAAATAGCTCATTCAATTGCACAAGTGGTGTACAGTAAGAACGAGTTACAAAAGTTTAAAAAAAACGAACTATCTTTAGCCCAGCCTAATTTCCATAATTTAAATTGGATTAATTGAAGCTTGGCAACAAAGCCAAGAAGACTAAGTATACTTTCAGAACTTTAACGTGGAGATTTGTTACTAATAATGTAAACACTAGGTCGACGGCTATTGTCCTATGAAATGTTCTTCCGCTACTATCTCTTTTTCAGCAGCTGGGCTAGTTCTCAAAAGTCCCCACTGGCTTAAGCTTCAAATATTTTAAAGGCGTCTCCTATCCTGAATACAATTTGGCTTAATCTTGTGATCTTCAAGGTAAGTCTTCTAAGACTCATTCAACCAGTCATTTCCAACACAGTATTATAGCGTTACTCCTCCTCTTCTGCTCCCCAACCTGACTTTATAAGTTAAGCAAGTCGAGCTTCTATGGACAAGATCACTAACTGATGGGAGGTATGATTAAGCTTCGAAAATGGTCTTCGCCAAGTGGACATTTGCCCTATCAATTCAACATTAAATTAATTAAATTTGCCGCCGAAATCTTAAGGAATTTAACGAAATTTCATCCACTGAGGTAGGTGACTAAGATCATACAATAGAACGCTGAATTTCCGTAACGAAAAAATACAACAAAAAGAATGCAATAATAAACATAACGACCAAATGGTTTCTAATTTCAGCTATCCTTGAACCACACATTCTTAATATGCTATATTCTTCTTTGACATCTCGAATGGGTCTATCATTTCATTAAATCGCACTTCGTCGGTAATTTCCCAGCTTGTTCAAATTCATTATATCACAATTCACAACTTCAAGCCGCCGCCATTCTTCTCACAAAAATAAATACATTTTCTTAAAAGCCACTCTGCTGTCTAAATATGACTGACAAACGTGAGAAGGCAATTTCTGTGTCTTCCTGCAGACTAGCGTTAAAGATGCTGCACCTGAAACTGAAAGTACCTACCACAATGTGCGCACACGTACACATACACTACACGCCATAAACCATCAAACAAACTTAATTTGCTTTCCGATGCTAATTATAATTTTATCACACCAACATGCACGTCATGCTTGCTCGCGGGCCTCAATAATGATGCGATTTCGCAATCGCATATTAATCATGATTCTTTCAGCGATAATCCCCGACGCTAGTATTCAAAAACTTGATTTCCAGCTTTGAGTACAAGTGCAGTCGGTGCAGTGCGATCGCTATGGTGCATTTCGCATTGGATCCGGTGGATGGCATTTACACATGAGATGAATGGAATCTTTGGTGAATGCCTTGGGACAAGGGGGACACATTGTTTTGAATGCGCTTAGGTATGCTGTGCACCTAGGTGGGGCTAACTGGCTTATTACTTGCTCACCTTTACCCACTGATGAGCAGGATGTAGCTTCAATGATTTGTGTTGAATTAGATCCTGTTTCTATCATTGGGTATACATTTTATTCTGGTATAAAGCCAACAAAGCTTGATAGAAATACTTCTTTAAAGTTCAAGCGGTCGTTATGCACTTTGTTATATTTTTTTTCATTTTCAATGAAGAATCTATTGATTCTATGTTTGTATAGATAAATGTTTTGAGTCAAATGGAATATGCATTGAAGCGACCTTGGTCCGCAGACAATGCAAACATAAAACGACATTGATGTGAGATGTTTAGAAAGATTATTGCATCAGATTGATACTGCACCAAGTTTCGCCATTTCAATAAAATTCAAAACCACCAATCCTTCTGTTACAATCCATTGCACGGTAGGTATTTGTGGAAATTCTTTGTAAACTCACATAGCTTACCAAAATGAAGTAGAAATTTTCATTATAATTCAAGCCGTTCCCCGTAACGTCAACTTAATCTGAGATCGACCAAAACAACACCACATTTTCTTTTAGGATTAACAGGGAAAACGGACATTGGCTTTAACAACTTTCACCTCACGCATTTTGTTGACGAAAATATCTGCGATAAAGTTAGTTGGGTGTCAAAAAGTATTTACAATTTCAAGTTTTTTGAAAGCGAGCTACATATTTTTCAACTGTTATTTGGGATTCGTTTTGTTAATGTTAAAATATGTATGGTTACTAGCATTTCCCCATGTGAAAACGGTATTGATTTACAGTCCGCTTACGCTGACGCAGTGGCTTAGTGGTAGTGTGTTGGGCTACTAAGCGAGGGATCCCAGGTTCGAATCCCGAAAGTCCCAAATAACATCTTAAGGTTTTTTTTCCACTGCGCCACCTCTCGCGAACGTCTGACAAACATCCGAGAATAAAACTGTCATGAATGAGCTTCTCAATCAGCCGTTTGGACTCGGCGTAAAATTGCAGATCCCTTCCATTCGTCCCAAAATTGAAAACCCACACAAAACGAATGGTTGTGAGAAGCTAGGCCTTGGGTCTCATAGACCTGTCGCGCCAAAATATTTATTTATTTATTTATTTATTTACGCACTTTAAAAATTCTAACTAAATGGATAAGTCAACGTGTTAACAATAAAACGAACTATAGAGAAAAACCCAATGCAATGGGTTTCTTTACAGTGGAAAAGTTATACGAAAATGTAAAAAAACAAAAACAATAATTGCCAAAACTCTAGCGCACTTCTATTGGCAAATCTCTAGTAACTCTGAGAAAAAATCCAGATTCGCAAAAGTGCTCTGAAATTGGAGAAAGATGGCTTTTTTCGTACCCGTCGAACATAAAAATAAAAAGCGCTCTTGAGCAAAATAAAGTTCCCTGTGTGCCTGGGAAGCCCAACCGCATACTCATGTCCTTAAACCGTTCAGGATCAGCGAAAAGTACTCGTATGGCCAAGAGAATGCAGGGAAGCCATATAACATGTATCTTACTAAACATATTTGGTTTTGGAACCAACGCTACCACTTGTACTACATTGTAGCAGTGTGCTATATATTTGATTGATTGTTGAATGCAGTACTACATAGCTACTTTTCTCTGTATAAACGCAAATCTAAAAATTCTAAATAAGTAGTAGCGTTAGTTGAACAAACAGTTCAAGCAACACGATGTTTCAAGAGCTAACAGCCTACATGCTGGATGTGCTCTTTTCCACACCGTATTGCTTCTGCTGATCGAAAATTCTGCCAGCTAAGTATTTTCAAATATGAACGGAGAATGAGGTTGTGTTCAAAAAGAATTCTAAATATATGACTATTGATGTTGCCGTTTTTGATCCATCAGAAGTATTGCTTGAATGCAAAATAGAAACAGTTTTGTTTCTAACGCACTAGATTTGTTTAAGAATTTGGTGGCAACGCTGGTTGAAACGATAAATTGATACATCCTTAACTCACATTATAGCCAATACAGCGGTAGACAGGATCGAACCAGAATGCTAATACTGATTTCCTGTACAATCAATATATTCTCTTGCAGGGCTGTGCCTCCTTCGTATTAAAAGTGTATGGTTTTGTCCTTTTTAAAAAGGCTGAAATAATTAGATGGGCATAATCACACTATTTGAGAAAATATCACTCTGTGAGTTTATTTGGTCACCTTAGTTTACCTTACTTTTGGTGGCGCTTACAGTCCGGGGTGGACCACGGCCTCAACTAACAAGCCCCTCCAGCCAGCTCGGTCCCTCGCTAGCTGCCTCCAGTTACGCACATCAAGTTGGTTGAGGTCGTTCTCCAATTGTACGCGCCACCTAAGGTGGGGTCTTCCTCTGCTGCGCCCTGCGCTGTCCCTCAGGGGTGGATTCGAAGACTCGTCGGGCTGGTGCGCTGTTGTCCATACGCTCCACTCGTCCCAGCCATTTCAGTCGTTGTATTTTCAGCTTTTTGACTAGGTCAGCGTCGCTGTATAGCCCGTAGAGTTCGTCGTTGAATCTTCTTCTCCACACCCCATCGTCACAAACTGGACTAAATATCACTCGAAGAATTTTTCTCTCAAAGGATCCCAGAAGGTTGTCATCCGCTTTTGACAAGGTCCATGCTTCTCCGCCATACAACAATACCGGGATGATTAAGGTCTTACATAGTACCTTCTTGGTTCTATGAGAGAGGGATGTAGTGCTTCTTAGCCCGAAGAAACAGAGATTGGCAAGATTGATTCTTTGCTTGATCTCTGCGCCGATGTCATTTTGCGAAGTGTTAGTGGAGCCCAGGTATACAAAATACAAAGTCTTTAACTACTTCGAAGTTGTATCTGTCCATCGTGACGTTTTGTCCGAGTCGCCGATGTTGAGAGTCCTTTCTCGTTGAAAGCATATACTTCGTTTTGTCCTCATTAACAGCCAGACCCATCTTTGCCGCCTCCGTTTCGATGCTTGCAAATGCGCCACTGACAGCTCGCCGTGTTCTCCAAATAATGTCAATATCATCAGCATAGGCAAGTAGTTGAAAGGACTTTTAAAAAATTGTACCTCTGGTGTTGGCTTGTGAGTTTCGCACAATTGCTTCAAAAATAATGTTAAAGAAAGTACATGATAGCGCGTCGCCTTGTCTTCAACCTTTTTCGACATCAAATGATTCGGTGGTGTTCTTGCATTGGTTACCTAGGCCGATAAATATAACTCTAACTGGGATTTTATTTGGCGACCCAGGCAGATAAATACATCTTAAACTATGATTATATTGGGTGACCTAGACAGATCAGTGTTGAGTAGAGTAGAGTAGGGGTAAAAATATAGCATTGAGGTACTCTTTCGTAAGCTACGGTTAAAACTTTTCCTGCGATTTTTATAACTCAAAGAACCAAAGGTTCTGTGTGTCTGTTATTATGTTCTTGTTCTCACATTCAAATAAACTCTTAAAGACATTTGAAAAAAAAGTTTAATCTCGTGTAAGAAAGACAACTGTATTAAACACACACAAAAACAAAATAACGAAACTTAAGTCTACCATTTTAGTTAGTTTTAAGTTTAGCAGCAGGCTTAGCGCCTCCGAAATACTTTTTGATCATTGACAGCGAACTTATCACAGGTACCATAATTGGTAAAAATAGTGGAATGTAGATAGCATACCTAAGGACAGACAAGTTATTAAGCATTAATGTATTAAAGTGTAACTTTCAACTTACTTCTGTTCATCGGGGAAATACAATTGCGCCAGCAGACTTGCATCGAAGAATGCCTTTTCTGATGAAGCGAACGCTTTCTTTGCATGTTTAGATGCTTTAAGCAGATCACCAGACTCGATGTACTGCTTAGCGAGCAAAATATTTTCGTATGCTTCATTAATTGCGACACCGACATCATCGTTAATTACAATGTAACTTATTTCGTCTGAAAATTTTAAAGTTATTAGTGTTGTTGTTTGTTAAAATATGAATTAATATGTACCAAGTAACTGGATCAAACTCTGCAGTGTATGAGTAGAGGTGATGATGTGGTTGACAACACTTCTGCGTATAAAAGCATCGTACTCCCATGTTCTTGGACTTATTTGGTCAACATCGACAGCTTTAACCCCGGCCAGCGTTACCTTTTAAATAACCAAAATAGAGAATTTGTAAAATAGCTTTCCGACCGCTTAGTAACTTCGATGCATTCAGAACCAAATTTGTAGTTAAAAGTCAAGGGAAAATAAACACTGTAATTCAAACGAAAAGTGCAGCTCAGTACCTCAGTGGTTCAAGTTGCACGCCATCAACGCAGAGAATGGTTTCGCGGTTTCGATTTTTTCGGTAATAAATAAGCCCATACAACTCGTTTTATTTCTTCTTCGTTTTTATTTTTGTAATTTTATTTACTAGTCTTAAATAAAATATAATAATTATACAACATAACTAGTCCCAAACTTGCAACTGAACTTGTTAACAACGAATAAAAGCTACAAGCTAGTAGAGCATCGGTCGCTACTCTAGTTTTATTCTACCAATATTTTTATTAAACAGCCAATCGCAAATATTTTCACAAACAGTTGGGATAGCAGCGCTTTTAAGTGAAATACACCTAAGGTTATAAGCGCCGGCAATCTTAGCCTTATTTTAAAATAAATAATAATTTTTTCAACTAGAATGTACAACTTATAAGTTAGTTTCCAACATATCGACTAGCCTCTTAATCTCACGGATCCTAAGTGCCAGCTGTTCAGTGGGTTTCATCGACTTCGATATTTCCTCCGTCTTAGCCATTATCGTGTACATACATTTGATGTTGGCGTCCATGTTGTCAGTGAGCTTATTAACCGAGTTCTTATGTATTTCAACGTTATCAGCTGTTATTGACGATACGGAGTGAAGTAGATTGTAAAGATTTTCCGTTAGATTATCGACCGAAGCCGCCAGATATTGCGCATCGATTTCTATATCGGTCAGTACATTCGAATCGATTTGAGCTAAGTGTGATTGAAGAAAATGTCTTGGTAAAATTCCCGCTGAAGTCGATGGTGTACTATTCTTGGATGAGGCGTTTTGTTGATTGATTTCTCTTTTTGTGATTGGACTGGATAGCTTGATTTTGTATTCAAGATTTTCGGCTACAAAATGGGTCATGTCACCTTCCCTACGTACAGTACCTTCCAAGTCATAGGGAAACGATTTGTCGCAAAGCAACGAAACTGGCCGCTTTGGATGTTTTTTATCACTCTTCTCCTGGAACTCGTAGTCTTCGCCAGAGTCTAGGTCGTCATCTTCGTCTTTATTTGCGATTACATTCCCATTGAGACACTCATCTTCAGGTGAGGCATCATCATCATCTTCGACTACGTTGCTATTGTGTTTGGTTGCGGAAAGCGATTGGATTGCAATTTCAGTATAAGAAGCTGCCATTGGGTCATCATTTGATGTACGATTTCGATTGTGAATGCTGTAGTTAGTTTCGCAATTTTCACTATTCCCACGTCGCACAGATTGTCTGGATTCGTGTTCACTCATTATAATTACAAACGAGTAGTTTGTCTTTACACAAATTCAATTGTTTACTTTACAGAATTTTCATTTGAACATGGAAAAAAGTGTTTGGGAGAAATACAACTGTCATAATATGACAAGCAAGGGAGAAAGAGAGAAATATACCTAATGGAATCCCAGTAGAATGGAAGTATTCAACGCTCAACAAAACTGTGCATTAATAGACTAGTTCGGCGGTTACCTACTTTAGTATTAAGCAACGCGGAAGTTATGTTTAATAGTTCTTATCTATACATATAATATAAAATATTAATATGTGTGATAAGAAGCGTTTAATTTAACTCTTTAAATTACATATAATATAAGGAGTGGATAACTTATTGAAGTGAAACTTAAATATCGTTGGGTAGTAATCATTATTTTAAGATGAAGCGACAGGTTAAAATGAAACTTGTTATGGCTCGTTGGACAGCAAGTTATAAGTTCTAACTCAGATAAAATAAAAAGGGGATGGAAACGGGAGGGGACAAAGATGTGCGGATTATGGTTTATCGATAGTAGATTCAATTTTGAATTCGGTCGGTTAGTGCTACCGCTTTAATACGAATGTAGTATTATAAGATTTTCAAATTTACTCACCTCGACATGAATATCCAACAACTTATGCAACTGGTACAACATAATCTGCATCACATCATTGGTATTCACATAAAAGCTAACTTTTTCCAAATTCTCATTGTAGGCTACACAAACTTCTTCGGGAGGGTTGAAAATAATGACGCCACCCCATTTCGGCGAAATGAAAGAGTCAACCTTATTGCGTGTTGCAATCTCATTGTTTCCCTTGTAGATATGTATGGGAGCAATATCACAAGGAGGCACATACACCACCATATTGATCACGGAGTTGTCCGTAATGCCCGCACCCAAATTCTTCTCAATAGACGTAATGATATGCGGCATTGCTGTTTCGGGCAAAGCATAGTGACGACCTAGTTTGCTGTTATCGCGAACTTGTCTCAAGTTTCCATCGAATGGAAGCTGGTATTTCCACTGAGTCTTTAGGGTGAAGTTTGAAATTTCACTAACCTCATTAAGAAACGGTTCGATGTAAGCTGTAAGTAAAATATGTAAACGTCGGTCAATAAACATATTTTTCATTAGAACTCACTCTTTGCTGCCAATTGGACATTCCACTTGACGTCCATAGAATCTGGGCGTGGGTTGAGAACCGACACGATTACATCGTATTGCAGCTGCGGTGGTGAGCTCTTGGTGACCATACGGTAATTATCTTCATCTTCAACGAGGATCGCTTTGATGCGGTGGGTTTGTAAAATAGTTACATTGAGTACATTTTGAAGTTTTGAAGAGCCTAGAGCAAGACATGTAAGTAAGATTATAAAATGTAAGATCGAGCAACCTACTTGTGTCCGATTTAATGAGTGCCGATCGATCTGTGGTGAGAAGAACTTCCTCTTGTAGTTTCGGCCATTCTATGAAAATAAAGTCGCCCGATTTGACAGGATAACGTTTCAGTATGGCACTTTCTAGGGCAGCAGGGGTTTTAGCTTTGTCTGCTCCTTCAACATGTGGGATCTGCTCAAACGTTAGGCTCCACAATTCTAAATACGAAGTACATAATCATTTAATTCTGGCAGCATGAATGACAGAAAAGTGATGTTACCATTGTTTTTGAAAGCATCCGTAAGTTCTCGAATAAGGAGTTCTGATCTTTCCGGTTTCAGGGTGTAGATGCCGACAGTCATCTTTATTTTAAGCGATGATTCACCAAGGTCCCGTATATCAGAATACGGTAGGCTTACCCTGAAATGCAATGTAAAAGCTATTAGCTTCAGCTGCTGTGCTAGAGTGACGATTCAAGTACCTATACACTTCTGTTGTCTTCCACCACATAGGCACGCCAATTACTAGTACAACGACCATGAACGCCACCGAGGCATACATACGATATTTGTCTGTAAAAATTAAAATACTAGATAATTCCTTCGAAATGCTGATATTTGTTACTATGTATAACAAAGAATAAGCGAGCGAGAATGATATATTAAGTCAAAATGTACGTAAAACTCTACGTGCTCCCAACTTAGCACATAAACCTACTCCCAGGCTTACATTAGAGCGATCACTTCCCAACCGTTCAGATATGTTAAATACAGAGAAAATTGGAATATCAAATCGTAGAAATTGACTCTGATTGCAATTGTAGGTAAAGAGACTAATCTCAAAGCCACCACCGTACTGCGGCCATCAAAAATCAGTTGGTTATAATGCCAGCTAAGTACTGCAAACAACTTATATGCTCGTCTTTTTCACAGTTTAATAAAATAACAATCTCTGGGGTCGAATTACCGCACTCGTGAGCGAGCGATACGTCACTGAATTTTGTTGATTTTACATGCAAAACAATAACAAATTCAGTCACGTATGCGATAATTCAACCACTGGTTGTTTCAAACACAACCGTGAACCAGATAAACCAAATACCAATCAACCCTACAAGATAGTAAAACGCATTTCCGTAGCAATGACAGTTTTGTTCTTTTTAATTTATTTTCAACAACGGCTAGGACCGTTGCTACTCCTTATAGCTACAACATAAAATATAGACTGGACCCTTCTCGACTGGCGTTAGTTTGGAGACATATTTCGTAAACTTCGTAGTGCCCTCGCATCGGTAGACTATATTTAATGCGTTGTCTTTTGGTGTAATCGTTAGCAGCACCGATTCGTCATAATCGGAATCGTTTTCCTCCTCCGGTGACAGATACGTAATCACTCCTACATCTTCGGATGTATTGAGGAAGAACATCAAATCGAGTGTATTCTCGTCACAATGAGCACTATCACCCAATACTGTATAGCATCCCGGTGTCCATCGTTGCATTTCTAAACTAAAGCTTGGCTCGTTCGCATTTGGTTCGGCTAGATCCAGATCTGTGCACTCTTGCAGCAGTCCAAACATTTGCACACTGCTAAAGGTGTCTATTAGGTGTTTAACATTTTCAGTAGCACTCGCCAGATCCAGGATTTCGTAGCGCTGACCATTGGCTGGGCCTTTTACGGACCACACCAGACTTTCACTAGTCTTTAGCTCCTGGCAAACCTTTTCGAATACTTCCGGTTGAAGGAACTTCTCAAGGCAAATTTCCGAGTTGTCCTCAATGTGCTTTTGAATGTGCTGCTTACAGTCATCCTTTAAGTAGGTCTCATTGACGACTTTGGTCAGATCTACAGGAGTTGTCAATTGAGGGCCTGTGAATATCATTTTTGTGAGCGGACGCAGAGAGTCTTCAACCATATCGTTGTTCAACTCTCCGTGAAACCAACCATTGATTGTCATCCGCGGATATTCACTAGTAGTCACTTCGCCAACCTGATGGAAAGATTTCGAGCCGACTTTAAAAAACACGAATTGATTGTTTCGCGGATTAATTTTCTGTACGACTGGAAAGTGTGGGAAACAATTCTCGTCAGTTTTAAAGATCTCTAGACATCCACCCATTTCGTCTGTCCACTGATCAACCTCCTCCCATGGGGAGAGGTAGTAGACGAATGCAATTTGCCGATCTTTTAGCAAATCGTCATGTACAAGGAGATAGTCTCCGCAGTTGTACATCGAGCAGGAGGCAGACACTGAGGTCAGCTTCAAGTTGCATAATTTCTCTAGCCACGGCTTCACCGAGGTCTTTAACATTTTCAGAAACTTCTGCAGATACATAGTTCGAATGCTAGACAGGTCGGCCGTCTGATCGAACTCGTAGAGATCCATCTGTTTGTGTGACCAATCGACGTCTTCCTCCATTTCATTTACCAAAAAGCCGGTAACCTTTTTGTCTGACAAGAAGTCCTGTAGCACACAGATTCGGAATGGTTCGCTGTACAGTTGAATGCCTGGTTTGTCCTCTGAGAACGATGTATTTTCTGACCAACTACTCTGTAGCTTTTCAAAAAGCGTTGAGTCGGTGTATTTCTCATTTATCGTCACTGCAAGTTCATCCTCGTCGTCGTCATCATCGTCATCTTCGTTGTCGGCATTGTCACCAATACGTATGACTGCGCGGCTGGGTTCGGCAATGTCTAGCTTTGGAACCTTCGATTTGGGCTCATTGTCGTTGCTGTTGTCATCGTCCCTCTGTTCAACTATGCAGAGTTCTAAAAAGAAGAAATGATGAATGGAATGGGAAATTAATCAAAAATTTTTGCAGCATACCTTAGAAGTTACGATATTTATTTGTTGTTTTAGCCTAAAAGTTTTTTTTTTATTGTTAATAACTATGAAGGATGGTTTACCACGAAACACTTGATTCAGAGCACGTAAACATAGAAAGTTTTTTTGGTAATGAAAATACGAAAAAATATCTTCCGAAAATAATGGAAATTACATTTCCGATTTGTACGTACCATCATTTTTGCAGTCTTCCGGTTCTGTTTCTTCTAACTGTTGGTTTTTTTTATCCATTTGTGCGGTATTGGGTTCGGTATACGCGAGATTTTATTTTTTAACAAATAAAAATGCAAGAAGATTAGACAACTTTTAAGTTAATTGTATGAAAAAATTAATTGTAAATCTTGAAAAGAAAAACACGATATTTTAGCTTCAGCACACACAAATCCAAGCGTCACTTTGACATTTTTTGACATTTGCGTTTGACATTAACGAACCGAAATGGAGCTAAAATGAGTCTATTCAACAGATAATATGTTAACTGGAATTGACACGGTTCAGTGCGGTTTTGCCACATTTGAGCCAGCCAACGTTCCGAATCGGATTTGAATGAGTGAGTGAGTGAGCCACTGGCTTTGAATGCGTTCAGGTAGTTCACATTACCAGCAATGTGCATCAAAGGAATCTACTCGACGCGGATTGGCTGTTAAATGTTGACGAAATATGTACATTAAATGAAATCTTAAAAACTAGATCTAAAAATGAGTTGATATATTTACAACCAATGCTCAAATTTTTTTTTTATATTTATAGATGAATATTAAGGCTTTAACGTTTTCATTTTAAAGTTCTCTTTTTGAAAAAGAATTGCATCTACTGTTTCATAGGGGTGCATAGCTCATCCGCTGAACGATCTTAATTACATCAAATGACATTTGGGTTGTTTTTGTTTATTTAAGGCTGGTACGCTGTTCGAGTGAAATCCAATTTTTCATACAAGTTTTTCACTGCGAAATGTCAAAATGAACTTTCCACATGAATATTTCACCAGGCAGTACGCTGTTCAAGTGAAAAATAATTGTTCAAAAAGTGATTTGTAGGGGGCGTTACTTGCTATTTCACTTGGCTTTTATTGTCCGTCGCATTAAATTTGTGACATTTCAGCATGAAAATTTCACTTGAATTTCACAGCTCTTTTTGGAGAGGAGTGAAAATTTCACTTCACTCGAACAGCGTACCAGCCTTTACCAAATAATGTATTCTAACAAAGTGAAGGTAAATTAAAACCCGCCCAACTGTAGTTCTGCTAAATGCTTATGCATACCGCTTTTTTAGTAAAGCTTAGTACGCTGCTTGAGATAAATTTTAGCTCCCATACAAAATTCTCTCCAAAATTTAGCCTAGCTAAATTTAAGAGAATCCCTTTAGCCGAGTGGTACCTATACGCTACGCAGCTCGAGCTAAAAATCAATTTTTTGTTTCCGAATGTCCTATATGAATCTATCACAATTTAGCGCACCCATTTAATGTATTTAAGCTAAATTTTGACCGATCGCTCTGCTCTGTTGTGCTTAAAAAGATGAGTTATTTTAATGAATACCTGGAGCTAGAGTCTTTCATTAAAACGACATAGAAGTCCTCAGAAAAAGTTGGCGATGCTGGTAGAGCAACATCCATCGATATGGAGCCTTACAGATTTTGAATTAAGGAATCTGTTTTTATGTAATACCTACTTATCCACAGAGCTCTCTATGCCAATATTTAGTTAGGATTTGAGCTGATGTTTAGAGAGAACAGTTGAAGAGCAGCTAAAATTTAGTTTAGCTCGAGCAGCGTACTAAACTTAAATGTCCGTGTGCAGTTAGTGTACAGTCATGCAAGAAACTGTGTCATTTTGAACTAAACAAAGCGAAATTAAAAATGTTTTGTTTCAAAAAGTGTTTAAGTTATCCAAAATATTTTATGTTGTAATAAAAAATAAATTGAAGTACAAGACGTTCTTCTGTGTTTTTTTTTATTTCCAACAAAATCGTAATTCCTCGATTTTGAAAGTTAGTAGTTACGATTTCTGATGAAAAGATGGCATCACTGTTTGGCACTCAAAAAGAATTATGAGAAGACAAAACTGGTATACACAAAATGTGTTTTGTCGCGCACGTCTGTATAAATAAATGCTTCCATGAATATACCTACATAAACAAAATCCGATATGTTCGGTTGACGAAAAAACATGTCTGGTCTGCTGTGTCATATGCAAAACAAAACAATGCATTCATTTAATTTAGTACCCGTTCTCTGTTTTCTGTTAGTGCAGTTGAATCTTGTTGAAACTTCAATGTTCAATGTGTTCATGTCACAGACGTAGTGCATGTATTGGCACTCTGAATTTTGTGTTTTATCTTAATTACCTACCTACATCTTACATCATTAATCACAAAGCTATCAGGTTGCGATTTGCGAATAATATATTATAAGTGGGACGTGCGAGAGATAAATTTATTGTTGGATTATAAAATGCAGTGTAATGTGGAACAACTAGTTAGCCTTGTGGAGAAAGCAGAACCTATTTATAATTTATCGATTAGAGACCATTCAACGAAGTTGGTTATCGATACAAAGTGGGAGGAAATTGCTGAGGAATTAAAGTGTTCAGGTAAAGAAAAAGTAATTCGTTGGTCGGTTAGGTGTTTTAGATCTGCTTATAGTTTAGGCGGGGTTGCCATTTTGACTGCTACCTAGTCAAGTCTGACTGGATTGATATAAATTTAACTGGAAAATTTTTTGAAATCCGCCGAATTCACTTAAAAGCGATTTTGGCTGGATTTTAAGCTGGATTTGTGTTGAAAATTCTTTGACTGTTTTATTTGACTGAATTCGAGTTTCTTGACTGTTTTTTTTTCAGTCAAATCTGACTGGAAACACAGATTTGAAATGGCAACCCTGGCTTATAGGTACCTACATAATTAATGTATAGGTACTGTTGCCATGTACTTTGTAAAGTCATATTTTATTTTTGCATGACATGATTTTTTATTTTATTTTTTGTAATTGTATGAAGATCACTTAATTCTATTTTTTTTATCGCAATATTTAAAAATAAAATTAAGTAAAAATATTTTTTCCGAAGTGCTTGATTAACCTGATTGTGGGAGCAAATTTTGTTTTGAGCCCTCCGGATTTCGGACTTCTTTTTGTGGGGTTATTTGAAAAGCAAAGTGTACACCAGCAAGCCTCAGACCAAATAAATTGTAAATGACCAAATTTAACAAAAAGCAACTTGTATAGGTATGAGAATCGTTTTTGTTTTGAAGTTATTCAATATAAACATTTATACATAAAAAATTGGCGCACCCTGTAGCTACAGACATCAGTAAAGGCTGGTACGCTGTTCAAGTAAATTGAAATTTGCACTCCTCTCCAAGGAATTGCTGTGAAATTGAAAGTGAAATTTTCACGCCGAAATGTCAAAAATTTAATGCGACGGACAATAAAAACCAAGTGAAATAGCAAGTAACGCCCTCTACATATCACTTTTTGAACAATTATTTTTCACTTCAACAGCGTCCTGCCTGGTGAAATTTTCACTTGAAAAGCTCATTTTGACATTTCGCAGTGAAAAATTTGTATGAAAATTTGGATTTCACTCGAACAGCGTACCAGGCTTAAAATGTAAAATGTATGGCGCTTTTCTGTTGGTTCTTTCACTAACTTACAAATTGATATTTTTATTTACAATATTATTGGTTTCACATTATTATCATCTATTTATTATTGTGATGTAATGATTTTTTTATTTCCAGTTTTCGAGTGCAAGACTAAGTGGTCAAATCTACGAAGCGCCTACTGCAGATATTTACGAGATGGCGGAAATACTCCCAGAGGCCGACGTCGAAAGAAATGGTACATGGCTGAGAAAATGAAATTTTTGGAAAAACATATAGTTGTGCCATCAATTTCTTCTGTTGCTTCCAACAATCAGAACTGTTTGACAAATCGTAAGAGTCAAAGACAAAACCGACCTTCTGCAACGAACAGGGCGCCTGACTCTTCTACAACGAGTATGACAGTCACGGACGAATGTAGTGTAAAATACTCAACGGAAACGCCAATACAGAATAATATTTCGAATGAAATAAAGATGGAAGATTCAATGGACTTACCATCGGCATTTGATTATTCAACACTTAACCTCATCGATGTCGATGATAATGATGATAGTGACTTTTCGTCTGATTACAAACATTCAATAAAACTTCCTGCTCCGAAAAAACTGAAAACTACTTTTCAGACAAATACTGCCGTAAAACCATCGAAAGGGCCAATTATGACGAAGATTGAATATCCTAAAATGGAAGATGATCCTGACACAATGTTTTTCAAAAGTATACTTGCAGACTACAAGGATCTATCCAAAAAGCGTAAAAGATATTTCCGAGAATTAATGGTAACAACAATGAATAAACTGCAAGAAGAAGACGAAGATGACACACAAAACACAATGAAAATGTATTCTTAAAAATAAATTATTACAGATAGGCACTAATTGTTAGTACCTTTTGAATTTTTGATTAATAAATTGAATAAAAATGATCAAACTTCATAATTGCGTAGTTCGGATATCGTACGTGCTTAAAGGCACCAAGTGACAAAGAACAGAAACTGAAACAGAACAGAAAGTTTTATCGTTCTGTAGTTAATTCTGGTTCTGTTTACGTTGCTCGATCAGCTACAAAGAACTGAAACAGAAACAGATCCATAAAAACATGGCAGCCGCCTATTCCGTCAAATTGTATGTCTTTAGCTTTGACTTCAACGAAAAACATGGAACAGAATGAAATTGCATAAAATTTGGTGATTAGACTGGTAGGTACGCTGTTCGATTAAAATCCAATTCAATTCATACAAAATTTTTCACTGCGAATTGTCAAAATTAACTTTCCACGTGAGGATTTCACTAGGCAGTACGCTGTTGAAGTGAAAAATAGTTGTTCAAAAAGTGATTTGTAGGGGGCGTTACTTAAGCAATTTCACTTGACTTTTATTGTCGTCGCATTAAATTTTTGACACTTCAGCGTGAAAATTTTACTTTCAATTTCAGAGCATTTTCTGGAGAGGAGTGAAATTTTCACTTATTAAAAAAGGAGTATCATTTTGCCAAGGTGTTAAAAAAAGTGCCAAATTGGAACTTTAATGTCACAACGGTTACGCTGTTGACCATTGACAACACAAAAGTCAAAACAAATAAGCTTCCTTCACAGCCGCATGCGAATAGTAAATTCTGTTGTTTTCTTTTTTTTATTATTTATTTCTATTTTTCTTACAGTTTACAGATTACAGATTACAGAAGCGAATTTATCAGATTCATTGTCTCTAATTTCGATACGTCCCACCGACAGAGGTCAGTTGGGTATTCCTTGCAGGTAGCCAAAACAAAATTTTATTTAAATATTTACAAAATGTGGGATATTAGTAATTTATTGCAATTGTTTTCATTTACGATTTACCTCCATTTGTCACACATTTGAAGTGATTATATTTATTCCACTCTGCTTCCATCATGCCCATTTTTAAAAGCATCTGCTGGCAGTTTATTTGTGAAGTCGCTTCTGAAACTGTTGTCAAGTTATCTACTTCAAAATAGATCAACTAGTTGCTCAGAAGCGGTAGCTAATTATAATTTAAACATTAACGGAACCGTCAGGACAAAAATCTTACAAATACAGACCTGAATTTCAATGTGCTCATCTACCTTAATACATACCTACGATGTACTAGGTCTTTTTTAATATGTACTCATAAAATTCCTTATCTCAATCTGTTTTCAGGTAAGACTACAATCCAAATAAACAGAATGGTATATGATATCAACAGTGCTGTTCATTTTGAAACCAATATTAAAGTTGGACAAATCACACAATAAATACATAAGTAAGTTCATACTAGAAGCTAAAGAATACATATTGTTGTACTGAATACTTTCAGGTGTGCAAGAATTTCCATAATGTCAATCGCGGAGCAATGTCCATGCTTAAATAAAACCAAGTCCTCCGTATATGACCAACATATCAGTCACATTTCAAAGAAAATGCTAACATTCTACCAAGAAAAGTTGTTCTGCGACATAGTTTTGACCAGTGAAATTGACAATTTTCAGATTCATGCTCATCGAAATGTTCTCTCTGCATTCAGTTCATTCTTTCTGGCAATGTTCCACAGTTCGATGATAGAGAAAACATCTCATGAGGTTAAGCTAGCAATCGATGGGGTGACTCTTAAATTGCTAATCGACTTCATATATTCCGGTACACTAGAGATTACTTGTTCGAATTGCGAAAGTCTTTTAAAAGCTGCCGACTTTCTCGAACTGAACACAGTTCAATCAGCCTGCTGTCATTTCATGGCCAAACATATCGATCCCACCAACTGCCTAGGTATTGCAATAATGGCTGAGAAGTATTGCTTCATTGAACTATATAATGCAGCGATTGAGCTTGCTTTGAAACGATTTGACGATGTGTGTCTCGAGGAGGAGTTTTTACAGCTAAACGGAGAACAGTTGTGCAAGATAATTTCAAGCGATAAGCTTTGCGTGCAATCAGAAGAAGTGGTCTTTCATAAACTGGTGGATTGGCTAGAACACGACAAAGTCAACCGCTACAAGTTCATCTTGGAGCTATTATCACATGTACGGTTCTCATTTTTGAGCTCCGAATTTATTAGGAATAACCGTCATTCAATTGACGGGTGCTACGAGTTAATGGGTACTTGGCTTGAAATGCAACTGACAACAAATCATTGCGAACGTGGGAAGCAAAAACAAAAACTTATCTTCATAAGTGGATTTTGGACGAACACATTAAAATTGCAGACGTTTGATGCGGAATCAAACATTTGGTCCCTTCAAAAAATACCAAGAGAAATCCTTGCAATGTCTTACTTTAATTCGATTGTGATAAATCGTAAGTTAATAATGACCGGAAGAACATTAAATGCTGACCGAAACGACGTTGTATCTCTAGACCTCGAAACCAAGCAATGCACTAATTTAGCCCCAATGCTAAAGCAGCGTGACTGTCCCGGAATCGCCGAACTGAATGGTAATTTGTATGTGGTTGGTGGTCGTATTGATGGCATTTGGACACAGTCAATGGAGAAATATGATTTTTGTACACGCGAATGGCAAGAAATGGCGCCTATGCATATGTTGCACACATTTCTATGCGTAACAGTTGTTGATGGACTTTTGTACGCTGTTGGTGATGGTAGCTCTCCGATTGAGTCCTATAATCCCACTAACAATGAATGGAGTCAAATAGCAAGTAAAAACGAAAAATCGCTTTACTTTGGCATTGCCGGAGTAGGCGGACGTCTGTATGCGGTCGGGGGTGAATTTAATGGCGTTGCAAGTAAAACTGTCGAGCGCTATAATCCTTCAATTGGTTCGTGGACGGTGGTAAGTCCAGGCTTACGATTGGGCTTGTATTCGTTAATATGCGCTTCTTGGAATGACCGTCTTATAGTTTGTAGAGGAGTTGATGCACATAACCAACGCACCAATCTAGTTGAAGAGTATGATCCAGAAGCAAATAAATGGAGGTCGTTGGCTCCATTATTACCGCTAGATCTGGAAAGCAGCTCGTGTAGTTTACATGCAATATAAATCGATTAAAAGCTGTAAATATTAGTTTCTTTTTATTGGCACGTTTTCTTTTCAGTCGGGAAGGAAAAACGGTAACTTAGTTTTTCTTGACAAACAACATTTCCTGTAGACATTCTTTCGTCGTATGGGCAGGGGCACTTGGTTACATATTAGGGACACCAATGGTAGGGAAGAACTGCCTTGGGTAGCTTTGAGAGATCGTTGGTCAAGTTATGTTGATACCTACATAAATCAAAAAAGCTAACTGACGCACAGTTACAGAAATGAAAAGTACCTACTTGTTGCTGAATCGTTAACGCAATATACCCGACAGATCTCACAGACCCCCTAGACAGCCAAAACAAGTTGGTATTATTTTCTATTATGCGGTCGACTATGCTGTAAATATTTGCAGTCTGTGGCAGCATCGTCAAACATTCAAAAACAGTATTGTACCAGCAATCGTGCTCCCACACTTTTTCCACTTTAATGTCGCTTGCCACCAAAGACCTCTCCTAGTGAGGGTAATCTCTTAATTACATAAATCATTAAAATATCTGGTTAAAAACTCTATGAATCCATTTTCTATCACTACTAATTACCATAATTTATTCTTTTCAGATTGGGGCTAAACGTCTTCTCAAATGTTTCTGCGGCTGTTCGGATCTGACCGAAGACTGGTTTATTAGATAATCTCCACAGTATGTGGTTCTATAGCCATACTCATACATAATGAGACACACAAGCGGAAATAAAGACGAAAATCTGGCAACTTTTTTCTGAAAAAAAAACCCACAACAATATTTCTACATTAGCAGACAGGGTTTTAGGCTGATGCAGCAGAAAATTCAACAAGACAATATGACCAGACAAATGATGAAAACAGTAGTAATATGCCACCCAGTGATAGCTAACATGAAGCACAGGAGCGAAAGCAATGCATGGGCCCCACTTTCTCACTTGCCTACAGAGAACGGCTCAAACTGTGGTGTGTACTCTTTTCACCTTCCATTTGTTGGACAATCGTTGTTTGACGATCGCAAAAAGTATTCACACTGTTCTATATGGACGTGAGACATCTGTATATTATTTGTCTGTGGCAAAAGCATTAAATCGTTAAAATCATAACATACTTTCAGGATTTATACTTTTTTTCACCTCTCAAGCGCAGTTTCATTTGTGTTTTTGCAAAAGAAAACTCAAAAACAGACTCTTTTACTACAGGGCATTTATTTTCAGCCAATAAATATAAATAACTACAGAGTAAGCATAGATAAACACCAAAGGCACGACCTCAACCTTCTAGTAACCCCTCTGTTTATATCCAGAGCTACCTCCATACAAGTATGAATTTGTACCACTCACAAGTCCATAATTGTTGCTTTCAAATTGTCCCGGATAGGGTTCGTCGTATGGGCCCTGATTATAATTAGTTGGATGGTATGGTCTTTGTTGTTGTTGTCCTGGATACAGTCCAGGATATAGCGGCGCACTTGGATCTACCACATTATGCGCATACGGCCCTTGATATTGTGATGGGTATTGTGGGGTATATGCCGGATATGGCGCTGGATGAGAGTGAGGATGGTTATATCCACTTCCAGGCGGCCTTCCATAAACTGGCTGATGTGTACGATAAGGATCAGCTCGGTGTCCATTCAAATCAGGTGACAACAGTTCATTTCCTATATGTTCAGCAATTTTGTAGAGCACATCGATTGTTGGTCTTGCATTTGCCAAATAAACAGAACAAGCACAAAACACGAGAAAAACCTGAAACTTGTGCATTTTGAATTATTGTTTTAAATGTTATTCTTTGAAAAGAGTCTCCACTGCAATATTTTACCAAGCACTGAATCATTTTAATCGCAATTCAGGCCTTTTATAGCAATTTAATTAGATCAAAACGGAAGGCCGAATTGATAATAGATTAGCGCGTAGGTGAAGGCCTTTTCCACAAAATTCAATTGAATTTGTGTTGATATTGTTTTCGCATATTATATAAATGAATTTATTTATTTTCATCAGAGTGATAAGTTCTGAATGTTAATGTTTTTACGAGCCTTATATTACCGGATATAGGCGATGAGTTTCTAAAAACGACTTGGCGTAAACACACCGCATACTGTAAGCGCTTTCATAAAACCAATTGCAGTTGGTTCGGTACCTAATTTCCTAAACTCTAAATGGGATGGGACACTTCTAGAATTTGGTTTAAAGTTCACTCTAAAACGATAGCGATAGAAAGTCCAGATGCAGATGCTAAAAGTAAAAGCATGGAATAGTGAATGTGCACAACTGGATCGTAGGTAACTTGCTCCTTTGTACGATAGTTCACCTCCTGGAGGCGGAAATGGAAAATGCTTTTAAAAATAATGAAAAAATAAATAGTTGGCGCAACAGGTTTGTGGGGACCTAGGCCCATAGCTTCTCACAACCATTCGTTTTGTGTCATGTAATTTTGGTTCTTTCGGGAATCGAACCGAGGACCACTCGCTTAGTAGTCCAAGGCATTAACTACTTAGCCACTGCATAATGCCGAATTGATAAAATAAAAAGCGGTTGCCACAATAGTTTTCAAAACGACGACAAAGCTTAAAACTTTAAACTCTACCGGGATGCCTATACGCATGGTTAAGAAATTTATTGTTTTCGTACAAATATTCAAGCTCGAGAAATCAAATCTAACAGGTTTTTATCATTGATAGAACTTAAAAAAAAGAGAAAAAGAGCCTGTGACTGTAGAATGACAGTGACCATACACCAGAAGTGAAACGCTAAATGGGAATATATAACGTAGGTAGACGTGTTCAATTGAATTGTGTTGCAATTTGTTTTGTTTTAAAAACCTAATCTTTATTATATGTAATATCCATACTTTAATCTTTTTGCAGCGTTGTAAAAGAGTGTATTCATTAATTTAAAAAGTTTTCATAACGCAATGTTTGTTTTAAGGTTTTATCATTATTATCATCTTAATCATTAATAAAGCAATAAGTAAATACATTTTTAGCACTCTATCTCATTTTCACCGAACTCAAATTTCCTTTAAATTACCACGATACTTTGAATGGACAAATTTAACTTTACGGGCGCCACGGATTCCATAATTTGGACCTTTTAAGATCTAGCTTATTAATCTTTCAGACTCAGGTTCGATTCCTGGTCGAAGCTAAGGTTTTTTAATTATACGAACTAAAAATTTTAGAGAATTCACGTCCGTTGCCTTGCGCCGATCACAATTTTCGTAACGCATTCACCTACAATTTTAGCCCGAGGCCGAGCATTTTATTTGAGAAGCTCTATCGTGACGGTTATAGCCTCGGATGTTTGTCTGACGTTCGCGAGAAGTGGCGCAGTGGAAAAGTCTCTAGGCGTAATTTGTGCGTTTTCGGGGATCGAACCCGAGACCACTCGCTCGTAGTCCAGCAAGTTAATGACCGACAACTTTAAAAGAGATATTCAAAACAAGTTGGTATTTTCAACTTTACAAACAAGTTTCGATGGCATTTCATTAAAAATAAACAATGAGGGCGAGGGGAATAAACAGATTTTATGTTTGCTTTTCGCCTGACCTCTGAAGTAACCCAATTCCGAACTACTTACATTAACAACTTTTTTTTGTACGCAGGGTTTTTTCTTTTGCACTTGTTGTGACGTGATATCCATTTATTAAAAAGCTTTTATTTAGTTTCTCCTGTAACGGTGTCTGCAATCAAATATTGCAACTGAATTTTGAAGCATATCAACCCATTTAATTTAGTTGTAGTATCAAGGCAATAGCCAATGCTTAATATTGTAATATCTATTTACAAAATGGGCGGTATGTATTACGAAAATTCCAAGTCTGCTGCATCAGAGCATTTGGAAAATATCTTTTACGCTAATTTTTTGCATAAAACAAACTAAGCATTGTGAATTTTCACTGTTTGAAGTAAGCTTACTGTCTAATATCAGTCCCAAGTATTTGAGGCTTTTTGAGAACACGAGTGGAATGCGTTGAGGCTAGGAGAGGTGACTACAGCACTGCAGGTGTCTTAACCCTTGGTGAATAGACAAAGACTCTGGTCCTAGATAATATCCAGGGCCTCATGATGAAGCTAGAAGGTGCCACTGTGGAAGGCGGCTATCGAGTTTTGACTCGTTTGATTCTGTCTTAGAATCTGATGAAAAACTAAAAAATAAATAAATGAAGTCTTATTTTAAAACAAGCTTTTATTAGTTGTTATTAAAAAGTACTTAAAAGTAAAAAAAAAAAACAATTTGACTCCTATTGGAAATAAGCTGTTGTATAATTCTAAAACCTTAAACGATAATAATGTTCCTTCGTCAAAATCATCCTATATCTTCTATATATATAAAAATACAAGGCGAAGTAAATTACTACGTTATCCAGCTCCTTACTGGACATGGCTTTTTCAACGCTTATCTCCATAAAATGGGGAAAACAGGGAGCTCAGCATGCCAGTACGACGACTCAGAACTCGACGACGCGAACCATAAGTTCCTCGCCTGCACCAGATGGATAGCTGAAAGAAACGCCCTTGAATCACTGGTCGGAGCAATTACACCGGATAACATCGTCGAAAAGATGTGCACCAGTGACCAAAACTGGAAGCGTGTATGCTCTCTCGTTGAAAAGCTACTCAAAAGGAAAAAAATTGAGGGGGACATAGCCTTCCAAAATTAAATAAGTTGATGAAAGCCACACCGGCAAAAAAGAATAAACCCGCAAATTGAATAAACAAAGCCGGTCCCCGAGGGGAAAGAAAACGACACCACTCTGAAGTAATGCGCAAGCGGTTCCGGAGTGGATGGTGTCAAGTGGAAAAGGGGTTAAGAGGTTTTTAGTGAGTAGTGGGACGGAAGTCTGACACTACTTGAAACAGAGCGGGACTGTTTCTCGTGCGCATTAGCGTTTTTCCTCACCCCCTTGGCAAAAAAATATATATTTAAAAATGAATGTTTGTCTGTATGTCCTTTATAGAATCGTAAGCTATGCATCATGTGTTGTTGTGCATAAGCCCGCGAAGGTTTCTGAGTTGGTACAATTTGACAAAGGGGCGTGGCACCGCCCATAAAAGAAAAACATTAAAAACCTTATACTTCGAAAGCCACCAAATGGATTGGGTTCAAGTTTACACACAATCTAAGGTAATGTCCCAGGAGTATTTCTGTGAAGATCGGTCAAAATTAGACAAAGAGGCGTGGCAACGCCCACCCATACAAAAAAAAAACAACAATCAAAATCTTATATCTCGAAAACCACTCAAGCGAGTGGGATCAAATTTACTCACAATCTTAGGTATTTGCCCAGGAGTGGTTCTGTGAAGATTGGTCAAAATTGGACAAAGGGGCGTGGGGGCCCATACAAAAAATTTGAAAATACACCACTTCAGTTTTCTGTTCGCCTTGCGTTTGCGGTTACTATTAATAAGGCGCAAGGGTAAACGTTACGAATTTGTGGACTGAATTTAGAGTATTCAGCTTTCTCACATGGACAGTATATGTTGCCTGCCTGTTCCGTGTTCGCAAACCATCGGTTTTGCATATTTACACCGAAAATGGAAGAACCAAAAATATTTTGTACCACAAAGCATTTTACAATAAAAACTATTTATCACTGATTTAAATGAATTTGAATTTGATTTTTTTATATTTCTATTTTGCACAAAAAAGTGTGCTTGGGGTCCGCTAGTAATTACATATTTCCAAACCTTAAAACTTCATACCCTATACATATTAAATCTTTGTGTAGGTACAATTTCTCAAATTATACATTTTAACAACAAGAGAGAGAAAAAGCACGCTTTTTTATATGTTTAAACAAAAATACAACAGTGCATTGGTAGACGATAAGGGAATAAGATTAATCGTTCCAAAATGTAAACACATTTAAGTAAAACGTATAAAGTTTAATAATTATTTTGATTTATTTAACTGAACAGAAATGTACTCTCTTATCAACTTAGTGCGCGCTTACGTCAAAGGCTACAAGACTTTTTTCATCCACACGAGTTAGTATCACTACACGAGCTGAGGTTAGTGGTTGGACCACCTAATCCGTAGTCAAGGTATGCCGGACGTTGTTCCCCAACCAACTGGTACACGTATTCAACACCTGATCTAGTTGGCGGCAAAGACGTTGGGGTTGGAGTTGAGGGCTCAGTTTTACCATTGATGACGGTTGTTGTTGACGATGACGATGAAGATGAAGACGTTGGTGACGGCGGTGCTGCCTGTAACTGTGGATATATTGCGGCGACTGTTTGGGGCACCGGAGAATGCGGCTGCTGTACTGCGTTAGGATGATATCCATTCGTTGGTGGCTGCTGACCTCCATACGTTCCATATGATGGCTGCTGGCCTTGATGCGGACCAGGAGATTGTGGTGACTGTTGGCCTTGATACGGAATAGGGGATTGTGGTAGCGCATAGCCTTGTGGTGGTCCATAGCCTTGTGGTGGGCCATAACCGGGTGGTGGGTTATTACCTTGTGGTGGGCCATACCCTTGTGGGGGACCATATCCTTGTGGTGGCATATAGCCATGTGGCGTACCATGCCATTGTGGTGGACCATATCCAGGCGGCGCGCCATATCCGGGCGGCGGGCCATATCCTTGCGATGGACCGTACCCCTGTGTTGGACCATACGCTGAAGGTTGCTGGCCAGGATACCCATATCCTAATGGAGGAGGTGGAAACCAACCGTATACTGGATGTGCGTTTGGTGAAGGATATGCCGGATGATTATATTGATGAGGGCGTGATGGATAGTATTCATTCGATGGATGTCTGTAACGATGTCGATGCCCTTCCTCTGACTCATTGCTACCACTACCGCTATCACTGTCAGCGCTAATTAGCGCCACCAAACAGGAAAGCAAGGCCCACAATGGGAGCAAAACCATTTTGCTTAATGAAAATTCTAAATTATACTGACAAGCTACTATATTTCTGACCTAAATGAAAGCATCAAACTGATACAATCGAGTAGATAAGACGACGTAAGGCGACAATAATATTATTGATTGGCGTTAGGTTGCTGCGAAATATGACTCGAAACAAACGACCAACGTCTGCCTGCCAATCGCTAGTAAGTCACTCTCTGAAGTCTGAACTTCATTATGTGTGTCTGTTTCAAATTTGTGTGTGAAACTATTGTGAGGAATACTTATGAACCATAAGAACTTAAAAGACGTCGTTTTTTATGAGCTATACTACAAATAAAATAGGTCTAGCAATTTATCTCATGATTTACGTGTAGTTTTAGTGGAAACATGGTTTAACGCAACATCAACAATATCATATTCAACGTATAACGGATGATATTTAAAATTTTTTTACCGCGAACTTGTTATCATTCACCCCTATCAGAAATAATAGATTTGTTCGACGTGGGCACAAGTGCAAAATGGGAAAACCTGTATTCGACATGACTTCTGTGGCGCCCTAGTTGTGCCCTGAACTGACCCCAGGTAATTTGTCGGGGCAAGAATTCAGTGCTGAGTTTCGCTGCCATTTTGCTTGCTGTCATTCTTTTTTCAAGGTAAAACTTCAGATCAGCATATTTTGCGTTCGATATAGTAGCCGAATTTTTAGGGTTATGCAGGGCTTGGGACAGGCGGGAAAATTAGATGACACTTCTCAGAAATCTAATAGTATATACCTACAAACACTGCGCGTCACTTGAATAGCACCCCATGTTCTATTAAATTTCGGACCAATCATGCAATAAACCAACAAAGCTTTAAAGCTTAAATTTTTTATTTTTATACTTGATCTAATACTTCATTTAATTAATATTATTGTAAATACTTGAATTTCGTATTAAAACAATTTGGTCACTTTAATAGCACCCCTCTTTAAAAAATATAATTTGTACATTTTTACGTTCTAACTTTATTTATCTGTTCTTTATATTTAAATTTAAATATATTAAGTCTTTTTTTGTAATGAGTGGCTCCGTCTTTTTTAAGTATTACTTCATAAATTCTGTTTGGAACAGAATCCATATAGTTTTTTAATATAATTAAGGGAAATAGAAATGGAAATGAGTTCAGATTAAGTGGAATAGGTAATGTTTGCCAGACTCATAGATTTTTCGCGTTAGCCATCCCCATACGTTTTCGATTATATTAAGATCGGTAGAGTACGGTGGCCATTCCAATAAATCAACATTTTAGCTCCCAATCCATGATTTAACAGTGAAATGCCATAAACTTCAGCTCACATGTGCCATAGTACGATATGGCTTCCAATACCATTACATCTCCAACTCGACTATGTAGGTAATCGGTCCAATAGTTTTTCTTCTTTCCGAAGGTCGTGAAAGTAGAAGTTATGTCCTTCGGGACCCTCCAAGTTAAACTTCTTTTCATCAGAAAAGACCACGTACTGCCACTCTGTTTTTTACGTCGTATGCATGCATGCAAAACTTAAGTGCATTTCTCTTCGATCCATGTTCAATGGTGTTTTTTCTTTTTTTTTTTTAATTTAAGTCTTTTTAAATAAGGGGCATTTCTTATTGCTCTTTCTACGGTAGATAGGCTTGCATTAACGCCGGTTTTTGCTTTGATTTTGCTAGTCGAGTGTTGAGAGTTCGAAGCTCTCCTATCAGCAGTTGAAATCACTCGATGAGTGCGGCCTATTCCAGTCTGACAGCTGTTAATTTTGCCTAGAGGTTGTATGGGGAATACGTGTATATGATGTAAGTAAATAATATATGTTATCAATTAAAATATTGAAACACTTCAAAATTCACTTGGAAATACTTCAAGAGAAACTATTTTTGCATTTCAATGTACATAATTGTCCGAAATATGTTTAGTGCAATACATCGGGTAAAACTACTAAGAAAAGCTTTGCATTCACTTATCATCAACACTCTTCACAACCACTTTTTACGAAATAATTTCTTTTTAATAAAAAGGGAGTTTAGATATTAGAAATTTTATTTATAATATGTTTTTATCAATCGGTTCGGTTTTTTTCAATACAAATATGCCTCAGCTGTCAAAATCTATAGCAACCTACCGATGCGAATATTTACCGCCAGGTTTCAGCCTCCATTCGTCAATAATGGGTGTGAGTGGATTTGCAAAGTAAAACAGTTAAAATTAAAATTGTTGCGGAATTTGTACAATGAGTTTTTTTCTTATTTTGTTTAACTTTTTTTTAATATTAGGTAGGTATGCAAATCACTTTTGCGTGTATGTATTTCAATCAACACAGTTTTCTGGACAGTTTTACAAATTTTGATTGTGTCTGTTATCGTTACCAGGCAGAGTTATCTTATTTTGCACCCTATTTCTAATGTGTAAGATTTCATATTTTATTCTCGGCAAGGTCAGTTGAATATAAGTTCCCACGAAATCGTCACTGGCTCGGCTTGATACCTGGCAATTTAAGTTGTAAATATTTGTACCTAACGTAAACCATATTTTAGTACGTATTTAAGGGAGAAGAATAAATAAAACGAATTCATTCGTGAAGAATAATTGATCTTAGAGAATTATCGTTTCCCCCCATCAGTGGTAAGGGGTCCAGCGTCATTTTCTCTAATCAGTGTCCTTATGTGGGTTAAATTTGAATTTTCTATTTTTCAAGAAATTACAAATTATTTACATTTGCATCCTACATTTAATTATTTTGTGCCCTACGAATCCAGTTTACAATACCTCTTCAAATGGTGAGTTGTTCTACTCATCTGCGATCTGCTCAAAAATAAGTAGATCGGTCTCATATTCCACCTCAAACTTCAGCTGTAGCTCCTATTTTGAAGAAGACACTATTGAAATGTTGTTACATATTCGCAAGAAAATTTGCTTGCTCTCGATAGACTTATAGACTAATAGACTAATTTAAGCGATGAGAGCTGAATGCAAAAAATTTACAGTTATTACATATTTCTATTTCACTTTGCTTATGCCGAAATAATGTGCATTTTAGGCGATTATCAGAATAGACTCAGGAGCAGTAATTTTAGTTTCAGATAAGCTGTGCAAGTGAAAAGTGTCAAAATGTCTTCTAAATGAAATTCTGAATAATTTAACACAAAATGGGGCGTGGAGCAGCACTAACTTCGGAAGAAAGAGGCAAATTATTGGCGTATCGAGAATGCAATCTTTCAACCAGACAAATTGCTGGAAAATTTCTAGAAGTCAGTCTGTTGTTTGTCATTTTTTAAGAAACCCATCGCCTTATGGAAAAGATATGAAAAACGCCTCCTGGAAAGCACTTAAGCCTTGCGAGGAGCGAAGGATCTTTCGAGAAGCTTCAAACTCAAAGCGTTCTGGAGCCAAAATTCGACAGAATTTGGGTGTAAATGCAAGTGAAGCTACCCTACGACGAGTAATCCGCAAGGCAAAATATCTGAAAAGATTAAAATTAAAAAAAAAAAAACTACCACTTACCGACATTCGTAAGCAAAGGGAAAACGCTTTAATTCGGATGGACCGGATGGATTCAACTATTACTTTCATGATATAAGTAAGGAAGAACACTATTTGACCGGTCACCATAGTCGTGAGAGGGGTATAATGGTGTGGGGTGCCATATCCTATTATGGTGCATTTGATATTCAATTCGTTTCATCTAAGATGAACGCAATAAGATACGAAGAGCTGCTCCAAAATGCATTTTTGAGCCATTATCTTGGACGTTTCAACAGGATAATGCCCCAATCCACACTGCTCGAGTCGTAAAGATGTGGATAAATGACCCAAATGTGAACTTAATGGAGTGGCCTCCATACTCTCCTGACCTCAATATTATACATAATTTGTGGGATGGCTTTCGCGTAAAGTCTATCAATCTGGTATACAATTTGAGGATATAGAATTATTAAAATAAAATGGACTATCTAAAGGCTCTCTACGTTTCAATCCCTGACCGAATTTATGAAGTAATTTCAAATACAGGTGGTTATTCACATTATTAATTAATTATACTAACTTATTTGATACTAATTATTTCAATAAATCTGTGATTTATATTAACTTTTTAACCTTGAGTCTATTTGGTTGAGCGATAAAAACTTTTGAACTTTTTAGGATCACTCACAAAAAAAAGAACTTAACAATTTACCATTGAACTTAGAAAGCTCATTTTTGTTTTGTTTACTTAAAAATTGACTAATGCATTATAAAAATACGTTTTCTAAATTATATTCTTATATTTCTCAGAAACCTATAACGCCAATCAATAATATTATTGTGGCCTTACGTCTTCTTATCAACTCGACTGTATCAGTTTGATGCTTTCATCATGATCAGGAATATAGTAGCTTGTCAGTATAATTTAGAATTTACGTTAAGCAAAATGGTTTTGCTCCCATTGTGGGCCTTGCTTTCCTGTTTGGTGGCGCTAATCAATGCTAACAGTGATTATGGTAGTGATAGTAATGAGTTATGGGAAGGGAATGAATACTATCCATCACGCCCCCTTCTACACAATCATCCGCAATTTTATTCACCTCCCCCATTAGGATATGGGTATACTGGCCAGCAACCTCAAGCCTATGGTCCACCACAGGGGTACGGTCCAACGCAGGGATATGGCCCGCCGCCTGAATATGGTCCACAGCAATGGCATGGACCACCACGAGGTAGTACACCACCACTTCGCTTTGGACCACCACTTGACTTTGGACCACCACTTGGCTTTGGACCACCACTAGGCTTTGGACCACCACAAGGCAATGACCCACAACAAAGAAATGGTCCACCACAAAGTCATGGCCAACCACAAGGACATGGTCCGACACGAGGGTTTGAACCATCACGAGGTCATGGCCCACAACAAGGAAACGGACCACCACAAGGTCATGGCCCACCACAAGGATATGGTCCTCCACGAGGGTTTGAACCATCACAAGGTCATGGCAGAAAACAAGGAAATGGACCACCACAAGGTCATGGCCCATCACAAGGATATGGCCCATCACAAGGATATGGTCCTCCACGAGGGTTTGGATCATCACAAGGTCATGGCCCACCACAAAGATATGGACCACCACAACGTTATGGCCCGTCACTTGGTCCGTATTAAGGCCAGTAGTCATTATATGGAACGTACGTAGGGCAGCAGCCACCAACGAACGGATATCATCCGAACGCAGTACAGCAGCCGGGGGTTCAAAAAGCCGCCGCAATACATCCACAATTATGGGCAGCACCACCTCCAGCAAAGTATTCAAATTATTTTTATCTAACTTTTGTGTTCTTTTTATTAACAACTAATAAAAGCTTGTTTAACAGAAAGTGTTCGTTTATTTATGGCACAATGTAAATGAATAAGCAAATCATTCTAGAATCAATTGCAAAAAATCTCTGAAAACGATTAAAGGAAAAAACACGTTTTAACTATTAAAATAACTGGAAAAAATTGCTAGGACTTCCGGCACAAATCTTCTTTAAAAATAAGGTTTCACAAATCGTCAAAAACGCGTCAAAAGTAATGTTTTGACGCCGGCCGCTTTTTTTTCTGCCTCAAATGAAGCAATTAAAATATGCTTTTAAGTCGAACGCAATATTATATTTCAATTGATTTATTTGAAAAGCAATAAATATTTAAAATTACTTAGGTTGAAAAAAATTTCGTATCACAAAAACCCGCTCATACACTACGTATTTCTCAATAGGGACACTTTGCACCACCGCCAGGATTCAAAAATGCATCGTGACTCATCAATCGGCACATGTCTTTATAATTTCGACTGGGTTGACGTTGCGCCTGGCTATATTGTGGATGATGGTATCCAGCACTCGGCTTAGGATATTGATGTGGATTGTTGTAGTAATGCCCTCCTTGGGGTTGTCCAAATCCAAACAGTGCCTCATATATTGGTCCAGCTACTGCAATAGCGCACAGAGTTAGAAACACAATCACAATCGAAAGCGTTTTCATGATGAATTTAAAACAGATTTGAACGGAAGCTCTCTAGGTATTCTAATGGCATACGGAATTCAATTTATAGAGAGGAATTCTGGTCAATAGATAAGAAGTCCAAGGTAGGGTCACAATTGTTTTCATTGAACTCACTGTAGCGATTGTTGTCGCATTCGCATGTTCATTCAAAGCCTTGTAATACTTTTGTTAATTGAAATGTTGTCGTAGGGGTTTCCGATGTCTGATAAGGGGATTTGCATGAAATTTGGAGGCTAAGAAAATAAATAAATAAATAGTTGGAGCGACAGGTTCGTTCTCAGCCATTTATTTTGTCTGAGTTCTTATTTTTAGGACAAATGGTAGGGAGACATTAATACCGAACATTTATACCAATTGAGTAGGTAGCTCTTTTGTGAGAGCTCTACTCTCGGATATTTCGAAAAAAAACCTTACGTTGTAAATTGTGTTTTTCCGGGGATCGAACCAGCACTCTAGCCACTGCGCCCATATTTGAAAGTTAGCAACATTTAATAGTAGTACCTACCTTAGACTAAATATCTAGATATTTGATTTTGTGCGAACTGAGCCGTTCAGTGTTCCTTCCTAAGAACGAAGTAGTTGCAGTGGTAGGCTGCTTCGGTCACCCCTCGTCAACCCCAAGACCAATCGCCATCAAACATTAAAGAGTCGACTTTGAAGGGCAACCGCATCTGAAGAACACTTATTTTGATAATAAAGTTTCAGCATTTGGACACGCAGCTAGAAATGGTGATTTGACATCAGTGACCGAAATTTGAGCCGTTCATAAGAATCTATAGGTATAGGGTTACATACACTTATATAACATTTATGCAGAATAATTATCATTTTATTTACATCACTCGCATTATGCAATGAGTTTTTAGCTAATATTGCAGGTATGCTTCGTTTTAAGAAAGCACAAGTTGTTGTTAGTATGGATTAACACTTCATCAGTTCCTTAATCACATTTAAGAAACAAAACTAGTTTTCTTTTGTAACTTTTAAGATACATTTCTAAAACGCGTCAAAAAAAACACGTGAAAACGCATCACAAATCATGTCCAAAAAGCATCGAAAAACACATCAAATCATTTCCCAATGAGGAGGAAAAAGGAAGAGCTCTTTAAGAAACCCGTCCGAAAGGCATCAAAAAATGTTTTGAAAAACGCATCGAGAACTACCTCAAAAACTTGCCGAAAACGTTTCAAACAACACATTCAAACGCGTACAAAAACTCATTAAAAATGCGAGAAACGGTAATAAAAAAAAACACATCCGAAACCCAGCCAAAAATCGAATATTTCTCCAAATATCTAAACATTTCTGTCTATCTATGTGACAATCTAACATTTCGTTGTCATCATCATTGCAAATATTCGGCAGATGCTGGCTCAGGTAATAAATTACCTACTGACTTTTAATTGGCTATTTTTAAATTACACCGCCCCAGACTACAGATATTGGCGACGACGTTCAAGTATTAGTTTAATAAGTCTGACAGCTGACTGACTTATGTCGTTTTCCATTGGTTTCACTCGGGGATTCACTCATTCTGAAATCCAATGGAACAAGAAAAATGCTTCTGGATGAATCCACAAATGTATTGGTGTAATGCCAAAAAAATAATCTACGGCTGCTGTCAGTTGGCTTGTATAAAAATACATAAATTACACTTGTGTTAGTGCTTCTTGAGTGGATTCTGACTTCGAATTTTGTGCCAAAGGAACGGTTTCAGAAGTGATTTTTTCTATCCCGGACGCTTCTTTTTGCCCAATGGAAAACGACATTAATGTATCTCAGTCTTGATTGGGCTAGATTGGGCAGCTGTGTCAGTTGACGTTTATGGAGGGGTAGCCGACAAATCTAGTCAAGAAATTCGTGACTGAGCACAAAGTTCGCATATGTGGCTGACGTAGGAAAAGTGACGTTCCCTACCAATCTAGTTTTTGGGTTTAGGTTACATCTATTCAAGACCAATCTAGTCGACTTAAGAAAACTAAGTTTTTGAATGTGCCCATTTTCTCTTGTGTGTGGCTGTGTTGTGTATGCCTTTTCCAAATCAGACACTCAGTTTACTGGTTACCATAATTTCCGCCGTTTAAAACTTAAACATTAACCAACAATACTAAACATTTCCAAGAGATGTCGCACGAGCTCCTAGTGCAGACAAACACCCAAAGCAACACAAACTTTGCATGTACTAAAGAGAAAGCTCTGAAAAATTTCTTTCCCCATCATAAAGCAGGTAAGTTATCTCAAGAGTCCATTAATTACGGCGCGCGACGTCCGGAATCAGTTCATTTTGAGATAACATAGGAGCAGCATTGTTCCGCGTACGCCGTTAAACAATTTGAAAAATAAAAATAAAATTGCATTGCAGAGAAAAAATCAACCCTCCTCTGGCATTTAATCCGGAAGTAGCTATTCGACCACCGATTTTCTACTTGTTTAAATCGACAATTGCCGCCTCTGTGTCGTCTCTATCTAATTGAGTGCAGTGTCGGTTCAGTTAAATAAAAAAATCTTTTGCGTAGCTAAGTTTACCGTTACCGAAGTAAAGGTTTCTTAAATAAAATTTCTCCTCACTACCTCTCTGTTATTGTTTTTCGGTGTTTTCTTTATAAATAATAAAGTGCACAAAGTTTGAGAATTTTTCCAAGGCGAATTATACATTTTTTGTGAAATTTTTTCACATAAAGGATAACACCCCCAATTCATATACTCATCTTCCTTATTGGAAAGCAGTGAAAAAATGGCGGATGTACTAGAAAGCTCATCCTTGGAGGCTGTTAAGATTTCTCCTGCTATTGCTGCAACAACAACTTTAGCATCTCCTCAACCATGCGAAGCATCGCAACCACAACAACTGCCGCCGCTACAGCAGCAACAACAACCACCACCACCACAGCAGCAGCAGGACAAACAGGAGCAGCAGCAACAACAAAAAGGTATATAAGTGTAGTATTCACGTTTACACAAAAGGAGTTAATAATTTTCAAAATCGATATTCAGAATATTTCGACCGTTAAACAATGGATACAGAAAAGCATGCAATTCAATAAAGGGGATGAATTTCATTTCCGGTGGCTTTAAAGTGCGTAAGCTTTACGCTTTAATAACAATTTAAGTTCAAAGACCTTTGGAATGGGTATCATATTGGCACTGAGTTTGAATGGGTTTGGTCATTCTCATTATAAGATTTGTAAACTAAGTAGGATCATATAGTCGACGACTTTATTAATTGGTAGGTTGTTATTTTCCCATGCAGTTTAATGTTCTATACCTACATGTAATAGGTACATAACGTACATCGTACAATGCACATACCTACTATAAATATTGATATGTAGAAATGTTGTAGGACAGTGAAACTGAAATGTGGAAGAAGTAGAGAGATTTTACCGAAAAAGTAACATCAATTGTTTTTTTTTTTTTGTTTAAATAAATTTCTGGGATAATAAGTGTGTTTTTTTTAGCTTATATCTCAGCAAAGTAAAGTTAATTTCCCAACGCTAAAATGTTAGCTCTCCTATGAGCTACGACATCAAGCAACGCAAATATTTTGTTAGCTTCTTGACATCTACATAGTAGGTAGGTACCTACCTACTCCAAAACAAGTCAAATCGCTGACAAGCAATATTCATTTTAAAAAGTGTAGAAATTGTATGGAATGAGTGATGGTCTTTAAAAATACAGGGCGGGTCAAATACAAGTTTATTTTTAAAAGTGAAATAGAATGAACAAAATTGATTTTTTCCATGTACATATTATGGCTTTATTAGTAAAAGTAAACAGTCCCATAAATTATGGAACACAGCATCGTTCAAGTGGCTGCCTTGGCTGGTATCGCAGCAGCGCCTTCTGTCACTCCAATTTTCAAAGACCTTGTCAGTGATTTTGGCCGTAGATCAGATATTGGCATAAATCGCTCCCGGATTGTTGGCATAGCATCGATCCTTCACGGTGCCCCAAAAAAAAAAGTCCAAAGGGGTCAAATCACAGCTCGGAGACATCGTCAAGATGCCTGATAATATAATTTTGGAATTTGGTGCGCATTGTTTCATGGGCGTTACATGGCGCAACGAACCGGAGTTCATCCAAATCCATATCTTTAATTAAAAAAAAAAAAGTTGGTTAACATGGCTCTGTAACGGCCACCGTTGAACGAAAGTTGTTTCCAGCCTCATTTTCGAAGAAAAATAGTCCAATGATGCCTCAACCTCAACTCCACAATCCACACCAAACTGTCACTCTCTGTGGATGCATTGCGTGCGGTTTTCAGCTCCCCATATGCGGCAATTTTGTTTGTTAACGTAGGCGTCAAGATGAAAATGTGTCTCATCAGAAAAGAATAAGTTTTCAATAATTCCTAACGTTGTTCAAGCGTAAAGCTACTCATTGCGTTCCGCGGTATGATACTCACTTTTTGTCAAGATTTCGAGCGGAAAACAGCTGTCAGTGTCAAAATAACTTAAAAGAAACCACTAGATGCCCAGCCGTTACTCAGAATTCTAAATGTTTGAAATGAATAAATTGAAAAATATTAAGCTTATTAAGTTTATAATGCAAACTAATTACAAGATTTTGCAGTAGTCGTTCACACATGTCAATTCAGTAGTCCGCCCCAATTACAATTTATTAATTTTCGTAAGAACAGGGGCAGACAATTATTGGAAAAGGTTTTAGGAAAGCCTTTCTTTTGTTGTCAGACCCAATATCTTTACTATTATATTATTGAAAACAAAAGCAATTGATTGATATTTTTGCGAGAGTCAAGAATTTTCTATTCATATTGCATAATCACTTACGGCCATATTATTCACTCCGGGTGTAACATGCATTAAACCCGATGGATTAAAGATGGATTTAAATGCGGATTAAAAACACTTTAAACCTACATAATGTCAAATATCACAAATAATCACATTTGTTTTTTGTTAATCAAATTTTTATGGAAATTGTTTTGATTTGTTATGTGCCAATGATCTTTCTCCGCATTTAAGCGAAGTTCACTATTAAATGCAAATAAAGCTTACGCGGAACAAAGTGCCGATGATGTGGCCATGCCGATACGGACGACATGTACGAAAATTATGAAAGACTCCGACACAGTTCGGCAGTATCACAAATGAAAGCCATTTTTTTCAGCGTCTTGATAGGATTATTTTTTTATTTCCTGCGAAGAAATGTCAAAAATATGACCTAAACAAAAGAGTGAATATTATGAAACTGAATTTTAACCCGAGTTAAAGTACCTACTTAAACGCTTTCAAGTTTAAAAAAGAAATGGGTTTATGTTTGGGTTTAACGACTGAAAATTATGGACTTGGGTTTAATTTTTGGTTTAAACTCACTTAAATCCAGGTGTAACCTTTGAATAATATGGCTGTTAATTATAAAAACATTTGTGGATGCTAAATGGGCTTTCGGGTCCAAAGTGTCGAGCAGAGACAGATGACCTCACTGGTAGGAGTTAGGGTCAATGTTGTTCGAATAGAACAATTGGTAAATACTCAGTCTTGCCTCTATTTGGGTGTGTCTTTGAATAGCTGTTAGATCTATTAGGATGACATTCAGTCCTATGGTTGAGGTGCAGCGGAAACATCCCGTCATTCACTTTCCGGCTTTACGTTGAATCCGTTCTAGCTTTTGTACTGTGGTGACTTTGTTATTCTTTGTCCACCAGCCCACGGCAGCAGAGGCGCCACAATGTCGTCAGCTATCCCATGACATCAAACCCTTGATTTTCCAAGGACTAAAGTAAATTGTCAATGTCAAGGGACCATAAGAGAGGTGAGAGGGCGCCTCCCTGAGGACATCCTCTAGTTGTGAGTGCCGAGATTTCCACATAACTGATGCGTGTCTAAATTATTCTACTAATCAGCATTGCCGGATAAGTCTTAATATCGTATTTTTGAGAGCCCTCAAATTACTTACTTACTTAAGGTGGCGCTACAGTCCGGGGTGGACCTGGGCCTCAACCAATACGCCTCTCCAGTTAGCGCGATCTTTGGCTAACTGCCTCCAGTTGCGCACTCCAAGTTGGTTGAGGTCCCCTTCCACTTGTGCGCGCCACCTAAGGCGAGGTCTTCCTCTACTGCGTTGTCCCTCCGGGTTGGAATCGAAGACTCTTCGGGCCGAAGCGTTGGTGTCCATTCGCTCTACATGTCCTAGCCATCTTAGACGACAGATGCGTATTTTTCTGACCAGGTCGGTGTCGTTGTACAGCTCGTAGAGTTCGCTGTTAAAACTTCTCCTCCAAAGCCCGCCAACGCAAACGGGACCAAAAATCACTCGAAGAATCTTGCGTTCGAAACGGCCAAGAAGATCTTCATCCGCCTTTGTTAGGGTCCATGCTTCTGCGCCATAGAGCAGGACTGGGATGATGAGGGTCTTATATAGAATCGACTTAGTGTTTCTTGACAAGGCCTTACTAGTCAATTGCCGTCTTAGTCCGAAGAAACAGCGATTGGCAAGTGTAATTCTTCGTTTGATTTCTGCTGTGGTGTCATTATCAGAGTTTATAGCGGAGCCGAGGTAGACAAAGTCCCTAAATTATGTGTAGTTAAATGCTCTTTCAAAATCTTGGTAATCATAACTAGATAGTGTTCCATTCGATTGAAACTAAGTCCTGACTCGGTGGATTAACCCTGGGCGGGCTGAGACTTGCTGAGCGGAAAATTATTTTAAGACAAATTTACTAACCGACTTAATTATCTCACAAACTTATCTGCAAACATTATCAACGTACATGTTTGCTGGACTTTTACCAAATACAACGCATTTCTTCATTACACAACATAAGAAACTGAATTTTATTCGCATGTTTGTTTTGCTTGTTTCATACTTCGTGCTTTTGAACAGTTCTCTTTAAGGTGCAGTCGTATAAAACGCGCGCAAAGAAAACACCCTGTTATTTCTTCACATTAAAAAGCAAACAAATGTCTAACCTAAATCTCTGCTTTAGAATAAAAACGATTTAATTAATTAATTTAAAAGTACATTAGCATGCTTTATGCTAATTTAAAAAAAAAAAATCCTCAAACTAAACTTGCAGAAAACCTTGTAAATGGGTATTCGCGAGTATATAGTGAAGACCATTATAAAAAAAAAAAACAACAACAAATGAATCACGCAAAAATAAGCTTTCGAATTTAAAAATAGCATCGCAAAAGTGTCAGGCTATTCTCATTCAGCAATTGAAAATATCACGAACTGTGGATGCCACCATGTAAATACACCATTCCTCACCTGAGGACACCGCCTCTCTCCCACATCACTCGGTGTCGGTGCACACAGACAAAATGCTTCTTCAAAAACATGAAACAACCAAAAACATGAAATGTCTATCTCAGTATATACACCACTTTCACGCAACTTTCGTGAAATACATAAATTTGACCCTTGAAACACATCATCAGCTGCTATATAGCTGAAATTAAGTAACAACTATGACATCAGACGTTCGTATAGTTCTCGAGTTGGTTAATTATATTTAGGCGTACACCACCACCAGGCACAGATAGATAGTGTGCCATTGCGGTTTGTTTAGGGTATTCGAGTGCATGACTTCAGCGAGTTATGATATTAAGTTACTGATACACAATCAGCGGATGATGGGAATGATCTTTGTCAAAATGTCAACGCTACGCGTGCTTTTTTAGGTCAGCTAGCCTCACGCATCATCTACATGTGGTGTACACGGAATACCCAATGACAGATATAGACACCTTCCCTTACGTCTTTTATATGGTTTACATTAATTTACATGCGCTTGTCTTTTTATGTACCCGTCTGAGTTAGCGGTACGGTGCAAATTGATGAACCGTAAATATGTGTGGTAAATTGCGAAATTGCTGCAAATTGTGGCGCATGTAACTTGCTAATTTTTGTTTGGGAATAGTTAGCATACGGTTGACTCAGTCTACTATAATATGAAGCGATGCAACTGTTGTTGGAAGTGCCCAATAGATGTGTTTTTGAGAAAACGGTCGTTATTATGAAGGAACTTTATTCGAAACTAAAGAGCCCATTCCATAGAATCCACTCAAAAAAGTGGGTCTCTCAATTCTGATTCTGACCGTCCTTTCCTGAAGTCTACAGCGCAAACGGCTGGACGGATTTCGTTCAAACTTTGGATTTGGAGTTTGTGGGCTTACAGTACGGGCAACTTTTTTTTTGCACGTTAACCCTATTATTAACGGTACTTCCTATATAACGGTTTTAAACAAGTTTGATTTTTTCGAAAACGGCTTTTTTAACCAAAATTGGCTTATTTAGGTAAGGTTAACATGACTGCATACCCAGTTTTTTTTTGTTAAAAAGTGAAAAATACAGTTATCTACTTTTGAAAATTTTCAACATTATTGCGTCCTTAATTTTCCATTCAAATCACAGGAAAACTGTAAAAACCAAGTAGTGCTTCCATTTTGAACAATACGCCATAGGTACTCAGTTTTTAGCTTAATAGTTGAGCAAGATTATTTTTCGAACTAAACATTGCAATATTTGTTACTATTTTCTACGCTCCAAAATGAGCTCTGCAAATTTTCACCAAAATATTTATTTAGGATAACATAAGCATTCTTAGTACCTAGTTTTTCTTTAGAAAATGCAAAAGAAGTGGTGTCATACAGGGTATATTTTTTTATTAAACTTCCTTTACGGAAGTAGAACACACTTTTTGAACAATATTAAACAATCACCTTATAATTGCAACCACTTAGAGTAAGTGCGGCAAATATGGCCCACGTTGGTAATAGGGCCCACCACACCAATATATATCCTTATGTAGAAAGTGCAGGTAGATACAAACTAATTCATTCCAACCAAGTTAAGAATAGTTTTGTCTCATTCAATCGAGGTAGGCATGGCTCGAAGAATGTGGAAGATATTGATAGTAATCGTTTTTTATCGTTTTCCATATAATTTTTTGGTAACTTTTGTTAATTGTTTTCATATTGAATTTTCCTTAAATTTGATAATCTTTTTCTAAGTCTGAATAGCGTTAAGACTTTTTTTATTTTTTGTGCTATCAGAATTTAAAAACAGTTTTAGACATGTATGAAAAATGAAATTCAGTGAAAAAACCACAGTGAGTGTAATATGGCCCACCCGATTTGTGGGCATTTGACTCAGTAGGCCATATTTGACACGTGATAGAATTAATTCGTTCTCTAGGAAAAACACAGAAAAAACGATCGAAATTGGCTAAGAAAGACATGATGCGAGCAATCATTGCACTTAATAGAAACAAACAAGGGTTGTTCATATTAAACATCAGGTGGGCCATATTGAGTTTCCTTAAGTTATTGTTACTATCTTTTTATTAAGTTTGATTTTTTTATTAAAATTGTAAAAAAACGAAGAAGAAATAGTTTCTACGACTATATTACAAAAATTTAAATGAATTCGACTTAAATTTACGGTTTTATTTCAAAAAATGTTAAGGGTGGGCCATATTTGCAGCTCTTACTCTAGAGCTTACGCAATCAGAAACTCACATTTCCTTTGCAGCCCCACATGTCCGTCGGCATATTCAGTTTAAAACTGCGAAAGCAAATAAACTTCCTGAACCGAAAACTAGCATCATCAATCTATCCCAGTCAAAAACAAGAATTGCCCTAAGGCTGAAAACACACCGGATAAAGCAAAACGTTTTTTATTTGAACACACACCAAGTGAAACAGAATGTCACAAAACAAAACGTTTTGTCTTCTATCGACAACGAAACATGTTTTTCTGTTTTGCTTTTATTTTTATGTTTCGTTTCATTTGGTGTGTGTTGCGCCATAAGAAAGTATGCAATTATTACAACAACGCTGATTCGAAACAGTTTTGTTGCATTCGGTGTGTGTTGCTCGTATACAATGGCATGTATTTTCGACAACCACAACCGAATCGGTTCAAACAAAAACGTGTGTTTTGTTTCGTTTGATTTGGTGTGTGTTGTCTCATAAGAAACCATGTTCTCTTGTTTCACGAAACAAAAAAACACGTTTTGCTTTATCCAGTGTGTTTTGTACTTAAAAACCTAATAAATCATAATAAAGAGTGCTTTTGGCGCTTTTGGCTTTCGAAAAATGCTGAAATGAAAATCTTTAAGCCAAAGGTGCTTTTTAAGGAGAATTTTTGAAAAAGCTTTAAGGTCCAGCTGAACTAGGTACTTCTTTACTAATTCCCTGCAAACAGTATAAATGCAGAGAGAAATGGATCCAAAGCCAAACTAAAATTGACATTACGCCCCAAAATCCAGTCAAGTTGACTTTCATTTAATCATTGACTTAATTGTTTGTTTAAAAATATGTAGGTAATCATGGTCATAATTCTAAAAAAAAGATTGCAATAAAAATTGATAGTATATCGATAAGGCTTTAATATATAACTGCAGTTATTACTGATAACCTAAGCCTATGCACATGTATACCTATACCTAGCAATTGAAGTGAGTCCCAAATGATTAAAAAGTATTTTAAAGTGCCAATTTGTATAGTGTACACAATTGTTTATAAAAGTGTGTATATTTAGATATACGTATCAGCAAATATTATAAAAATTAAATATGACTTGTCATTGTTTGAGTCAACACTGCGCCGAATAGTTTTCTATCAAACACTTGCACTGATACATTTCTTACGGGGAGCCATAATTGGATTCCATGGGAGTTATACAGTTTAAGACGTTGTGCAGTTAGGTACATTGAAATTTTTATGACTGAACGAATGTGGTTTTTCGCCCATTTTTACCGCAGTTCACTTACACTCTGAAGGTATTATTTGTATACTCTACTCTAATAATTTTCAATTTATTCATTAAAGGCAATCCTCATACGTGTGGAGGAGACATTTTAAGCTTGATCTAATCATCTTATCCTAAATTAAACTGGGAGATAGGCGTCTTCCATGACATGGCTTGTTCATTTTTGATGGGCCGTCTTAGACTGAACTTGGACGCGTTTGCGGCCTTTTGTGTTAAATATGATATTAAGATAAACGCGAGCAAATCTGAGCTAATGGTAGTCACCAGGACGCCTGTTCAATGCACTCTGTGAAGACGCATTGGAAGTTTAAATGTCCCGGTGGTATTATTCACGATTAGTGCAATGACAGTGTTGCCTTTTTTTTCGTTGGATTGGTGACGCCGAACAATTTTGAGACTTGTAAAATGAAATAAATATTTTGGCGCGACCTTAGGCCTAGCTTCTTACAACCATTCGTTTTGTGTGAGTTTTTAATTTTTGGAACAAATAGAAGGGATCTACAATTTTACGGCGAGTCCAAACGGCTCTTTTATGTAAGTTTTACTGTCGGATGTTTGCGAAAAGTTGAATCAGTGGAAAAAACCTTAAGATGAAATTTATGTTCTTTCAGGAATCGAAACGGGGACACCTCGCTTAGTAGTCCATCACACTAACCACTAAGTCACTGCGCCTACTAAGTACGGTAATACTTTGTGTTATCCTAAATACATATGTATTTTGGTAGAAATCGTTAGAGCGGTTTTCGGAAAATATTTTATTTTTTAAGCATTATCTGTTTTTTTTAAGTTTTATCCAAATCTAAAATGCCGTTTTTGAGATATAAACATTTTTTAAAAGTTGATTTTTCCGTGATTCGAATAAAAAATTGAAGGACGCTATCATTTTGAAAACATCAGTTTTGCCTCAAGTATGTATTTTTGGCAAACTCGTTATAGCCGTTTTCATGGAAACTAAAGAACACAAAATAAAAAAAAATATATTTTGAAAAATCCATTTTAAGTACGATAATAGAGAGAAAAGCAGATTTGTTATCAAGTAAGAAATGACCAAATTACCTTGGGAATATATTTTTGTTAAAATCGACTTAGATATGTCGGCAATTCTCGAAAGTACTGCAATTCGATTTTTTAGCGAAAAACAAGGTATGCAGTCATAATAACCTAACATATTTAAGCTCAAATAAATAAACTTATTTGAGGGCTATATATAGGACCTATTATCAAAAAAAAATTATTTTTTTAAGACTGTTATATGGATAGTACCGTTAATAACAGGGCCAACGTGCGAAAAAAAGCCCAAAGACTCTAAATCCGAACTTTAAAACAAATCCGTCCAGCTATCTGGGCAGAGCAGACGGACGGACAGAGTTTTTGTGTTCCTCTATCATAGTAATGTTAAAATTGGTTAACATCTCAAGTTCGAAATTTTGTACGAATTTTTCTACTACGTATACGAGAAAATTACAAATAGCGGAATCTAGTGCAATTTAGCGGTTTTTGTTTAGTTTTTATTTCCCTGTTTTTAGTAGGTACGACCCGGAGGCTTCTAGATTGTCCGCATATAACATTGACTTTTTAAGGCACCTAAAAAACATTTGGAGGTGGCCAAGCACCTTATTGACATCACCCAAAACGGATGATAACACGATTATCGAACATGAAAGTAAATGTCGCAACATAGAGCCTTTTTGCTTAATTATTTCAGTACCACTTTAAATTCCACATTTTTTCATGCTACGCGTGCTTACAGCAGTACGGAAATTGAGAAGCCTCATCTTGAAGTTGGGAAGCTATTCTCTAAACCACTCAATTCGCTACAAATGTCCAATTAGACTTATTAGCATGTGCGTGCAAAACAATGAAATGTTTGTAATATTCCCCTAACTGGCGACCAGACTCTAAAGTATTTGATGGGAAATTTAAATTTAGTATCGTTATAAATTTTGTTACATAAGAATGACGGGTGTCATTAAACAGATTTCTTCAATCGTATTGCATACTCAATTGATGTCCTGCCGTTTTCGAATTGTATAAGTCTTTCTTTTGGTTAGTTGCAACAAAAATGCGATCTTTCTCTACATTATCGTCTGCGATATGATAAGACTAATAGATACTCGAAGAAACTACAAGTACAAATTGAAGAAACATGTTATTTGTATCATGCCCATGTTAGATGAGATGTATAGGCAGATGCAGTGCCGCCAATTGACATGGGATTTTTCAAGTTCACTGCAACGAAGACAGACACATGTCTGATGAAGAAATTTTTTTGCGAAATATTTGTTTCAACTTCGTTTTCACTTGTCGTTCAGCGATGAGAAGTGGACAGACTAGAAATGTACAATTATGACAGCAGCATGGGTGAAACCGTTTCCATTGTGATACAAAGTAAATGTTATCAAGCTCCAAATAATTGCATGTCACGACATATGGTTCAATGCATCATGTTCATTGTTTGAAGTTATGTCACTTTGGGGCCATTTGTCAATATGAGCCGTTAAAAAGAAGGATGAAGCGACAAATAAAGAATCAATTACCAAATCGAATACGCTTAACGATTTCCGTTCGACATACATCTTGGAGATAACTTTGACCCAATGACGCAGTAAGTAATGACCGCCAATTTTGGGGGAAGACAAGAAAAGAAAAGAGGTTTGTCCCCTCCAATTATGTGTAATTAAGGAAGCGCTCGCATCTCATAGGCAAATGCGTGGGTAGTTCCACAGTCTTTTTGAGTAAGCTAAAAGCCACACACAATTTATTGTTATTGCCACAGTTGTTTAACCAAGTTTGGCATTTACCAAATGCCCTCACTCGTACAAGCACTTATATGGAATTATCTAATTCGGACCGGTAACTTAACCGATATATGTACGCAGATAATCTAAATTATTTGTTTACGATTTTTGCAAAATTTGGAAACGCTGTGTAGTTGATTTATTAATCTAATCTCATCGCATGGATGGATTGTTAATAGCAGTAAAATAAATAATGAGCGCGTAATGGAAACCGTGTTTATATGTAGATGGGTGGATGGGCAGTTAGAACTTATGGGTATGTATGTGGATACTGTTGGAATTTTCGTAAGACTTAAGTCGAGTTTAAAGTTCGTTTCTTTACTTATGGGACCACCAAAAGAGAATGAGAACTTTCACTTTTAGCTGAAGTTCATAAGTAAAAGCCCAATCACAGGTATCTATAGATAAATTGTGTTATTATGATTTGAAAGCAGGGTTCATGTATTGCTTATGCCTCAGAGCGGTATATTCCTTAATAAGTTCACAAGTTGACCTCCCATTATAACTCCTTTCGGAATAATTTTAGAGGTTATGTAGTGTTGTTTCTCCTTGGTTTCTCTAGTCCATTTTTCTTTAAGAATCTAAGGATGAGTGCTGGCTCAAGTGGCAGTATTTCCTCATCAGATAATAACTTACCCAATAATTTTAGTCTTTTGTGGGTCAATTCCCTACATGATCCCATTTCATGTTCTACGATTTCACTGGACTCTTCGCAGAATCTGTAGAGACTTTCTTCAGACATACGTAGCTTACTGAGGTGCCCCTTAAGTCTACAATGCCGTGTTAGGAAGCCCATTAGGATACGGGGTTTTATTTTTCTCATACCAATGCAGGCTTGGAATGTTTTCCAGTTGTATTGTTCCATAAGTTTATTGGCCTACCTTTTTTTATTTCTCTATTTTCCTAAATTCTTCTTTTAGGGTGTGATCCCCTTTTCATCAGAATGGTTCAGGACATTTGAAAGTTTCAGGTGCTTCTTTCTTGCTAGAAATTCGGGCATTTCATTACCCTCTATTACCACACAAGTTTGGACTTATTCATGTAGGAATTAAGTGCCATAATAGTAGCCTGGCTGTCAGACAGTTGGTTTTGTAGATTTCAGCCTTTCAGATACTTTTACCCATTTCCCTCATCATTTCTTGACTCATCTGTGTGATTGCTCAGTCTGTGAATTGTGGATTCATTGTTCCAGTTCTTCCTCTTAGAAATAAAATTTTTAGTGATATTCTCTAGGAAAAGCCAATAATGCATGGTTGTTTCTTGAGTACTACATCAAACTGCTTCAATGTGATACACTTTCCTTTCCTATTCCTTCTTTGGCCATTCTTAGAATCGTTTTAGTGGCGCATTCGACTACGACAAGGTTCAAAATATAGAGTCAGTTTCAATAGCGCTTCCATATGGCTGCAGTTAGGGAAGTTCTTAGGATCATTTCTTTTCGCCGCGATCTCCTGCGAATATTGGACTAACTAACTATAAGTGAACCCATTCAACAATCTTTTTATCTTAAGTCGACTAGATTGGTCTGGACAAGGTGTTCCCTGAACGCAAAAATTAAGATTGGTCGTTAACATTACTTTCCCTACATAATCCACATATATTTTGGTAATGTCAACTTAGTTCACAGTTATGAAATTCAAGATGTGATTCGTCCATAAACGTCAACTGAAAAAGCTGTGCATGTGACCGATCTGTGCTTATCAAAGCTGAGAGTCCGTTGCGTGCTTTCCGGGACGTATTCGATTGACAGGTTGCGAAAGGTTTATTTCATGGCAGTGGATACTTATTTCATATTTGAAATTGGGGCCTTATTTAATTTTCTTTTTTGGGGCTTTATTTCGTCAAATACGTCAAAACCGACGGATCCGTCGACTAGGCGGAAGTATCGGATGTTATGGGCTGGACCCTTCAGCCAACTGCCAGACTAACTAAACTAGATTCTTGAACGTCTGCAAGCATACCTACTTATACATTTTCTGTACCATCATATTTATTTCCGATAAGCATGCATTTGCCTATTTATCAAAATATGCTGTGCTCGGATTTTCACTCGGACGGCTCAGGCAAGTCCGAATTCATTCAGGTGTGCTCTTATCATGCGTTGAACAAAATATGTATTTAAAATATTTTTGCAAAGAATATACCTATCTAAATATCCAAATCTGGAAAGAACAGATAAATATGAGCCCTCCTTTCAATTGTCACATCCTAGATGTAGCATACCGCAACAAAATGCATAATTTAAACCCTCCATACCTACATGCGAATTACCCGTACACACCCATCATCCCCAGCTAAACGGGCAAATATTTTACAACTCTTAGCATACTTCATAAAGTTTTAATTACTCAAGGCTGCAAATGTCTTCCTTGATAGCGCACGACTGTCCATCACCGAGATGCACGCAAATTTTTAATTTAAAATTTATCGATCAAACCTTTTGCAAAATATTATGGTTTTTTCATTTAGCAGAATATTTATGTTAGCAGCGAATAATTAGCAAGTAAGATACAAATTATTTAGACACACATTTGAGACAGATTTTGTCGTTTCAAGAGACAGCTGTGAATATGCTCTGCTAATGCCAAACGAAAAAAATTAACGTCAGACATTATTTGTATACATGTGTACAATAAAGGTACATATGTGATGGACTAAATAGTGCCCTATGCATGCACTATAGGAGGACATTAAACCTCGTCAAGAACGTTTAATGCCAAATAGCACACATCGCTCATTTCTTTTGTTCTTGTTGTAGCTTATTTAACAAAGAGGGATCATTGTAGCTATTAGTATAGTGTAGTGTGTATATAAATGAACTGCACATTATGTACGTCAGTCTATATACAACTAAAATTGTGTTTCTGTAGGTACTTTTTTTTAATGTCAACTAAGCTGGGTTGTGTTGTATGTGGCCCACACTTTACCCCCACACATGTAGATTGTAGATACATTTTTTTCCACCGATGACACTCTTTCTGCGGCATACTGCATGCCGGTACCGGTAGATATAGTCACTTTGACTACGTATATACATTCATTTACTAACCCCTAAAAATTATGTTCTGTACTTTGTCATTCACACAATTTACTACTGTGGCATTTAACCTTTTCGGGCTTCCCTGGTGGTGGCGTTGCATTAGTAATGCGATTACCTTATGCATCCAATCGGGATGTTTTCTGAAAAATTGTAATCAAATTTAATCAAGATTAGAAGCGATATTGTGAAGGTCGGTCGCTAAACTAGGTGAATCCACCGGTTGCGTAAATTTGTGTAAACTTTTCCCTCTGATTATTTTTTGGGACGGAAAAGAAAAGTCAGACTAATCAATGAAATGGTACTGCTTGCAGAAGCTCAAGTCATTTAGGGAGAAGAGAATACTAAAGGCAGATAGAGAACGTCAAGCACCTCACCCAAGACCCAACACCCACTCGTGTATCTCACACAAACGCTTCCATTACCACCCCCTAGTAGAATGATTTCCATTTGCCGACTTGCCGGTGTGTGTTCCCCTTCGTGGAAACACAACAGTGGGGCATGAGCTTTTTAGTACATAAGCTAGCTTTGTGCTTTCGACATCTGTAAGACGAAATAAAATAGGAGAGATTTATTTTATTTCCGCAAGATGTCGCGTAAGCTGAATTTTCAATGCAGTAAAGACTAAAACCGGGTTAAACAGGGTGCTTACAAAAAAGTATTCCTTGTTCTTTTTTATTCATTTCCAGGGGGAGGGATAACTTAATTTTTTTTAAATTTTGTTCACGATCAACAGCCTTATACTGTGGTTCATTTGTGGCTGCGCTGCGACCTGCGAGGAAAGCGCTTAATGCTAGTCAGTCAATTTCTGAATATTCGAGTGATCAGACGTGCCTTGCTTCTAGTTTTTGTGTTCAAATAATTGTGAGTGTCAATGAAGTTTTTTTAACTGGATTTACTTAAGGAGTTCACAAAGGCATTATTTTTCAAATTAATTTCGCAATTGTAAGAGAATCCGAAAATTTTAAGTGGAGACTATAGAATTTGTTTTTAATAAGGCGCGTTAAGTTTGCTTCTGCAAACCTTTCATAAAAGTAAGATAAATTTGTAGCAAGAATAAGAATTAAATGGAGGATCCAAAGGCAGATTTTTATCGAAGATTTTGTTCAATCTTACCATTTCATCGTTTTGTTTGCTTACCTTTTTGGTTAAGTTTGCAAAAGTCTCGATGTTACTTTTTTTGCTTTTATTAACTTCGGCACTTCGGCAAAGTAAATTTCAGTTTTTTTCTATGTTAAGTGGGTACATACTATGCACTAATTTATGATATTATAGAAAAACGGCAAAAACTTCAAACTGGAAAGAAGACTTTAGTCTTGAGTTCAGATAGATGTATTATCTTAAAATATGGTAGATGCAAGCATCCTTAATACCGAAAAAACTGCGAGATCCGCATAATAGGTGTATGAGCTCAATTTATATTTTTATATTTCAAGATCGAAATTTTATTAAAAAAACAATACTTTTTGGTAAAGAAATGGCTAAAAATTGGTTCCAAAAAATGTGTGTCAATTGATCTGTAGCCTAAAGCAGTTGGCGGATTTACCACAAATTTGACACCTGAAGTCTTGTAAGTAATCTACTTACGCTGTTGTTTTTGAAACTAACAGTCTACCCTTAAAATTAAATTATAAATATACTTGACGGTTTTGTTGTAGAAAAATAAAAAAACGAAATTACTAAAATATGTACCAAATAAATAAATCCAAGATTTTGAACCGCTTAGCAACTAACTACCTATAAGGAAGGACTTACACAGCTATTACGTGTATCTTCCCCTTAGTCAGTGCTACAAAATACAGCCTTCTCAAATGTCCGTAGTTCGTCCGTTTCCGGGACACACGGTTGAGCCTAACTTAATTTTTTTAATTTTCTTATATATGCTTTTTTTAAGACCCAGTTTAGATACTCTTGTAGTCTGGCGATATTTTCTCACCGCGGTCATTGCAAAAATTGCTATATGGAAGACAAAATTTTGTAAATCCAGATAAAAGTAAATAAATATTTTTGGCGCGACAGGTCTATGGGACCCAAGGCCTAGCTTCTCACAACCATTCGTTTTGTGTCGATTTTAAATTTTTGGGACGAATGGAAGGGATGTTCAATTTTACGCCAAATCCAAACGCCTGATTGAGAAGCTTATTCATGACAGTTTTACTCTCGGATGTTTGTCAGACGTTCGCGAGAGGTGGCGCAGTGGAAAAAAACCTTAAGATGTAATTTGGCCCTTTCGAGATTTGAACCTGGGATCCCTCGCTTAGTAGCCCAACACACTACCACTAAGCCACTGCGCCGACTAGTATTGGTAAAAAGACTTAAGTCGTAGGAGCAACTTTATTGATTCTTTAGGAGGGAGTTACGCTAGACTTATGCTGATAGGACCAATCGATAGAGGAAAAAATTTACTTAAATACAATAAATTTCCGAAAACTGACTTTTTTGACTTAACCCCTTTTCTATCTGGAACCTGAATCATTGTAGTACATATCTATATGCATTTTGATTTTGAGTAATTAAAGCAGACAGAGCAAAACAAATTGAGCTCAGGTGGCTATGACTCGAAGTAGGGTTTGTGATGTAAGAACTTAGAGATTTGTGTAGACTCCAGTTGGTTGGAATTATTTTAAGGTTCATGATTAATATGGTTAAAAAAAAGAAGAAGAAATCTTTAAAGCTGATTTTGGAAAATGATGCGGACAAAATAGTTACAAATATTGCAATGTTTAGTTCGAAAAATAATCTTGCTCAACTATTTAGCTAAAAATTGAGCATAGGGTGTTGTTCGCGTTTTCGAGATTTGAACGGTTTTCAAAATCAGCGTTTCCGGTGGTTAGATTCGAAAAATCTATTATAGACAATTTAGAGAAAAACTGAGTGTACTATCATGTTAGGAATGACCATAAAATAAAATAATACATAAAAAATTAATTTTTGTTGCAATCGTATTGACCGTTTTCGAGATAAGGCCACTTATATAGGGTAGTGCAAGTATACGTTTTGGTTAAAATCGTTAAAGCCGTTTTCAAGTAAACCATAATTAAATAAAGTCTTAAAAAACAACATTTTTCCAAAATAGTCCGTTGAACGATAATTTAGGGAAAAACTGAGTTTGCCATCATGTTGGGAATGACCGTATTACCTTTAATATGAATATTTGTCGAAATAGTTTTAACCGTTTTTGAATATGACCAACTGAATATGAACTGGGTATGCAGCCATGTTAACCGCACCTACATAAGCCCAAATATCAATTTTGGTTGAGCTGATTTCGAAAAAATCAAACTTGTTTAAAACCGTTATATGGGAAGTACCGTTAATAATAGGGTAAGCATGCAAAAAAAAAATTGGCCCTGAACTGTAAGCCCACAAACTCCAAATCCGAAGTTTGAAAGAAATCGGTCCATCCGTTTGCGCTGTGGAGTTCAGGAAAGGACGGACAGACGGACAGAATTGCGAGACCCACTTTTTCGAGTTCCTCTTTCATTGAAATGTTAGATTTGATTAAAACCTCGAGTTCGATTTTTTGTACGATTACAATACCTTTCTCTTACTACGTATACGAGAATGTTAAAAATGGGATTTCAAATCTTGGAGCACTTAGACAAATCCTGGTGCATTGTACTCCAAGCAGACACCCTTTTTGGTGGAGTCATATTATTCGTTTCCCGTTATGTTTGGGTGTCCGGGTACTGATGTCCACCGGGGTCACAAGCCACCAGTGCTTTGCCCTGGCTTACTATTGAAGATTTTTGCCATTCTTTTTCTTTCATTATAAAATATGTAGGTACATATCTATATTTTAACTTTTAAAATGTGTATAAACGTATTTTTCTTTTCAGGTAATTTATAAACAAGCAACTGATGGGACTGAAATAAGGCTTCTATTTAAAACTTAAAAAATTTCAGCAGAGGAACTTGGAATAAAGGTATACATTGTTCTAAAAATAAAAGACGTGATTTTTAAGAGCCTCAAATATAACATAATTATTACATGGAAAAGTTTTTAGAATCAGAGCAACTTTGTCTAAAATTTGTGCCCAAGATGTTAATTAACAGTTGAACAAAGTTATTTGATCGCGAAGAGTGCCCTTGATGTAGGAAAAAAGCTAGTGAGGAAGGGGGGGGGGGGGGGGGGTTCCGGTTTCGATGCATACAAATTATAAAACTACGTAGGTATTACATTACGCCAGCGTCTGGTAAACATCCCATAGTATAACTGCAACAATCAAGCTTATTGAGTTCAGCCCTTCGCTTGGAACTCAGCAAAAAGTTATTGGTCATTGGTCACCCACAAATTATGAATGGTAATGTCAATCTTGTTGCACCTAGGGTCCAAATATTTTATTTTATTGCGCACTTAAGGCTTAGATCAAAGTCACATTGAAAGAAGTCTTGTATTTTTAATGTCGTAATACATGTCTCGTGAGAATCGACCTATACGTAGTCATAAGGTCTTAAATGTATAACAAGACAATTTCCCAATTTTCTAGAAAAACAAAATAATATATTTTTGGCAAGGATAATACTCTATTTCAATTAATAACTGAGCTTAATTCATTCAAGGTCACAGTAATCAAAACATGTTCGCGATATCTTTCGATACCGCGTAGGGAGTCTTTCACACGAACACATTCGGATATGCACCTATTACGAAGAGGCCGTTACCTTGCATACATAACACATATTCTTAAGCAAAGTCTGTCATCATTGCGTGCTTTTATCTACTTAATGAAATAAAGGGTTGGGACTACCAGTCTTAAACTGCCTAACCTTAAGAATTAACAAGGAAATAGCAATAGATAAGCGATTTGTCATAGAAACGTTAGGTATCCCCAACATTTGTGATAAATTTACACCTATTTTTAGGCTTACATTAGGCGTACCCTAGGGACGTTCTTTAAGGCTGCACAAATGTATCGCAACCTGAGTCTTAATATCCTATACAAAACCATCTGTCTGGCCCGACGAACCGATATGTCTAACCCAATGACCTCAAAAATTACGCGCCATTTCTCAAACACTCAGCGTAGTTGCCAGGATATTGCATTACACACCCTTAGAGACTCAACATGAAACTCATACAACAAGCAGTCAATATGAACAGTGGCAGTCAAAACAATAAAAAGTGCTATCTGCTTTACACTGCGCAAGGACATTTTTACAATCATTTTTCCAACTTTTTCCTTACAACCAAAGTGTGGTGAAAGAAACTCAAAACAGTTGAGTTCTATCACCTGTGTCCCTACGATCAAAATTCGGAAAAAAACAAATTCGCTACGAATTAGTCAAAATTTATATTTCTCTTACTTTTAACCAAACGCGGTTTATTTTTTAATAGACAAGCCATTTAAAGTAAATTCAGTGAAATTTAATTAAATGTGTTCTTTTTACGATTAAATGCACCATTAGTTTTTAGTTAGTAGTGTTTATGTCCTCATTTGGAAATGCAAATCGATAAAGACTCTATATGTGCTTATAAAATATTAAATTTATTTTCCTTTGGTAGTGCAACATACCCGGTTTTATTACTGTTACACCCTTTTCTTTGGAAGGACTTTTGTGCGGCTACTAAATTTAGAAAAATTACCGCACCATTATAACCAAAGATTTGCCGTTGGTCGTCATGAGTACATGCTGGCACTTTGTTTGGCTTTTAAATGCAGTTTAGCGCACAATGTTATTTGGTTATGGGAAAAAAAAATTATTGCCAAAGGCGGTCATAAGTTATGTAGAGGTGTGAGGTGTCTTTTTTTTAAGAGAACCTTCAATTATGTTGAGATTTAACAAGTGAAAGTAAACATTTTGTGAGACGTTACCAGTTACCCTGGGAGCATTAGACTGGTTTGAAGTTTGAACGTACTCCACGACTGTTAATTGGAAAAAAAGTAATCCACTGGATATAAACTTGGTTTTCTTATGGGTGTTTCATTAAGCGCTTTCTTTCCTTAAGTTTAAATAAAACAAAGTGTGTGTATCATCAAAATTCTTTTATTCGTTTGAAAGGGGTAGAATTGCTATTATGTATGGAATATAACATCGTTCAAGTGTCCGCCGTGGCTTTCCTGGGTGGCGCGCATCCGAAATGTCCAATTTTCCATGACTTGCTCGTAAATCAGGCTGAATTTGACCGATGACACGGGCTATGTTGGCTTTGAGGACCGTTGTTGTTCGTGGCTTATTCACATAGAGACCTGAGACTTCAGGAAACCCCACAAGAAAAAGTCTAACGGGGTTAAATCGCACGATCTCGGTGGACAGTTCACATCACCTCCACAAGAGATGATAATGCCTTCAAATAGCTCGTGCAGAATTTCGAATGTGGCGTGAGCTGTGTGGCATATAGCACCGTCCTGTTGAAACCATATGTCGTTGGTGTCCGTATCACCCAATTCATTCCAAAAGAAGTTGGTAATCATCGATATATAGACGGTGATGGCCTGGTCAATGTTGTCCTCAAAAAGAACACCCGATTTTGATAAAACAAAATAGATTGAATAACTAACAGCCAAGTTGACCTTCAACAATATGGCCGCTATAAACTATTGAAATTCGGAAGTCCCTATTGCCAGACCCTGTATAAGAGCTCCACAAATTTTTAAAATTGCATACAAAACTATCAAGTGACCAAAATTCTAATAAAGTGTACAATTCCGCAACTAAAGTCGCACATATTGTGTCTTCAAAGTCCAGTGACTTAACGCGTGGCCAACAGAACAAAAGTCAATTGGCGTTTTGCACGATATTGGTGGACATTGGACTGTTATTTATTTCGAAGGATGATGTTATCGCCAATGCTTCACCAATGACTTCATAGTTTTACCGCTATCCAGTTAAAATTAAATTTGACGTAAATTCGCACATAATCGCTGATTTTTGTTAAACGCTTTTATGGATTCTGGGTTCTTTTATAATTTTTATCACCACCAAAGAGAGAATCTTTGAAGACGTTTGGGCATTTTATTAACGCCCTGTGGTGTGGTTTGTGGATCATATTTATTCCAGTGACGAATTTGTGTCAGCACCACCAACACACATCCATTGAGCATAAAATCAAACTTGTCCTGATTAACCTAACTCCAAAATTGGAAAATAAATACTGTAAGTAAGAGTTGGTCCTATCCTTTCTTCTCTGAAGTTTGGAGGACGGCTGCAAGGTGATTGCTTATACGTTACGGATGAACATTATATTACCGTGTCAAAAATACCTTTAAGAAAATTACACAAAAACCTTCTTAATAAGCTCTAAAGAAATAGGCGAATGGTTTTGGATTGGGCATGAACCCCACAAAACTCAACTTGTTGTCTTCTTTTTGGGTTAAAGCAGTTCCAAAGTGGACTAGGAAAATAACTGGTCATGCCGCTAAGATATGCTTTGGAACCTTCCTAGAAACATTGATGTTCTTACCCCTCCTATACTGGTTAAAAGAAGATTCAAAGTCTCAAACCGAGGATTTGGTTGCATTTTTAAACCATAAATCGATTCACTTCTTTACAAACGATGAATGATTCAATTACTCTGAAGTTGGTGTCGGTCGGTATTTCAATTATATATTTTGTATGTATAAACTATTCCCAAGTTCTCTTTCTGTCTTCCTGATCATTCTATCTTTTTTATAACAGGCCGCTAGGGCGTAAGAAAGTGTTTGGAATCAGTCTCTATGAACTCTAATGTGTGCCGCATAAATATATCGCAGAAAATTGTTAGAGAGATGAGCTCTAATTTTTACAACTTAATGAGTTTGCTACAGTGGATGCAAATATATAAAACATGATTGTGGGCAAGTGGGTCCTCAGTGTCTTCCAGGACTTGAAATTCCATGTAGAAGAAAGTGTTTCACTGCAGGCCACTAAAAAATTAATTTGAAAATGACGAAATCATTTACAATTAAAGTACAAGACCCATTAGGTACTTTTCTGGGCCTGAAACATCGCTTGGTACTTAGATGTAGCTTAATAATTTATTGAAATTTAGTACAATCTCTTTAAAACATTTTCTCCATATCTTTTGGGATTTATTTTTCCTGCAATTTAATTCTTTTAAATTAAAAATAATCAGATTTACAAACACCAGACTATTTGGACTATTTATTTCAATAAAAACAGGTGTTGAATTTCCACCAGCATGTTTACAAAGGAAATATTCCGGGGGGAATCCTGCGAAATTCCGGTGGAATTTTGTCTACGATACCTATCAATATTTTCGGCGGGCAATTTTTTCGCTTTTTCGAATGTCGTCGAGGATACCTATTTTTCACGATAGCCCTCTGTATACTAGACATTTATACAGGGACATTTTTTAAAGGTTTTTTGTTCACGAGTCCGATTGCTCCTGCTAACAACTGATTTGCGTATTATAACGTACCATAAGACGTCGAGGTGTACCCACACCTGTTGTGTCTGGTCATTTAGGCAATAAAGTCGTTTCAACGAATTAGACAAGCGTAAATTATTTACCCCACTCCAAAATGAGTGTCAATTACCACCAGTGCGCGGCTTTCAGAAAATAAATAAATACTTTATTATATACAGCGACCAATGGATGGGATCTTTCAACTTCCTATCCCTATGTTTACTGTGTAATTTATACCTACTAACTGAGCCAACCATGTTGTAAACATAAAGGCAAAAATGGCGGAGTCTTTTTTTTTACAACACATTACCTACTAACTATGTGTAGATGATAAATAAATGAATATAATTAGTTACACTTACTACCTGGGTTATAAGGTCCACGCTAAATTGTGGAAAAAAATTACAGCTCCAATAAAATATTGACAGTTCACACAGTAACTGCATAACGTTTTTTACGATTTTACTTGTTATTTTTGTCATCTGAAAGGCATATACCGCATAAAGTATATATTACAAACTTCACGGACTTATATTGAATAAGCCATGTCCATGTCAACCAATGAGATTTTATATAGAGTAGTAGGTGCGGCAAATACGGCCCACCCTTAACATTTTTTTTATATAAAACAATGAATTCAATTAGAATTAATTTTTTTTAGTAGTACGTCCTACTTCAATCTTTAATAACTTTGAAAACTAGAAAAATAATAAATAAACTAACAAAAATTTAAAAGACCTCCTTAACTGCAATGATTGCTCATATTTATTGTTTTGTGTTTTTCTTCCATTCTATGTTAAACGAAACGAAACGTAGCCTACTTGACCATATGTTCAAACGGCGCAGGGACATGAGTCCCGAATTCATTTTTCGGGGCTTATGTCCCACTTAAGTGAGACATAAGTGCCGAATTCAATTATTTCCCATTTTAGGCGTATATTTACTAAAATATGTTAAGTTGGACACAAGTCCCAAATTTATTTTTCGGGGCTTATGTCCCACTTAACATATTTTAGTAAATATACGCCTAGAGAGAAACGAAGAAGACCTCACCAACTACTACAGCAAATAGTCAAACCGGTTTCGTTATCTTGAAACTGTTTTTGGGTATTACTTAAAAAAATATGTAGTTAGTTAAGTACGAGCAGTTGGGGAAAATGCGAGTCATGCAATTTTGTTTTCTTTGTTAATCGAGTTTGTATTTTTATTTGATCAAATTCTCAAAAACACCGATTAAATACTTTTTCCCAGTTTTTATGTCTACTGCTTAAATCGATGTTTTTGAGAATTTGATCAAATAAAAATATTAAAATCGCGCTGTCTGTGTTTCGAGAATACCCGAACCATACTTTTACAGACTGGTAATCATTGTAAAATGTGTAGTTGTGGTTTTTCGAAGCTGAACGAAGATTCAATAGCACTAAAAAATGAATTGTTGTGTCCTTTCTGTCGACAAATTAAAAAAAAATTGTTTTATTTATTTGTAAAAAGACGAAGGTTTGGCGTTTTGCTTAATTTGTATTGATTTTTTTTATTATCAATCAAGATTATCTTATCAACTTATGAAGATTAATAAAATACAAACTTATGTCTCGGGGACTTATGTCCCTGCGCCTGTTCAAACATGGGGAGGGTCATTACACACACCATGGGACCATATTTACCGCCCGTACTCTATACTATGCCTACACTATACCGTAGCAGATTTTATAACTCCTTATTTAATAATTGTGCTTTGCTCCCCTTTCTGCTATTAAGTAATATGTCGACGGGAATCAGCACCAATATACGCGTAGTCGGAAGGCTATATCTCAAGCTGCTTTCCCAATACCTGCCAAAAGGAATAATTTTTCAGACATTTCCATTTGAAGGATACCATTTCGACTTCGACACACTGACCTATTTCCGCAATGTCTCTGCAATGATGTGAAGCTCCCATTGAAGTGCGCGCATTACTTTCTCTTATATATAGCACCCAAAAGCCAAAGCACGATAAAGATATAAGAAGCAGATACCTATAGAATAAAAATGAAAGATAAAACATCTTGCCCCATTACAAAACTAAAGTATCGCAGTACGACCCGACCTGGAAAAGTTTAAAAGTTTCCGCCCCACACCGCATAGCTATCGGTTGATTTACATGCAGGTCACTAACTAAAATTTCCTCTAATGCCAGCCCTTAAAGTTCTTACTCTAAAAAGCTGCAAATGTGAAACACTTAACAATTAATTAGACAGACATGACCACGAATGCTATTATACACCATATATACTGTGAACAGATAAAACAAACACCAAAGCAGCTAACATGCATTTCAATTGAGCTTGCACAACTATACTAGAAGTGAATGAATGGCTGGGGATTAAGAAATCAATTTCACACAATGCGCCAAGAAAGTTCACAGTATAGACGGTGTATGGAAAAGCAATTGCAACCCGCACCGCACCACACACGTTTAGACAGAAATTTGCATGTGAAAGTGCAATGAGTTGCCCGCGACAAGACCACTGAACTTGTACGGGGGTAATAGCTTAGCTTCACAAAAAGGATATGTTTGACCAGGAAAGTTCACCTTTTCACTTCCAAAAGTAATTGTTTTCCGCCGACACGTTTTTAGACCGACCGAGAGGTCTGTGTTTGTGTGGTGTGGTTTTGACTTTTGAACATTTGAAGTTTTCACTTTAGCTGTGCAGTATCTTTTTTTTTATTTTGAGTTTCACTTTTTCTTTGCAAATGCTTGCAATGTTGTAGCGCTTGAAATGGGTTTACCAACCATTGACCTAATAAATGTAGACGGGCTTACACAACTTTTGTTTCTAATTTGAAGGAGTTTATGTGAACTGAATTTTTGAAAGTGAGGAGTTTTTGATATATCCCAATGGCTGACACGGATGCTGCTAATACTGAACAGGTAATTATTCTACTCATAGTTATTTAATTTAATGTTTCAACTTTAATGGCAATTAATGTTTTGTGCTTGCTCTGCCATTTAAATAGTTTTGCGCCATCTACCGTTTTTTTTTTGTGCCCCAAGGATGTGTAATTTGTCTAGATACCAGTAACCCGAGCTAGCATGCACGATTCGCAAACCTACATGATCGATTTCAGGAATACGCCTAGGTGCTAAACACACACCCTACACACTTCAACCATTCTCCCCGCGGGAATGCCGTTAGGTATTAATTCACGGGGCTGGTTAGCATTCAAGCTGTTCTGAGGTTTCGTCTATGGCTTCGGCTGTAGCGTTTCTTAAATCAATTCTTATCACGCTGCAACACGTGGTCAACTATTTGCGACGGGCTGGGCAGAGTCGTTCTCCTTAGCATTAAGCGTTGTCAATGAAATACTGCGTGCTCCCTGTCTTCGTCTGCATTCGGGGCAAGATGGTGAGCTGCCGTGCCCAAAATGTTGCAGATACTTGCGAAAGCCACCGTAGGCTGACAGGAACTGTGTAAGGTTGGCGTAAGGCTCTTCTGTTATATATTTTCAACATTTCATCCTTTGCTGCATGCCAGGGTTATAAGGGGAATGTCCTCTGCACTGACTTCTCTCACAATATTGCACATAGTAGTTGGTATTTGGGGAAAAAGATGCTCTACTATGAATTTCAGTATTATTGGGCATGTTAGTGGAGGGGTTCTTTAGCCCTTCAGTTTGGCCGTTATAACATTTTGTATGCAGAAAACCATGGGTTTAAAACACGTGGTTTTGGTCTTTTTTGATGGCTCTATTTAGATCGTGCCCTGTTAGTCTAAAATTGTCCATACATTTTAGTCTCTTAATACTTGGCTAATGTCAAATAATGCACATTTTTAATTCAAATCCAATTACATTGTGGCGACTACCTGGATTATATCTATACTTAACAAATAACAATTGATTTAAGTATCGATTTTTAATTTTAAGTTAAGTATGGCTTACATCTCCTGAGCTCTTTTCCGATTGCCGCAATTGGTCATCAGTTGCATATGCCATGATGCCGATGGAACAGTCATTTTTCATCTATGGCCAACGTGTTCCAATGAACTAGATGTTTAGCTTAAGAAATGTTGCTTTCTTGAAAAGTTTGTACAGTTATTTTTGTCATAAAAAAGAAAAGTTGAAAATTTCTTATCCTTTTCTCTCATAGAGATAAAGTTATTGTCGCTATTGGTAGAATGTAGTAACAGAATGTTCGTTAAAGCTGGTTCAGAGAAATAAACTATAAGACACAACTTATTTTTCGGGGTTTAAACTCGAGTCATATAGCTGCTTGACTATCTGTGAATATATGTATGTTTAGGACCTAATTTCAAGGAGTGTTGCTAAGTCCCGCGCATTCCTTAAAGGCATGGAGCTCTGTCTCAAATACCATTGGGCTTTTTCCCTTAGATACCGAGATGTTATGGTTTGGAGTATGCCAGCCCTATCTCTAAGTCCATTTTGGAGCCATGCGTATGATTAATGCTAACCCATGGTTCTCCTTTTATAATCTCCTTGGAATGTCTTGTTATGGCATAGTGCTTTTTCCACTTAAACTTTCAACACAACCGAAGCTTTTATCTTCAAATTGTTTTATTAGGGATGAAATTATTTCGACTTAATTTAAGGTAAATGTTGTTGATGGTTTTAATGACATCGACCTTGTCCGATAAAAACTTTTCGCACTATAAGCTCTTGAGAAAGCATAAACCTTTAGATCGCTCCGATCCGCAGAGTCTTTGATTTTAACCCTGACCCGCAGTAGAGAAAGAGCTCCTCTAATGTGGTGAATGACCATTAAATACTTAAAGTGCCAACTGGAGACACTTGTGGAAGGACTTGGCTAACTAAAGTGGCCTTTAGTTTAGCCACATATTAAAACACCCACAGTGCTGCGTTAAAACATGTTTTTGTATATATGAGACGGTGTCCCTTGTTTTCTTACACGTGTCACCAAAACCCAAATCGTAACGCCAATTAAGAAGAAGGTAGGGGGTCGAAAATAGAATGCTACCTTACATATTCATATGATTAACACGAACGGAAATGTATCTACACAAATAGCTACAAATGCAGCTCGTGTTAGAACACAAATGTTTTCTCTAAGGATACACGCAAGGCAATATTTTCAGTGTGTTTGGTTTCTTATTAACCACCTAAAATAACATAGGAAGATGTACATGTTCAGGTAGATGTAAAAAACATATTTTACCAATATTTTAAATTATGTCGTTTTTCTGTTCTAGAATTCAGCTACTGTCAATTTTCATGTTTAATTTTTTTTCAACAAAATGATATACAACCAATGACGAACCTATTTGTTGTTTACAAGGCTCAACTTTTCTCGCCCCAAAAAGAACTATGAATGTTTTCCACAATGTCAGACTATGGGGCTTGTTTTACCTACGCGGATTAAAACAATTTCTTAAGCAAGATTGAAACTCTTTTCAGAGTCAGAGCAATTTTGGGAATCTCGATTTCTTAGCAAGATTTACACCTACTTTGACTAACACCAAAACATTTGACATTTGTCAAACTTTGAAGTGTGTTATTATTTACATTTTTAGACTACGAGTTTCTGAAAAACTTTAATTTTACCGCTTGATATAAATACAAATAATGGAACTTTATAATCACAAATTACAATTTAAGTACAGCTGACTTTTAAAATACGCACCACCAAACGCAAAAAAGTAATTTAATTTTGTGTTCTATGAGTCTGAAATCTAAAAGCAAAATAAATACTGATTTAACAGTCTTTGTAATGAGTTCTAAGCGGAAGGGCGACTACGCCTAATTAATTATCGAAATAGAATGTGTTTATGTGCAATTTGAGTTTGTAAACATTTTCCAAGTGTTTGCATAACTTAAAAAACTAGAGATTTTTGTACCATGCATATTGTATAGGAACAAGGTGGCGCAAAAGTTGTTGCCCGATTTTATTTGTCCGTAATTTTTTTTAATGAATTAAAAGCTTTGGTTCTGCCATTATGTTTATTCGAGCATGTGATGGCACTTAGTACGTCATAAGCGGATTTTAGGTGACCCAGAAGGGATAATTTTGCTTATTCACAAATCCACAGAGGTGCAAATTATAACCTCGTTGCTGATGATTTTCGATGAAAAGTTGTCTCCCTCGCGGTAGAGACTCAGGATGGCTTGAGCATGGCTTACACAGCTAATAGCTGACGCACTGTTTAAATCCTTGTGAGGGTACATTTTCAAGTCTTTCCCCAAAATTGTCTGTAAAGATCACCGATCGATCCCTTATTGAGTTGTACGTCGCCTGTGGGGCCCTCTGTGACATTTTCTGGCACAGCTATGATATTCTTAGCAGAACAGGGCTGGCTAGACCTGGCAGTATCTCTTGTTGTCCCAGTTCGTGGACGACCGGAAAATCTGCGCCTAGATTCCATTGCGCCAACAACACCGACGAAGTATTTAAAAAAAAAAAAAATTATTACGCGTTCAATTATTTCGCCATTTGCAAAATTCAATCTACTTTCGATGCCTTTTGCGCCACCTTGTTACTTTTTGCAATGCATTTATATGAGAAGAAGAATAACTACAATTTGCATCCGTTTTAAATTGAATCATGGAATTACTTACAGCAGTGGCAAAGCCCTTAAACAATCTTCTTGCGGCTGACTGCTCATAAATAAATAGTCGGCTCATTAGGTCCGTAAGGAACCCAAGGCCTCGCTTCTTACAACCATTCGTTTTGTGTTAGTTCTTTGGGACGAATAGAGGGGGTCTACAATTTTATGGCGAGTCCAGTCGGCTGACTGAAATACTCTTTTATAACAATTGTACCGTCTGATGATTGTCAGACGATTGCGGCGGTGACGCATTGGAAAACCCCTTTAGAAAGAAGAAGACAAAATTCTTATTTCAAACTTTTGTAACTTTAGTCTTATAGCACTTACCAGTTGTTTGGTTACCCTAGAGATTAATCACGCTACCAATTTTCGCGGTAATTTTGTCACTTTGCTCTCTTGACAGTGGGGGCTCATGTTCACACTTAACTTGTGCAACGCCACCAAAGAGTAAGATGTTAAATTTTGTGAAAATATTTTTTTTTGGAAAAAACTCCAGTGCCATTTTCGTTTGGCAACAATTTTGCTTGCGACTTTCCGCCAGTTACGTAAAAATGTTACAATTAGACTTCCTTTAATGTGCAGTTTATATTTAACATCTACCATTATATGATAATAAATGTGATTATAGCGAACGTTAAAATTGATCCTTGAAATCGTAGGACTAATAAAATGTTCCCATTAATCCCGTTCAAATAACAAAATAAAAGTCAAACAATATCGAATTATTCTGAATTAAAAGAACATGAAATAAAAATTGTCATGAACGCATGGAGCATGTCACGTATGTTATGTGGTATTTTTAGAATACGTCCATCCCTATGCATACGTAGGACTATAAAACAATTTCCTTCTATTGATATGCAGATAGAATATCGATGGCAGGGACCCCGCGCCAAACAGAAGAAATAAAAACTACTGTAATTCGTTTGGAGGCAACGGTTTTGGATTTAGTCAATTGTAAGTGTTGCCGACGAGTAGTAGTGACTTCTTGTTCAACAACATGGTAAGTTTTGACATCTGGCTTTTGAAAGACAGCTTCAACCAAAAATCCCGAAAGGGGATAACTATTTTCACCTTCTTTCGAATTGATATCTATCTTGTTGTGAGGGACCAAAAGCTTGTATGGGTGGAATTTTAGCCTATTTGGTTGGAGCGTTAACCACCTGACGGATTATTTTATTCTGTAGAAAAAACGTATTATACACATAGTTTAAGATTATTAAGCTGTGATTAAGAGTTAAATGGTAGAAGCTTCTTCTTTTGCTGTATAAAATCAAATTAAATTTATAAATGTAATTAGAAATCAGACATTCAGACTCCTTACCGGTATTGTGCTTAAATTTAGATTTTCTATTTATTAGAATTAATCAAAAAAAATATTTGCTGCTAAATTTCGAGGACTAGCGGTAAAACGTTGTTGTTTTTAATTCAGTGTTAATCGAGTACAGAATTTGGGACACAGTCTCAAATTTTGCGAATAGACCGCTTTCTCTGATTTAAAAAGACGGCACGAAAATAAATGCTGGCATGTGATTTCAGAGCCATTTAAATTCTGCGTTCTAAAAACAACTTTTAAATTTTAAGGAACAGTCTGGCTAAGTTTCTAAGAGTATTTAGAGCATATGGTGAACGTAGGGCAAAACCAGTGGACATTTTGGCTGCTTGACCGCGATAATAGTATGCATAATTATTCGGGAGGGAAATTACAGAATTTAAAAAGCTCTTTCACACACAGGATTTATGAATGCATGAATGAAATAGGAACTGAGCAAGAGAGCAGACACGTCTCTCCTACATTATTGCGCGTTTAGTGTGTTTGATTTGAGAATGAAGTGGATATCCACTCACCCAGTTGAAAATAGGAGAAATTGTAGATCCCCATTCATCCCAAAAAATTGAAAACTCACACAAAACGAATGTACGTGAGAAGCTAGGCCTTGGGTCCCACAGACTTGTCGCGCCAAAATATTTATTTTTTTACAAGTCTTTAATCTGACATTTTTTTAATCTGAGCTCGATAGGTTGCTGTTGAGGTTAAGGCTCTCTCCCCAGACAAAAGCCCCATTCAAAAATCAGGATTTTAGGGGCTTACCTTCCAAAGCATCAATCAATATCACTTCGAGGGCTAACGCTGTAACGGTCACCGATAAGAGGACTATGAAATCAAGACGCTCTTTTAGGATTGCCGATTTATTGCATCAAATAAAAACCGGTGAAAATAAGTTTGTCCGGGACTAAAAAGAAAAAATGGACTTAGTAGTCCAACACACTAACTCTAAGCTACTGCGCCACTGTAAAGACTTGTATAGGCTGATAAAAAAATCAGACTGAATCAACAACTTGTTTTCTGTATACAAAACTGTTTCGCATGACGCCTTATCAGTAAATTGGCACGTCTTTTATTCTTTTTTTAAGTGCAGTTCAGGTAGTACCTTGCTGAACAAATTTACTTCATCAGTAGCCAGAGCCACCCTTTGCTTAACCTCGATATCAGCACACCATATCAACATTACTAGGCTAAACAACAGCCCAACTTTTGTATGACATCATGCCTAATTTATTGCGAAAGAAATTCCTTAATCCAATTACATTCCAAAACCGCTACCTTTGAAAATATCGCATCCATTTACAATGCCATTACATTGCAAAGGTAAAGGTATCCGGCCATAAAAAGTTCTTAGAAAGTAACAGACTAATTCGACTCCAACTCCCCACTCCCATGAAGACCTTCAACTGTCCCGCAGCACAGAATTTATGCTAAAACATCAAATATGCAATTATTTCATTTCAATACTATTCAATCCGCGGATATTATGACAACGCGACTTGTATAATCAATAAGCGATTTCGCAAATCTAGGTCATATTTCAAAAATAAGTACTATTCCATGACAAAAAAGATTCCTCCCCTCACGGAGTGGTATTTAATGTCGATGTCTTCTAATATATCCATAGAATGAGACCAAACAATACTGGGGGATATAGAAATATGTAAGGAATCCTGCTTAGCGCGCGCCCCTGCAGTGACAATCAATGGCATGAGCTGCAAAGGGTTGAAGCATTAAAAGTCTCACTAGGAAAGACGATACTTTGTCATGTGCCATTGTTGTAAAACTTTTATTTTGAATTTTTTCTCTACATAGATTCGATCAATGTCGTCTGCACCGAGACCGTCTTTTCCACCGCCGCCGTCACAACAAATGCGACCTCAGATGGGACCACCGACGGCGGCGTCTACCCCTCCACGACAGCCTACGCCGCAAGTGCAGGGCATGAATAATCAGCAAAGGCCAATACCGCCACCGTTGCGAAGAGTGGATAGCAAAGGGAATGCACTAGTGAATCCCGGTCAACCTCCAAGACCGCAGCAACCGAATCAGCAAGTCCGGCCACCACAAAGCGGGGGTCCTTTGAGTCCACCCGGTCATGGTGCACCCAGGCCTCAAGGGGCATTTCCCTGGTCCGGTCCATCTGGAGGTCAGCAAAATCCGCAAAATCGTCCTCCGAACTCGTTTGGCAATCCACCGCCCAATCAGGCTGGAAGACCATTTCCGAGACCTGGTGTTGGACCGGGTGGACAGCCGCAATTTCGACCACCATATCCGCAGCAAAATCTCCAACACCAACAGCAGCAGCAGCATCAAGGACCACCACCACAACAACAACAGTTCCACCAGCCCCAACAGAGGCCTCTGGCTCCGCCACCAGCATCGCAACCAAGTAGCGTCCAAGATGATGACGATAGTGATGTAGTCTTTGGGCAGGCAGTCACTCCGCTAAAGACACCAATAGCTGCAGCGTCTACCAATAGGACAGAGCAGCAGTCACACGAAGTGAAAAGTTCCCCGCAAGTCGGGCAGCATGCGGAAAACAATGTTCCTCCCAAGAGTACTTCTTTCGGTGAATTGAACGGAAAGGAGCAGCATCTTAAGGACATTGAAGAAGAAGCCCCACTTTCCAGTGGCGAACAAGACCATCCCAACGCGAATGAGCCTGCGTTCGGACCGTCCGAACCCAACTCAAATTCGGCAAAGTTTACCAATTTTCAGAAAATAAGTGGCGACGTTGCTGAAAAACCCAAGATGCCTGAAAAACCAGTGAAACTGGGCAAACCAAGCGAACACGAGAAGCCAAAGGAGTCCGTATTCAGTAAGGATATAAGTTAGTATATTCACAGGTGTTTTCTTTGTCTTACCTTGAACTAGAAGCCTTATAAAGTTGTCTACCATATGTCTATAAATACTTTTCTCCCTGTTGTCGGTATGGACACAACTAATTTTAACCTTTATTTTACAGAAGGGGATAATGACAGTGGCGTCGACGAGTCTACACAGGAAAAGGTATGTAAACACAGTAAATAAGTGAGAGGCATTTTCGATTACAATTAAAAATTAATGGGACTTTCACTCTTACTTTATTGGATTGTATTTATGTTAGAAGTAATTGGGTCATGTATTTATGGGAAAATTAGTTTCGGCTGTAATGGTTTTATGGCATAAAAGGATGGTGCTGATGCTTGTTTTACTAAGGTAGGCTTTAAGTTAAAAAGTTTGTAATTTTTGCTTATGTGTATAAGAATTAGTTTTTCGATTCTATACGAAAGTCTTATAAAAGTTTTTGTTTTGTGGAATCACTTTCTGTTTTCAAACTTTAAACTCCCCTCAACAATAACGTACACTTCGACCTATAAGCTCAACAACTATTTACCCTTACAGGTTTTTTACTTTATTGACAAAATGTCTGCTCCTGATTCCTACTGCAACCATTTGTTTCTGGATTGAAATCTTTCATCTTATGCTTAGCTATTCGTTCGTTTTCTTCAAGCCAAGTCGGCACATGGCAGAGTTGACTTAGTTCATTTTGTTAAATTGGTACATCAAATTTTTTATTTTATTTTACTTTTTATTTAATTCTTCATAATCTAAGTAAAAATAGTGATCAACCCGTTACTTAAAAATTAACACACATATAAAAGTAAATTAGATTTAGGAAAAAATCAGTTTTTACAAAAAGACTGTTGGACTTGGACTTAATATATATTTATATACAAATGAAGGAAACAAAAAAGTAAAAAAATTATAGGAATTATGGAATTAGGTTAGGTTCAACTGGCAGGCCACACACAAGTGCACCCACACTAAGGCCAGAGTTGGCCCATTGTGACACCACAACTTGGTTCAACTACCAGTTGAACCAACATGAGTAAAAAGTAAAGCAGCGGAGGCGATTGATACTAATTATATTGAGTTCGCCGAGATTGTCAAAGAAGTACTCTCCAATATGTAATCTTCTTCGAGTAGAGAGAGCAGGACAGGTTCATATGAGGTGAAGAATAGCTTCTTCCTCCTTCTCGTCCACACAGCTTCTGCAGAAAGTCATTAGCAAGAAGACCCAGCATGAACCCTGAAGGCATATCTCCCTACTATGCAGTGGTACTTAAATTTCGAATTTAAAAATGCGATTTATGGATGAATAAAATGAAATGAAATAGAAATTTGGCAAGAGAGCAAGACAAAGCGTTGTAAAAGTGTAGATATGAAGCGGCCCACACACCTCATATTACATACCTGTACCCGCTGTACTGTGATTGCGCATGACCAAGCGGGTTGAAAAAAGAAGTGTCAAACATAAAATAGCATCAGACAATTTTTCCCCAAATACTCTCCCAGGAAATCCTACTTCCTGATCGACTTAGACAAAAATAACCTAAGAATAATAACAGGAATAATAAGTGGCCACGGCCTCATGAAAAAACACCTGTACCGTATCGCAGCCTCTCCGGATCCAACATGTAGACTATGTCTTGAGAGTAATGAATCCTCTCTTCAAATACTCATGGAATGTCCGGCTCTACTCAACCTTAGTGAAAAAATACTTGGAGAGGAAATCGTCACTTCCGCAACTCTCGCTGATATACACCCTACCCAGAGAAGATTCCTTTCTTCCTGTTTTCCAGAGCCCCCTTGATGGCTCTCCCGCAATCTAATCTAAATTTAACCCTACATATTTTAGGTTACACCTTTGCTTTGCCGTGACAATGGATGGATGAAAACTGATGCACACACACAATATTTAGTTGATGGCTTACGTGTGTGCACCATTTTGTGATGAATTGAAAATTTCGACCACAAACAATTAAACAAACTCTTAAAGACCCAACCCAGTATTTATTAACAAAAATGGATAAGTAAGTTAGCTAGGAGACGTCAATCAATAGCCATATTACTCAAAACGACACAGCTCACCACAACTATACCGCCAATAAAAATGGGCGATCAACCCATTCATCGCTTCAATACATTGTTTCAAATATGAGGTGGTTTCATTTGCAATCAGTCAACCTTAGCTCATCTAGGTTTTCACCCGTTTAGAGCTATCGCTATGTTATTGGTGAATCCTATCTCGTCGTACATGTTATACCCTATTTGACAGAGATGCCAAAAAATGGACAAAGATCTTTTATCACTTAAAGTGCTCTTTTAGTAGCCAGTTAAAGCTTTGCAGGTTTCTTGCAATCCTCGGTTACATCATCTTCCCATTTTAAGCTAGTGGCCTCCTATATAAATCTCTAATCATAAATCATAATTACAGAAAAAACTTGCTGTAATTTTAATATTGTATTCTCAATATAGAAATCCGTTTCATCCCACATAAAAGAAACTCAGAATCTCTACTGTTAAGTACTGAGAAATTCCAGTAGTGCCCAGACAAGTTCGATAGTAGTATAGGGTGTAGTGCCTTCGTCCTTTTATCGAAAACCAACTCAGGCTGTATTGGACACCCCTCTAGCTTCAGAACCAATTCAGCCAAAATCTAAAACTTAAAGCATTTACTAAGCATATTAAAACTGTTCGCCTTACCACTCAACTCAGTATCATAAGATACAGGGTTACAAAATTTCAAAGACTTTCCATTCAGGGAGCGTTATATATGCTCATGCTCACTAGTTACAAATAGTTATCATTTATTTGTAGTACTTCTGATTAACGTAGGGTATTGAAATTTGGTAGAGTGATAGGGTTCAAGCAGGATTGTGAGGTAAATCGTCACAAGACACTAGGCACTTAATTATGGGCCTGGGAGATTCATCAATTAATATAAGGTCCAACCTTTGCACTTTCTCTAAAGAATTTTGTTTTCCAACAAAATGTAAATACCTTCGCTTGATCGATAAACCCCATCTCTTCTATACTAAAAAAGAGTAGTTTCGCAGAGTATGTGTATGATGTCTTTCTCGACGCGCATATGTCGTTACAGAATCAATCACCCTTTGATGATATTGTACCTTGACACTGTGACATTCCAGCTGACGAATTGGCTGATAGTGTTAGTCTGGACAACGTGCCTACGCCGCTGTCCCACGCTAAACCAATCACTGACGAAGACCCAACAGGTTAAGCAAGTCATAGATGTAAACATCTAGAAAACTGCGAAAGATCAAGGAGCTTCTGGGACTCTATATATATAGCATCTCGCTAGTCGCTAATATTATTACCTGAAATTTTGTATTCCGGTCAGACATGCGCAAAGACTTGGAATGCCGTACTATGACTTTTGCAGAAACTGTGGAGACGAGGAGGGGGACGAGTCCATCACCCACCTTCTCTGCAGCTGCCCTCTACTATGCAACTTAAGTAAGGCTCACTAAGGCAGCTAAACAGATCTGTGCCGGGAGTCTTAGTCTTTTGGCCCATACAGGATTCCTACTGCTATTCTCAGGTTTGTCCTGCTTAATTTAAGGATTTTATTGGTACATTTGTGGCCACAAAGTCTTGAACACTCGAAAGCCGAGTCTCTCTATTAAAAGACTGAAACTTTTTCTGCAATTTCTTTGAATTCATTAGGATTTGGCGCCAGCATCTAAATAGTGGAAGGGGAATGGGACGATTTAACAACATTAGGAAAGTTCGTTTGAGGACAGTACTTTTAAGGTGGGATTGTGACCGCATTCTTGGATCCATATGACTCCAAATTTGGAAGCAGCACTGTTTTAGTAGGGTGTGTACTAGGAAATGGCGTCATTGAGGTGTATCTTCATACAGAAGAAATCACAATGGCTGCGTTGGCAGCGCCAAAACGGGTAATCTAACTTTTCCTCCTGCACAGGACACTTCCTCATTTGACAACTTCAATGCACTGCAATGCTGACAGACGACATTCAATGACCCAATATTAACGCACGGAAGAAATGTGTACGCGAGTGTAGAATCATTACGCACGTGTCCTTCGTTCCTCATGTCGATTGAGGTTACGTTAATCATCATTTACCCGACCGACGAGTTGCTCTACTACATGATTTGCTTCCAATATTATCGGTTCTTGCGGAAAGCCATTCGTAAAAGGGCTTATTTATTTTTATCGTCTTATCGGCAGCATTTTTACACTAACACAGAATAGTTTTGAGTGAAAATGTCACAACCTTCAATCAATTGCATTAAACAGGCATTGGTCGTTGACAAAATACATTTATGAAATTCTTTCTCCACAAAATAATTATTCATTTAACTTAAATTATATGGCAGAAAAACAGCGAATGAATAAGTGCCGGTAACTTCACTTTTGGAAATGGTCTAAAAACGCTTTCAACTGTATCGAGACAGAACCGGGCTTCGTTTCAAATCGTCAATGTGTAAAGATGGAATACACTACTCAGCTGTCTCATATCGTACCGCCATCTATTGGCGATCGCATTTTTGAGAGGGACAAATTTAGCCGATTGTCAATTTCGGAGTTTTTGTCATTTCTTAGAATCAATATTTTCTCCTTCCCATTGAATATCGAAGTTACGGGTTTTCCCGATTTTTCCACTTTTCTGGCGGAAATTTCCAATTCCCCGCGTGTGTTTAGTGTATTGTATATAAAGATATACATTATTATTCATTAAGATTTAATGAATTTTTCTGGCTGACTTGTTAGTGAAAGCCCCAGTATTGAGCAAAATTAACGGTTTGCATTGTATCGAAACAAATTTTTAATTCAAATCGCATTTTAAAAAAAAAGTTTATTCAGCGAAACAAAACAAATAGACAGGAACTTTTGGATAAGTAGGGAGATGTTAAAAAAATATTACACAACTAAATTAATAAAAGTAATATAAATAGGTAGGTAGGATAAGCAGATGTTTACAATACTACTGTATTTTGCACCTTTTGCAGCTAAATAATTCAATATCGTCAGAAATTTTCTTGGCATACTTAATATGGTACTCTTTTAAACATATGAAACATGAAACATTCCTCGTTTGGTCCTCGAAATATTAGTCCCACAGTCGAAACAAAGTCCAGTTTCAATGTACCTACTCTTCAGAAACAAAACATAATTGAAGCGCTTAGAATATGAAGGGGGCTTAAGCGACATTTTCAAACTTCTTCTCCTTCTTGCTTTTAATTTTTCATTTCATTTTCATTTCATCATGATTTTGCATATCAATTGCGGTTCGTATTATATCTCGATACTGCTCTACAGTATACACAGTCTCGTGTTTTCGCAATACCTTTTCGATACTGCCGAAGTCTCTGTTGCTTTCCAAAAATGTGTGGCCCACCTCCGAAAAATTATGGTCTATTATTTTAAAGTATCTATCAAAGCTTGGTAGAGGTAGGTCGTATTAACAATTTTATTTTGTCTAGTGCATGAAGCTACTTCCGTGCTTCCTCTATCACCTACATCCTCCGTCCACGTGAGCATATACGGTGATTCTCCATTTAAAGTAACAGAATGGACTCCTAAATTATAAAACCACATTTGCCTTAAATAAAATGCATTTGATGTTGTGAGCCTCGGCAAGGGCACTGTTTGCTGTAAGTCAACAGTTAAATAGACAAGATTAGAGTCTGATTGCGCTTTTTCTCTGTCTTTTTTTTGGTTTTCAAAAGCTGACCAGCACCACATATGTGGAATTTGTCACTCCGTGGATGGCAAAAGGAAAGATTAAATGTTGATACCAAAAAATTTCTATAAAATCCTTCTTTTACATAAAAGCAGTGTTCTTTGTTTTCGAGCCGCGTTTTTTCAATATAGAGTTTGTGCATTTTGGAAACGCTTAAGAGATGTGAGACGTATTTTTTGAAAGGGTTTTTATTCCTTGAGTAGTGTGATTCTTAGCAGGAAATTTATCAATAAGGTTCGCTATATACACCGTCACTTTGTCTTAGATTTTAGTTCGATGTACAAATAGTTTTCCTTTTTTTACCCAGTGATGGAACTGACTTATCAGATGCAAGCTTTTGCTGTATAGCTCGAATTTTTCTTATACCGCTTTGGAATAAAGAACAGAGCGCAAACGAAAGAAAATAAACCAATAAACAAATGTTAAGGTGTGTTAAAATATCTGTCATTTTATTCATAAATAAACAAAAAACAATTTTCCTTGAAGGTGTTATATTTCCACATACCTATCACCTTTATCTTCAAAATAAAATTTAAGTACCTACCTATATCTTCTTTTTGCATATGAAGGGCTTAACACACTCTTCCACAAAGTTTTTGAAAAAGTGGCATAACACCTTCATATTTTTCTAAATAATAATCTAGAGGCGATAGAGAAGTTCACATAAGACAGAAATTTAAGTTTCGTAAGACTTTCATCTGCAAGCAAAAATGCTAATTTTAGAAAATTTCCTTCATCTTCTAAAACAATAAATTGTATTATGAAAAAGTATAGTTTCCATTTTGCCCAATCAGCACAAAAGTGTCAACATGAGCTATAATTACGGTGACCATATTTTCAAGAGCGAAACCCGGGACAAACAAAAATATATAACAGCAGACAAATAAAAATAAAAAAAAATCGTATTTGATTATTTTACAAATTCTTTATTGAAAAAAAAAAAACAAAAAAAAACAATTGTTTAAGAGAAAAAAAAACAATAAATAATAATAAAGTCTTCTTTTAATTAACGAAATTAAATTAGCCTTCAGTAGCAACAAAAACAACACAATAAATAATAATTCATAATAAAACTAATAAAAGAAAATAAGAAAATCAGTCTTTCATTCATTCTGAAATATTAATGTGCGAGTTAAAAAAAAAGTTACCGAACATATGTTCTTTGTCAATACTTATTAGATGAACAAATCTGTTAAACAATATCGTCGTTTTCTTTTAAATAGTTTTTGAATTCAAGACAACTTAAATTGTAATTGCACTTTACAATTAATATAGCTTTTAGGGTTTTAACATTTAGTTGGGCTTTTTCGCTCGTCCATACATTGTAAAATAGGTAATAAAATATTACAAAAAAAATATATGAACATACGGGACAAATACGTGACTAAAATAGAAATACGGGACATTTGTATGTCCCGTATTTCTAAAATAAAAAACAGGGACAGGCTATTGAAATACGGGACTGTCCCGGGAAATACGGGACGTATGGTCACCGTAGCTATAATGCTATAAGTCTATTGCTCTCAATGCACTCCTGCTGGGATGAATACTAAGCTTGCACCTCAGAAATATCATGTATAGTGCAGTAGTTGTAAGTTTACTTTTTTCCACTGAGAAAAATGTTCATTAAAACATTATATCAGCCCCATAATTGACACGCCTACATTTCACTAAAAGCAACAACAAAATCACCAAATCTCAATAATTAGATCTCTTTAGCCAATACGGATTTTTTTAAATTACTCTAAAAGAATACAAGGACATTCACCCAAGCGCATATTATTGTCGCACTCCTATTAACAGCCATCAGTTCTATTTCCGCTACAATGATACAAATATGTAGGCATTATTGCAAACACATGTAACCACCACATATCCATCACTTTTCGTTTGTTTTTGCGCAAACAACATAGGTACATAGATACTGCAAAACTTTGCAAAGTAAAAAGAACACCAACCAAACAACCAACCAACCAACTGTCTTAATCGACTTTTCTTCAGCAAGAATATCCCTAATAAATTTATTTTAGTTTGACTTTTGTTTTACCTTCCATATCGGACAGCTGGCGGGTAGTAGGTGACCCCCCATGTTCATGTATACACAATAATAATACACAAGCAGCACCCATATCTATATCGAATAACTGTGCCACGGTTGATGAGCTTCATAAGTCGCATTCGATTGAACAAACAATCAGTTTTGCCAGAGGCGACCAAAAAGATACTTGTTTTCAAATTCTTAGTCGCGAAAAGCAAAATCATTCTCCATAGTCGTTATTTTATGTGCGCTGCGTCTTTATATCCTAAAAATAAATCCTGCAAAATACAAACAAAAATCGATTACAAAAATATGTGCAATACAATCCAATAAGTGAGAGCTACAATTTTAGGGATGCGTGATTAGTTTATAACGAAAGTTTATTAAAATCCTAAAACAAAATAAAAACCTTATGCATTTGTTTTGTCTCGTTTAGGAACGTAACGGTCCGATTTCACCAAGTTCTCCCGCCAAGACACCAACCAAGCCTACCTCGGGCATTTCCAGACCCCCAAGCGCTACACCATCGAATAAATCCAACAAATCTAGAAGCACCTCTAGATCCAGACTAGCCCTGAAGACACCCGAACCAGAGTCAACAAAGAAAGGTAAACACGCACTGCTACTGCTTGTGAATTGTCAACTCTGACAGCGATCAATACATGTACATATTTGCAGTTCCAATGAATAAGGTTCAAGTGGGTAATGCACCTTCACCAAATTTGAAGGCTGTTCGCTCAAAAATAGGATCGCTCGATAATGCCACGTACAAACCAGGCGGTGGTAAGGTCAAAATCGAGAGCAAGAAAATCGAGATAAAGGCCGCTCCAAGGATCGAAGCGAAGAATGAAAAATACACCCCCAAGGGAGGCGATAAAAAGGTATATTTTCCAACACCAAATAAATAATACATTTTGAAACATTCTTTGGCAAAGCAATTGTTTTTATAGATAAACTTCAGCTTCACGTATTGTTGAGCTATTTGAAAAAAAATATATCTAAAGAAATATTCGTAGTAGGTTCATCCGCACAGTCATAGGATTGTAAGCAATTTCACGGTTCACTTAAAACAGAAAAAAAATAACCAACGTAAACGCAATTATGTGTACATAAGTAGAGTAAAGTAAATCGCATTTTCTTTTTGTTAACTTTTTGTAGATTATTTTGAATTTCACGTAATTGAGCAAAAGATACATCGGATATAATACAAAATACGAGCGCTAGGTTTCTCCAGAGTCAATGCCATCTTAAAACATACACACTGACATACAAACAATTATATTTAATTCCGGTGTAATTATTGTAGATAGTTTCAACGAAACTACAATGGAATGCCAAGTCCAAAATCGGATCTCTAGAGAACGCCAATCATAAGCCTGGCGGTGGTGATAAGAAAATTGATACAATTAAGGCGGACTTTAAGGATAAGGCCAAGCCAAAAGTTGGCTCCAAGGACAATGTTAAATATGCTCCTGGTGGTGGTGATATTAAGGTAAGCGTTTTAACAGTCATCATCTGCGGTACCGATACCTAACCCAAACATAGATCAATTGGCAGAATGAAAACATCAAAATTCAGTTGCGTATATATATGAATATAGTGTATGTCGCGCGAATAGGAACAAAAATACGATTCGTAGGGAGCATGATATCTTTCCTATTTTAGATACTATTAGACTCTATCTCTGGCATGTCATTGGATGTGCATGGAATCTACATATTTTTATAAGTGTTTTGGTAGAATATTTGCATTTGGTTTTTAATTGCTTTACTTTTGGTACCAACCATCAAATACTAGACTCAGTTACATTTGTGTAGGTACAGGTATACAGGTAACAACTACTAACAGGCTTTTGTACTTTGTACTCAATATTTTCTCAGTTGATCAGTTAAAATAAGCATTCAATTTGTAAGCGTTCAGAAATCCCTTTTGGTAAGCAGGTCTGAATATTACGTATTACACAACAAAAGGAGGACGTGATAAACAGAGTGATGATGTCCCGAATTATAAACTAAGAATACACTGACAGCTTTTCTACGTCTACCCGAATTCATCCGCATATTTCTTCAATAATACCCCCTGCCTCGCGCTCTCAATTTTATTATCTGCGAAATGCAAATAATAGCCGCAGGGGGAAATTAAACAGACATGGCGTCATGATGAATTAAATATTTGTATGGCCTTTTAAATACTCGTAACTACGGATTTTCCACTGTTTTACCAGAGTTTCTTATTTATATCCTTCAACTTTCGATTGACTCAAAAAACAACAATTTCGTTGGAATCCAGATCATTTAGTTTGGTGCGGTAGATCGGTAGATCGGTAGATCCTTTTTACATCTCTTTCCGCTGATTATTAGTTTAATCAATTTTTGTGTACGTTTTAGATATGTAATTGAATAAAAAATTTTAGAAGTCTTTATGATTACCAAATTCAAAGAAAACAAAATTGAAATCAGATATGGAAACAAATTTTTAAATTTCAAAAGTATCAAAATCTAAAAGTCATCAGACACTTTTTCGGTTTTAGTGTCTAAATTGTTCAATTACTTAATAAATCCTTTTTGAAAACATTGAAAAAGTCGGAAAATTAATAACTGCCGAAATCCAAGAATAAATGCGTGGGAAAAATTAAAGGAAAAAAAAACCGGCGGAATTCAATTCCAAAATCAATAATGATAACATTTGAAAAGAAATCAGTACCTCTCCTAAACGGACGATAAAAAAATGTTTTCTTAAAATCTTAAAACTGTTGGACAAATACGACTTAAACATTAATTATTGCAATATGTATTTTGTTATTAAATACGCAAAGAAAAGGTCCTAAGAAAAATTAGCATGAAATTGTTACTTTATCAATGTATTTTCGATATTTACAACAATTGATTTTATGATGGTATTCTGATATAATGATATCACTTGACACCAACAAACAAATAAACGAGTCGAACATTGTATGCTTTTATGGCTTTAAAACTTTAGTCTGTGCCCAAAAGGTAAAACATCTTATGTCAATTTTGTGCACTTTTCAGGAGATCAATTTTAAACTCTAAATGGCAATACAAATGATGACTTAAGCTAGTTTACAAACAGCTATAACTTCCTCATTTTTATTAAATTTTTCACCTGGATTGGCTTAAAAAATAAAGCAAGAAGAACAAAATTCAAATAACGCTAAACAGCTAAAACAACTTAAGTCGACTTAAGATGTTTTAGCTTTTAGGCAGAGAACTATTATTTGCCCAACACAGCCACCACACTCGATAAAGAAATAATAACCATACGTCAGCCAACGTGGCATCCGGCTGCAACCGACAATTAGGCTGTTTTTTTTTTCAAGTATGGGTGTGCCCCATTTGATCAATTAATTCAAACTAACCTACATCCAAATTCCAAAGTCAAATTCAGCTTGTCGGCAATCCCTCTTTTTTGGGCGAAACTCTGACAGGCTATTTAATACTGTTTATGTCCCGAATTGGAGACTAGAGGGCTGTGTGTAAAAGTAAATTTAATGTGACAGAAAACCGAGTGTAGTGTGACCACATTGTCTTAAAATACAAGCCCAACATACCTTGTTTTTCGTCAAATGCAATTACCTTGTAACAATTGATTTTCTTAATTGAAGTGCGCTGGATTGCGATCACAGAACATTCATTCGAAAATTAGGCTTCGACGGCAAACGCAAGCTCCTTACTGTTTAAACTCATTATATTGAGTTAACAGGAAGACAGCAAAACTTTAGAACCAAAGCTTTTGACTGAAAACACCCCAGCCCTGCTACGATCCATACAGACGGAATGATGAGCATTTAAAAAAGGAAGGCATGTCGTCGAACCCCGTGTAGTACTTAGGGACAATTTTTGACATATCGACACTCAGGATAGCTCTTATGAAGCACATTTAGACAGCCAAGTTTTTGCTTTTCCTTTTAATAGACTTTAGCAGTAAATTGAGGATAAAAATGGTGTTGTCTTCTGAACGTAAAGCAGGGACCATATTATATCCCAAACAGAAGATGCATGCTGTCAATCCGTATGATCTTTGTTTCCAATGGACTGGACGAGTTTTAGAAACCTGATATTTGAATAAATTAATGACTGATAAAAGTGGACTGATAAAAGTGAGCTTCATTATTAAACCAAAAATGTAGTTTAACGTATGTTATGCCTTCACAAACAGCACCAGATTAACCCCTTTATCATGTAAATTGAGACCTGTGCGCAACTTTCTCCATAAGGTTAAGTGATCAAAATGCAGTTCTTTTTTACCAGCCGTTAAAGGGTTGATTTAGGAGCAAAGAACTGTCATTCCTCTTCAAATCTCAGTGCAACTTGACTGATCCGAATGCGAAACTTAGGAGTTATCGAGCTTCTATCGCTGTATAGGATTTTCTAAAAGATATATGTGCCAATTCCCAATTTCCAATACTAAAAACCAATAATTATGACTGAAAGAATAAAAGCAAAACGGATTATGGTTATTTGGAAACAAATCGTACGGGTACCGAAGATGACTTTGGGTCTTACTAACACCCATTTGAAGAACTCACTATAGAAACACTTTTTATAGACCACCAACTATTGTGACGTAGGTACAAAACATGTAATACAAAGTTTAAAGTTTTATTAGTAAGGCCCTATATGTTTATAATATGTAGATAGAGTTTCACCGTTATACACTTTGACATCAAAAATTACAGTATCACTAGTATTCATCAATGAAAGAATAAAAGATTACGACATCTAGGTCGCAACTTGCATCCCAACTGAAAATCAAACTTGCTCATGGCGTAATTTTATATTGAAAATTGCGCCACTTGCCCATGAATGGAACAGTTTACAAGGCGAATGAGCTCCTACACATGTCCTTATCTTAAATGTCTTTCATTCTTGATCAACTAGCTAAGTATCAATTTAAACCGTTGAATAGAATGCAGATCTTTTACTTTATTTAATTGCAACAATTTAACACTTTATCAATAGTCAAGAGCATGAGTTATAACAACAAAAAACACATATATTTTTATGACACAAATAAACTTTTAAAGCAATATGTACTACAACACTTAATAACTGTACTGCATATTGTTTGTTCTCTCTGATCATTTACTTCTTAAATTTTCATTTGGCATATCATTTATCAGAAGGACGATTCGCCAAAGGACGTAAGTAACTCATTAACGAAAAAAAAAACAAGCCATTAATGCTGACAGCACAATTGAAATAATTTCCGTTTTAATTTTATTTTGAGAAGAAAAAAACACGATCAAAGCACAATCAAATATCTACAACACATTCGACTCAAATGTAACATGCTTATGTCTTATTGTTTGCGTAACTATTTTATTTTTCCAAAATCTTTTCTCGACGTCTTCTACTTAGTCACTTGTAAATTTCCAGTGCAATATTCTATTAGATTCTCTATTCTATTTTATCATCAAAATTTTATTGAATATGTGTATATAGAAACAAAAATCTAACTAAAAATAACTATTCTTTTTATTTTGTTCGACCAAAATCATATTGTAAATATATGCATACTAATCATTTGATAAATTTCAGATACAAACTCATAAGGTAGAAATTAAGGCACAAAGCAAAGTTGGATCTTTGGATAATGTAAAGCACAAACCAGGTGGAGGGGATAAGAAAATATTCGACGACAAGGACTATTTAAAAAATGTTGAGCACCCTGTTGCACTGACTTCACCCTCACAGGTATAATAACCCAAAAGGCGAACCCTTTTCCCAGCAAGTCTAACATTCACATTTTCTTATTGTTTTTAAATAATTTTCTTATTCTATTTTCTTTACTTTCCCTTAAACAAAATGCATTTGTAATGGTATATTTTTAAAAGAATGTTGGAAATATTTATTGGCAACGCGCACATTTTCAGCACTATTTCTAAATTTTAACACGTACTGGTACTTCAAAGTAGTTACTAACATAGATTTGGCTGTAATGTATGCAGAAATTTGTTAACAATTTTACACACACTATAAAACAAAAACTTAAAATTAAGGTAGGGTAATCCACTTTGGTTTTACATACATAGGTATTTGCTTTTAATGGACAGTTAAACATTTTTAAAGTTTTCCCCTCGAAATCTGATGGGCAGGTTTAAAGTTCTCAAATGCTTATGAAAAAATGTCACTAGTTATTGGAATTTAAAAAAAAAATTATTTGTGTTTTGCTAAAAACTAAAAAGGTTTTTTTTTAAAGTGGCTAAAATAAATTCACTAAATTTACATAAAGCGAAGTTGAGGACGGAAATAGATGATCACATATAATCCGTTTTATTTAATTTTTTTTTTCAATTAGAGAAAAGTTAGAAATAATCAGTAAAAAAAAAATTACTATACTAAAAGAGACGTTCTTTAAAATGATTCAAAATAGCTAAGGACATCTAACAAGTACGATTCTTTGCAATCAACTTCCTTTTAACCTTAGACAAGCGTTTAAATAAAAATTATAAAAAGTGAGAGACGATCATAGTTGCCGCCTTAAGACGAATTCCAGATTTTCTTAAAAATCACATGAGAACTAAATCGAAGTAAATTCAGTCGATCAATTGCGATTGCTGCGAAGTGGTAATGCAAAGCTAATTTTTTCTAAAATTATGAGTTATGATTATGACTCGATCGACTCACTCTCACAACAACTACACTCTACACTTGACACTTCCAAGACTCACATACAAGCGTAGATACCTATTTATGCCAAGTGGAAGTGACTTAAGAGCAGCAGTTTATCCCAGAACCTATTTAATATGGTGTTCAGGGTGGCGGGATCACGAATGTGACTGGAGCTGTTTCATTGCACATCCTTCTACTTTACTGTGCTAAAATAATATAATTTCAATGAAACGCGCCTTATCCCACTTGCGTAGGTACCTACACCATATACCCAGCAATTCACACAATAAACACTTTTAATTTTTAAATGATCTATTGTATATAAAAACTTCACTAAAATCATTCACAATGACAAAGGCAAAATGGAACTAACCTAATAATTTCCGTTTCCGTTTTTATTTATAGCTCTGCCATGGGCGTTTTTGTGCCTCAATCCATATTGAATTTGGTCATTGCAATCATAAGAATAATGTTTGTACTTACTAACAATTTCATAACACATCTTCTCCTACTAAACTTCATTTGTGTAGTTTTATTTGACCGATTGGAAACCAAATAAATTCTAACACAACTAAAACAAAATACTTTCTTAAATCCCAATACAAAAGCTTATAGCCAAAGCATATGCTTCATGCCCACTCCTGCTTGATTTACAATGTTCTTTCGTTGAATCGGATTTAATCAAAAGGAATGTATTTATTTTAGGAATATCTTTATCAATTTTACTAAGGGCGTATATCGTATAAGTCTTCTAGCGATTCACTATAATAAAAAAAAAACAAAAGTCCTCACTGTGTGTAAGTAAGAAAAATTGGCAGTGTGTCCTGAATTGCATAAGCCTGCGTTTTAGCTAAAGTCAGAGTTGTTGCCAGTGTGAATAACCATTTTTGAAAATGTGTGGTGTGCCCCTTAATTATTATTATTTATTTTTATAATTTTAACAAACGATATTGCAAGCGATGCTGTGCTATATGAAGGCTGAAACATTTTACTACAGAAGCTGTTTACGACGGAGGTTGGGGGAATTGCTAACTACATTCGAGTGTTTTTAAAACTTAACACACAAAATTACTCTAGGCTGATCGATGGCCCCACAGCAAATGACACCTTTTCTAAGCGATAAACAAAAATAAGCCGGACTGCGTCGCACTAAACAAGTAGCTTGCTCCGATATATTTGACGTCTTTAGTGGGATGGTGATGCGAAAGGTTTATCTTTACCTTATGTATCATTGAACAATCTTAACCAAAGAGGCCTACGCCTTTGATTAAATGATAGGAAGCGCCCTAACCTATATCCAGTTCCTAACTGTCAGAGAAATAATCAATTCTAATACCGAGGTTTTCAGCCGCAGTCTTTTGTTATCAATTACGCTGGGCAATGTTGTATCTGACAGAGAGACTGACTTTAAAAAACAAACTTGTGCACTTATGAGCCTTTTTAGCCTTTGAATGGTTTTCAGAAGTTTGTGGAGGTATCAGCACCAGATGACTTTAGCTTTCAAACGATCGATTAACACGTCCTATTACTTCATCATTTGCCACGGGCGGTACAATATACCTACCCGTCGCGTAACTTGTCGCAATTCACTGTCAGACACAAAGTTTGTCTCTAAAATTGAACCGGTGGTAATCTAATTTCGAAGAAAATGAGTATTCAGTAGGATCCCAAAGGTTTCAGCTCTGTCATTAGAAATCTTAAGTGAATCGAATCGAATCGAAAATTCCGTGACATAATGCTCGGTTACGGACGACGCTATTTGACTCCAGGTTTAAGTAGTTTATCCCAATCCATAGGTACATGGAGCACCTTTCGTCTTTTAAAACTCAGAGAATAATTTCTCTTTTCCACTCAACTTCGTATAAAACGCAAGAAAATTAATATAAATAATAATTAAAAAATTAATATTTCGAATTATTAAAACAAGTTTCATAGAAAAACGGCCGTAACAGCTCGCCTTCAATATCGTCCTTATTATTACCGTTATTTATATAAAAAATTGAATGTGTCCCAATCGATCCGCTGTCTAAGTTTTTTTCTTCATTTTATTATTAGTTCATTTAAACATATTAATTTATTAATTTTTTTAAATTTAAATAGAGTCCTCCACCTTCGTCCATGACAACATCAACCATTGGTGCCGACGAAAATTTAAATCAGCAACAACAGCAACAACAACAGCCGCAACCAACCTAAATTGTTGTTTGTTTTGTTTTTTAATATAAATTATATAAATATTTGACTTTCATTTGTAAATCACTAAGCACCAAGAAGCTGTTTAACATTTTTACTTTTATTTTGTTTTATTGATTGTTTTTAATTTAAAATAAAGCATATTTATATTCACGTATTTGTTTTGTTTAATTTCTTATTTATTTCTAAGAAAGCAAATAAATTTTGATATTAATTTTCTTTAAAAAAAAAAGAAAAATAATAAAAAAAACGATTGCAAGTGCAAAAACCACATTTTCTAAACAAAACATTTTAATAATTAAGACCTAATATTATATATGTATACATGTAGTACCAATGTTTATTGTAATACAAATTATAAACATCATATTTACACAAGAAAAACATAAGAAAAATACAAATGCATACATTATACACGTAATAAGGCAAACATAAAATATATATACATATACATTCATCAAAACTATATTTGCGCATATTTACCATTAAAAAAATAGATAATTATGTCTGAGACAATTACACGATTGCTGGCAATAATACCGCTTTTATCATTTTTTAATTAAAATATAATGATTACACATCATGTTTGTGTGATATAGTGATAGACGACAAAAGCTTTTAGTTAAATCATACAAATTTATGAACAAAAATAAAATCATCATTTGTTTTTAATACGTAGTAAACCGTTGAAAATATAATAATAATTGTTTGCAATCATATAGTAAATCTTATTGAGTTTTTTTTTAATTAAGCAAGTAGTACATTCACGTAGGTATGTATTATATTTTTTATAACACGATTGTTGCTAGAGTCGGTAATCTGGGACAACTGCGCAGTAGTGCAGTAGTTTCTTTGGTAGATTTTTAATAAACAAAAATGTGCAAAATAGGGTCACTTGAAATTCGTTCCATTGTTCTGGTTTTTATTTATTTAAAAATAAATAGAATGGTTGGTTATTTGCCTATCATCGTTGATTATTTTACAAAGATTTAATTAGGAATTGAGGAAATTCGGTTTAGTGGTAAGGAAAAAAATGGAGTTTATGCTTAAAGTGATTTTTGAATCCAGTTCCACTTGGAAGTTGGAACTCATTACGATTCTTGTTGAATTTTCTTAACAAACTAAAGTGTTCTTTTTTTTGGTAGGTGGTTGCTATGAAGAGTGGTCCTCCATGAGATGCCTTTTTGCGCAGAGGCCCTTGAAAATATTATGTTTACAAAAAGGTCCTTAAAATCGTTAAAAAAGAGCAGTTTTTAAAAAATGCCTTATTTTTTTATTTTATTTCTATGCATATTTTAGCCTGAAGTCCTCTAAGCCCCAGGCTGTAGATACATTTTTACATATTTTCTGCAATTTGGGCTCGTTTTTAAAGGTATTTTTTTCGAATTGGCAATACTTTTTTCAGCGACGAGAAATTTGACATATGGTTTGTCCTCGTCAGTTTACGATGGGTAGACTTGACACATTCAAACATCTAGTTGCCTTAAATCGACTAGATTAGTCTGGACTAGTTATAGGTTCCCACCCCGAAAGTAAAAACTAGATTGGTCTGTAACATCACATTTCCTACGTCAGCCACCCAAACCGTCAAGTTAGAACTCTATTCAGTCACGAAGTTTTTCACAAGATTGGTTGGCTACCCCTCAATAAACGTCATCTGAAACCACTCCAACTCCTTGCAACGATGGCTTGGATGCGGTTTCTTGAAAAGACAAAAGTTTTTTTAATGCAAGGAGAACCGCTCTGTCTGGCCGCTGCCACTAAATTCTGATTTAACGAAATTCAAAATATTCAGTAGTCAGCAGGCACTTATAGACAGTGCTCCTTCACCAATCAACACAGTTCTTTTCGTTTTAAGTTCGTATAGCATGGATCCGTTTATACAATTCTAGTATTCCCTTCGTATGCACTTTTGGTGGCCAACTTAGTAGTCCGTTTTCGTAAGATGATGCTACTGTCGAGCACATAACTCCATACTTCTGCCAGTTCAGTTCGATGTCGCAAAGATTTGGAAACAAATAATCGCTGATCATCGATCGGTAGTTGGCTGTGTTGACCGCGTTGACCGTAGCTCGATCTTATATCTGAAAAAAAACCGAACCAGTGCGAACGTGTCCACTGTCTTTCTGTCAATATTTCAGTAAGGTGTTGCAGTGCATGAGCTTAGTAAAGTCCAAGCTTTTATCCTGAATCATTTTAAATGTGTTAAAATGTAGTATATCAAGGTTTCCTCTGTTCTATCTATTTGTAAAACCAAACTTTACCTATTTCAGGAGGCTATTCCGTGGTCTCTTTGAAGCTATCCCGCTCTTTGGAAAATTTCCATTCTTTAGGAGTACATCTTCTAAAATAAAATTCTTGCCTTTTACATTTGTTTAGAAGTGAGTGTAGGTATATAATTGAAGACTGTCAGAAAAAAAAGCATAGCTTCCACATTTCCGAAAATAGTAGCACTGGGATGAATACCCCACAACAGAAAAGGTCGTTAAAAATAGCAACGCATTTATCGACTAACATCTCGGTGATTTCGGAACAGGGCCAAGTTCCAAGTCCAAACTTTCTCCTTTTCTATTGGGTAAACAATTTGCCCGGAATAAAAAAAAATTCTCTATTGGAATAGTAACAAAATACCCCTCTGACAACTGTGAACAAAAACTTCGCTTTTCGATTTCAAGTTGGTCCAGATAAAAAGCAACTACACTTCTTACTAACAGAACATATTATTAAAAATAAACCTGGCTTTTGCATAATGTTCGTAAAAATCGACGTTTCTGAAAACACTACTCGTATATAGGTATATATGACCGATTCTGCCTTTTAGTTTCTTATCATGCCCAGCTAATAATGCCGCCTACAAAGTTCTCCAGACTAAAGGACCTTGTTAATGTTCGACGTGTGCCTAGATCAATATTTAAGCTGCTGTCCTCTTATAACCCCATTTTTTAAGCATTATACCTACATCCAGCTTTTATTTTTACTAAAAGAAACTGTTTAGAATAAATGACTTTCTTGCATGTTGGCAATGGATACCTGAGTTCCTGTTTTCCATTCGGTTAATCTAGGTATTAAAACTTTATATACAGAGCGATATAAACTTTATTGCATTTTTTCAAAAACAAACAGATTATAGGTATATCGAAACTAAATCAGTTAAACACTAAAATAAAATAAAGGTTTACTACATTAAATTTGATTAACTAAATACTAACATTTGTTAAGAAAACTACCTACTTTTGGCATAAATAAAACAAACAAAATGCAAATAAATATTTAATTTGTGCAAATTAAGAAACTTTTATTTTGTGTCACTATAAAACTTTTTAATTTAAGAACTAAGAGAGGGAACACCAAACAACATTTAGAATTCACTTTTGGAAAACAGATTGTATTCTAATTGCTATTGCACACACAGTTAATTATTTAGCGATAGAATCACGCTAAGCAGTAAACACAATGGCAGCGCAGCAGTAGTGCGTGGCGGCTCAATAATTGAAAGAAAATTCATTCGTAAGTTTGTTTTGTTATTTGTTGTATCCTTTATTCATACAGTTTCATAAAAGAAAAAAACAAAGTTTATATAAATATTTTATCAAAAGTTCTAAATAAATTCCTGATTATTGTAATATTCAGTTCTGGAAGGCACCAAAAATTACTCGAGCCACAACGCTTACCTCTTCAATGTCCCTGCCCGCCGAATGCTTGGTTTTGTCTGTATCGATGCCATCGTTGAATGATAAGCGACCGAAAAGTGCCGGTCCAAAGAGTGCACGTAAGCCGGGACAAGCGATCCACCCGAAGCCTTTTCGATTATTCTGAACGAATTCATTTGTAGTTTTCATCACTGCGGGAAATTCCTCATCATTGGATAATTATTTAAATTGTTATATAAGAAAGTTTGTTCCAAATAAAACTGTTATTTCTTTTCGTTGTTAACATACATTAACTACATTATAATATTTTGCACATTTATAATAGTTTCAACCAGAATCATGATTAAAATAAAGTACTACCTACAAATTTAACTTAAAAGCAGTTATGATTTTTTGTATTTATTTATTTTTTGTGGTATTATCTGAAACCGCTAAACCTAACTAAGCGTAATGACGGGCCACAACATAACATAGGTTTAGGTACGTGTTTTTATAACACTTTCTATTTATTCACAGATATTTTCTTTGAATTTTGCTTCTAGATATTTCTTTCAGGTAGTTTTACGTGAACACTTTCAAAATTGGAGCCATTTAGGTGATTAAGAATGAGTTCTTATTGACATTATTAACAAGTTTTTATAAATACACAAGAACCAGGGCGGCTGAGAAAGCTGCCCGTGAGCTTTACGGGCAAAAAAGAATGGAGGAACTACGACTTCTCAGAAGGAAAAAGAAAGAGCAACGAGAAACTAGCGATCGAATCAATTGAGGGACGATACAACAGAGGCAATGTTCGAAAGTTCTACCAAAGGGTTAAACGATCCACCCAAGGATACAAGGCCCGAACAGAAGCCTGCAGAGATCAACATGGGAATACAGTAGTAGACTCACAGTCGGTGCTGAGGATTTGGAAACAACACTTCTGCAGACTGTTAAATGGCGGACACAGCCAACAACCCGCTGTCAGGCAGAATTATCTGTTCTGCTTGGACGATGATAGCCAAAACTTCCGTCCACCCGACCTACATGAAGTAAGGATAGCGATATCCAAACTTAAGTCCAACAAAGCTGCTGGAGCGCATGGCCTTCCGGCCGAGCTTTTCAAAGCAGCGGGAGATGGCTTGGTAAGGAGCATGCACCAACTCACCTGTAAAACTCGTCCGTTTGTACAGGATGACGATGGAGAAATCTCGCTTCTCCGTCAAAGTCAGCAAGAACACCACCGAATCATTTGATGTCTAAAAAGGTTTAAGACAAGGCGACGCGTTTTCATGTACTTTCTTTAACATCGTTCTTGAAGCAATTGTACGAAACTGACAAGCCAACACCAGAGGTACAATTTTTCAAAAGTCCGTTCAACTACTTGCCTATGCTGATGATTTTGACATTATTGAGAGAACGCGGCGAGCTGTCAGTGGCGCATACGTACACGGCAACGACGCAACGGCAAAATAAAATTGGCAATGTTATCAATCCAGTTTCACCAACAGGCATCCCACCATTTTCAATTTGCTTGAACAAAAGCATTCAATTCGATGCGATCGTATTGTAGGTCACATTGCAATTCTAGATCAAAAACTTCATGCATTGCATGATTAGGTGTTGACATTCCCAACTGTGCTAATGCTTTATTAGCAATAATTGACAAACAGATATTTTCGATACAAATCAATGCTTCATTGTAAATTTCCGGCCTGAAGTCCATTACAGGATTACGATTAACTTGACGCACTCGAATCAAAAATCGATTCGGTGGTTTCCGAGATATAAGATTTTGATTGTTTTTTTAATGAACGGTGCCACGCAACTTTGCTCAGTTTTAACCAATCTTCACAGGAATACTCCTGGGCCAATATGAATGAACTTAATCGATTTGGTGGTTTCCGGGATATAAGATTTTGAATTTATTTTTTGTATGGGCGGTGCCACGCCCCTTTGTCCAACGTTGACCAATCTTCACAGGAATACTCCTGGGCCAATACCTAAGATTGTGTGTAAATTTAAACTCAACCGTTTAGGTGACTTTCGAAATATAAGATTTTTAATGTATTTTTGGTATGAACGGTGCCACGCCCCTTTGTCCATTTCTGACCAATCTTAACAGGAACACTCCTGGACCAATACCTACGTAAGATTGTGTGTTAATTTGAACTCAATCGATTTGGTGGCTTTCGCAATATAAGATTTTGAAAGTATTTTTTGTATGGGCGGTGCCACGCCCCTTTGTCCAATTTCGACCTAACTTCACAGGAATACTCCTGGGTCAATACCTAAGATTGTGTGTAAATTTAAACTCAATCGTTTCGGCGACTTTCGAAATATAAGATTTTGAATGTATTTTTTGTATGAATGGTGCCACGCCTCTTTGTCCATTTCTGACCAATCTTCACAGGAACACTCCTGGGCCAACACCTAAGATTGTGTGTAAATTTAAACCCAATTGAATCGGTGGCTTGTATGGGTGGTGCCACGCCCCTTTGTCAAATTTCGACCAATCGTATATAAAGATAATAAGTATATCTTGATAAAACGCGGAAGAAAACTTCCTGTCTTTGTCTAAATGTTAGGCTGTAAAAAGGCTCGATTATAACATGAGCATACTCGTTTGAGAACCAGGGACATTGGTTATGTTTAGCCGATTTAACTTTGCTAGGAACATATGTATTAAAAAGTGTGTTGATATTCTGGGTCAGGAACTCAATTTGATCACAAGGGCAGGACATATGAAATACACGCTCCCATTCGACATTGCGGGTGCTTCGCTCCAAGCTTAGGTAGTTAATATGATCAAAATCTCTATATTCGTAAGATACTGCAGACGGAATTATGACAAAATCAAAGGTAAAACATATTAGATAATGTCTAGAGAAAGCAGATGCTGACAGTTGATCATATAATAATGTGGATTTAATATCACTAACAAAGAAAACGTCTAGAAGTGAGCTGAATTCAGAAGCAAAATTAGTGGCGGACGTCATATTGACCGGGAACAAATTAAGTGCCCTGATGCCCTGTACAATAGAGCTCCCTGCTAAAAGGTTACTGTTTAAATCACCACAAACTATTATTTTGGGGTAGCATACGGAGATTGTTTCCAGTAATTCAAATAACGGCGTAATGTCAATATTTTTATTAGGTCTATAAACGGACCCTAAAAGCAAGGTGCTTATTCCTGATTTAATTTCCAGAAAAACATAGTCAATTAGACTTCCGACTCCAGACTTACACTTTACTTACACATATGTATATAAATTGCAGATCCACCCCCAGCTCTTATAACCACCCATCCCATCCCATAGACACTATCCTTAAAATTACTATAAAACCATGTTTTTGAGACACAAACAGCATCAAACTTAGAGCCCACAAACAAATCACTAAACTCATCTAGTTTTGGATGCAAGCTTTGTGCGTTTATATGACAAACCTGCATGCCTGTCTTTTCGTTACTTAATACGCGTAACATAGAACGAAGGACTCCATCACTGCTTCCGTCTGTGGAACCTCCACGAACGTCATTAGTAGCCATAACTGAAGATTAATCGTCTCGCTATCATGCCTTACAGTCTATAATTTTATTCCAAACAAACATTAGCGGTTCTGCTCCAAGCAGATGGACTATTATAAGGCTGGTTAGCTAAGCTCTTTAACCCAATGTGGGGGCAGCTACAAGAAAAGGAACTGCATCCAGATCGATTCACAGTATGGTGTCCAGCTAGTAACAAACAACTTTTGACATCTATGAACGAGCGCGGGGCTTTTCAAATTCAGTTATTTGGAATAAAAATTAATTATCTTCGAAATGAAGAAAATAAGAAATAAAAATAATAAATTATTTAAACTGAAAAAAACTAATAGGCCAATATTCATCAACCAAACTGTATGTAATTCAAAAAAATATCAATAAATAACCTGAAACGAAGATTACATACATTTTTACTATCAATGCCCAAAAGCCATAGTAGGTAAGTGTTCAACAACAAAAACTGGAGCTTTGGTAAATAAACAGAACGAAGCAACGCTACAGAAAACAAAACAAACAAAAGATGAAAACGTTCAATCGTTTTCGTTTAAACGTATGTTTTGCTTCACTTAACTCCGAAAACGAAAGAAATTTCATTTGTTGGCGAATTATTTATTAATAACAAGCGATAGTGATATAAGCAATGCTTTTTTCCTCAAGATTTTTCGGAACCCCTTACGCTGTCCGAAGAAAGGTTTGTTTATGAAATTGATGTGCATTGAATACTATATTTTTTAATTTTTTTTAGTTTTGTCCAACGCTTTCATTTAATATTTTACACAACTGCTCCCATTTTTTTTGCGGCTTTATCTCTTCTTATCTTATGTATTTTTTGCTAGTAAGGGATACTTCTCCATGTCAAAACGTTTTAAGTCCTTGAACAACAGAAGGAGAGGGTGTAAACGAAGTTTTCGAAAACTTTTCTTTAAAGTATGCTGAATTGCTGAGTACCAATTGACAAAAGAGGCTTAATTTCAATTGGAGTAAGCTCACCTCGGTATACGATACCATACCGAAATATGAAAAGAAAGATTCCTAAATAGGCCTTTAACATTAAAAAATTGCAGAAAATAAAATTTCATTACAGATGATGATGGACGGTTCTTTTTAAGGATTTATCAATAAGAACGGGTCGAATTGGAAAGACAATAAAACAAGCTGTGTGCGAGACATTACCAAAATCCTTTTTTTATTTGAAACATCTATGCTCTTATGCGAGTATGAATATAAAATTGTTAAAATGTCCGCCGCTGCTTCTGACGGTGCCACGGGTCCGTGCGGTCTAATTTGTAAAGACTCTGCCGCATAGATCCGGCTGTATTTATGCGATGGCGTTGGTTACGTTGGCTTTAAGGCCATCAGTCGATTGCGGCTCATTGGCATAGACTTGCGACTTTAGAATATCCCACCAAAAAAGTCTAGCGGGGTCAAATTGCACGATTTTGGTGGCCAATTCACGACACCCTTTGCGAGAGACTACCATACCCTCAAAAAATAGTACATGCAATATGTCCGTCGGGGCACGTAGCTCCGTCCTGCTGAAACCACACGTCGTCTACCTCAAAATCGTTCAGTTTGGGACATAGCCTTTCATCTAAAAATGCGCCTATTCGCTAAAGATGATTTTTCGGTGAAAATTGGGAACGCTCCGGAGATCAGTCAGTGAACAAACGGCGATGTCTTTGGTCATAAACTTTGAGCCCTTCGTTTGATTGGATCTTGTACTGTTGTAAACCCAAGCTCCGCGCAAAATTCGCCAAGTTTAAGTCTGCGGAACCGGATTTTCGTGCATGGCGAGGAATTGACTGCCTCGGGTTCTCCTGTATACTTTATTCACCGCGTACCGGTGTTGGCTGATTGTTAACCAAGCTACAACTGCTGCACCAACAAACAACGCTTTCTTATTCTATTCAATAAATAAAACTATTTTTTGCTTCTTTTCCATCGGTTTTACATTGAGCCTTTTTTTTTTTTAAGTTTTTCTTATCGTCCAGTACTTTGTTTGTTTTTCCCAATTAGTGAAACCCAACTTCATCAAACCAATTAAAACAGCTCTTCACTTTTGTTTTGTAATATTTTAACTTTATTCTTAATTATACAGACTTTTAAAAAGTAAATTTTACTTACACACGCAGTTTAGTTTTTTTTTTTTTGTATTCACTTTCTTTGCTTCTCTGTTTAAATGCATTTTTTTTTGTTAAGTTTAAATTCTCAAATACAATAATATTAATTTAAAAAAAAAACTATACTTTTTAGTTGCCCTCTTTATCATAAAGATTTAATTTTTTTCTTTGTTTATTCGTTCTTCTCAAAATAACCTGCTTTTCTTTGCATCTTATGTTAAGTTAAATATTTCTTTGTTTAAGAACAAATTTCATTCATAATTATTATTTTAAATTAATAAAAACAAGAAGTATTAGTATTTTCAGAGTTTTTGTATACAAAAATATCTTATGTGTGAGATTCGTTAGTACATATATATTCAATATAGTTTTTGTTTTATATTTAAACATAGATAATGATTATAAAAGAAAAATCTTTAAAAATACAACTCAAAGTATCGGTCTTTGTTGCAAGCGAACCGATATTCGCGACATAAAACATAAATTCAGTATTTTGTAAAGTTATACAAACAAAAAAATGAATGAAAATTTGCGTGCGTGCAACAAAAACGTTTACTTTTATTTCACTTCTTCGGTTTTCAATGTTTTATTTTTCTCTTTCTATTTTCTATACTTTCTTCGTTTATGAAGAATTTGATTGTTTGTGCTTTTTGCAAGAATAATAGGTAAGAGTAAGTGGAAAATACGCTTACGTCTATTTCGGGATCTGCCTATAAGTTGATGGAATCGAGGTGCTTTTTCAAGGAGAATTTTTGTGGCAAAAACTGTTTTAGAGTACTAAACAAATAAGTTTCTTTTGCAACTGAGGAAGTGATGGACACATTACCAGCTGTAGACTCAAACCAGATCAGCCCGGGAGCTGTATAGGGAATACTTAGAAAAATGCCGGAAATTTTTAACCGATAAATTATCGCCTACGATAGCGCACGTGGAAACGAATTGTACTAAAAACCATTTCAAGTTTCGGCATCTGTAGGATGGCGTTTGCAAAATTTTCTGGATGCATTGGCTTCCTCACGCTGTGCGAATGAACAAGAACGCAGCAGACATGAGGCCAGCAAAGCAGAGGAAGGCCTCATTTTAGGTAGTACAGCGCTCAACGGCTCAACCTCAAAAAGAAAAATGAATTTAAAGAAGCAAAGCTGCAAAATATTGCCAATAAAAATCCAAGATCTGTATGAATAGCATTCAATTGAATTTACAGTGTGATGTTGAGTTACTTCAAAAATTACTATCTTTCCATGCTCCTACGAAATTGTAAAACATTACATGGAGGTATCTTGAGATAATTGAATATTGACAACGATCTTGAGGGCAACCCTCACTGCCAGACAAAATATGATACTTCTGAGCAGCTCTTTCTATTTCCTTTGGTCCGTTAAAGAGAATTATCAACGTTGCGTCAAATTAATATCGGCGGTGAAACGCGTTGTTGTCAAAAATTATTATTATGTTCATTGAATTGATTTGGAACTTGTTTGGGTTAAATAACATGCGTTTCGGACTCCGCAGACAAAGAGAAATGCATTGATCTATTGGAGGATCAGAGGGATAAATTAATATTTTATTGGGAAGATGTTTCCGGGTGGAAATAGGATACCACAAAATACTGAACATTTTTGGGCTTGCGTGAATTCAATTAGGACCAAACCGTGGATGAGATTGTCAAAGGTTTCTCTCGATGCTTTAACCCGCATTTTTTGTTTTAGTTACTTTAAAAAACATAATACATTCGTACGTGGTTTTAAAAAAAAAAAACCAAAAACCGAATTATTTTCAACGATTTTTTGGGCTTCGTTCTGCACAACGATTTTGAGGTAAATTTTTGTAAGGTTTGGGCGCTTAAACCAACCCTGCCTTTTTTTATTTTTTCTATGATACATTGAAGAAAAAAGTGCACTTCCAGGTCAACTCTTGACACGACAAAAGAACCCGGAATATGTTTCAAGAGTTTCCACACCTCCTAACACTTGCCAATTGTCAGACTGCAATGTTTGTTGTTTTGTTTGAAACAATTTTCTTACGATCCCAAAATGTCCATCACTATTGCAAAAATGCTAAAGAACTTCATTGATTTAGAGCTGCTTGACATTTAGCGAATGATTACAGCTACGTCATCTACAGCGGCTGTTAGAACGTCATATCCAAATAATCTTACCGCGGCGTTTAAACCGCGTTCTGTTTGGCGGAGCCTTTAAGGTTAGTGTTTTGGAACAAGCCAGAAACGATACAGAACACTGCAGCTAGAGATTGTAAGGAATGTAATAGAAAATGTTCGTCTTTATGAGGCCAATAATCGCGGTCATCTGAAGGACATGCATTTTCAAAACTACGATCAACCGATTTCAAAGTTATATGCCGTAATCTTGACCAAACAAAAGAGATAACCGCCATATCTAGAAAAACTTATTCACCTGCCGTCTCCAAATGTGTGGTTAGATAACACGACGTGAGGGCAAAACTCTGCAAGTGCCTACTGTCACATAAAAACATTTTAGCAGTAAGGTTCAGTCAATTTACGTCTACTCGACACACCCTACAACACTGTAAAACCTTATTCATTCCCAACGGTTCAACTGACTCGTCAGACGATTCCATTTCCCTGATGTTATCACTGAAATTGACCGGTAGAATACCGCGAAAGAGTTTCCATTGTGGTGCTGCGGATATGGATTGCACAGAAGAAAAAAAAACACTCTTCAGAGGTTAGCAGCAGCAGCAGTTGTTTAAATAATTCGCACAGTGTCATCACAAGCAAAGTAAAAAAAAAATAAGAAGCACAAATTCAAGGGAATAAACCCACAGTCAGATTCCAAAATAGGCATAAACGTAATTATTATTGTTAATCATTTTTGTAAGAAATCGAAGCTGTAGTGACAAGAAATATACGTAATAATTATGATACATAATAATATTAAGCTGCTCAAAACATCTGCCATATGAGAGAGGGAGGTTTACAAATCTCCATATCCATATCTAGTGTGTTTGTGTTATTTTCTTTTTGTTTTTACAATCTGTCATTAGGTAACTTATTCATTTCTCTTTCATTTATTTTATTTTGTATTCTCACTTTTCAATTCAATTGACTAGATAATTTAATTTCAACGCGGTTACGTCGTCTCGCCGTTGTTAAATCTGATCTTTAGCTCGTTTCACATTCTCTTCATCTTTTTGGTAACTAAAACTGTCCGTTTTCTATTAAAAAAACCAAAAAAAAAACTGCTCAAATAGTTTTGGGTAAATTTAATTTAAATCAACTTCAACAAGGATTACTTTTAGGATGATATTCGATAGTGGATCGAATGGACTACGTAATTGGCCATACGTGTGATATTTGTTAAAATTATTTATAAATTATTTAAAATTATGTTTAAAAAACAAAACGTTTGCTGCTATGGCTGCACAACTCAGTCTTTGTGACGGAAGTTTACTTTTCTTTTTTTTTTGTTGTTGTTGTCTATGAATAGCTAATCGTTTGTGATGTGCAAAACTTAAGGATTACTTTACTTGAGGTTACTATATAAATTTGTTCTTTGCATTGCGCTGAAATAAAAATGATTTAATACCTAACTGAGTATTAACTTAAACATATAACAAGGAAATGATTGTAAAAAAAAGTTTGTGGATGTGTATATGAATATTCTGTCGTGATTGTGTAAATGTGAGTTCAGATTGTGTGTGTGTGTCATTTTGATTTGTTTTTATGATGTTTCATAGATTTGCTTTTATACTTTGTTTACCATAAAATCATTATTCTTTTTTTGCTTTTATTTACATAACTATACACTTCCGCTGACGTCGCTTTTGAGGTTCGGGTCTAAGAACTGCTCGCACTGCCTCTTCGAAGACCTAGAAAATGAATGAACCATTGGTGAGTTGGGAGATCTTTGAGCGATGGGAGATGGGAGCGCTTACCTGTTTGAGTCCTCGTTGAGTCAAAGCCGAGCATTCCATGTATTTCACAGCCCTGATTTTGTTAGCTAATTTTTGGCCTTGTTCCCTTTTCAATGGTGAAAGTCCTTGTTCAGCCAAACCACTAAGTGTTTCTCTATCGTCCCTCAAATCAATTTTTGTACCTATACAAAAAGAAAATTAATTAAGCTGATTAGTCGTAGTCTTAAGATAGATGTCTTCAAAACAGCAATGACAACATAATAAAATAAGTTGTCCGTAAGAAGATGTAACTCGGAGAAAGCGTATAGATAGGGTATGGATTTACTTGGGGGAATCGGCTTTTCGAAACCTAAAAACCGAGGTACGGAGGCAAAGAACTTTGCAAGTTGACTTTTAAAGCACCCAAAGAACAATCTAAAGAAAAAGTAATAACAGACTTGTAAACAACGTGTTCTGACAGACAATCTGCTGGTTTAAAGTAAGAAATATACACTTCTTTTACTTAAAAGGCTATAACTTACGCAAATGGAGGAACACATTAAAGTTGGTGAATCCAGATCTCGTCACTGAGGGTAACAGATCTATTGCTACCGGAGTGGATAAAATGTTGCACTAGGAAAAGAGCGAGTTCAATTAGAATGCACCAAACGTAGGTAATTGTGCCCTTGTGGGGGCTTGTCGACACAAAATAGTTAATTGACTCTGATGGGCCCGGTAGACAGACTATAGACCAAATTTTCATAGTGAGACAAATTCTGGAAAAGGCGACCGAATTTCAAGTCTAGATTCACCACTTTTTCATCGACTTCAAAGCCGCATATGACAGCTTTCTATTGAATCTCTCTATGGCGATGGCTGTGTCGCGTGACACTGAAAAACTCGCGCTGCAACGTGCAGTTTGGGAATAGCTTCTCCAAACTATTTTATTGAACTTCCTATTTATCGATTTGGAGCAGAAAGTGTGCATGGCAGATTGTCAAAACAGAAGCCATTATCTTCAATAGTTCAGTTCAACTACCAGGGTATGCAGACGATAGTGACATCATCGGTCGTTTACAGAGTTCCAATAGGAATTTCAGAAATTTGACTGTTGACAGCGGCAATATTGTTGAAGATAGATCTATCAAATCGGTTGCCATTTATTCAATCTGTTTTTGCCAAATCACCATGGACGGACATAACGTTGAACTACACCTGCAATGATAACAATTCTTTGATCGTAATGGGTGTTCCGTTCGGGAGGCTCATTTCTGGAGGAATAGGTACGTCAACAAACAAAATTTTCGAATTTGGGACGACACCAATCCACATGACAACCAAGAGCGTCCAATGCATTTCGGAAAAGTGACTGTTTGGTGTGGATTTTGGGCTGACGGCTTCGTCGGTCGGCACCGTCTATAGGTCGTTGATTAGCAACTTCATTTGGCCTGAATTCGGATGATATAGATACCAATGTCATATGGTTTCAACGGGCGGTGCTTCGTTCCACACAGCCAACTCAACATCGGATATTCTGCACAAGCGATTCGAGGACATGCTCATCTCAGTTGATGAAGGTGATGTGAACTGGCTACCGAGATCGTGCGATTTGACCCCGTTAGACTTTTTCTTGTGGAGTTTTCTGAAGTAGCAGGTCTATACGAATAAACATCGCAGCGGCTCTAAGAGCAACATAACCAGTACCATCGGTCAATTTCACCCTGATTTATGCGCCAGAGTCATGGAAAATTTTACATTTCAGATGTGCGCCACCCAGGGAAGCCGCGGCGGACATTTGAACAATGTTTTATTACATCCATAATGGCATCGCTATACCTTTTAAACGAATAATAAATGTTGATGATATCTCAAACACACTTTGTATTAATTAAATTTAAAGAAGTGCTTCATAAAAGACCCATTAGAAGCCTTTACGACGATTGAAGAAAAGTCAAAATCTGTTGGCCTTGAAGCAAATTGGAACCAGGCTAAGTACATGATGTTAACAAAAGAATAAGTACCTGCCCACCGCCTAGAACATCTACCTAGGAGCAAACATTAACTACTCCACGAATGACACCTTAGTGGAGATCCCGCGAAATTATATCATAAAAAACCGTTCTTATTTCGGTTTGGCAAAACTATTGGATTCAAAACTCCTAACTCGAAGGACAAAATGTGTGCTCTACAAAACTCTTATCCTGCCAGTTCTGCGTTATGGCGCTGAAAGCTAAATGATAAGCAGGAAAGGAAAACTAATACTGGGCTCCTTCGAGGGGAAAATTCTTCAACAGATTTTTGGTCCCGCGTGCGAGGAGGGCGAATGGAGGAGAAAATGCAACCGCGATCTTTATATGCTGTATCAACATGCGGATGTGCACCAAAAAGCCATACCTTGGCTCGGCCACATCGAGCGAATGGAAGATAATATTCCAGGGGAACTTCAAATACAAGCCCCCAGAAGAAGGAAGACCAAACCTCCGTTTTGAAGATGCAGCCATCGCGTGTGTTTAGTCTCGATAACTAACTGGAAGCAGCGTGACTGGGATCGCAAAGGATGGAAGGCAGTAGTGTCCTAGAAAGAATCAGTAGAATGCCGTCCGCATGCATATAAATACAGTATATATAAAAAGATATAGACAAAATAAAATAATCACGATAACGCATTTTGTATGTAGTCAACCCAAACAAGACACAACTAGCCACTGACTATTCATACATTAACGTAGCTGAATTGACAGCAGTTCGATCAAGATGCCCATTCTCTGAGTTCCAAAGAACTTGTTGAAATAACTATACCCTTGATAACCGTGACAACATAACTCGTCCAAGACTATTTATGTCGCAAAACTACTTTGCAACTAGCTACCTGAAAACTCGTATTCAAACAAAATAAGCTATGGGACTGGGGTACCTACCAGCTTTATAACTTAATGAACATTGAGGGTCAGATCTAAATGGAAGAATTCATAAATGCAACTAGACTTACCAACTAAAATGATCGGCGCATCGGGGCAGTGATGTTTAATTTCCGGGTACCATTTCGATGTGACATTTTCAAACGATGACGGGCTGGCCACACTAAAGCATATTAGAAACACGTCTGTCTGTGGATATGACAACGGCCTTAGCCGATCATAATCCTCCTGACCGGCAGTATCCCACAAGCCGAGTGACACTTGAATCGTGTCAACTTGCATTGGTGCTGAATAATTATCAAATCTAAGCCCAAAATGAGAAAAGAAAACCATTAGGTATCACGCCAACAATATGTGCTTCTGATTCAACTTACACTGTAGGCACGTATTCCCCTGGAAAACTGTCCGTTGTGTATGATATTAACATGCATGTCTTCCCGACAGTACCGTCTCCGACGACGACGCACTTAATTGGTCTTCCTGTTGACATCTAGAACACAAAACAAACAGAAATGATTTACACACACACGCACGCTATTGTTTAGCAAAGAAATAAGGCAAAGAGAAAACACTTGACCGCCTACAATCGCTGGACAGTCCAAACAAACAGCCCGCATCAGAAAATTAATTAATAAAAAACGAAGACAAGAAGCAAATATTTATGAGGAATGCAATTTAATAGAGTTCTTGCGAGATATTTCGACGGAATTTATTGTTGCGGGTGTTGACGTTATAGATATAAATAGTCAATTAAGTCATTTGTATTGTAGAGCGGCGCTCCCATTTCTTTAATGTGACACGGAAATGGGAAACAAAATGATTTCAACTAGAGCACCGTACTGCACATGAATTGCGTGAAAAACTTTGCAAATTTTACCAAAAACCATTACAAAATGTTAAACTAAATAGCCAATAGCAGGGAATTGACAACGCCTGCAGCTGCTCTGTCCCAAACAAAGCAACATTTTTGCTCCCTTTTTGTTAAAGGCGCAGGCAGCAGCACGAAGACCTCGCCTTTAGTACCACTGTTTTGGGTTTACCTTTTTTTTCGTTTGCTCTACGGGGTTGCGAGTTCTAGTGAAACAATTTGTACTCTTTTTACTTTGGGCGTTCGATTTTTGTGTGTGGATTGTTAATTTGATGTTGGCTTTTGCATTAATAGGAATTTTCCCTTCTTTTGAGCTAATTAAATAAAAGAAAAACGAAAGAAGGAGATTCTCGCTCCTTTCGCTAAAATGAAAATGAAAATGACACTACGCCTAAACACCCCAAAAAGCAAAACGATGACAGCAGGCGGATGGCAGCATTCAGCTGCCGATTGACTGTCATGCCGGAAGAAATGAGTGGATTCAGCATGTACTTCTATTATAAGGCTATGTGTAAGCTGGTCAATATTTTTTGTTCTTATTAGTTGGCCGCAGTTGGCTCTGTTCAGCGGAAGATAATTTGTTGTACAATATATTCGCGTCGATACCTAATTTAAGGCCTCGTCAAATAGAGCGCGTTTTAAGGTCGCGTTTTACCGCTGCATTCCACCGCCGCGTTATGATATATGGCATTTCCATTGGGTAAAAAGAAGCATCCGGGAGAGTCCGAAATAAAAAAATCACTTCTGAAACCGTTCCCTTGGCAAAAAAATACTCTTGTGGTGATTCTGTGAAGTGAAAATCGCTTCTCGATTTGCAGTCGGAATCCACTCAAGAAGCACTAACACAAGTGTTTTTTAGGTATTTTATACAAGACAGCTGACAGCAGCCATAGATTATTTTTTGGCATTTCATCAATACAATCGGTAGATATACATACCTACGACCTACCTATATATCACTTTAACATTTTATTTTATTTCATTTGTTTTGTAGCTTATGAGTAGGCACACTCTTTTCTTGAGGCTTGAGCTATGTCATGTGACATAGTATAGGTATTCGGGAGGAGTCTACTTGTTAAACATTTTCCAAATTTTTGTTTTTGGTAGGTCTAGGTTTTGGACAATTTAGAGTACCTAGTGGCCTACAAAAATACGTTAAGAGCGGGTTCATTTCTTATTAATCTTTTCATAATTGTTTGCCTTTTCCTTGAAAAACAAAAGATCTTGACTACGAACTGCAGGCAGCTGCAAAAAGAAAAACACGAAAATGGCTTATCACATTGATTAAAAAAATTGCATTTCCTCAGCTATTGATGCACAAAAACTACCCACAGGCACATGACGTCTATAAACGTCAAACGTGATTACTCGTCCAATGCCCAGATAAATAACATTATGATTATAATTATTATTATTATTAGTAGATATACATATATATTACATATTTTTATTATGCAAACGACAGAAAAACACAAACAAACACATGTAGACTAGAACTTCATTTATTTCCTCAAAGGATAAGGTATAGAACATAAGAAACTCAAAATAAAAGAAAGTATAATAATGACAATAAGTATTATTTTAGTTGAAAAATTCGGGTAACTCAGCGTGGAAGTCTCGGAAACAAGTTGCGCATAGTGGTGGGTTATCCACACAAGAATCACACTGTAGGGAGGTTTCGCGGCGAATATTTTTTTTGTAGCACTGACGGCATTTTCGGAAGGTTGATTTCATCTTCCCCTGTATTACAGGTATCTTTTCAGGAAAATGCGGCGACTTTACGTTATCAGGTTTAAAGCTTTTGACAGATAAAAAGTCCCGGCCATCTTTAAAGCTTTCCGGAAGTTGTATAAGATCTCGTATAAGATCCTCTCGAAATTCCAAATATTCAATTTTTTTTTCGAATGTTTTTTATATATGAAATATGCGTTGAAAACAGCTACATCTATGAGGTGGAATATAATTTTTTTGTACCAACGCACAGTTTTACGAGGACTGGAGTAGTATGAAACCATTTGATCAAGTCTGTCGACTCCGCCATGTATTCTTCTACTTCATGAGGCTTCGTAGAATCAACTTTGTAACGATTATATACAGTTTTTAAAATTGGATGATATGCTGTGGTTATCATATGCAAGTCTCTGTTATCTCTCCATTTAGATATGTAAACATTATTTTGCCTTCTCCATATATATTCACCCTTTTTAAGTTTTTGATTTATAACTTCTTTTGGGTTATTTTTTCTGTTTGAGCGCAAAGTCCCAGTTGTATGGGTTCGAAGAGCCAATAGCTTATTGGAGAGAATAACGCTATTGTAATAGTTATCCATAAACAAATAATGACATTTGGAAAGGTAAGGATTCATAAGACGTAAAACCAAGTTATTTATTTTTGATTCTCCTTTTGCTATTTCATTTAGGTCTTTTCCCTGGTAAATTTCAATGTTTAGGGCGTAACCATCAGGATCGCGCAGCTCGAAAAATTGTATACCATACTTTGCTTTTTTGTTTTTTATATATTGTCGGGAATGCAAGCGACCTCTATGGAGCAACAATGATTCATCAATGCATAAATTTCTTTCTGGCTTATACACGTTTTGAAATTGCTGGTTGAATAAATTCAAAATACCCATAGCTTTGAGAGTATACTTGTCTTGGCTGTCGGAGTTTGAATTGAAACACCTCAATATTTCTTCGAACCGACGACCCGACATTACATTTGGAAATACGGGATGATAGTAGAGAGGATTTCTAGAAAATGCATTTCGAATTTTCGCTGGCTTGAATTGGGCTTGGAGAAAACATAAACCAATCAATTTGAGAATTTCCGAAGAATCAACGTTTCGAAAATTGGGTTGTGAACGATTACGCAGATTTTTTGAATTTTTGTTTTTGAACAGCCGCTGCCCATAGACGTTAGTACAGTTGACTAAAAGATCAACGATAGTATCCGTACACATCAAATCAAAGGCTTTTCTCGGTGTAATTTCTGAACAAAGCGGTATTTGTATACCCGAGTTGCTGCTGTCAAAGCCGATTGTATTATCGGTTTCGTATCACCGTACCAAGTTTCGTCGCTTTCTACATCTAACTCGGGTAATTTTCCTTCATCTTACCTAATACGCTGCTACTGCTACTACTATCGCATTCGCCAGCAACGAAGTCAGGGTCAAGGTCACTTCCTGCACTGAACGGGTCTTTATCCGAACTATCTCCAATATTAGAATCACAATCTTTCAGCATCTGCTCAACCTTGCGAGTTCTTTTGTCATCCATGATAGCTTACTACAAAATGTATGTCAGAAACGCTCTTCCTACTAAATAGTTCATAATATTACCTTTTATTCGGGACCACTACTAAAAAGAAGAAAATTCTAGGAAATACCTACTTTATTAAGTTTTTTAATTTTTATTTTTGGAAACCGTTGCACTCGCAACGACATTAAAAATGAAACTAATGTGATTTGTATGATGGCTATGACGTGTCTACACGTCATGTCGTTACATTTTTTAAACATGATTGTTCATGTCCCATCAAACCCAAACAGGCATAATATTGCTAAAATCAGCAGTAGAACGGATATGATTACTGCTGCTGGTGCGTAATTAGGTTTCCTTTAAACTCAGTGTGATTGAAGACATGTCTAACGTCTTGCTGAAAAAAGGAGATTTTTAAATGACGTGTATGCACGTCATGCACCACCGAGAGAGCCGACGAAGACGTGTATACACGTTACGTGCGCGAACGTGTTAACTCCATCTGCCTATGGAATTCCCTGCCTCGACAAAGGTTATTCGGTACTGGACAGTTTCGGACTCAAGTCCTTTGATTTTGAGTATAGGGCAATTTCCTTAAGAAATATCACATTTTTCTTTTTAAATTCCTGAACAGGTGTTTTATTAGTTTGTATCATAGTTGAGATTTACGTTTTTAATATAAAACAATATTTTAAGACAATTTTATGGCTTAGAGTGTAAGCGTCCAAATAAAATAAAATAACTAAATTAAGAGTAGGGAAGCTTGTAAATGTCTTATATGTCTTGTATGACTAATAATTGATTCGTAGTCTATTCTTACCTTAAGAAACTACCATCATTTGTTATCCGCACTTATATTTTTTTTGACACATTCACCTACTCTATGCATACCTATCCACAGAAAATAACTTATCTATACATACCTACATATAAGCACTGATTTAGAATGCACGTTCCTGACGCCAAGGTAGCTCTTCTGTCAGTTTGGTACAGCGTACAAACCATCCAACAGGAAGACGCTGGTTATAAAAAAGAAATATTACCCATTACTATATTGTGAGACTTTGAGGCGACAATATACCTTCTATCCAACGATAACTCGTGCAATTGCACACGCCCACACACGGGTCTCGGTGTACAGTTTATAGATACCTAGGTACTGTGTTTCAGAACGAACAGTCACTACTCGCTACCATTCCCATCGTCCGTTTACTTTTGCCACCGTTCCATTCCATTCATCGAAACATTTTGCAACGTGAACTCACATCCTTCATAGCTTTAGCAGGGAAGATAAAAGAATATAATTTGTCTAAGGATGTAAAAAAGTTTAAAATTTACGGTTTTGTATCTGTATCTACATACAATTCAATTCCATCATCATCTAATAGTGGGTTATTCTATTTGGCGATCCCGATAATTCACGGGAAGGAGTATAAGGGATAGTTGCGATATAAAAAGGACATAATCTTCATTCTATAGAGATGTTTGTTTTTATGAAACTCCATATGGATGGGTGTACATCGTTTAACGCATGTACCAAAGGGCTTGCCAGTTGGGCAGCTATGAGCTACCAACGTTTTACAAGGGGGTGGCAGTATAGTTTGGTTGGCAGTGCTAGATTCAAGTAAACTTTATCGATGACACTAAAATTGAATATTGGAAAGTCTTAAAACTGTCTTCAGAACAATCGTATTACTGTCGCTACGAATAGAATTCCATTGCTTTTGTATAGTAACAATTAGTAATCAATGTCTGTGACTTAGATTAATGAGCAAACATGATGAGGACCCTCGTCATCGTCAGTAATACATAGAGTCTCTCATTATGTACCTACGTACTTACAAAATTCTATCATTAGGTAGGTTGCTGCGTGAATGTAAACTTTTCTATAAGTAGGTATACAAGTTCGGACTCGGACCACTACCTTTTTGAAGACAGGGTACGAATGCAAATACATATCTGTATATTATATTACAAACGTAACAGACCGTCAGAACTTTTGCCAATCGCGTATCCCTCAATCGCTCAAGAAGTCCTACATAGCCAACATCAAGTGCTAAATACCATCAGTGGCATCAATACCAAGAAACCTTGTAGTGGAGTAACAGTCGGTGCTGAGGACATGGAAAAACCAAATCTGCAGACTATGCTAACAGCGAAGACGACCAAGATCCCGCTGTCAGGCAGAACGAACCATTCAATCACCAAAATGAAGTGAGAATAGCAATATCCAAGCTGAAGTCAGACAAGGCTGCTGGACCAAACGGCTTACCTGCCGAGATATTCAAGACAGCGGGAGATGATTTGGTAGAGTGCATACACCAACTAGTCTCCAAGAGTTGGTCAGATGAAAGTATGTCTGATGAATGGAACCTCAGCATTCTTTGCCCGATCTATAAAAAGAAGACCATCTAAACTACGCCAACTATATAGGTATCAGTCTCCTTAATATCGCATATTAGATCCTCTCCGCTGTACTGCGTGAACGCCTGAAACCATTTGTTAACGAACTGATTGGACCCTACCAGTGCGGTTTTAGGCCCGGTAAGTCCACCACCCGGTGGTGGTCGATACCCACCATTTATTTATCGATTTTAAGGCCGCATATGACAGCATTTATAGAGCCAAGCAAAAAAGAGACATGTCTAGTTTTGCCATCCCTGCCAAACTTGTCAGATTGTGAAAAATGATGATAGAGAACGCTCGCTGTTCCATAAAGGTCGGAAACAATCTCACCGAGACCTTTGATGTCACAAAAGGATTTAGGCAAGGCGATGTGTCATGTGACTTTTTCAACATCATTCTTAAGAAAATTGTGCGAAATTCGCAAGCCAGAGGCACAATTTTCCAAAAGTCTGTACAACTTCTTGCATAGGTACGCTGACGACATCGATATCATTGGCAGAACACAACGATCTGTCACTGGTGCGTTTGCAAGTTTCAGTACGGAAGCGGAAAAAATGGGGTTAGTGTAGTGGTAAATGAAGGCAAGACAAAATTTATGCTGTCAAAAAGAAGGGACACACAACACAACATCGACAAATCGGACAGACCGTCACGATAGACAGCTATAATTTTGAGGTAGTTACTAACCTTGTCTACCTGTTACTTTGACCTAAGAATTCAATTGATTAATGGGGGCTTGTCGGCGCAGTGGGAAGCTAGGCCTTGGGTCCTACAGACCTGTCGCGCCAAAATATTTATTTATATATTTATTTTAAGGCTTGTCGATAAACAGTAAGGAGACTCTTTATAGACTCAGCATCCGTTTAATTAATTGCACTAAAAAATAATTCGCAAGGAAGCATCAGCGCAAAGGGGTCCAGCACAAAGGCAGCCCTTTGGGGATTAAATTATTCAAATATGAACAACACTTATATGTCTGATATGACGTTCGAATGCTTGTGTAAATTAACTGACAATGTCCTCCGTCAATATAAAACAAATAGTAATAAAAAAAATGCAAAATCATTATTACTTCAATACAAATATTGAAGCCATTCGACGCAACACAAAGGATGTTAAAACATTTAAAAAAAAGACGAAAAAGGGCAAATCGCCAAAGGAACAAAAATCTTTGCTGCGGATACAATGGAATCAATTTATGGGATATTACTTATTTGCTTTGTAAAAAAAAACCGGCACAATAATGAATTTTTGTCGTAATGGGGTTAGGGACGCGTCACCTCTACGTGAAGTCTCCCCTTCCTTGTTCGGTGTTTCATGCGTTCGTTTCAAAAGTCCTTTTTTTATGCAAATCATTCTGGAGACTCAAATAACTAACGTACATGAATTACACATGGACAGAGATATAGCCTTCGGATATACGGACCGTATGTACAGTAAAATCCCCGCTGATTTCGATTTCTGGTGTGGTTACCTTATACAAAAACGAACAAACGCATATACACAGGAGGAAGGATGTCACACAGTATCCCCATTGAATTGAGTTTAAGTTAAACAGATGTCCTCGGATATTGTGATTGATAGTCCTCGATTGATAGGTGGCTGATGATGCTGTGAGGTGAATGATTTCATTATAGAGATTTAGACAAATTACTCAGTAGGTCATGTCCATGAGTAGGGTCAACTTTGGACATAAAGTGTGTCTATGTATGCTGGCTACAACGTGCCTTTGTAGATGCATTACGTTTGGTTTGATTTAATTTCTTTTAGCGACTCAACAAAAATTAGAGACTTAACCAAAAGAATATGCGAGTTAAATAAGTTCTTTGCCTTAAAAACTGTATCTTGTAATGGGGATAATACATTTTTGGTTTTATTTAATGCAAGACGCATCCCACCACCGCATTCTTAGTAAGGTATGTATGTAGTATACAGCGAGGCCCTCTAAAGTACAACAAAGGGACCGCAGAAGCATGGACAGTGACGTCGTTTTAAATGCAAAATTCTTTCACTAATTGTCGGGTGCAAATTTGTTGAAGGGATTTGGAGAAGGAGATGTGATAGCTAACTCTATCTGTACATGAACACAAGTCGCCTTTATAACTATAGGACATGCAGAGCGAATATATCTACATCAACCTGAAAATTTAGGTAAAACATCGCCTTTGTGAAGACAAAAAAATAGCCAAAAACCTAAAAATTATTTTCAAAGTTTTAATCGGCGCGGCGTTGGAAAACTTGATGGTTTCCTTTTCTTTGGGTTTATTTTTTTTTTGTTTAATTTGGTTTTAATATATTTCGCCTTTTTCTAAAGTAGATCTTGTAAATCACTATATAAATGTTAAACTTGCTTCAAAACAGTATTTCAATCAACTTATTGTAGGGGTATACTTGGAGAGCATTGGCTCAGTTTTTATAAAAACCTCATACAGAAGAAGAGGGAAAACTTATGTAGTTTTCCATTGCGATCTTATTAGATTTTGTTCTCAGATTATAGATTTTTCGTGGAACACATAATGATTTAAAAGTCAACTGTTTTTAAATGTTAATTTGTTATTTTTTGTTGATATTCATTGCACCAATTAATTGTAAATATTTCCCCATTTTTTAGAAACTCGTCGTCTAAAAATGTAAATAATAATAATCTTCAAAGTTCGACAAATGTCAAAATGTTTTGGTGTTATTGTAATGAATGTGTAGGTCTCACTAAGAAACCCAGATTCTTAAAATTGCTCTGACAACAGCTGATTTCTAGAGCAAAAATACTACTCTTAATCTGAAAGAAAGTAGTCTTTCTTGCCCAATGGAAAACGACATAATTTGAATTAATTTTGGGGCAAAGTAGTGTTCATTAATAGACCTCCGACAACACTTTAAGAGAATTTTTACAGCAAACATCTCAGATACAGCAATACTCAAGAAACCCAAAAGTAAAGCAATGAATTGCATTCTGATTTCTGAAGTGAGTTATCCCATTCATCAGAGATGACGGACCGGCGACCGAATTAACTCATTGCCTATGCAAAATTATGCATGTATTGGATTTGCAATGATTCAACTGAATTTCCAATCAGATACGACTGGATATACACTTATTCCACGCATCCATATGCAATTCATTGGCAGACGGATGCAATTTCATTCCTGCGTCACCTCCCTTTATTTAATGAAAACCGGACTCTGAAATATTGGCGGGGTTCGGTTGGAATTGAAGGACACTAAACAATTGAAGTCTAAGATTCAAGGTGTACTCCAATGTAGACTAGACACAATAAATTAGGTATTAAAATTGTTTAAAACGCTTCAACACAGTAGGTATACCAAGATGAGATTTTTTTAATTTCTGACTTGCCACCGCGACATGAGGCACGTCGGGATGAAAGGATCTATTGTGCTGTGCGATAGAATCAGAAAAATTTGTTAATGTACCTGATACTTTTAGCAGAGGATAACTTTACTTCTTATTATCTTCCTGAAGAAGAAGGCTAAGCATTTACATAGTATATATGCTTAGTTGTTTCGTCTTCTTCAAGACATAGGCGGCCGTGGCACTTACCAAAAAATGGCGTTTATTTAATATCCAAAGTTTGCTCATCCTCTACCAATCAGAAGGGGTGTAAAAAGTAATAAAACAGTTCATTATTATTGCTTTTGCTCTAAAAAGGTTAATCTCGCTGTTCGAACTCAAATTTAGGCATAAAGCTTATTTTTAAGTTAAGTTAAGTCTGGTTACAGACAGTCTGTCATTTAGCTGAACTCGTATGGCGAGCGCACAATGCGCACCAATCAAAGCATTTTTGTAGTATGAACCTCTTAATTATATCTAAATGACAGTGCTACTAGGTTTTGCCATTGGCGTTTTAATTAGAATTAATATGTAACAAGCACAGCGACATTTTTAAAACTAATTACATAGGAAATAACCTAATTTGGGTATAATCCGATCTTGTAGGTACCTATATCCTTGCAAAGGTCAGCATATGCAAATGCCCAAAGGAGGGAAAAGAAATCCCTTCGTTACATTGAGTGACTGGCGATTTTCATTTAATTAACTATAATAAACTTTGTCGATTATATCACTCCTGGACAAACTGACCATCATTACAGTGCAAGCATGAAGGATATTCTACACACACTGCTCGTACTGGCGCACGTGTTAAATCGTGATCCTGCCACATCGCTCTAGGGATTTTATGTAAATGCACAGCACAACATAATAGAATCCAACCGACCGACGACGACGACGATGACGAAACCCCAGTGTGACATCTCACTGGGTGACTTGTCCGTTGCCAGCGATAATAATTAATCACAACCATTCGCTGGCGTTTTCAATCCCCCAATTAGGTGGTCATTCATTTATTTCACAAAGAGCTTCAATTAATTTCGTCAAGGATTTTACAGTCACTTTGTTCTATATATTGCGGAGATTCCTTTACTCCATTTTTTTCATTTCTGCTCCCTTCTTGCTCCTGTCGTGTATAGATTCGATGATGCTTTCCACAGTTGCGGAACCAGATAATTTATATTCTTTTAGAAAAGGGGAAGAGTAGTTTTTTTCCACGTAAATAATATTTAGTGACGTATTAAGAATATCTAATGCCAAGCCGTTACACATCCTAAGCGGAATTTATTTTGATGTTTTCATGCATTAAAATGAAGAACATCAACAAGAGATCGTTGGGGGTGATCAAAACATGTCCATGCACCTCTAAGTTTGTTGAATTAAATGTGTTTTGGGAAATTAGTTGCGGTGGAGCTAAAAATAATTAGTATTAGAACTCGTTTGCACTTGTGTGGAAAAAATAAAACAACAGCGGGGGTACGCAAAAGTTTTTAATTAGTTTTGAGGCTTTTCGTTTACTTGTGCTTTTCCCAGCACCTTGGGGATGCTTTGGTTTGGACATATAAACTAGACATGTTGGTTGCGAATACAAAAATATTTGTCTCTTAATATGCCAAAATAAAAAAAATGATGTTATAGCCAGTCATGAGATGATACAACTTGAGTTTGAGAACCTCAGAAGAATGGGTAGTATTATTCCAAAAAGGCGGCGAATATACATAACAATTTGGAAGTGACGAATTTGGTTAAGCAATTTACAGTGGGTGCAGGATTTAAAATTCAAAAACTGACACACGTTAAGAAAATGAGCGAACTTTTTATTTTATTCGACAAATGATTGTATATAACTTTAATGATGTACATTTTTGTTGGTCATATGGCCACAACTGGCCAGGAACAGTATCCGTATTTCACGACGTTGGTTTTCTAAGACTAAATTCCTTGTTGTCGTATCCGCAACCCGTAAAGTCCATACTATACCTCTTTAGAAAAAATTCAAGCGGCTTTAAATCAAACGGCCTTGAAGGCTACAATGATTTTGTTCACCATTTATTTTATACCAAACCCCTAAAGACCACGTGCACGTCTTTTGATAAGACCATAAGCGCATCAAATAGTACATTTCTTACGGTGCTGATGGATCCACATGGATTTTTTCGTGCAACAAATTTGTTAACAACATAAGTTACCTACACCTGAATATATGTGTCCTTAAGAGCTTACACAAATGAATGGTTGTGAGAGGACATTTAACGAGTCCTGTGTAGGCCTGTTGGGCCAAGGCACACGAAAAACTTTCAGACGATTTAGCACGAAAGATGTTTCATCTTTGGAGGATTACCACCTACCAACATAGAAAAAAGAGTTTCCGACGATTTAAAATGAAGGATTTAACTAAGAATATGCGTGACTATGCAAGTTACCTGCTTCCTTATAAAGGGTGTCCCATAATTCACGCAAAATTTGAAATTTGTGCCACTTAATAGTACAGTGATGCCAATTGAAAAGGACACAACAATGTGACAGCTGACAGTTCGGGGTTAGTAAAAATGGAGTCCTCAATTTTCGTACAAAATATGGCCGTCATAGTGATTTAAAACCATCAACAGTAAAGCGAATAATTGAAAAATTCAGGAAGATTGGATCACGAGTAATTGTTGAGAAACGCGTGACTGGTTTGTGCCGATTTTGGGCTTGAGGCATTATCGGACAATTCTTCTTCGAAAATCAGCCGCATTGCAGGCAGTAGCAGTTACTGCAATAACCCAATTTTTAGTGTCTAAATTACAATATATAGATTTGACCAATATGTATGCTTTCAACAGGACGGTGCCACGTGCCATACAGCTAGAGAAACAATTCAATTGTTGCATGAGCCACATTTATGCGAAACGGTCATAGAAAATTTTAATAAAAAAGTACATACTTCCAACAAAGCCGTGGCTATTCCATACATAACCCCAATTTGTATACTCAATTCATTTTTACTCAATTAAAAATTGCGTGGATTATGGGACACCCTTTACAAAGAACTCCTACTAGATTTTTTTAATGGACATAGACATTCACTTCTATTTATAGAGGACGCTTTATACAAGTTCGAACAAAATTTACATATGGGAAAGTAATAAAGCCACGATATTAGGTAGCAAAAGAAATATTTTTTGGCAAATGCAGAAATTTGTAGAACGGCCTCAGAGAGTTCAATGAAAATTAATGTGCAAGCAAAATAAGGTTTTTCAATAAGAACTTGTCGATGTTGAAATAAAAATAAACAAGCTGTGTGTAAGGTATTACCGAAATTTGTTACTTATTTAAAAGGCCTATATATGCCACTATGCACGGTTATGTCCGCCGTGGCTTTTAACGGTGGCACAGATCCGAGTTGGCCAATTTTTAATGACTGCCGCATGGATCCGGCTCAATTTGAGCGATGTCACTGGTTATTTTGGCTTTAAGGCTTATTGAAATGAACCATACACTTGCGACTTCATGAAGTCCCACAAGAAAGAGTCTAGCTAGAGTCTCACCTCTGCGAGAGATAACTAATGCCCTGTTGTGTAGCACTTAACCCCGTTTTGTGGCGCTCGCTGTTGATGGATCAACGTCATTTCTAAAAAGAAAGGAACCAATGTCGCTGACCCACAATCCGTTACCAAACAGTAACTTTCTGTGCCACTTGCGAACGTCATGTAGGTTGGCGGGCGTCGTCCCATAAATGTCAAATTTGCTTGTTAACATAGCCATTCAAACAATACCCCTCGTCGCTGAAGTTGAATTTATGACCAGGTTTGGGGTCCTTTTCCTCTTCCAAACGCTCCGAAGCCCAGTCAACGAGCAAACAGCGTTATCTATGGTCATTATCTAGAAGTGCTCTTTCTATGTTTTCCATGTTTCATTGAAAAAGAAAGTGCACTTCCAGGTCAATTTTTAACACGAAAGAAGTGTCCGGAATATTTTTAAAGAAGTGCCCTGAATTCACCAACTCACACAAGCAAAATGTCTGATTGAAATGTTTGTTGTGCTAAATTAAAAACAAATTGTGTGGTATGTGTGGATAATATCCAATTAAGAGTGCAAATGTAAATGTTAATTGAAATATGTATATTGATTGGGCCCATAGAAACAAAAAAAGTAGAAACAGAAAACCAAATTTCACAATGATATGCACATGGTTTCTACCACTATTGCAAAAGTGCTCCGACGAATTTCATTGAAAAGAGCAATTCTGAATTTCGGGGCAATTCTGTCGGATCTTCAATGAAAAACGCCATAATTGAGGGCTGACAGAAAAAGGTTAACCTGTTAAAATATAAACTTCGCTTTCACTCACAATATTGTAAATGTTGTTTTCAAAGAAATATTCAAATAAAAATTTGAATGCCAACGTATATTGTACAATCTCAAGAAAATAATTTAAATAAACAAATTTCTCGAAAACTGTATTTTAAACTAAACTAAAACAAAATTACAACTACGCCCAGGTTAATAAATATTTGCGAAGTCATAAAAATGAATGTTAAGATTCCTACGAATTATTCCAAAAATTATTCTTTTTTCAAATTACCCCGCTATACATACTTTTCACCGATTTCTATAGGAATTACGTAATCCATTCCTTGTGGGATATAAATCTCCCTTCGGTCGAAGTGGAAGTGGATATTTATTGTGAGAAACCAACCCCATTCGGCATGTGTGTCTGCCAAAGAACTTCTCTCTTCCCGAAAACGTGCCCAAAACCATCTGTACACTGAACCACATCCTTCCCATTCCATTAAGGATATCTCTTAATTTTGCCAGAAAAAGAATTACATTCAAGAGCTAATCAGAAACACCAAAAATTAAATTCAATTTGCATTCAAATGTTGTCTATAATGAAATATATCCATGCAACAGTAGAACAGTATCTTTTTGCAACAGTTTGTTATGAGTTGTGATGCAATGGATGTGCGTTTTTCAGTTTGTTGGAAATCCAATACAATTTACGAGCGAAACTCTGTCTTCCAAAGAATGGGTGCAGCTGGGGTAGAGACGATTGTCAGAAGGGTTACAGCGGTGGTGTCCTGTTGATTCTGATTGTGGTGAAATTTTGACTGTGGCAACGTTTAAAATGCCATACGCGTACGTGGGTGAGCTAATTGAGTGAAAATTACATTGCCGACATGATGAAGCCAAAATTAGTACACAATTAGCACGACTCTTCTGGAAATATATTGCATATTGTTGTTTTTTATTTTTTTATGCAAGAAAATTATTTTATAGGCATGAAAGCAAAACGTGAGGAATAAAAAACTTTTTCAGTGAGCAGTCTGTGACGATTTTTGTTGGGGCATAATATTCAATATTTCCCAATTTATTAACAAATTAGTCATTCAGTACAATTTGTGCAGCAACGTTTTCGTTGATTTCGCGGCTACTCCTTTTTGTTAGCAGTAGATAGACAATAGACAAACCATACTAAGACTTAGACCCCCAACTGGCGGGTCTTAAAGTGCATATCCCCCTGGTGCAGGCTGGTCTATTGGAGTCTTCTGAAGGCCTTTTGACTAAAATAAAGTTTATTACCGTAGGCGGTGTGCTGTAATATAATTGTCTATGTTACAGGAAAATTCGATGTTTTCGAATTATAGGTACATGGCGATATTCTAATGCTTGTAATTTTGTAAATTACCATTTAATAAATTGTAAACTGATTTGGTGCAGCTGTAATAAATTCTGGTTTAGGATTTAACCAAATATCTCATTTACATCGGAAGTTATAGAGTGGTGGTGTAGGTTCAAATAAAATCTACACCAACACTCAATATCTCGGGATCGGCAAGTGTAGTAAAATTGGGACTAACTGTAATTAATGCGTTAGAAATGATGTAAAATGTTTCATTGCGGCGGGCTGATTTGGCTGGTGCAAGTCTAAGCCACTAATATTATTCTTCTATTATTCTCATATACCTCCTTAAGCTCAAATATCAATTTTTGTTAATATCGAAAGAGACGTTTTCAAACAAATCAAACTGGTTTGAAACCGTTATATGGGAAGTAGGTACCATTAATATTGAAGTTAAAGTGTTAGTGGAAAAATAGAGCTGTGTTCTAGGGTGGAGCGAAAAAACTTTTTTTTTTATTTATCGGTATATAATAGTGAAAAAGGGTGCCTTATAGGCTTAAATAGATATATGCAAAATATTATTCGATTTGGATAACGATAACTGCCTCCGCAGACACACTGAAACTTTTATTAACAACTTGGGTTCCAAAAATAGGACTAAATTTATGACTTAATTGGGAAAAGCATCATTAAACTTCTTATTCCGAATGTTCGTTTTTAATTTCTTAACGCAATATATCCTTTTTTCATATTCAATTTAGTTTAGCCCAGATTACAAAAAAATTAAGACAAAAAAACTAAATTTATTTCCTCAAACCGAAAATTATCAGCAACCGTTGTTCTGGATCGTTGTTCTGCTTGGGGGTGGTGGGTGGCGCAGATCGCACGAGCACATACATTGCAACAAAAACTGCGTCGTAAGGATTTCTCCGAAGTGAAACGAAAGAGAAGTAAGCGATGTCGATCTTCTTAACCACTTAACCGATTTCAATGAAATTTTGTTGGTTTGTATGGTTGTTGGAAAGATACATTTTTCGAAATTTTTTCAACTGAATTCTCAAAGTGAATACTTATATGGGACGCTGGAGGAACTGAAGAAGCTAGGTTTTACACAGACACTAGACTACTGAATCAGTTGATGATAATGAAACAAAATGTATACAAAAACTCTCGAAATAGAAATAGAAAAATTTAGATTGGATTGAGTTATGAATTTTTTTTAAATTAATGAATACAATTATCTACTGCACTGTATTAAGATTATAAAGATTTGGTTTTTAAATTAAATTTCTTAATGAAATTCAACTGCATACAACACAATTCCACATTTAACGAGAGAAGTTTCACATCTGGGGTGTGGTCACAAGCACACTCTTTTTACTTTTTTTTTTGTAGACTTTTAAGTAGGAATTCAAATTATGTTTTTATTGTATTTGTTTTTGCTTTATATTGCTTTCAAAAACGTCCAAGGGAAGGAACATACATATTTATAAAAAACTGTTCGATGCAGTTCGATGAAAATACGTTTTGTCTTAAAAGTAGCAGGCGGGTGAAGCAAGGCGAGCACGGGTCAGCTGGTTAGGTATAAGTTGTGAAATTTGACAAAAATTATACCTGCAATAAATTGTTGTGCTTTCGCGTTACATTTTTTCTCTCACACTCCTTCAGTGGGAGTTTGACAATCATCTGAGCTTCCAAACATAGAACCATACTGAATAAGCTTCATAAACACAGCCGTTTATGTGCGGTAAAAATAAAAACTCTAAAAAAAGCGATTGGAGAAGTTCATAGCTAACTTCTATGGTTCTTTATCTATATTTCTATACATGTAGATATCACCCTCAAATTATCGTAGAAATATGTCAATTTCAGGTTTTTCAGTGGGCATTTTTTAAAGTTTGAGAATGGTCAGCATTCAAAGAGAGGCTTGCATTAAGTTTCCAAGTTTATCCTTTGTGCAAGCGCATAGTTAACGCCTTGTAAGTATAGTAAGTCCAATAATAAAGTAAAACCCAGTAACGAGAAAATGACCGCGAAAATTCATTGCTGTTCACTTCTGTTTAGGTTGTTCCCTCCTTTTGCATGCAACCTTATTGTATTCCCATAAATTTGAAGGTCGTAAAAATCCTTCCGCGCTAGGGCATCCCCAATTGATTTTTTCGGCCAACTTTACTTTGAAACCCATGTGTTCTCATTTATTACACAAAAATAAGAAACAAAAGTGAATAATTAACAAAGCAGCTCCCAACCATGTCGAACCTAAACCAGGTGTGTTCAGTGTCGAAACATTGCATTCATCATTGTGTACAATCAATCAAATTCTTAGCCTATCGAAATTTCGGCCACTTCATTAATCGCCCAGAAAGAAAATTAATCCGGTTAACTGATTACACAGTCCTCTATAAGCTATAACAAACCCGAGTATTTTGGTGCCGTCTTGGAGGCACTTTTATCATTTTAAGATACCTCCATTAGTACTCCTGGTGCTCTAGCGAACAAGTCCCCATCACATATCAAAGCGATTTATAGACAAACCTTACTATAGAAATAGATGATTAGCAATAGGTAAGCACATAGGAGCCTGGAGGATACTGTAAAAAAAATTCCAATCAGTCGCACATAACCATGTACCTTCCCGAAGGGCTGCTCTCCACAGCAGAGCGTGGAGCTGAGGAGCTTGGTCTATGTCATGCTTTTCGAAAAATTCAATCGATTAAACGGGATTTCAACGTCTACTTGGCGCCGATATAGGAATCCTTTAACCTCGCCAACGCCAAATAGACACATATATATCCCCCCACCCTGTGTGCGAGTGTGTGTAGTAAACCGTGCAGAAAGGTAAAATATCGCAAACTTGTAGACATCGAATAAATGAGTCGATTCCGTTGTTCGCTTCAAGTTTGATATATTGTGGCTGACAAAGGTCTTTCGTGGCAGGATATTCGGGAGTTGGCGGCATTTCCATTTTACAGCGACACACACTCCGACACACACACACGATATATATTTCCTCGAACGGCGGTGGTCAGTGAACAGAATGACCGGCGATTTTTCAATCGTTTAGCTTGGCTTCCGACAATTTAAAGTGATTTGAGGATGAAATTGTCTACCCCTCACCAGCTATATGGAATATTTAAGAAGGCCAATGAATATTTTACTCGGCAATGACAACCTGATGCATTCAGAGAGATGCATTTAGTTCAACACAGTCATACAGATCAATTGAAGGCAGTCAGTGATTATTGTTTAAGTGAAATTGTCAAGTTGCGTGACTTTCAGCTCTAAATGGTGGCCGAATGCGGCAGTCTAAATGACTGGGAACATGCTTTAAATCTCATAAATAAAAAATTTTGTAGTTGCTATTGTAAGTGCACAACATTACATGACATGGAATTTTGACAATGCTTTGGAAGTTGTTTTCAAATTCAGTTGGGAACGATGCGAAAGAAAGTTAAGTGCAACAAGTCCGAATTGGACCTATTGTTTGGGCGAGATTTTAGCAGTCTGACACGACCGCTGTTACAACCCCTTGTGTTGTCAAGTCTTCGCCCTTGGACACTGCAGCTTGTACTGCGGATAGAGCCCACCGGCCCGTCGGTTCAAGCTTTACTAAATTCAACATTCGAACTGCACTTAACCTATAGTAGTAGTAGACAAGACGTGGCTTCAGTAATACGTATAGTGGGATGTAATGCATGTACTTTAAAGTTTTACAGTCATAGGCCACACAGTCACAGTCATAGGCCACACATCTAGATCTCTTAGAATAGCAAAGTAATCTACTAAAAAAAAAGAATCTCTCAGGATTTTTGTTTTCCAGATATTGAAGTTCCATAGAAATTCACATTTAAAAAATTGGATCCGAACAAAAATACGTCCATAAATAAGAGGACAAGTGGTATTATGCAAATCATGCTCCCTAACAATTAGGAAGGTACATATATATAAATAGCCAATTATGTGCCAATGTAATCTGGTAAGTCGCTATAGTCCTTATAAAAATTAAAATGGAAATATGCCCCTTCAAGGTTTTAGCATGCATTAGGCATAACGAATAACATAGATATAATTAGATTATGTGTTTAGGCAAATGAAAAGTAAGACTGAAAGCGAAATATGTATGGTATGCTTTTCATTTGCGTAAATACTTAATTTAAAGTCCATTCAATATACATACTGAAAGTACACTGTACATACAGTGTTCATGATTCCTTATTTAAGAAAATATAAAAAAACACCACTCTGCCAGGGAATGTTGAAGCTGCGTATATTTTATATCCGCTCCAATTCAATTTGTTATTTTTGTTACCTACTGTGTAATAATATTATAATAAATTTTAATTAATTAAATTATTTTTTTATAATTAAATAAATTTATTAAGTCATAAATAGTTAATTTTTTTTTGGTTTCTTTTTGGGAAATATTTTTATGTAACATTTGTAAATAACTCGACCACAACGCCATCTTTCAGGTTTAGATTTTGTACCTTTTTTAACATCTATTGTGAATATGAGTCTTGGATATAACTTGACTACAACGCCATCTGATGATACGTTCACAAACAGACGATTAGATATTATCAAAATCTGAAGAATGAATTTTAATTTAATTATTCATTTCTTTTAAACACGGGCGTAAAAAAAATATGTCTCTGAATTAAAAGTAAATTTAAAAAATGAAATACTAAATCAATTCAATGTTTATATTATTTCTAGTTGCAGAAAAGATAAATGTTTAACAATTAAGGCCAAGAAAGCTAAATTATCTTAATTGTAAATAGGAGCGATATATTAAAATGACACTACTACAGTACAAAAAATGGTTTCTTTGTAACAGTAGCCAGTCATATAAATTGATTTCTCTTCTCAAAGTTTGTTTTAGAACTTTTTTATGGGCTAGACGTTCTCTGGGGCGGTTTGCCGTATGTTTTTGTATCGATTTATCTCGATGCAAGTAGCGTATTTTTTGTATATCCGTTCTTAAATTCAACAACGTTCAAGGACAGTTAACTGATAGCTTAAAGTAAAGGGTTTTGCAATAAGAGGTGTTATTTTGATATTCGAATAAAAATGCCATTTTTTGAGATAAATGATCGGATATGTATTTCATAATAAAGAGGAAGGTATGCCGTTAATAATGAAAAAAAACATCAGCCAAATGGCCACCACGACCACGCTTACAGGACCATATTATCCTTTTCATGAAATTTTCCATAACAAAATCGCGAAGTGACTGCCCTATGTCCTCGATAGACTCACGAATTCCATATTTGAGGTCTTGAATCGACGCTGGGCTTTTGGCGTAGACCTTATCTTTCACGTGGCCCCAAAGAAAGAAGTCGCAAGGTGTTAAATCACAAGATCTCGGTGGCCAATTGTGATCACCTCTTCGAGAGATACAGCTTCAAAAGTGACAGCTACCCAAATAGCGGGCTATTCAAAATAACACCTCTTATTGAAAAACCCTTTACATACTTATATGGTAATAGCACGATTACAGTAAACTGTTACTGTATAGTTTATGTTTTCTAACTTTGACTTAATAAACTACTTAACTGAATAACCGCCAAAGATCGGGGGTTCTTAATCAATTTTAGTTATTGAAACGTTTAGAAATGACAAAAAGAAATCCGCTCAACCTTGCACGTGGTAATTAACAACTTTTTAAGAAAACTAAACTTTGACCTCATTGTAATATAATTTGGGTAATGAATACCTATTTATAGCAATATACATTTTATGTAGCAAAATTTATGAGTCACTGGTCACTGTGTACTTAAATTCTTAGAAAAAAGACATAGAGAGAGAGAGAGAGAGAGAGAGAGAGAGATAGAGATGCAAATGCAACCAATACAAATACAGAGCATAGAGCAAACATGGATGATCTAGATAAATACATCAGAGATCAGACTATAAAACCTCCTCCGGGATGCGACGCAGTGCCGCGGGGTATGGGGTGGCTCTGGAACGGGGGTTAAGTATGGGTAAAGATCACCATACTGTCACTCATTGCATACTGAGTTTACTGAGATTCGTCTTTAAGATAACCCCTCACAACGGCAAAAAACATCACATTGAAAGCTAGTTCGAATATTGTAATGCGTAAAGCGTAACGTGTGAGCAACACCAACAAAGTCTGATTTGAAAATGCATTAATTTCCGTTTAATTACAATTCAATTTCGAATGCTCTATATTATATCTATAATATAATAATAAAAATGGTGGTACTGAATTTTTAAATTCCAATTTTGGCAAGCGGCTGTCATCAGGACGAGGTGGCCGAGTGGTTAAGGCGTTGGACTGCTAATCCAATGTGCTCTGCACGCGTGGGTTCGAATCCCATCCTCGTCGGCAGCTTTTTATTTTTTTTCTCGCTTCAATAAATAAAATAGTGTGTGAGTATGGGAAGGCCATTCTTTTATGGATCGACTTTTATACAAGTGTTGTTTTCGTCCGTGCTGAGTACTGAGTAGGTACGTGTCTGTTGTTATCCACTAAAAACGATACCGTTGTCCGACTTCGAGTTTAACAAAAGTGGCTTATGGTTTATAGAGGACTTTGAATTCTGAAAATACCAGTGCATTATGTCTGAAAGAAAAACGGACAAAGAGACAGCGTTGGATAAATTTCTCGATGTTGTCTCACTTAAAGACTTGCGGGGGTCTGAAAATATATTTAACTGTTTCCCAGTTTTCCTATTACTAGTACTTAGTAGCAGTTACACAGTTGCAGGAGTTATCATAATTTAGTAATTATGGTATTAACTTCCCTCACAATTAAAGGGGCAGGGGTTTTATCCAAATAAGCTTCTTATCTTGTATTTGTACCTCAACGATTAAAGGTTTGGGTTAAGCGTTGACAAGGTAGTGAGTTAGTTAGCCTGGAAAAACTGTTTTATCTATAATTAAGTGGATTTCAGTATTCACTTGAATGTAAGTACTGTCCCTTCAGTCTTCAGACGTTCATTTAAGCCGATAGTGGTACATACCTACAAATATATAAATTTGTCAATTCATGACATCTTTCAATTTTACATGACAAAAAATATTGGTATATCCACGCCTATAGAGAAAGTTCATAGTCTTACTCTAAACTTTGCAAAGGTACTCAGATAATGATGTGAGTTAATTATTTGTAATTTACTTATTGAAATTATTTGCATAAAAGCAAGTTAAGACGTTGTAATCATCGCTGCAAACTAAATCACCGATAAGAGCTTTACAGATAAGGGGGGACGATTTGTAATCGCCTCAGAGAGCAAAGCCTCGAAGTGGAAAATTTCCAAGTTTCCCCCCAATACTTCAATAATGTGTGGTTTTATTTTTACATTTTTTTTTCTATTACACAAGGTTGCTGTAAAGTGAAGTTCTTTTTGTTTTTTGATAGATAGGCACTTTGTGTTTTGGAATGCTACTTTCTTTATTCCGCGTAGATACTTGATATGTTTTTCCTTTTAATACTGAAAGCATGCTTTCGATATTCATATTTAACTTTGGAAACTTTGTGATGATGCCCTTAAAGCTAATATTTTCTACTATTTTTGTTTAAAATATATTCTTGTTCTATCTTTATTAAAATAGGTTTCAATATTTTTAATACCTATACCAATTATTGCATAACGAGCAATGGCATGGGGTCAACAGGAAAAACTGCGTAAGTACCTACAATCAGACCGACTTGAAAACAAAAAACCAAAATAGAAATTTACTTAAAAATAAACGCAAAATTAAAAAAAAAACCGAACCAGATCAAAAAGTACTTTTGTAAACAAAATTTTCCCATTTTTAAAACATAATACAACTATCTGTACTTTGCCCGGCTTTGCCCGGCTTTGCCCGTGCTTATCTTTCGTATTAAACCCGCTTTAATAATTTTAATTTTAGAACTTCAGCCCCAAATGTTTGAAAAACTCATTTTGAAGAATGCCTGCAGCAGACAATTATATAAATACGTCCATTTACAAAATTATAAGGCTTCAGCTGTCCATAAAATAATTTTTAAAGTTTTGAATAATTTTGCTTCTAAGACGAATGCTTTATTTATCAAAGTTCTTAATTTTACAACATAAGCTCCCATAAGTGTCGAGAAATATCGTTTTGAATATCTTTCTGCACGGAACGAACCCGCCTCTCTGTCTAGTTTTGACCAAGCTTTACAGGAACACTTTCGCGGGTCAATACCGACAAAATTGTGCTTGTAATTTAGAGCTCAATGTTCTTACCCATCTGACGGTACCAATTATCTACATTTAACAAGATCAAATAAATTCGTTGAACATTACGGGCGGTAGAGGGAAACAAACGTATATCTTGGCTGTTTTAATAATGTAGATGAATGATCAAACATCAAACTAAGTAATGTTTGTAACTGATATCGTTTTTCCATTTATTTATTTTTGACTGGAGCTATTTTTCTATGGCAATCATTAATCAAGCTTCCATTGGTGGGTCATTAAAACATTCAACGTCCGCTTCTTCGTTTGGGTTGAAAAATTAAAATTGTTTGCCCTCTTCTCTCAAGGAATGCATTAAGGTGATGTAAGTTTTTCCAATTGGGAGTATGGATGGACGTCCTTCGTAACTTCTGTACGAAACTTCAAGTCCCGTTTGGGTTCGTTCTCATTACCCCGAAGTGCTAACGGGTGCAATAATTTAAATATTTGCCATAATTTTGTAGCTTTGGATATAGACTGCCAGCTTACAAAATTCCCATATGGAAGCAGTAACGGTCTTTCTATTGCCGTGTACACCCATTTTACAATTTTAAGACTTAGACTACAGGTACGGCCGAATATTATATTGCAGAATGCAGACCCTTGGCGTTATCAGAAAATGTTTTCATATTTGTAAGGAGAACTAATTTTATCTTTTGCGGGTTTACTGCTTGCCCGTATTTGTTTGTCCTTGTGTTAATCATGGATATATGGCTCTCGTTAGTTGGTCACTGATAGCGGATAGGAATTTTCCAGTCGAAAGCATTGCTAGTTCTTCCGTGACTGCTTTTACTCCACTTAATTCGGTCTTCGGACCTAAAACCAAAAAATGTTAAGCCTTAGACAAAGGTACTCCAACCGGCATCTTTCAGGCTGATATCCAGGCCATAGCCAAATCAACCTCAACAGAAACAAAGCCGACTTTGGAACTGCTCCTGATACATCTTGCGAAAGAAGAGTTCTAAAAACTGAAGAAAGAAAAAGATTCCAAGCTCGCATCAGCATCAGCAAATGTATTCTCCGTATTCAAAGAGGGCACATCAAACACGTAACTAAAGCTGTGTCCGCCAGAATGGGATTTTGCGAAACAAAGAATATACGATTTGATTACTATTTAACCGCTATTAAATTGCTCTATTCCTGATTGCCACATCTAGTTTTTAAGCATTGCTATGCCTATCACTGATTTAATCGCATTGGGAAAATGTAATTTTGTTAATTTTGCTTCTCAAGAAAAACGCAAAACTTTATGAAAAATAATAATAAAATAACTAACCTGTTAGAATTTTTAGAATACAAAAATTCTTTAAAAAGTCAATGTGGCAGATCCAGCTTTACTCACATTTCACGGACTGCAAACTTATGGAATACCTACATAAGGAAACTACATGTCTGATTAAGGTCTATGCAGATTGAGCGACGAGTCCATCATTTACCGAAAAAGAAGTATTTGGACGAATACTGAAACCATTTTTCATCCTTAGTTTCCACACGGAAACTGGTTTAGAGAGAGCCCTATACGAAAGTTTTTTTTGGGTACAGAAACAAATCCAAATAAGGCTGCACGACGAGGCTAGGTCCGTAATTTACCAGCAATTTTAAAAGTCCCTGAAACTATTTGCAAAGGCTTATTAGCCATTTACATTTACATAAGAACTCCAGCAGTGCCGTCAGTATGGAGACACAGACTTCATTCAAAGTACTTTCGGCGTTATACAGGGCCTGCCACTTTTCTACGTTCGTAAACTATCTCCATTTAACTTCGAATGTGTAGGTACTACAAAAACTTAATACAACCCTTTCATTGTATACATTACGTATTCAAATGCCTTAAAATCACTCAGATATGTCTACGTAAAACAAAAACCACCCTCACCCCCATCCCGAGTCACACTAATTCACTTAAATGTACCTAATAACATCTACAAGATATGAATTTCATAACCAAAGGATAAATGGTCCAAGTGAAATGCTTAATTTAATCCGATTGCCTCAATCTATATATACGCGGCTGGAAAGAAAAAACTCCACACAATCAAAAGGGGTGGCAGGCACAAGAAATAGTAAAACTGATTTAAGAAGATTCCAATGCGGCCTCCAAGTCAGAGACCGACAGCAAATTACAATAAATTCGATTTGCCAACCCGACTGCGATGAATATGAGCTACAGTTCAAATTGAATATGTCCGGAATATGTCGGTCTTTTTGGCTCACATACGAGTATATCCACCATATCCATGCTGACTACGCGCGCACTGAAGAAAATTGTATTGGAAACGATAAAAATAAATCTTATCCCATCTCCAGTCGCGGAGATGAGAATTCCGAAACCGAATCCTTTATCTGGGTGACATTTGCTTTCTGTGGCCGCTTTCCATCTCTCCCAGCCACAGCACATATTCATCTCGCGGCTCTTCTGCAAATAATTCATTTTTATCCAAATGTACGTGTGTGTAACCAACCCTGACGAAAGAAGAAAAAAATGCTCAACTTCATATCGAAGATATAGTATCCATCATCCCCCTCGTGTACGAGAACTTGAGCACTATCTTTTGTACTTACTATACAAAGTTTTCATATTTCCCATGAATGATTGCATGCAGTTCTGGTGTGTCGCCATCCTGCGACAGGACGGGGGTATACGAAACATGTGTGCTGCGAGGTTCTTGCACCATCATCAGGGACCACTGCTGGAGCAATCGCAGCCGCAGGTCTGTCGAAAAGTCATCACATCAGATATACAGCCACCATCAGCAGAGAGAGAGAAAGAGAGACCGACACATTTCATTAAGAGTTGCAGCAGTTAAACATCGCAATTGGCCTTTGTCGCTTATCTGCATTCGCAATTGAGAATTCTACTGTCATATTGTTGAAATTTCATGATAAGATTCCTGACAGCAATCTTGCCACTGATAACCATGGATGTAATATAACCACCAATGTTCTAATTGAGTTCCTATATACAATCTGTCCGTGCGAGGGTGGGTCTGGGTATATCACCTAAATTACGAGGTAGGTAGTATCTGCTGTCACATTGTGTGGGGTAATTAGCTATAAATGATGCTGTTTTTAGACTCATTGTTATTTTTCCAATACCTCCCCTTTGCGGAGTGGCGTAATTCGATGAAAACAACTGGTGGCAACTTGTTGAAAGCCGCTGTGTGAGTTAGTATCCTGCATATCTATCGGAGAAGCGAGTAAATGGTTGGCTTTTGACAACGGCCGGCGTGCGGCGCTTGGAGGAGTATCGGTCGCCCACCAGCGGTTACTATAGGAAAACTATGGGCGAACATGATTTGGTTAATGGCCTTCCTAATGATCCATATCATGTTACTGGCTAAGTGAACGAACAAAAGATACATGTGTAGCCTTTGAGACACAACGATGCTTTATTTGGGGGAGGAAGTTGCCTCAAAAATGTTCCGGCGGGTAACTTCGCCGCCTCCAGTTTTGATGTCATCAAAACGAGTGGCAATCAGCGGACGGCGTTAAAATGAGTCCATAAGTAAAAAGTTGGATTGAGCTTCCTTTAATTTGAATAACATTAAAGCAATATTTTTCTCTTGATTGGATGGATTGCTCGAAAACTGAATGAAACGTTGTCTGAAAGTTCCCAGTGATTGTCGTCAGTCACTTCACTATTTGGTAGGTCCTTATCTTGTATTTGGTACTTGCCCAGATATATAGACCTCCTATAGGCTGGTGGCTTACAGGCACAGGATCCCAGGATGTGATGCAGAGTTCCGGCGATCTCTTCGAAGAATCTGCAGATTAAAATTTAGTTGAACGTAGACCAGTTGAGGTTCCTCTCATTGAAATGTGCCACGTTGGAAAGAATTTTCTTAAAAATGTAATTTTGATCTATTAATTAAAAATTAAATTTGGGACTTGGACTGAAGAATTCGACCATAGGAGAAAAGTTAGTTGAAGTGATTTTTCAAGTTTTCGAGTAGAACTATTACAATACAAATGGCTTAGTGGAAGAGAGGTCCTCCAGCTACGTCTAGCTCGTGTGACATTTTGTGTGTCATAACTATAAAGAAGTGCACTTGGACTTAGGTACTTGAAGAGTTAAAATGTCGACTACCCTCTTAAATGCAGACTCTCATAATACAGGAAATGGTAATGAAACAGCCTATCAGTTTTAAAAGTAAATAGAAGTCGGCACTATTAAAAAAACAAACAATCAATACGTTGAAACAATCAGGGCGCCACTGAAGTCTAAAAGTGAAATGAAAACTTATAGCTATTGGGCCTAATTAATAACCATTCTTAACCTTCACCATATAATGTTTTATGGAAAACTAGCAGACCACCGCAAACTTTTTTATAAACATTTTTCTTTGGTAGGAATCAAGAAGTTTGTTTAAATCACTTTGTTCTTGGTAAAACCCTTAAATGTCAACACACAATGTGACAAAAAAATCAACCTATCGTGAACAAAGCAAAAAAGGGAAACAAATTTGTTCTCCAATCTCTTTGTGTTTGTACACAACAGCAAGAGAAGGGAGCTGAAGCTTTTCTGTTTTTGCATGTGGGGATGAAATTGTTTAGATAAAAAATGCAGCATTTTTAAAATAAAAGTACTATAGCCTAGGTCCAGCAGATGCTTTTGCCTTTTGTTTTAAGTCGGGTCTACATTTCCCAAAGTGCTTTTTTTAAGGGAGGGGCAACGCCCTTTTGTATACTGCCACATTGTGTAGAACGCCATTTACCTACAAATTTTATAGGCCTTAAAAAAGTCCAGATGTAGTATTAATTTTGTTATTTGGTAAGTAAGTGCCATACTCCGTTTTTCTATCTCGTTTTTTTTTTACAGAGTGCTTTTTTAAGGCAATGCAGATCAAAGTTCTATAATTTAGCTCCAATAAGCATTTTTGCGCGGAATGTGGCCCATTTATCTGATTTTAACCTTAAAAAACATATCTTTATAATACATACAATATATAAAAATGCAGCGCAGTAGAAGTGTTTTTGTAACGCAATATTGTTTCCTAAAGCCTGCTTTTCGAGTTTTTGCCAGACTAACGCGCATAAATTAATTTTTATATAGTACATACTAGCTGACCCGGCAAACGTTGTTTTGCCATATGAATAATTTCTAGAGCAGTCGATGTTAATGATATCGAAAAGAGGAAAACAAGTAACCATGTTTGACCTAATAATGCTAAGCTAGTATTCCTGAACTCTCCCATTCACTTTTCTCATAAGGCTTGGCGAATAAGAGATATTTCTTACCACTGTATCGTCCTCCTTTTTATTACCGTTATGTTAACAGGTATTCCGTATTCGTTTCAAATGTTAAAATACTCTCTCTCCCAATCCCGTATACATTTCACACCCTATCTCTCTCATTCCTACGACCCCAAGGCCCCCGCCCCATCCCACACACCATTGAAATTTAAAATGCGATTATGGGTGAATAAAATGAAATGAAATAGAAATGTTGCAAAAGAGCAGGACAAAGCGTTGTAAAAGTGTATGAAGCGGCCCACACACCTCATATAACATACCTGCATCAGCTGTACTGTGATTGCGCATGACCTACCTTACATGGAAACTAAGTCCACTTCACGAAAGTGGTCTTATTTCACGGGGACTTAATATGCAAACTTAATCAGTTCTCCTAAGGCCTGCCGTATAAACGGCTGGAAGGATTTGGTTTAAACTTTGAGTTTGTGGGCTGGTAGTTCGGAGCCACTTGTTTTTGTTGCCTTTTAGCACTAATATAATTGGTATATCGTTTTAAAACAATTTTTTTTTTCGAAAACGTGATTTGTTATGCAGCCAACAAGTTTTTCGCTAAAAAATCCAATAACTTTTAAAAGCTAGACTTATCACGAAAACTGTAGGTACTTACGAATTCGACGAAAATTCAATCTTAAGGTAATCTGCTCATTTCTAACTTTAATGCAAACTCAGTCATTATCTAAATTATTCTAAGGAAGAGCGGGACTAGAAGTACCTAACACTTTAATGCTGCTCCCAAGATTTTGCAAATGAGTTAGATTAGTTTCCAGCTATATTTAAGCAACAAAATTCACCAACAAAGTTCATTAAAATCTGCTCAGAGGATGTCAAATTATCGCCCTTGTTTAAAAAAAAGTTGTAACAATAATTAAAAGAACTTATGTCATCTGTTATAAGGAAAATTTATTAAAAAAACCCTCATAAAAAGAACAAAATCATAGTTCACTTGCTGAACGAACTCAAAGAACCTCTTTTCCTTCACTTGCTTTTTGATTTAGTCTCGGCCAAACACGGAACTAAACTACCTTTGCTTACAACTAAGGATTCGTTAGGTATTCAAATCACTACTTGTAAGCTTATAATAAAGCTGGATGCTATCGAAAGTAAAAATCTAAGATGGACAACATGCTCGACTTGTTTAGCGACAAAGCAGATCTGGCCGAAGCTGGATCTAAAATTTTATAGATATTTGATCTCCCTCAATAGGAAGCACTTTAGCGTTACAATTGGTGTCTCACAGGACACTGTCTTATAGGTAGGCATGCTACAATACTTGGCGTGCTTTCAAACGACTTCTGTAGAAACTGCCTTGACGAGGAGGAATAGGAGATTGTTCTCCATCTTATCTGCACTTGTCCGGTTCTCTCACAAAGACGTAAACAAAATTTGGGAGCTTTCTACTACAGCAATCTGAACTATCTAAAAAACACTGATATTCGATATCTCTAACGCTTCATCAGAAGTTCCAACTGGTTCAACGAGTAGGAAGAGTAAACTCGTAGATTCATTTGGTATCACAAGGGACCTTATAACGGTCTAAGTGTGTCAGCTAGCACTTCAACTTCACCTAACCTAACTAAGGCCTTGCATCCTCTGGAACAAATATGCATTTTGTCTCCATGTTACAACTAGCCCCGCCATGAAGCTTGACACAAAGAACACTAATCACAATAAAACAAAGTTACAATGCCTCCAATTTTTCTAACCTCAAAAATACGGCTCCAACTGATGTTCAATACAAAACCTAAAGAGACAGGTCTTTTGCTTTGAAGAATACCAACAATTTTTTTCCTTAATGCGACTCTTAATTTTAAGGGGAGCCTTTAAATTTTTAAATGTTACAAGTTACAAGTCATTCGTTTTAATTTGTAGTCATATTATACCTACGTGATTAGTGTGCGGGACTACTATGCGGGGGCGCAAGTTTAACTACCAGAAAAAATTCTGACGAACATCCCAGAATATAACCAAATTCAATACGCTTTACTTTGTCTACAGTGAAAATAAAACTTACATAAATGAATTGCTGTGAGAAGGTATTACGCAAAGTTGCGTCACCATAAAGCATCATTGAGGTCTGTGAAGATTTTACTTCCAATTCAATTTAAATGTCTTCAATAAATTCCACAAACAAGTGAACGATCTTTATTGTCGCCAAAGACCGAACGAACAACCCATCACACACATCATGAATATTTTAAAGCCTCGTAAGTCGTAACTCTCTGGCTCTAGCCTGCCTAACCATTTAACTACATTATCCCCATACACACAGCCACCGAATCAAAGTTCGCAAATAGTTTGCACGCAATTTGTAACCCAAATATCCGTGCGAACGAAAACCGATTAGATGCAGATAAAAATATTCAATCGACATTCGGTTTATAGTCAATCATAGAGTTTATTGGAAGCACCCTTCCAAGTAGGTACTTGGACTGTTAACCTCTTTCAGGGCGGAATTTTTTTTATTATTTGCAATACAACTGAGATATTTCGTACATATGCGTTGGTTTTATGTCCTCCACGCTGGATAAGTCGAAACATTAAAATCTCACATCGACATCGGCGATGTGTTTCGCCATAAACCATGGCGCAATCTTAATGGTGAACATTCGTTGGTTCGGTTTTATGTCTTGATTGCTTTCAAAGAGTTTCGGTCAACTTTTTCTTTTTCGTCCTCTTGATGAATCGGACTAATTGACCATACTTCGGGCATCTGATGCTAGTTGTAGCATACCCGAAATGGCAAATGTATGGTCTTGTACTAGCACCGCACTATCGTCGAGCTCATCACCATCATCGTTATCATCATCATCATCGTCGTCGTCGTCTGATTCTCTCCAGTCAGTCCTTTAACGTTTCGGATAAAAGTTGTCAGACCAAAATGGTTATATAATCCATTAGAATACTGCAGGAGTCACCGATTTGGCGCCGACGATCTACTTTCCTGATGCGTCCAGAAACAAAAAGTGCCAAAGGTATCACACAAACTATAATTTATATCTTTGTTCGATGTTTAAAGTTTTTCCTGTGCTCCTGTCGAGCGTGTAGTGTGCGCCGCTGCCCTCGGTGCTGTTTGAATCTTAAACGATTTTCGAAACGCTGAAAAAAAAGTAGTTGGGTATACACCCCGGCAAAAGGGAAGCGCCAAAGAAGGTGGAAGTAACCCTTTCTCATTTGCAAAACTTTTCCTTCCCTTATCCATCGAATGAAAGGGTGCACTATACCAAAGAAGATGAAGATGTAGACGTCTACCAGAGACGCAACGATGGCGACGAACTAACTTATTCAGGGATATTCCTCACGTTTTGCATTCCATTTGCCGCCGCCCGCACTTTGGTTTCCTGTTGGTAGCCGATGTGGGTGCATCATTCCAGCTGCTTGTACGTACCTACCTATAGTGCTTGCATTTTTTCCTCCCAAAAAGTAACGCTCATTTAAAAGACAGAAAACTTTTACATTAGAGTTGGGTTTAGTTTGGGGTTTCACTTTGTTTCCGTAATGGGCTGATTGTGCATTATCTGTTGGAGCAGAGGGAAGTCTTTTTGTTTATGGAGTTGGTGAAAGTATGTGCGGTTTGTTGGAACGATCTTGTGCTTTCGTTGGCGGATAAAGCGTTGCAGTTTAGCTGATATGCGGAGAGTTGGAATGCGTTCAAGAAATGCATCTGTGATTATTAAAAATGTATCCACATGGATGAGTTGCATAAGCACCTTCTCGCTCAAGTGGGTAGACTTACAATTTAGGCTGTTAATATTGGCAAGATGTGCACTGGGTCGTCTAAGGAGAAGCACAAAACTAAAAAAATATATTTACAACCACCACTTTATTACACACTACACAGTGGCTATTTGTATCTGTCACCAAACTTAAACTCATGTAAATAAAAACGGAAGTCGAGGGCAATAACAAAGTGTTTCGCACAATACCAGCCTAGGTACCTATATCAATTGGAAATATTAGAGTCGTTTGGGAAAAGAGTGCGCACCTTGAAGAAAGTTACAATAAATACAAACAAAATGTGTCTATTATTTTTAATAGCCTATTAGGAACGAAATCATACAAAAATAATATACATACTTTTTAAAACTACACAAAATTTTATTAAACGCCCAAGACTCTTGCCCCGAAGTCTGGGTAAGAGTGCGCAACCGTTTTCGAGAAAAGTTTTAAGCTGTAAATTAATTTTCAGGTTGGCTTTGGTGATTTCGCTAACATCTACGAACAGAAAACAATCCAAATTGAATGTACTATTCCGCGTTCATTTTATTTTTTATGCATTTATTACACTTAATGGTTGAACTCAATTTTGGTCTTAAAATGTTGCTTAGGAATAGTAAAGTTAGTTTACCTATCAAAAAAAATATGCAAATTATCTTACATTTTCGAAAAAAGAAAACATTTATTAATTTTTCTGTACGTACAATTTTGTTCGTACAAAAAATTAATGAATTCTTTTTCGAGAAAAATTGAAGTATGTTAGTATTACATTGTTTTTAAAGTTTTATCCAAATCGAAAACGGCGTTTTAGAGATTCGAACAGTTTTCAAAATCAGCGTTTCTGGTGGTTAGAATCGAAAATGAAGGACGCAATAATGTTGAAAACGTCAATTCTACTCCAAGTATGTATTTTGGTCAAAATCGCTTAGCCGTTTTCATGTAGCTAAAACAAAAGAAATCCAAATTCTCAAAATATGCCTTTTTTCAAAAATCTATTATAGACAATTTAATTAATTTTTAATTAATTTTTGTTGCAATCGTATTGACCGTTTTCGAAATAAGGCCACTTTTCAAAAGTTCCGTTATTCGACATTTTAGCCAAAAACTGGGTATGCAGCCATGTTAACCCCATATAGCGTAGCGTAAGTATACATTTTGGTTAAAATCGTTAGAGCCGTTTTCAAGTAAACCATAATTAAATAAAGTCTTAAAAAACAAAATTTTTCCAAAATAGTCCGTTGAACGATAATTTAGGGAAAAACTGAGTTTGCCATCATGTTGGGAATGACTGTATTACATTAAATATGAATTTTTGTCGAAATAATTTTGACCGTTTTTGAGATATGACCAATTTTCAAATTACCGTTATTCGATTTTTCTGCGAAAAACTGGGTATGCAGCCATCTTAGTTACACCTACTTAAGCCCAAATAACAATTTTGGTTGAAATCGTTAGAGCCGTTTTCGAAAAACTGAAAATTGCTGAATACCGTTAGAACGGCAACACTTAACGTGCAAAAAAAAGTGGCCCCGAACTGTAAGCCCACCAACTCCAAATCCGAAGTTTGAAAGAAAAGCGTCCAGCCGTTTGCGCTGTAGAGCTCGGGAAGGACGGACAGACGGAACTTTTTCGAGTTCCTCTATCATCGTAATGTTAGATTTGATTAAAATCTCGAGTTCGATTTTTTGTACGATAACAATACCTTTCTCTTACTACGTACACGAGAAAGTTAAAAAACGTGAAGGTTTAAAAAAAGCTTGGTTATATGGAACCTTAAGCTTTCTTCGAGTTTTTCTTACAAGATTTAAAAATAAATTTACATGAGTCGTGCGCCCCCAGAAATAACATAATTTACATTGAATCCATTAATCTCTTTTTTTAGTTAAAAACGTATTTTTCCCCAAATCCAAGGCACAAGTTTTCGACGAAGTCTTCGAGGATCTGACTCATTTTGGAAGGACATAATTGCATCATCCGAGGTGCTGTTCTCAGATTATTTCCTTTTTTTTTTTTTTTTATATTTTTGTTCTTATTTGGTTAGCTTTCAATTTCTATGATGTGAAACCGGTACCATACATATCCCGAACTTTATAGGATATAGGTGTCATATCTCCCAATGGATGTCAGGAACCCGTCCGGAACTTACGTTTAGTAGAAAATATTGAAGGGGTGCCATTTCACCCGTAGTAATTATCCCCTAATTTCATTTAAAAATAAAGTGCACGACTGGATCGCACGAAACTTTCTCGTCCATATCATTAGTTTGGTTTGTTTATTTTTCTTTTATTATTGTTTATAGGCTATAAAACAAGATTTTTCAAATTGGTGATGCTGATAGGTGGCCATGACTCGAAGTAGGGTTTGTGATGTAAGAATTCAGAGATTTGTTTTTGAATTTACACGTGTTTGGGGGTAAATGAAGTGCGGGTTTCTGATAGTGAAGACTCCAATTGGTTGGAATTATTTTAAGGTTCATGATTAATATGGTTGAAAAAGAAGAAGTGGGAAATATTTGCTAAAAATGAGTTTCTAGTAGTTGTGATTACATTTTAACTGGTAGTGCGGTAATGTTTATAAGACGGCATTATTTGCATTTCTCTAAGAAAAACTAAGTACGGGGTTTTATTAATAATACTTATGTTATCGTAAATAAGCATTTTAGTCAAAATCTTTAAAGCTGGTTTTATAAAATAATGCGTACAAAATGGTAACAAATATTGAAATTTTGAGTTCGAAAAATAATCTTGCTCAACTATTTAGCTAAAAACTGAGTATAGGGTATTGTTCAGGATGTTAGTATTACGTGGTTTTCAAAGTCTTATCGAAATCGAAAATCGCGTTTTCGATATTTGAGCAGTTTTCAAAATCAGCGTTTCCGGTGGCTAGAATTGAAAATGAAGGACGCAATAATATTAAAAACGTCAAATATACTCCAAGTATGCATTTTGGTCAAAATCGCTTTAGCCGTTTTCGTGTTGGTAAAACAAAAGAAAACCAAATTCTCAAAATATGCCTTTTTTCAAAAATCCATTATAGCCAATTTAGAGAAAAACTGAGTTTGCAATCATGTTAGGAATGACCATATTACATAAAAAATTACTTTTTGTTGCAACCGTATTGACCGTTTTCGAGATAAGACCACTTTTCAAAAGTACCGTTATTCGACTTTTTAGCCAAAAACTGGGTATGCAGCCATGTAGTGCAAGTATACATTTTGGTTAAAATCGTTAAAGCCGTTTCCAAGTAAACCATAATTAAATAAAGTCTTAAAAAACTAAATTTTTCCAAAATAGTCCGTTGAACGATGATTTAGGGAAAAACTGAGTTTGCCATCATGTTGGGAATGACCGTATTACCTTAAATATGAATTTTTGTCGAAATAGTTTGGACCGTTTTTGAGATATGACCAATTTTCAAAATTACCGTTATTCGATTTTTCTGCGAAAAACTGAGTATGCAGCCATCTTAGTTACACCTACTTAAGCCGAAATAACAATTTTGGTTGAAATCGTTAGAGCCGTTTTCGAAAAACTCAAAATTGCTGAATACCGTTAGAACGGCAACACTTAACGTGCAAAAAAAAAAGTGGCCCCGAACTGTAAGCCCACCAACTCCAAATCCGAAGTTTGAAAGAAATCCGTCCAGCCGTTTGCGCTGTAGAGCTCAGGAAGGACGGACAGACGGACAGACGGACAGACGGACAGACGGACAGACGGACAGAATTGCGAGACCCACTTTTTCGAGTTCCTCTATCATCGTAATGTCAGATTTGATTAAAATCTCGAGTTCGATTTTTTGTACGATTACAATACCTTTCTCTTACTACGTATACGAGAAAGTTAAAAAACAGGATGACCAAACTTCACTCTTTTATACGATTTATATATTTTTTTTAACAGGAGTTTTACAGGAACTCTAACCAAAAGATTTTTTTAAAGAGTTTGAATTTAATATACATACAATAATATTGAAAAAGATTGATGGATGATGACGAGTGTGACTGACTGGTTATTGATCAGGGTCGATGCTATCGCCGATGGTACCTATACTTGCCTACATTCTAGATTTTTCTTCTCATTAAATTTTTCAAAGCATCTGTGGATAAGATTTAATAAGTTTGTAGAAAGCAAGGCACTGCCTTTTTATATCGGTTTTGATTGTATGTTCGGCTGAGGCAGTTGCGATGGAATACTTCTTTAACCTTTCATTCAATCTTATACAACCCTGAGTACTGTTTTCATTTGACACATGTTGCCAGATTTTCATCACTAAATGTTAAATTTGAATGTAATTATTAGAAAAGTTGCTGGCCAATTACCAGTTAAATACATGATAAAAACAGGTTTTTGAGGAAAATTACCATGACTGTTTTTTTTTCTTAAATATCATTTACCTTTCCAGTAAAATACTGATCGGGCTATGTAGCTATAGGGACATCATAGTATAGTCAGATCCATTCGCATCTAGATTTCTTGCTTGGTGGAATGCTACGAACAAAAAGTATTCACGGGATTGTATTGATCAGGTTAAAAAACAGTCCCCACCGCCATGCCTGGTGCCCTACAAAATATGCCCACGCTTTAATGTATATTTTACCACTGCACCCAGAGAAAAATACCGTGTAAAATTCCCTTAAACGACTTAGGTAAATATTTTTGTATGGATTTTTTTGGACAGGCATTACTCTGCCAAAAAATAACACAATTTATGCATGGCGTAATGAAAAATAGGCTAAATTGCCTTAAAAACATTAGGTAAATATTTTTGCATGGAATGATTGGGACAGGCATTGCTAAGAACTTGCACAGTTTATGCACGGCATATGCAATGAGAAATAGGCTAAGTTGCCTAAGGTATTTTAATATAAAAACAAATAAGTGCATATCCACCTTAGGACATACGTAACTCTGCCTATAAAACTAAGGTAATTTTTCCTTTACATTTATTTTCGTTTATTGAAACGGAATGTAGGTGCCGTTGGATTCAGAAACAGTATACAAATTACCTTAGTACTAGGTAAATGTACCTTAGGCATAAGGTGATATTCGCAAGCCCTGCAAAATTACCGAAGTTCTAAGGTAAATAAATCAGGCGGAGGATAAAGTCTCGCACACCAGGTGCAGTCAGACAATGATAGAAGCCGCCTGCAACAGCCAATCAAATTTATTTTCGTTTGTTGCATGCAATGTATTTAGTTGCGGCAAAGCAAACCACTCCGATCTGGCCTTTATACCTAATTTGTGGATGTGTTTTTTAATGGAAAGAAATTAGTGATAAGTTCAATAAATAAGTGAAATCTGAAAACATTTAAAGTAGTACAGCACAGTAAACAAGAAAGTTAAAAACAAATAAATTAGAGAAGAAGTTCGACGGAGAAGAAGTTAAAGGTAAGTACAGCGAAATCTCCCTTTTCTTTTTATATATTTATAAAAACACATTGCTTAAAGCGAACCAAGACCCAAATGTTTACCACATTTTGCAAGACTGGCCTCTCTACAAATATTTCCATCCTCAAGAATTGGTAAAATTTTTCCTTACTTTACAATCACATGATTTTGCCTCAAATTCGTTTAAATTTATTTTTCCAGATCAATATTTATGAAACCGGACACCAATTTAAACTTTCAAAAATGGCAAACATTTTGCGATATTGGAATAGATCTATTCAGCGATCGAATGAAAGCCATTTTTCTAAAAAGCTTTCTGAAAGATCTTAAGGCAAATTTACATATAACAAAAATGGACATCGGTTAGTAAAAAACTGTTTCACAAAGAAAATTTTATGTAGTCAAATGTATTTCCAGATAATATCAACATTGGCTACTTCACAGCATATTGCTACCTACATATAGGAATTAAGGCGGAACCTGCAAAAAAAGCACCATTAAAAATTCCAAATTATCACTCACACTTGAAGTACAGGACGCCAGTCACGTCAGTTATAATTTATGTAAAAAAGGGAGGAATCATAAATAGCACCTATTGTAAAAAGAAGTTAACAGAAAAAAATAAAAAAAAAATTCTTAACATTAAAAAATTCCTTAAATTCTTTAACATTTCGTCAGGTACATTAAATGTCAGGCTAAAGTCAGCCTAGGTTTAAGGTAAAATTCCGTAGACAACCTAGCATACCATTACCAAAAACTAGTTTGATTTAACACATGTTAAAAATTAAAATAGGTAAAATTACGCATTCCTTAGGTAAAACGTTGGGCTAAATTCAGCCTAGGTTTAAGAAGGTAAAATTCCTTAGGCAACCTTGCATACCATTACCAAGAACTAGGTTGATTTTACACATGTTAAAAAAAGTTGGGTTACATAAGGAATAAAAGGCAAGTTACCTTAGAACTTACCAAGTTCAAAATGGCCTTAGGACTAAGGAGGTTTATACCGCGATTTAGGTCAAATTTACACAGGTTTTTCTCTGGGTGTAGATATAAAATTACAAAAACAGATAATACCGCGATTCGGCTCACTGACGCAGGGCTCTTTTGAACCAGCTATATATTTATTCCCATAGAACAGTTCTCCAACAACCTAGGTGCCTAGTGTTTTGTGACAAATTCACAACCCTGCGTATGCTAACCTAACTTAACCATCCATCATAAAAATATAAATGAATTTAAGTCGTAAACTACATGTAGATAATTATAATATATAACTTCAAGTGCTAAATTAAGCCATACATTTGTGTTATTTTCCTTAGTTTTAAGTTCACGAAATTTGTACCTGATAGGTATCACGGATGCCTGACTTTGCTTACGGTGGCGCTACAGTCCGGGGTGGACCTGGGCCTCAACCTCACTTTACCCAATAATAATGGGCAATGCTTAGAATTTTTGGATCTAATTTAACAAGGTATCCCTTACTATTTCCTAGAAGACTGTCTTGAATTGTTTTTCTGATATTTTTTCATTTAGATGAGTAGGCTCCATAAAAAATGGTCCTTCAAGGAGAAGTGATACTTTTTGGAAGTGTAGTGCCCGTAGTTATATCATATGTAATGTGTGAAATGTGGAGGCTGAGCGTCTTCATTTCTAGGTCTCAGACCAAAGACCACAAGTGAAGTAGGTACCTATTTTAAATTAGCCAGCCTATTTTTCTGGTTAGTACGGTTTTTACTTCTAAAGCGGCAATAAGATTTGCTGTATACACTTTGAAACTCTAAATCGGTTTGCCTTGTTCGCATTCTCTTCGGCATAGCACAATGTGTCAGCGCTTTAGAAACTGCGGAAATGCAATATTTTTAAAATCCGAAAGACGTTTAAACTGCCTTTTCCACTCCCCAACTTGTTCGTGGTGCCTTAAGAACCTACCTATCTTCAAGGTATGTATTTGCAATTAAATACTACATTCAATTGATATTGAACACCTACCTATTATTAAAATGAGAACTTGTTTTTAAAATGGCGCCCAACGCCGGACCCTGAAAGTCAAATTTACAAGGGGAATCAGATATTTGGGGTCATATCTACATTGCAAATATGCACCTAAGGCTAAATTTTCCAATTTCAACCTAATAGCCCCGAGCACCAAAAGCTTTTATAAAGGCAGCTTATGTAGGCTGCATGCCCTTAACCGATTACCAGTTATTGATACATTATTCAATATCCTCTAATGGAGTGGTCAAATAGATTTGAATTTATCAGATCAAGTCAGCATCCAGCGGCTGCGTCTCCTTACCTCACTGACTTCCAATGGGAAACTGACCAACCGTATAAAAATCACTTCCCTACCGACCGAGAGTTCCCTAATACAACCAAATAAAAAAGGAGCCTATAAACCAAAATCACCTATTGTAATAAAATCCCAGCGCAGAATCCTGCATTGAAATTGTCAACTCCCACAATGCGAAAGAGTGACGACGACAACGACAGCGAAGCTTGTGTAATCTTACCGTAAAACTTTCTACGACCAAGAAAGATAGGTGCTTCTTTCGCGACTGTGGAAGACAATCGCCTTCGCCTCTGAAGACGTATGTCCTTTGAGAACGAACAATTTGCATTCATCTCCTTCACTCCAAATGCACAAGAGTAGATACAAAAAGAGCACAAGAGAAAACAACAACAATACTCCACCGTCCTTGCCCCCAAAAAACGTATACGCGAATTCACTTCAACCCTCTCAAGAAAGCAACAGCGTGGACCACCTTGGTGCGCATGTGTCACCTACATTCGTACAAGTTAGCGCTGAATGAATATATGAAAACGTACATGGATATTTGAAAGCCCGAACCCGAACCACGTGGAAATACTGTTTTCATAGATAAGTTCCACAACAGCTCTCTGGCGCGCACACGTTACAGTGGAGACTTTGAGACTTTCTTCGACCACAAGTCCACAAGGTAACTCGCCGTCGCTGTTCTCGTCATCGCCACGGCATCGTCATCGAATTTCGATACTGCGCATTTAGTTTGAGTGCTTTCGCTTTAGCTACACTGCTACACAAGTTGAGGTTTAATGTGGTCTTGCATTGTAAATGATGGTACTCCAACATTGTTGGTTGGCGTTGGCGGTGGCGCTGCGTTTGTGATGCTTTTGATAGCAAAAATTCAATCTCAACATTTTCTTAGAAACAACCTAGTGTGACCATTAATCTCTGGTCCAAGTCAAAATCAATTTTTTTCTCTATTGTAGGTACCTTACTCCCCACTAAAGAAATTATTTTGTACAAAGTGTGCCTTCCTATACCTTTACCTTGTAAGGTCTTTTTTGGACTTCCTAATCATTGTAGCGTGTTCCAGGCGGAAATCATGGCGATCAAAGAGGCCCTCAGCCCTGTCGTGGTTGCCGTATAATGTAATATCTGCAAGGGACATAATAATTTTTACCAACAGCCAAGTCGCGATTAAATCCTTGGAATCGGTCACCTTCAACTCCAAGACTGCCCTTAATTGCCGCCTATCTCTCAACGATATAGCGGAATAACTCAAAATTCATCTTATTTGGTTGTCGGGCCATAGAGACATTCCAGGTAACTGTACGGCCGACGAACTGTTCAGGCATGGTAAAACTCTCTCGATTCTACCAGAAAAAAGAATCTCTGAATGCCTCTCGCTATACCTGCTAACTCATAATCAAACAATACGCGATAAACGCTACTAACCGTAGGGGCAAACTGCACCACGTACTCCATCATGAAACAAATTTGGCCACGTTGGATCCCAAGCGCTCAAGTAGTCTAATAAGATTAAAGATTCATAAGCACACTAGTGGGTGTCATTACGGGACACTGCATAATCAGGCGACATGCCCTCAGTTTGGGTCTCCCCGCTAATTGCTTCTGCACAAGCTGCTTGGACGAAGTGGAGGAAGAAACTTTTCTTCACCTTCTATGCACTTGTCCTGCTCTCTCTACTCGAAGAAGATTGCATCTCGGAGAATAATTCTTTGACAATATCGGCGAACTCGCTTTTATTAATATCAATCGCCTCTGCCGCTTTACTTTGAGCTCCTGTTGGTTCAACGGGTAGTTTGAGATGATAAGATCCTGTGGTGTCACAATGGGCCAACTCTGGCTTAATTGTGGCTGCACTAGTGTGTGAACTGCCACTAAAAATACGCCAAGCCTTTTTGCATACCTGCCTATAAGACAGAGTCGTGTGGTGACACGTATCATAGCGCTGATATTCTTCCCGTCGATGAAGATCAAATCTATTTTGTCGCTAGAAATTTCGAGCCGGTTGCCAACAAAGATTTGTTCTTCCGATAATAAGAATTTAGAAGCAGCTAATATGGTTCCTTAACTCCAAGGATAGGAAGCGTTGCTCCGTATTTGATGAGTTGATCGGCGTTGTAGTTTCCTGGAATGTTTCTATGTTTCTATTTGTTCTTCCGATAATAAGAATTTAGAAGCAGCTAATATGGTTCCTTAACTCCAAGGATAGGAAGCGTTGCTCCGTATTTGATGAGTTGATCGGCGTTGTAGTTTCCTGGAATGTTTCTATGTCAAATAACAAATAACAAAGGGTAATATTGAACTGTTCCACCATCTCTCTGAGATGCGAGCGACAACCTCGGGCCATTGCAAGGTTTGTAGAGACTGTTCGATACTAACCTAAGCTTTACCTTTTTTAATAACTTCTTAAATTTGTAAACTTGGGGGAGCTTGGATTTATTGAGTGAAGGAGTCAAAAATTAAATTTTAAAAATATGACTTTAATTAATTTTATGTTTCCAAATTTCCTTTATAATTTAATCTAAATTTCTAATGTAAACAAAAATGTTTTTCTTGACTTCAGTCCCTCGAAAAAACTTCAGTTTAACAAGTAACTAAAAAGCAAATGACTCTATGAAGATATGTCATCAGAAAATCCGGTAAGCTTTTATCTTTTAGTCAACGGTCTAATATTTGTATCATTAACTATTCGAAAAAGGAATACCTACTTATTTAAATTTACAAAAAATTGTTTAAACCTTTATTCGATTTTGCGAAAAACTGCTTTTTCGGACATAACCCTTTATTATGCCTGCCACAACAAAATGTTACTTAGCTTATTGTTAAAATAGCTTGTCGGAAAAGTAAAAACGCCCTTCTTTTTAAAACCTATTATTCTGGACGACACACGTGTAATGACATCAGACAGGAACTAGAAAACAAGGCGTTTCATTATGTGTGTCGACATCGTATTAGAAAGACAGTTTCAGAATGATCATGAAAAGTTCTTAGAAAACGACATTTGCACTTGGTTGAAGGTAGGTATTATCTCCAAGCAGAATAAATATGCAATGGCAATTGGTCAGCTGATGCTTGTGACCAAATATGATCAAATGCAAGTTAGGCTTTTGTCGTAGTTCACTTCCCATTCCCATTTTGACTCTTTTATACTTAAGGAGACTTAAGGGGACTGACGCATACTGATCCCGCAAACTAGGTCTGAACATGCCTACCAAAAGGGCAAGTACCTATTTTATGGAGAGAAAATATTGCCAAACGTGGTAGTGGCTCTATACTCCTGTAGAAGGGCTTAAGGCTCGGGATGGGGCCTTCAACATAGCACAAAGCTCCAATCTTGAGGCCCTTAAATATACAGCTTGGCAATGCAGCTCACTGAGGACATGTCAATATTCAATATTCACCTACGATTCCAAACCCCAAGAGGAGGCTCTACCTTTACTCTCTAAAGGCCAGGCAAATTGTTAATTGATCTGTTTTAACAGTTTATGAGTTTAGCAGCGCAAGCTACTGTTTACATTTACAAATGTCTCCTTTCGCTCATACCTACTCAAACTCATAGCACACATCTATAGACACTTCCCATCATCTGCCAACCGCCCCGGCCGGCAGCCTTTTGGTCCATCAAACATCAAAATAAACAAACCCACACTATCGCTCCACTGCAAGTGTAACTGACCGTTTAAATGATTATAAACAGCGTGTAATTCGCTCTTCAATTACACTAAGTACATCATTACAGTGGAGGAATCCACTTGGTCTTCCCATAGCTCGCAATCTCGCATTCGTATGTCGCATATCGCATTCATCCCTTCTTAATTCAAAATCCACTCAAAGTGCTCATAGCTCATCTGAGATCTGAGTGAATTCACATTGTGGATGGTAAATTTATTCTACTGCGCTGCGCCAGTGACGGTCTACAGCTACACTAACCACATACCATCCAATGATTGTGTGGGGCTTGGGGCGTTCGACCACCCCATACGGCGAAACACACACCCTCTCACGTATTGTCGCGCCATGGAGACTACACAACCACCACCAGCAAAAAGAACGCAAACTGCGAAAGCTAATCCCATATTCAACGTGCGGCCTCTCCACTTTAGTTGTCAGTTCGCATCCAACTAGAAAACAAGTACGAGTCCGTGCTAGAGCCTCTCTAGAACCGAACCACGAGGTCGTCGTTAATTCGTCGTTTTGCACGTAATCAAATCACAACATTTCCAACTATTTACATCCGAATAAATAGTTTCAGCTTGAAATAGATACAGTACGGTATTCCGCAGCGTTTTACTCAAAATCGAAACAGAGAATAAAATTTTAAAAACCCATTCGCAAAATAAAAGTGAAAACCATTAAAAAAAACCGAAATTTCCATGTACATTTACTCGCCGTTCTTGTTCTGTATATTTTTGAATTGATGACGTGACGAATATAAATACGTAGTGTCAGTTTCTGGCAAACTATACACACTCTCCATGCACTACCACCCCAGTAGTAAAGTCGTTCTGTGTGCGGATTATATGCGGAACACTTAAGTATATTTTACCTGTAACCTCGTTTGACGAGTTTTTTCGTCGTCATATTTTCGCCGTTTTGTTCCGTTCCCCCGTTGAACTTGCAAAAAAAACGTACCTCAAAGTTAACCTTTTTAAAATAAAATTTTCCAAAAAAATAATCAATTCCAAATGAAATCCAAAAAAAAGCTCTCGAATCAAAAGACACGACGAACGTACCCAAAAAGTAAATAGACGAGCAACTATTTACACTTACGTAACAAGTGTCATTTTGTGAATATTTTTCGTCTTTTTGTTTCGCTTTCGCTATTCGTACTATTATTGGTTTGCTTTGCTCTTCTGTTTCCGAGCAGCTACCTTCCCCGAGCGACCCCTTCTACAGATTTCAAAAGCGTATCAAACTATGCGAGCGAACTGGGGGGAGAGGAGTGGCAATCAGAAGAAAATAAGCAAAAAAAAAACTTGAAAATAAGTTGAAAGACGACTTTGAAAATGTATTCCTCTTTCGTTTTTGCTGCTCATTCTCGTGATTATCTCGCGGCGGTTGTAGTTGTGCATATGTCGATGCCGGACTCTGAATGAGTGTGGATGGCGATGGAAACTCAAATCGATCGACGATCGTGAGTTGAAATATCGCACTCGTCCCGCCAAGTCACCTCCGTCGCCGCGCCACTGATGATCGCCGGACAGATTTGTCATTTGGCTTAATTTGCCCCCTCATTAGAGAGAGTGCTTTTCGCCTATCTGCGAGTAGCTGTACCCTATACGCTGTACAATATCGGTGTTAAATTCATTCCCTTAAAACTGTGTGCGAGAGGTTTGAATTTTTTCTGTTTTCTGATTCTGATAATGCGCCGCGATTGCTTGAGTAATACGCTGCTGATTAACCAGTCTGATTGGGATCGTGTCGATCGGTCGTCATCTTCATCCCGTCGCACTGATGAAACGTTTCTCTGACAGACTTGATATTTACTTCCAGGTATCTGTGTGTGTTGATAACTCTTGATTGGCATAGGCTCCCCTCCCCGCTTACCACGAGGTTCAGTTGAGAAGTGTAGCATATTTGCAAGAGTTTCGCGGTTTTTTTTCTTTTTCATTAAGTACTCAAAAAAGAAACACCATCCAAAGCAAAGTTGCAGAGAAATAAGGAAACGCCAAAATAAAAACGAGACCAAAAGTTTATCAAGCAAAAAATATAGCAACCAAGGAAAAGAGAAAAATCAATTTAATCAGCCAGCAAGTGATCGTGAGTGTTTGTGAATCAAATTCATACAAATCCCTCATTTGGCGAGTGATAAAATTCGAAAAAGTGTGCGTGCGTGTGATTTAAACGAGAATATATTGCGAAATAAAATACTCTCTTTGAGCTACATACTACAGGAAAAAAAAATTGCTTTCCAGACGCGGAAACATAAAGTAAAGTAAAAAAAATTAGACTCCACCACACACGGTAAAAACCTCCACACATTTAATGGGAGTAGTTTTTTTTGCGCTATCGTTGTTCGTTGTGTGCTGTTGGTATTTGTGCTTTTGCTTGTAAACAGTGATCGTGTGCGATAGTGATTATGCATTATCAGTGAACGAGAGAGCTACACATATTTACGTACATATTATATACATCTACCTTCAAGAATTTATCAGCAGCAGAAAGCAGAAACGCGTCGCAAAGAAGTAAGTCAGCTCATCTATTTATTTATTTATTTTTTCTGCTCTTTTCACTTCATTCATTCACTATTTGTATTAAATGCCATTGCCATGTGTGTTGTTTCCTTTCTTTATGATTGTATTCGATCCAGAGGAATTTCAATTTTTAATGAATTTTTAATAAAGTCAATGGAAGCCAATGACACACATACACGCGCGCAGTCCAAGTGAGAAGAGGGAAGTTGTAGGCAAATGTCAGAAATCATCAAATGGGCAGTAATATCACTGAATTTATATGCGTATTTGAGTTCCACAAGAAACAGAATAACACAGCAAAAAGCCGAGATTGCTTTGATAAAAAATGTACTAAATTTTAAATAGCTAATAATTTTGCCAGTCTATTCCACATCTAAACATCAACAAATAACAACTTCTATATTGTTTTTTTTTTGGGCTCACTTAAAAGGTTTAAGAGGTTACATTCATAGGCATTTATAGTTCTTAGGCAAAGCAGAAGCGTTTAAATGTCGGTGAAGAAAGAATTAGTTGATAGCAGACTTCAATGGTACGATTTAATTGCTTTGACACAACTTCAAGTTTGTATTCATAAAACATAAAATGTGTGCCAAACTGTTGTCAAACAAAACAGATCTTTTTTAGTACAAAACATGGAAGTGTTTTATTGTTTTAGCAGCTGTTCTGTATTTGTACATTTTCCGCGGTTGAATACAAATTAAAATAGTTGTTTCTATATATATAGAAAATAATACCTTTCTAAATTTTTAGAAACCATCAATGTAAGTGTAGGTACCTAAGCCGGCTGTCAATATTTTCTGTTTGAAAGTTTACAACCAAATACACACATAGGGTCGTATGAGTTGATCAACATCTTACTATCACATAAAAACGATAAAAAAACTACTAGAAGTTCTTAAGTGCACACGGTTATTATTTGTGTTGTTGTCTTAATATTTCAAAAGTTTCCTCTTTGTTATTTTCACAAAGTTGCAAAATAAATCTAATTTTTAGTATTTCAGTAAATAAATGAAGATGTATAAATGGGGACGTTCCGATATCTTGATCATTTAAACGTCAACTAGATTTTTAATTTTGACACTTGGAAATGTCAACTGAGTATGCAGGAAAAATTTGCTTGACTAGATTTGTCGACAAGCACCCCATTAACGTCAAAACGAAAAAAAAAACTTTTCACCTGACCAATCAAGGCCAATAAAAACTGAAAAACGTCAAGTCAGTCAGTTGTCAGTATTATACAAAAGAGGATCTCTGTCCACATTCCATTTATCGTTGGCGCTAGATTTTTACAAAAATGACATTTGGCTTTTATTACATTTCCTTTCGCATCAGAAATAAGAAAAAAATTGTGTTAAAACAGCATGACAATTTGACTGTTTAACATCATTTATAAATAAAGTGTGGTAAATAATTAACGTTATGTCAAATAGTTGCTGCTTTATTGCAGTGCATCTCCAAACTATACTATTTAGCCTAAAAGTATCCAATAAATGTTTGGGTCAATTTTGAAGAAAAAGTCAACACCGTGATTCAACACTGATACAATATTTTAAGGAACCTACTTACTGTCACGACTGACAGGAGGTACGAATGTTTTACTTTTGAAATGCCTTACTGGAAGTAAACCCAGACTTTTGACGCCTGCTTTCTTCATCCGAATGCAAGTACCTATGTATATTTGCATAACATAAAGTAGAATGCTGTTGTTGCACAGCTTATCAGACAGCAAAATTTATACAACAAGCTGTTATTTTTTTGTCGCAGCTGCATATTAACTGTGCGGTGTATGTACGTGTCACACGTATAACAATAGCTTTTTATAATATATTCTTGATCTTGGCCTTGGAGGTCCAACTTTGTAAATCGCTCATTATGCAAAGTTATATAAATTCGAATTCAAACCTTGTCATAGAGTTGAACACTTTGCGCCTTCGCGTCGCAATGCATCGTTTTGTCAAGACAGAAGTGAACTTAAAAAAATAAATAAGAACAAATAAAGGTAAAGGTACTGGCACTGAATGCTGACGAATAAGCCAGCAAATGACTCTTCAAGCGCAAATGACTCTTTTTAGACTTTAGCAAGAGCTTGAATAGTGTCAAATGCATTTGCGTTTAATCTAAGTTTTGAATTGTCAAAACGGGACCATCAAAGCCATATGTCATAATTTATATGACATTCACTCGGAAAGTAGATGTGGCTATTTATTAAAGAACGCGGCAGGTCCTTTGTCAAGTTTAGAGAAAATTTTCGTATAAAGTCTCCGTCCTATTTTAAGTTCGAGAATATTATATAATTTTACAGGGATTTGTTATATGGTTATGGTTTTAAATTAGAATTCCAGTGCTCTAGGTCCTATCATTTCCAAAAGTTCCCTATTGATGTCTACCTATACCTATACTTTAATTGGGTAACGTGCTCGAAAGTTGATTCAATTTTTCTGTGGGAGGTTAAGCTTATACAAAAATAAATAAATAGGTTAGCGCAACAGGTCTGTGGGACCCTAGGCCTAGCTTCTCACCACCATTCGTTTTGTGTGAGTTTTTCATTTTTGGAACGAATGGAAGGGATCTACAATTTAACGCAGAGTCCAAACGGCTAATTGAGAAGTTTTTCATGACAGTTTCACTCATTTTTTTTTTGTCAGACGTTCGCGAGGGGTGGCGCAGTGGAAAAAACCTTCAGATGTAATTTGGTTCTTTCGGGAATGGAACCATGAACTCCTCGCTTAGTAGTCCAATAAACTAACCACTAAGCCACTGCGGTTAAGCTTATATGGTCTGTTTAATTCCATTCAGTTCCTTGAAATAATGGTAACTTTTCTATCAATGTGCACATATCAATGAATGCCTATTTAAGTTGATGAATCCACGTTCATTCATCATACGATGAAACGATCCTTGGTAAAATCAAATGAAAATCAATACATCTGAATATATTGTCAAAATATACTGAAATAAAGTTTCATATATTTTTAAAAAGAGCAAGCTGGTTCCGAAGTTGCCAATGGGAATTGAAACCTGCCATCGTTTTGATGTTCGCTTTGTCATTTCCATTAACATTAACATACTTTTGCATGTGAACAAGGAGCCCTCCCCTTTTCTTTTTCGGTATCTCTCAAAGAAGAAGTCACTTCAGTCAAATGAAATCATCGATAACTTCAAACAAGCTTTGTTATGAAAGAAAGGAATTTATTAATTCTTACAATAATACATTTTTAATGTCGCAAACTATTCGAGTGCACCCTTCAAAACTCTTGACCTTCTGCCACCACCTCAAAATAATCAAGTGCACACCCCATATTGTTAGAGGTAAGATTTCTTGTTCTAAACCTAGATATATAAAGAAACTACATCACAGTCTATAAACATATTATGCATATAGATGTATCCCAATCCAAAGCGCTTACATTTTTCCTCACTTCAGCAATATTTAGCCACGTAACTAAAGGTACTTCGGTACTACTACTTGACGTCATATTTTGAGTACGCTCTAAATAGCTAGAAACCACCCTGCATATAGTTAGTCTGGCCTCAAACTAAATATCTTTATCAAATGCGATAGGCATACATTTGTATGAGCAACAACTTGCAAGATGTCAAGAAGGTCAACCTTAACTGAAGCCGGCAAAAGTCAATTCTTAAGTGTTGTTCGCGTAATATTCCATAAAGTTAAGTTCTTTTTAACTTTGTTTTGAAACTCTAAATATAGCTAGACGATTGTGTTTACAGATCATGTATATTACTTACAAGCACCTCATATATTATCTCATTCAGTCTGGGCGTTTCATTATTCTGATTCACATACAATTTATATACAAGAGTGCCAGCGGAATGTATTCTTCCGACAGATTTCCAAAAATAGCTCGCTGAAAATAATTCTCACTTTTCATTACTTGTTCTCAGAATTTCGAATTGGAAATCTGTATCACTATCTTCTAGTAGGTATTATCGCTAAACGGAAGATTTAAACTTAAAACTATTATTTGCAATATTGCCAGGCATGAACTGGTAATGTATGTCAGGTATGTGGCCTTACAGAAGGAGTAAACAAAGAGGTTTCCTTAAATTGGGTCCTTTTTTTAGTAACTAGTGATTTGAAAATGTACAGTAGGTAATGTGCTTTACTAGGTGTACGCAATAAGATAACATTGCAGTGGTAGAGAAATTATTATTCCAAACATCTCTATCTTTTTATTTTTGTTTAAAAAATCAATTTTGATATCGCTAATAAAAGCTTAATGTTTACCAGATTTGTACAATGTAAAGCTATTCCCAGAAGCGATGTTGGTATATATATTATACAACAATTTTTAACAACCAAATAGTTGACTTCCAAAGTACATGGCTGCTGAGTTAGGAATTTACTAAAAGGGACCGCTTTATTTCGGCCACTTTCGGCGTAACTTAGTGTGGTGCAGATTCCTCAAAAAGCACCGCAGCGAATACAAAAATTACTATAGAGTTATATGGACCTTTTGCTGCGACTTTTAACGCTTTTCAATGTTAGCTCAAGGAATTTTTTTGAATGCATTATAAACTTACTACAGCCCGGTTTTGGCGATTAGTCAAACATCGCCTTTGGGACACTTCACTTTGCTTGATAGCATCAGAAATTATGTAGGTGAAAGCGCAATTTATTAAAATTAAAATTTGTGTACCTTTTGTTAAGTCAAAAAAAAAAAAACAACAACTTTATAACGGAGATGAAGATGCATACGGCTTGTTGCATTTTTGCCTATAGTGCCACAGTTCACAGTGATGACATATATTTACTATAGCAATCTTATGAGGTCTGTCTAGACCTAGAGATATGAAACTCTTGCGACATTTCACATCAACATTTAGGTAATTTTCTTTGCATAACCACTTTTCCCTACCTAAAGTTTGTTCTGTCAATCTTTAGGTAGGGATCCAGACCATCCATCTTATTCATAGTTTTCGTTCCACTCTCATGAACTCTCAATGTGCGCTACGCCTACGTAATTTACGCATAACCATCTTTCATCTTATCATTTCGTATGAGCTAGACGTTACTTCCCCACGACCTGTCGCTTTTTCGTTTCATCTTGGCTCGGAATTACTGCCCCGCAAGCCATAAAAAGTTTGACTTGAAAAACCCGCTGTGGCTCATTGGTCTCAAGTTCAATACTCAGAAAAACACAAATTACATCTTAATGTTTTTTCCACTGCGCCACCTCTCGGGAACGTCTGACAAATATCCGAGAGTGAAACTGTCATGAAAAGCTTCTCAATTAGCCGTTTGGACTCGCCTTAGAATTGTAGGCCCCTTCCATTAGTCCAACAAGTAAAAACTCACATAAAACGAATGGCTGTGAGAAGCTAGGCCTATGGTGCACGAACCTGTTGGGCCAACAACTACTTCCAAACTTTGACAGTTGAAAGGGGCCATATTGTTGAAGCTACATCTGTTATTGACATAGCGTTCAATAACACGTGCAAATGATAAAATTGCTTTATCAAAAACGGGTGTTCTGTTCTGGCAACGCCCATTTTACAATGAGACCCATTTAGGACGATGAGATACAAGAGCCCCAATGTGGATTTTGGGCTAGCGGCTTCGTCGGTCCATATTTCTTTGAGGACGAAGTTGACCAGGCCATCACCGGCTATAGATAGGTCGATGATTACCGACTTATTTTGGCCTCAATTGAATGATATGGACACCAAAGACATGTGGTTTCAACAGAACTTGTGGAATATTGGACATTTCGAATGCGCGCCACCCAGGAATGCCGCAAAGGAATTTGAACAGCTCACACACACTTTGTCTCCTGATTTCGGATATACTTTCTATTTGAAAAAGAACTAAATTTCCGTAAGAACGCGAAGATAGGTAGGCACTTACACTATTTCCATAATTCCAATGAAATCATTTATGTTTTTTTTATATAAACTGGATAGTCCGTTCACACTATGAGTTTTGACAGGCCGTAAGAGATGCCATACAGCTTTAATTATATCCTGTAAAGTGGCTTGCCTTTAAACAAAAGAATTTGTAGTTTCTCTCAGGTCATATATGCGTTCTACGATCGTGTAAGGTGTTTTCAAATCTCCCACTTAAATGAAGTAAGCGAAAGCGTAGTATACAAAAATGGCGCCATTTTCATTGCTCAGAGTAGATTCCCATTTGTAAGTGTTCATAAATGAGTGTAAATCTATCGAAGCTTGTATTTTCCCCAAAATGACGAATGCCACTTTGAAAACTTATATAGTTTTTTTGTAAAATGATTGCAGAATTGTACTTAGGAGCAAGATTTTCTAATGATAATGATATAGGCAAACATTGATACGAATATTTGTTAAAAACAAAAACACCATAAACTTGTGTCATAATACATGATCGCAACGGCAAATTTATTGGCATACACTTAGTCTATCCACCAGGGGGTGTGGCAGTTCTAAAAGATTCGCAATTAAATTTTGCCGTACGCTGAGTTAAACAATTCGTTTGCTAAAGATAAGATTTCCCCTATCTGGCTAATTACTAATTAATCATTATATAGGATGAGTAAAAGTTAAAGCGCACAATGGATTATAGTGTCTACTAATGTTAATGTGTTCATTATTAGGTTACAGCTATGCACAACTTTGGTGTTTTGACAGTAATGTGCATATTCTCAGCAGCTGCACACTGCACTGGATACATTTATCGGTATCTATTTATTTGGCCTTGAACTTCAATTTAGAAGAAAAAATAATTACCACTGTAATGGAATGGAATCGCCCACAAATTCTTTGTTCCTAATTTAATGGCTTTGCGATCACCAATAATGTCATTAAACTGCGGATGATTGTGACGTTCACATGCGCATAAGCAACGAGCCATTGGCTCAGTGCAAACAGCGGTGACCTCGTAAGTAATAATTTTTCGTTATCAAAAATACTTCAGCACAACATTTATTGTATAGGAATCGAGCGTGGGAGACAGCGGTTTACATTGACACAAAATGTATATATACCTCATTCTATATCTGACGAAGTTGCATATGTGAAACAAAAGTTTCCCTTTAGCACTAATTTGGGTTACAACGAATTTTATCTAACTGCGATAATGCGGAAGAACAGTGTGTTACATTGGTTATCGAAGTTGCTATGCAAGTTTTTCTTTCTATTTTGTTTAAGCGGTTAATATCAATATTGTGTGCGAATCCAATCACTATAATTTGAATAAAGGTACTATGTAGTTACGTGGGTGCATACTTCATACACATTACACATATCCAGGGGAGGTCCAACAAAATACTACTTTGGGAATATTTGTAGTAACCTGCACAATGATTGCACTACGGAACTATTTTCTTGTTATTTCCCGAGAAATGTCTTATTTCAGAATGTAAGGCATAGCTGTGTTAAATCAAGGATTGTAATTATCATCCCCACCTAAAACTGTCTCGTTTGTGTATAAGACTTTTTAGTGGGTCTGCATTTTGCATGACAGTTTGACGCTGTTTTGTGACACAAATGTAGCGCATGTAAAACTTAAAGAAAATTAAAAAAATATTCATAATTGCTTTTGAATCTTATTGCTTTCCCTTTAGGGATTGAAAACATGGAGATGAAAAGCTGTAAAAACAATTTTTTTCTCAAAGTGAATAATTGACAGTTATAATTTAAATATTAGAACTAATCAATTGAAAGTTAGAAAATAATTGTAATTGTTCGAACCCCGACAAAAAATACAACTTACATCGCAAAATTTTGTCCAGAGTGCCTTCTCTCGTGAACATTTGATAATTGACAAACATCAAAGAGGGGCGAGAGAGCTTCTCAATCCAGCCGTTCGAACTCGGCATACAACTGTAGGGCCCTTCAATTCGTCAAAAAAAAAAAAACGAGAAAGCTAAAATAGAGATTGCTGTGAGAAGCATTTTAGGAACCTTTGCGCCAACTATTTATTTGTATTTATTAACCAAAGTATTTGATTTCCAACAAAATTATTTGTTTCCTCTTCACAAAGTCGCATTAAATTCGGGATGTTTTTAATAATCCCAAGGTAAAAGTGGTTACGGCTTCAAATCGCAGAGTATAAAGGTAGATGAAGTCATGAAATCTTGTAATCAAGTTACAGTTGAATATTTGGTTAAAAAATGTAAATTATTCCTCGAGTTGTATGTCATGTTGCGCCGTTTTCTTGAGACGAAATATTATTACTTAAAAAAAATCCTTTCAGCTCCAGCTGAACTACGTAAATACAAAAGATTTTATTTGTTAATGTCGGAAACATTTCAGTTTCATCGCCGATTTTTTTTTAAATTTCTGAAAATCTTTGGAGGGAATGTTTTTTTTAATTCAAATTTCGAAGTGATCGGCTATTCACGATCTAGTTCATTCCAAAGACTTTCCGTAAAAATATTTGAAAAGTGTGTATGTATTTGGAAAGAGGTCCTAGAGAACTAATAGTTTTTTTAAACATCACTTTAGAAAAATCGTTTTACAATTTATTTGCATTATTTCACAGGTAATTTTTGTAGCTTCCTTTAAAATTTCTGCTTCGTTTAAATCTGAATTTTGTACTTTCAGAGATAACTATGGACTGAAATACAAATTTAAGAATCTTTTTGATTTTTTGCCTTTTTTAGCTTATCCCTCGTTTTCCCCTTTTACATTATAATGATGATTATCCCATCAATCTGGGACCACTGTATTACATCCGTCATCGCTCCCGAACTATTCGTAAAAATAGCCTTATGAATTTGTTATTCAAGCATGTTGGGCAAGGGCCAAAATCGAATAAGTAGTTGCGTCCTTTGCCAGCCGTTGTTTGCTTTATAGAATTTTTAATTTTAAAATTATTTGCAAGGCTGATCGTCTGCCTGGTCTATGTTGAAGCAAGATGCGTTTTGTGTGCCCTAATTTCTATTGGAAAGGTCCGGACATAATAGAGTATTTCTTCGATTGATCATAGTTTATTCTTGCCCAAACCGTTTAATAAACCGCATATTAACGAGATATCTCCAAAGTGGTTGTAGTTAATGTAAAATTCGACAACAAAATGAGCTGTTAGATTACTTAAATAACTACGAAAAATACGAATGTTAATTCATGAGTCTGAGACCTGGCCAACTTCATGTGAAGTGAAGAAAGGTGGGTTTAGATGTTTGGTTTCAAATAATATTAAAAGAGCAGATGTTGGGTTTTCCCTGCAATTACCAAAGGCAAATGTTCATATTCGAATATCTGCTGTCAAACTGCCTTTCAAAACCCATGTCGCACTATCCAATTGAGCCGAAACATGTTCAGTGATGCGTAGAACTTTTTACAATCTCCTCCTTCCCAATTACATCCAAAAGACTTAATTACCATATGATTTCTAATGAAGCGGCAAATCTACCACAGAACAAAGTTCAAATTTATATACTTTCTATTAAGCTATGCAATACTCGTAGTTCGAGTTTGAGAATTTCATCAAACGGAATTTAATGATTGCACCTAAATATTAGAACACAAAAAAAAAAAAAATCCCGAATGTCTAAAATAATCAAATTCCACTTTTGCTCTCCGTGACCGTCTTCTTTGTGTGTTCCATCATTCGCTGTTCTTTTTTTTTGTTGTGCACACTTGGCCTATACATATGGTTTAAAATTTGCTGAGAATTTGTGTTTCGGTTTTTATTTTCTCAATTTCAAGAGCAGAACAAAAATCAGGTAAATTGAGCTTGTGTTGGTTCTAAGAAAAAAAATCCGTATGCTAAAACGTAGTTTCGAGCAGACGCGATATAAGCTCCCCAGTGTCGCATACTCAAGCACAATTCACCTCCACACTCAAAATGAAATGAAGAAATGACGGAATTAAGTATACCTACCTACCTACTATAAAATTTGTATGCAAATTGTATTGAGCGATCAATGTTTATGCTTTTTTCTTCTTCTGATTTTACGATCGAGTCGAGGGGATTTTATTTTTCGTTCTTCTCTCTTCTCGGTTGAATTTTTGATGAGTGAACAACTTTGGGCGCCATTTGATTCGATTGAATTAATTAATTTTGAATCGAATAAAATTGCGATTTATTTTTGACTCTTTCGAGTGCGGTGCCCATTTCTGCGGTGGATCAGTGCTCAGAAACTGCAGACAGATGTACAAGTCAAAGCTGTATTTGAGAAAAAAGGCGTGTGAACAAAAATATCAACGAGAAGACTGTTGAGTTGGGGAAACTTATTCTTAGATCACTGTCCGAATAGGGTTGGTGCAAGTGTACTTTGAGCTGGGAAGGGAATCGCCATTACGGCTGTTTGAATGTTCTGCAACGAATATTAATAATTTTAATACACGAGGCAAGTAATTACTGCTGAGCAAAGGTTACGAGAATAGCCTCGCCTGTTTTATTCTATTACGTCTTAGTGAGCTCAAAGGCAGTGTCTTATTAATAAATTCAGTGTTGGTTTTTAGAGGCATGTATATAAAATTATCTATCAGATAGTATTTTTATATACCTATGTGTTAATCGTAGTTGGATTCATTCCCCTTTAAAGGGTAATTTGTACGTTAGTTCTGAATACTAGATTACAACATGTACGGAATATTAGCAACATCTAAAGAAGTACATTATCTATCAATGCTTAAGCGGAAAGGAAATTGTTAATTGAAGAATTTAATAACTAATTATTAAAATCTTTGTACAATTAATCTTTAAATTCAAATCCCCGGCAGACGACATGTGTCTCATTGTTCTCAAATTGTTATAAAATTTTTTATAACGTCGTATTCTATTAGCAATAGGTCTAAATGTAACTATTTACGTTTTTAATACAGTGAACGGTTAAAATTTTTAAAATATAAAAAATATGTAGTTGATGAACCCAAGGCAAGTTTTTTATTTTTGGGACAAACGTAAGGGATCTTAACTTTTATTCCGAGTCCATCCAAACGGCTACTTTAAAATCTCTTTCATGACAGTTATATTTTTGAATGTTTGTCAGACTTTCATGAAAGGCAGTGGAATAAACCTCAAGATATAATTTCTGTTTTTCCGGGGATCGAACTTGGGTCCTCTCGCTTAGTAGTACAACACACTAATCACTACCTTTAAGATGTGTGTTTTTTGAAAAATAAATAGAAATAATAAATAATTTATCGGGTAATTCGAATGAGCAACGCCTATTTTTACAACCTTAAGCAATAGAAGATATCCATATGGAAAACCAGTGTTCCTATTGAAAAAATTACGATACCAAAAAGTAACGAGAACGATATAATGGCGATTTTTTACAAGGCAACAATTAATTTTATGTCGAGGGTGAGCCAAAATCCATTAGTGCATTTTAAACTTATATAACATTTAAGGAATATACCGAGACTCAAAGCTGACGTTTAGTAATAACCTTAACCTTAACAAACCTGCGATTGCAACCAGGATATTGGATCTCTTCAAATTGTGGGTCTCTTCGAGGTAGAATTTACATGTAGTTAACGCTGACGTGTTCTGGATTCTGGTTAAACTTTTGCAGTCACACAATATTTGTTCTGCTGTTTCTATGGCCTCGTTGTATAATCTGCAGGTATTGTCTTCTGGAATGCCCATTGTCATCGGATTTTTTTTTGACACGGTAGTGTCCGGTGAGAAAACCTGTGACCAGTCGAATCTGACCTCTACCCTGTTGGATGCGAGGACTGTTTACTCCGGCCTCAACTTTTTTATTTAATTTTGATCAATCTGTGTACCGCTCATGTCAATCCTTGTGGTTTATTCTGTTCCCAGTCTAGACGGCTTGGAAATGTAACCCTGAATTTGTGTCGGAAGTTCTATCGTGGCATTCATAAACTGAAAGTCACAGCTAGAAAGCTACCAACTTAAATTAAATAGGTAATTAAATATTTAAAACCCCAAGAAAACAAATGCATGAAGAAAATAATTAGCTTAAAATCATTCAACCACGCATATTCACAATTAAGGAGAATTGAGTGGAATTGATATTTGAAAGAATTCTGGCGCCAAAATTTATTCGAACCTTTTAATTTTTCCTAATAATCCTAAATAGTTATAAGTCGAATAATATTCGACTCGGTAGTTGATAAGAATAGTATAAAAATTTCTTTTTTGCAGATTTGTCAGTTTATAGAAATTTACTTCTTTTGCATTTAGTTATTTGTTTTTCGTTTGCCTTGGGTAGGTATTATTTATGGTTTTGATTTATTTGTCCATTTTGTATTAAATATGTTGAATTTTGTATAAATATCTATTAAATTCAAATTTTAGATAAATCCCTAACACGTGTACATAGATTTAGTCCTTGTTTATTTATTAGAACCTTTTTGCTTGCGAATGGTTAAAATATATTTGGCATTGGTCTTAGGCTTTTATCGGACAAAAGTGGATGAAGACATTTACTTAGAGTTTAAGGATAACCCTAGAGGTATATATGTACATATAACTGTTGCGGAGAAGGCATTGGCTAAGTAGCATCTCCATTTGTTTTTGTTTGCGTAAAATTGTAGATCCCTTCCATTCGTCCCAAAAATTGAAAACCCACACAAAACTAGTGATTGTGAGAAGCTAGGCCTTGGGTCCCATAGACCTGTGGCGCCAAAATATTTATTTATTTATTTGTTAACATTTAAGAAGCAGTGTGGTTAAAATTACATAATTTTGGAATAATTTAATAATGCGATCAACTTTGGCACTTCCCGAATGTAACTTTTTATTTATTTATTTTGATTTTGTGCGGTTGGAACAGGGTGCCATGTTTTTATTCTTTTCTCTATTCTATTCTCATAGTGTCTATGGAAGATGAAGAAAATAGTATTGAAAAGTTTTAAGATTGTTTTTGCATATCCAATAAAATGCAAAATTGTTACTAAATATACCTATGCCTAAAGTTTATAAGCTTTAGTATCAATGTTTGTCAACATTGTAAGAGCTACATTTTTCCAAATGAATTTCAACTTTATAAACCGTTTCATTGGTGCTGGTTTTGTAATTGCAAGTTTTAAACGACCAAAAGAGCTGACCACATTCTATCATAATCGATTATTGTTTCGAGTTTTTAATAAAAATGTGTTATGTTAATGATAAACTTGGCAAGATAAGGTAATGATTTGATTTTTTAAAACGGGCCGGCAATGCAATTGGTCCATATCGTGAGGTTTATCGAAGTGTGATCATTCTTTTCAGAAGTGATGAGGTTTGTCTCTGGCTGGATCAGCAGTTGTGTGAGCAAAAAGCATTTTTGGACCGCTTTTATTTAGAGGATGTATATTTTTAGGGATAGAAAAACTGAATTTAAGGAAACATAAAATACTTTCTTGAGTGCAGTTCATCTCCGAAATATATATGTTACAGACAGATACACCTTTCTTTTGCTGGGCCGTGGCAAATGATTGGGCTTTGTATATGACCACAGTCATTTGGAGATTGAGCGTGCTGAGTGCAAAAAGTAGAGCAAAGCTAGTTGGATTAAAAGTCGCATACGATATACAAATCAAGCAAGACTTAAACTCTCGCTTAGCACATCACAAATCCATTCGACAGTTGATTTTCTAAACTGCTCGATAGTTATGAATCCACAATTTCCGTATCCCTGAACCGATCTTCTCGAACGCGTTGATTTACGTGATATTGTTATAAACCCTAAAGGCCTAAACTGACTCCTAATTGTTAATGCAAATGTTATTTCGAAACAGATCACGCCAAGCGGTCTATAAGGATGTCTAGTGCACAGAATGCGTCCCAACTTCACTGTGTGTCGCTGTATGTCAGTGTCGATTTGTCTAATCCAATAGATTTTTATCAAAGTTTACTTAGCTGAGGCTAGCACTGACGGATTGCGAGTCTTTTCCACCCCCTGTAGTATTGGTACTGCGAGTATTGCTCTTGGCGATTAGAAAATGGCTGTTAATTTATTTACAATGAAATTCTATTTTTGCCCTTGTTCTCAATGTGATGTTAGGTTGATACTGTGTTATCAAAATATTTGTGATTAAATTCGGTTTATCATCACAGTGCTATATTATAATAGTCCCTGTTATGTACTCTGTATATACCTACTTACTTTGGCAACGATATATAGAACTGTTCGATTGCTATTTGATTTTACACATTTTGCTATACGTTGTATGGATCATGTTTACACTTGATATTCGCAATGAATTGCGATTTATCGGGTGATATTTTCCCTCTTTTTTGTCTACGGTTTTTCCAACTTGACAAGCGGGTACTGCGCGTTTCTAACAAGTTAGCTAGATACAGGGGGGTCGAACTAAAAGGCTTATTTTTTCCGGGTGGCGCAACAACTGAAACTTATTCGTGTCGCGATGAGGATATGAAAGTGAAATATTGGTTATGTGTAGTTTATTTACTTATCAACAATATTAGCTAAACTTAATGTTTTCAGATAATATATAAGGTAGTTGAAGTTAGATCCGCAATCATGTTCACTCTAAAACGTTCATAAGTAGGCTTCGAATGAACGCCTTAGCCAAAAGCTTTCTCAAAGTTTTTAGACAAATTTCAAAGAAGGTTTCATCCAAATCTGTCAAAACTTCATCAAGGTTTTAAGAGAGAGCTTTAACAGCGGTAGATATAGACGAAAGGAGACCCGACAATGCTGGTCTGATTCGAATATCTGTCGAAATCTATATAAAAGGTTTCAGAACCACAACACCATGGCTCGGATACAAAAAGATATCCCTAAGGGGCTTGCGCACTTACAAATCCGAGGTTTGTAAGCTTGTAACCAAGATAAAAAAAATCAATATGAAAAGGTTATGTAAATAAGCTGTAAGTTATTTTGTTTTTGGCCACAATTTTTGAAGATCACCCTTTCCAAAAATGTTTTTAATGAGTATATTTGTATGGCTTGTATAGGCTCAATGAGGTCATTAATACCAGCAAATGATCGTTGGTATATTGACCAGTGTTACCGGAGCTAAATGGTTGCAAATAGAAAGCGAAAGCTTTAAAAATGATCATGGGAACAGCTTTAGAAAGTAGGCTCAGAGTCGAGAGAAGTTATGATAGAAAATACCCGAATATATATCCCGTGTGAAAAACTTTGCCTAGAGTTCTATATAAATTTCTCGCGCCATCTATTTTTTTCCTATTAGAAAAAAAAAAACATTAAAAAACAAAACATCAGTGGGATTTGTCGAAATGTGTTGTTCGCTTTAACATTCCCATTAAGTTGAATAACTCGACGATTGTGAGACAAAGAAAGATTGACTACCTTTACATCAAGTCTCTATCTATTACGTATTATCTAAAACTCTGAAAGCTATTGAAGTATAATAACGAAAAGTAACGAAAGAATAAAAAAATCTACATTCCTAACGTAGTCGCAGCACTCGGTTTTTTATTTGCATTATAATCACATTTGATTACGTCTTTTAATCAAATCAGCAAATTTGATATGACATTCGTTTACAGTAGTTTGCATGTATAATTTCCGTACGCCCTCTTCCGTCACTCGCTGTGGAATATTTTGAACTTAAAATGAATCGAATTAAAATAAATCAAAGGATTCTGACAATTTTTATAAAATAAATTTTATAAAATAAATAAATGTGTTCTCTGTAGTAAATATTGCTGGCTGTTGTATTTTTATTATTTTCTGGGAAATGTGTGAACTATAAATAACAATTATTTTAGGTGAAAACTGAGGAACATTGTTCAAAAATAAATTCGGACACTAAAGTGGGCGTGACACTTCGTTTTCAATATTCAAGATGAAATCTTTTGAGAATTCCCACTATGTAGGTAACTAGGGAATATATAATATACTTTTTTGTTTGTTGTTAACTTTTCAGATATGTACACACAAAAGAAAATCTCTTCAAATTTGTTTACGTGGAAAAAGTGGGTGTGTTTGCTTTAGGCAGGAGAGATACCTCTGTATTAAGAAGCTTTTATACACTGCAAGATGCAAGTCATTAGGTAAGAAGCGGATTTTTTTTGAGAAGTTAAACTGATATTTCTCTCGTTATATAGCAGGAAAAACAAACGTTTTTCGACGCAAGATTGTTTTGTATGCCATAGAAAAGACGGCGGTAATCCTTCCTGAAAACAGGCTAAAGACATCGAAGAAATACAAACTGTTGGATAAGCCAATATTTCATAAAGTTAAAAGGCTTTTTATTAACCTATATTTTATTCGAATTTTATTAGTTTTATTTTTCTTTAATATTGTGAATAGCTACTAGTGTTTACAGCTACCTTGTAAGTCTGATTTAAGGTTTAAACAGAGATGACAAGTTGACAAGTAAAATCCGAGCTTACTTCCAGTTCATGTGGAGTTTCGAAATACGCGATCGTTGCTTCTTTTCATTTAGTGTTACGTTATTTCCATAATGGATAAGCTTGCCTTTAAAAAAGCCTCTTCCCAAAATTAGGCTGCTAAGACAGCTCATTTAACACCTTCCTAATTACCAGGATTATCAGGATGTAGATATTCGTATCTCCAATTTTTAAGGGATGCATATAGCGTATCCACGTACTGCTTGCCGTAATGGTTGCAAATTTAGGGGTCCTCAATCCTCATCAGTGAATGAGGTACTCATAATGAAGCCGCTTTTACATACGAAATGAAAACATTCCGTCTTGTACGAGATGATTCCGGCCCCAGAAAAGTAGAAAGCTTCACCAAAAATAAATCTTTTATTAAAAAATCGAAAAATTCGAATATCCCATAAAAACAACACTTCTGGCAACAACTGCATTTACTTGAAGCAAACAGAAGCACACACCCAACCTACTGGCTCTTGGGACGGGAGTTGGTGGGGGCTTGGTTGGTTTTTAACGTCTACTCTGGAGTGGACTGGTGTGCTTGTATTGAATGGCGGGGCGAGGCGCAAGGGTGAGTTCGCGAGAGCTAATAAAATCAAACCGCCACGTGCGCAAAATCATACGAATACAGCCTTATCGCACTTTGGAAATACATTCCACACACTTGAGTTGAATTCAGTCAGACATTCCACTCAACATGTAGTTGCTTTGCCCACCATCCTCACACCGTGAGTGGAGTTATTTTTGGCTGCTTTGGCTATCGCTATCGATGTAAAATCGTAAATGCGATGAAATTTATTTTAATTGGGACATATACCGCCGCCTGGCTATGTACTAACCATGTACCCAATGCGATCTACATATCTATAGACGACATCATGCTGTGGTGCGGGAGTGTATGTGCAGTGAATATGATCATCATACTTTTGGCGGGCTACGAACGATCTGATTTTGCTCTGCGCCGATAAATTAAAGTCGGGCGACTTTTTCACTTTGATCTCTTAACTTTGTTGTGCAGGCGCGGCGCCTTATATCGATTTGAATGACAGAGAGCGAATATTCTTAATAACCAGAATCACGTCCTGGTTTGGTTGTTTCTACTTGAACGGTAGATGGCGTTCACCGTTTGCAGAATGCAAACTGCGATGGAAGTTTGTTTTTGTTTATATATTTGTTAGCACGATAAGACAACAAAAAACACGTGACTATAGATTTCAACTCGTTGCTGTGCCAAATTCTACGAATTGCGAGGAAAGGGAAGAGCGACAAAAAGGCTAAAAAGTGAAAAGCAAGTGAGACACCGTTTTTTTTTTTTTTAATTTTACAGCTTAGAGGTGGTCTAACATGTTTTCTGGTCGTTAAGTTTGGTACATAATCTATCTTCCCTCATGTGCCAAATTGGAGCTGGTAGCAGCTGACCTTGTGTAACCCCCTACCTGTGAGAATGACGGCTGTTGTCAATTGATAAAAACTTGTTTGTTTTGGTATCCACCAGCGTATACCTACTATATATTTAGTATTTATTGTTAACGTGATTAAGTTCTAATTATTGGTAGGTACCTATTGTTGTTGGTTTTTAATTTTTTTTTATATTTATCTTCATAGATGTAGAATAATATCTGACTGTGTCGTGGCATGAAACAATAACAGAAAATATTTTATTACTTACTGAAGTGAATTTGTGTCGAAATTGATTGATCTTTGGTGCAGTTTGGAATCCTCCTAAGGTTTCGAAAACTCAAGGGAGCGGCAGAAAGTTTTCTTTTTTTTCACTTTTTTTTTTGTTGCTGGTGGCAGTGGAAACATTATTTAGATTGGACAAATGGTGATGTCAGAAGTTTGAGTTTCCCTCTTTTACGTATTTAACTTTAAAGTCATTATAAATTTCAAAAAAGGAATGGTTTTTTAAAATGGCAACGCTTTTTGAAGCGACAACCAATGTGACAGCTGACAGAACAGCTAACAGCTGATTTGTGCTCATTAAGTTAAGACTTATAATACGGTTGCTCGAAAAACAAGTGGAAAACTAGACTTGGACTCGCCCTTTGACAAACTGGTATGCAAAACAGAAAAATATCATAATCTTAGGAAGACGGTGGTGCCTAAGGCAGTTTCTATCCTATAATCTTCTTGACAAAGTACGTAAGTAATAGAAAACGCGACGCAGCGATTTTTCCAAGTTAAAATAACGTGCCCCAGAGACCCGTACCAAATTTCTTTTTCCATTTGACGTTTATGGAGGGGTAAAGAAAACCGTGCCTACATACTCAGTTGAAATTAAAAATGTCAAAAATCAAAATAAACAGCATTTACAAGTTGATTAGTCGACGCGTTACCTAGTCCAGACGAATTTAGTTGACGTTTAACTAGGTATCGGAATGTCCCCAATGTAAGCCGAGATGACCACTCGTAAACGCTATTGGTTTATTATGAAATAGAAATATATAAACTTAAGGCTGGTGCACCGGATGTTGACAGCGACAGATTTTTAAGGGGCATCGGGAGATTTCTTGGTGGCAAAAGCATTAAGTCCGTGCCATATGGCAAATGTTTGTGCCGTGACAAACTAAATTAGACAAGCTATGCTCAGCTTAGCTGTCATGTGATTTTTTCAATAAATACTTGATAGGGGGTTTATCTGGCTGATTTTCGCTCTGTGCTAGAAAATGGCACTGTAGCTCTAAAACGCTGTGGATCACGCCTTACGAGACCTGGGAATAATGAGAAGAAAATTGTAGTGCTGATCACAAACCAACCTCTGGAAGTACATGATGGTATTAAAATTTAAGGCCTAAAATGTCCGAGGAGAATCAAAGAACGACTTAAGACGCTTTTATGGACTTTGTCTACCCTTTGCTCGACTATGAATTTATAAAACAAAGAGTTAGCGATCCCTAAGAGAATGAAGTCGGATAAACCATCGTCAAAAATGGGCGAAAATTCAGTTACGATTGGCAAACAATCCTGTTATGATCTCGACACGCAAGTCTAAACTAATGAAGCGTTGGCTTAAGCTGGACTACCCCCATGCAGTCAACACTGTTTTGTTGGCCTAAAAAGACTTGAAAAGTTAGTTAGGCCTTGTGTCGAAATATTAATTAGAATTTATGTGAGATTATGTTACCGAAGGCGTAGATATTTGTTAAGGCTTAGGTTCAGCCCGAACGCAAGTTAATAAAAACCTGTTTCCAAACAGAGTTGTATTGCTAAATAGAATATAAAAGTACTGTTCACAGTTCAGCCAACTAATGGCTGCAAGAAACACGGCCTATATAGCAACATGCCAGTTGAAGGCAAAGTGTGTCATAGGTGCACAAGCAACTATAACATTCAGTAAGATAGCCTGAAAAAATAGCAAACCTAAGAAAACATTATAAAAACTTGAATTAAAATAAAAAATGCATAAGTTATAATTGAAAGTATTTCCAAACAACAGTTTATTGAAGCTCCTACTGCGTACATTTTGCACACCTACGTCTGGACTTTATATACTTCGGCTTGTGAGCAATATCTCCTGTGCCTTTTGCGTTTCTATTTTCTTTTTTGTGTATATGTGACTAGTTTAATTAGCATAGTGCATTCAGGTTTTTAAACAACTCTACAGGTTCAGGCATTGCCAATGTTGAACTCGATTAATAAATTACCCCTCGAATTGATTGAGACATGTTTGTATGTGCGAGTGTATCATTTTTTTTAATTGGCAGCACGACTGTATCTAGGTTTATATGAATATTTTGCACACAACTAGAATAAGTTACATGACATCTAGTGGTTTAAAATTGTATTCCTATTATTTCTAGACCATTATGTAAATAGTTCAGAGCTACTTTAACAAAGTGGCTGTGACGTTAGTAAGCTACTTGACAATCAGGTATAGGTAGGTAATTGAAAATGGCATTACGAATTATTAAATAAATATATTTTCACTAAGTTTGCAGTTATTGATTTTTTTCTTCAATATATATTTTCAAATGCAAAATTGCTTCTCACAACCATTCGTTGTGTGAGTTTTACTCTCGGGTGTTTGTCAGAAGTTCGCGAGAGCTGACGCAGTGGAAAAGAACCTTAAGATGTAATTTGGTTCTTTCGGGATTCGAACCGGGAACCCCTCGCTTAGTAGCCCAACACACCAACCACTAAGCCACTGCGCCGACTGGGGTAATTTCCGCCTTCAACCGAGCTGAGTGTTCAGGCAGGATATCTTTAACACTGATTTGTCGGCTACACTTTCGTAAACGTCAACTAAAAAACTGGTCAACCTAGTGGTTAAGAAAATTTCATTTCAAATTTATCACTCATGATCGTCGAATTTGGTAAGAAAATCTCAAATACAAACCTCAAACGTATTTGCATACATTCGTCTATGACATGACTCATATTTGTCGCTGAATATCGGTAGTTGTGTTTCATTCTGAAAAAAGATTGCCAACTGCAAAGTCTTACCAATATGGCAATACCCCTTTCAATATCAAGTTGCGCTGACAGCACATCACGTTTGGCGCCGTCTCGTCGGGCATTTCAAACGAACACCTACTTAATACAAATTTCAAGTGCGATAACCGATGCACATGTACTGTAATCGAAACCAAATATAACCAAAAACTATAAACCCCTTAAACTGGTTCAATTTTTGACTAAAATCTAATCAGCTATTGTCACAAATCGTTTAACACGTTCTAGAGTTATCGTGGCTGGTGCACTCTTCGGTATATCCATACCCGACAGACGAGTGCAAAAGAATATAAAAAAAAGTTATTCAGTGTTTAAAAAGCAAGAATGTGTGAAATTATTTTCAATGTGGTCACCAATCTTCAGGTTATAACAGTTTTTATATATTGTTGATTGTACAGCTATAAATACCCAGCAGGTATATGCAGTTTATTTAAGTTTGAAATTTAAATGAATAATATTTGTTTTGTTACTATTCGGTCGGTTGTAGATATAAGTTAAAACTTATTCCTTCTCAGAAAAAACTTTTTTTGTGAAATTTCCAACTCACTGTTGAAAAAAACCCTTTAAGCGCCCATAAAAGGGCCACTAGAACTTTGGTAATAGATGATTTTAGTATATTTTAAACATTGGCTGCGTGATAAAACTGCAAAAAATACACAGTGTCAAGGTGCTTTTCTGTTGTGAAGATAGTTTTCCAAGTCACTTTTGGCCGCTCGAAAGGTTGGACGTTAAAAATCTAGTAACTTGATAAATTTCCTTTTCGTTAACCCGTAGACAATCACATCCCATTGTGAATATTGAGGTAGCTAGTGAAACCGAGTATAGCCACATGTGTCAGTCATAAGCCAAAGATGTCTTCCTTTTAAATTTTTTGGGACATCATTTTAATAGCATAATTATGACTTCTGGTCCATTAGAACCATTAGACTTTGTAGAAATAAAGTACACGACTGGATCGCACGAAAGTTTCTCGTTCATATCATGAGTTTAGTTGGTTTATTTATATTTTATTTTTGTTTATAGGATAGGTGGTAGGTGGCCATGACTCGAAGTAGGGTTTGTGATGTAAGAATTCAGAGATTTGTTTTTGAATTTACACGTGCTTGGGGGTAAATGAAGTGCGGGTTTCTAAAAGTGTAGACTCCAATTGGTTTGAATTATTTTAAGGTTCATGATTAATATAGTTGAAAAAAGAAGTGGGAAATATTTGTTAAAAAGGAGTTTATAGTAGTTGTGATAAGACGGCATTATTTGCATTTCTCTAAGAAAAACTAAGTACGGGGTTTTATAGAGAATACTTATGTTATCGTAAATAAGCATTTTAGTCAAAGTCTTTAAAGCTTTCAAAATTACCGTTATTCGATTTTTCTGCGAAAAACTGGGTATGCAGCCATGTTAACCGCACCTACTTAAGCCCAAATATTTTTGTTGAAATCGTTATAGCCGTTTTTGAAAAAATCAAACTTGTTTAAAACTGTTATATGGGAGTACCGTTAATAATAAAGTTAGAATTTAAAAAAAAGTGGCCCCGAACTGTAAGCCCACAAACTCCAAATCCGAAGTTTGAAAGAAATCCGTCCAGCTGTTTGCGCTGTGGAGCTCAGGAATGGACGGACAGACGGACAGAATTGCGAGACCCACTTTTTCGAGTTCCTCTATCATCGTAATGTAAGATTTGATTAAAATCTCGATTACAATACCTTTCTCTTACTACGTATACGAGAAAGTTAAAAAACTTCGGTGACATTAGGTGACTAGGAACATCTAATGATTAATAAAAAAAATTCAGTGTGACTTCCTACTTCATTTGTGATGGAGTTCTGTAAACAGGTTATTTTGGTGTATGCGCCGGACTTTTGTTTAAAGTGAATGGGAGCTAAAAGGAGTTTGTATAATAACCTTAAACCCAATCTAGATCCTTCCAGAATTATGTCAACTATTTAAACATTTTCGGTAGTGCTCATAATTTATCTGCTCCCAAGTTAGTTCTACTTGGGAAAATTGCGTATTTTGAATGCTAGTTGTTCTATTTTAATTTTTCTTAATATTAGCGTTACCAAACGTCCCGGTTTGCCCGCCGGGATAGGTTTTTTCCCGGCTCACATTAAAAAAAAGAAGAAATTAATTCAAATATATATTACTGTTTACAACACACAGACTACAAAGTAACTCAAGTATGTTTTTTTATAAATTAAAAATGGGATTTAATATGTTGTCCCATAATATTAAGATATTATGTTTAATTACCTAAACAAAAAAAATATATTAAGCATGAAAATCAATTTGCACATTTTGTTGCTCAAAAATGAATATGTACATATTTGACAAACCCCGAAAGTAAACTACATACACACATCAAAGCAAGCTTTGCCTTAACTGCTAACGTTAAGAAGGCAGAAATCGAATGTTCTTACATCACCATGTGACTAAATGACCCCAAAAAACTGCAGATAGTTTACAGCCTTTAAATATAAGAGTAGAACTTCAAAATATGTTGCTATTGTATTAGATGTTCCTATCCAAACCTAATGTTAAAATAAGCCTAATCATATTTATGAAAATTAACAGAAGCAATTCAAATGAAACTATTGCAGACCACAACAATTAAGTAATTTATTACCAACAGGCAATTCAATTTTCATCATCATAGCATAACACCACTCGTTGGAACCTAAAGTATCTACTTGTTTTGTTTTGTTTTTTTTGTGTGAGATTCCATTTTTTTTAAAGGAAGCAAATTAATAACATCCAGCCATAAATTAAAACCTACTTACATGTGCCACATCGTAACAGTGTGATGACTAAACTAAATTACAAACATATCAAAACGCCATCAGACCCACCAGCTTTAATTATTTTTATTTTAAATCCAACCTTCGCCCTTGTCCTTGAATATTTTTAATTTTAGCCACAAAAAACAAAAACGCTTCCCTGAATGAAGAAGGTTACACACGATGAAGTATATTTTTTTCTTAATTTTAAGATTCGCGTGTAGTTGCCTGCTTAAATAGTTTTCACAATATATCAATTTTTGTGGAATGCCAATGTTTGGCGCAGGTGTTTAGTCTTATTTAAACGAGTTGGATAACAAATAAGTATTCTTTGAAATGTCTTAGATAAACGATAAATCGACTAAATTCGGTTAATAAAAATAGGTATCTGTTCCACGGACCAAACGTATACATTTTTTTTATAAAGAAATGTTCCAAAAGAAACTCTCCATTGGTGAGTATTTTAGCGGCCGTATTTCCTTATATGGTTAAAAAATGTCGTCTTAATTGAACAGTTTTTTTTGAGTTCTTATCAAAGCGGAGCGGTAGCTACCCCAGGTTATGTGTGAGGTAACAACCGATATAAGTCTTAACTTGTGACCGGCAATTAATACTCTGCCACCGACCATATGAAAAAACTAGTTGTATCTGACTTTTTCTATCGAAAGGGTTTTCTCCTTGGGTGTACAGTGAACCCGAATTAGTGCTCCGAAATTTGTAATCCAATCAAGAAAAAATTAATAAATTTTATCGAGTGTGTAAGGAAATCTCTTCTTAATTATGATATTTATGCATCGGATTGAAACACACTTAGCTCCTGCGGTATCTACTCCGATCTAACTAGTGTCCTACATTTACTAAACAATCACTTATATACGAGTACGCTTTACAAACGTAACCTCCAAGAAATGAAACGGATACACAAAGTGCAAATGTAAACAATAATAATAATAACCACTTAAACTTGAGTGAACCGTGGAGAAGAACACATTGTTGGATGCGACGCTCTTAACAAACAACTGAGGCGATCCATTGAATGATTTAGTGGCCTTTTGTGATTCTGAAACGCTTGCTCTCACGTAGTTACAAACAAATGTACGGATACATGAACTAACTAACAGGAAGTCAGGTTAAAGATCTGCTGATCAAGTTGTAAGTTCGCTACTTGTATTTTCAATATGGAACTGAGTTGTATTACAACTCCATCTGAAAAGCATGCACGTGAGTAAGATAAGGGCAGGGGTAAATAGCAATCCTCTAACAAGCAAAGTTTCTTAAAACTATTAATAAAACTATTTAAGAGTTCATTAAAAAGTAATCGTAATCTTAATTTTACAAGTTTCGAACCCAACCTAATTTCGAATTTTGGAACAAAATTGTCTAGAGGACCACCTAGCCCCCCCTAGAACCACCACAGGAAAGTAATTCAAAAAATTCAACCGAATTTTATAAAAATGTCTTAAGGTCCACTAACAGTGCTCAGCCGGAGCTTATCATGATTCGTGCCTGGTTGGAGCTGCTCCAGTTGGTCACCTCTAGCTGGCTGAGGCTCCCTTCCATATTTCATACAAAATATACTTCGACTGATAGAACTTAATATCATGCTGTCATTTTTGATAGTTCTTTGACATTTATGTCCAGTTTAACCTTTTTAAACCCTCTTCTTATATATATGCAATTTAGTATTTAAATTTTGCCATTGTTAGTTCGAATGTATTCTGGACACTAAAAATGATTATTAGTATCGAGAACTGTCAATAACAGGCTCGCATTTTATTATTGCTCCGAATTATTCAGACTTATTTTTAAAATCAGTCTTCCTTCAGTCAATTACAAAGCTCACTACAAGTAAACCTTCCCTTTTTGGAGTGAGGCAATGACAATTACAAAAGTGCACGTTCTTCAAAAATATAGACAATTCAAGAGGAAGAGACTATATGCTCCATAATACCGATAAATAGAAGACCCAAATGCCGACCAGTTTGACGGCAGTCAATAATTCTAATCCGCAAATTTTTACAGGTCTTGGAAGCCAATATCCTACGCGTTATTGTTCATGTTTGGTAGCTTCGGTTTTACGATTTTTGTTAATTTTTCGAACTTCATATAAGGGATAGTTCTCTTTATCGCGAATCCTGCATTCCCTCTCCACATTCTTGTGAAAAGTTATTGTATTTGTCCAATCAAAACTACATCTAAAGATGTCTTAGGCATTGTTGCATGTATTTCGAAGTTCGTCCAGCTCAGCTGACTCCACACGGAAACATACTTAGTACACCTACTAATAGTTCACTTTAAACGAATGTCTATTCAGATGGCGGCAGTTTTTTCGAACTTTTACCGGAAAGAGATAAGAGCCTGCATAAGCCTTAAACGAAAGTACTCGTTGTATGCATTTTAAACGTTTTCCAATACATAATATCTTGAGCCTATGTCCGACGTATGGCACATCGTGTAATCTGAATGAATTTATCTTAATTTTTGCAAAATGTGTGATTTAAATTTATCAACGTGACTACCGCCAAAGGGTCGCTACTCCAAGAAAGCCAAATCAAACTCTAACACTGGTACGTGCCATCATGAAGATCGATATCATGTCACGTCAAAGGATATCTTTGAGAATACACAATTTATTCGCAAACAAATTCAATGGAAATATTTATATGCAATTTGTTGCTCTTTTATACAATCTCTTGAGCGTGCCGCTCCTTAGAAAAAGTTAAAATCACCAAAAATATTGGGTTTATTATTTAAAATCCGCATTTGGGAATTTTTTGATCGAGCGGTCGAAATGTTGACTGCATTGGGGGGTAGGTTCTTCTTTTAACTGAAAAGTCTATTCTGCCGATCATCAGGCTAGCCTCAGTCAGAATGACTCAGTGCGATACGATCAGATGTCAATTTACATACAACCAGCTGACCACCGGCAAGCCATTGTTTATGTTTTGTTTCAAATGACGTCTTTAATGAGAGTGGTGGTGATGGTGATAGATGTCGTTTTTAAATTCTGTTTTCACTTGCTTTCATTTCAATCTCAATGGGGTTAACAATATACTCCCTTCTTGTCTTTTCTCCTTTGAAAGGCATATGAACTTGAAATTCGAAGGATCAGATCATCTTAATGCTAAGTTTAATTTCCCTCTAATTGGTTAGTTATTTTACGTTTTTCTCTTGTATACTTCCAGGCGACAGTAAATCATTTGAACACTTTTTGGAAAACTCAATACGAACTGACAGTTGTTGCGACTGAAATTGTTGTTGATATTCATTTGGGAGAAGTGACACACGGAAGAAGGAAACTCTTGCGATAACCAACAGAATGGATTCATTTGCCAATCATTGGTCAACTCCTCCGCGGCCGACAGACGATGGATTGCAAATGGATCTGGTCGCTGATATGCAGGATGGTGGATTCGAGCCACAGACTAGGGCCAGATCGAACACATGGCCTTGTCCAAGACCAGAGAATTTCGTTGAGCCTGTAGATGATTTGGACAGCACTAAGGCGAGCAATCAGCAGTTGGCTGGAGGTAAGTTTAAAGACTACAGTTCAAACAACTTTAAGAACGACTCTGTGACTGTGTGACTACAGTCAACTCATGTTTTATTGACCGTTAGAAGACTATAAACACGTCAAACAAATGTTAATAGGTGCATTAAAACTTTTTGTGGTAGATGTTGATTTTTTCGGTATGAATTTTGACGTGCCACTTATTGTGCGGTAAATGTAATGATTTTTCCCCTATTTGTCAATTAATATATTTCATAGTAGTGAAATGAACACAAGTGATAGGTATAAATCGTTTTAGCAATCGCACAAAGTCTACATTATACAAGTTCTCATCAAAAACGACAAAAAATCAAAATAACAAGTAACGAGTAGTTTTCCTCTTTCGTCTAAATAGCTAAAAGAATTTCTTCCAGAATATACTTATTTATAAATTTGTCAAATGCAAGACGTTTGTATAAAGGGTGTTGTCAAAAATCTTATCGACTTATATATAGATTTCGAGAGATATTCGAATCAGACCACTAATGTCGGGTCTCTTTTCGTCTCTCTACCACTATAAAACTTACCCAGAGAGACTCTCTGGATTTCTCCAGAGTTCTTCCCTGGGCTTGATTCCTAGTGTTAACGCTAGCATCTGTTTATGGGAGATCTCTTTCATCGACTGAGTCTCGACCCAGTGATGTCCCAAGATCCTCATTCTTCTGCCAGCCAACGCCGGACATTGGCGCAGTATATGCGCCGCTGTCTGAGATTCTTCCAGGCATAGTTTACAGGTATCATCTTCTCTAAGGCCCATCTTCCTTAAGTGATACCCGAAACTACCATGTCCTGTAGATAAAGCCACCACCCATTTCAGAGTTCGTCGACTCATGCTTAGAACCCTTCTTTGAGTGGAGCAGGTCGGCCAATTAATTGCCATTTTAGCTTGTCTACATTGTTCCACGGTAGACCACCTTCTCAGGTGTTCTGCCGTGATCCATTTGTGAATCAGCTGTTCTACCATTCCTTTGCCAATTGAAGAGAATGGTTCTGGTCCTAGCAACTTTTCGGTTGACCCCTGTTTTGCAAGGGAGTCCGCCTTTTCGTTGCCTTCGATTCCTATGTGTCCTCGTACCCACATAAGTGTTACATCATTTTTAGATGAACACTTATTGAGTTTGAGTACACATTCCAGTGCTAATGATGTTGTGATATTTGTCTGTTCCATGCGTCTGATCACCGCCTGATTGTCCAGTGCTATAAGGATATTTCTTCCCTCCACCTGACCTTCAAGCAAGTAATCCAACGCATGCAGCAATGCAATCATCTCAGCCTGGTATACAGAAGTGTGTTTCCCGAGACTGACGTGACGGGCTAGTTCCAGCTCTTCTGAATTAGGTATTCCCACAATCTAACTGCAATAAGCGTTGAATTCAGTGGGAAGTATTTACAGTAAAGGGATTGTAAATCTCATTGTAAAAATTACGCAGTTCTCTCTACACTTTTTGGCTGGTTATTTTTGAGAATTTTTTATTTATACATGCACTATAATACTGAAATAATGTTTGTAAACTTTCTTTTTATATACCAAAGATTCCCAGCAAGCTGTGTCCCAAAATGTTGGAGCTTCAAAAAAGAACTCTTCGAGGAGAAATGCTTGGGGTAATTTGTCATATGCAGATCTGATAACTCATGCAATTGGATCCGCAACAGATAAAAGACTGACACTAAGTCAGATATACGAATGGATGGTCCAGAACGTGCCATACTTCAAAGATAAAGGAGATTCAAACAGTAGTGCTGGATGGAAGGTAAGTCCGAAGAACAATATAATATATTTATAGAGTGATTTGTAATAAAAGTCCACAAATCTGTGAACAAAATCTTCCTACAGTATCTAGATTATCTATGGCGAATGAAAATGCTATAAATCTACGAATTTTATTTATCTTCATTGGAATTTGAACTCTGTAAGTACAACTACGCAATGTACTGAAATAATCTTCGTTTCTAAATTTTCTATAAGCGAACCGCACGTAGATAAACACCAGGTGCATTTCGTTGCTCAGTTGTCTGGCATTTAAGTATTGAACTTTTGTTTCTGCTGAAAATGCGGTAGCTATTTTTGTTTTCCCAAACGTTTTATGCTCTTCGTAAATATATATTTTAATCTTAACATTTTGCTTTACTCAGGTCTGATTGGCAATTGGGAACTCTTGCAGAAGAGAACCAAAAATTTGAAATTCCCATATGCTATATACTTACATCATACAAAAATTACGTATACGCAAGAGTGTATTTTCTTCAAGTTCAAACATTTGGCGGCATGCTGTTGGAGCTTGGAAGAAGTGCTTTCTGGGTCGCAATTAAAATGCATTTACTGCATATTACACTAAATATCACTAACGTAGGCAAACAACACCCTACTTCTTCCAGAAAACTTAAATTCATATTTCTTCTGAATGGGTTGTTGGATTGCAGCGAAATTAATATTGAATTTGGAAAATAGGAAAACCAAATGTTAGAATAAACATTTTTCTGTGCACTTATTTTAAAAATTTTACATTTACAGTCTGATTTTTTACTCTTTAATATTATAAAACTTTCTGAGGACGTGTCAAAAACAACGGTATTGATAAATGTTAAAAATTCAATACCTTTCAGAGTTCTATGAATTTTGTCAATTTGTACGCCCGCAATCTACTTTTTCGTTGGAGTATTTTCTTAACGCAATTCAAGTCGAGTCGGCACCTAAGGCAGATGCTAAACGACTTTCATCTCTGGTCTTAAGTGGAAGTTCCGTTGACATCGTTTGTCCGATTCATAAACAAGAGTTTTTATACAGTCCTATATGTCGAAAGATGCCAATTTACCTCTGGAAGAATCCTTTTTGAAGAAATCAAACCCACCCTCCTCTTGATAGTGGCAAAAATATAAGGTTCATATCAAAATACCATCATTAATGGTAGTTAACAAAAATGCAGACCCCTATCTCAGTGCATCGGGTATCCTTATTGCAAGACTCTGCCCCACCTCATATGGTGTTGCAACTCGTCTAGCAATGGCTATCTAATCCAAACCAGTTCACACTTTCTCAATCCGTATTTAACTGCGAATCTAACTTTCGATGAACCGAACGATATGTGGCTTTTCGCATCGCGTCTCGCGTGTCCGCATTTTGAAGTCGTCGACGCGCGCCGTCGTCGTGGTCGGTGCTGCTGCTGGTGGAAGGAGGAACAACAACAAAAATTATTGTCGACATAGTTTCCCGTTTATTTGTTTACATTCTGCAGTCAAGTTCATGGTCGGTTATTTATTCGTTTTCATTTTGCTTTGTTGTTATTGTATTATAATTGTATTTGGTGTGCTCTTTGCGCCCATGGCAGGCAGAGTGCTTGTTGAGTTGTTGTATCTGCGCGCGCGAATGGTGCTGTAGTAGCGCTGCGTCGCACACTACCTGGAACCGTTTTTTTTTATTATTTGCTTTACTACACTGACTAAATAACAGACCTTTGCGTCTGTTTCTGTTGTGGATACAATGAGTATTATCAAATTGAAATGATTATGAGACTGAGAGTCGCTACACTATACGCAGTCGGAAGGAGATAGACAACGACCACAAAGTCGAGTCGAGTCGTGCGTTGCGTTACCCATAAAACAATTTCAATTGTCGCGTTCATTATGTAATGCCGGTGAAATTGTGTTTTTTTTTTTTGAGTTTTGCATTAGTTTTGTGTGTTTGTCTAGTTCGCTTTTCTTACATACCCTTACGCATACGTGCTAACGTGCTCAGTAGATAAAGATGTGTAGAATGGAGATAGTCAGTTGAAGAGCTCCGACGGAAGAGATAAGTGACTATGAAGTCTTATGTAAGGTTTCGGGTTTCAATTCGACGGTAGAGATGGATGGTATTATTTAATATCTGCTGATAGAAGTAGTTTTTTTTTTATGAGTAAACTGAAAGAGTGCCAACCCAACAAATGAACGTTTCGATCACGCACCTTAGACATTTGTGTGATTGTCAAGTAATATTCAAGATGACGGTTATCAAAAATAAATTAAATTGTGTATCGGTATGCGCGGTACAATCGCAGAAAGTTCGCCACATTTCAAGTGTGTATTCGTAATCGAATTCAAGAAGTCACATCACGTTTTCTGATTGCGATTGCGACTGATTGAACGATTCATCTTTGGGTGTGTATTTGGCTTTCGATTTTCCCACAAAAACATCAATTGGGTATAGCTACTGATGGCTTGTGATTAATTGATCACATTAGGCGTTTTTTTTTTTTTTGTAAAACTTATCTCAGCAAAGTAAAATAGACTAAAAATCGGTTTCAGACACATTACTTGTGCTTGAATGTCATAATACGCCATTAAATGCTGTATCGACTTTTAGCTTGCAGTTTGCTAGTAATTGCCACACTCATCACCAGAAAGGTTTCAACATAAGCTGCGGCTTGCACGTCACTTCAACTTTACTACAAGTAAAGATTCTCGAATCTGAGAATCCTTTACTTTGCTTGGCTGATATAGAAGTTAAAAACACATGCCTCTTGTTGTGAGAACAAGACTCAGTTTTTAGCTCCCACTTCTCCCTGCTCTCATACTCTTCTATACTTTGCTTACTTGCATAAATGTTGGAAACGGACTACCTAACAGACTAGTTCGTCCACGCTACTAACATGCACATTTCGCAAATCCGAATAATCGATGCCAGGAATGCGCCTACGTATTAATCCTAACCTTTCAACCACTCTCACTGTGGGACTGCCGTCAGGTATTACTTTGCGAGGTTGGTTAGCCACTTGTGTTATATCCTCTTGGTTTACCACTTCGACTCTCCTAAGATCTTCGTTACAATCGTTATAACGAAACACACTTCATCTAGTTGTCTTCTGACGCCACTTTTGGAGGGAAGTTCCTGGACAACGCCATATCAAAGCCAATATTACCACTTTTTCAGTGATGAATTTATATGGCTCATTTATTGAGTTTTACAATTTTTTGTCTTATTCTCTATAACTTACTCAGGGTTTTACTTTCTCACAGGGCAGAGGCTATAAAATCAGTCTTTTTACTAATAAAATTATTGTATGCTGGTGGTTTTATTTCACTTTTTGCCTTTTTTTCGAGGAGCTCTTTTCACAACTTAACTGACAGTTTAACAAATGTCAGTATGCCGTATATGATTCGTTCTGCAATTCTTCTCTTTGACATATTTACCGATACGAAGTCTGTTCTTCTGGGGCTTCTTTCCTTTTGGTAGCAAAACCTTATGCTGTAGTTGTTGTTGGGTTAATGAAGACCCCTTCAAGGCATTGCATTGTTGCAATCGGTTTTAGTGCCGGGCGTTTTATTGCCGCCTATCTTTCTGCATGATTCGTTTAGTTCCGTTACTGTGATTGTAGGGATGTTTTCTTGTCTAATCTCCCTTATGATGATCGTCAAAGATCTGAATCAGATTACCTAGTGCCCTTATGAATTGTTCACGACTAGGTGGCTGGTAACTTGTCCATTAATTTATAATTGCCGGTGTGAAAGTTGAAAAATTTCTATTTCTGCTTGGGCAATCCAGTGGCGTACACGGGCTTAACTGCAGCATGTTATATAAAAAGTATAGTGGCGCACGGAATTGCAAGACCTACTTCTTGGGTTGCTCTACTGAAACTGACATTTTTGATGATGCGAATACTCACTTAATTAGAAGTAAGTAACCGAGATTCGTGAGACAGAGCCAGGCGGGGTTAGGAACACGCGCCCTTACAGCACGATTATAAAAAGAAATATTCAGAATGTGAGCTCTTTTCTTTTAAACAATTTGTTAGCACAGTATCTCAACGAATGTCCTTCATACCTAAATGCTTCTATAGAATTTCCTGAATTTCTGAAAATTATTTCCCAGACTAAGATTAATTTTTCGATACACAGATATTTGAATAATTTTCCTCTGGCAATACTGCATGCTTAAATTCGCGCCTTCGAGTTGGTACCTATTTCGCTTGCCAGCATTTTGTGCAACTTTGTTTTCATCGAGGCAGCTAAATTACCAACAACCATAATTATATGCGGCTCTCAAATATAAACTTGAAATTCCTCGCAAAGATCTGGGGAACATTTAGTTTAAATTAATTGCAAATAATAATTAAATGTGCCCATCCATAGGGCTGCGCTACGCACTACTATATGTGCGGCCGCCTTTCATATTGGCACAAGTTCAACGGCCAACAATACGGAAATAGCACTGAGTTCAGCAATACCCCCGAGTGCGAGCGTGTACGTACAACACATCTATTTGACGTTTTGCAATAATTATAATACGAGAACGTAATAGTACGCATTGTATGTATCTATATCTATGACTGTTGTACACACTGTACAGCGTGCAGATAAAAAATTCATCATTTTTCTTTCTTGTTAATTTATTTAATATTCAAGTTCTTAAGTGCTATTTGAGCGTTTATTTATGACAGGAAACTCCTTGTGATTCTAAAAATACCTATATATACTGCAACGGAATGAATATACGTGTGGCGTGCGGTATTTGTCAAGTCCAACAGTAGATATGTATACCTATGACTACCTACAAAGTGAAAAGGCTAAACATGAGTGCCGTGAGATGAATGCTTAAAACTCGCCAAGGAAAATTGCAAAAGGAATGTCCTTGCAGGAAGTGACCGAACACATGGCCAGATTGCGGATAGTAGCGCCAGCTTATAGTTCGTGGGGTTCGATTTTGTTTAGTCTTTAGACAGTACGACTTTTTCAAACATAAATGTACCAAATTAGAAATAAATTTGAGGCGGTAATGTTTGGTGAATTTCTGACTGGGACTGCTTTATTAAGATACGCTGCAACATCAACAACAATTGCGGGGCCAAAGTATAATTATTTTTATTTCTAAACGAAAATAGAATATGGGTCGAAATTGCCGACCTATGGTGCTGAAAATATACCACGGAATACGAAAATACAATATGCTATTGGGTTCCGATGGGTGCGACAATGCGCAGATTAGATTGTTTTGTTTACTTAGATGTGGTGGATTTGGCAAATTCATTAGATGATTTATCAAACGCCACTTAGAATAGTGAATGCAGTTTCTTTTTGATGTCTCAACACTTTGAATAAATGCATTGTTCTTGGCTGACTTGCGAGAACAAGCATTCAGTGAAGATACATACAAAACAATTTTATTTTGCGGATACGGACCTGATCGTTTACCAGTAAGGTCTCTTCAGATAGCGCGGTTAATTGCCTCCAGTTTAGCAATCATTTCCAGGTAATTCTGGAGGCGAAGTCTTCCTTTGTAGCATTAAATGTACATACAATTTAAAAAGAAATCTGATGGTTCTGACATGAAATCACGTAAATTTGATGACACCTTTCATAGATTCTAATTTTAGGATTCACCAAAACGTATTCCACCTTAAATCCCAATTTGCAATGTCGCGTTGACATATTGTGTAGAAAGAGCGCGTTCATATGCTGCCAAACAAAATAGAGCTTTAGGCGTTTGACCAACTTTGGATCGTAAATATCGTCAAGTTCAATGCGACGCACGCCTGAAAAGACGTGCTTTCTACAAGGTATAAGTATAACGAACGTTTGACAGCATTAAAATGTTAAAAACGGTTTGACTAGTTCAATGGTCCTGTATCCGTATTAAGGTTGGTTGTTTTTTGAATCGATGTATTGATATATACGATTTGTTTCTATTTTAAACAATCCCTTTTCAATTCGGGCATAAAAATTACAATTATAATAAAAAAGACTTAAAATTTGTATTCTGTTTTGAATTTTTGTATATTAGCCAGGCGGAAATTATGGCGATCAAGGAGGCCCTGGCGTGGTTGCGGTATAATGTAATATCTGCAAGTTACATCACTATTTTTACCGACAGTCAAGCCGCGATTAAATCCTTGGAATCGGTCACCTTTAACTCCAAGACTGCCCTCAATTGCCGCCTATCTCTCAACGAGATGGCGGAACAATTCAAAATTCACCTTATTTGGGTGCCGGGCCATAGGGACATTCCAGGCAACTGTACGGCCGACGAACTCGCCAGACATGGCACAACTGCCTCGATTCTACCGGAAAAGGAGAATCTCTGCATGCCTCTCGCTACTTGCAAACTTCTTATCAAACAAAACGCGATAAACGCTACTAACCGCAGGTGGGCAAACTGCACCACTTGCTCTATCACGAAACAAATTTTTGCCCAGGCTGGATCTCAAGCGCTCCAGCGCTCTTAGATTAAAGAGATCCGACATAAGCACCCTAGTAGGTGTGATCACGGGGCACTGCTTAATAGGCAGACATGCCCTCAGGCTGGGTCTTCCCGCTAATGACTTCTGCAGAAGTTGCATGGATGAGGAAGAGGAAGAGTCCATTCTTCACCTCCTATGCACCTGTCCTGCTCTTTCAACTCGAAGAAGATTACATCTCGGAGAGTACTTCTTTGACAATCTTGGTGAACTCGATATTATTAATATCAATCGCCTCCGCCGCTTTACCTTTAGCTCCTGTTGGTTCAACGGGTAGTCTGAGATCATTGGATCCTGTGGTGTCACAATGGGCCAATTCTGGCCTAAGTGTGGCTGCACTTGTGTGTAGCCTGCCACTTTAACCTAACCTATATTAGCCAAAACCAAACCGAAGTTTTAGTCTGTCATACTCTACTCTCTCAATGCGCATTTGCTTCAAAGCAGCATTACTTTTACAACATTGGTCGCTCGCTTTGACATTTAATATCGTAAAACGTGTCAAAGCGCTCTGACGACGAATTGTGTATTGGGCTTAAAGGGTACGATCTTCTGCGACTTTTTGGTTACCGTACCCTTGACTTACACCTAGAGGGAGTATGATACATCAAAGGAGTTCCCCTCGCATTAGGATTCCATTCAGAAATAATTTTGAGTGTAGGCGTTTTTTTTTACTGATGATGTCTTTATTGCTATTGATGTGGGCATTTCATTATCCTCTAGATTTCCCCATTATGACCAGGTACCCGAAGGAGGGTCACCTAATTTCATCTACCCTATTCGTTAAGTTCATACAGGCACTCAAGCTTACACTTAATGATAAGTATATCAAGTTCAATGATAAAGGCTTTGGTGTCTAGCTTGACTAGAAGTTGCTTTTGGGACTTTCGATTCCTGAATATGGAGGGTGGATTTTTTTTTTACAAAACTCTCCCTGGCCAGTTGGAACAGTTTCTTGCGATACCTTGTATTCCAAAGGTTTGTGTGAGTTTACAGAACCGTCTTACACACCGTGTATACCGTGCGCTCAATGATCTTCATGGCTTGATCTTATAAATAGATGTACTACCTTCCTCGTCATCTCGAGCCTGTTGACTAAGATTCAAAGATCCTCTATTCTGGAGCATTATTGTCTACTCGCTAAATGTGGACGGACAAATGTAGTCGACGTGTCTTACCTTTCCCGACTTGATTCAAATCTTTCTAGAGCTCAAAAGGTTCGGATATATATAAGAAGTAGTTTTTCAATTCGGACGAGTCCCTGTTGGCAGCCTGTGGCGGCCATGTTCTTTTGGTGAAGTATGCTTGATTTATTGTTACTTTTGCCAATCACCATGGCAAGTTACATAATTAAGCAGCCCGCCCATATGCGTCGACTCTTTAATATTTAGTGTCCAATTTCGAGGTAAAAATCGAACAACACCCGAACGTCAAAGAAACGCCATATCGGCCGAGAATATTTCCACGGTCCGTCAAAGTGTGCAGGTGAACCCGAGGCAGTCAATTCCCCGTCTGCCTTTCGCAGACTTCATAACATGGAACGGTTTGGGGGTATTGCCTCAATTATCTTGCGATTTGACCCCGCAAATCTCGTGAGTTTTCTTAAAGTCTCAAGTTTATTTCAATTACCCGCAATCCACCGATGCCTAACACAATCACAGCCACCGCTCAAATTCAGCCGGATCTATGCAGCAGAGTCAGAAAAATTAGACCCCTCGCGCCGGGTATTCCAAAATGTTTACGTAGGCTTTTCCAATAGAAATATAAAACAGAAACTGGCAGTATAAGATCGGAAACGGAATATTGCTCAGTAAAATAAAATACATTTTAGTTGATGCATTCAGGTTCATATAGGTCCCTAGGTTTCTTCCAAAAATTCGGTGGTACGTACAGTCTTTTTTCTTTTGTTGAGAAATATTTAGGCTTTGAGAGGCTTTCTTAGGAGAATAATGATTCTCAATATTAGTCAGTGCATAGTTTAGAAAAAACTAAAATTTTCTTCCTTCAGCTTCACACTGATAGTGCTACTTTTAATGCCCGTAAACTTTGCGCAGTGGCTTAGGGTAGGGGTCTCAAGTTCGATCCCCGGAAAAACACAAATTAAATCTTTGAACTCGGCATTTAATTGTAGATCCTTTCCTTTTATGTGAATGGTTGTGAGAAGCTAGGCATCGGATCCCTTACGGGTTATATACGGACCTGCTGCTGCAGACCATATATTTTTTATTTTAAAACTTGACCTTCTTAAACTTTTGAGCACATGTAGTTGCAATGCTCCAATAAATAGTCGCACCCTATGCACCTGATTGCAGTTGATTCAACTACGTACTTTAAGCCTTATCACACCGATCAAGACCCACAAGTATTTTAGTATTTTGCAAGTTCTTGAACACACCACTGTTGTTGTTCGAATGAATGTACTACTTGAAAACATGTTATTCACACTAGAACGTGTTATTAAATCTAAAGCGCATTTTCATTATTGAGCTAAGCATGTACATTGTACAAGTATCTCTATCCATCTATCAGTTTCACAGCTAATACGCAATAGCGCAATTGTTCGCTCATATATCGAGAACACAGAAAATGAGAAAAATAAAAATCATACAGTCTACACATATTTGCATTGAATGTTTAATAAGAGATACATTCTAGCAGCTGCATTTGACCTTAATTTAGCAGCGGCGACTTAATAAAATTAAACTCTCGTTAGAATGAAATAGTACAACGAGTGCTCGCACTCGTATAAGAGATTGTCGGACGTTGTCTGTTTTGTTGGGGGCTCATTTCAAAGAAACACGATGCGTACTCGTATATTTAAATAATAATGCTTTACGCTGGCTGGCACTCATGATGCCCGATTTACTATCTAGCTAACCTTGTGATAATTGCACACGGAAGCAGACGGGCCGCTATAGAGAGACACGATTTTTTTCTCTTTTTTAATCGCATACCCACACTAATACTGAGCAAGAATTCACACTCAAACACAAACAGACACATATGTTTGTTGGCTATTTTTGAACTATCGGCAGTGAAAGCGTACTCTGGTGATGGGCGTGTTAAAAAATTGGCTACACTTTAGCATTCTATTTGGCTGAGTAATTAAGATGATCAAAAGTTAGCAAATGGTTGGGATATATCTAATAAAAAAAATAAAAAAATAAATTAAATACTGTATCTAAAATTGCGTTAGAATTGAATTAATTCGAATCAAGTAGTGGGTATTTAAGTTGCGGATAATGGAACGAACAACTTGTGTGAATTTATGAGTTCCCAAATGTTTATTCAGTGTCTGTGATGATTTATAATTTATAATATGTATTATTCATAGTTGAATACGGAGCGCAGCGGGATACCTATTTTAGATTTGTTGTCCGATGGCACCACTGGAAATGCTAAAATGCAATAACAAAAACCTGAAAATTTACGATTTAAAATGCCAATTTATAAATATAACATTCAGATTATTATTTATTGATTAGGTGATATCATACCTGGTTGGACAAAGGACCGAAATTAGTGCTTTGTTTTTTTTGCTCCCAATGAAACTGCCTTCTTAAGTTTTAAAGTTGGTAGCACAGAACAGACAATTAAAATTTAGGTACAAACAGCTTGGAAGTGAGTTAAATGGATGAGGATTGTAGAAAACCATCAAAAATGTTATCGAATCGCTAGTAATAGATGTTCTACCTTTTTCGTCGTCCCGCACCTGAGGACTAAGATTCAAAGATCCTATTTTTTGGAGCGTTTTTGTCTACTCGTTAATGTGAGCGGGCGGACCTGAATAGCCCATGAACGGCAGAATAGGGCACAAGTGGCATATCCAACACTCATATAAAATATGGATTCGATTTTTTGAATAAACATAAAAAAATGTCAAAAGAAGTGATATTTTCCGTTTGTTGTCGTCCAATTTATTATCAAGTAAAAATTGTTTTGAATTTTCGCTATACATTATGGTGGTTTGTATGCCTTTTCCCAATTAGAAACATTTTCAGTCAAGCGTAGTATTCTGCTCGCGCTAAGTTTTAGCGTCCCTAGCCTCCACATTGTTTTTCCACACCGAAGATAAAATGGTCGCTTGTCGCTTAATTATTACACATGATATTGATGGGACAAAAACCATATGTTCACGATAAATGGCAGCAAACTTAATTTTTATTACACTTGTAATAAGAATTTTCGAATTTTAAACTTCAAAGAGATCGCAAGTTTTGAGTACATATCTTCAAAACAATGGATACGAGAAAAAGATATTATGAATGCCGAAGCAGCGGAAACAATTTCTGTAGTATAGCAAGTAGAAGGCGACACTTTCCTTTCTTGAAGCTTAAAAAAAAGAGTTTTCCATCATTAATGCAGTAGGAATTGTCCTTCAACTTCCATATTGCTGATTGTTCCTCCACGAGCAATTTTGTTTTCATCGAATGTAAAGTATTTTTGTTTTGTGTTTGAGTTTTCTTTAACACAAATGTTCTCTGCGGTTTCCTCGAAATAATCCATAGTAAACACAACAGAAACTTGTTCCTCCGTTTTTTATGTCAAAATTCATCTTCAATTTAATATACCGGACATTTATTTCGTAAGCTAAATGAGTGGGGATTGAGAATTTAGCTAGCGAACAGGATACTCCTTTGCTAAACTGCGCCTAGCTAAATTTTATCTTTGTAGACATTTTTGTATGGGAGATAAAATTTAGCGCGAGCAGGATACTAGGCTTACAGGCGGACCTGCATCCTTCTGTGGAGTCAGAAAAACCATTTCAGGGGCTACAGTAAAAATCTATCACGTATTGAATCCAATGAAGTCTGGCTTAAAGCCCCTCTCCTATTTCCTGATAAACTTAGACAAAAATAACCTGCAAATTTTAACAGTATAATCAATGGCCATGGCCTCATGAAAAAACGCCTACACCGCATTGGAGTATCTCCGGATCGAACATGCAGACTAGATATGCCTTGAGAGTGATGAATCCTCTCTTCCCATTCTCATGGAATGTCCGGCTCTTCTCAACCTTAGGAAAAACATCCTTGCTGACATACACCCAGAGAAGATTCTTATATTCCTGACTGCCTCCGGAGTGAAAAGATGGCTCTAGGACCTTACCAGAGAAGGCACAATAGGCTCCTTTAATAGAGGGCACAGTGCCAAAGCCCCCTTGAGGGCTCTCTCGTTTTACAATCTAATCTAATACTAGGCTTTATCAAACAATAATTGTGTTTACGGTTTTGTTTCAGTTTTACTACTAAAAAGATCGAACTTTGAATCCGTAGAGAGCCTAAGGCTTAGGTTATCATTTTTGTGACGAACAGGGAAGGGGTCTACAATTTTCGCAACGTCACAAAGTGCACTGGAAGAGGAGCCGTAAAAAAAACTAATTATGAAATTTGGATTTTCCTAAGTGCTCAGCAGTCCGAGGACACTAACTATTGACTCATAGCAACTATGTGCCCTATGGTCGGTCTTACCTCGTTCCTAGCACGCAATACTCAATATTGATGCAATCTTCCTTTGACCTATATTTCATGTCATTAAAACTCAGTAAGGCCACCCAATTCCTTTTAAAGGAGAGACCCCAACTCGAATATCATTAAAGGACGACTGTCAATTGGAAGTGTGCAAAGTGATCGATGAAATCGAAGACTACCATGACACCAACTAAGTTCCCCGCATATGACATGTGTTGTACGCCCTCTGTCCCTTTAACTTCATTTCTTTATTATTAATTAAGCCTCACTTTTACGCCACGCTAGGGATTATCCCAGACAATTCGTAACATTTCCAATGTTCAACATAATCAATATTTATCTCGCTGTCTGGAAGGATTACCAAATACTAGTATACACGAGTGTCATAACATACTGTATATGCCACAGCAAAGCAACACATGTACGTATACATCAGCACCACCCTCCGAAGGACGACAACAGCGAGAACGACAACGAAGACGACGACGACAAAACTATTACGACAATTACACTTGATCATTATGACATTCCTTTCATCGGAAGCCCAGACATTCAGTTCCTTGAAAATGTCTTCTCTTTCAGCGCCAAAGACATTGTTCTATGATTGCCGATTATCATCAAGGACTCAATTCGTCCGTGCACTTTCCACCCCACTACGACTCAATCAAAGTAACTTTTACCCGGGTATAGGGAGAGAAAAGCCTTTCACCCAAATCAAATGGAAAATGTAAAAAAGTTTTCACATTTTCCAAAAAAACTATTCATGCACTTATATATATGTAAATAATATGTACAACAATTATGTATAGACATGAGAGTGCGTCACGAGGACATTTATGTAATTGGCCAAAGTATTTGTTGATTATCCTTATTATCAAAGTCAGGGGTTGCCGCCACTTTGAATGTACAGTTCAACGGGGAGCCACTGTCTGGAGGTATGGCAGTTTGCTATAGTTTCTTTCGAATAGGGGGAGATATGCCGAAAGTTTTTCTTTTTTGTCTTCTTCTTCTTCTCGAAGAGATTACTGCCGCCCTATAAAGCAAATAGGTATCGGAACTCGGGTTGAAAGCACCAGATATAGCGACAATCTTGCGAGTGTATTCCAAAGCTAGCGACAAAGATTTTGGTTATGTTGCTCTTTTTTGTCGGAGTGGAATTCTGTCGAGGAATCGAAAAGATTCGGCGGATGGTATAATCGATTAATCGGAATTATAACGTCTAGGTGGCGCCCGAAAAGAGTATCCAGAAAACCAGTAAAGAAGTCTGCAAACTTCTTGTGAATTCGTATGATCCACGTGTGGGTATATAATGCCAACGCGGGAGGAAGTGAGATGAGGTAGTTTCAGTTAGCAGGAAGTTCGATGATGTTTCTTGAGGTGCAAGAGGTGCGTTTACATACTGAACTGATTCGCTTTTCTGAAAGTGGGATAAAAATCTATATATGTACAAGTTAAAAATAATAAAATTTAAATGGTCATTAATTGCAGTCAGCTGAGCGAAGTTTATCTTAAAACGTTACATAATGTCGTGAAATGTGTTGGCCTGCTACGGTACACCATAATCTCATCACAAATTATATGGGGCATCACCATGCAATCATAATATTTGTACGTAATTGAGTTAGTCACCGCGGTCCGATCGTAAATCACTGACCACCTACAGGTATTTACAAATTAAAAGAGTAGGGGGTTTTATGTTTGTTACCGGTTGACATGAAAACTACTGGTCAGACTTAGACAACATTTTTTTTGAAATGTTTGCTAAAATTCCGACAAGGCTATAGGCTATGGCTTTTATTGTCATTTTCGTTGTTGTACCTGCCAATATGTTATGTTATGTTAAAGTGGCTCCCGGTACGAAAAAACTTAGGCCATTTACTACCATTTATGAAGCTAAGGATGTTAGCAGAACTGGTGACGCTTAGATCACTTAGATCATTGAAGAAGTATTTTCCTTCCTTAAGCTGGATTAGGGCAGCGCAGCTGCAAAGAAGGAGGTTGACGGACCTTCCGACTCTGGTGTTTTGAAACCGTCGGCGTCGGTGAATATCGACAGTGCTCCTTCATGTAGGACATTTTGTGAGTCCAATTGGGATCTGTCTTGTATTGCATTCGTGATGCCTTTTTTCAATTTGATTATCGTTGACATGTAATCAGTAGTAGAAGGTAAGTGGTTTGACTGTAGGAGGATGCTGGCATGTCCAATTGACTGTCCTCTCCATGGCTTTCCTTTCCTTATTCTAATTGCCGCGGCGGTAGGAGAAGTTCTCAGTGCGCCCGTGATGCTTATACAAGGCAAGCGTTGAGTCTTTTCAATGGCCTTCAGATGGAGCTCTTGTCCAAGCCCGGCCACCACACGACTATGCCGAATAGAAAACCGGTCTTATTACCGCTGTGTACAGTACCTATCGTTCCATATTGGGCGTGAGGCCCCATCTCGAGTCGATAGCCCTTCTAGAGGAGTAAAAAGCCACTATAAATTTCCTAGCAAAATCGGCAAAGTTGTTTCTCCATATATTTGGCGCTCTTTACAATACCGAAGTGCCGCCAAAATTTGGGGTGGGGGCGGGACGAGAGGTATCTTGACCCATTGAAAGGCAAAAAAGAGCGCTTAAGAAAGCCAAAATTTCCTTAAATATTGCATGCTATCATCCAGAAGCTGAGATGTAGAGCAAAATCTAGCATAGGATTGCCACGATCAGGCTTAGCTTCAGGGTGTTGGGTGCACACTGCACACTTCAGCACTTCGGGCTTGTATTATTCTTTTACAATTCAACTCTGTTGACAGATTTGTGCTATCTATCTCTATTTCTTTCTAAACGAGAGCACTAGTTACTGAACCTACAGATGTTGTAAATAGGCTTTAGGCGCCTATCTAATGCAAAAATGCTATGGCAAAATTAGCTTAGATTCTGTATTTGTATATCCTATGAAGTCAGAGGTTTTCGATTTTAATATGTAGATTATCGATCAGCTTAGCCGGACTTGACATGAAAAATCAGCAGATATCCAAAACGTTTTTAGAACTTTGGGAAACGGTATAGTCCCTTTAAGTTTCTATCGCGTACAGGAACAGAGAAAACACTACTTCGCAAATAGCTCTCAGACAAACGTAAGATAAGGAGAACATTTGTCTTCCTCGCTATTCCTGGGAAAGAAGCCATAGCAGCAACCACGATGATCAATCCATTATAAAAGCCCATTGTGGAGCTGAAACAGTTATTTCCAGGACTTGTAAGGTCACTTGAAGTAGACTGTTGTGACCGGGGTTCCTCATCAGAAACGTGTAGCAAATAAAAATAACCAAAATATTGAATATTTATATGTAGCTAAAGAACTGGAGCTTGCGGTCGTCTTACTATTGACAAAAACGTCGAAGATAAGTTCTAAAACGCACCGAAGGAGGAACTACCTGACACAAAAAATGGAAATTTTTAATTTAAGGCTGCAGCCACAGCCATCGCAATGGTCCAATTCCCATGATGGCCTGTTCTAGGATTGGTGCCTAAAATCATAGACCTGACAACCTTATGTACGGACAAACAGTCGTCCGGAACCCAAGGTCACAGTGGAACCAGAATTACTTAATGGCCACCAAGCTTTCGTCTTGCACTGTTTAATTTGATGATGCCCACAATAAAGGCAACTCTCAATTCGTATAGTAGAACAGTAGCATTAACGATCCTGATTCTGATAGTAAGATGTATGATGAATTTGGAGCGTCGTCGTATTATAGACTGAATGCTAACCCATGCTATATCGCCCTTGGTAGTCCAGGAAAGTGGTATACTGAATCTTTTTTTTTATTTATAGGCGCCAGTTGTTATCATTTATGTAATGTTTATATCAACTATCTGCAGTAAAGCTATGAAACATAGTTACGAATTGTCCCGACAAAATGTATCGATGATTTTATCGTTATCAGCTTAAAATACTGTTTTCATTGCTGATCAAAGTTACCTAAAACATGTTTCATTCATTACAGAATCGAATCAAATCAATCACTCAATATATTCAACAAAAATTTGTCAACCATTTCCTCGATTGTTACTCACACTCGAGTAAAACTGTCAATAGGCGATAACTTTTTATTATGCTCGCAACAAAACGGCTCGCAATAAATACCGACCCACAACCCAACTCGACAAAGTAATTCCAACTATTCAACTGTCATATGTGCGATAAAACTATAAAATAAAACTGCAAAAGAACTTCATCAAGTTGTAAACTCGACCGATCAACTCCTCGGAAACTGTTAGCGGTGGTGTCATAATAAAAATAAACTTAGCCCTGGCTACCATAAGACCAACCCGCCGACATGGCCAATATTTATGTGCACCCAACGACAGAAAAAGAAAAAGACTCAAAACTCCTTAAATTGTCATTCCATTCCCCTAGATCAGCCAGGAGCAGCTGACTATACCTAGTAGGATACTGACCAGGAGTTCAATAGTATGAAACTTATCCACAACCGAACGAAAATGAATAACCAAACAAAAGTCCTCGAACGACACAATAAAGACGATGGAATTCCGTTTCGGGGAGCATCACTCATTCACCAATTTTTTTTTATTAGTTCCTTTGTATATGTATCTCGAGGAGTATAAGTGAGTTAGAGGATGTGTATATAATTCAAGTGAATAGCGATAATAAAAGCATCAATGGTCATTGAATATCTAATTTTTTTTCTTCATCTTGTTGTAATATATTAAGATATACACGATGAAACTTAAAAGATAAGCGAGGATGGGTGGTGATGGGATAACCTTTTTTGGCAGAAAGAACTCTTCATGTTATATTTTGTCGTCTTTGGCATATACGACATGGCAAAGGGAGACTTTGAGGAGGACTTTCCGCTAGAGCGAATAGTAAGATTTCGCTGAAGGACATTTATTTCTTATGCATAATTTTCATTGAATGTGATTTGAAAATATTCAAGCCTAATTGAATGTTGAATGTTTCGACAGATCGAAGACGAAGTCTTTGATATCGAGATCAAGTGGTGGGGATTTTTGTTTTGTTCTTTAAACATTTCAAAGGAGAACGACAGGGCGACGATAAAATTGAATGACCAGTGAAATGAGTTGGATTTAGATTTGAGTAGAATTGTGTGCTCTGCTTTTTCATTCGTAAATTAATGTTTAATTATTTAGAAAGCGGATTGTCGGTGTGATTGGGAGAATTGGCCTTATATGGTAGAATGTTACATTAAATGTATATATATTTTGCTTTGGCGCTCAATTTTCGCATCAGTAGTTTGAGCTCGCTTGGCTTGTTAGCAACTAATGTGGTTATTTCTTCGTAAAGAAAAGTCTCAAAAGGAGCTATTATTCCGGACTCGACCGAGGAAACAAGAACACACAACAAGAGTATAGATAACACGTGACTGTGCCACTTGTTGGAAGAGAGAATGTACAGAAACTTGACAATCTTAAGCATAAGCTTTAGGTCCACTGTGAAAAAAATAGGCCCAAAGTTTGATTTATCTTAGGGGGGTTAAGTATAACATGGTTTAAAACAGTTTGAAACGTATCGCTATAGTGTGACAGAAATCTTATAAAATCCACAGGCTATTTTATTAAACATTACCTTAGCAAAGTAAAATAGTGTTTTACACCGAGAAAGCTTTCAGGTATGCAATCGTTTGTGACGAAGTGATATAAAGTACAAGGTGGCTGATAATTATTTTATTAATTTTTTAATTTATATAATTTATTTCATATAAAATAAAACTCATTTTTATTATCTATGTTTTTTATTTCTAACTATAACTGATTTTCAATGGCCCCGCGCTTGTTGGCACATGTGCGACATCTTATCAAAAACTTGTTTATCACTGCTTGTAAGGTTGCAGTTGGTATTTCTTCAATTATTTATTTATTTAAATCGTTTAAGTTTGTGGTTTTTGTTTTGTATACCTCCTGTTTACAATAACCCCATACAAAATCAGGTGCATTCAAGTCAGGAGATCTTGGTGAAATGGAAACCAGTTTATTTTGAAATGTTTGCTTCGCCTCTGTCATAATAGGCCTAGTTATGTGTGAAGTTGCAACATCTTGTTGATACCACACAGAGTTTAAAGGGATTTTCTTTCGGCGTGGTTCTGCGAAGAAAACGTCCTTCAATATCTTTTAATAATGGTCACCATTGACGGTTATATGGCGACCGTTTCCTTAAAAACACTATGGCTCGGGAATGCCATCGGGAATCTTGACGAAACTGCACACTACACTGTGACTCAATTTGCGTGCTGTTCCCTCCCATGGAGTATATCTGGAATAGTTTAAAATAGTTAACTATAGTCTCATACCCATGTGCTTGGAGCAGTAATAAAATTACAGACTCGAAGACATGATAGCGACGCAATCCAAGTGTTGATTTAATCGTCCCAATTGTCAATTTTTGGTAAATCTAAAATTTAGTCTGTAAAATAAAGAAAAATTTGAACCGATTAATTACACAGGAAACAAGTTATTACATTTTCTTTTAATAACACGTTTTATCAGCTACCCTGTAGTTATTTTGATTTACGTCTCGACTTGTTGTTTGACTCTACGTTCTTTTCGGATCCCCACCCTGAAAGAGAATGGCGATAAAAGAAAAGATCATGAATATAATGCAACGGGTAAATTGGAAGCCCTGAAAACTAGCTACTTGATTTACTATTTAGAGTTTATGACCAGTTTTTAATAATTGATTTGGAACACCATATTTTATTTCACAAACATTTTTTAAATCGTTTTCGAGATTCGGATATACCTACTGTTGTAAACACAAGTTTTTATCAACATCTTTGTTACGATATCGAATCGACGGCTTTCAAATTAAACTACGAAGTCAGTATCTAATGGAAACAGATTGACATGGCTAAGTTTTACAATTTCGGCTTTAAGAAAGCATTTGATACTTCCATTAAAGGCTGCCGTTGAAGACTTCGAAAGATAAATTGACAGACAGTGGGTCGTAGGTATGAATAAAACAATTGCTTTTACTCAAGAGAAATGTCAAAATCGAAGAATTTGCTACGTTTCGTATAAATAAAAACCAATTTGAGTTAGTTCCAATTTTTGACATGTTCGAAAAGCGGCGGCACTGGCTTGTACAAAGTTGATCACCTAGACATTAAAAAATCACACATTTTAAGCGCAGCGTTTTTTTTTAAGGAGCAATTTTAACTACTAAGTACTACTTTTAAGCAAATATTACCGACTTCTTCTTTTTTCAACCATATTAATCATGAACCTTAAAATAGTGTGAGTTCATAAATGTAAAAATGCTGCATACCTGCAAGTTCCGCGTTCATTATTGTAAAAGTACTGCATTATCATTGCAGTAGTTTGGCAGCACCTGCGTTCATAAAAGAAAATTGACAGTCAGCATGCTGTCAATTGTGCATGTGTTTTTGTTTTGTTGCCGAGCTGCAGAAAAATGGCGGAAGAGAAGGAGTAAGTAAAATTCTGGCAAATTATTTAAATTTCCACTGAGATATGTAGGAATAACTATTTATTTCGCATTTCAAACAATAAATCAATAATTTATATTATATAGGAATGCACAAGAGCTAAAAATCTGGTCTGATGACGATACAAAATTGCTTGTATCCTTTCGGCTTGCAATGGAAGCTGATTTTATATCTGGGCGAAGGAAGAAATCGGTGCTCTGGGGAAAACTTTTAACGGAAATAAAGACGATTTATCCCTTATTTCCGTACGACAAGTCTGAAATTGTCCGGAAGTTTCAAAATTTAAAGGTTTCCTACCAGCGGATTAAAAAAAGAAATAAACAGAGCGGGAGGGACGTCTCTTCGTGGGACTATTTTGAAGAATTCGACCGGGTATATGGAACTCGTCATAACATAGAACCACCACGCGAGCTTGTGGCAGAAGTCTTTGGACAAAGTGATGAAAGTGAGAATGAGGAGGAGGAGGAAGTCCAAGAGCCACCTACGAAGAAGATAAAAAAAAATTCTAAAATGTCGAACAACGATGTTATGGAATTCTTAGAAAAGGAAGCTGAGGAAGATGAGCGGCGACACAAGGAAAATATTAGCATCGAACGCGAAAAAATCAAGGTTGAAAAACAGCGTTTAGAGGTTCTCTTATCTCTAAAAGATGCTTTAGAAAGAATGGCCAATTAAGCTGCCACCTACCAGTATCATCAAAAAAGGAAATGTGATTTTTACTTTGTGATTTACTACCCATTAAGTTTTTTTTATGTCTTAATCCTTCAATTGTTTTTTCTGTACTAAATTATCTGTAATATGAATAGTACAAAAAATGAAATAAAAAAAAATGTGCATATCAATAAAATACCAAATTTTTAAAAGTAATTCATATTTTATTGCCTTGCATTTCAGGTCTGAACATGGAAAAGTAAGCTACGGACTTCTTAAGATGAAAATAACATTGCGATTCGATTTCTCTTCTCTTTAGCTTCATTAGGAGTATGAAGTTAATAAAATTTAATAAAATTGTATAGAAATAAAAACAAATGGAAAAATTTGAATGCTGTGTTAGAAGTGGATAGTGAGAGTTTTGCAAAAATTATGAGTTTGGAGAAGATTAGAGTGGGTTGGGTAAGGTGCCCAGTCAGAGAATTCTACGATTTAACGAGATGTTTTAATTGCCAAGGGTATAATCATAAGGCAGAAAAGTGTAAAAATGCAATAGCATGTGCGAAATGCGGTGATAGTCATAAATTTAAAGACTGTAAGAGTGAACTTATAAGCTGTGTCAACTGCAAAAAAGCGAATGAAACTTTTGGGCTAAGATATAACTGTGAACATGAAGCAATCGATAAAGACTGTCCAGTTTTCGAAAGAAAACTGAAAGTATTAAGAGAATCTATTAGATATTAGCAATCAACGGGGCTAAGATTGGTCTATCTTAACATTGAAGGTCTTCGTAACAACTTTGATGAGTTTAAAGTTCTTATACTGGGAAAAAATTATGATATTATTGTGTTATCAGAAACTCATGTTACCAAAAACATTTTAGACAAGGAGATCAACGTACCAAACTATACTCCATTCAGATGTAACAGTTTGTCGTCTCATACAGGAGGAATTGTTATATATGTTAAGGATGAACTAAAATCAGTGACATTGTCGAAGAAAGATGATAACATGAATTTGTGGTGGTTATCAAATTATGTTATAACTAGCAATTATACATGTGTAATAACTGGCGTTTATAGGTCCCCAAGCTCTTCGGAAAAAGATTTTTGTGAAGAATTCGAAATATTATGCGAAGAACTAAGTGATTTACGGAAAGATACTATTATAGTGGGCGACTTTAATATCGACTGGTTTCAAATTAATAGCACCTATAGAAAAAGAATATATAACATTTTGAAAAATAACTTATATTTTCAAATTATGAAGACTGCGACAAGGATAACAAATTCATCTTGCACTCTAATAGACTATGTGGTAACAAATAACAAACGAATTAGCGCTTCAAGTGTCCCAAACTTGCAAATAAGTGATCATCAAACAATATCTGTTGAGATTAATAATGGAAAGGAAGCAAAATTATTGACTAAAAAAAAAAATAAGTCAATAAGTGTAATGAGGTATAACAGACGACTTTTTCGGGAAGCTTTAGGAAATAGTCAAATGAGTACCATAAACAGTGCAATTGATGTTGACTCAATGGGGGAGCTGTTTCTTAAATCTATCAACGAAACCTCGGCAAAGTTTATTGTTAAAAGTGAAATTAATCAGGACAATAATTCTAAATGGTTCAACAAACGGCTTCAATCGCTAAGAATATTAAAGATTCGAAAACACACAACAGCAGTATTGTGCAATTCCGATGTCAATTGGAGGGATTACAAATTGATAAGAAATAAGTACAAAAAAGAAATTAAAAAGTGTAAGGAATCATTTATTAAACGGAAAGTGCAATGTTCAACTGATCAAAAATCCATGTGGAAAAATTTAAAAAGATATGTGCTTAAAGACGAAAAATTTAATGAAATAAAAAGCATTCAGTTTAATAACAACATTTTTGACAGCAATAAAGTCATAGCCAACAAATTTAATGATTTCTTTATTGAAAGTGTAGTCTCAATAAGTGATTCTATACCGTTTGTGCCGTTCTGTAACAATATTGCTGATACAAATTGTACTTTCAATTTTAATTTTGTGACGTACCAGGATCTTAAACTTATTCTAACGGAAATGAAAAATAAAGTTGACTTTACGCATATGAGTCCAAGGAGATTTCTTGACAATTACGATATACTCGGACCAGCTTTATCAATGACTATTAATAAATCATTACAAACAAAGACATTCCCAAAAGCATGGAAGCAATCTTTAGTGACCCCTATAGAAAAAGTAAGCAATACTAAACTATGTGAAGAGTTTCGCCCGGTTAATGCGTTGCCATTATGTGAAAAAGTGTTTGAGAAGATTGTTTTTAAGCAGTTAAATAATTACTTTGAATCAAATAAATTAATAATTGACATTCAGTCAGGATTCAGAAAGAACCATTCGTGTGAAAGTGCAATAAATTTGATAATTAATAATTTTAAGGAAGAAACCGACCAAGGAAAGAGAGTCTTGTGTGTTTTTCTTGATTTAAAAAGAGCATTTGAAACAATAGACAGACAAATATTAATAGATAAACTTAAACGATATGGAATAAAAGGAGGTGAAAGTGATTGGTTTAAATCATACCTTAGCAATAGAACTCAATGTGTAAAAGTTAATGGTGAACTATCATGTCCAAAGGATGTTATGTTTGGTGTACCACAGGGTTCGGTTTTGGGAACGTTGTTGTTTATTATATACATAAACGACATGAAAAGTGCAATAAAAAATGGAAAACTTGCATTGTTTGCTGATGATGCGGTGATATATGTGTCGGATAAAAACTACGTACAATGTCAACAAAAAATGCAACAGGACCTGGAAAGTGTTTCGGAGTGGCTGAAAATGAATAAACTTAAGCTGAATGTGACAAAAACCAAACAAATGATAATAAATAATCGGCAAGAAGAGAACGTAAGACTGAAAATTGACGGTGAATATATTGAACAAGTTGAGGAAATAAAGTATTTAGGTGTAACAATAGATAATAAATTGACTTTTAGCAATCACGTCGAGTACTTGTGTAAAAAAATAGGGAAAAAAATTGGTTTTTTAAAAAGAATTAGAAATGATATATCAACATTAAGTGCAATAAACATTTACAATGTAATAATTAAACCACACTTCGAGTATTGTTCGTCTATTTTATTTCTGTGTTCTGATTGTATAGTACAAAGTTTGCAATTGTTACAAAATAAGGCCATGCGATGTATTTTAAAATGTAATAGATACGTCTCAATTCGTTTAATGTTAAATTCGTTAAAATGGTTGTCGGTAAAACAAAGAATAATAATGAATGTTTTATTGTTAGTGTTTAGAATTAAAAATAACCTAATGCCTATTTATTTATTGAATTATGTACAGTATGTTCGTGAGGTACAACCCTATTTATTAAGAACAGCCAATAATTTTAGACTACCAAATCTTCTAAAAGTAAGATCTCAAAATTCTTTGCAATATAGAGGCTTCAAAATGTTCAATGAATTGCCAATTAGTATTAAAAATGAAACAAATCTTGCAGCTTTCAAAAGAAATTTAATCATTTACATTAAAGCTAATTTTTAAGTAGGTATCTAAAATTCTTATACAAAATAAAATACTGTGTATTTGTAAAATCTATTGATGTATATGGCTAAATGGCTTTCTTAAAAAAGCTAAATAAATAAACTAATCTATCTATCTATCTAGTTGCTGATGTTCCCCCAATGTGTAAGTTGTATTATTACTTTCTATGTCTCGTGACTGAACAGCCGAGTGAGGTTCAAGATCCTTCTGTTCTATGATAATATTGTGAAGAACAACACAAGCAAATGTTATGTATTTTGCATAACCCAAATTTTTTATGTCAATCAATTTGAGAATCCGAAACATAGATTTAAGTCTTCCAAAAGCTTGTTCTATACAAACTCTTGTAGAACTATGTATGTAATTGTAATTTTTTTGAGTGTTGGTAAGATGTCCGTGGTCCCGATATGGCACCATAAGATAACCATTCAGTGGATAGGCAGAATCGCCTAAGATATGACCATCCTGGATTACTCTTTTGGAACCGTTCTTGAGTGCTTTTCCAATTGAACTGCGCTCCCAAACAGAAGCATCATGGCAACTACCAGGATAGCCAAAACATATGTCAATAAACTTTTGACTGTGGTCACATATAGCCTAAGAAGAAGCAAAGAATTTAATATGTATAAAATTTGTATACTATATATTATAAAATGTTGGGCACCTACCTGCATATTAATAGAAAATGTACCCTTACGATTATAGTAGCTCGTAGGGTCTATTTTGGGTGCTATTATGGGAATTTGGGTTCCATCTACACACCCAAGAACGTTTGGAAACGGATTATTTCTCATGCTTGCGAACTTGTCCATTATTTGTTTTTGCTCATTAGTCGAATCAGGCCATTTTATATGTCTCTTTCTTAAATTGAAAAGCAATTTGGTTATTTCAATGAAATATTTGAAAGCTGCTCCTTTAGCAATATTGAACAAATTACTAATTTCCCTAAACGAACAGTTATTGGCAAGCTTCCAAATTGTTAGGTATAGTGCTAGCCTCAAACCCGTTTTAGGCCGACCGAAATTACTTTTTTTCCAAAATGGACTTAGTTCATTTTCCACAACCTAATAGAATTAATTTTTAAACGTAAAAACTAAAAATGGAATTAACTGAAAAACTACCTTAAATGTTGACCTGGACATACGGAAATGATGTCGAAAAACATCATCGGGAAATTCATAAATTGTTTTGTAAAAGGTCCTGTTTTTTGGTATATGTCTAGCCATCAGCCTCCAATTTTTACTATTCAACAAATATATCGTCCTTTTTTTCTGATTTTTCTTTCCGCCAGTTTTTTTGTTAATGCTTTCCAAGTTAATACCATCCAAGAGATTTAAAATGAGTCTTAATATCATTTTTTTATCAGCCATGTTGAGCGATGGTGTATCTAAAACTTATTAAAAATATTTGATACACGCGTTGTCATTGACAAAATGGCTTTTAATTCTGTCATTTATGACTCTGTTTACATATGCAATTATGAACTCATTTTTGTCAATGCATGATGACCGCATTCATGCAGCAACTTTTGCGTTCATAAATGTATTCATTGAATATTTTTTGCATGGCATGTGCAACAATGTTGCAATTATGAACTCACCCATAATTGCAACCAATTGGAGTTTACATCGGAAATCCACATCCATTGACGTGCAATTTCAAAAACAAATCAGAAACTCCTGCTTCGCTTGTCCTTGTACTCAAAGATCTTGTAAGGTTTAAAGCATAAAAACAGTGAATTTGGCGCTAAAACATTTTAAGCAGAACATTAGAAAAATTATTTTTACTGAGAGTTACATAGTTAAGTTATCATCTGTTTTCTTTCATTTAACTGCTGAATTGTATACATAACAATATAATAAAATAAAAATAAACCAACCAAACTGATGATATGAACGAGTTTCGTGCGATTCAGTCGTGCACTTTCTTTTCTTTTTTATTTATTTCTTTTCAGTTTTTCTTTGAATTTTTTTGACTTTTGATAATTTCCCCACAAAAATTTGAAAATAAATTCAAAATAAACAAACCACCGGACAGTTGTCACTTGTCAAATATAAGCGAAGAAAAAGCTATTTTCGAAATTTCGAACTGACTTTAGCAAACTTGATTTTTATTCATACCGATTCAAAGCATTTTCTAAGGGCTTTTACTTTGCTAAAACCTTTTGCTCAAAGCAAATGCTAGTTTTTATTCATACGACCCAGTATTACCAATTACTTTCCACAACTCTGTAACTCTACGGTGCACCTCTCTCCAATCAAATTATGGGACTCTTCAAATCATTCTATATCTTAACAATATTTTCAGACGAAATCTTCTTATTAGAAAAACTTTAAAAATGTCAAGAAATGCAATAAAAATTAATTCTTTTATTTGAAAACCACCTCAATATATCAATGGAAGAGGGAATTGTGAAAATCATTTAACGATGCTGAACTAAATCTTAAAAGTTTTTAACGATTTAATGAGTTTTATAATTAATGCTCTGAACGTGTTATACTAATGTTTCGAGCGACCCAGTCATGCACATTATTCAGATAAGTAGCGATTGGAGTTTACTTCTAAAATAGATTCATGAAAGACTAAAATCGGAAAAAATTTGCGGAAGGAAGGTGTAAACAAAATTTTCCAAGGACCAAATTTACTGTAAAAAACTTTTTAATCAGTCGTATTCCTCGAACCTCTTCTAAGTCGAATTTCCCTGTTACTCGTATTTTTCATTTTTGTTGTATTCTCTGCAGTTTTCCCTAGAAAATAGTCCTATAAATCGAAACTACCTCTAATTGGAACCAATTTTTTCGGTTCTTGCACTATTCCTCTAAGTAGAATTTTAGTTTTGAGGAAAACAAAATGAAGAAAGCATCCTCTCAGAATGTCCCGTCGGCGAGGTGTTTCTATATCTACGAATACTTAAAAAAGAAAAAATCACGTGTTAATGGCTGGACAGCAGTGTACCAGAGCCTCATGCCTTCCAATGAAATGCGTGTCGAAAGGCACAGGTAGACTTTAAGTGGTTTAAAGGGGTAGTATGCAGAATGCTCAGAGAATAAAATATATCTACAATTGAAGTAGTAATAATTATCAGTTATCACCTCCTCTTTTTGATCTCAAGTGAAAATTCGACTAAGAGCGACTCTATTTTCGTGGAGAGAAGAATATTAGTAAATAGTAGTGGAACAGGAACACTTGTACCTGTCTTCGGGTGGAACTTTTGATTCTCTTAGTTCCTTTTACTACCAGTCTTTGTGTAACTCCTTCCGTCAATAAAATCGAATACCAAATTCCTGCTGCTCACTTAATCTATTCAACACCAACAGTACAATTACCGTGCGCCCTTGCTAAACACATGCTTCAAATAATTAAAGCAATCATTATTTTCGCTGCAAAAGATTTCTATCTAAAAACGCAATTCATAAATTTTAACTTCAAAACGAACCAGCCCCAGCGAAGGCAGTTCAAATTTTAATCACTTTAGTCATTTTGACAACCATAGTTAATGACATCCTTTCGACAATCAGACTGCTATCGCGAGTGGGGAAGCAAAAAAAACCCTCTTATTTTGTACCTATCTACGTTTGGTGTGCATATGTTGCACACACTAGTATACGGGATAGCACAGATTAGATGTTTGGGTGTATGAATTTTTCCAATCGCATCTGTTTGGGTTCACACGGTCCCCGCAAAAGAATCGCATTCAAAAAGTTTCGCTGTCCTTTGTGTGTGAATTTTTTGTATTATTATTTTCTTTTTTCCCCTGATATCAATCGCGTGGAAGACTCGCCACCTGATTTTTCTGTTGCTGCTGGTGGTGGTGATGGTGACGGTTGAAAAAGGAAGGAACACAAGTTTAACTTTTTGGATGTTGTGACTTGTGATGCGGTTATGTGGGGAGACTTTTATATTATCTTAGACACTTTTTTTGAAGTAGGTATGGATAACGAAATGAGTTTGGATGTAAACAAAAAAGATTTGTTAGACTAAACATCCTATAACAATCTTTGTGGCAATGGATGTTGTATAAAAAATTTATAAGATATGACATTCGTTGTTAGGGGTTCGAAACAACACAGTCACCTTAATTAGGCTGGATGTAAGGATAACATTTGTGTAAATTAATATCGAAATCGTAATTTTTGTGGTTATTTGGCAGAAAAAGAATATTTTAGTTATGCTTTTTCTGTGACAAATTTTTTTTATTTTAATAATAAAATATTACCTAAGGATGTTCTAAGCTAGAGAGGATACTTCAGAATTCCAGCAATGAAACAATTGTATACCTACTAATTATTTAATTAGTTAAAATAAATTTGTCGTATTTTAATTTTGCAAGTTTTCCTTTATACTTTAACAGCTGACTGGTCGTTTCCTTGGATCCTATAATAGGCACCTTCATAAAGCGTCTTCCAATAGGGACTTCTGAACTTTGACAGATGCTATATTTGTCAAATTGGATGTCATTCATTCAGTCTGTTTCGAAAAATCACCAAAACACGTGAAAATGATATTATTGCTTTATCAAAATGGGTGTTCTGTTCGAGCAACTTTCCGCGCGCTTCGCCTATTTATGGATGAGGACTATTACTGCGGACGTCAATTGTTGAATCGAAGACCTTCTTATGCATCCCGAAAAAGTCACTGTATGTGTGTGGATTTTGGGCTGGTGAAAGCGCTTAATGAAAGACCCTTTAGATCCTACTTGAACTATATCAATGGCCTTGTAGTGGGTATCTAACCTTAATGGACTCGCCTTCAAATTCTCTCTCTAGAATAAATTAAAAAATAATAACCACTGATGAGAAATGGCCACCCAGTTGGTTAACCATTAGCAATGTTAGCCAGCCGGATCCTTAGGACAATTTTAGTTCAAAAGTGTTTGGCAGTATATGAACATTTTTTATCCGGTAGTAAATACAGTTCATACTGCCTGTTTGTAAAATTAACATTTATCCTGATGAAACTTTCTAGGTACCCACAGGCAATGACAGTGAACAGTTCCTAACTGCTTTTATTTTATTAACGCGAGATTCCTGAACACACTAGGGTTTTTTTTTCTGGGCTCTAACAAGCATTCCATTTGGCACTGAAAATTTCCATGTCGTTGTTGTTAAACACAGTTTATGCGAAAGGTAGGTATCCACTCTCGTTTTTCTATTCTCTCTTTTCTTTTACAAGCCAAATGTCATCACTTCTGACATCTCTTAAAATTTTACTACTCGAGAGAAGTTTGACGTGATTTCGCAGAAAATCCGTGTCATAAAAAAAAGATACATAAAGACGAAACCAGAAACTAGGTGCCACATTTTATGGCTCAATCAATTTGTGGTAAATTTAAAGGGTTTTGCGTTTTGTGTGACAACCAGAACCATTTAATTGATTAAATGTTTCAAACGGCCGAAACAAACTATTAAATTTGACATTCGATTATTTATTTGTTGGGATGTGGCATTTTGACGTAATTATTATGTGGCGCTGAAATTAACAGCACTTAACCGGCTGCTAAATGAGATATTTTCCGGTTCGGTGGTAACAAAGAATCGTGGACGTTGTTGCTGAAATATGATAGATGCCATCAGGTTGCCTTAGCATTCAAGCTTTGATCTTAGATAACTTGAATGGTAAGAGACAACAGGATGCAGATAAATAAACACACGTTTTAAATATTACTAATGTTATATGGATACAAAATGAAAACTTGATTCATGTCGTTCTCAGCACCTTTTCAAGTTGTTTACTTTTCACTTTTGAGAACGACCTAAGTTTGTGAAATGGTTTCAAGTTAATGATTTCGGGTGCTGGGCTAATCCTTCAAGTTAGACATTGACTTTGGTTGATTGGGAGAGTAAACAAGACAGTGGTGGCCTATACTTTGCAAAAGACTGGAGATGCCATGTTGAGGGCCAACATCACGACAAAATTTACGTTTCGTATTTAGAACTGAGCCGGAATTTCGATAATATTTTCTAATAATTTCCGCACTTTCCACAAGTGTGATACGATGTTTTATAAAATGGCAAACCTTATTGAATATTTTGACAGATGGATGTAACTTCGACAGCTGATGAAACATAACAAATTCAAAAAGTATCATTACTATCTGGCCACTCTTTAATGTAAAGTAAACTGTTTTGAAAAGACGGTAGACACCGACTAAAAAACATTGGCACTCGTGTCAAACATTAATTGGCTTTTAATATATTTACGGCCACCCCCTTTTCTCAGAAAGAGTGGATGAAGCTTGTTCGAATTTTTAAAATGTATTAAGATTATTGCCAAATCATCCTTTTCTACGATTGCTTCTTGATAAAACTTTTTTAATATTTCCGACCTAGTCAATTGCATCCAATCAATCAGGCTTTTGGCGAAATAACATTTTTTACAGGAAATGACAAAAGTTTTCGCAATCAACAGTAGCTGTAAAAAAGCAACTAATCGACTGAAAACATTCAATCGAAAGAATTATTTTGAATTTTATTTACCATTTCTTTGAAGTGTGATTCAAGTGTTCATGTTGGACGAAGAGTTGCAATTAAAAACTTTAACTGTTGTCTGCTAATGTGTGCAAGAGTTCATAAAAATATTCTATTCTTGTTTCACAGAAATTATTAATCGAGTCATTCGTAAAAGGAGAATCGGTAATACGGTCTACTCCTACATTAAAACGCTGATATATTGACAAAATGTCGGTAAAATTGTAATAGAGGTATTAACATAAAATTAGCAAGGGGAATTCACATTTAGTCCTTCGAGTGAACGGTTGTGTGATGTCAGTGATGAGTTTTTTTTCGCAAGCGGAGGTGCTCGTTTCACTTTATTTTTTGAAGGAAACACTAGCTAGGGTACAAGATGTTTATTCGATAATTTAAAATATACAAACGACGTACCTTTATAATAAGATTTGTATGCAATAAGACAGATCATGCAACCTGGTTCCTATTCGGTGTATACGTACTTAGTATCAACACGACAATTCTTTGTGTCTGCTGTCCGTTGTGGAATTCCCTCCCCCTTACTGTTCGATTGATAAGTTGAGCGGCTCTGTTCAGGAAGGAGCTTCGACGGTATTTGGAAACACTTTAATGATGATGATGATGAAGAGATTTCGTAAACTTTTTTTTCTCTTTGTTAACTTTTTATTTTATAGATACTTTTTATTTTTATTCTATTTGTACCTAGTTTTCTTTTCTCATGGAGTTGAACTCCGACAATAATTGTTACTATTATCTGTTAAATATCAAATTCTAATTGTTTTTTACCAACCGAGTCCAATTTGTTCAAAATCTTCACTGAAGCTTACGCTATTTTATAAGATACTAGCTGATCCGGCAAACGTTGTTTTGCCATAAGAATTATTTCTAGAGCAGTATCGAAAAGTGGTAAATAAATAACCATGTTTGACCTAAAATGCTTCAAATTTGTAGAACATCTCCTGTAGATAGTTTTAGTAATCAAATTAAGCCCCTTTTAACAATATATAAATACTAACCAATACCTAGCTTTCATTGTTGTTCTAAGGTAGTATTCCCGAACTATCTCCCATCCAACGCTTGAGTTGGCGTATAAGAGATATTTCTTACCACTGTATAAAATAATTCTTCTTCCTTTTTATTACCGTAAAGTTAACAACAGGTATTCTTTTCAAATGTTAAATCACACTCTCCTCTTTTTCTCAATCGTGTACATATTTCACACCCTATCACTCTTTTTCCTACGCCGTCAAGCCTCAAGGCCCAACCCCACACACCATTGAAATTTAAAATGCGATTAAGGGTGAATAAAATGAAATGGAAGGGGCCCACACACCTCATATAACATACCTGCACCCGCAGTACTGTGATTGCGCATGACAAATAAATATTATCTCAAAATCAACTGCAATTGCCGCTTGAAGGCGGCTAAATTAGACTTTGGTCTGTATATTAAGTTACTAAGTAAATTAATTTTGAGTCAAGGATGACACATAGAGCCATTACATTTGTGCAAATTTTCAGCATTATTCTGTTTGATTTAGGGCAAACTCTCTAAATTATTAATGAGTGCACATCACCTACAAATAGAAATGAATCCAACCGCGAGGACATATACTTTTATTAACTCCTTTTAGGAAAATTTTAGAACTCAACATATTCCCAGGCGACTACAACTTTTAACATTTACCCTAGAATTGAATTTGAATTTTATTTTGCTCAAACTCTTTTAAAAATTACAATATTTTTCCTGCGATGCAAACATTTTGGGACACTGCAAAATGCTATCATTTTTGTCCCGTTAATCTACATCCAGGCCCAACTGGAGTTTTTTTCTGCTGAGCATTCTGTAAACTTCTATTTTCTATAAGATCTTCCAATGTTTAAAGTTTCCCATGGACTTGCTATTCTTCTAGGCTCAATAGAATTTAACAATTCTTTTTAGACGAAGGATTGCATATGCAGGGCAAAGCTGGTTACTATAATAAGGGGACTAAACAACTGATGACAGAATGCGAGAAGTCAAATATATAAGAGTGACAGCTTAAGAAAAAGACTTTGGCGCCATCTGCCTGAAGTTATCTGTATTATTTTTCTGATTTAGCACACTGCACATTTTAGCGAATTTGTAGTCAAAAACTTTCAATGAGAAGTAGAAGTAGAAAGTCCAATTTTTTTGTGCAGATCCAGTAATTTCTCATTTTTGTGGTCTCGCGTCTCGGACTCACTTCTTAACTGCAGAGCATCAGGTCCTATAACCACGCTACAAGTATTTACAAGTTTTGCCATTTTTGTATCACAGAGTTGATTTCATATCCATAACAGACATTTGTAAAACTTGTCTACCTGTTTGTGTTATAGGTCCAGCTAGGTAGCCTGCGCCGGCACGAATGGATTCACCTCAAAAGATTGTTGTACAACTGCTTGCCTTTGCGTTTGAGATTCATTACAGCTAAACCAAATTATATTTAACACAGTCCAGTCTATTTCCAGTTTGAAACGCCCTTCTACTTATAAACACAACATATGTATGTCAGAGGAGGAGGAAAAACAGTGGTTATCTCTCAGCACCACTTATATTAGAGGCTAACACAACCTAATTATCTCACCCGTGCTGATTATAAATGGCTTCTTATCGCCGCACAGCAAATACTGTTTAATTTGACGTACCACTGTAAATCAGGTCAATTCACTAAAAAGAATATGGATGAGAAATTTTTCCACAAGTTGTACTGTAACCCAACCATCCATAGACGTAACTAAACATTTTATTGCATATTATTAAAAAAGCAACCATATCATTAATCGTATTTTGCTTGCAATTTCCCAATTTCTCAGAATTTTCCTTTACTTATTATCAATTTGTTGATAAGAGCGGCGAATGCTCTGACTAAGTTTATAAATGTTTATGGCAAAGTGAGAGACGAAAAAGGTTTTTTTTTCTCAAAGAATGTAATATGCTACAAACGAAAACAAAACTGACAAATTTTGTTGATGTAGCGGTAGCGCGTCAAGTCAATGGACGATAATGATAATCGGTTTTTTAACTTTCTCGCATTACGTAGTAAGAGAAAGGTATTGTAATCGTACAAAAAATCGAACTCGAGATTTTAATCAAATCTAACATTACGATGATAGAGGAACTCGAAAAAGTGGGTCTCGCAATTCTGTCCGTCTGTCCGTCTGTCCGTCTGTCTGTCTGTCCGTCTGTCCGTCTGTCCGTCTGTCCGTCTGTCCGTCTGTCCGTCTGTCCGTCCTTTCCTGAGCTCCACAGCGCAAACGGCTGGACGGATTTCTCTCAAACTTCGGATTTGGAGTCTATGGGCTTACAGTTCGGGGCCATTTTTTTTTTGCATTCTGACCCTATTATTAACGGTACTTCCCATATAACGGTTTTAAACAAGTTTGATTTTTTCAAAAACGGCTCTAACGATTTCAACCAAAATTGATATTTGGGCTTAAGTAGGTGTGGTTAACATGGCTGCATACCCAGTTTTCCGCAGAAAAATCGAATAACGGTAATTTTGAAAATTGGTCATATCTCAAAAACGGCTAAAACCATTTCGACAAAAATTCATATTTAAGGTAATACGGTTATTCCCAACATTATGGCAAACTCAGTTTTTCCCATAATTATCGTTCAACGGACCATTTTAGAAAAATGTTGTTTTTTAAGACTTTATTTAATTTTGGTTTACTTGAAAACGGCTGTAACGATTTTAACCAAAATGTATACTTGCACTACCATATATAGGGTTAACATGGCTGCATACCCAGTTTTTGGCTAAAAAGTCGAATAACGGTACTTTTGAAAAGTGGCCTTATCTCGAAAACGGTCAATACGATTGCAACAAAAATGCATTTTTAAGGTAATATGCTCATTCCTAACATGATAGCAAACTCAGTTTTTCTCTAAATTATCTATAATAGATTTTTGAAAAAAGGCATATTTTGAGAATTTGGTTTTCCTTTGTTTTACCTACATGAAAACGGGTAAAACGATTTTGACCAAAATACATACTTGCAGTAAAATTGACGTTTTCAACATTATTGCGGCCTTCATTTTCGATTCAAATCACCGGAAAAGCTGATTTTGAAAACTGCTCAAATGTCGAAAACGCGATTTTCGATTTGGATAAAACTTTAAAAACCACGTAATGCTAACATCCTGAACAATACCCTATACTCAGTTTTTAGCTAAATAGTTGAACAAGATTATTTTTCGAACTCAACATTGCAATATTTGTTACTATTTTGTATGCATTATTTTCAAAAATCAGCTTTACCTAAAGATTTTGACTGAACACAAGTACTCTTAATAAAATCCTGTACTTAGTTTTTCTTGGAAAAATGCAAAAAATGCCGTCTTATAAACATTACCGCACTACCAGTTAAGATGTAATTACAACTACTCGAAACTCCTTTTTAGCAAATATTTCCCACTTCTTCCTTTTTCAACCATATTAATCATTAACCTTAAAATAATTCCAACCAATTGGAGTCTACACTATCAGAAACCCGCACTTCAATTACCCCCAAACAGGTGCAAATTCAAAAACAAATCTCTGAATTCTTTCATCACAAACCCTACTTCGAGTCATGGCCACCTACCAGCATCACCAATTTGAAAAATCTTGTTTTATAGCCTATAAACAATAACAAAAGAAAAATAATCCAACCAAACTGATGATATGAACGAGAAAGTTTCGTGCGATCCAGTCGTGCACTTTATTTTAAGAAAAGATCGAGTAACTTTTAAGTCAACAAAAGCAGGAGCACGCGTGGGTACCTATTGTTTTTTTTTTTTTTTTTGATTTGCAAAGTCTTTCTCGTCACGACTACTGTCCTCGCCAGGAGTAGGTAGCGCACTGGTGTCACTTCTGATGTATATAATCTGACATTATTTGGGATAGTCTTATCTATCTACCTACAAAATTGAATTATACGCATCGGTTTGGCTGAAAATTGTTTCAACCTATATGGTGGCATAAACTAGACCTTGTCCGCTCCTACGATCCGAAAACACACCATTCCTTTGCTTTTCATATAAATCCAAAGTATTTCAAGCGGCATGGACGGTCTGTCGGAAATTTTCATTCAGTCAATTGCACTTTATGCGGAAACAAATGCACAGACGCTAAAATACTAAACGCTGTGAAGATACGAACGACACAATGTAGGTTGTCCTTGTCGGCAACACTGTCTTTTGAAGCTACAAACAACCAGTTCGTTGTCGGGCGGTGTTTGTTTGCCACGATATATAAAATGGTATACACGTTAAGTTGACACAACGTAACGACGTTTTCAACGCACAGCCTCACTATTTCAGTGCTTGGTTTCGCTGTGGAGATATTTATGTTTAAAATTGTACTGGATTGACGTTTCAAAAACATATCTACTTAAGGCAATCGAATGATAAATTTTAAAGTTATTCAATGTTTACATATGGACGGCGCACCAGTTATATATATAAAGATATGTAGATAACAGATATAATTACGAGTATTTGTATCGCTTCAACGACCGCCATGAAAATTGTGACATCTAATGTATTTTTTCATGGAATGCTATCCACTGTATTGTAACTCGCCACTAGATGGCGCATATTAACTTGTTGCGGTTATCTTAGTAGGTACAGTGGGTACAATCAAAAACTTAGTTGTCTTAAGTCGACTAGATTGGTCTAGGATAGATGTAACCTTAACGCCAAAACTAGATTGGTCGGGAACGTCACTTTTCCTATACGTCAGCCACATATGCTCAGTCACGAATACCTTGACTAGATTCGTCGGCTACCCCTCCATAAACGTCAACTGACACAGCTGCCCATGTGACCGACCTAGGCCAATCAAAACTGAGATACGAAAAGTCGGTCAGCTGTCAGACTTACTAAACTAGTTACTTGAACGTCCCCAGTCACACTCACAACCTCCTGTCAAACAAAACAGCAGCGCCAACTAAAAAGTGGTAGTATTTTCTGCGCTTTGATTAAGCTGTCACTTTGACTGTTGACGTTTGTTTGTTTGTTTGTTTGTTTGTTTGTTATTCTCTCTAAGGCTGACTAGCCACGTCATTTTTATAATTATATATCTTTTGTCACAAAATGCTCAACAGTTAGTACATTTTCCTATCGAAATATTTCGTAAATGGCACAAATTTTGAATAAGGTTCTATAAGGTTTATGTATTATAGTTTCAGTTCTTGTAATTTAGCATCATTGGCAAAAGCTTTTTGTATTCCTCGCTATACGCTACGCAGTGATACTGAAAGACTTAAAAAAGAGTCATTAGGAACTGATTTAATAAAATTCGAGAGGCTTGAAGATCTTTACCTTTCTTGTAAATGGCATTCAAGTTAAAAGCTGAAGACAGGACCAACGTTTCAAGTCAAAGGAAAATCCTTTGCGCAAAAATTGAGCGGACTGGTAAAACTAGTCCCCGTTTAATAAAATTTATAGGTAACTTATATCCATTCAGGAAACTTTGGGTACCTTAGAAAGCACTGCTCTGAGAAACGGCTACTAAACCAGAAAGATGATTCATTTCATTAGTCCAATAAAACTCCCTAAAGCAGTTATTCCACGCTTTCTAAATTTGTTTCTACTTGAGATGCCACTGTGGGTACAACCGGTACAAAAGAGATCACGTCGCATGATATTTATGCAAATATCGTAGATATAAGAAGTGCTAAGCGAAATGTCAATAATTCGGCAAGAAATTCGCGTTCCTTTAAAAGCCTACAATTATAGTAGACGTTAGACGCAACTGGGCAACAAATACAGACACTTATCCGGAATAAAACATATACGTATGTGGTACCTACGTTGCGCACGACACACCTATCATCCATATCCACCACATACAAATGTCTTATGCCAAACATGTCAAAACGAAATCAAATTATAATTTCTAATATCGCGCGATCAATCAATAATCGTTAAACGAGTTATTTGATATTATTTGCAATTCGTCATTAACAAAAATTATGAGTGTGCTTAGCCATATCTGGTCAAATGCCAAAATTGTAGTGCACACAAATATACTATTAAAGATATCATACATATGCCGGTTTTGACCTTGACTCGATAGAGTATGCAAAATACAGTCAACTTAGTCGTGACCTTCACGATGATTGTATGTTTGTATTTTAGACACCCTGTGAGTCTCTCTCGAAGCCATTGTTAAGTGGGAAATGTTTTTTTTTTCTTTCTATAAGTATACCTACATATTAGACGCGCTTCAGTTCAAGGTCTATTCGAAGTGGATTTTTGTATTGCTCTTAAGTTAACATTTTCTTTTCGCACTTCTTTTCGATATACATTTATGTGCTCAGTTTATTAAATTTTGCCTATTTGACAGAATGAGCGTGTTAAGTGATTCTATGATGGGGTTGAGATATATTTTCGAAAAAATATATATCACGACAAATTGATCTGTTCCTTGGGACAACACAAGCTTTTGAAATGGATCAGATCACGGTAATGAAACAGAATTGGGATACGAAATGTGCAAGTGAAATTGAAAATGCTTACCGATTAAAGGACATAAATACCTTCAAGTATTTTCAGGAAAAATTATACGGACTTGAGGTTTTAATCAGACAGCTCTGTTACAAAAATTTCAATTGGTAGTGCTCAGACCAGAAAATCTAATTGTGAAAATATATTTTTAAAAGATTTTGTCAACTCAGAATAAAAAATTCGCGATAACAAAATATAAAAAAAAACTAGCTGTACCCCCACGGCTTTGCCCGTGCCTTTCATATTAAGTCCCGTCCACATTTCGCAAAGTGTTTTTTTTTAAGGGAGGTGCAACGGCGGAGGTGTAAAACTGCCCCATTGTGTTGAACACCATTTACAAAATTTTAAGGCCTTATAAAGGTGGTATATGAGCTTCAGTTAGCAAACAATTTCGTTCAAATTCAACGTTTTTGCTTTTTAAATAAGTTTTTTTTTAATTTTTTTTGGCCTATCAATTGATTGCGGTAATTACCGACATTTTAAAAAACTCAGCTAAATTGTTTGAAAATTACGGGCGACAGAGGAAAACATACACTTTTTGCCTCTTTGTTTTATATAATAGAGATGCAATAGGTATATAAAAACATAATTGGAATCCAATCCAAGGTTTTCTATTTTTATAGTTTTTTATTGCACTTTGTTTTTATTTGGTTACAATTTTATCGGCAAGAGTGTCACGGTAACCTATAGGGCCCAAAACTATCCTATCTTTCAAGTTCACAAAGTTTCATTGAAATCGGTTGAGCGGTTTTGAAAAATGAAATGTGCACCTAGAGCGCCACCTGTAGAGAATTTTCCTACTTTTATTTTTTCCTAAACCTTAGCGTTGTTCGAATTCAAATGTTCAAGTTTTCCAACAAATTGGATTAGGTATTTATTTAAAAACTCAATGGACTTTTTCAATCTGGCACGTAAAGCATAAGTTCGCATTTTCAAACAAAAAAAAAAAAATGCCACAACGTAACGTAAACATTAACATCATTTATCATGAAGATGATGGGTGGCAATTGTGTAGTTACATAGAGTCACTGCTTGTGTCCCGATCGGCGCAGGTTCGAGCTCCTCCGGGGGACAGCAATACTCGGCCACCCAAACATATAAGAGAAACGAATAATATCAGAGTTTCTCATCCACCACACTAAAAGAGTGTGGTTTCAGCTTGGAGTACAATAGACAGGTATTGGTCTTGTCTGAGTGCTCCAGGATTTGGAATCCCCATTTTAAAAATTAAAAAAAAAATCATGAAGATGGCGTCGTAAAATCGCTCCATAAAAAATGTATGGGAAAATTAACTTTCTTCATATTTTTTCGGGTAATTTTTTCGGGTATTCTTCTTGTTTGGACGGAGACCAGTCCGAAGCGTAGTAAATAATATCACTTTCTTTTATATATATGATGAAATAAACAAATATACCTATATGTAAATAAAAATGAAAATGTCGAAAAAGAGGAGCATTGGCGGAAATTTCCTTTAGCGGGACACTTGGAGGGACTAATGTTCAAAGGCGGGACTGTCCCGCCAAATGCGTGACATCTGGCAATCGTATTTCTTGTGGTTGCCTTTACCTGTATAAATTATTTCGCTCTATTGGATGATCTTTGGGTTGTCCTATTACCGGGGTGGAATATAAAATTTACGGTTCCATATAAAACTTCAAGATTTTGGAATCTTTGTATATTTCCGTATTTTTGAATCAAAAAAAAAAAAAAAATAACACGAAACACTTTGTTTTAAACTGCAGTTATTTTAAAAATGTGAACCATATATAAATTTCGGCGTTAGGTCCTGTCGCCCAAAACCATAACGGCCAATGAAACAAATGAAAAATGAAATGTGAAATGTCATAACGCCCAAGACATTACTAGAAAATTAGCTATTGCAAGTTTCGCGTGCATTTCGGTGTTGTGACACCGAAGGAAATGACGTAAAGTACGGTGTCCTGTTCGTATACTTCAAATGAAAAAAGAAAACAATGAACAAGGGGCTTTGCGACATTTTATTATCACGAATTTGGTTTTGAGAAGCCTTTTGTTGAGTGGGAAGCCTTTGTCGAGAGATCTCTGACATTAAGTCATTGCTGTTCTTTGTTACGTCGTTATTAACCAATTTTTGGAAAGTCCAATAGTGTGTCCTAAACCTATCGGTGTTGATAGTGCCATTTCGAGCAAGTGCGGCTCCGGAGATTTTGTGCAGAAAGATATGTGTATTCGGTCCTTATATTTACATAGTAGGACTATGTGAAGTAAATGTCCTCCTGTTAGTATTCTCAGCTTATTTTTGTCTATAGGTTGATCAGGAAGTTGGATTTTCTGGGCGAGAATTTGGGTACAAATTGTCCGGTGCAGTTCTGCCCAGGAGATTTAAGCCAGACTTCATTGGATTCGATACGTTATAGCTTTTTGAAGTAGCCCCTGAAAAGGTTTTTGCTGACTCCACAGAAGGGTTCAGGTCCGATGTGCGGAATTGTAGCGCCGATTCTAGCCAGTGAGTCAGCTGCTTCTTGCGAGTAGAGAACAACTATGTTTTTCTAAGAAAGTTCGTAGATGGCTGTGAATGCTTCTATGACAAGCTTTGATTTCTTCACAAATGACTCAGAACATTGAGAGCTGCTTGGCTGTCTAAAATGATGACCTTTTCTTGTGTAACAGTCAGAGGGCACAGAATGGAGAAAGTAATTACAAGAAAGCTCCTGATTTATTGAAATCGTCCACACCTATATCCACTACTGATAGTTCTTGCCAAAATTCATATAGTATGGAATATTCAAGAATATGATTTTAAACATATGCAGTAGAGAACCAACCGAAAACGTAAATTTGTCAACATTTCTTTTTTTCTTATGCCCATTCGTCCTGGCGGCCAGTTGATACCAATTATTCCATCGCCGTGGTGATGGATTTCTGCTCCCTTCTTCGCAACACCATATCCATGGGAAAGAAATATTCCGCAATAATTTGATGTGATTAGGTGGACATGAGACAGTGCTCCTATTCGATGATGTATATCTTTAACTATATACATTCACCTACTGCGTAAAAGTCATGGACGCGGAATTAATGCATTACCGTCAACCTGGCCAAGCATAAATTCATTTTCTCGACGATGAAGGTCCGTTTGTCGATGCTCATGAAATTTAATAGGCCCCGACTGTGATTGTTATCCAATTTGGATACGGCAAGATGTATGTCACCAGACAAATGGATAGAATGATACATCCAACATCCTCGTCCTTAATTAGGTTAATAATACAACATGTGCGGCGGGAAACAGTTTCATGACAAAAAAAAAACAAACCCCTTCGGCCATTACTTAGAAAAATTGGTACGTCCTCCTCGGGGCATATACAGTGCTCTCAGATTCTACCTCAGGACCTTCGACATAAATACAAACTGTCAGCATATTAAATATGAATATCACATACCTATACTCGTGTACTTGGCGAGGAAGACGAGGCTCAAACTTGCGTGGGCCCGACCCGCATCGCTCGGCAAACATATCCTGGGAAATAAAATAAAGTAATTGATTTGAATTCTACCGCAGCAATTTCGGGAGAAAATGTCATACAGATACACTATAATACAATGCGAAAGGGTGGCAGTGGCACGGCATACAGTCGAGGGTGATGTCATCGCGTGCGCGGAGGCAACCGCTCACCCCCTTCATACAAATAACTTATCTAAGTGAACTGCTTCTTCATCTTATTTCATCACTGCGGGGTTATGTGTAATAATTTTCATTTTTTTTTCGTCCTGCTCGCCCTTTTCTTCCGTACCGGTATTACACTGACAATGGTTGGTGGGTGGATGCTATGGGGAGCGATGCGAGCAACGAAGCAACGAGTTATTCAAAGAGACGCCAAGAAAAGCCAAGATGAAGGAAACTGTGATTTTTTTTCAAATGGTGGTATATCCTTTTATCGGTATCGGTGATAAATGGCGCCAACTTGGCGATGGTGCGGCTCTAACGACTGCGTTGACGGCGGCGGCGGTGTATGTTGTCGTGGCGCTATAACGCGTGTATGAAGTATGAAATTGCCATGTATACCTTTAAAGAGACATGGGGGGATGGTGATGTCTCAATGAGCTCCATGGCACTAAAGGTAAAAATGATTTTGTCTCATATTTTTTTGTGCAGATTGACTTGACTCTTGCTAACCTCATCACAGTATAGGTACTATATGAAAAGACAAAACGATGTGTGCTAAGGACTGCTCGTTGCGCTGCGAAAAGAGCTGAATTTATAAAGAACATCAAATCGTGTCGGACAGAATTTATAAGGAGCAAGTTGGTTGTCTTCGGTGGAACACGATAACAAGCATTGACATTTAGTAACAAAAGAATAGCCGCCTGGGGGTGGGGGATGAACAAGAAGCAAAAATTCGCCGACATGGCAAATGAGCAAGTGATATAAATTTGTGTAAATTGATGCGTTCCAGGGTCCCGATTGTGGGACGTTGTCGAAGTCGAAGTAGCAAGGATAATTGAATGGGTTATAGATGGGCGTACATCGATTCGATTAGTTTGTATAGGTTGCGGATAAATCGTCTGTTAATGGCTCTTCAATTGTTTGTTCATTTGTTTGTGTATAATTATAGGACTTTTGTAGGGGGTTTGGATTGAAATAGCCCAAATTTCGTTTCCATTGGGGGAGTGTATCGAAGAGATACTAGGTAATTGATCTGAGGGCTTTTGTGTGGGAAGACTGATCTCTGGTTTTAGCGATGGGTTTTGGAATTCTGTGTTGTAAGTTGTTGGTGAAACTCTCGGGTGCCGGTCAAATGGAACCTTATGCCATAGTGAAATGAACAGACGCTTAGGTAGGTATGAGTACGTGGGTAGAATAGCATATGATGTGCTTTTTTGTTACCACGTCTCGCATGCGCTTGTTTCAGATGATGATTGTTGAGGATGTGATACATTTGGTACCTATATCCAACCTGTGGAGTTGATGCAACTGACAGTAGTATCCCTTCACCGGAAATGTTGCTAAGGCCGTCGAAGAATGGTTGGTTTAGTGACCATGTCGAAGCTCCGCACTGCTTCGTTCCTCTTCCATTGAGTTCTGGTAGAGAAATTTACTTGGAAGCCTTTTCTTGAAATTGTCGTATTATACCTATAGTCAGTTGGCAGCACTTAGCCTCCTTTAGTCTTACAGCACTGCATAATGCAAGATACACGAGCATAGTAAGGGCATCCGTTGGGGTTGACTATGGTGCACCCGTGGTGCCTGTACTGTCTGTTATTAGCAGTCTTTTTGGTTTTGTAAAGTTCATACGAGTAAACGGTTGTGTACATTCACAAGGTCATCCTTGCCACTTCTTTCCAAAGACTTTGCTGCAGGCGTAGAAGCAACACACGCCATCCATTCTCTGTTAAGTTTTCTTCGGTCGAGCATGATACCCATAGTGGCAGTGGTTGACCGTTAAGAGTTAAGACGGGGAAGAGCAAAATCGGGTATAGTAAAAGCGCAATTTTGTGACCCAACTTAAAGAGTTGGGCGCATTAATTTGAAATTGTGTCGGCTAAAATTACTATAAGAGGTGTATACCCTTTGGTTCTAATGGGTCACTAATCTCCTTACGGGGACGATGTAAGGTTCCTATTTGGTTGAGGCGCAGCTTTCCATCAGTCTTTAACGACGTACAAACGGCCACCTAGGCTCTCGGTTGAGTTTCGGCGACTTTTACTTCAGATCATCGAATTTAAATTAAGTTCATCTTGTTGATTGATAGCTGAGATTCTTTTAGTACTTGGTTTGTACTACAATAGGCTGGGTTTACGGGTTCATTAATCAAAAGAAACTTGATATACCACATTTACGGCCGTATTATTCACTTGGTTAAAAAAGTGGTTTAATTTAGACCGTGGTTTAAAATCATAAACCCGCACTTCCCCCAAACACGTGCAAATTCAAAAACAAATCTTTGAATTCTTACATCTCTGAATTCTTACATCACGAACCCTGCTTCGAGTCATAGCCACCTACCAGCATCACCAATTTGAAAAATCTTGTTTTATAGCCTATATAAACAATAATAAAAATATAAATAAACCAACCAAACTGATGATATGAACGAGAAAGTTTCGTGCGATCCAGTCGTGCATTTTATTTTTTTATAATTTGTTACTTTTTCTTGAAAAAAAACAAAAGATTTTTAAATGGGAACTGTCGTTTGAAAAAAACGCTGTGTGTGAACGGCTTGTCCGATTGAAAAAATCTTAAAAGCTTATTAGTTGAGGCTTTTAATTCAGCCCGAACTGTGGAACCGTCTAAGAAGATGACTGCAAAATCTACCATAGCATAGTCTCGCATTTTTCAATAAAGGAATTACTAGTCAAAGTCCCCCTCGTTCACAAGTGGGTAACCTATAACTTTTTGTTTAACGCAAGAACAATCGCTTTCTCTTATTGCCAAAGTGCATTCAACTTTCAACTCTTTATATGCATAAAGCAATACTTATGATCCGTGTTGAATACCCATTCTCTCCTTACAGACACATCTTAGACATGACGACAATTCAATTGAACTCGCTGTTTACCAATATACTTATTTGTTTCCCATCTTCTTCTACTTGTAGAACTCAATCCGGCATAATTTGTCACTGCACAATCGCTTCATGAGAGTACAAAACGAGGGTACCGGCAAATCATCCTGGTGGATGCTGAATCCCGATGCGAAGCCAGGCAAATCGGTGCGCCGAAGAGCCGCATCAATGGAAACGTCCAAGTACGAGAAGCGAAGAGGACGTGCCAAAAAGCGTGTTGAAGCACTTCGAAATGCCGGTGTTACTGGTTTAAATGATGCCACTCCATCGCCGAGCAGCAGTGTCAGTGAAGGACTTGATCACTTCCCCGAAAGTCCTCTGCATAGGTAACTATTAAATTTAATATGTAATTGTGTTGGCTGAGTGCGGTTCATTTTTTTTTTGGTTTCCTGTAACTATTGCTCTTTTTTGAAGTTCTTTTATAAGTAGATAACCATTTTTAATGCTTTGAAAGTAGAGGTTTATGGCGCAAATTATGCATTGCAGAAAGCTCTCTGATTGCATTCAAATAGAGAAGTTTGTTTTTATTGATTAATTTTTTCATTGTTTATTGGTACAACTTTTATAAATGGATTTTTTATCATTTTAACTCATTTTGATAATAAAAATACAAATAACACGTGCACGAATATTTCATTTCTTAACGGGCACATATATTTCTGTTTAAGCGCAAGGATTTAAAAAAAAAAAAAAAAACTTTCTTCCACCTCCCTTGAACTTTGATAAAAAAAAGTAAACCACTTATAGCTCAATGAGAGATCGGCGGGAACTTGAATAAACGAAGGACTGTCACTGTTATTGCTTGGTAGAATAAAGCCAATAATCTAATAAAACGCATTTAAAATGGAACAGGAAACAAAATTAAACAAAAATGTATACCTAGGTACATAAAAAACTGGCTTAAAAAGTATGGTCTGGCAGAATTGTTATTTGATAAAATTTTTTTAAATTCTATCAAATATGTGGATGGACCTTTTTTAATCGTTTTTAAAAATTGCAACAACAACTCGTCATCATACATCGAATTCATGAACTTTATATTTGTTTTCCCGATATTCCGATCTTTGGCGGAAAATAATACAACTCCGATCGTCCTCCTTTTTTATATAAAAAAATAAATAAATAAATAATTGGCGCAACAGGTCTGTGGTACTCTAGGAATAGCTTCTCGCAAACAATCGTTGTGTGTGAGTTTTTAATTTTTGGGATGAACAGAAGGGATCTACAATTTTGCGTCGAGTCCAAACGGCTCATTCAGGAGCTCTTTCTTGACAGTTTTATTTTTGATGTTTGTCAGACGTTCGCTAGAGGTGGCGCAGTGGAAAAAAAATCTTAAGATCGAATTAAGGTTTTTTCGGGGATGGAACCTGGGACCCCGCGCTTGGTAGTCCAACACACTAAGCCACTGCTTTATATAAAAAAGTAAATCCAAGTCGGGGCAGTGGCTTAGTGGTAGTGTGTTGGGCTACTAAGCGAGGGGTCTCAGGTTCGAATCCCGAAAGGGCCAAATTACATCTTAAGGTTTTTGTCCACTGCGCCACCTCTCGCGAACGTCTGACAAACATCCGAGAGTAAAACTGTCATGAATGAGCTTCTCAATTAGCCGTTTGGACTCGGCGTAAAATTGTAGATCCCTTCCATTCGTCCCAAAAATCGAAAACACACACAAAACGAATGGTTGTGAGAAGCTAGGCCTTGGGTCCCACAGACCTGTCGCGCCAAAATATTTATTTATTTAAATCCAAGTACTTGCATATATCAGGAACAATTAAAAAAGAAATTTATTTAATTTTAAAGTTAATTCAAAAACAGTGTGATAAGTAATTATTTGCAGGCAGCGTCTTAAAGTCGTCGATAAAGAAATTGTCTGCCGTATTGTGGAAGTGTCATAAATTTAGAAAAGCAGCTTCTTAAAATAGGGTCACGACTCAGACTTGAAGGAATGAAGGAATGAATCAACCTTTCGTTGATTGAACTTCATCATCATAGTTTTGGCGGTTTTCAAATTCCTACAGAACACGTTGACGAATTTTAGATGGTCCAGTTTGTTGTTCGATAGTTGTTTCCTTTTACAATTTGAATCTCTATTGGCTGTCGCATAAATATATATTTTGTTTAAGAAAGGGATATTCCGTTTCCACAAGATTCCATGAGGGATTGCTGACACTGCTGAATACAAGGCCACTCCCAGAGGGAATTCAGCCGCCAAAAATTTAGGAAACAAAGACCAAAGTCATTTTTCCAAGCGGGAGCCTTATCTGGTATGGTACACGAGATTGGTACGAATCACACTTAAACAATTCTCCCCGAATGGTACTTTCATTCGGCAAATTTTTAATGTTGCCCACGCAAAACGGAATTGGTGCAATATATAACCGCCAGTGGAACGTATTTGGCTGGCTGGTGCACGGTGAAAATAGTAGTGGCCATATAGTATGGACAGTGGCGGACATAAAAGTGTGACGAACAGGGACGTTTCGTTAAATTTTGTACACACCGCGTCATGTTTCTACAAAGTTTCACATCAATTTCGCTGCAATGATCGATCGAGTAAAGAAGAATTTTCAACACTCAATTACAACAACTACTTTCTACTTAATATTTCCGAGATTCGCACTAGTTATTTATCCCAAGTGGACTTAACAGCAGCAGCCTATGTAGGATGTGGATAGAACTTGCAAGTAAACTGCAAACTAAAAGTCGAAACTCACAACATTTTATACCAGTTTATATGCGACTAGAACCGTTTTTTTACGCATTCGTCAACTTAACTTTGCTTTACTGAAGAAGACGACAGCTGTCGTCAAAGTAGCAGATGGTTCGGACATATTTTTATATTTTAGACCAACGTCATTCAAAAAGTTGTTTTCCGCTGATAAGCTACAAACGTTTAATAAAAGATGATGCTAATAAAGTGTTTTATAGTTGCTGCAAATGAAGTTTTACTTTTCATGTGTGCTTATAGGGTACAGCTAAATGTGCTACATAAACATACATCTTATACACTCTAATCCTGATTTTAGATGTTGAAGTATATGGTCCATATAAGTTCAACAATCAGCTTTTAATTACTGGAAAATTTGCAATCCTGTTTGAAAGCTTTTACCTTAAAATTGTAATAAGTGGACTAACAAACACCCCTTCAAAACCCAGTATTTTGGGATAACAACTGCGCTTAAGCAAGTGTTTGGACTTGTGCATGTAGCATGCACTAATTTGCAATATTGAGAACGAATATATTTAGAAAAAGATGCGACTATTCTAAAGCTCCCTCTCAAACCTGTCGCAATCTTCGTCTACACTGAGAAAGCTGTAGAGCTCCACAAAGTGGTACCATTGTGTTTCATGAGTTTACTGTATACATTAAGTGCATATTTTATGACGGCTAAACCTGCAATAAAGCTGTGATTCTGTCAGTTATATTAAACGCAAAGCTACCTGAACCATAAACCAACATTTCAGTAGCATCTTAAGCCTGTTGAAACCTGTTAAAAAATCGTCAAAGAGCTGCACTTACAGCCATTTGAATCTCTTCAGAGAACTCAGACATGAAAGACATATTTCTCAAAAGTTTTGCAATACCCTTGAACTTAGCATGGAATATGTCGTAGGAACCTCAGGAATCTGATCGCAAGAAAAAAACTGTCCGAAAATATGCAAAGAGTTTTCTTAATTTTATTTAAAACAATGTGCGTTAAAAATTAAAAAGAGTTAAAAACAAACCGAAGGCGGCCTACAATTTATGCCGAGTCCAAACGGGTGCAACATGTAGTTTGTGTTATTTCGGGAATCGATACGGGGACCCCTTTATAGGTCCCGTTTTATAGTTTTCCGTAGGCACTTATCACAGGTTCAAGTTGCCAAATAAAATGGTTGACAAAATATACACTATCCGCCATCTTGTGGCAGCAAACATTTTAAAAATGTCAGCAAAATCGGTTAGAAGGAAATCCTTCAAAGTTCAGTTGCAAGATTTCATAACAAACAATCAACAAATCAATCGAAACAATTCTTTTAAATCAATGCTGAAATCATCTGTGTATAGAGTTTAAAATGTATGGGATAGCTTTAATACACTCATACCTTTTTTCTAAAGCTAAAGACTCAAAAATCATGTGCTTCTATTTAGTTAAACATTATGCAGTCTGCAAATATGCAGATAGACGATAACTTAGATGTGATAAACAACTAACGCTACGTACACAAAGCAAAGCCACTCGTCAGTTTTTTAATCGAAACGTCAATAATTGTCGCATCTGACAATCAGTTGTTATATATGCTGTAGAAGCTGGAGCTAGCTTATCCTAATCAGAACTCTGCAAGAAAGAGATATCACTGCCGCATGAGTGTGTTTGTTGTAGGTACTGAAACCGCTAGGTGCTAGGGCATGCAGCTAATAATGGATTGCAAGATTTTGCAATTTCGTTCGACATGAGTCGCACCTTTCATTTCCATAAGTTCGAATTATAGAGACTAAGATTGATAATCCTAAAATCCCTTCACAAACTCTAATCGTTAAAAAATCTCCGTTGTATAACTTATAGCTATAGTTTTTTTTAGGTAAGTCCTAAATCCTAGGTAGATCCTACTTTGTCCGGGAAAGTTCGGGGCATTCAAGCTCTTGGTAGCTGGTTTCTTCAAAATTGTTTTGGCCGCCTTGCTTGAAGCTATCTTTTCACTAATTAAATTTATTTAATTGCCTTTAGTGTGTGTGTGATCTTTTTTTGTTAAATAGGTGTAGGCTTTACTTATAGCACATACTCGTTGCATACCTAGTTAAATACTTAACTGCACAGTAGATAACATTATTAAGTTTATTATTTCTATGATTTGTTTCTGTTGTCATTTTCATTTTATTTGCTTTTTTTTCGTTTTTCCTTTTTCTCTTTTTCGTTTAAATTAATATCCGTGCTCTTTGTGAACAAAAACAAAAAAAAAAACATGAAATCTACTAGTGGTGGAGGATTTCAATTGTCGCCCGACTTTCGTCAACGTGCATCGTCCAATGCGAGTTCGTGCGGCCGTCTCAGTCCGATACCGGCGATTGTGGGTCTGGAACCAGACTGGGGCTTTCCGGCGGACTACACCAGTACCAGCATAACGCCATCGCAATCGAATGCGCTCGATCAGTTGGCAGGATCTCTGGCAGATGAACTGACGTTACAAAAGGACTTTCTACAGGGGTCAGTTTTGTTTTATTTAAATTTTCGGTTTTATTTTTTCTTTTTTTTGTTGAAAATTAATTACAGATCTAGATAATCATTTTTATTTTGTTTTATGCATGCGATTAAGTTTGATTGCATGCTTAGTTCAGAAGCAATTTAAGAATTAAAAAAAAAATAATAATAATTATTTGACACTTGTATCACGAATGGATTTTATCAATACGATTTTTCGTTCCTCTATTTTTTTTTTGTAAACCAAACGATCATACGGATGGAGTAGGTTTAGTGCAGCTTCGGCCATACCCAATCAGCCACCACCTCCGTACCAACCACCGCAACAAACTTATTCAATTAATCCAGCAGTCGCTCAATCCTTTGGAATGCAACAGAATCAATGTCCACTCCATCGTTCACTGACTTGTACTTGTTTGCACAATTCAAGAGAAGTAGTTATAAAACAAAATAAATGCCTTTCCTTCACTCAGGTGATGCTAATGAATTTATTTTCTTTTTGTTCATGCAATTTTTTTTGATAAACAAAGGGTTTGTCACCTTCGTCCGGCACTGGAATGTCACCCGCGTATCCTAACAGTGAACCGTCATCGGATTCGTTGAACACGTACAACTCTGTGGTGTTGGACTCTGGTGTTGGGTCCACAGATAACTCATCGCTACAACAACAACAGCAGCAGCAGCAACAACAATTGCAACAAATGCAACAGCAACAACAACAATTGCAGCAGCAACAAATTAGCACAAATTTAGAAGGTATGTAGCCATGAGATTAAGAGTGAATAATGTCTTTTGCGAGAAGACGTCATTTGTCAAAGTCGTGTCACGTGATCTGAACTGAAGCTAGGAGCTATGCGAACGCTATTCAAGGACTAAATAAATTTGTGGTTAGTTTGCAAATGGCATTGCCTCGCTGTCGCTCCTAAATGTCCTCAGCTTAGGTGTTCAAATAGAAGCACTCAACATTATTGCGATTGTGAGGTTCTAACAATTGTTTGCAATTAACCGGCTCAAATACTCTGAACTCACAATGCCAACATTTTCCGTATAAAATAAGTCCATGTCTGGCTTAGACTAAGTTCAAGGAAAGCCAATATTTGTTAAGAATAATACTCGTAAAGATATCCTTCGACTCTCTCTATGTGTTTCACAAAGATACTATAAACTCTTTTCAAGGGACTGCTTTCTCTCGGTTACAAGAATAACTGGCTGGTGCTATATGAAATAATTATTGCTACTTGGCAACCCTCTGCGTCAAATTGAAGGACGTTTCTGGGAAATGCATAGGAAACTACACTTCCGACGTTCTACAAATGCCAGAAAATTCCGCGCCAAACGTTTTATTATTTTAAACGTTGTTCCTTGCATAAATCAAAGTCCCTTTTATAAAAATTAAATAAAGTCGACTTATTTTCTCAATGACGGCCGCACAGTCCTTCCACAAGTAGATGATTAACTTTACGACTGAAGACTTGTTATTTGTTTTCATTTAAATTAATTACTGACAAGCGATCGATTGGTGTACACTTCGCCCGGAACAATATTGACTTATTAAATCTGTGAGCTCGATTAATGTATATCCTTTTTGTATTTACAGACAATTGTGCTTCAACGCTAATAGGACAATGCATGGAAGCATTAAACAATCAAACACAAAATGACGAATTTAATATTGATAATTTCCATGGCGGAATCGAGTGCAATATTGAAGAGGTTAGTATTTGCGAAAATTTTGAAGAGTTTCCTCTAAGAAATAACTATAAGATAATCGTCTGTTTTTTTAACCGTATCTACAATTTTGGGCAAAGCTGTTTCTTTACTGCGGTTACATACTCGGAGAGTCTACGAGATTGTTGTGTCGATTTTTATATAGCTCTTTACATACATATCCAACACGATGTCGCCATAGAATCGTCTTTAGAACTTGTCAACGGGATTCTTACGAAGGATTTCTTTCTCAAACGAGTGGTCTCTGGCTGAACACAACACAAAGCACATCATCGCAAACTCTGTAGAACTATCCCGAAATCCGACATGAAGTTATTGTAGGTGCGTTCCTTTTTCCCCAAAAAATAAATGATGTAGCTGTTGCACCTTCTACCTTCTTTGCTAAGAAATTGCATCATTCATTCCGATTTTATAATGTAGATAGATTAGATAAGCTTTGCGGGCTGGCGAGGAGTACTCCGTGTACAACTGGAGTCTATTCTGTCCCATTGTGATGAACATCGGGGAAAAATGTTGTACTCATTGTTTATGTTGCATACAAACCATTTGATTTGATAAAGCTCATTATATTGTCTATTGGTTTGTAGGAAAGCTCGTCTAGGACGTGCAAGAAGGTTGTACACAAGAATTGTACAAATGTGCCGAAGACCTGGTCAGTGCCATAGGAAGTGGGTTGTGTTCTCAAGAGCTTCCTCATCACTACAGCCTCTACAAAGTTCCTCTTCCGTCAAGCGCGTTTTCTTCATGTGGAAACGCCAGAGTATTGTGCCCCCTTATGATGCCTACGAGGTTAGAAATGGATTGTCTATCCTTTTGTATGAGACTCTCGGTTCTAGGTTGACCATAGCATTCTTGTTGTATGACAATTTTCTAGTGCAGTCTATCTAAGGTTTGCCTCTCTTGTGGCCATTTTCCCTGCTTCAAGGTTGAGAAGGTTCGCAAGGCTAATTCGTTCGCTTTCTCATTGCCTGGAATGACTTTATGTCCCGGAACCCAGCAGAGTGATACCTTGTTCTGAGTACCAAAAATCTTGAGATCTTCGCGACAGCATTTCACAAGCTTCGATTTTATTTCTGTTGCAGTTTAGGCTTTCATTGCTATCTGGCTGTCGATAAAAAAGGTAACCCCTTTAGGCGGCAGTGAAATGCTAGGACCTCTTCTTGGAAGACACGCCTGTGGTCTGGTTAGGCGTACCGATTTTAATATCTGATTTGTGATTTGTGATGTAAGGTGTGCTTTATCCGCTTCTGTTTCTCTACCTCTTCTACTGGCCAATGGACTGGTGACAGCTTGCTGTCTTCTACCAATTATTTAAATATCCTCCGCGTGTGCAAGCTGAAAGATCGTATTTGATCTGTGAGTTTAAAGAAAGTTCAGTTTTTACTTTGAATGCTTTAGGTGGATCTTTTCCTCATCATATTTAGACTGACGAGCTCTGTACAGCTCGTCTCTTTAGATGCTGTCGTAAACAGCTTTGAATTGGAGTGGCGTAGTTTTTCTAGGATCCTTCTAAGTGTTTATTGGCAGCGCCAGTGGACTTTTGGCCTAATATCGTACTATTGGCCCCACAATCATGTTTTTATAAAGGCTTACACTCACAGTAACGCCAAATAAGATCGTATGCGCTTTGTTAAGGTGACAGACTTTGAAAGAGCCATACTTGTCACAACGCGTTTACTTTCGAAGGCACATATTCTTTCTTTTTCGTTCTGAACAACATTTATTGGATTTCCCTCAGAGGATTTCATTGGTTAATATCAATACATATCCACCACCAATGCTCCACAAAGTAACACTTCATTAACAAATCACTCTTCCTATTTCCACAGTTGATTCAACAAGAAATGAGTATCGATGGCCTCCTTGATATCAATATTCCGCTGGCAACACTCAACACAACAAGTACAACAACTCCATTGCAACATAATAATCATCATCAACCAACGAACAGCAATACGGGCACCTCAATAGATTTACCTCAAAGTCAGTCAACAAACACTCACGCGAGGGTTCAATATTCGCAGGCCAGTGTAACACCACCGTCATGGGTTCATTAAACATTATTGTAGTCCTTGATCTTAAAAAATCCTCTTCTTCTATCAAAATAAATAAAAAAAAAAAACAATAATAATAATAAAATAAAACAAACAACGGAAATAGTAAAGAAAATTTGAATTATAAACACGGAATAATAATTAGCAGTAAGTAACAAATTAAAAAAAAAGAAAACTTTTCAAAATAAAAAAAACATCTACTGTCTTAAATTTAGCAAAGTTTTAAATAGAAAAATTAACTAATCTTAAGTATAAAACAAATCGAAGCATGACTAAAAACATGCTAAAAAAATGATAAACAAAAAAAATATTATATTTTAATCATGGCTGCTTCTACTTCTGTAATTTTAATGAAACAAATAAAAATAAAAAAAAAGCAGAAACTGTAAAACATACAAAAATATTTATCAAAACGTGAAGTTAGTATTGCGCTTTTATTGAAAACAACAACAAAAAAATAACTGTACATATTAAACAAAAACAAACAAAAAAAAATATGTCATAGACTTAAGTTGTAAATTGAACAAAACAAACAAAAATATAAAAATTGATATGTATTTTAATTTGCGAAAAATGTACGAGCATCTCAATAATTTCATCATCACTGTTTCAAGCGTTGAATTACATAAATTTTTTAATTTTGTTTTCTTATTTTATTATTTCTTTTTTTAAATATTGTTGACCACTTGTGCTAGAGTGCTGAAAATATCTGAAGTAAATATTTCATTAATTTTTTAATGTAGTAAATAAATTAAACATTGTCTTTTTTTTACAAATATATATTTTCCTTCAGTAAAAATCAAAAACTTTGATTACAAATACGTAGTGGAAAATACTTTCAACGTCAGTTTTCGTATAGAGTTGTGGGCATGATTGTGGTAAGCTATCCGATGGAGTGAAAGTGTCCCGTTCCCGACTACCGATGCGCTCTCAATTTCAGTGAACTGGCATTAAACATGCAGATATTTTAAGAGTTTTACTAAAGTTAATATTGGTTCACTGACAGGCAGGCCAGGCGGCTGTAGCAGCTTTGAAATGTGGTTTTAATCTAGTGCTGTAAAAAAGTTCACGAATTACTTGAACTTGATATAATAATATAATAATAATAATAAGTTCTTTATTTTTCGTTATAAAAAACAATTTTACAATTTTATACAAAGAAATTGAGAACATACGACAATGACATAAATGTCGTCTGTCGGGGATTTGAAAATAAAGTTTAATTGTAGTTTTACATATTTAGTTATTAAATTCTTCAACTAACAAATTCCTATACGCTAAAGCATTGATAATGTAATTCTTTAGATTGTCCCAATTACTGAGTACACCGTTTAACAATTTAACTACCTCATCTTCTAATAGGTATCTTTTTTCAAAATATTTGTACCTGAATTCTTTAAGAATAGGACATCTTCCTATGAAATGCTGTATGTTTTCGATTTCTTTTAAATTGCATAAGGAGCAGTTTCTTGACGTGTTTGCCTTAAAAGTAGTTGCATTTAATTCAATTAAGTCGCACCGAGCTTTAAAAATCCACATTATTTTAGTTTGATCCTCAGTATCGGTAAAGTATCTACAACCTGTGTCAAAATCTAGGTTTTTATAAAACCTTTCCGTTTCCTTCGCTCTTTGGATCCTTTTCAAATTGTAACTTGACTTTAATCTTGTTAACAATTCTGCTCTCTTATAGTCCCATTCCATTTTCGATATATTGGAATTTCTCCAGCTAATATTGAAGTCTGCACTCAACTTGTTCAAACTTTGTACCCAAAACAATTCCTTTTGCATCAGTTTTAAGGTAAGCTGATACGGCAGACGATTGCTTCCGTACTCGAAAAGTGTCCTTCCTATATACCTAAGGTGAAGGTCTAAAGTATACAAGTGACCTTCTTCCATTCCAGTTTCCAACATAAGTGCGTAGTTGGGAGTGAAACTGGGCAAGCGCAGTATCCTTTTCACAAAATACCTTTGGAGCTTATCTACTTCTTCAAAGTGCGTATGACCCCACACTTGCGCTCCATACGTTTGTACAGCTCTGCACACACCTTGAAATAACTGCCATTTAGACCGTAGGGAAATAGCTTTTTTATTGAAGAAGTTGTTCCATGTCGCGTTTATGCTGTTTTTCGCCGAATAGTTTCGATTTTCAACATGTTTTGTGAAGGTCATTTTTGGGGTCAATTTCATACCTAGATAGCAGTAATTTGTTGAAACTTTTATTTCCTCTCCTTTATAGTGCCACTTTTCTCGATTAGCTGGTCTGCCCCCATTTTTGAAAATCAAGATTTCCGATTTAGTCATGTTCACTTCTAGATTCCATTTATTGCAGTATTCTTCTAATCTATCAATCATCCCTTGCAGAACTGATATGCTATCTGCCAAAATGACAATGTCGTCTGCATAAAGAAGCAACCTTATATTTATATTATCTATGAATAAGCCACCTTCCAAACATTCATGCAAATCATTTATGTAGAGTGAGAATAGTAGCGGTGATAGAAGACAACCTTGTTTGACTCCAGACATCGTATCAAAATATTTTGATAAATTTTCTCCTGTCCATACTGCTGATTTAGTGCTCTTATATATGTTCTCTAATAATCTCACAATTTTGGTTGATACTCCCATTTCATGTAACTTGTATATTAAAAGTTTACGTGAGACTTTATCGAATGCCGCTTTAAAATCTACAAAAAAGGCGTAAACCTTTTGCTTTCTACTGAACTTTAAATGTACGATTGCTGATAGGTTATATATATTGTCAATAGTAGAGTAACTTTTTCTAAAACCGGCTTGGTATTCTGTAAGAATATTGTTTTTTTCGACCCAAGCAGATATCCTGTCATTCAATATTCCCATGAAGACCTTCGCAATGCAGTTCATAAATGATATCCCGCGAAAGTTACTAGGTAGACTGCTGTCTCCTTTTTTAAAAATTGGGAATATAACGCTCGTTGAAAACGTTTCATCAATTTCTCCACTTTGCAGTATCTCATTATATGCTTGTGTTGCTTCGTATAGAACTTGAACTTGATATCATAGTGACGCTATATGCTAAGCGCAGCCGGGTCATATGAATAGTCCGTGAGTTTATTAGCTGTTGAGCTTGTATGGAAAAGATGGGAAATACAAGCATTACAAGTATATTCCTATGCAAAGTTTCCATGCTCATCGAAATGCAGTCTGTTCTTGGAGGTATTCACTAATCACGCCAAATGAATCGATCGGAAAACTGTTTTACAGTGTTACTAACGTTTCTGTCAACAAATTGCTTCAGTTGTAGGATGCTTAACAAAAAGTTAATCCACATTTATTATCGAGTCGACTGCAATAGAGACTTCTGTTTGTCAAAGAAACTGTAAAATGGTGCAGTGATGAGGAGCCTATAATATATAAAAAACACCACAACAGCCAACAGCACCAAAGGTCTGACAACAGTTAAGGAAATGTTTCGCTTATCATCGCTTCTTTCGCAGGATTTCCAAATTTATAGATATTTTTAAGCTTAGCAGATTTAAGTGAAATCACCTGTGGATGCACCAGGAAGTTTATTCCTACTTTGGTATAGAATATTTAAACATTATAGTTGTGCCATCAACTGCATGCGTTTACGAGAAAATAACTTATCAATTAAAATATTGACGAGTTAGGTTATCAAGTCCATCGGCGAGTTCGTTTTCGCTCTCCTGGACGCTAGTATTACCGCTTCCTCTTCGCCCGTTTCGTTACTACATCTTACAATCTTTTGATCGGGTAGACTATAAGATGTTTCTACATAAAATAGGATGCGCTCTGCTATTTCTTTTTCTTAAAGCTTTCTTGCATTGTTTAATGGAAAACAAAATGGAAGTTTCTTGGAAAAAAAATATATGGGCAATTGGTGTTCTGACCTGGCTCTGACGTTCAAGGAAGTTGTACTGGACGGAGAACTGGACCCCTTCCCTTAGGTGCTATATATTATATCGTATCGCATGAGTGTTGTCGTGTCACTTCTTTTGTAATACTTAAATGGTGTTCTTTATTGAAGATCTGAGAGAATTGCCACAAATTTTTAGTATAATTGCTCAATTCAATGAAATTCGGTGGATCACTTTTGCAATAGTGGTAGACACCATGTAGGTACCTCAAACGATTGAATAGGTTTTTTGTTGCTACCTACTTCTTATTTGTTTTTTACAGTTTAAAAATGATTTTTGTAGACTAAATTAAAATAATTCATTGAAGGATTACATTTTACAAGCCCATTTTCATGTTTTGACATTTGGCAAGTATGTAGTGGTTATTTCAGGGAAATTCTTTAAAAATATCTCAAAGTCTTCTGTCGTGTTAAGAATTGACTTGGAAGTGAAATTTTTTTGAATGAAACGTAGAAAAGCACTTCTAGATTCGCATTTTTGAAAGAAAGATCAAGATCTTATTATCTTCGTATATTCATTTTTAATGTACAGTGACAAAAATGGGTAAAAAAAAGTCGTGCACTCCAGAACTCCGAAGACTCATTGGGCAGTGCTATCAAAATGAAATCGAGTAAATGGATACCATAGCTAAAATAGTTGGTTGTTCGAAAAAATGGCATTTAGTGCAATTCAAGTCTATAAAAATACTGGCAGCTTTGAAACCCCTAGAAGGGAGCCAGTATATCGTTAAACGACGCAAAAAAAAGGCAGACTGATATGCTGAATTAGCAAACCAGATCCTTTCTTGACTTCTGCAAAAATTGTTGAGATTTTTTTTTGCCTCAAATCAATCAGGACTTTTAGAACATGGTCTACGTGGATGAATTGCAAGGACCATTTGTTTCCAAAAAGAATCCAAGGAGGCGGTTGCCATTTGCTTAGCTTCACAGAAGTAAGGCATTAAGATTTTGGAAAAATATACCTACTTTGGAGTGATGAATCTAAGTTCAAGTTGTTTGTATTAGATGGTAATGTTTACTTTAGGTAGACGTTCTCAGAATAAAGAATTGGATCCAAAATACATTCTGAAGACGGTTAAGAAACTTCTACTCCGTTGTGTCGTGCAAACTTTTCACTATGTTTAATGCAGCTTTTCGCAATATAAAAATAGGTACTTTGTTCATTCTTAAAAAAAGTCAAAATATGGCTTTTAAATTTTGACCATAATCAAATTGAAGTTCTGCTGCCCTATGTTGAATAGTATATTATAGTATAGTAGTAGAATAGTACATTATTGTATTCCATTTCTCTTTTATGTACTTACTTGTAAAAATTAAACTTGAAGAATCCCCCTAAATATTGCTTACCCCACTTAAAACCTGAATTTGTATTTATGAAGTGACATTTAACACTATTTGAATTACTAAATAAAAATGTCACTAACTATTCTTTTTATAATATTATAATTTTGTAAAAATAATTTAAGCAACAATTATATATTATTACTAGTGGACCCGGCGAACTTTGTCTCGCCCCAATTCAACGCCTTCAGATAGGTAAAGAGGCAACGTACAGCTGACCGTGCGAAAAACAGAAATTAATCTCACAGGCTTGCAACGATTGGCCTTGCGATTTATTGATTATCATCGCAAAAGCAAATCGAAGGGCAAACTGAATACGCTTGATCTGCAATGGAAGATCAATTGGAATAATCGGAGTTCGTGGGATAAGGACTTCCTCTCCTTTCAGTTTGCTCTTGATGATCGTTGCTTTAATCAAATAATTGTTCATTAGTCTCTTGACGGAAAACCGCGTACCGTTGCACAATTTCGGATGATTTTGATTCCGCAACATAACTGTAATCGATCCCACCTTCAGCTGTAAATTATGCGGCGGAGTTCCTGACACATCAAGTGAGTTCAAAAATTTCGTCGGGTAGTTGGTTGCTTCATCCTCGTCGGTCACGCGGTCAACAGATCAAATTCAAACTATCGATGTCCTTATTCTTCGCTGCTAACATGCTCGTTCACTAATCGAATCGAGATTTTTATAATTTTGTGCAATGCCGGGGAACACTTTGGTGATGAGTTCCTCCTTCGATGATGTGAACTCGCAAACATTTGCAGGGAACGATATCATTCCAATCGAAACATCAACAGAAATTTAGTCATTGCCAAGTGCCAGCAGTTGTCTCAAGAAATCAGTAGCCGATTTGTCATTCTGCAATGCGACTCTCATGTTCGTGGTCAATTTCAACTTCTTAAGATGCCTCCACAAAAAAGACGATTGATCGGCAGCAGTAGATTTCGGAAGGAGCGTTTGACAAAAATCTCCGGAGAACAATATCATAGCCCCACCAAATCGTCTTGAATCACCTCGTAAATCCTTCATTGTTCGGTCAACTGCCTCCAAAGCTCGTTTATTCCTCCATCGTGCATTCATCTCAAATGATAATTTTACGGCCAGTTCATCCTGATCATAGTCTTCCTCCCGTTGCAATTCGCGATAGAATCCATCGTGCATCGAACGATTTGACGTTGGCATTTCCAATATCGACAGTAGACTGCCCCACATGAGTACGCACATGTCCTCGTCGATCAGAACTAACGCTTCGTTTCGCATCTCGAAGTTAATTTCAAGATCGAAATTCGAAGTTGTCGTGCGAACTCTATGCAAAATGTCGTCAGCCACTTCGCGGTCGGGTTCGAGGGATGAAATGTCGCTATGATGATCGCAAACAATGTTCAAATTTGATTCTATAGCATAGAAAAAGTTGCATCAGCTAACGTTGAGTTCCAATGTGCATCGTTTTCGAGCAAATTTAAACATTGATAAACCTCCCGAAAAGTGGCGCACAGCCAGGGAATTGAAGGGTGTAGCGTGTAGGGCCTCTAATGTTCACTAAAAGCTATAAATCATCAAATTATGCGGTAAAATGCAAAAATTCGTCGAATTTTTTTTTAATTTTTCGTGTTTTTTTCGGAATTTTTCATTAAGAATTTTCTATTTTTCCATTTTGCCATATCTTAACAATTGCACAAAAAATTCCATAAAAAAAATCAAATTTCGATTTTTCCATTTTTCCGACTTTTCCAGAGGGTTTTCCCAAAATTTCGTAACAATATCTCCTGGCAATTACGGATAACTGAAAGAAAAACTTGAGCCAAATCGACCCAGCCGTTCTCAATTGATGAATCACTATACATTTTTGACACCATTTATATATATAGACTAGCTGACCCGGCAAACGTTGTTTTGCCATATGGATTATTTCTAGAGCAGTTGATATTATTTATATCTATTTTTAAAAATAAAAAGTGGTAATAATAAAAAATAAATATAGAATAAATTGTTGAAGACGTGCGGAATTCTAGTTTAGTAAGTCAAGCTGACAAGACTGACTTGATGTGTTTAAATTTTTACTTGCCCATATTGGTCACATGATTAGTTCTTGCAGTTGACGTTTATCGAGAGTAGCCGATAAATTTAGTTAAGAAAATCCTGATTCTATACTCAGTTGACATTTTGAAGTGTCAAAATTAAAAAAAATAAACCCAAATTTTACAACAACAACCCAACTTAATTAGTTAACGCGGTCGTATACCTGGCCCAGACAAATCTAGTTGACGTTTTACATCCAAACGTCCCCATTAAAATTAAAAAATCGACTTCACAGCTGATATTAGTTGCAAAAGGGGTGCAGTTGGTGAACAGAATGTGAAAATGGCATATGTGAGTAAAAGTGGTATTCAGTTTAAAATGCGTTTAGGGCTAAATCGCTTAGATTCTATAAACGGGGTGATGTCATTATGTTCGGGATAAGTTTACTACACGAGTTTTGTTTTTAAATTATGCAAAATTAATAAGCATGCGTGCATTTAATTTTCCCCATTTTAATAGCACTTTTCCCCATTTTCCCCATTTAGTCAAATATTCCCCAAAATGGGGAAAAATCCCCACATCTGGCATCGCTGCTTAGGGGTATAAAAATTAGTTATAAACCGATTCTCATACCCAATGAATATACATACAAAATTTTATCAAAATCGGTCAAGCCGTTTGGGAAGATTTTAAACACTATAACTGTGGCACGAGATTTTTATATATATACTAGCACACTTCGTAGTGCAAAATAAAAATATAAAAAATCAAATTCAAATTCATTTAAATCAGTGGTAAATAGTTTTTCTTGTAATGATTTGTGCTACACTATATTTGTATTTTCGGTGTACCAAGTCGCCAGGAATTTTGGATTGTATACCCATTTTTAATTCACTGACATCTTTGTTCTTAGCAACTTAAATTGCTCTATTACTCAACCACGCATGGTATCACTGTTGTGCTATGTTAGGGAAAACACTTTCAATCAATTTCTCTTTTGACAAAACAAAACGGCAAAAATCATTTGGCAATGGCATTGAATCGACTTAACAAATCTCCATAAATATGTAGACTTTAAGCAGCCGTTAATTTCATCAGCAGTTGTCGATCTAGGAATGACGGGCAATGTTTGTCTTAAGTCGCCTGACAATAAAATCAATGCACCAGCAAATAACACTGAATAAGGTATCTCGAACAGCTTTCATTGTTCTCTCCAAGGCTTCAACAGATTTCTTATTTGCCATAGTGCATTCATCCCAAATAATGATACCGCAGCGTTTTCGCCGTTCCAGTTGTTCTTGAAATGTATCATGTTGGAGTTTCTATTACTTGGTAATTCATAGGCAATTTCAAAGCAGAATGTGCTGTCCGACCATCATCTAACAAAATGGCTGCAATGCCAGAAGACGCCAACGCCAATGAATTTTTATACTGGAAACGTATCGTTGCCAACAACAATGAAATTAATTTCCGGTGCCTCCAGAGCCGCATCTAGAAAATAAAATCCACCGATATCGCTATTGACAGCTTGTACAATGTACACCTCTTTTGCTCCGCATTCAATGTCGAAAGATTTGCTTGAACAAAAGCATTCAATACGTTGCGATCGTATTGTAGTTCACGTTGCAATTCTAGATCAAAAATTGCATGCATTGCACGGTTAGGTGATGGCATTCCCAACTGTTTTATTAGCAATCGACAAACAGAAATCTTCAATACAGATCATTGTAAATTTTCGGCCTGAAGTCCATTACAGGATTACGATTTACGATTAACTTGAAGCACTCAATCAGAAATCGATTCGGAGGCTTTCATAATAAAAGATTTTGACTGTTTTTTATGTATGGGCGGTGCAACGCCTCATTGTCCAATTTTGACCAATCTCTACAGGAATACTCCTGCGCCAATAGCTAAGATTGCGTGTAAATTTGAACTCAATCAATTTTGTGGTTTTCGAAATATAATGTTTTGAATACATTTTTTGTATGGGAGGTGCCACGCCCCTATAACTCATATACCAATACACCTACAAAGACCGTATATGCCTACAAACCATGGTATTAACGTCACCTTTCATGGGAAGTTTTCAGAATCAAAATCGGTTCACGCATTACAGAGAACGATGGCGACAAACACAATCCAACTTATATATACTTAATACTTATATACTTACATATATAGATAGAGAAGAAGAAGAGTAGAAGAGATATATTGGGATAATAAGAATAATGATAATAAATAATTAAACAAAATAAAAAAGCATGGAGAAGGAAACGTAATGCTTTGGGGCGTGGTGTTGGCCCATTAAAAAGGGTAAACGGTCAATCATGTAAGATGTTATGGCTATTTATAATTTTTCACACATTTCCATAAGTTATGTATTCCGGCACGATAACGATCTAAAACATACCTCACGGATTGTTGATCATAATAAATGATTTGCAGATACAAGTAGGTATTAATGTTTTCGATTGGCCCGCCCAAAGTCCGGACCTACATTTGTGACGTCGAGAGATAATTGAAGTCCAAGAAATCAAAAAATTCGAAGGAACTTTTCCAAAACATTAAAGAGGTCTAGGAAGGTATACCTTACCATGGTCGAAAGTATGCAAAGAGGATTGGCTAGAACCTAGAAGGTCAGGAACTCTGATCATCTCTAACCAATTCAATTTCCAACCATCATATTTCTTCACGATATGTAACCAAACCATTGCTGATGCCAGAGTACATTTTTACCAACACCACATAATACGTGTTACTGACATTTCAAAGCGTGCGTCTCGACGACTGGAATCAATGAGGCGTTTGTCAAATGTTGGTGTTAAACTGATAAATGAGGTTTTGATGCCGTAGCTGACTTATGCCCTTTGAGATGGTATGTGGGGATGGGGTATGTTACGTTTGTTTCATTATACATTTTTATATCTTACCAAAATAAGTCAAAGTAGACAAGTGGTTAATTAAATAAAATAAATTGTTCTTAATCAGCCTGCAGGTAAGCAAGCAATTGTCATAAAGTGTTGTACATTTGTTATTTTGGCGTGTGTTCTGACTTTTGGTTTGATTTAGCGGTATTTAAGTAGCCGCTAGCTAAAAGTATCACTTTTTGATAAACACATCCTACCAAAGCCGTGCCAACATGAAATTTGTATCTCCCTGGCCTTCAGAACTTACCTGCCTCAAGCCAGTCTGCCAGTCACTCCTACTCGGGATTACCCAATGGAAGTCCCAGGTATAGTGGATCTATAAGCATGCTAAAGATTTTTCATCACATCAACTCCCCTTGATTTTCTCTTCTTCTTCACGTTACACCTTACACTTCCACGGCTCGTGCAATACAAATGTCCCCTATTTTTTAATGGCTTTGAAATCATACCTCATATGGGTGTGGGAGAGACATCCGCCCATTAAGACTAATTTCAGTTATAAAAGTAACAAATAAATACCCATTTCCCTAGCAACAAGTCATTTCAAAGCGACGCGATTAAACCTCCTCAATTTCCTTTATAATTTTCTTCATTCAAAAGAATTATATAAACTTCTCTAAAAAAAAGTAGCGACAGATGTACTGTACTGTGTCTTTATTTCTGATTCTGACCCGCTACCGCCATTTTGGCCGCGCTTCTTATGTATGTCGGTCGTCATTCCGTTTAACGAGCTCAATTGGATGAGTTCTCCATCGCTACTCCTACAGTCGCTGTAACGTTCTTCACAATTCTGTGAACGCTGAAATTTTAAGTGACGTTTATGAATAAATTATGTTAATACTGTAATTTTCTAATTTATGAATATACAACAGGATTTTCAAGAGGGTGTTTAGAGGGCTTTTTTCTCTTCGCCTTAAGTGGTCCTTGTGCGCCTGATGATATTAATGGATGGTGGTGGTGGCAGGACGCAAAAAAATGTTGAGACGATGAGGACAGAAAACGCGCCAGGGCAATTATAGGGATATACTATTTGGCTTTTCTTGTGTTTTCCACGTTTTTGTGTTCTTTTTCCTTTCTACTTGGATGGATTTTGGGTTCCCAGGGCGTAATGCGATCGGAAAAGTGGAATTTCAATTTTTCATTGCGATAGCAACTCAAAGACTTTTGCTGATGCGAGTGGGAGTCACTGTGAACATTTTGTTTTTGTTTTAATACAACAGAAAAGATTAACATTAAAATAAGAAAAAAATTATTTAATTATAATACATAAGTATTTGTAAGGACCTAATGTGGGTCAATTATACATTTTGGTTATTGGTAGTTTAAAATAAGGAATAGCAGGAGGATGCACTTAGTGTTTTGAAATTAGGCGAAAAAAATAAAGGATTTTCAATATCTATACCTACCTGTCAATAATTTAGGGGTGTGAAGTAAAGTACCTACACCGAAAGAATTAAAAATCACCAATTGCAAGACCTTTTTTTAGATTGATACAAAAATTCGTAATTTTCTGACATTGACAACAGCGGAGATTACAGAATTTGGTTTGTTAAAAGATATAGGTATACGATTAGATTTTAATCATTAGTTCGAGGTTGTTTTGTATGTGGTGGCAGCGAGATGGTTCGCCGCGACTTATCAGAAGAAGAAAAAAATTTTAAATAAAATAGTAATAGCAATAATACAGACCAACATTTTATGTATGGGATGTGATTTTGTTTGGCAGCTGCAATAATGCGTATTTGGCTTCACTGTGGAGTCTGCACATTTCGAGTCTGTTCAGTTTTATAGTCAAAGAGTTGGTATTCAGTATTTGGTTAAAGCATTTCTTGCCGGCTTATAGATTGAAGTGGGAAAAAGGTCCATTATGAACCTATGCCTCGTGGACTTATGTCCTTGGACCCTACAAGTTTGCGTAATAAACAAAATAAATAGTAAAACTACTGTATTTTGATTCGTAAAGCACAGGGTCTTAGTAAACCCATGACACATTTTCAACCTAATACCGTGAAATATAAGATGACTTCTGGAGAATAGTAAATTAAAAAAATAGGTAGTTGCAAATTGATGAAAAATAAGATTCAATTTAAGATTCAAAATAAGAAACAATTAGTAAATCTACCCCCCTTGATTCGCATATCAACACTAACAAAGGTCGTCATTTTAAAACTTTATAGTTGTAATTTGCGTCTAAAGCAAATAAGTTTAGTGAACTCTTATGAAATCTTCGTTTACAACAAAAAAGTGGACCTTCGAATCATTTATTTTGAACACATTTATTTTACAAAACCAAAGTAGCAGCTTAGGGTATCATTAGTGGAGCTGAGTGTTTTCCAGTAACCTTGTTGGATCAGTTACGGCAGATCCCCCTCTTTAAATGGTTTAATGTTATTATAATAAAGAATGTGCGTCTTTAATTGACAATACCTTTAATAAAAACATTCTTGACTAATTATTTCCAGTTGTAATTGTTGTGCTCAAATTTGATTACATACTTACAATATTTTTTTACTTGCTTCTTTTTCTGTATTCTTTTAATTTTTTCTTTAACTTTTGTCTCTTGTTTATCTTTTATTACACTTATGTTTTATTTAAAACTAGCTGACCCGTGCTCGCCTTGCTTCACCCGCCGTTTTTTTATAAATATGTTCCCTCTCTTGGACCTTTATAAAACCAATATAAAGCAAAAACAAAGACAATACAAAAATAATTTGAATTCCTACTAAAAAGTTTACACAAAAAAGATTAACGCCAAGTTCTGTTATTTGTTCCCTCTTCAGCGAAAAGAAGCAACACGAATGAAACAACTTGACATTGACACACGAACCCCTTACCAGCCCATTTCCAAACTTTTCCCAATGAACCTGAATGTATGCGCTGAAAAGAGACGACTGCCCATTGAAGTGCAAAACATATGATCACGTTAGAGCGCGTACATAATAATCACACACACACTACTGCAACGATATTCACTGCTGCATGACAACAGTGGTATCCACTGAAAGAAAATTGTGGGCGATGTTTTGAATAATTGTTTTGAACATTACTCAGCTTCATTACAACGCAGGAGGATGTTTTATATCTTTAGGAGAAAATTTTCAAAATTCCCCTTTTTTTTTGTTTTTCAATCCGATAAGCCATTACTAAGCTAGGTCTGTATAACTAGAATTTTCCTCACATATATCCGTTTTTTATTGACTATTTTGTATTTAGTAAAAACAAAGTTATATTCCGGGCTAAACAGTATCCTAAAGCCCGACCCAGAACATAAGCAATCACTATGCCAAGTTTCATCAAAATCCGTTTAGTAGTTTCTGCGTGAATCGCGGTCAGGTATTTTTTATTCTACAGTTTTATTATATGTAGAGATTTTATTTTCTTTTTCTTCGATTTGTTTAATTTTCAAAATGCTAATGCCTGAAAAAGGCCTTGTACTTTGTGGACAAAATAAATAAATAAATAAACAATATTCCATTGGATCGAAACATGACCACTGGTCCAACACGACATTAGTACCATCTGCTAGGACTAACAGTTTAAAGGTCTGCATCAACGCATTTATTTCGCCCTCAAACAAAACGCTACTCTCAGAAATGCCAAACAAAAAACTGCTGGGCTTATGATTAAATTAAAAATCAAAAAATCCATACCACACTTTGCCCAAGGACGTTGGACTAATTTAAATTCGTTCACTTGACTTTCTTTGATAGCTGCTAGAAAATTAATTACCTCCTCAGGGATGATCCTGAGGTAAAATCCTTGCGAATACCTTGTATCCAGCTAATCAAGCGATGCGAATTTACCTCAATTCAAAAGAAAAAAAATTATAAAAAAAAACCTTCGCCAGGCAGATAGATACCCTTCTTCGTGTTCATCCACCCAGTAATGGAGGTATACATCCTGTGGGCCAGCTTCCTGGCAGGCCGGGGTTGCGTTGTCTTGTCATCCACCTACCACATTTCCGCTTCGCACAAAATATGCAGATCTGAAAAATTAATTTACGACAAACAATTTTAACGGACAGTGATTTTCGGAAACTTTTTTCCTCTCCAGGTAGTTGCAGATTCTTTTACTTGGATTTCCTTTTTTTTTGTGTAGGTACCCAACTTTGGACTAGAATTGTGGAAGAAAAAGTGCGCACAGAACTTTTAGTCGCTAAGAATGCAAAACTTTCTAATACAAAAATTGAATTTGAATTCGTGGAGTAATCTTTAAATCAAAACAAAAAAAAACCTAAATAAGAAAAGGAAATAAGAACAAGAACAGAGGATGAAGATGGATCAAGCTCATGAAAGTGTAATTGAGTGTAAAAGCTTTTCAAGTATAAGTTGGCTAAATGTGATTGAATGTGGAAATTCATTTTTGTAGGTAACACAATTTGTAAGAATGTATACTGTACATGCACAATGTACATCTAAGGTACAATATTCTCCGAAATACATTTTTTTTGGGGATGGTTTACTTATATAAGCCATTTATATTTTTCTAAATATTTCTCTCGGGAAAGGCGATCTTATTACGCTCTAATTAAGTATCTAGGTGCATTTATATGCATATGGTTTGAAAGTAATCGCATCAGGAAGCAAGTTCCAAGTGTCAATTTTCTCATCAATAGATGTAGGTAAATTCTTTATTTTACGTAAGGTCAACAGCTTGCCTTATCAGCTGTTTTTACTCTAAAGCGATAAAATTATAAAAAGAGAGAATACATTTTTGTTGCAAGTGAGCTATGAACTTAACTTGAAATATAATTTTTTTTAATAAGCATTATTCAAATATGTACAATATTTCATTTAGGTACAAAAAATGGAGTTTGGAAAAGCGAATTTTAAGTTTTAAAAAGAACATCGTCCAAATGCGTTCTAAAGCTCTCAGCAAACACTTGCAGTTGAACTCTTTGATTTGCAAACACGCGAGGGCAAAGCATTGCTCCAAAGTTGAATGGCAGCAACTTCAATATCCTTTTTGGATAATACAGACGTTGTCGTTGTCGTTCCAGTATCAGTATCAGCTTAGTTCGAAAACGTCCCTCTCCAACTCTCTCTGAACTATTTTAACGATGTAGATAAAGTCAGAGTACACAATGATGTGAATTAACTATTTACAATGAATCAACTCGTAGGGTTATTTGTTTAGAATTAACAATTGCAATGCTTTGTTACTTGTACTTGAATTCAGTCCCGTCCAACCAACCAAACGCACCCAAATACTCATCGAAAACCGAGTCCAAAAACTCTTTGAAAACGTGATGAAAAACGCATCAAAAAAGCTTTAGATAGAGAATTGCTTCCAAGCCCCTTCAAATTACGTATTAAATCTATATTTATAAAAATAAGTTGAATTGTGTTTGTCGCCAATGTTCTCTGTAATGCGTGAACCGATTTGATTCTGTAAACTTCCCATGAAAGGTGACGTTAATACCATGGTTTGTAAGAATATACGGTCCTTGTAGGTGTATCCGTTCATGACTTATAGGGGCTTGGCACCGCCCATACAACAAATACATTAAAAATCGTATATCTCGAAAACCAAAGCAAAGATTAATTTCAAATTTACACACAGTCTTAGGTATTAGCCCAGGAGTATTCCTGTGAAGATTGGTCAAAATTGGACAAAGGGGCGTGGCACCGCCTATACAAAAAAGCAGTAAAAATCTTATATTTCGAAGCCACCAGATCGATTGAGTTCAAATTTACACACAGTTTTAGGTCTTGTCCCAGGAGTATTTCTGTGAAGATTGGTCAAAATTGGACAAAGGGGCGTGGCACCGTCGCCACCGAATCGATTTCTGATTCCAGTGCGTCAAGTTAATCGTAATCCTGTAATGGACTTCACCCCGGAAATTTACAATGAAGCATTGATTTGTATTGAAGATTTCTGTTTCTGAAATTTTTTATCTAGAATTGCAACGTGAATAATTGAATGCTTTTGCTTCAAGCAAATGCTGAAAACTGAAAATGGTGCGATACCTGTGGATGAAACATTGCCAAATGATTTTTGCTGTTTTGTAGTTGCTAAGAACAAAAATGTCAGTGAATTAAACATGGCTATACATTCCAAGGTTCCTGGCGACTTGGTTTCGTACAATTTTGAATTTTTTTTAATGGTACAAGACTTTTTGTTAGAAGATTAATGGCTTATGTAATTGAAGCTACTATAACTGGAAAATTTAAAGGCGAAGACCACGCATCCGAATGATTCTTTCTGATATTTCATTTGAATTTAAGCGACTTCAGTTTTCCGTTCGCCTTGCGTTTGCGGTTACCTACTATTAATAAGTTGCAAGGGCAAACGTTAGGAATTTGTGGGGTGAATTTAGAGCATTTAATTTTCTCACAGGGACAGTTGTAGCCTGTTCGCGTGTTCCCAAACCAACGCTTTTGTATATTTACACCGAAAATGGAAAATCATATTGTGTAGGTACCACAAAGCATTACAATAAAACTTATTTATCACTGATTTAAATGAATTTGAATTTGTTTTTTTTTTAGACTTCTATTTTGCACAACGAAGTGTGCAGGGGTCCGCTAGTTTTAGTATAAAGGAAAGTTCAAAAAAGAGTCGTTGCCGCTAATTTCGAGAACCAATGAATGGATTTCAATTCGGTTTTCACTCTTATGATCTGATTTTCTCAGAGAAGGTTTACACGTATTTGGAGAAGTTGGTCATTAAAGGCCTAATCAAATGTTGCTCCATTTCAAGCTAAAAGCATGGTTCTAACTCCACATAGAGTTAGTTTTGGACCCGATAGGTGGCACGGTTGTCGATACAATTGTAACCACAAAGTGCAAACAAAAATTGCTATATAATATTGTATAATTTGTTTATATAGTATTTTTTTTTAACGCAAATCGGACACCGAAAAAGGAAGAACAAAAAAACGGGATGTTTTCCCACTATCCTCTTTAGACCCGGTAATGCCATAGAACACACTCAGTTGATTCTAAGTTTCTGTTTACAGTCAAATCAAGTCCTAGTCGAACAGAACTGCAGCAAACTATGCCTTATCATACTCATATAAAGATCTAAGTTAGTTTAAAACCAAACTACTTGCTAGTTTCGTTATCACCATTCTTTTGATTTCTGGTTTCCTGTCGTTAGACGCGCTCCTACAGTCCCCAGATAATATTTAATCCAATTATAACAAGAACCTAATTTTTAATTGTTAATAACAAACCGTAACCCCACCAACTCAATGAGGATCCCATCGCAAAGTTAATGTATCGTAAAATTGTACCTACTCAAGTGTCAACCATCCATATTGCCAGCGAGCCCGAGCGCACCCTTGAATAAAGCTTCCAACAGGTCTAATTGAATTTAACATGAAACACCCTCGACGTTCAGAAAATTAACTTATCTAATGTTAGCTTGTCAGTATTACAAAATGCCAACGGTTAGTGCAACCATACCCGTCACGAATTATTAATGCGCCAACCAGCAACTTGGCCACTCGCCTAGCCAACTTCGCTTAATAAATTCACTGGTGTTGGGATAAGTTTTGCTGAATTAAGTGTCTGTCCATCCAAAAACCGAATTGACAATACGATGTACCTGTTTGCGGGAACGTTTCATCCCCACAATCTCCCAATCACAAATTATTCATGCAGAATTTATTAATGACGCAAAATTTGGCATTAAAATTTAATCAGACACAAAAGTTGTCAACTCAAATTCAGCAGCCACCACCAACCATCGTTTCTTTCTCCCTAAAAACGGTGAGAACTGAGAAGAAAAAAAATCCCATAACCTGGAGTGGGAACAAAGTTTAACTCATGCCAACATTGGAAGCGCTTTGATTGAATTATTAAAAAAAAAAGAAGAAAGAAACAAAAAAAAAGTCCACAAGGACGGCAAAAAGTCGTGGAAAGAAGCCAAGAGAAAGAAAAAGTTTTTCATCCCCACTTCGTGCAAGTGTCACACTTTGGCACTTTTCAACACTGCCACCATCACCACTGTCACCATCATCTGACATCCAGAGGCAGGGCGTCAAAAGGATGGGTCGTGGTGGCGGGCTACTTTGCCACAGGATATAAATGAACCTACGTTCTTATGGGTTTCTGATTTTTTTTTTTCATTTCGTGAACCGGAACGCGGTCTTGTTTTAATAAAATGCTGGCAAAATTATTCACCACCTTATCATGTGCGAGGAGGCTACTACGATGGGGTGAACTGTGTGGCGGCATCGATGTGGCTTCTCATATTACGAAGATGTTGAAACATTTTACTACAGCTACTTTGAGTTTCCTCTTTCGTTCACGTTATTATATTATAAGGACAATTTTTAGGTCTAAATTCTACGACTTAACTGATGCCATGGGGAACAAATCACGGTAACAATCAAATCAGAAAAAAACGTTGTTCGTTGTATAGGAAACCGTGACAAAGGGAACTTCCGTCCCCATCCTCAGAATGGCAACCGGCATTTCACTTAATCACAATGTGTCAGGAATAAACCGCATTATGTAGCCGCCTGTTACATGGAAATGATGAGAAATCGTTCCGAGCTAGAGGAGGCGACAGGTTTTTTTTATGAGGAATGAACTTCCTTAGATCTTTGGTTATGTCGTTTATTTGACAATGGGAGGCTTCAATATAAATACACATACGGCTCCTAGTTTCGTAGAATTTTATTATACCACCTGTCATTGGGGCAGGGGTATATTACATTTTTAAATAAGTTCTCAGGGAAATGGCAAGTCGCGTCAGGAGTTGGCAGGCGTATCGAAATTGTGTGAGAATCTTCATTTAACTTGGCTTTCGTCAAGAAACATGGTTTTGCACAAATATAAGGAACAGACATGGTAGAGTTTGTTTTTACCTTTCTCAGCTCGTAAACAGTGATGCTACCACCCCGTGGTCAATAGCGCAACTGAAATGGGAAATGTACCGAAGTAGGCAAGATGGAAGGAGACCCTTGTTATGTAGTTGTCTCGCCGCCTCCGTTTTAATGCTTACAAAATCGCCACTGACAGCACGCCGCATTTTGTATGAATCGCCCCTGCCGGAAAGCTACTTAAAGGTCGAGGTGGTTTGCGCCTTTTTTTTCAATTTGGAGCCGTATTGTTGTGAACCCACCAGGCTATATTGTTGTACAAAGTTTTTGTTATATCCATAGAAAAAGAACCAAAAATCTTTTGTAAACTTTGGTAAAATTGACAAAAAGAATACAGATTTTTAATATACTTTTTAAGGAATTTTTTGAAATGAACAATATTTTTGTCGATTTGATTAATAATTTTGTAGAATTGATAACGCATGTGTTGAATCTGTAAAAAATACTTTTGGAACAATTTTATCCGTTCGATGCAATGCTGTTCATAGCGTTATTTATTATTTGAGACACGAGTAAGTAAATAGTTTGTTAGTGCACATTAAAATATCCAGAAAAGGCTTATTTAAAAATTTCGTAAGATTATAAATCCTGTTATAAGAACAGTATTAGTGAACTTAACTTTTCTACCAAAAAAGAAAGCCAGATATGGAAACATCTAAAAGGTAAGTGAAAGAGGAAATATAACACATATTTTACGCCATCAAGTAACACCAGATACTTAAACAAAATTCGGGTTATAAACGATTGTTAAACACGAAAGTTTATTTTTTCCATAATAGGTAGATCATAATTGACTTCAACGGAAACTAAGAGACGCAGCTATATAATATCGCAATAAACCGGTATACCGTATACCTTGAATATCGCGTTCCCTTTTTTATTTATTCTATATCTTATATATCTTATATCTATTCTATGTATATAAAAACTAGCGGACCCGGCGAACTTCGTCTCGCCCCAATTTAACGCCTTCAGATAAACTCCAGAGTGATAATAAAACACATATAGTTAAAATTTCAATGTAATTTATTTGATTTGAATCGAAGTCAGTAGAGAGCGATATGATAAACAATGTTTTTCGATTTATTTTCCGGGGCAAAAACAAACGGTTTGCCAACACGCGAACAGGCAACGTACAGCTGACCATGCGAAAAACAGGGAAATTCGAGATTAATCCCACAGACTTCCAAAGGATTGGCCTTGCAATTTATTGATTGTCATCGCAAAAGCAAATCGAACGGGAAACTGAGTCCGCTTGAATTGAAATGGAAGATCAGTTGGAATAATCGGAATTCGTAGGATAAGGATTTCCTCTCCTTTCAATTTGCCCTTGATGATCGTTGCTTTAATGAAATTGTTTATCAGTTTCTTGACGGATAACCGCGTACCGTTGCACAGTTTCGGATGATTTAGATTCCGCAACATAATTATTATAATCAACCCCATCTTCAGCTGTAAATTCTGTGGCGGAGTTTCTGGCACATCAAGCGAGTTCAAAAATTCCGTCGGATACTTGCAATTCTCCAGCGATTTGACTCTGAATAATCAAATTCAAGCTATGCCCGTTCACTAATCCAATCGAGAAAATTTGCAGGGAACGATATCAATCCAGTCGAAACATCAACAGGAATTTGGCCATTGCCAAGTGGCAGCAGTTGTTTCGAGAATTCAGCAGCCGATTGGTCGTTCTGCAATGCAAATCTCATGTTCGTGGTCAATTTCAACTTTTTGATATGCCTCCACAAAAAAACGATGCAGGAAATCGTAGGATGTAGGGGTTCTAATGTTTACCAAAAGCTATAAAAAATCAAATAATGTGATAAAATGCAAAAATTCGTATAGAAAAAAATTTAGATTTATCAAATTTCCCGATTTTTCCGAAGGGTTTTCCTAAATTTTCTTTCGTAACAATATTCTCCTGGTAATTACGAACAACTGGATGAATAAGTATGCATTTTTAAGCCATTTTTTAATAGATATAGATAAGTTGTATAGTGATTGTCGCCAATGTTCTCTGTAATGCGTCAACCGATTTTGATTGTGGAAACTTCGCATGAAAGGTGACGTTAATACCATGTTGTAATATTTCATCAGTTATGATTATGGGGTTGGACAAAGGGACGTGGCACCGCCCATACAAAAAAAAAAACATTAAAAATTTTTCATTTCAAAAGCCCCCGAATCGATTGTGTTGAAATTTACACAAAATCTTAGGTATTGACCCAGTAGCATTCCTGTGTAGATAGTCAAAATTGGATAAAGGGGTGTGGCACCGCCCATACAAAAAATAAAATACATTCAAAATCTTGTATCTCGAAAACCAACGAATCGTTGGATTTACCAGGGATTGCCTCCTCATAATCTCCAATTGAAAGTTGGAGTCATAGTCACTACATAGGAAAACGTTAGGAATTTGTGGAGTGAATTTAAAGTACCCAGTATTCTCACATGTACAGTAATATGTAGCCTGTTCGCATGTTGGCAAAACCATCGACTTTGTATATTTACGCCAAAAATGAAAAAACCAAAAATATTGTGTACCTACGACAAAAGATTATACAATAAAAACTATTTATCACTATCACGTGCAGGGGTTCCGCTAGTTTATTTATATCTATCTACGAATATTAGCTACTTTACTGTTTTAATAAGATTAACTCTTAATATAAGTCTGTACATAATGTCAACAAATTAAAACCAAGTACACCTCCCATTCTCAGACAAACTTTGAGTCACACACGCGTCAAAGTGTTAACCCTCTGCACAAGCATTTCGATTCGGCCGCCGAACCCAAATTATATCAGCACCTTCCGCACATTTAACCCTCCCATTGCTTAACATGTGTTACGAATGCAAATTAAATTGCTCGTCAACAGGAACCCAAAAATCTTTATAAATATTTTATAATGACTCTATCTGTGGATAAGCACAGCACAACAACCACAATTCGGGGTCGTTGCATCGCCAACATCAAACACAACAATTTCCCTTAACTGAGGAAACGTATCATTTTCCTTGCCGCAGCAACAGTGGTGAACCCATAACCCACCCCAATTCGAGGCATACTACTTTGTCCTCGTTCTCGTTTTCTGTGAACACTTTTGAAGGATTGTTAAAGGCACTTGTTGAACAAGCTGTTTGTTGAAGACAACAACATGGTGAAAGGGTGTGCCAGTGCCAGTCAAGGAGCAGATCCCTTATCGTCTTTATTTTATGAGAGTGCAGGTTTGAGTGGTACAAAAGAAGTATTTAACTTTGGCTATCGCTAAAGGGTAGCAAATGATTGTGCTTTGTGTTTATATTTCCTGTTGACTTTTTTGTGGGATTTATTTACGTATTTAGGCTAGATTTCCCGTTTGTTTGTGCTCATGAAACATGAAGTGACAACCGATAAACAGTAAGCTGTTGAATTAAGATTTTAAGTTGGATTTGTTTGGATTTTGTAAACCTCTGCCTCTAGAGTTTCAGACAAGTATAGAAGAGAGGAGGTGTGTGTGAGCGATCGACGAAAATGAAACACTGTTCTCCAGGAACAATGTACAGAAGTTTTACCAAAATGTCAAAAAAACTTGCCAGGGCAGAAAAACCTGTAGAGATGACGAAGGAAACCTAGTAGTAAAATCACAGTCGGTGCTGAGAATATGGAAAAACTACTTCTGCAGACTGTATAACGGCGACGAAGACCACCATCTCGCTGTCAGGTAGAAAGAACCCTTCAATTTAGACGATGATACCCAAAATTCGCTCCACCTGATCAATATGAGATAAGGATTAGCAATATATAAGCTAAACAAAAAACAAAGCTGCTGGGCCTGACGGTTTACCCGCCGAGCACTTTAAAGGAGCTGGAAATCACTTGGCAGAGAGCATGCACCAAGTTATTTTAAAGATTTAGTGAAATGAATGTATATGAGCTGATGAGCAGAATCTCAGCACCATTTGCCCGGTTCTCAAGAAAGGAGACCCCTCAAATGCGCCTACTGAAGAGGAATCAGTCTCCTGAACATCGCATACAAGATCCTATCTGCCATATTTTGTGAACGCCTAAAACCTTTCGTCAACAACCTGATTGGCCCTTATCAGTGGGGTTTTAGGCTAGGAACGTCCACAACCGATCAAATATTCACACTTGGGCAGATCCTGGAAAAAAAGAAGTCCAAATCGATACCCACCACCTTTTCATCGATTTCAAGCCGCATATGACAACATCTATAGAGACGAGTTATACAGAGCCATTTCTAGATTTAGCACACCTACCCAACTCGTCCGTTTGACGATGGAGAAAGCTCGCTCCTGCCTGCTGCATCAAGGTCGGTAATGACCTAACCGAAACCTTTGATGTCATAAAATGTTTTAGCCAAGATGACGCGCTGTCACCTTGAAAGAATTATGCGGAACTCGCAAGGTACGAGTACGATCTTTCAAAAGTCTGTAAAACTATACTTGCATATGCTGATGACATTGACATAATTAGTAAAAGACAGGGAACTGTCACCGGTGCGTTTGCGACTATAGAAACAGAAACGGCTTAAATGGGTTTAGCGGTTAACGAGGACAAAACTAAGTCAACAAGAAGGGATACCCAACATCGACGAATCGGATATAACGTCACAATTGGCAGATATAACTTTGAGTTAGTAAGGAACTTTGTCTAACTCGGCTCTGTTATCACATCTGAAAACGACATCTCATCCGAAATCAAGAGAAAAATAACTCTTGCCAATCGCTGTTTTTTTAACTGAAAGGGAACCTATTTAGTAAGGCCCTCTCTCTAACAACTAGGGTGAATCTATATAAAACCTTAATAATCCCAGTCCTGACAAAGTAACAAAAAAAGGTAACATAGGTATAGGTATTGCATCAATTGGAAATTCAGTTTTACAAAAAAATTAAATATTTTCACAATTTAAAAATCTAAGTAAATTGTACTTTTAAAATTAACTTTTTATTTTTGAATGTATTTTCCATCAACAAATTTACTTTAATAAATTCTTTGTTAAAACATTAAGTTCTTAAATGGCCCTAGCATTTAAATGGGTTCTATATTGAGACAAATTTTTGAAAAAAATCTCTTCCATTTGATTTGATTGTCCCATTAATGAAAATCCAATTTGGTTGAAAAATGTATGTTAACGCAAAATAGAAGTAGATGTTGGGCAAAGCCAAGTCTGGGAGTAGATTTTTTTTTTATTTCTTAAAATCCCAAACTTTTATAATACAAAACAAAACAATAAATCTCCAGCAACTCTAAAAAGAAATTGAGATTGAGAAAAGTGCTCTCGAATCCAAGACAAAATTATTTCTTTCTGCCAATCTTACCTCTAGAGCCTTTCTCGGCCAACAATTGAACACCACATTCGTAAGGCCCATTTTTAATCAGATCACGGACTACCCTTATCCGTGGTGACTGGTGACCAACCCCCTCAATAATAAGGACACTGACATCTAACATAAGTTAGCAAATTCCTTGGGCTCATAGCTTAAAGGCTTTTTTCCTTGTTTGCCTTGTGGGATTCTTATTTGACGGTTTTCTTTTATTACGAGCTAGATTCAAACACATAATAGTGCATTTGTATAAAGAGTAAGAGAAGTTGGCAAGTGGTTAGAGGACATATCCAAGTTCGGTTAAATATAAGTAAGCCAAATACACGTTAATCTTTTCTTAATTATGATATTATGACAGAGGTAGACTCCACAAATGGTAGCAATTACGGAAACTATTGTGTGGTCACATACGAGTTCATCGGTATTTTTTTCGCAATTCTACATTTGTTCATTTGAGAGCTTAAAACCTTGCCATTCCCTACCAACAGTTCATCACCAGCTAAACTACATACGCATGTAAATTTTATAGTCGATGTAATTGTCAGATAAACACACTTCTTACTCCCCTCATCGCCATACATACCTACTTAACGGTTTGTCACTTAATTTGCGTATTCCCCACAAAGGACACAATATCTCTTAGAAGAGAATTCTCCTCCACCATTGCGATAAACTCGTTTACAAGTTGATTTCTCTAATCCCACTCTGCGCGAAATATAAAAAATGTCCTTTTAAGCAGTCCTCAGCTCCAGATATCAATTTATATGCAGATTCGTGGTGCTTATTTGCGCCTATTAAATGACATTGAATTGGAAACGTCCTAGGGGTTAGTCACCACTAGTTTCGGCGGCTTATATCTATTGGCGACCTCCAAAAACCCTACACGCATCCATCTGATGGTTGAGGGTGACAAAATGTGATCACAGCGACATGATAAATTCTTTTTTTTATTGGTCGTAAGCTAAGTTCACAGCTCGAGGGTAATTGAATTTTATGGAATGATTTAAATGTCAAATTCGTCTGGATATCGCGATGCTGAAATGTTGGGTATCATTTAAAAAATAAAAGTCCTCGCGGCATTTTTTTCTTCATAAAATTCCTAAAATTGTATAATGCTGCAATTTACAATGTAATGTTGGTTTGTCGCGCTGATTTAAATCAGTAAAAAGAAACGACGCTGCACGAGATTGTTGTTATAGTTATAGTTGGGAATTTAAAAACGTCCTTTGAGAATTAATTCATTGGCGTAATATTTTTGCATGTACTTGTCGTTGCTTATTTTTATTTCGTTAGAAAAATTATGAATTAAAACTTTTTTCCCCAAAAAAAATGCCTTCTTAAGAAATAAATCTTATCAATTAGAAACCAAAAGGATACCATTCAGGGTCCTTTGCATAAATAAACGGAAGAAGCGCTTGCTAAAAAAATATTTTTGCTGATATTTTCCATCAAAAAGTACATCAAAGGGCAGAGTTGCCTTTTGACAAGTAGCCCCCTGCCTTAAAAGGGGTTTAAGTACGTTGAAGGTATTTTAACCAATTATGAAATGCGAAACAGATTGAAACTGCTTTAGTTATATTTGTCGGAAACGTTTTATAAAAGTGGGTACATACCCATACTTCACAGATGACGAAGAGTATGCAATGCAAGAATATAACAGAGAGGAAGGGTGCCAAGTTCCAACCGCTTACGAAGCTATGCGTCCTCTCCTATCTTCTGTAACTGAAATATACAGGGAAATAGCATTTTCCACCATACGTTTTAGTTTATACGGTTTACTTGTTTGAACTGCTAAACAATGAAGTCAGTGTTGATAAATTTATTTATGTTATAAATCAATCATAGCATTTATTTATAGATAGTGAAATCATCCATTAGGTCATTGATGTAGCCATAAGGGTTGATTCGATAATAGCGATATTAAATTTGTACTCAAAACGTGTCACCTTAAATCGATTAGCTTTTGAAGGAGAAAAATGCTAATAAAACTCAATTCGTTATCGTTTTGCCATTGTGAACAATCTAAAATAGCATTTATCGAATTTATAGTTAAAATAAAATATGATACCAGCTGTGGAATTGCTAGATCGGTAATTATCGATTCTTCTAATACAATTTTTAACTTTCTCGTATAAGTACGTAGTAAGAGAAAGGTATTGTAATCGTACAAAAAATCGAACTCGAGATTTTAATCAAATCTAACATTACGATGATAGAGGAACTCGAAAAAATGGGTCTCGCAATTCTGTCCGTCTGTCCGTCTTTTCCTGAGCTCCACAGCGCAAACGGCTGGACGGATTTCTTTCAAACTTCAGATTTGGAGTTTGTCTGTTTACAGTTCAGAGCCCCATTTTATTCCACTTTAACACTATTATTAACGGTACTTCCCATATAAAGGTTTTAAACAAGTTTGATTTTTTTCAAAAACGGCTCTAACGATTTTAACTAAAATTAATATTTGGGCTTATGTAGGTGCGGTTAACATGGCTGCATACCCAGTTTCTCGCATAAAAATCAAATAACGGTAATTTTGAAAATTGGTCATACATCAAAAACGGTCAAAACTATTTAGACAACAATGCATATTTAAGGTAATATGTACTGTCATTCCTAACATGATAGCAAACTCAGTTTTTGCCTAAATTATCGTCCAACTTACCTTTTTTTAAAAAATTTCGTTTTTTAAGACTTTATTTAATTATGGTTTACTTGAAAACGGCTTTAACGATTTTAACCAAAATGTATACTTGCACTACATGGCTGCATACCCAGTTTTTGGCTAAAAAGTCGAATAACGGTACTTTTGAAAAGTGGCCTTATCTCGAAAACGGTCAATACCATTGCAACAAAAATAAATTTTTTACGTAATATGGTCATTCCTAACATGATAGAAAACTCAGTTTTTCTCTAAATTGTCTATAGTAGATTTTTGAAAAAAGGCATATTATTTTGGTTTTATTTTGTTTTACCTACATGAAAACGGCTTAAGCGATTTTGACCAAAATGCATACTTGGAGTAAAATTGACGTTTTCAACATTATTGCTTCCTTCATTTTCAATTCTAACCACCGGAAACGCTGATTTTGAAAACTGTTCATATCTCGAAAACACCATTTTCGATTTATATAAAACTTTAAAGACCAAGTAATACTAACAACCTGAACAATACCCTATACTCAGTTTTTGCTAAATAGTTGAGCAAGATTATTTTTCGAACTCAACATTGCAATATTTGTTACTATTTTGAACGCATTATTTTCCAAAAGATTTTGACTTAAATGCTTTTTACGATAACATAAGTATTGTTAAAAAAACCCCGTACTTAGTTTTTCTTAGAGAAATGCAAATAATGCCGTCTTATAAACATTACCAGTTAAAATGTAATCGCAACTCCTTTTTAGAAAATATTTCCCACTTCTTCTGTTTTCAACCATATTAATCATGAACCTTAAAATAATTCCAACCAATTGGAATCTACACTATCAGAAACCCGCACTTCAATTACCCTCAAACACGTGCAAATTCAAAAACAAAACTCTGAATTCTTACATCACAAACCCTACTTCGAGTCATGGCCACCTACCAGCATCACCAATTTGAAAAATCTGATTTTATAGCCTACTGCGGACCCCCTGCACACTTCGTAGTGCAAAATAGAAATATAAAAAATCAAATTCAAATTCATTTAAATCAGTGGTAAATAGTTTTTCTTGTAATGCTTTGTGCTACACTATATTGGTTTTCCATTTTCGCAAGAAATCTTGGATTGTATATACCATTTTAAATTCACTGACATCTTTGTTCTTAGCAGCTTAAATTGCTCTATCACTCAACCACGCATGGTAGCACTGTTGTGCTATGTTAGGGAAAACACTTTCAATCAATTTACCTTTTGACAGTACAAAACGGCAAAAATCATTTGGCAATGGCATAGCATCGACTTAACAAATCTCCATAAATATGATGACTTTAAGCAACCGTTAATTTCATCAGCAGTTGTCGATCTAGGAATGACGGGCAATGTTTTTCTTAAGTCGCCTGACAATAAAATCAATGCACCAGCAAATAACTCTGAATAAGGTAGATATCTCGAACATCTTTCATTACATGTTACATGCCATAGTGCATTCATCCCAAATAATGATACTGCAGCGTTTTCGCCGTTCCAGATGTTCTTGAAATGCATGTTACATGTTGGAGTTTCAATAACTTGGTAATTCATAGGCAATTTCAAAGCAGAATGTACTGTCCGACCACCATCTAACAAAATGGCTGCAATGCTAAAAGACGCCAACGCCAATGAATTTTTATACCGACTGGACTGGAAACGTGTCGTTGCCAACAAGAATGAAATTTATTTCCGGTGCTTCCAGAGGCGCATCTAGAAAATAAAATCCACCGATATCGCTATTGACAGCTTGCATAATAGTATCGTACGCCTTTTTTGCTCCTCATTCACTGTCGAAAGATTTGCTTGAACAAAAGCATTCAATTCGTTGCGATCGTATTGTAGTTCACGTTGCAATTCTAGATCAAAAATTGCATGCATTGCACGATTAGGTGATGACATTCCCAACTGTGCTAATGCTTTATTAGCAATCGGCAAACAGAAATCTTCAATTTTTTTTGTATGGGCGGTGCCACACTTCTTTACAGTCTTCACAGGAATACTTCTGGGCCAATACGTAAGACTGTGTGCAAATTTGAACTCAATCGATTCTGTGGTTTTCGGGATATAAGATTTTCAAAATATTTTTTGTATGGGTGATGCCACGCCCCTTTGTAAAATTTTGACCAATCTGCACAGGAATACTCCTGCGCCAATACCTAAGATTGTGTGTAAATTTGAACTCAATCGATTTGGTGTTTTTCGAAATATAATGTTTTGAATGCATTTTCTGTGTGGGATTTGCCACGCCCCTATAACTCATGAACCAATACACGTACAAAGACCGTATATGGCTACAAACCATGGTATTAAAGTTACCTTTCATGGGAAGTTTTCAGAATCAAAATCGGTTCACGCATTACAGAGAACATTGGCGACAAACACAATTCAATTATTTTTATATATATAGCCTATAAACAATAATAAAAGAAAAATAAAACAACTAAACTGATGATATGAAAGAGCAAGTTTCGAGCGATCCAGTCATGCACTTTATTTTTTTTTCAATTAATTGATTTTAATGGGAGCCGCATTGTGAAATAAAGTTAACCTTTCAAAAACCTCTTAAACGTCTTGGGAGATTTAGAAAAAACCTTATGAACATTTCAAATAAAACACTTCGTTATATTTATTATTTTTTAATCTGAATATAAAGATTCTTTTAATGTTGTACAAAATTGTTTATCCCAATGTGAAAATAGTACTCCTTAAAAACGTATAAAGGCCCCCTCTTCTCGTTTTCCAATATGGTTAGGTACCCTTTGTAGGTATGACTTTCAACAGATATCAGTTCGGATAGAGGGTCTGGAAACGTTTAAAAGACACCCAGAAAGACTGACGTGAAGCATTCACTTTTATATAGTAGAAGAAGTAAAGTAGTTTACTAGGTATATGCCAGGAAAATAATTGAAAGGACTTTCTTAAGTAAAACAGTCTCGGTTGTATTATTCACAACTTCCTTCAAGGAGGCTTAAAAAGAGAATGGCCTTTTTTATCGGTTCGACTTCCTCCAGACAAACCAACAAATTGAAAATCAAATTTCGTTTGCAGTCAGATATCTATTGCCTGATACTTTAAATATCTACTAGACATCGCAGTTTGATCTTTTATTATAATTGAATTGGTCAATCATATATAGTAAATACAAATTAATTTCGTAATCGGATTTCAGACATTTCAATGTTCATATTTTAAAAACGTTATCAAATCACTTAGGTGGCGTCATCTAGGAGAAAACGACTGGCTAGTACTCTCTCTGCCGAGGGTAGTGTCAATCTATTCTCACAACTTTTTTCAATTTATGGGAAATAATATTGCAGCTTTTATGGGAAGAAAGCTTAAATATTTGATGTTGCCTTAGTACTTAGCATAGCACCATTAGTCGAGCTTTAAAAGCTAAACATAATTCAGCTTCCGTTGTCGTCCTAACGAAATAAAGCTCGAGAAGTTTTAAGGGAAATCTCATATACCAGAACTAGGTATTGCCAGTTATGTCAATTATCATCGGATACGTGTTTTCCAAAGCTTTTTAAGCCAGTTAATTACAGAATAATTAGAGGAGACTTTGTCTTGTGCACTGTTATTTTTTAACCAAGAGCGTCTAACGAATATTTAAAGTTTTCGCCAGTGAACACCCATAACTCAAAAACTATGTGAGTTATTAACAACAAGTAGGTGGGTACAAGATTTCTGTTCCACAGAAGAAATATGTTGCTTTAGCGTAGGTTTTTTTTTATCTTAGAATATTTTGAAATTATTTCCTGTCAAGGTGAGGAAAAGCGAAGATAATTATTCGCAAAATAAAAAGATGGAATACAAGATTTTTGTTGCCGCTTTTGTTTGCATTGTTAGGTGAAAATTGAAAATTTTATTGGGGGCTCAATTTTCTATCTTGCTTGACTTTTCCTTTTATGTCAAAAATGTCCTTTTTTTAATTGAAGTTCAAAAACCGTTCGGCGAATTCTTTGTTTTTTCGAGTAAGTGAATTCAAGTTGATGTTGAAAAAAGTTGTTAAAAGCTTATATTGCATCTGACCAGCCCAGCCATTTTTTTTAACTTAAGGTTTTAATTTCCAATCGAAAAGGTTATAAGAAAAGAAATAGTTGGTCCAATCCATTCGTTTTTGTGTGAGTTTTATATTTTAGGAAGACTAGTTCGAATTTATAAATGTTGCTCATGGAACATGGTCAATCACTAAACATCGCTCCTGTAGCTTTGAAGGGTTGCTGGTTTCTTCCAACGTTCGTGGTTTTTGTCTTGCTCCAGAGGCATTGTCCTGCAGTCAGTCAAAATGTTAAAGAATTAAAAATAAATTGTGGAGTCTTATACCTATAACGAAAGGCGAAAAATACTACATGATGTCCCAAAGGGTAGTAAAAACTTTTGGTCATTGGTAAAAAAAAATAAAGAATAAGGTTTTACCATTGAAGTCACTACTCATTTTAATGGCAACAGTATCTACCTAATTCGGCTCTCGCAGCTCTAAGCACAAAGCTAATTTACTTGCTACACGTTTTGCACACTTTTCTTCCATAAAAGCTTGGTCCACCACATTAAATTAAATTAATGTTTTTGACAGATTAAGATTACTTTTTTTCTATAAATTAATAGCTAATGTTGCTTAGTAGATTTCGAACTCTTTTTTATGCTAATCAACAGGGAATCAAAGATCGATATCAGCGTTTACAGAATAAAGCTATGAGAACGATACTAATGAGATGCAACAGGTATACACCGATACAATACATGTTGGATGCTCTAAATAGGACGAATGTTGAACAGAGGTTAACTTTTAACGCAATGATGTTCATTTTTAAAATTATGAACTTAAGACCAATCATATGTAACTTAACCAATACACAAAACACGCTCATGTACAAAGGCTTACTGTACTTCAACGACCTACCAAAGACAGAGCAAAGAATTTTCGTATTCAAACACAAGTTTATAGATTTTATTTAAAGTATCTAATAGTTTTTGCTGAAAATACTTTCGTAATTCAAAAATACTTTCTATTTGTTAAAACTGTAATATATGTAAACTTAAAGTTCAATGAACTAATAAACATAATTATTATATTATAAATAACGATTACATCCCGCATTTGCCTACTTTGTTTGTCGAAATTCCAATGTGGCCCTGTAGAAAACGGCATCTGTCCAGCCCGTCCATCAAATGGGCAAACCATCCATCAAATGGGCAAACCTAACGAAACGTTCAGGACGGTTTTAAAGACAATAGATTCACCGGTGCTTGGGTGCCATAATTAAATCTGAAACCATAATCTCTAAATCACTAAGTTTTGAATTCACTTGCATTTTTTAACAAATTTTGTTTTTTTATTTTTAACACCTTTGAACCTCGCAATATGTATGGGATTCTGCAGAAGGTACAGCGACGAGAAGCTATCCAAATAACCTGAACCAAGGCGACGACGAATATATAGCGAAAAAAAATGTCGATGCTCCAATACCAATTATAATTTATTTTTGATGTTACCACGGCTGTGTCCTCGATCCAAGTGAACGAGACAAACTTTTACTGTGTCAAAAATATATGAAGAATGACAATTAAAGAGGAATACAAAAGAGAGAATTAGCGTTAGACATTAGAGACACTATTGGTATAAAACATAGGTGTAATTTGAGAAGGCAAATCTATGATGAAACTGTTTAAGAAATAGGGTAAGTTACGTTATGTGATTTACAATTAACAAAATAAACAAACAAAAGGAAACAATATTAAATAACAATAAAACTAGTTAATGAATATAAGTGTTGTATAGCATTCTCAAACACAATACTCGGCAGACAGTCAGTCAATTTATTCTAAGGCCTTTATCCGGCGGCACTATGAAATTTTAAATGCTTTGCGGACCTCAGCGTCATTTACCATTTGCAGACTATAAAAATCAATGTAGGTAGGTACATCGACGGTAAGTCCTTTTTTAAGCCTATTTTCTTAATTATCTACCGCGCTGTGTACGTCACAGTAAATTGAAAGATTAGTCCTTTCGTAAGTCATAAGAACCTTTTAGGCAGCATCATGAAAAAACTACGCGAACAGTCCCATGCTCAACAGGACAGTGAAAGGCAGTAGTCTGGCAAAATAATTCTCCTTTCGGATCTTATTGCTATCCAACCATAAATGACATAATTTGGCATATACCTATTCCTCCGGTGGTAGGATAAATTCAACAAAATTTATTTCGAGGACCTTAATGCAACTCGCGTTGTGCAACTGTTTTTCTTTTAGGGCAGATGGCGCTTGGCCTTTAAATTCGAATGCAGCAAAACTTTCAGCTGCCGTTCGTCTAAATTTGTTGTCTTCTCTTAATAAAATGTATAAAATACAAGTTGCTTGGAAACAAGAAGGACATTCATAATCCTGCACATAGATATACATTTTTCTACCAACTGGTGCACAGCATCAGAGACACTACAAATGTTGATTTGAATTTATTCAAACCTCCTTTATGGCCATGATACTGCATGGGTTCTAAATTAAACGCACCCGACGACAAAGAGAGAGAGAGAGAGATAAAGATAACTCTAGCCGGGTTAAATTTTTCTACGGCAAACAGCAATAACAAATGAAGTTTCCAAACAAAAGTTCATTAAACGATAGAAAGTTTTTCGTTTGTTATGGTTTCAGAGTGGCGCACTTCCTCGATATGCTTTCATATCAGCAAGCTGTGTAAATGTCTGTCTGTCTGTAGGGGCGCCTATTGTCGTTCCGAAACTTTTTCCAACTGCATCCTACCACATTTCAATGCAATTTTTTCTGTTTAGATATAGAAACACGCCTCTACACACACACACACACACACACACATGTATGTCACTTAAAGAGAAGCGTATCAGGCTGTAGTAGGAATAGGAACGGCACCTAATTTAATAGATTTCGTATGCTTCATTCAATTTGCTGCTTGTTCGTCGTTATTTCGTTTCAAAGAGAAGCACAGGACGTGTTGGAGTAATCGCTTCAAATTATAAGGACACTTTGTGTCACTTGTATCAATTTTCTGGAAAGCAGCAACAGTCCCCTTGAACGAATACTTACTCGACTGGAATGGGCAAATTTATCGTGTTGCAGTGTTGTAGTTGTAGGTATATACCTAATATACGGTATTAAGTGGCTGGTGTTGACGGTACTTATGGGGTCATCTAAAATTGACATTGCCTACAGCACCGATCCCAAACAGACCAAATGAGTGAACCAATTCGCTGCAAACGTTTTTGATGGAAGATGGAGCAAATGAAACAGTACATAGGTGAGTACATACCTTGGGTCGGCAGTGATTTGACACTAATAAATTGTTGGGTAGCCAGTGAGGATAAAAATTAGAGACTTGCTTCGGACTAAAACGGATGGTTTGGCAAATTTTCAGTTGCCCGAAGTAGTGCAAATGACTTCGCATATCAGGTGTGATGATATCACCTCAGCTGATAGTCATCGCCATCGGCAACTGATGTATGTGTCCACTTGCAAAGGAAAAATACCAAACTAAGGATCACACAAAATACCATAGCCACAGCACCGGATGAACTTTGTGAAATGTTTAATCGGTGATGTCACTGGTTGTAGCAATTTCAGTGGACTGTGTTGCATTCACCCTTCCAAAGCAGAAAATTAAATTGATTAAATTTCCCGAATGCATTAATTCAAATGGATTTGGGACAAACACGAATGAATGATGCTAGAAAACTCAACAGGCATAATATTGGGATGCCCTTAACCCTAAGGTATGCATTGAGGTGCTTTTTGATTTATGCTTGAAAGTACAAGTAGTCTTGAAATAGATTCATAACTGCGGATAGCCATCATACAACATCTTTTTGTCCATCTTGAATGTTTATTTCTTCGTGTCTCTATCTAACATTCTGAAATAATATAAACGATATTTTAATTGGGACGGGCCGATGCTGGCACCGTATTGGCGGACATGTTTTTCTGGTGGCGTCTGTCTACTTCTTTATTATTGTAAGTACAAACGTTTAAAGTCGACAATCCAACGCTTTTTGGCCAAATTCATCATCATCAGCCAATCGGCCTAAAACATTGCCGCCGTTAGTGAAAGTGTACATAGAGGAACGCAAAGCAGTCAATTCCTCGCCATGCACTAGAAGTCGGGTTTTTCCAGACTTCAACTTGGCGCAAATTTGGTGTTTGAAAGAGTACGCAAATTTTGGCGAAGTCAGCGATGAGGCGCATTTGGCCAAATGGCTAAGCGGATAAGCAAAAGTGCTATTTGCCTTATATGTGACGACGCCAACACACCCAGATGCCAATGCATGTCCATACCAAGGTTAGGTTATGTTAAAGTGGCTGTCGGCTAGCCGACACCCGACAGACCAATATAAGGTGCCTTGAATCTGAAATTTAATTCTTCCTACTCGTTGAACCAGTTGGAGCTTCTGATGAAGCGTAGGAGATTTCAAATATCTAAGTTATTTAGATCGCTCAGATCACTATAATTCTCCCAAATGGAGTTTTCGTCTTTGTGAGAGAGCCGGACAAGTACATAGGAGATGGAGAATAGTGCAAAAAAAAAGTGGCCCCGAACTGTAAGTCCACAAACTCCAAATCCGAAGTTTGAAAGAAATCCGTCCAGCCGTTCGCGCTGTAGAGCTCAGGAAAGGACGGACAGGCGGACAGACAAATAGACGGACAGAAATGCGAGACCCACTTTTTTGAGTTCCTCTATCATCGTAATGTTAGATTTGATTAAAATCTCGAGCTCGATTTTTTGTACGATTACAGTATCTTTCTCTTACTACGTATACGAGAAAGTAAAAATATGGCGACGCTCAGATATCTGGCTGTCCGCTGACTAGATCGATCACATAAACAGCTTTTTCAGTTTTCAGACGTTTATGGACGAATGTAGTTAAGAAATTCGTGACAGAGTGCTAAGTTGACAGTTCGCATATGGGGCTGACGTAGGAAAAAGGACGTTGCGTTGAGTCTTACATCTTCTCCAGACCAATCTAATCTACTTAAGACAACTAAGTTCTTGAATGTTCCCGATGTTGAATGCTATTTTCTAGCTGCTGTAACTTATTGGAGTGATAATATTAAAAAGTACATATCTGGCAATGTTGCTACAAAATTTCAGCATTTAAGAATTGAGAGTAGAGAAAACTGAGCACATTTGGGCAGCGTTACCGTTGAAGAATTTTGAAAAGTAGCAAGAAAAAGGGCCACGGAGAGAAAGAAGGACCATTTAAGAAATAACTTCAAATCAAAAGTAAACACAAAAAACAAACAAGTTATTGTATTTGTATTTTTTTTTAAAGTTATAACAATTCAGTCGATAAAACATACCATACATTCATGAAGTAGGTTTTTATTACTTTTTTATTAATGTGCTTCTGTACTTCTGTCGGCGCAGTGGCTTAGTGGTAGTGTGTTGGGCTACTAAGCGAGGGGTCTCAGGTTCGAATCCCGAGAGGGCCAAATTACATCTTAAGGTTTTTTTCCACTCCGTCACCTCTCGCGAACGTCTGACAAACATCCGAGAGTAAAACTGTCATGAATGAGCTTCTCAATTAGCCGTTTGGACTCGGCGTAAAAATGTAGATCCCTTCCATTCGTCCCAAAAATTGAAAACCCACACAAAACGAATAGTTGTGAGAAGCTAGGCCTTGGGTCCCATAGACCTGTCGCGCCAAAATATTTATTTATTTATTTATTTATTCTGTACTTATTGACAAGATCAGAACTTGGCTCCCAATCTTCCAAATCTGTACGTGTTATCAAATTTTCTGCAGAAAGCATTGATTCAGCAGACACCTGTTGGTTTTTTTTTTCATTAGCGCTAATTTTGAAAACACGCGTTCAGCACAGGCTGTGTGGCAATGTCAGTATTTGAACAACAAAATTATACAAGTTTTGGCACAAAAATTCATCAATGTGATTTTTTATTTACCCGACTCTGTACCAAAACTGTTCCAAATCCGCTCAGTGACAAACCAATCAATGAGCCACTTCAGTGTAATTAATTTATGTAAAAGTAATTAGCTCATCTTTAAAGTTTGAAAGTTTTAAGCGTTTATTGTTCCAAATTGTGAAAAAGAGCCAAAATCGTTAAGTTTTAAAAAAGGAGTCTCATTGTGCCAAGGTATTTAAAAAAGTGCCAAATTGCAACTTTAGTGTCACAACAGTCAAGCTGCATTTGGGTGCACGTCAAAGTCTAGTTGTCTTACGTCGACTATCTGCACTGGATGTACCTTGAACGCAAAGCCTACATTGGTCGGTAACTCTTCCTGCGTCAGTCACATATGTATACGAACTGTCAACTAAGTAGGTACTCAGTCATGAATTTTGTCACTAACCCTCCATAAATGTTAACTGACAAAAACTGTCAATATGGCCAACTTATGCCAATCAAAACTGAGACACGTCTATAGGCATTCCGATTAAAATATTTATCTTTAACAGCATACCTATAGTCCTTTAATTGAGTAGGTATGCGCCCGTTACCATTTTTGAGTGCTGTCAAGAGCTAAAGAGCCCAAAGTGTTTAAAATGTATGTCGTTTTTATTTTCGTGCCCAATGAAACACAATAAAATAACACTCTTTTTGTATTTTTAATAGAGATGTAACAGATATCCGGTTAGTATCCGTTATCCGGCTATACGGACACTTTTTTTTCTATCCGGCCGGATTGACGGATAGAGAGTAACTATTCGGCGAATACCGGATAGGTTAAATAAAACATAAAAACAAGATGTCGATTGAAAAATTATTTTTTTTATTAACAGTACTTAAATAAGTAACAAAATTAGTTCTTATAATTAATTAAAGCAAGATACAGAGTGCTCAATATTAAGAGAGATTTAAGCTGGTGTACCGCAACCGCAAGGCAGTGTGCTAGGTCCAGTTTTATACCTACTCTTCACTAGCGATTTGCCTGAAAGTGAAGAAACCACCATAGCTACTTTTGCAGATGACACAGCCGTCCTTGCTGTGGGAATATCTAGAAAGCAACAAAAAAGCTTCAGACGGCAAAAAAAATATTTCAGAATGGACTAAGAAATGACAGATTTGATTAAATGACCTTAAGTCAATCCATATTAATTTCACGTATAAGAACGTATCACACATTATTTCACATTAACAACAATGTAGTAGAATTTTCTAACACAGCTAAATATCTAGGCATGACTCTAGACGCTAAACTGCGTTGGAAGACGCACGTTAAGAAAAAAAAGGATGAGTTGAACATGCGATACAGTAAAATGTATTGGCTTATTGGGAGATACTCATCCCTGTCCAAGGTAAAAGTACGGAGGATGCATTGTTGACTTTCTGTTCCCAAATTTTTGCAAGTTTAGATAATAAAAAGTTCACAGCAGGTCTATTCGTCGATATTACCAAGGCATTTGATATGGTTAACCATTTCATTCTGTTGCAGAAGTTACAAAATGCTGGTTTTCGCGGTTTTATGCTCGATTGGTTCAAATCTTATCTTGTTAATAGAGCTCAAAGAGTGAAGATTGAAGCAACTAGAAGTGGAATCAAGCGAATGAATTTAGGGGTACCTCAGGGCTCTGTATTGGGACCAATCTTATTCTTGATCTATATAAACTCCTTGTTCGAGTTAAATTTCAAAGGCCTTATCACTGCTTTTGCAGATGACGTAGGATTAGCCTACGGTTCACTAAGCCCTCTAAATATGATAGCTGATATCAATTCGGATTTAGAACTACTTAGAGCATGGTTTGCTGCGCATAAACTCATGATCAGTTCCAAAACAAAAATAATCTTTTTCAGTCTGGCAGCGCAAAATTCGTTTGACGCTGAAGTTTTTTTCCATGCACCTGAGTGCCAAAAATTTAAACTGAGCTGCTTTTGTAGTAGCTCCCGATCCACTAGTACATTTTTTTACAATCTTGACTGCAGTGAAAAGTGTTTTCAAATTGAAAGTGTGAAAGAATTTAAATACCTGGGTCTTTTTATTGACTCTAGAATGTGTTTTTATAATCACATCGATAATTTGAGGAAATATTTTCGCGCAACGCTTAGGAGTTTCTTTTATCTCAGGAATGTCTGCTCAGAAAATCTTCTTAAAATAATTTATTATGGAATCTTCCACTCTAAACTACAATATGGCATTACTTGTTGGGGAGGCGCTTATTTTAACAAAATTCAACCGCTGCTAGTTTTGCAGAAATATATTGTTAGAAAAATATGCAGGAAAAATCGCTTACATCCAAGTTTCCCGTTGTTCTACGATTTGAAAATTCTTCCAGTCAGGCATTTATACTGTTTTAAGGTTCTTAAGTCATTTTTTTATAGATCTGGTCATTTGAATGTAAGAGTTCTTGAAAATTACAATATACGTGGTAATCACTTACATCAAGTAACTGTTCCTAGTTTTCGCACCACAGCCTTTAAGAATTTTTATACAATTGCATCGCGCCGTCTTTTTAATCAGCTTCCTCTTTGGATCAGGACTCTTTGTCCAATTAATAGATTTATGAATCACGTAAAACATTGGCTTCTAGCTCATGATGTTACAAGCTTAGAATCCGTTATAAGTTCTCGTTTATAGCTTGATGTTATGGTGTCTCGTTATTTCATATAATGAACACGAATCTCTAATATAATATTTTGAATTGTATTCCTTTTCTTCAATTAGGTAAATGAAGTATTATTTTGCTAAAGTTCAATGAATTTGTTGTTTTTAATTTTGAATTATAAAGATATTTAATCTCTAAGGGTCACCCCACCCATTTATTTTTTTCTTGTCATTAGTTTCTTGAAGTGGCATTTAATACTATTTCTGTTTCAGAAATATGGAATGTCACTATTTTCTCTAGTTTAAATTACTTATTATAATTAAGCTAAATATATTTTGAAATATTGTAATTAATTATATAACTAGTGAAAATAAACTTTTATACTACTACTACTACTACTACTACTACTTTTTCTAGGGCATAAACTGTCACATAAGAGTTTATGTGGCACTTAATTCACTATGAGTCGTATCAGCAAATGGCCCTAAATAATTCAAAATATAAATTGCTGATTAGTCGTACGACTAGGTGCAATCTTATTCGGGATAACTAATGTCAGTCCTCCGGGAGTTTTTTTAGATGAGTTAAAGTCCATCACTATTGCAGAAGCATCCCTCGCGTATAGCTCTGCAATGTCTTTCTTCCAGCGAATTCCCCCCAAAAAAAAAAATAATAATTAATTAAAGGCAGATTATGGTGAATAAAAATAAGTTTTTCTGCATTAACCGGTAAAAGACGGTTGCGTTTATTTTCATATACTAAGCCAGCTCTTCCGAAAACAGACTTTCGCTGTATACGCTGCTACTTGGTGATGAAAGATATACCTTCGCAAATTTTGATAAAATTGGGATCTGTTGATGACTAACTGACCATCATGCGTAAGGGTCGTTACTCCGGTCAGTAGGAACTGTTTTTAAAAAAAGGTCCAGCTCAGTCGCAATATCATTTTTTTTCGGAAACCTCATTCTTGTTATCATTCGCCACTTCATCAAAACAGTCCCAAAACCAGAACCAGACAAGTTTCAACTTTTACACGTGTCGTGTTTGAACTAGAATGCATCGCTATGAATGTATTCTGCACTCGACAGTATTCAGCCGCCGGATATTATTCGGCTATCCGGCAAAAGTGTATGCCGAATATCCGGTATTTTGCAAAATCACTATCCGTTACATCTCTAATTTTTAACTCCGCACTGCTCAAGTGTAAATTTTTCCCATTTTTTTTAAAACTCGTGGTCTAAAAAATTTAATAATAACTCACTCTAAAATTTGACAAAGGTCAAATGTTTTGTTGTTACTGAAAGGAACACTAGAATCTGGAAAAGTCTTTTTTCCCTCCCAATGGAAAAGGAAATTAATTTATGACAATAATAGAAAATCAGAACGGTTTACAAGATTCGCATTGAATCAAGCCAAAACTGAGTAGCAAAATGTCAAAACGACAAAAAAATGTTAACCTTAATATTAACAATTTTGGATTTGACGGACTAGGTATCTAAAAGTGAAGCGTGCGATAACAAAAGGTACACTCTGTCAAGTAATTTGCTGAGCTATAAAATCAATTCATACGTAGAACACTCAATAAAATATCATGCTGTTGTCCATTTACAACACCAACATAGATAATTATTGTCAAGAGCTTCCCCAACGCCCCTCAGATCGCACCGACACTACACTCTCTAAATTGACTGAGCTTCCTCAATAATCAATATACGTTGAGTAGGACTGCTGTATCTGCAAATGTGATTCTTATTTGCTTGTAATTATTCCCTGTTTGCGCACAGGGCTTTTATTCACAATTCGTAGAAGTCGAAAAGGACCTTCAATTTCCTCATCCAAGATTGTGTATAAATATCTCTAATGGACTACACGACTCTTCATTACTCACGCATGATCACATATGAAGAGCTCATAATGAGAAAGGGCAGACACTTTTCTTCAACTATCTGTATCTACATATTACATACCTACATGCGTTGGTCCTTAATTACTTTCTCTCGGTTTCCGAAAAATTTATTTACCAGCCTTCAAGGTAACCTATAAGTTAAGAAGATGCGCTTTTCTAAATTGTGGCATAAAATGCCTTACAGTTTACTTTGGACTTCCGTCCACCTTTAGGAAGTAAAATTAAATGCAAATTTCGCCAGCGTTTGTATACGCACAAAAGTCTCGTCCATGATAAATACGGCAAAGCTTAAAGTTACCCTTATTATTTAAGTTTTCCTCTAATCCAACTCACACTTTTCCATTCATACCTACATACATGACAACTTACTAACTTCCTGCCACCACCACTACCACCAGTTGCTATATCCTCAGTTCAACAGGTGCAAAGTACTGCTCAACGCTATAAAAAAAAAGAAGAAACTTTTACAACAGAAAATTCGCACTTTCCATACAAACAAGGAGTAGGTATATAGGTAGGTATACTCTAGCGTCTTTGAAAACTAATTTGCAGTGTATTAGTGGAGGACTTGCCAGTTGCCGCCACTTGCCACTTGCCAAAAGAGCAACAAAAAATAAAACCGAACGAAGCAAATTATTTCTCATTGCACAAGTCGCTTTATTTCAACGTTACGACGAATGATTGACTTCCTCATTCCATTCTCCAATACCAATATAAAAGTAGGTACATAGGGCTTACAGAGATCTTTGGGATTCCTTGCGTTTTTTTTTGGTCGTCTCGTCTGTAAAAGGAAAACACACAAACACCTTTCAAGTCTTAACATACTAAGGATAAGGATACACACCCTTCCATATATCTAAAGAGGCGAGAACCCAAAGCTACCGCAATTTACCAAAGTCAGACGCTCCCCATAATCAAGTTGCACAGATGGGAAATTTATTCAAAGGCGCTTGTATCCCAAGGCGACACGGTAGCAACAGGGATCGGGATGCTGCTGATTGGGACTGCTGATGCTAGGGGAATTACATACTTCTGGGCACATATACAGTCCCATCTCATACATGTAGTTTAAGGGATCTCATTTTATGACCAACTCTGAGCTGGTACCTTCTTATGGAGCAGATTCAATTTACAAGCACGACAGTGGGAAACATCACAGAATATATTTTCATCCGTGCAGGGATGTGTATTGTGTATATGGTCAAATTAAAGAGAGATAGGGGCATTGACAACAGCCGCCACACCATCCATTGAGTATGGAATTCGTCCTTGCAGCCATACTTCTCAGAAGCAGGGAACAGCGCGTAAAGCAACAATTTGTTGTGTATTGTGAGCCGTCCTTTTAAACTTCGCGCACATATTCGAGTTTCGAGTACTGAGAAATCGTTCCGGTGTTGCGCCGTGCTTTCGTGGTGAAAAGCTCTCGACGAAAAAAAAACATATAAAGGATACACTTCTCTTATCAGTTTTGCTTTCAGCTCCAGCTTCAGTTGAATTTCTCTCGCCGGGCTGGAAAGTGTGCAAACTTCGGTAGACCCGTCACAGTATAAAATAGCAATTTTTGTTTTGTAAAAAAAAATTAACCAGCCGTACCGACTTGTGTGTAGATACAAAGATTGATTCGCATTAAAAAAAAGATTAACTCGCGGGTGAGTCCTGAATCATTTTCAATTTTATCGTTCTTTTGATCCCATACGCGAGAAAAAAGTGCGTAAGGAGCTTGTAAAATATAAATTGTGCATCCAAATTCAATCAGACAAAGCCAGAAGGATACTGTCCTGAGTCCTGACACATTAGCGATAATTATAAAGCCATGATCAGTAAGTCACTCACTCTCTTGCTGTACATAACCTATCTTTCTTCATATTTATGTATTAATCATGACAAAAATGCCCGTGGGATCTATTTTTAAGGCATATCCTTATACAAATCTGATAATCAAGGGCCTAACCCGTTATTAACCTAAATATACCCGACCCCTAACACCATCACACCGCAGCTAATGTAATTTTGGCACTTCACTTCATTGCATTTGCCCCAGTCGGGAACGGAACTTTCTTTCTTTATGTGCTTCGTCCTTTTTTCAATTTTACAACCCATCCCTCTGCATCCGTCTTGATTAAACCCAATAAAGCGATGACATACACACACACACACAGCAGAGGCAAGAGCAAGAGCACATCCCGATGTAGCACGACGTCGACTTAGCAGTTGAACAGATGTGATGGTGTATACCTACAGAACAGATACGCGACGTTGTAAACCTGTCATCGAATTTACAATTGAGCGTGTTTCAAAGAGGGATGGCCTAGCTGGATGGGTGGAGGAGTGAAGCGCCTGGGAAGGGTCGGTATATGAGCGTGATAGACAACATTGAAACAAACCCTACTTCTCGTCACTATTGTGTCTTTGAGTGTACTCTAGAGTGTTTCCATTGACACATAAATACATGACATCCGACTGCTGTTTGCGATGAAGAACGCACCTATTCCGTCGGGACAGGATCTACTCCATGTGCCGCACATTTTGTTCGTTTGGCTTAGTTTTTTTTTTCCTTTTTTGTTGTAAACGGAAACTACACCAAAGAGCGAACGAATGAGGCAGGAAGATACACACAGAGCCTGACAGAGTCTGTGGTGAAAAAGAATTTAGATACAGTAGCAAAGGGGTCCTAGTTCATAAGGCATATAGATAAACGTATTACAAGTTCACTACGAATGTGAAAAATCACCTGCTCCCCCATTCCCACTGGGGAGTGAACACTGAACATACCAGTAAAAGGTATTCCGCTAGTACACCACGTCGTCGATTGAATACGTGTGAAAGCACACGGTAGACCTACAGTGTTATGGAAGTCGACTAACTATCTAGGTCTAGGGAGAAGAAGTTGTTGCTGTTTTTTTTGTCATCTTCTCAGGGATTTGGGCACGAAATCCAATGGCAAGAAAATGCTGAAGTGATTTTTTTTTCTAATTTTCGTTTTTCTTTCTGTTACTTGCTTGTTTGTGTCCTTTTGGGGGGCATATGGGCAACACAACTCTCCCAGAATCAACAGGAGAACGTGCTCAGTTAACTTTGTATTGTGTGTGTGCTGTGTATTGCATGCCAAGCAGATTTGATAACATAGTACGTAGGTATACATACATACATATACCATGTGGAAGAACGTTATTTTTATGACCAAGCATTTTTCGATTTAAATACGTCAAGTTGAATGTTGTAAGGGAAGCAAAGCAATTATTTCAACTTGGACAGGATTGATTGAACGTATACACTGACTGTGCAGTCCTAATTATTTTTTGAACCATTTTAAATTCTTTTTCGCTAACTTTGAAGATTTATTCTTTGTTGTGGCCATCTTTGGGGTGTTTAGCTTTCCTCTGCGTGGCTTGTTATTTGGATTGTGTCGTTGGGGGTTACTGTTAAAAGGGAGCATTCTTATTATATCTCAAATGGCAGAAATGTCTGCCAAATATAAAGGAAATTTCTTTAATAAGCACATAGGACCAAGGACCAAGCATCCTTCTACGTACTGAATTCTATTAAAATACCGCTTTTCGCTGGAAGCAAATTTGGGCGCAGGGGCTTGGTGGACTACTGAGCGAGGGGTTTCAGGATCCATTTCCGGATAAAAAGAAACATCCGATAGTAAAACTGTGATGAAATAACTGCTCATGGTAACTGTTGATGGTAGAAGTTTCTATGCAAAAATAATCAAATTCGTTGATTATTCAACGAGGACCTTTAAGGGTTGGCAATGGACTTTATACATTCACAGGTCTTGAATGGATTCACACAAAACGTATGCCTTTTTGTATAGTTAAACTCTATTCTCCAATTTTGCAAATTCAAAAACTCGTTAACGATCCGATCAGCTTCTTGCTCCACATAGTTTTATTGAGTTTAATTGAGTACTAGCGGACCTGGCGAACTGTGTCTCGCCCCAATTTAACGCCTTCAGGTAAACTCCAGAGTGATAATAAAATTTCAATGAAATTTATTTGAATTGAATCGAAGTCAGTAGAGAGCGATATGATACACAATGTTTCTTTTATTGATTGTTATCGCAAAAGCGAATGCAATTCTCCAGCGACTTTGAATAATCAAATTCAAGCTATCGACGTCTTTATTCTTCGCTGCTAGCATTGCCTGTTCACTAATCCAATCGAGATTTTTATAATTTTGTGCAATGCCGGGGAACACTTTGGTGATGAGTTCCTCCTTCGATGGTGTGAACTCGCAAACATTTGCAGGGAACGATATCAATCCAGTCGAAACATCAACAGGAATTTGGCCATTGCCAAGTGCCAGCAGTTGTCTCGAGAATTCGAATTCAGCATTGGTCATTGGTCGTTATGCAATGCGACTCTCATGTACGTGGTCAGTTTCAACTTCTTGATATGCCTCCACAAAAAAGACAATTTCAGCATGCATTGAGTTCTTCGGCAGCAGTAGATTTCGGGATGACGGGACACGTTTGACGAAAACCTCCGTAGAGCAATATCATAGCCCTTTCAAATGGTCTCGAATCAACTCGTACATCCTTCATTGTTCGGTCAACTGCCTTCACAGCTTATTTATGCGCCATCGTGTATTCTTCCCAAATGATAATTTTGCATTCGCGCATCAATTTCGCTGTTGCTGAATTCTTGGTCATTGTGCACGTTGGCTTGTCAACTGTGAGAAGATTCAGAGCGGAATGTGCAGTTCGACCGCCTTTCAACAGTGTGGCAGCAATGCCAGAGGATGCAACAGCCAACGCAATTTGCGATCTTGACCGAATTGTTACCAGATGTTCAATTCAATTGTTCACGCGTGATCCCGTGACTAAGGGAAATATGGATTAATTTTTACATATATATAGATTGAGAAACTCTCACTTCAGTTCGGTTAAATTGAACGAATAATCTTGCTAATCTGGGTAGAGGTGTATGTATGGATGCCGCATTAACAATCTTTTGTGGGTCAGAAATTTTGGTCTTTGTTCCCATTTCGAAAACTGACGATTATCTACGCTTTTTCTCTTCTGGACCGCATAGAGTATATGAGTCCTAGGTCTCTTAAAATCTCTAAGCGTCGCGTCATCCAGATCACATAGTTCATTAAAGAAGTAGCTCGAAAGAGTCCTTAGTCTCACCGAGGGTCGTCCCGTCGGTCCGGTGATTGTCTAAACTGATCAAGAATCTTAATCACATTTTTCGTTCAGTCAGAGTACCAATTAGGTAATTTTACAACCAAACAGGTCGTTACCTTCCCTATTTGACAACTTTGATGACTCTTTCGTTTCTGTCAAGTATTGTTGAAAGTAATAAATTGTAATTGTGCTTTAAATTCAATGGGATCATGGAAGTTCTGATACGTTGACAACATGTATAAGATTCGCTAAGCCTGATAGCTATGGGTGCAGTGGCTCAGTGGTTGGGTAGTGTGCTAGACTCCTGAGCGAGAGGTCTTATATTTGATCCCTATAGTAAAATGTAAACTACATCTCACGTTTCAGTTTTTTCCACTGCGGCACCTCTCGCAAACTTCCAAAAGTTTAACTTGTCATAAAATGGTAGGTCCCTCCATTCGTCCCAAAAATGAAAAAAAAGCCTGACACTAAGAAACTAGGCCCATTTTACTTTTATGGACTTGATGCGCTAACTGTTTTTTTTTATTTATTTAAGTCTGACAGGCTAACTTCGCTATGATGCAGCTGCTGTATAGCCGTATAGGTATGTCAAGGGGGCTCGGATTTCAGCATTAGAACAATACTTTCATCGAAAGATCGGTGAAAAAAATGACGCAATTTTTAAACTCTCCATAGGAGAAGATAACCGAACTTAAGAACTAAGAAAAAGAGAGTTGATAATAAATTTCCTAATATGCATAAGAATAAGCCACTCGCATTCGCAGCGTAGTTAAATTGAAAACCTGTTGAGATAAAGCATGCAATCACATACAATACAACAAGTTCAGAGCCGTCAGTTATTTACGATCAACGTGAACTTCAGCGGATATTTGCGACCTCCCATTTGGCCAAATTCTAATTCTTTTATTAGCCCCTCGTTTCGAAGAGATAGTTAACACAAAACACAAGTACATAGGTATCAGAATAGGCACCAGTCAGCCTCGAGTCGTGTGTTCGTTCTGAAAAAAGTAATGCTGCTGTAGCTAAAGATGTCGCGTAAACGTCGACCAGACGACTTCCCGCACGCAGTTGGCCATTACACCTTTGCCTCTGCCCCGCTTTTTTGGGCGCTCACACTTTCCTGAAGTTTAACGACGCTTGCGATGATTTGGGGTTATGATGAAATTCGACCAAAATCATCGGAGGCCATTTCCATCAAATGCGCTTCTGATGGTCGTTGAGTCTCCATCTATCATTTACGAAGAGCAGCAGAATATGTAGTACTATGCATAGGCCGTGCGGCACCGGCAATAAGCATTTTGAATAAGACTACGTTTTTTGGGTTAGGTACCTCATGTATATCGGGTTGGCCAACAGAATCGCCCGATTTGACCAACCCAGACTGATTTCTTTTAGATTTTTCAGTTTTTATACAACATCTGGAAGAGGAAGTTACTTCCCGAAGTTTTTTAAAAGATGTCGGCGCACAATTTCGGTCGCCTTTTTATATTCACAGAAATACCTTCTTTGTTACACTATATCTGAAACGTGGATAGTGCGTATTGCAGTCTTTCTGTGATTGTACTTTCGAATTTGGCGTTGACAACGATTGCTACGTCGGCTGCATGTCCTATGTCATCAATCCCTTGGCTTGCCCAGGACCGAAGTATATCGTCAATGATGAGGTACCACAAGAGAGGCGAGAGGCCGCCTCCTTGAGGACATGCTCTAGTTGTAAGTGCCGATATTTTCACATCATCGGTGCGGGTTTGAGTTATTCTACCATTTATCATTGACATTATTCTGTTAATGTTTTGCGTAAGTATTTAGCTGTCACTTTTTCAGACTTCCGGTATTTAACCGGAACAATTTGGGAAAATAAGTGGGTGCTAGAGTGTCAACTCCATGTTGTAGTAGCGCCGGAAAAATGCCGTCATCCCCTGGTGCTTTGTATTGCTTTAGGGAGGATATGGCCCATTCAATTTTTCTCGCAATTTTCTAGTCTTCTCTCGTCGGTAGGCAGGTCCGTTAAAATCGGGGAGATAGGTTTACTGTGAGGGGATCTATAATAATTGATACAGGAAAATTTATTTTAAGAAGGTGAACAGTGTATTTCTTATTTTGTTCTGGTTGAATTGGAATGGATTTCTTAAATAACTGTTAACCACTTTTGGACTTAGATCATGTTTTTTAGCAAAAGCGCAATTAGAGAGATTTTTCTCATGGTAAGCTTCTATTTTAGCAATTTCCGTTGCATTTAAAGATTTTTTTTATCCATTTAAACTATTAAACAGATCATAAACTCAAGAAATAACCGCTTATCACTCCCGATAGCTTTCCGATGATCACACTGCTATACTCTCGCTTACAATGAGTAAGAAAGTTAGTGGAGGCTATTCTAGTATTACAAAAATGTTAAAAGCGGCATTTTTTGAATACTGGCCCATTGTGTAGAACGCCATTTACAAGATTTCAAGGCTTTATACAGGTCCAGAGTTAATGTCACCATTTTTCGACACCACTGTTTGGCCGTCGGAAATATTATTTCAGTCAATTGCACTTTATGCGGATACAAATGCAAATCATCCTTTAAAATGGGCCGAAAGGTGGTTTCACGACACGTGTGGGTTCTGGCCTTCTGTGCAACAATCTCTCATTCGAACGTTTTCGTCATTAATTAACGGCTTGTCGACGATCTCCCACAGCCACTGTCTTGTGTTCAACAATTTAACGCCAAACGAAGAATAGTTTTGTCAGGCGGTGCTTGTTTGCCGCGATGATTTTGACTATATACACGTTGAGTTAACACAACTGAACGAATATTTTCAATTTATACAACTATTTCGAACAGAATAATTAAATTGTTCATAAGGAAAAAAAATTATAGAGGCAAGGTGCAAGAAAATTTAAGAAGATTGGTGTATCCCTTAAATTGGAAAAACAGATTTCTTGGTTATCAAAGAATTCACTGAACCTTTCCCCAGACTGATTTAATAATTCCCATAGTAAAAAGGTACCTATGTTTACAAAATATGTACCTATGTTTACAAAATACATAGTTGTGCTTTCTGAAATTAATATTTTTCGCTTTGTGATGCATGCTGCATGTAAAGACATTATTCTGTAAATTGATGGGAACTTTTATTGACATATTCTTTGCAGATACACTTAATGGTATTCACTGAATTGCAGACTTCATATTTTTGTTTGCCAACATAGAGCGCACACACAACAAAAGTTGATATCGCATACCTATACAGTAAATCTCGAATACGGAGGCCTGAAATATTTGAAGAAACAGTTTGAATACTTTCTCTTTTTTAATGCACGGTGAGTTTATGTATCATATCGAATACTCCCTCTATAATATTTGAGTACATTTTGCGCCTATCCGCTCCACTCCAACATCCAACCCTTCATGGAAATCACTTCACTGTGTTCCTCCCAAAAATGTTTGCACATTCTCGTTGACTTTTTCACAAACGTACGTACGAGTACTTCTCGAAATTTGTTTACCAGGTTGTGAATTGTGATCTGTAATATACAAGATGTTTTTTAACAACAATAAATTGTTGGTTTCTGTTTTTGATATCACTGTGGATAAATATTTTCCAAAAATCTGTTGTCGGGGTTTTTTTTTTTGCAAAAGCACTGCTTCCATTGATTCCCATTCGCTATAGTAGAAAGCTCCCAAATGGAGTGAGAGCCGGACAATTGCAGAGAAGATGGAGAACAGTCTCTTCTTCCTCCTCGCCAAGACAGCTTTTGCAAAAGTCGTTTGAAAGAACGCCAAGTCTTGTGGCATGCCTACCTATGATTTGTACTTTCGAAGGCATCCAGCTTTATTATGAGTTTACAAGTAACGATTCGAATACCTACTGAATCCTTAGTTGAAAGCAAAGGTAGTTAAGTTCCGTGTTTGGCGAGTTATCAACCTTTCAGTAACCTGTGATGTCTCTATGTCCCGGCAACCAACAGAGGTGAATGTTGAACTGATTAGCTATCTCTCTGAGAGATGAACGATAGTCTTGGCTGTTATAGAATTTATAGAGAAGAGACTAGGATTAAGTCTGTCGAAGAAAACACCGCCACCAACACCGCACTGCCCATAGTTTTTAGAACCATCTGTGAAAAAAATGGATTGCTTCATCCTCCATCCTGCACCGCCGGTGTACAAGCAAGCCGTTCTTTGGATTTTGCTTAATCTATCGCGATTAATCTCTTTGTCCAAAGCGCCACAGTGGCTTTTCTATCTCTTTCCTGAATGTTAGGCTTCGAGCTTAGTGTCCTATCAAAAATAAGACCTATAAGTGTTTGGCCTCATTTGAGAATGTCAAACTAGTGCCATTTATAGATAGAGGTTCAATGCTTGTATTTCTTAGAGAATAGTCAAGTTCAGTTTTGTGAGGGTTGACGCCTAACCCGCATCTATTTTCCCACTTTATTAGCTTGTTAAGAGCATTTTGTAGGAGTTATTTTAACGTGTTTAAGTATACTTTCCTGACACGGCAATAGCAACGTCGTCCGCTCTTCTCTTGTTCTCGAGAGCAAACTCGCAAGTAGACATAGTCTTGAGAGTAGTAGTAGCATACACAATAAATTGACAAAACTCGAAATAAAGTTTCTCCTGGAGTAAAGGAACCCCTTTGGTTAGCTTCAACTATATATCTTAAGAAGAAAAAGTGTCCAACATGGATGAATGTTTTAAAAATTGTGGCTTTGTTATAAGTGCAAACCAATTATTGTGATTTCCATATACCACCGCCATGAGACTGAGTTGTTTTACCGCTAAATAGAAACAGTAAGGGACCACAAAAAAGATCAAATTACATATAAATACAATACAGATACTAACTTGTGTCTAAGCTACACACAGGACTTGAAGTAAATTTCACTAGTGTAGACGTATAAGTATTGTAGACGTATAAGTAGAGACATAAAAAAATAAATTACACATAGGTATGCATGTATTAGTATATTGTACACCTGGCTGCCAGTATTCATTTATGTTCATTCTTGATATTTGAAAATAAAGAGATAATAAGGCAGTTGAAATCAGACTACCGAAAGGAACGGACGCATTTTTATTCGTGTATTGTCTTGTGTTTTAGTTTTGTGTTTTAGTTTTCATCCCTGACCGCTTACAAATTCAGAAGTGGGATAATTCTATTAAAAGTGTTCGTGCCCTAAGAAAACAAAAACAAATTTCAACCCCAACTAGTGAGTGCGTCGTGTGTGAAAAAAAAGAAGAAAAAGAAAAAAGAAAAAACAACAACGAACGAACGAAAGAAAAACAGAAGTGGTGTTTTTGGTTGCTGCAGAAGTGAAAAAAAATACAGCCATGGCAGACAACGAAATTGAAAAATACAAAGTGTACACTGCTACGCAGTTAAAATCATGGCTGGAAAGTTTGAATCGCAAAACAACGGGTAACAAAAGTGAACTAGTGTTGCGGCTGTTATCCATCCCTGAGCAGGAACGTGGCGATTTCCCGTTTTCCAGCAAACAGACGCTGATGGCAGATGGCGACGATGACGAATCTGATGATGAGGACACATACGAAGACAGCGTGAATGATGAAGTGCAGATGATAGCAACAACTAAGCAAAAGGAAAGAAAAAATGAACCACACTCAAAAGATCGAACAAATGAGAGAGATGAAGCTGAAAATGAATGTTCAAATGAATGTCCAAATGATAGAGAAAAAGAGTGGCATTTAATGAAGCGAGAGATAGCAGCGCTGAAGAAGGAAATTCAAATGAAGGACAAAGAGAATGAGCTACTAAAGAAAGAGAATGAGCTAATAATTCAAATGAGTGGTGGCCAACGACAAATAATTAGAAACATCGAAGAGAAGAAAAATTTGAGTCACATTAAAGAGCTTATAAGTGAGTTCAGTGGCACGGGTGACTCGTTCCAACACTTCGAAAAGCAACTGAAGAATGTACAACATGTGTTCGATCTGGATGACAACAACATGAAGGTGCTCGTCTCACTCAAATTGAAGGAGAAGGCACTCAAGTGGTTTCATTCAAAGGACGATATAACGACAGTGGCGTTCAATAGTTTGCTGACAGAAATGGGTGGAATTTTTAACGATCGCCCAACAAAATTAAAAATGAAACGAGTGTTTGAGTCAAGAAAGTGGCAGCAAGGAGAAACGTTTCGGCAGTACTTCCAGGACAAAATAATTCTTGGGAACCAACTGCAAATCGATGAAGATGAAATGGTGGAGCACCTGATCGAGGGGATACCAGACGAGACACTGGCTTCAAATGCCAGACTACAGTGCTTTCCAGACAAATTGCGTCTACTGGAGGCATTCAGGTCGGTACAATTTCCGGCGAAACAAAAGGTGATCGCAGTACCAACAACATCGAGACAGGCGTTAACAGGAGGGACCGAGAAGCAGCAGACTCGTTGCTTTAACTGCAACTCCCTTGGTCACATGGCCAATGAATGCAGGAAAGAGAAGCGTAAGCCAGGATCGTGCTATGTTTGCGCTGAGATGGGGCACCTAGCAGCCCAATGCCCAAAGAGGAAGCAGCTACGTCCGATTGGGTACATCAACTCGGACTCCGAGGACGAATATGTAAGATCTTTAAAATTTACATTTATAAGTAAATATTCTAATATTAGTTTATTATTAGGATCCCTATTAGATACCGGCAGTCCAGTTAGCCTTATTAAGCAGAAGTATATGCTAAGTATTTTATCCAAATATGTAATGTACAATGAAAATCTAAATTCATATTATGGCATTAATAAAAGCCTTTTGTCCGTAATCGGGACTATAAATTGTTATGTTTTATTCAATGATGATACAATCGAACTAAAGCTATTAGTAGTGCCAGATGACACTATGCAATATCCTGTTATCTTAGGACGGGATTTTTTAAAGGGAGCTAAATTATGTTTAAAAAAAATGACAGATGAGGAAGAACAACAAATAAAAGATAAGTATTTTAGGCAATGCAAAAAATTTATGAATATAATAACAGATGAAAGTAAGAATTGTGAGAACTATTTAGAAAATTTAGAAAGATGTGGTTTTGGGAAAATGAAATTCAATGAGGAAGATATAATAATTAATAATAATGAACTTTCATTTGAAGTGAAAGACAGTTTTTTTGAAATCATAAAGAAATACTATTTGTACTGTGCTCGCCCCGCTGTACCTGCAGTCGAATATGAAATGAAATTACGATTAAACGATGAAAAACCCTTCCATTACCCTCCCCGAAGGATGTCATATTATGAAAAAGAGCAGGTGCAACTTATTTTAGATGATTTACTGAAAGAAGGAGTAATTCGTGCAAGTAGGTCTGAATATTCATCACCAGTAGTCTTAGTAAGAAAAAAAACAGGAGAAATTAGGCTATGTGTAGACTATCGGACTTTAAATAAAGCCACCCAAAAAGATAATTACCCCATCCCACTAATGGATGATCTATTGGATGGGTTAGTTGATAAAAGGATTTTTACTTTGCTAGATTTAAAAAGCGCCTTTCACCACATTCAGATGAACGAGGAGTCTGTAAAATACACGGCGTTTGTGACTCCTATGGGTCAATTTGAATATCTGAGGATGCCGTTCGGGTTAAGAAACGCACCGTGTGAGTTTCAACGGTATATAAATAGAGTTTTTGAAGATTTAATAAGGGAAAAGAAAGTAACTATTTATATAGATGATATAATGATAGCAACAGAATCGATACAAGAGCATTTAGAAATATTGATAGAAGTTTTCAAAAGATTAGTTCAAAATAGGCTGGAATTAAGATTAGACAAATGTCAGTTTATGGTATCACAGATACGATACCTGGGTTATTTTATTACAAGCGAAGGTATCAAACCAGATAAAATGGGTATAGAGGCCGTAAGGACATTTCCAACACCACAAAATGTAAAAGCAGTGCACAGTTTTTTGGGCTTATGCTCCTATTTCAGGAGATTTATCAAAGATTTCTCTCTGATTGCACAACCCTTATACAATTTGATCCGCAAGGATGCTGTATTCAAATTTGGTGAAACAGAATTGGCTCGTTTCGAGGAATTAAAGCTTAAAATGAGTGAATCACCCGTTTTAGCAATTTATAACCCAAAAGATGAAACTGAGTTGCATTGTGATGCAAGTGCACAGGGGTTTGGAGCAATACTCCTTCAGAAAAAGAAAGATGGGAAACTACATCCTATTTTCTTCTTTTCAAAGCGGACCACAGACAATGAATCGAAATATCACAGTTTTGAACTGGAAACGCTCGCAATCATTTATGCGTTAAGGAGATTTAGGGTCTATCTTCATGGTCTACGGTTTAAGATCATTACAGACTGTAATTCGTTGACCCTAACTCTTAATAAAAAAGAAGTGAATCCGAGGATTGCAAGATGGGCCTTGGAGCTGCAGAATTTCGATTATATAGTAGAACATCGTAATGGTTCAAGGATGCAGCATGTGGATGCACTGAGCCGCATTTCAAATATTTTGGTCCTAGAAGAAAATAATTTTGAGCAAAACTTATCAATTAGACAAATTAGTGATGAAACGATAAAGAAAATTAGGAAACTACTCGAGGAAAAGGAAGATAGATTCTACGAGATGAGAAATGGTTTAGTTTATAGAAAAATGGGGAAACAAATTTTGTTTTATGTACCAAAGGCTATGGAAAGTAATGTGATCCGTTTGTATCATGACGAAATGGGACACGTCGGACGAGATAAGGTCTTGAATAATATACTAAGAACATATTGGTTTCCCAAAATGAGTCTAAAGATAAAAGAACATATTAACAATTGCTTGAAGTGTATAGCATTCTCACCCAAGTTCGGAAAACATGAGGGTCTACTCCATAATATACCGAAAGGAGACGTGCCTTTCGAAACAATACATATTGACCACTTTGGACCAGTATCACTGAAAAACGGAAAGAAAAAATATGTATTCCTTATAATCGACGCGTTTACAAAATTTGTACGACTTTATGCGGTACGATCCACAAATACTAAAGAAGCGATTAGTTGTTTGAGAGGTTATTTTAACTCCTACAGTCGTCCCAGAGTTATTGTATCTGACCGTGGTAGTGCATTTACATCAGAGGATTTTAGACAGTTTTTGGAGATGAATAATATAACTCATGTAAAGATTGCGACAGGTTCTCCGCAAGCAAATGGCCAGGTGGAGAGAGTAAATAGGAGTCTAGCCCCAATGATCGCGAAATTAACAAGTGCTGGTACAACTTCCTCGTTAGATGGTGTGTTACCCACTATAGAGTTTTCCATGAATAACACAGTTCACAAAAGTACAGGGACCACCCCTAGTCAGTTGTTATTTGGTGTAGTTCAAAAGGGAGTGGTAATTGATTTACTAAAGGAGTGTTTAGATGACGCAAATGATAGAGAAAATGAGAGAGACTTATGTAAAATGAGAGAATCTTCACGACAAAAGATAGAAAAAGGACAGAATTATAATAAAATGGTAAAAGATCGGAACAGAATTCAGAAATACTATAAAAAAGGAGATTATGTTATGGTAAAGAACTTCATTTCTAATCCAGGTGCGTGTAGGAAAATTGCTCCAAAGTTTAAAGGTCCATATAGGATAGCTAAGGTGCTACCGAATGACAGATATCTTTTGAAGGATGTAGAGGGTTTTCAATTGACACGACTACCCTATGAGGGGGTATGGGAAGCGGCAAATCTTAAGTCCTGGGTCATAAGTGAGCCCACAGGGTAATCGGGGCGATTACAATGTCAGGATAGCCGAGTTGTAGACGTATAAGTATTGTAGACGTATAAGTAGAGACATAAAAAAATAAATTACACATAGGTATGCATGTATTAGTATATTGTACACCTGGCTGCCAGTATTCATTTATGTTCATTCTTGATATTTGAAAATAAAGAGATAATAAGGCAGTTGAAATCAGACTACCGAAAGGAACGGACGCATTTTTATTCGTGTATTGTCTTGTGTTTTAGTTTTGTGTTTTAGTTTTCATCCCTGACCGCTTACACTAGTGCTGTTCTGTTACCAATCTGGTGAATCAATGAATTTGCCGCCCTCCCATATTTGGCACTAAATATCAAATAAGAGATGAAACGTTGTAAGCGAATTTCGTTTGTGAATCCATCCCATTTGATTGCGGTTGATGTTATCCTATTGCAAGCAAATACAATCCCAGTTTTATTTACAAAAAACCCCATAACCGCTGTTAACTAACAGTGCAAATTAATTTTGTATCAATATTTGAAATTCTCTAAAATTGAAACTGTGAAAATATGCGTAAATAACCAAATCGATTTGTGATTTCGATGAGAGGACGAATTCACTGGAAGCGGAAGTAATGTAGATTTCAGCACACATAAAATATAGACTATAGAATATAGACCACAATTTGAGTAATTACAACTTATCGAGAGACATTATGGCTCGAAGCGATTTCAACATTCCCAGAACGGCTTTGAAGATTGGATATAAAATTATTATTTGTTCGTTTTGAAAATCGTTTCCACTTTCCTAAAATCGATTCCAGTTGATAGACACGGCTTGTTGAGCAATCCGCACGATCTAGCCCCAAGGAACAGCCCAATCACTGACAGATATTTTTGCGATTAACTGGATGCAAATGCAACCATTATGAAACCGAGTGCATCGTATACGAGTTGGATATAATTTTGCTCAAACCTCGGAGCAAGAGTAATTTCTATAGGTAGGTACCTACCGAAAATTAAATTCTTAACTGCTATCATTTAAAAATATAATTGTGCTAGACATGCATCTATATTTCTCATCGTGCACACACTAGTATAGGGACAAATGTCGACTCTGACTATTTGGCACATGCCACATGGTTAAGACTAGATTAAGAGCTCACGAGAAGAAGCTGCAAGTTTCGCAGAAGAAGAAATTTGACTTTGGACAGCTTAACATACTTTGATTCCAGGAGTATAGCCGGAGTTAACAGGGAGTGCGTAAGAAGCTCTGCAGTGTGCAGTTTCGTCGACAACATCATATGAAAAGAGGAAGCTAGGAGAAGAAGATCCTATGGTCAAAAATGAAGTCCTACACAGTTTCTCAGCGGAAGGAGTTTAAAAATTAACGCGACCGAAAGAGCATGCGGAGTTTTTTACGGCTTTTTGATTGGGTTTGATTAGGGAGACGTTTTTTTTTAAAGGTTATTTCTCGGAAGTTAATAACTTTTTTATATATTTTTTATGAGGTTTCAAAATACTTAGTACAGTTGTCAGTTTCAATAATAAGTCAGTTATAAAAACAAGAAATACCATACATCTAAATTAAAACAATATACTTAAACCTACTGCCTTTCGGCCCAAAATCTTTGTAATTTGTTTTGTGTTTTTAAGTAGATATGTATTTGTAACTTACAAATACCTAATTTATTCACCATCCTGATCGCGTCCGTCGGTGCCTGCCAATCGCCGACAGGGTTCACCTGCGCCGTTGAGACTCAAGCGAGACCAAAACCGTCATTTAAGTCTCGAAAGCACTTATTCATGTTGACAAGTCCGGCCCCTCCCAGGAACCCCCTAGTCCTGTTCAGTATATGTTGTGTAGGTACTCAGATTCGGGTGTTCTTAATAACCCTAGACAGATCCTTAGACCTAAGGCACTGCTTCTCAAACACCCGAATCTTTTCCATATGGTAAGGCGCTATATTGAACCACATAGGATAGCCATAAGCGTAGCAAATAAACATTACCCTGGAATCAATTTGACTGCTTTGAAAAAGTCTCCTTGTCAAAGCCTAAGCCTAAGTCAAATATAGATACTGGTCGACCCGAATACCAAGATGCTGATGAATGACCAGGGTACCATTCCGTAACTTTTAAAACGATAATCGTCCGCGCGATAGTAGTCGGCGATCTCGTCATCAATTTGCTTTCCGTAACCGTATCACTATCGAATCATCTCTCGTTTATTTGGTATAAAGTTTGAGAACATTATTTCACAAAGTTTGAGGACTTTCGGTATCTCTGTAGCTCACAAACTGTAGTTTGCTAAACGATGTTCGCATTTGGTTTGTTCGCGTAGGTTTCGGTTATTTGTGGCTACTTTTTCTTCGATGGGACTTCAACAATTTTGAATTATACAAAATTTTAAAGTACTCTGCAAATTTTTGTATTTTTAAAGGACAAATCTTACAGAAAATTTATCCCCTATGCTGAATCGTCCTCTTGCTACCTATCTAAACTCGTGAACTAATCTGCAATAAGCCGGCTGGAAAGTTAAGTATCTACGTTAAAAAACGACTTTTGGCTCTGGTGCTTGCACAGTACAACAATTTTTTTAATCATTTACAGCGGGCCCTTGCTAAACTGTTAGGTATGCTCAAAAATAATCATTTTGGGTTTACTTTGAGATAAACAATGTTCCAGATAAACTGTTGGCGCGATGTGTTACCCTACATGTGTCGCCTGCGATTCTCGAATAAATTCGCTGACGAACGATGCTTCCTTCAGCTAAACTCAAAGCAAACAAAAAGCGAATCACCTACCAGATGGATTGGTTATTACATGAGAGTACGCTATTGACAACAACGTCTTTACTCTCTCAATGCACCCAAATATGTTGTTAATTTTTCATTCGTTATGTGTCAACACTATTATCTATAACTGTTCATTACGTTTTGAAAGTAGACCCTTTGTGTTGCACATACTGTAACAGGCTGTGTCTATATTACCTACTGATTTTTATCTATTATGTATCTGTTTATATACAGCACGTAGTTACATCTGTAATCAATGTTTTCAGGTAAAATTGAACTAATAACATCAAAAACTTTGTAGCACGGTAGCATCTATAGGTTTAAGTGTGTATATGGTTGATGGTGTTGCCGCCACACGGTAGACTATAGAGGATAGACGTGCCACTGCCAAGTTAACTTGTGCCATTGATTGGTGTTTTCCGACATCTCGAATGGCAGTTTACCATCAGTCACGAAACGTGAATAATTCATCCCGGTTAATCAATTTCTCTACTGAGGTTTTCATTTGTTGATATTTTGTTTCGACTCTTGCTCGATGGTTTTCTGCTTCACCAGCGAAAAGTACTTAGTCGACTTAACGTCAACGAAAAGAATTTAGTTGCCGCTTCCGATGGGATGGGAACTTCGTTTCAGCTGCGAGGATGCGCTCTTTATATGACTGGAAGGCGGTTGTCGCCGGGCTGTCCCTTGCGATTTAATTAGGGAAATTCGCAAAATTTTAAGCAGAACAAGGCGCGGAATATTGATTAGAAATGCACTGGAACCCGTTCTATTGTTGTTTGCTTTCTTCATAATTTTGTTTCTATTTATTTTGTTGGGTCTTTCTCTTGTTGAAATTAATTCTTTTTAATTGACAACAGTCGTGAAGTTTCTTGTCGTGAGTCGCTGAGGGGCGGAGGGCCGCTGAACAATCAACTGAAAGGGGATGAAGACGGAGCAAATTGTTTCTTTGTTGAGAGCAAATTAAAGCCTGCGAGGGAAGTGTGAACGAGAGGGATCACTCTTCACTCTAGGGGGTACCTATTTCTCTTTGCAGACGCAAGCAGACGATGTAATTAAATTAATTGTTATATTATAAAGGAGCATCAAGTAGATGTTTTATATCAAAGTTGAGAGGGGGAGTGTTTTTTTTACTTGTTAATTTGTGGTTTTTAAACCAAGGAGAAACGGTCTTAATAATTTCGGGGCAGGGGGTACTTTCTCTTTGAATTAAAAGTGAAAATATCGGTCGCATTGTGCGGTTACTTAACTCGGTTCTGTTTCTTGTCAACAAGAATGAAGTGTAGCTAGGAGGCAGAAGTGTGCTCAATGGTAAAAGCTGCGAATAAGAGTGCTTGACGATACGTTCTGAAGGAAGTGGACTCAAGACTAAAGTGATGAAATGAGCATACTCATACTTAGCTAATTGCACAATTTGAAGGCACTTGTAGTTTCGCTCCTTTATTTGGAAACTTGAGAAGCAAGTTTATGGCAAGTTTAACTCGAGCATTAGAAGGAGAATATACCTACGAAGCGTTAAGTGTCATTCGTGGATCCTGGACTTTACAATATCTTAAAAGAAAGAGTCCAGTGGGGCTCTGCAGTGTGAGGATGCTTTTGGTTTTAGTTGGAGTTTAATGGGTTACTAAAAAAAGCATCAGCTTTACTTCAGAAGAGGCCAGGGCCTGAACCGAAACCACTTGCAGCCTTGTGGTTGGTTTGGAGATTTAAGCTGTCGCTTATTTGAACATACAACCCGCCATCTATGGCTGGATGTTTGTCTACACCAATTTAGAGTCCGTAATTAAACGTTAGGTACCAACTGGAAGCGCCTTCAACTTCAAGCAACACATCCATGCGAACCATCATAGGATGTCATCTCAAGGCAAAGGAAGACCATCTTCACGCGGAAATAATGACGCTCCCGTTAAAAATGCACAACACCATGATTTATCAACCAGACGATTATACTAGAACAAGTAACCTACTTGCCAGAACGCATAGGGATGTCGCTAGACAGAGGCCCATTGTGATTTTAGATCTGATAGAGGTATAGAACTTCCAAGCCTTCAAAGAACCGTGCTGTGCCTGTGCAGTGATACAGTAGATGTTCCACATTCTATTTCTTTTTCCTCTTCGTCTCTGCAACTTCCACAGAAGTCATTTGTAAAGTTACCCATTCTTTTAGCCATGTTTTCAGTTATTACCCCGGAGATGTTAGGATCTTTGTGGGCAACAAACTTCGAGTTATGATGCAACCTTATGTTTTTTTTCATTGTTCTTTTGCCAAATTTAATGTGGCACTATTAGTGAAGCTCTTCGTTGCGTTGAAAGCTGACAGTACTGATAGTTCCCTTCAACACCAACATGTCTAGGAACTCAGAATGCCGAAGGGCACTGACTTACAGATCTTGAGTTTACCAGATTGGAGTTGATCACTTTAAGTGCTGCTTGGTAGAGGACCCTGGAGTATCGACCACACGATTAAACTGTGGAAGGCGAGCTCCACAGAATCATGCTTAACGACTTTCTTCTTCCTCAAATAGATAAATAGGAAATTCTTAGGGCCTTATCTTTCGTTTTGGTGATTTGCGATGGGCGCAAAATCGCCTGATTTTACCATCTCAGACTTCTTTTAATGGGGTTTCTTGAAGTCACGAGTGTATGTCAACATTTTTCAGACCCTTGAAGCTTACACAAACAAATGGTTGTGAGAATCTACGGGCTGAGTACCGATACAGGGTCTTTCAAAAGAGACATCCGAGCCTTCCAATGAATCCTGACAAGGCCATTGTTTGATGTCAATTTTGGGCTTGCGGCGTCATCGGTCCATATTTCTTTGAGAACGACGTTAGCCATCGTCTATATAAGTCGAACATAACCAACATATTTTGGCCTAAATTGGATGAACATATTGTTTCAACAGGACCGCGCATTAGGAATTCAGCACGAGCAATTTGAGGGCATGTTCATCTCACGTGGAGGTGAACTGGACACCGATATCGCGGGATTCGACAGGTACAGGTACAGGCCTTTCATATAGACTAATGGCAAAAGGTGAGGAAAAAGACGCGAATTAAAACACTTGTTTCTTACTTTTAAAATTAAACAATATTTATTTGGAACTATGTCCTTTATTATTGAAATACTTTTTACTAATTCTAAAAGGAGCTTAAGGCTACTATGTAGTTACAATAAGACTGTTGATAAATTCATCATACAGTCGTATTTATATACTTTTCTTATCTATCTACAAGGAGACCCAAGCGTACAATCGTCTTGCTTGATAATGAAGAAGAGATAATATTCCAACATTGTATACAAACGATATTATCTCTTTTACATATGTTATCATTGTAGCGTTGTGTGCAAGACTGTACTAGAGACTAAAGATATCATTGAATACAAATAATGTTATCTTTTTTCTCAATATGTTTTGCTATGGATACTTAACTCCCCCCCTTGTTAAACGAAATCGTCCCGATTTTTCGACGCTATTTTTAACATTTCTCTTTCATAAGTTTTGTTATATGCGTCAATCTTTTTTTGTTTTTGACGATCTGTTATACATTGTATAGTTTTTATCATTACGTACGTAAATGCTAGAATAACAATCAGTGTTACAATTGTGTATATAGTTGATAATATCGGTTTTTCTTCAAAAGGAATAATTAGTTTTTTTAAAGTATCTATGTTATCGAATTTGTACATTGTATCTTCTTTAATTATTTGGTCGATGTAAGACTCTGAATTATGATTTCTTAATATAACTTCTTTAATTTGCTTATGCATGTTTTTGTATATTTTATCGTCTAGATTTATAGTATTTTCATAAGTAACTAAGTTTATACCATTAATTGTTTGATTATTTAACTTATGCTTACCGCTTAATAACATAACACCGGATTCAATTTCTAAGTCGTAATCGTATTCTTGTTTAATGTTGCATTTTGAAGTTATATTCTTTAAAAGTGGAATAAGACAATTTTCTTCTTCAAAGTTAATTTCACAAATGTTTTTACTTAGATGATTTTGACAATTTCTTGTTCTTAAATAAGTTTGGTTACATAAGGCAATTGTTTTATCTGTAATGATTTTTCCATGTTTTGAATTTAAAGGTGTTACTTTATACAATTTACATGATTTAATTAGAACTGGATATTTATATATTGTGATGAAGAATTCATCAGTTCTAGCTAATAATATTTTAGAGTACTCAAGTATATTTATTATGGGTACTTGAATTATTTCATGTTGAATAATATTTTTAATGTCATCTAAGTCTAGGCTTTCTGATAAATATTCATTATTTTTTGCTGCATTAATTGTTCTGGTCAATAATAATAATTGTTCGTACACTTGTTCTATTACTAAATGTTCTTTAAGGCTCTGACCTTCGAATTGTTGCAAAATTTGTTCAAATCTAGAATTTATAGTTTTTTGTTTATTATTGTTTTCTATGAGATTATTTATACTCGTTTCTATGTTAACTAAGTCATAATGGTCAGGATTACCAAACACATATTTGAAAGCTGTTCCTAAAAAGTTAATTGATCTAGTATGCCTAGTATGTTCTTGTAATTGGTCTGCTAAATTCTTAATTTTACTTAACCAAATTTTTTCTTCTTGTGTAGGTTGATATTTACTAGTTACGATATTTACGTAAGGTTGAAATATCGAAGTCAGGTTGGTGGCATGTAACAAATAAGTTTGTTCTTTGAATAAATACACGTCATCTGTTTGCGTAAGTATAAACTTCTTGTTTAGTAACTCAGTTATTTGAACGTTTCCTTGCCCTTCTTGACTCTGTACAATTCCTAGTAATGTTAGGAATATTAATATTTTCGTCATCTGAAAAATGATAATTCTTTATGTTATCCTTGTGAATTTTTATTCCTTCTTTAGAGATTACAGTGTCTCCTTTATCTTCTTCTACTATTCTTGTTATGTATCTGGCGTTAGATTTCTTTCTAAGACCTGTGATTCTTACCATTATCTTATCTCCTTTTTTATACTCTCTGTGTCGAGTTCCTTTATTTAGACGTTCGATCACTTTTTTGGATGCTGAGTTTAGTTTATTTATTATAATTTCACTATTGCTATATTTATTTTGATTAAAGAAAATGTCTCTAGGTTTCAAACCGGTAACTGAGTGTATAGAATTATTTAATTCACGCACTGTTCTAAATATTTCTTCGATAAGTCTTGTTTTATTCTGAATTGTGAATATTCTAGACAGTTCAGTTATTGTACCGTTTACACGTTCTACCTGACCGTTCGCTGTCGATCTGTATACTGGAGTTTCTACTTTAGTTATGTTGTATTTCAAACACATTTGGTTCACCATTTCTGTTTTGAATCCCTTCTCGTTATCTGTCATGAGTCGTTCACATTTTGGGAAATAATTAGATAAGACCTCTTCCATAACGTCGTACAGTCTGTTTCGAGTTTCGATTTCCCGAAGGATTGTATATTTAGAATACTTATCTACTGTTACAAGGAAAGTATACTTGTCGTTGAAGTATATGTCCATATGAATGTGTGTTCCCACATGTGTTGGTATTTCTGAATTATTCAGAGGTTCTCTGATAGGTTTTCTTTCATATTTTCCAAATAGACATGCTATGCATTTTCTGTTGAAACTCTTTGCTTGTTTATTTAGATCGGGCCAGTAATATTTCTCTGAGATTTCTTGTATATTGTTACGTAACCCTCGGTGTGCTCTTTCGTGAGTTACCCTTACAAGTTTTAGTTGTTCCTCCAAATTTGTCACGTCTTGAAGTTTTCTTGGTGTGAATATAAATCTTACTAGTGGGAATTCTTTTTTTATGTTTTCACCATATTTGTATATGTTTTCAAATTTCGTATGCAAAGCTACAATCTTTTGGGGTTGTATAACTTCTTTCATCTGCCTTAGTAAAGAGTCTTTGTCCTTAAACTTTATTATGAGTCTTATTTTGTTACTAAAATAGATTTGTGTTTCGATATTATTTGTTATATCTTCAATAAGTTCGAACTGTGCAGTGTATGCATTAAAAGGCTGATTCACAGTTTTTATTATATCATTAGAAGAACTTTCAGCTGAATGTGCTGTTTCTATGGTAGAAGTATTTATGCGTTGACGTGATAATGCGTCAGCTACAAGATTTAGGTTTCCTGGTTTATAAACTAATTTTGCTCCAAAGTCTTCAATGATTCCCTTCCAACGTTTCAGCTTTGTGTTGGGATTTTTTTCTGATACAGAATATATAAGGCTCTGGTGATCGGTATATATGGTTAAGTCTGCTATACCATATATGTAGTTTCTGAGTTTTTGTAAGGACCATATGATCGCTAATAGCTCTTTCTCGTTTGTGCTATAGTTCTCTTCTGTCTTACTCAGTGTTCTTGACAAGAAGTGTATAGGTTGCTTATTCTGACTTAGTACGGCTCCAATAGCTATGTTGGATGCATCAGTAGTAAGCTCGAATGGTTTACTATAATCCGGTTGAAAAAGTTCGACTTGTTCTTTCAAATAATTTTTTAAAATTCTAATCGCTTCTAATGCTGAATCATTCAGATTTAACTTAATATTTTTACTTTGTTTTTTGTTTACTTTACCGTTATCTCCTCGTAAATATAATGTCAGGGGCTTGGCTATGCTTGCGTATCCTTTTATAAACTTACGATAGTAACCTGTAAGACCTAAAAATCCTCTCAAATCCTTTACCGTTTGTGGGACTGGAAAATTTTCTATAGCTGCTATTTTCTCAGGGTTCGTAGTGATTCTACCATGTCTGATTATGTGACCTAAGTATTCTACTTCTTCTTGAAAAAACTTACTTTTCTCATCAGATATTTTTAATGTGGCTTTATTGAGTACGTCGAATACTTGACTTATGTGCTGTATATGTTCTTCCTCAGATGAAGAATATATCAATACGTCATCAATGTAAACGTGTACGAATTTACCTACAAAGTCTCTCAAAATGTCGTCCACGCATCTCTGAAATATGCTTGGTGCATTTTTGAGCCCGAAAGGCATTCGTTTAAAATGATATTTTGCGCCATTTATAGCAAAAGCTGTTTTTTCTTTATCATCTGTTTTGATTCTAATTTGGTGGAAACCTGACTCCAAATCTAATGTTGTAAAGTACTTGGCTTTACCTAAATTTTGAATTGTCATGTTGACATCCGGAATGGGGTATCTGTCTGTTACAGTGTGAGCGTTAAGTTTTTGGAAATCAACAACCATGCGCCGTTTTGGTTTTCCTTTTTCGTCCAAACCTTTTTTAGGTACTGTCCATATGGGACTGTTATAAGGACTATGGCTTTTTTCTATTATATCGTCATGTAAGAGTTTCTGTATTTCTTTGTTTACGAATTCGTTATCTGCTATGGGATATGGATATTGTTTAACATAAACCGGATTATCATTGGTCGTCCTAATGCTTGCTTCTATAGTATCTGTAAAGGGTAACGGTCCTATGCTGTTATTAATCTTCATCAGTCTATCTATATCTGCTTTATAAATATTATTTTCCCCAATTATGTAATTAATTTTCTGAATAGATTCGACACTGCTTATGGTAGTTAGAGTCATATTACTGAAATTTATTTCCGCGTTTAGAACTTTAAGTCCTTCATATCCTAATATCATATCAAAAGACTGAATATCCTCTAATTCAAAAAATGTTATATTTTTCTTTAATATCCTAACTACTTTCTTTGTATCTACCATAGAATAACCATGCATTGTTTTTATTTTTATAGGTTTAATTTTAATTTTTTCGCTAGAATCGCATTTTCTATTAATGTAATTATGGGTTGCACCAGTATCAATAAGAATTTTATAAATTTCCTTAGAAATAGTACTAGTTAAATTTAAGCAGGGCAACCCGTCTACTAGTTTAAATGATCTATTCTTATGTTATTATTTACCATACATTCCGTTTCATCTGCTTCTGCATATGTACTGCTGACATCGTCTCTGCGTTGTTGTCGGGAGTTATTTACTCTCTGCTGCTTGAAGTTCTGCTGATAAGATCGTTGCGGTCTGTTGTGTGTGTTGAAACTCCCGCTGTGTTCACGTTTCGCTGGTGGATTATATACATCGGGTTTGTATTGATTCCAATTTTGTCGCTGTGCATGTACAATTTGTCTCGAGTTTATCTCCATCGGCTGTGGTCCTTGATTGTGTTGCTGCATATTATCGTATTGCTTCTGGGGTTGATAATTCGTTGTTTGGCTCGAATAATTTGGTCTTCTTTCGTTTCTGCGTTCATGTGGCATATTTTTGTGGTGCTTATCTTGAGTGAGATGTAAATGCCTGTGCACATTATCATGTTCTATTCTGCGAGCAATTGCGAATGCGTGTTCTAGATCATTTATTGTAGCTGAATATAATGATCCTCTTGTAAAGTTGTCACTCATACCATCAATGAATATACGAACTGCGTCGTCGTTAGCATTTTTAATTAGTCTGTCGATTATATTCGGCGGATCACCTGACATAGTGATTTTTGATATTATTAAATTGAGATTTTTATTTATCTCGTCGTGGTATTCAGACAGTGTGCTTCTTTTTTGCGTGATGGCTTTCATCATGTCTTGTAGCACGTATAGAGGTTCTTGATTAGAGTACGTATAATCTAATCTGTTACGTATCGCCTCAAAATTAAAAATTGTGTTATAATTAGTTAACACATTCGCGGCTGCACCCTGTATTTTACTTTTCACTATAGTCAATGCTGCTGCGTACTTACTGTGTGTTTTGAAGTTTTTAATGCTGTCCATTAATCTGGATGCTTCTTCGCGCCACGACCGATAATTTGATTGATCGCCGTTGAAAATAGGTAGGCTTTTAAATGCGTCTAACTGTATTTCACTACCATCTGTATATGTGGTTCTTATTTCCTCTAGCACAGGTATGTTTGGTACTATGCCTAATCCAGATTTTACTTCATTTAGTTTTGTTTCTAAATTAGTGTTTATTTGATTTTGGTTAGTTATTATTGCTGCTAACCTTGCATTCTCTGTGCGTGTGTGCTCTAGGGTTTGTGTTACTGTGTTGCACCTGGTTTCTAAAGCTTCTAATCTTGCCATTAATACTGCGAGTTGTTCCATTTTGAACTCGTGTCTGTTGTCGTCGAATTTGTGTGTTTTTTTCCTCCACATATACACTTTCACTGAATTGCTTTGCTGCTTCGTACGAAGAAGCTATATTTGTACCTGCTATGCTAGGTAATTCTTGTAACCGGTAACGCGAGTGTTCTGTTTATACTAGATTTCACTACTTGTTCCCGAGGTCCGCTCGATTGAAGTTAAAAAGTATATTTAACCTCCTGGCAGGATCGCCAATTAAAACACTTGTTTCTTACTTTTAAAATTAAACAATATTTATTTGGAACTATGTCCTTTATTATTGAAATACTTTTTACTAATTCTAAAAGGAGCTTAAGGCTACTATGTAGTTACAATAAGACTGTTGATAAATTCATCATACAGTCGTATTTATATACTTTTCTTATCTATCTACAAGGAGACCCAAGCGTACAATCGTCTTGCTTGATAATGAAGAAGAGATAATATTCCAACATTGTATACAAACGATATTATCTCTTTTACATATGTTATCATTGTAGCGTTGTGTGCAAGACTGTACTAGAGACTAAAGATATCATTGAATACAAATAATGTTATCTTTTTTCTCAATATGTTTTGCTATGGATACTTAACTCGCGCTAATAGATCGCCATAAGTTTGGGTAGCTTCGGAAAGCTCGATCTACAGTAAAAGCCATAAAAGTGGTTATGGATACAGACGACGGAAAAAAGTACTACAGTGTTCCATGAAATCGAAACGACAACAACGAAGCGATCCCCACTCTCAAAGACGTGGAGACTTTCGACCTCGAATTAGCTGAATATAAGAACAAGACATTCGAAACCAGCGATCCGTTACCTAGGTGTAATGATCGACTTAACTTTAAGGCGCAACTAGACTACGTTGGTTGCGACCTAGAGGTAGTCGCACATTACACATTAGGAACGTTATCCACTTTTAGAACGGTTTCAGAAGAAGCGGCACTCGTCCTAGACGGAATGGTATCCATCGATAGCCTTGCTGACGAAATAAAGAGCTTCCGCAAGAGTTTAACGTACGTTTCCTTATGTACAACTTACGTTAGAAATGGCGAAGAAAGGACAGTTTCTATGCAGTGTCAAAGTGTCAACGCCAGGAAGATGAACACATCGATTTATTCCATAGAATCCTGGGTGAAAGGAAAAACGGGAGAGTGGTCAAAGGAGGTACGGGTGTGGACTAGTACGTAGGCGCACTCCCGGCATCGATTATTCGGGTTTGCAAATTCTGTCTGTTGGTAGCACGGGCTAACGCATTTTTTAAAGATCACCACATCGATTGGCGCTTCCAAAAACAAAAAAGGCCTTTCAAACGAATAACAAATTGTGATGATATAAGTATATAAGCGCTAATTAAAATACCCTTTGCGGGATTTTAGGCGCAGCTGACAATTCTTCTTTGGAATTTGCTTTTTGGGGACAAATAAGTTTCGCACCCGCTGTATGCATGTCCCTGTATTTTATGAGTATGGTATATTTCTCATGAATGTTTCCCTTCTCAATATACATACTTAAACTTCCCATCAACACAAACACATACAATTCCGATTAACTCACCCACTTTATGCAAAAAATAAAATATGTAATAACTTCCTCAATTGTTAATATTGATGCCGACTCCAATTGCACACACATCCTTTATCATATTGTCGACCAGCCCTGCACCACAGTTCGAATATAACCAATTTCCGCACACACGTATAGGTAAGTCGTATACCCGGCCAGGTCGAACCTCTTGCATACATTTTTATTTCCAATTAAATTCACTGATGCAATCAGTTAGAAACGCCATCATGGGCCTCAAATCGAATTGTTTTCCTCCACTGCCTGTTCATCCAGGAGTGGTTTAATGGCACCCTGCAGGATCAAAATTCAATTGAATTCGATTAGTGCACCTCAACCTCAACAGCACAAATACACACTTATCTACTGCTTTAACTCTAGCAGGCTATAATGCCGCCGATATCTCTCTCCAACTATTTTTGCATACAAAAAAAACCTCAATTAAATAAACCGCTCGTTCCAGGTATTTGGTATAATAGTGAAAACCGCGATTGGGTACGTGTTGCTGGGCGATAGTACCCATTGTACCCTGTCAAGGGGTTGAGACCACCATCGTTACGCAAACCATCGTTCTCGGCGAGTGCTGCCCACCATCCAACATCACCACCATCCGCACCCCCGTCACCACAGCCAACATCAGCAGCAGCAGCATCCTCCCCCTCCTCTTCCACCAACATCACCACCCCCACCACCACCACATTATCGGCAGCAACAGCAGCAGCGGCGGCACATCAACAACATCATTCGCTGCATCATCACCATCATCATCATCATCACACGCACTCCTCCTCATCTACGACCGCCATAAATTCATTTCATACCACCCGAGGAACGGTGGTGGCTCCCTTTGAAGGCTACTCTGCATCATCCGGCTCGTATCCAACCAACGGTTCTCCGACATCGCTATCGGCCAACGCAACCACGTCAGCAAGTGCAGCATCAACAGCCATGGGTAGACGAGAAATAAAACGGGCCAACACCAACGTTCCGAAGTCTTACGACAGCTCAAGCGGTAAGTTTTGTGAGCGCATTTTTCGTAGCTTTTTTAATTTCTTTATGTGCAGTGTCTCATATCTCTCAGGCGCACAGAGCATTTTCCATTTTAATTTGCGCCTTCAGGCTTAAAAGCCAACCGAACGTACATAATAACCGCTAATTACATTCGATTCTACGGGACAGGATGCAGGATGGGAAGACTGTTGACTCGGTTCAAAATCGCTCGCTGAGGTCGCATCAGCCAGCATACAAATAATATCATTTGGGGTGGTAATAAATATATGTATTTCGCAGCGAGTTCGTAACGCTCATCGACTTTATTAGATTTGGAGGTGGAAAATCCAGAATTGATCTATTAGCGAACACATATGCACATAACACAAAGTAAATTGATTGGGTCTCCCCTCTGCGAGGCGGTGGTAGCGATGTGCATCACTGCGGACCGATTTGTTTACCGAGTGCAGACGCGATTCGTTTCGCATCAGGAGATCGCTGGACCAGTTTGGTAAAGCGAAAAGAAATCCGTGATGCAGTCATATGATTCCAATCCCTGCAGCAGTTTTCTGATTCTGTGACCTGTTTGGTAATGGAGCCTTCGCTCCGTATCGATATTGGCAACACATTGCTCCCAAAGACTTCCCCAATTGCAATGTGTCGGTCGACGTAGAATTCGGTTGACAGATTCCATCCCAATGCGTAGAAACATGCATACAAATATAACCAGTCCACTCCCGCCACTGCCACTTCCGTGGTTGAACAGGCACTTAATCCGATTTGTCGTATGGAGGTGCACCTAGGAGATGTGTTCACTTGTGGCAGGACGTTCAATGCTCTCTAACTACTGCATCCAAAAACACGATATTTACACGATATGTGTACCGGTTTGCCATATTTTGGGCGACAACTCGAGTATGATTCGGTCCAATAATAACCTCTTAAGTAAACAGCAATATTCAGTTGAGCGGATGTGTTACTTCCAACGGTGGTGGCCACGTTTAGCATGACAATATGCCGGGGCATAGATATTTCCGTCATTAGCGCAGAGTGCACCAAATAATGCCCGTTGGAGCAAAGGGGCGAAACTTTGCGGTAACCCGATGGCGCACACATTATGCAGCGTTACGATACTAGTCATTAACACAGATCACTTGGATCTTTTAGGACTGCTGGACTTAATTTTTGTATGCAAATGAGGACCCAGTTCTTCAGAAAGATGAATCGGTGAAACAAATTTCCCTATTCAGTCGCTCTCGCTTTCCCAACAGCCTGCTGCTATTTTAAACCTCGTATTTGGACTTCGGAGCTTGTGGGCTATATTTCGGGCAGGTTTTTATTTTAAATTTCAGCCGATCCCGAGTGTTAGCAGGTTGCAGGTGAGGGCAGGTTTTATTGTGCTGGGCTACTAAGCGAAAGTTTTAAGGTTCTTCCGCCTCGCAAACGGCTGACAAACATCATTTAATGTTTCTAAACTATTGGTCTCAATAAATGAAAATTGACGTTTTCGAATAGTTGTGTGACTTGTCAAAAGCTAGGCCTAGTGTACCCAGTTCTGAGCACACCTGTTTTGACTCCGTAGAGTCGTTTGAAGTAAGGGTACGTATTTTGGAATTTAGGCTGGAATTCTGATAGAATAGATTTGATTACTCTGGGTCAAAACGGCAGCTATATTTCTTGAGAAAGGAAAAATTGACCACCAATCCACTGCGGGAAGACTCGACAATGCAATGTCCAGTTATGTGTGTGCGACCGTATATAAAGTAGTAACGTCTTCTAAAACACTAAGTTATATATTGCCTTATTATTACTTGTTAATTTTTGCTTGAAAAAATTATGGATTGTTTTGAGTTAGCTTTAATTTTGAAACAAAAAAAACCTTCAATAAAAGGATATAGAAAAAATTGATTTTCATAATGCCGCTTTCAAGAAGAGCATTACGAAAGCAAGAACTTTTCAGTCCATCGCTTGTATTAGATGAACTTTCGACATACTCTATAAATATTAGGAACGAAATCATACAAAAAGATTATGCAGATTTTTTTAAAACTTCATAGGTAAAAAATGCAAGTTGGGTATTCTTGCCCCGAAGTCTGCGTAAGAGTGCGCAGAGGTATGACGTATGAGTGTCTTGATTTTCAGGTTGAATTGATACTATAGCAGACAATACAAAACAAACCAAATTTATAATACAAATTCAAATAAAATGAAGTGCACGACTGGGTCGCACGAAACTTTCTCGTTTATATCAACGGTTTGGTTGTTTGCTTTTTTTAAGTATAGGTATGTAATATAGATATGTATTAAATGTATGTGGATAAAAATTAAGCCGTACAAAAGACATAAGATTAAGTAATTTTGGCTTAAACACATTCATTTGACATGACAGTACACATCATATAGGCGATGCGAGGCTTTTTCGGCTGCCCCTCCTAAGGTCCACAGCCTAAACGTCTGAACGGATTTGTTTCAAACTTCGGATTTGGACTTTCCACTTTTTGCACGTTAGCATTATTTTTAACGGTACTTCCCATATAACGGTTTTAAAAAAAGTTAGATTTTTCCGAAAACGGCTTAAAACTTAAAAATGTTTGCTTCCAAATTATGGAACACTTCTTGTCACCTTCATCTTAGATTCTTGAAAATGTCCGATCCTGTGGCGCATACACTGGGAACAGTTAAAATCTTAAGATTTTCCTTTTAGGGGGCATGGTGTCCGCCCACTTTTGAAAACGGTTATTATTTATTTGGGCCACTTCCGATTAACGTAAAGCGTTGAAATTTGGTAGAACGGTAGGACTTGCAGTGTACAGAAAGGAAAAAATCAATAATCGAATATTATCCATTCAAGAGGCGTGCTAAAAGCCCGTTTAAATTTTATAGAACGATAGGCCTCTCATGACCTTTACATAACTAACAAACACAGAAAAAATGAAACTTCGCAAAAATTAACAATGTTTGTATCGAAAAGATAATTGACCGTTCATGCAAATCAATTAAACAGTCTGTTCCGAAATTAACATGCTGCAGGGCCATCAAGAGGCGTGTTACAACAAAGTGCATAGCATAACGGTCTTTTCCATGAAAAAATACATGTCGCACGTTGAGATCAATAACTAAAATCTGGGGATGCGAAATAATAAAGCCAAAAAACCTTTAAGCCCTCAAGGTGGCACTCTAATGAACTTTGAAGAACCTCTCTATTTCCACATCATAGAATCCTAAAAAATATTCTAGCTTATTTGTCCTTTTTTTGTGATATTTTTATACTTAAAGTGCCAACTTTCATGGTGACCGTGAAAGTCGCTCCTTTGTCGTTTATCGATTTATGTACAGTCCTCTGTGATAAGGCTCAAAATGAAGTTGAAAATAATTTATCAAAGTAAACCTTGGGTAAGGGTAGGCTAGCGATTTTTATCCCCGTAAAAAAAACAGCCCTAACCCTGAGGATCGTAGATATCGAAAGATTCTTCGCATTTAACAAAATTCGAAATACGGTTCGTTACAAAATCAAAATCACTTATTTAATACGAAAAAAAAATTATAAAAATAAAAAATAAACATCATACTCGAACTCCCTACAATTATCATCTCTAAATGCATCTTTCATTATTTGTAACCACACAAGGTGGCTTCACTAAACGTACAGTAACTATTTTTTTTTAATAAATAAACAACGAAGTTTGTTTCACAAGAAACAAATTTATAAATATCCGTTTTGTATATAAGTTAAATTTAATTGAAGTAGTTAATTGAAGCTTCGACGGCATTTTTATGGATATCATCAGCACAAGGGTTTAAGTCCCAGAAGGCGCCATTGCAACCTTCTCTTTCGAAGCATTGGTAGCGAACATTTTTTTCAGCATTGCAACATGATATTATCGCCCAGATACAGGCCGATACTTCGTGACTATTTGCTCGTGCTGGTTGCTGTGTAGGCCTTGCTGTTGTGGTTTGAAACACTGGACGGGGACTAATTTCTGCGGGCGCAAACTGCTGGTTCCAATTGCCTAAAAATAATTAAAAAATGATTTGTGTTATTAAATAGTTTTTATGATGAAATTATTTTAGGAATAAGGGACATTTTTTTTCCCCGCAAAAAAATACCCGGAGAAACCTGGCTATTGTATTCTCGAGAGTCGGTCTATCTATAAGAAGGGTAAAACAGCGCCTGCAAGACGGTACCGAATTAGAAAAGCTCGAGTTCAAAAATAGTTCATAGCTAGAGACAAATATGTCGCTATTTCAACACTATCCTACTGCAACAGTTAAACGAGTGTCTGTGCGAAGACGGTTTTTCTGATAGTTGGCGCAACAAGTCCGTATAGGCCTGGCTTTCCACTCGTTTTGATTGAGTTTTTTACATTATTTTTTAGAATGGAAAGGAACTTAAATTTTACAGTTTTATGTGCCGAGTCCGAATGGCTGATTTGATAAGCTCTTTTGAATGTTTGTCAGTAGTTCACGTAAAGTGGCGCATTGGAAAAAGTCTTCAGATCTGTATTTTTTCGGGGATCGATCATTTGTCCACCACACTAACCAATGAACCACTTTGCCAACAAATGCAACCGCTTTATAACCCCTGAACGTGAAAAAGGCATATGTTTGATTTGGGAACGCATCAAATAAAGACCGTAACCTTCCAAACCTTATCACTCGACTGTTTCATACAAAAAAATAGCGGCCATGTGGTTGAAGCTACATCTGTCAAATTGCCTGTCAATTATTCAGTCTGTATTGCCAAATAACCATGGACGGATATAGCGTTCAACAACATGTGCAAATGATAAAATATAGTTTTATCAAAATGTGTGGCAACATTCCAGGCCCAGGTCCACCCCGGACTGTAGCGCCACCTTAAGTAAGTAAGTGGCAACGTTCCGCACGCTTCGCGCATTTTACAATAAGGCCCATTTTTGGTTGAAAAGTACGACAACAAACAAAATTGTCGAACTTGGGAAGAAAATAATCCACATTAGATTAAGAGTGTTCAATGCATCCTGAAAAAGTAACAGTTTGGTGCGGATTTTGGGCTTGCGGTGTCAACGGTCCATAATTCTTTAAGAACGACCTTGGCCTGGCTATCACCGTCTATATCAAAGATGATTAACTTCTTTTAGCCTGAATTGGATGATATGGACACCAATAGCATGTAGTTTCAACAGGACGGCGCTACGTGTCATAAACCTCACGCCACATTGGACATTCTGCACCAGCTATTCGAAGTCATTGTCATCTCATCATCGGTCAAATGCAGCCTTATTTATGCGCCAGGTGCAGGGTCATTTAAGGACAAATAGCCATGAGAAGACCAAGCCTCAGAGATTGCAATGGTGTAGTGTAGGTTCGAGCCCTCTAGGGGACAACAATGTTCGGCCCAAACATAAAAGAGAAGCGAATAATGTCTGAGTTTCTCTCTCATTTACACCAAAAGGGGGTAAAATGGACCGGGTCTGATTGGTTCAAGGATGGGGATCTCCTTTTTATATAAAAAGAAGTGAAACGGCAAACACGAATAAGAAGCTTAGAACTCATTTATAATTTACCTGCAGGAGGGAAACGCGGCGCCTGTGTTGTCGTTGTCCTTCGAGTGTTGGGGCCTAAATAAAAAAAAAATAAATAGATAATAAAAATAATAGATTCCATATGTCAACACTTTGCGCTTACGTCTTGTAACAAAGTCCTCATCACCACTGTGAATAATTGGTGGTGGTGGTCTCCTTGAAGGCCTAGTCTGGAAGTCCCATATTGGCATTGGTTCCTCAGTTGTGGTCTCATCGCCACCTAAACGATTTTCAACGTTAGGCGTAACAACCTTCGGTTTGGTTGTTGTTCTACGTCCATTGGGCACACCGACATTCGTATACTTTCCTCTCACCGTATGCCTACAAAAAAAGTACCCAACATTACGACTAATCCACACTATACTTTTAGGTACAACATACTTGAAAATAAACGCCTGGGGTATCTGCAAAACTCCACGATAATGCGGCAATTGGTTCACATAGTATGTGTTGCGGTAATTGCGCTTATGCCGAAGTGTATGCATTGCCGTTCCATCTTCTGTCACGTCACGACGCTGACGATTGCGACGTGAAAACTTCTTTGGCCGCTTGCTGACCAAACGCTTCAGATCGGAGCTCATCGGGCTGTTGTCATCGGTTAACGATATGACTTCGACGCGAATATTATGGTCATTGAATTGGGTATCGTCGTCCTTGGTCTGCTCGTCTTTTGATGGCAAAACATCAAAGTAGACCTTCTCAGGATATACGTATCTGTAGTTCTCTGTGCGATTAAGACGGCTGTGACGGGAAATCTCCTCATACATTCGCCGGGGCAGAAGTTGCATCTCTGGCTCTTGCTCCTTGGGTGAGGATTTATCGTCTTTATGCGGATCTGTTTGCGGAAAATAAAATTTGTTAAACGAAATGCCTGACTGGGAATAATCCTTATGACATACCATAATCCTCGCTAACAATGTCCTCTTTGTAGTATATGATCGGGTGGTCTTTCGTTGTGGTCTCGGCAGGGACAAACTTGTCCCACTATACACACGTATAGAAAATTGAAAATAGAAAAACAGGAAAACAAGGATTTTAGAGAATAAGACTGTGTCGGCTTGGTAATGAATGTGTTGTGTATATACATATGAGGGACATAGGCATACCTCGATGTCGTCGACATCCGTGTACTCTGCATCAGTGTATGCCGGGGCATTGTCGGTCTCCGATGGCCGACAGGAAGCATGTGACATCAAAAGGACAAAAACCAAACATCCAGTCAGAGAAATGCATTTCCGCATCGTGCGGAAGTCATGTGTGTTTGTGTTGAACCAGTTCATTTTCGCTTGGATCTTCAGCAATCTGGAAAGGCAAAGCGGGGGTTGTATATAGTCGATTTTTATTAATTATTTGTAGGAATAGATATGACAAAAAAATGCATTAAAAGCAGCGGTGTAATTATCCATTCTACTGGTAACACCATACATCTCAAGGTAGCCAGTGTTTTTGATTGCATGTATAGGATGATGACTGATTTATGGGATGTTTAAGAAGACACCCGTTGGGACAAAACAACATTTTAAATTAAGCAAAAGGTGTCTGTTACCACAGTAATAATGAGGAAAAATATATTTTCCCATTTGGCAGTTTCTGTTAAAATGAAATTGGAAAATCTAAATTTGGACTTGCGGCTATTCACGTCATTTGAAGTTTTTGTGAAGTACAGTTGCCAAAAAGAAATTCATACCAAAGACCACGGGTATGACTTTGAATGGCACCAATACCTAGAAAAACGAATCGCCTGATTTATTTTAACTAAAGACAGTTCGACAGCGTTCCAACACTTATTGTTCTATAGATTGGAGTTGATTTCTTACCTGGTTAAACGTTTGAAGTGAGTTTTTTTGCATGCGTGATCTAGATCAATAATCACTGCACTAGTCTAGATTTTCAACCCTGTTGTACACCGCCATTTATTATGACAGCAGTTAATCGAGTTCTGAGCTGTTGGAAAATAAATAGGACCTTGTGGGGTTCAAAGTGTGCTATTGATTCTTCAGAGTTCTTGCGCCATTTACATCTAGAAACACCATTGTATGCAATAAGTCTTATGGCGACCATGGTCCTCGATGGGACATGTAAACTTGTGCAGACCAGTGGGGTCAAATCGCCTCATCCTCAACGAGCATTACGTGACGGAATTTGTTTTTGTTGCACATGTAATATCAGCTCGTTCACGGGCAGCGCAATTCGACCCCAGTTTCTACTCAATTTTGAACTTATAATATGCGTTAGGATGGGTGAGAAAATGACTCTAATTACTTATCATAATAGAGGGATGTTTCGCAGATCCAGACAACTATTTAAACACGCTTTTGTTAAGCAACTTTAATTACTTTTGCATATTGTCCTAAAAGCTTTAAGTAAATGATTAAATCTAGCAGGATTATATCCAAAGCTATTTATAGCTTCGTTTGATTTATGCGCTATGATCCTGCAGATTGGTATAGTTGGAAGCCCTGTTCGTAAAACCGCAGTTGAAGGCACTATTTACTAGGGAAACCTAAATCGATACAAACAATACTAGTCTTTCTGCTACATCCAGAGACTGATCTAAAACAAATTAAAAACAGATCTTCTATGATCGAGTGATTTGCTCAAAACTCAGACAGCAGACACATAGAGCGGGAACGATATCGTCCGCACAGAATAACCCCAAGCTTCTTAAATATTTTGGAACACTTGAAACTGTGCGCAAAATTAAGAACTTATGACGAGCTTGCGCTGGAGAAACTAGATTGAGGGTTACGAAAAGGCCATCTAAAAATCTGCGATCAGTTTAGATTCTTTTTTATTTATTTCTTCTATAAAAACGGTTTGAAAATATGCAAAACTTTTACACTGAGTTAATATTCAAATCACTTCTTCGATACGTCGCTTAATTTTTAAGAAACTAAATAAAAACAAACAAGCACAGTCAATAAAGATTTTGTAACAAGCCGCATAGACTACCAGACAAATAATTGGAAGACCGATATGAGCTCACCACTTCCAGAACCGCAGTTGTTTACGAAGTGTAGTAAGTGTAGCTGATAAAAAACACAATAAAAACGCACGACACTTAACGCAGGAATTAAATACACGGATATTTTCCTTGTCACAAAATGCAATTTCAAACCGAACATTCTTTCCTCAGACTTATTTTCCAGAAGAAAACAGACGAACTTTGTTTACATTTCCTTTTTTAAATCACATATCACTATAATACACTAGAAGATCTCAACCAAAGCTCTCCCACCAGATTTTAAATAAATTCTTTCGTAGTTTTTGCCGCACAAATTTATCGTTGTTGTTGATATATGCCTAAGCCTATGCATGCATTAAGACCAATATCAATTAAAACCCATTCACACTGTTTGTAAATTGTGAAAACAATCTATTAAAACATTTCTCGCGGCTAGTTACCTTTTAAAATAAAACGCCACAAGCAACTTAAAATTACTCAGTCGAAGGTGTATTTTTAATAATAATCGGAATGAAAAATTCTTGACACGCGCTAGTTGGAAGGTTTTTTTCTCACTGAAAGAGCTCCACGTTTTCGCTTCAATTATATATCGCAATCGCAATTGGCATTTGGCAAACCGCGAGTGATGAATCGAGCTGCCCCCTATCGTATTGTACGTCATATTTTGGACTTTGAAACCTTCTTGGAGTCAACATTCATCTCTATACTGCGATGCGGTGATTCAATTCTAAATATAGCTTGGACATTTCTGTTAGATATAAAACCACACATTGAACTGTGGATATGTGAATACCTAAAGTGGGTAAGAGTTCTTTACTGTACTGATAAGGGAGGTAGATCATGAACCAGGTCTTACTTTGGCGACAGACTTTTGCATTAATCAGTTTATTTGATCAATTGGGTTTTAAATTGAGGTTTCCATAAACAAGGATTACTCATTCCACAGTCAGATAATAAATAACGTTCTTCGATTGAAATGATTGGATGTTTATTTTTCGTTTTCCTATTACCAATTGGTTAAAATTAAAGATTTGTATTTTTATCGACCGCTGTGCAAAGACGAAAGAGACTGTTGTTAAAATTTTGTACATTGTTTAAATTGTTACTTCCAAGAATTATTATTTGTTTGCTGTTGCGAAGTTCTGTGGTACAGTCTGTGCATCGTATATAGGAAAGAATCGGCACTAAAAAAAGCGAATACAATAAAACTTCAAATGCTTTTGCGCGGTACTAAGAATAAGTTTGAAATCAATGCAAATGGCAGCTTTCATGAAAAATCATCAAGCCCTTTTCGATCATAGAAGTTTTTGATATCTAAAAATATCTAGGAATCATCTTTGACCGTCATTTCTTAAGGAACAAACACACCAGTTACGTGTGGATTTAAAAAATGCTGTCTTTCTACCTCACCTAAAATGGTGCCCGCTTTGAGACAGGTACTGGGTACTCATTAAGTCCAAACTGCGATATGGTGTTCTTGCTTGGGGTAACGCATCGACACTCACATCCAAAAGCTGCAAAATCTACGAAAAACCGCGTTGAAGCAAATCAATTGTAATAGTCGATAGAACGAATTAGGCTTCAAAGTTCTGAAGGTAGAAGACATTTTCAAGACCACTGAATCGTGAGGTGAACACTTAGACGAAGTGCAATCTAGCACCTTTCACATATGCATATCTTTTTAAGTATATGGTAAAAGGCGACCCTTATACAGCGTTCCAGCAACAACCAACAACCTTCCCCGGGAACTAACGAACATTGTAAACTTTAAAACTAGAAAAAAAGCGATTTGAAAAATGAACAAATTTGCAAGCGTTGATCTAATAAACATATCTTCTGTTTCAAGTTAAAATCCGTATAATATAAAACAGTTTCATTACGTTAATTCTAATTTTGTAACAGTAAGCTGCTTGTTGAAAAGATTTAAAATTCTGCTTCGCATATACGTATGCAAATTGTTAAGTTTCTTATGAAAAATGAAAAGTCTATTCTCAAACTGCGCCAACCTGCTGAATTGGATGGGATCATTCAGAAGATACATTCGGGCACATTAGGTCGGCAACTGTTGGTTAGACAACTGATTACAATTTTAATATCACTAAGAGTCTTATTGAAAAATTTCAAGTTTAAGGTAAGACAAAGTTCGAAGTAAAGTTCGGAGTATGTACAGCTTCGCTGATTCGACGAAGCATAACCTGAGTGTGTGTAAAATAAGGGTAAAAGTTTGCTCTTTGCAAGCGCCCTTATTTCGAAGCATAAAAAACGTCCTCATTAATCAACTCGAAAGACGTCGAGTATATTATATGTCGAGTGTATTCGACGACATTCGTCTTGGTTGGCTAGAGTGTTACCTAAGGCGTCAATTACTTCTTTTGTAGTACTCGATTCTGGATTTCGCAGGGTATATTCTGAGTATAAAAAAAATTCGTTAAAAATTCATACAAAGTAAATAATTGGTACAACAGGATTCTAGGCCTAGATTCTTATAACCATTCGTTTGTATGACTTAATATTTTATCGTGAATGAAAGAGACATGAAGGAAAAAGAGACATAATTTTTATCGCGAATCCCAAAACTAAATTGAGAAGATTAATATTTGCTTGGTGCAGTGAAAGCATCTACTTAATATGCAGTTGTTGTCTTTGGGGTGGAAATTAATTTATTGCCTCAAACTGGAGCTGCACATACATATAATATAAATTCAAATTAATGCAATTTTGGGTGATTTGTCTATTGGTTTCCAAACTTTTAGTGAAAACTGTATGACTTAATGTTCCATTAAGAACCATATGAATACCGGCCAATACCGACTGAGCTGCAAGGTGTTCTTCACAGAGAAGTTGATAAAATTTGTTCTTTTTAACTTCTACCTCGACAAAGGAAAGTAAAGTTAGTAGTTTACTTGCAATTTCCGCTCACATCACCAGGAAGGTTCTGACATAACCTGCTTCTGTCAATCCATTTCAAGTTACTTGTAATTGCGTGCTGAAAATCCTACTTTACTTTGCTTTGCTGAGATTAAAGCTCAAAAAACTCGACTTTAGTCAAATAAACCTGGACAATTGATTTTCATTTTCTAGAAATTATTGATCTTAAAACCCAAATTTACAAAAATAAAATCCGTTTTTGAATTACACATCCATCTCGTCAGATTGTAATTTATTTTTGTGCGCCATATCTAATCTATATACTGTTTGTTAGTTCACCTTCAACTGGTCTTTGTTGGCAGCACATACTTGAACTCATTGCTCATCATGCTACAGATTTGAAGTGAAAATTAAATCTTGTCTGGTTTAAACGAAAGTTTTTTTTCCCCGGTGTTGGTTTGGTTGGCTTTTTTTTTATAGATATCATTGCAAATAAAATTATTTACAGTAGGTCTGACGTCTGACTAAGGTAAGACTTCCGCTTGTTCTGCCAAAATGTATCATGATGATTTGATAAAATATTTTTTACATTCCTCGTTTCGTAAGAATGATTAATACCTCAAATAAAACAGGGATACCTATGTTACTAAAAACGTTTTTATTCTAAATTGAATAAGCCATTGCTTCAAAGATAGAATATCGTCTACACATATACATACATCCCCCGATGGTGCGTAAAAACCGCACCAACTACAGATCAGTGGTTCACTGCGTGGTAAAAATTAGTAAGAGCAGCATGCAGCACCACCTATTGGATTTCTTTTAAACCAATAGATAAGATCTGCCATAAAAAGCGAGAATGATCTATTGCTTTTATTCAATTCCCGGCATTGGCCATACAGACCAGATTTTTTTATACTTTAGCATTTTAGCAGTTCTATTTGGGAAACTTTCGAAATTCACTCCGTAAGATCTATCTTTGTGTAAAATTGGAGTTTTCTATGCTTTCAGACGATTGCCGACAGGCCACGAACGATTTATTAATATGTAGAGAGATTTCTTTGATTGTCAACAAAGTAAAAGGACTGACGAGTTTTAAGAGCCCTGCCTCTTAAGGTAGCAGTTGAACAAAAGCTTTTTCTGCAATGGATTTTTATGACCCTAAAACACAATTTGTCTTCGCCTCAAATACGAGTTCAAAGATTCGTTATGAGTATGATGCCACTTTAAAATGTTTGTTATAACTATAATGATGATGAAAACGTCGTCAATGTTTTTAAAATACTCTTCAAAATAATATATATATTCACACCATGGATAGTGCTGGATAACGAATTGCCACGGATTGTTTATAATCCAACAATCGGTCTCGAGCTGCAGAAAGTTGTTTTCTTTTAGACAGTTATTGAACAGCTTTACCAAATTTTTTGTTGGTTTGTGTTCTTATTTAGGTCAGGTTAGACCCAGGGTTGTGAGAACCGTCACAAAATACTAGGCACTTTAGTTAGTCCATCGCCCATTAAATAGATGGAATAACCTGATGAAATTCCCTAAAGCATTTTATTTCCATACAGAATTTAAATACCTTCCCTTGGGGGATAAACCCTATGCTAATAGATTTCCCAATTTTCTCAGGTTGCTGGTGCTGAATTTAAGGATTACTTCCTTTTTGATCCATTTCTTGCCACAAAGCCTTAAACACTCGATGGCCAGTCATCTCTGCCCATCTACGGGCTGCTTGTTCTTGCATGTTTCTTTTGATAATTCAATTGAATATACTCAAGAGTTGACATCAACTTGTTGGTTTCTCTTAATTTTTTGCCAATGCGTCGGCGAATTTGTTTCCTTCTATGTTGCAGTGACCTGGGACCCAGCATAAGCTCACTACATTATTTTTATGAAAGGAACCTGAGTTTGTGAGCCTAAGATCAAGATCCATTTTGGATGTTTGTAATGGCCCTTTCACTTACATCGTTTAAGGCTGGCTCAATATCTAGATAAGCCATCAGGGAATTCATCGTTATGATGTCCCATTACAGTCCCATTACTACAGCTTTCTAAAAACAATTTCCCTACATATTATTTAAACGTTTTTTTTTTTAACAAAGTGAACTAAATTCAATGTCGTTCACTTATAAGTTGCCCCCCTAATACTTGGTCAGTTAACAGCAATGCGGCAAATGAACTTGAGACGACCTTTTGAACAATACATTCTTCGATGTACGAAATTCAGCAAATGAAGCTACCAGATCGGACATGATTTAGGGTCTTAAATGTTACAGACAATGTGCATGAAACATGACTATAGAAAATTGTTCACATTATGTGCACTAAGATCCAGCCTTAACATTTATTTTCATGCCAAGGTATACCCCAACAATTGAAGTCCCCTCGTATAGCGCTAGTGAGGACCAAGACCCTATGATGCAAATTTGACAAACAGGCCCACAGGATTTAATTTATTCATATTTTTAATCAGTTCTGCGGGAAATGGAATACATCTCTATACCAAACTTTTTTAGTACGTTTTGCCAAAAAAAAAAACCGCATTACCTTGTTCGGAAATATCGCTCAAGCATTATAGCTTTCCTTGCAAGTGAATTGTTGCGCCGTTTTCAAGTTTCAAACTTAATTACTGTGCTGCAGGCCACCAGTTATCATCGACAAAATAATTCGAGTTAATTTAAAGTTTGAAACTAAAATGATTGCCGCTAAGAAGAAATGAAAATCAACGTCGAGACAATTCCTGCTCTTTGAATTTCATTTTTGATAAAACAAATCGATAAGTCTGATTGTGCTAGTTATCATGTTCAAAGAGTAAAATAAAAACAACATAAAAAAAAGTCGGAAAACAAAAAGTTAAAATTAGTTCAGTTGGAGCGCTTTCGATTCTCGTTAAAAATTAGATACTGAAAAGTTTTATCAGAGAAAAAACTTTTCAGCAGTGAAATGCCAATCAATTTTCTTATTTAAGAGTACCTACACCCACAAAAAGTATGTGTACGTGCACATTTACATCTGTTTCATAGGTTAAAAGGACGAGAGAAGTCATCATTATCAGTTGATTTACCAATCATCATCTCTTGAGTTGGTCACTCTTTGCTTTTCCACAAATATTGTTTTAGAAAGATAAGTAGACGTGACTGATGTGGTATTTCCAGAAAAACTCACATTTTTTATCAGAATTGGCTGTGAGATAACTTCTACTTCCTAAGAAATCTAACAAATCGAAGGACTCTACCCGTTCTTATCAGACATGTCGATTGGGCTCATTGCTGTCTGGTGACGAATTCTCTTCGCTATGATGACAATTAGGAACTGCGGCTGATACGCACTTGCATTTGATAAGGAAAAGTAAAATTCTTGTCCGATTACAAAGCATTCAACCCTCTATATCAGAGAGGGGTGACACAGAAGGGGTGACATAGAACATGTGCAAAATATTATCATCGCTAGATAGTTATTGTTCCGAGTAAAATATATTTCTCACGAACGAGATAGGTCTTAGTGATGATGATGAGTAATCAACATTTTCCCAGTTACCTCATAGAAGTGAGGCTCCTTGTGGGGCCTAGGCGTAGGCACCATTCTTATCCATGGGTTAGCATCACAGAAGTGCACACTCATTACACAATGAAGCTATATGAAAATGTATCCGATACTCCTTTGGTAAAACCGAGATTATCTCATTAAATGCTACAATGGTAGACTTTGTATAGCGGATAGCGTACAGTGGATGCTTACTACTTACATCTGGCGGTACGGATTTCAATATGGAACATGAATGCATTTAGCAAGATCTCAGATTATTTTGTTCGTAATGGCAATGAGTATTGACGTTAATAGGCGTGGAAGTCTGATACCTACTTGTACATCGATAGTTCATAGTTTATTAAAGAAATATGTCTGCCGCAATTAGCTGAGCAATTAAATGTGTGTTGGTTTAAGTGTTTCTTTGTGTAACAAATTAAAAAGGCATAATATGTACTTACGCGCTTAAGTTTTTATGCAGATTGTTCAATTGACCCGTAATTACTTATGGCATTGGCGTTAGCCAGGTATTTTGGCTATAATTGGTGAAATGTTTATAGTTCGATTATTCACAATGTTTTGGGTAGTTATTTTAATTAAATCCGTTTGGGTCAGAGGACCGCCAGATCGGTCGAAGATATCGCTGCGGTCCGTGAAAGCGTAAAGGATAACCTGAGGCTGTCAATTCCTCGTCGTGCGCAAGAAGTCGGCTTTTTGCTGACTTTAACTTGGCGAATTTCGCATCGGGACATGGGCCTGTTTACCTGGCTTGTCATATTGGGCAACTTTTTCCTAAATTTTCGACACCAAATTAAGTATAGCCTAATATGAAAATTTAAGCATTTTAATCTTTGGCGAATATTTTTATTTTTATATTTTTTTATTTATAAAAATGTTTTTATTTTTTGTTAATTTTAAAATAAACTTGAATAAGAAGCTATTTTTAGACGCCGATCGAATTTTTTTTTATAATCAAGGCATGGAAACCCTACTGATGACCCAGGAGCTCAAAGCTAGCTTTGATCCATTTCAACATCGACCAGTGTTATTAAAAAAAACTTTACCTATATTAAAATAACTGGGTAGTTCGAAAGTTTCTCGTTTTATTGGACCTTTGCATTTGCACCTAGTTCTTCCTTCGATCTAAGGTCATAGTTATAGCCATACGTAAAATGTAACCGAAATTATTGGAACAGTATGAGTTGTTTTAAGTCACAGAAAAAATTTGTTAAAAAAAAAACAACCGTAAGCAACCGAAGAAAATCGGTCGTGTGTTTTTGAGCACTTAAGTGTGATGTTTGCACCTAATAAAACTTGGTCTTAAATTGTTGCTTATGAATTACACATTATTGAGCGAATTATCTTTAAATTTTCTAAACGAAATAATTATTTAGTCGTCTTTCCCTGCGAAAATAACTACAACAAATCAGACAGATGGAACAATAAAAAAATGACACATTGCAGTGAAATATTTTTTGTTTTTTTGTTGAATTTAAAGTTCATAAGCACATTTTAAGACCAAGATAATGTTCAAGGATCAAAATTTTACAATTTAATAGATCCTGTAACTCTCTTTAAACTTTTAGAAGTTGTGTGGTTTGTGTGTTTCACTCCCCGTATACTGTATATGTTGGGTTCGACTTTTTGGGTTTTTTTTTTTGATCGGCAGTCGAAAACTTGCAAGTTTGTCCGCTTTATGTCCAGATACCAGAAAAGTAATACGTTGCAAGATCCCGAGGCTCTTCGCGACAGCCATTCACACGGTTCATCTTATTTCTGGTGCAGTTAAAGCTTTTGTACGTATAGACATCACAGGGGCTCTTAGATCAACCCCAACGGCCGATTAAAATATAAATCCGCCTGCAGCAGAGATTATCAGAATCGGACCAAATCGCGGTAATATAACCATTACGGAAGTCTAATCTCAATCACTCGAACTCTACCTTGGCATACGTCTCCCTGACTACTGTAGCGTTTTTCAAGCGAAACCCTGAACACTCCAACAACCAGATAAAGTTGTTAGTTGCGCTGGATTCAAGTCCAGGTTACCGTGACTTTCTGGGTAACTGCAAGGCGGATGAACAGCCAAACAACCCATAGCAATCAATTTTTTTCCTTTTTGAACAGGCTGCAGCAACAGTAAGAAATAACATGTGGAATTCCATTAGAACCTGCGTCACATCCAGAAAAACTTGGCCGGAACTAGATATCAAAAGAACTCTTAGACTTCTTTCTATATACTCTTAGCAGGATAGGTTAGGCCTGGCTGCAGAATGTGAATTGTAAATACCCTACAACGATTTCTGCAGGCGCTGGCAAGACGAAGAGGAAACCATTGTCGATTGTCTTTACTTGCAGCTGTACAAGGTACAACTGCTGACACTTTGCGTAATACAAATTTAGGAGGTTTCTCTGAAGACTAACTGACTGTACCCTTTAATCCAACCATCAAAGACATACCGTCACCCGGTAAGCCAGTCACCTCCAAATTAACCTTGACGGGGCTGTGATGCGTTTCTTTATCTGTCTTCCCTTAGACGAAATGTTTACAAGATCACACAGCAACAATACATAATGTAAGCCCAGTCTAGTATTTTCCGGCCAACTTCCCTTCCCCTCACTCATACTGTCTTGGTCCAGATGTGTCTTTCAAGACAGTCACCTTACCTAACGCTGTTAAACGAAACCTTTTGATGGTATTTCTTTCCCCTAAAAACTTAATCTTGTCACTGCCAGGACCTCCGCTGGAAAAGTGATGCAATAGAAAATTATGATGGGAGACGTATCGATGTTGATATGTACCTACAACGATTTAGAGAAGACGCCTGCCTTACCCCGGGTATAAACCCATCTCTCTATTCTTCCTGCTGTGATAGAATTTGAATTCATGTCTGTTAAAAGTCTAGTCTACTTATTGGTTTATTCTCTCGGTACTAACTGGACCCATGAAAGTACATAAATGCGAACGGAAGCGCTACTGAGGCAATTGTAGTTTCGCTTGTTTATCAGACATTTGCGAGAGATATGTCGCGGTTGAGTGGAAAGAGTGTAACGCTCAGTTGTCCAGAAAACCCCTTCAATGTTTCTTTATCAGTCTCACAGGGATTCCCAAGGATAACGTATCTCCATCAACATTCCGTCATTTCATTCAATACCAATTACCATTCCTGCTCAACAAGTGGTACATCAAAGTGATATATCTCAAGGGAAAAAGTTCCTAATGCTTAAATAATCTGTTTTTACTTCATTCTCGATATATACTTTCTAATCCTCTGAATTCTTTCCATAATCCATGGGGTTCACCCTACCCCACCCATCCAAAGGCTGAAGGTATAACAAACAACCCCACCCCAAAATCTATACCCGCCACAAAAAAAAAAAAAAAAACAGACAATCGCCGACGTTCGCAATTTGTAAATGATTGAATCTTCCGCCAAGCCCGCAAAAAAAAAACAGAGTCCTTGCGTCCACAAGAACAAATAAAGTGCACGACTGGATCGCACGAAACTTTCTCGTTCATATCATCAGTTTGGTTGGTTTACTTTTCTTTTATTATTATTTATAGGCTATAAAACCAGATTATTCAAATTGGCGATGCTGGTAGGTGGCCTTGACTCGAAGTAGGGTTTCTAATGTACCTAAGAATTCAGAGATTTGTTGAATTGTTGAATTTACACGTGTTTGGGGGTAAATGAAGTGCGGGTTTCTGATAGTGCAGACTCCAATTGGTTGGAATTATTTAAAGGTTCATGATTAATATGATTGAAAAAGAAGAAGTGGGAAATATTTGCTAAAAAGGAGTTTCTAGTAGTTGTGATTACATTTTAACTGGTAGTGCGGTAATGTTTATAAGACGGCATTGTTTGCATTTTTCTAATAAAAACTAAGTACGGGGTTTTATTAACAATACTTATGTTATGGTAAATAAGCATTTTAGTCAAAATCTTTAGAGCTGATTTTGGAAAATAATGCTTACAAAATAGTAACAAATATGGAAATTTTGAGCTCGAAAAATAATCTTGCACAACTATTTAGCTAAAAACTGAGAATAGGGTATTGTTCAGGATTTTAGTATTACTTGGTTTTTAAAGTTTTATCCAAATCGAAAATGGCGTTTTCGAGATTTTAGCAGTTTTTAAAATCAGCGTTTCCGGAGATTCGAATCGAAAATGAAGGACGCAATAATGTTGAAAACGTCAATTTTACTGCAAGTATGTATTTTGGTCAAAATCGTTTTACCCGTTTTCATGTAGGTAATACAAAAGAAAACCAAATTCTCAAAATATGCCTTTTTTCAAAAATCCATTATAAACAATTTAGAGAAAAACTGAGTTTGCTATCATGTTAGGAATGACCATATTACCTTAAAAATACATTTTTGTTGCAATGGTATTGACCGTTTTCGAGATAAGGCCACTTTTCAAAAGTACCGTTATTCGACTTTTTAGTCAAAAACTGGGTATGCAGCCATGTTAACCCTATATATGGTAGTGCAAGTATACATTTTGGCTAAAATCGTTAGAGCCGTTTTCAAGTAAACCAAAATTAAATAAAGTCTTAAAAAACGACATTTTTCCAAAATAGTCCGTTGAACGATAATTTCGGGAAAAACTGAGTTCGCCATCATGTTGGGAATGACCGTATTACCTTAAATATGAATTTTTGTCGAAATAGTTTTGACCGTTTTTGAGATATGACCAATTTTCAAAATTACCGTTATTCGATTTTTCTGCGAAAAACTGAGAATGCAGCCATCTTAGTTACACCTATTTAAGCCCAAATAACAATTTTGGTTGAAATCGTTAGAGCCGTTTTCGAAAAACTCAAAATTGCTGAATACCGTTAGAACGGCAACACTTAACGTGCAAAAAAAAAAGTGGCCCCGAACTGTAAGCCCACCAACTCCAAATCCGAAGTTTGAAAGAAATCCGTCCAGCCGTTTGCGCTGTAGAGCTCCGGAAGGACGGACAGACGGACAGACGGACAGACGGACAGACGGACAGACGGACAGACGGACAGACGGACAGACGGACAGACGGACAGACGGACAGAATTGCGAGACCCACTTTTTCGAGTTCCTCTATCATCGTAATGTCAGATTTGATTAAAATCTCGAGTTCGATTTTTTGTACGATTACAATACCTTTCTCTTACTACGTATACGAGAAAGTTAAAAAGCAAAGCGCGACTCTACTGAACTTCGAAAATCAAAATAAATAATGACCCTAATTGTGAGCCATTTTATCTTCCACGAAATTGATGGAGGCTCACCCCCTCGAACCACCGCAAATATTTTCACTTTTCCCCTTTGCTGCTCCTCTAAACTTTACATCGTGTCCACATCGCGAACAAATATCTATCCCCTAAGCATTCACTTCTCAGTTCAGTTGCCATCACCGTTTTGTCTCACAGCCAAAAAAAAAGGATAACCAACAAAGAATTTTTTTCGGTTTGTTTGTTTGTTGAGGAAAAATGCCGTTTTTTTTGTCAGAGGGTATCAGTCCTGCATTACAGATTCATCCCATGAATCACGGAACTAAAGTTGTATCCAAGCGATGAGGAATGAATTGGTTTCGACCATGTATTAGACACAGCATATCGATGGGGGCTTTCCTAGTTTCTCTCGTTCTTTTGTACATTTGCTATATGGTGGGAATTATATGCCCGCGTCCTTTCTTTATCCTTGACAGTACTTTATGGATGTCGGTAAAAAAGACAAAGTCAAACTCATGTAAAATGTTATAAATATTTTGTTTGATGTGAATCCATAACACTGGCCAGGCCATGCATGCATACATATATGCACACAGAAGCCGTACATATTCCAGCAGGGGGGTAATCAAACTTTTTTGTATAAACATTTCACAGAATCCCTTTATGATCCACTTGACTACGTCTCCTTTTGTCGGACGTGCACAGGACGGGGGCACGGCGGGTACGATATTATAATCGATTTATGGCCAATTTAAGAAAATTTTATAGAATAATATGGGTTGAGGTACAAAGCCTTCGTATTTTCTCTTAATGCCGGAAGGAGAAGAGAGACCAGCATGGATAAAGCTGCTCTTGAAAGGGCTATGTCTGTATATTTACGAAAGTACCTACTGTTGAATTGATGAAATTGAAATTTCGTTTTAGGGGTCGCGTTTGTGTTTCCATAAATGTATGGTTGTATTCGGCAAGGGGCTTCCACTGAATCAAATTTATGTTGCAGGAGTTGCTATTATATTCTGATATCTCTGTTGTGGACCATCCATCATGAGAGAAGGAATATTTTTTTTTAGAGAGAATATAACCACTTATGATATCATCAGTTGCAATGAGTTTATTATGGAAATTGCGTTTACTGAGATATTGAATTTTCAATCAACGACTAATTTAAATTGAATTGTTTATTCGACTTTCCACAGTCGTGGTCGTCCTTTAAAGCAGGTAGGCAATGACAATTTCTATAATTTTCATTTTCGCAAATGAAGTTTAATAACGAGAAGAGCAGGTGTGTTTGTGTACGGGAATAATTTCACCACGAGGTGAATTGTCGAAAATGGAACCGTCTCACACTGGGGCAAAACACTCAAGGTGGCAACTTTCAAATCTTTGGACTAGAAATTATACACGACTATTTCTAGCACGAAAGTTGGAACATTGAAAAATTGTGAATACCTAGGTAATTATATTAACAATTAGGAACATATAAATTTTATATTACCTAACATTACCAAAAGCAAGATGAATAATAGAAATTTATGAAAGAGCTTATTGATTAACCGTTCGGACTCGGTTAAAAATTGTTGGTCCCTTCCATTTGTCCCATAAATAAAAACTCACAACCAACAAACTAATGGTTATAGGATGCTAGGCTGCACGAACCTGTTGCGCCATTTATTTATCTCTTTTTTATTTACCCTCAAGAACTCCATTGATTCTAGAGAAAAATTGAATTATCTACATGGTCAGATTGGATCAATAGATTCAGAGAACACGTGGAATCTGTTATAAGCAAGACCGAAAGTGGTGTAAATGTTAGATATTGGATTTGCTCATGCTCAGTCGGGTTGGGTCACATTTGATGGCATAAACATGTTCCTGTCTGATAATAAAACTTATTTCATATTTCTGAATAAAGAAATTAAGCATGTTGGGTTTACTTGGTCGCAGACACCCGTGGAATGCTCCCAAAGACCGACCAATGAAAGGCCCTCATATAAAAAATAACAAACAAGTACAGCAAATATACGCACTTGGAAGAAAAATCGTTCTGTTCTTATACAGACTCTTTAATCGGTTCTATGCCGATCGCCGCCGATGTGCTCATCATGTCAGCCAGTTTGTTGCTCAAAAATGATTACACAGATCGGCAACGCCAATTTAATTACTCACGAACGCTATCATTAGACTAATGAAAATGTAACTGATTCTATTATTTTCGATGATTGATGGCCGTCTGACAGGAAGTTATACTAGCTTTGTTTCTTTCGTCCCTATCAGCGTCTCTATCAAGGATTGCCGAAAAAAACGAACACCGAAGAATATAAATGTGAATTGGCAACGCATCAAGCTGATAGTTTTATTGACATTGACAGTAAAATTTACATTTGAAAATTTTAATTTGATAAAATAATTATTCATGAAAAATTCCAACGAAGCAGAAGTACCAAAAAGTTTTAATTCAAATAAAAAATGAATCAAGTTACCACAATAACATATTGTGTATTGTTTCATATATTACATTTCTTGGTAATTTACCTTTTTTCGTCGGCTTGCTGAGACATTTTTTTCAAATTCGAATTTTTTAATTTAAATTGTTGTCAGCATGTCAAATGTCATTTATGAAATATCCATACAAGTTATCGATAACATAAACAAATTTGTGTTGGCTATACTTTTCTCTATCGCCGCGAAGCTGTTAACCCCGATAATTATCCAGGTTAAGCCTTTGTTGTATTTAACAAGGAATTTTTTTATTTTGCTGATCCTATAGCCGTGACGGGGACGAAAGAAACACAGCTACTATTGAAATCGATTACCTACATTAAATTAACGAAACAAATTTTTAATATTTATGTTGTTTAGCTTCTTCAAGTAGGGATTAACAGATCCAATTCTCGAAATCACATTCTCGCCATATTCCGTCCAAGGTTGCTGGGGACGTACCTATTTGTTGACAAGGTATGTCATCTGGTTTGCCAATCTATACTAATATTATAAATGTGACACTTAGATATTCTGTTTGTTAGTTGTTACCTTTTCACGACTAAACCGCTGAACCAACTTTTATGAATTTTGAAATAGAGATAGATGTGACCTTTGAGAAGCACATAGGGTAATTTTTGGTGCTGAAAGCTTGTAAAAACAGTGCTACTCGAAGTACTAATTCTATGCACATAAAGACGCATTATTTTAATCAAAAAGTTATTAATGTTGCTGGGTCAATGATCTATACTGATCGTAAAGCCAAAAGCCGGCCTAATTTAGGAGGAAGTGCCGTTCGATCCATCATTCATTACCCATTAGCAAGTAAACCACACTCCGAATGTAATCGACTCTTTAGGATCTAGTGTGGATTGGCCTCGTTGCTCAGGCCCATGCAGGAAGCTTTAGTAAATCTTCCACAATGCAATAATGACAAAAAACGTTTTTTTAAAATCTAAACCTATAATGCATATTCCCCATATTCGTCTATCTCTATATACAGTTTCCTAGGAAGTCGGTGGAGCTGTCTTTTTTGACTTTCACCTTTCTACCGCGAACAATAAAAATGTTCCTTTTTGATGATGATGAAAAAAAATAAAATAAATTAATGTTATCAGATGAACTCGCCCACTAAAGAAATCTTCCTCTTGGGAACACAAAGCGAACGAAGTAGAGGAGTGGTTCTTTAACATTTCAAATAAGAGTGCAACCCTGCTGGATGAGATCTTGTAACTTTAGATGTAAAAACATCTAAAAAAAATTGTCAAACTGCGACGGCACTGTTAAAGCGTTATATAAAATGATAGAAAAGCACATACCATTACAAGCCTCTGTCTTTACATTCCATAGGGTATCTTTCCACAAAATGTTTTTGAAGCTTTTTTTTTCAGCAAAGGTCCTTTTTGTTACAAGCTACGGGGACCTGCCTAAACCAGAACAAAATTTGCTCTTTAAAAATTAAAGAGGTTTATGCCCTCAAAATCACCTGTATGTGCTTATTTAATTACATGCTACATACGTACTGTTAAGTACCAGAATGTTCCACACCAGCTAGGTCACCTATCTCTGAACAACAAATACGAATACAGACATGCAACTTGTAGTTGTAATTAATTTGATAACTTTGTAACCATTCTGTTGGAGTGTATGTGATGAAGTATTTCAATTTCAATCACGAAACTTCATACCAAAGTGCCATAGATACCGGTTGCATTTAGGTTTTTGTCCGAAATACTTGCTCAAGAAACTGCCCCCGTATCCATTGTGCTGTGCTTTGGGGGTGTTGTTTGCCAAAACTTGAAACTCTCGAAACATTTGGAATTTAATTGTCTTGTGACTGTCATCGAAACGTGTTCTCTGATTGGGATTTTCCCATTACACTTCAATCAGTTCACATGTAGTAGTGGTATTTATATCGTAAATTAATAGGGGTGCTATAAAAAAAATAAGTCTCTTCTCAGGCAAAAGCTACAATTGCTTAGCTGATTTGTTAATTGACGTTATTTTCATGATTAAACGACAGACACAATGACGGCTAACACATTATTTATTGTTAGTTTTGGAATTAATTGTTTCGTTAATTTTGTGGTTGGTTATTCTGTCAGTTTCGATATGATGTCATGTTGAACTAAAAAAATCTTTTCCTTTCGTATTGTGTAAGACTATTTTGAGGAAGTCGTATGCAAAATTCTAAAAAACGTTTTCAAGTTGGCAGGCAATTACCCCTAATGGCTGGGTTTCAAGCGCAAATAATGACTTTCGCATTCCAAATGATTTATTGTTTTGAAGTGTGCGGAACAATCCCAGCGCAACAATTTACTATCGTCTTGTCACGTGTGTGATGAATTTTTTAAACTGCAAGTGCATTGTGCATAACTTAGTTTAACTACAAATTGACTATTGTCATTAAGTGCTAAGTGGGTCATTGCCGGTGTAACTAATGTATGAATGTCTATGTGTGGTAAAATTTATGTGCACCTTGGAATTTCGATTAGTGTTATACTTTGCAGAGAAATGAAAAGTTTTCTTATGTTGTGCTTAAATCACGTTGAATTCGAATTATTTCGCATTTAATTTCGATAAATATTTATTAAATTAATTCTTAAGATGTTGTGAAATAAAGAAGGTGCGCTACAGTTGGCAAGAGCGAGGTCGATCAAGACATGTGAGAAAAACAAATTTGTATAAATAACAGGTTTATGCGAAAATTACGCTTAAAAGCATAAAAGTTATATACAATCGGAATAATGTGGCATCTACTCATACGCATGCAAGAAAGCGTTCGAGTTTAAGACAGTCGCTTATCTCTTGGAGATGGCTAAGAAAAAATATATTTCGAGAGTTAAACGGCAGGGCCTTGTACGCTGTTTTTATTATGTTCTTTAGAAATAAAAGGTTTAAAATAGTATTTTAAAGGAAAGTAATAATTAATTAATTTATTTCAGCTGTTTGATATTCAATTAATACGATGTCATAAGATGCATGTGAATTTAATGCATCGTTTTAGTTTAGGTACTGTCTCATTTTTGGCGCGAAATATTATACGAGGTATAGTTCTTTGCGGTTTCTGTAATTTTTTTAGAACAACATTTTTACGCTGAGAATACTAACAGATGGTTTTGATTTAACAGATTATTTTGAGTAGATAACATTTTTCAACTTTCGAACCGTTTAACCATCGATATGTAGACTGGCCGGCTCGGCAAACTTCATGCCGCCTAAAATTAATTAAAATATTAATATTCCTTTCGAAAGTCGAACATCCCTATTGAAAAAATGAAACTCTTTTGGTTTAGTAACGACTTCATAGATTTCCGGGTCGGATTCTTAATCGGGAATTTCGGCGTTAAAGCCTAGCTAAATTATTACACATGATATAGATGGGACAAAAACCATATGCTCACGATAGACGTCAGTAAAATTTATTTTTATTCTACGTGTATTTAGAAATTTCGAGTTTTAAACTTCAAAGGGATCGCAAAATTTGAGTATCTTCAAAACAATGGATACGAGAAAAATTGAAGAAGATATTAACTTTGCTGCAGCAGCAGAAATAATTTCTGTAGTAGCAAGTAAAAGACGACACTTCAAATCAATATTTTCAAAAAAAAAAAAAACAGCAGCCTTAGAAGGATGAGACATGTAGAAAGAGCGAATGTGACAGAGTTTTCGATTATAATCAGAAGGGGAACGTCTTAGAGTAAGATATCGTGGTCGGCACAAATTTTTTTTATCTTGTGTGCTAAAATTTCAAAGACTATTCCTAGCATTTAAAAACAATTGCGACTGACGCAGCTCAGTTTAATGTTTAATATTATAAAGGACTCCTCAGTAGATGCTGTTTTTTTATTACAAGCTAGTCTTATCGGAGCGCCTTATCTTTTGACCACACAGAAAAACTTGCGCCTCACGGGTGAACCTGCCACCCATGAATGTTATTTTTGCATATATTACGTGGTTGAATCCGGTCGGAGTCACAGCTGGCGGCACATTTTTACTCTATAGAAAAGGATTAATTTGTGTTAATGAGATCCGAGAGTATAACTGTCATGAAAGTGTTTCGCAATTAGCTGTTTGGACTCGGCATAAATTTGTAGACCCACACAAAGCGAATGGTTGTGAATAACTAGGCCTCAAGTCCCTTACGGACTTGTTCGCCAACTATTTATTTTTTATTTATATAGTTCTTTAGGTCTTGACACTTGTTGACACTTGGCTACACATGTTTTTGTCGTACCGATTACGGTGTTATTGTGGAACTACTATACGTAAACGTTAACGTAGTAAGAGAAAGGTATTGTATTCGTACAAAAAACTGAACTCGATCTTATCTCGATATTATCTTAAAAATCAATTTTTGTTGAAATCGTATGGACCGTTTTTGAGATGTGTCCATTTTTCAAAATTACCGTTATTCGATTTTTTTGCGAGAAACTGGGTATGCGCTATGCAGCCATGTCACCTCACCTATTGATATTTCTTTTCGTTTTTCCGCAACTTAAATCGACTTGTTTATGGGGGAAGACGACTTTCGGGCTCCCAATGTAATGTAAATCACGTAATGCAAATAGCAAAAATTGTTTTTGAATACTTTCAAATCTTAAAATTCCAGATCGAAGCTAGGACACCAAACAGGACTAAAATATTCCAAAACAGGTTGGACTAGGGAGCAGTACAGAAGTTTGGTTATATAGGAGCCTTCAATTCCTTTGAAATACGTTTAATAAGTCCTAATCGGCTTCTTAGATGACTTCAAGAAGATTAAAGTGATTCCACATTCAATAACTTCATCTTTGGTGAAATAATAGGTATGGTTGTATTTTTTTCTTATGAAGGTATGTGGATGGATGTACTGTAAACGAAAGCTCACAACACCAACCTTTATTTATATTTATTTATGATATAAAATGCAGACCCGTCAAATAAATCTCCAATTACTTGCAGCAGTCCAAAAAGCTAAAAATTTCAAACAAGCACTTCACAATTATCAGCCAACTTGACCTAGTCTGCTACGACAGATAATGACAATATTTTCGGTTCTTCTATCTTTTTTCAAAAAAAATCAGAGATAAAACTCTACTACGAATGGAAAATTGAGCCTAATGACTTAATTAACTACCACTAATTGAATGAACTATTTGTGTACACAAGCATGTATTTAATTTGCACTCTGTTACAAAAAAATAATAATAATAACCTCATGGCTTTTACCGTTGCTAGTAATCTGTATTTTGTTTTTAATTTTTTTTAATCTCTTATTCATTGAGAGTTTGTGAACACGTACACGATCCGGTGAGTGCATGACTTTCAAAGAGATTGATTACACCAGTATGATGTCGTAATTACGTTGAGGAGGGGAGGTCCTTGGAATGAGCGGATGTAGTCAAATACCCGAACAAAGGAGGTGCTTATTAAAGTGAAAATAAATTGCACCTTAGAGACAAGAAGCTTTAACATGTTAAACTGAAAGTAGGTACAGTTTTTTATATAATGTAATTGCTAGAAGGACAACGAAGAGTATGTTTTCTGGCGGATTTGTAGTCGAGGATTTTCGGAAAGTTCTACAAAAATTATGTGGAAGTATTTGTGTTGGCTTACAATTCGAAATGAAAGGAAGGAAATATTTATACATACAGCGGCGTACAGAATCGAAGCTTCATCACAAGCGGAATGTCACAGAAAGATTTTTTAGCTACAGAATGTCCTTTGAAATATTAATGCTTTATGAAACCCATGTATATGCCACAGAGGTAAGCCAATGTGAATTTACTGTGGTTTTCTTGTCGTTTACGTTGGATAAATGTTGTGTAATGAACGGGGAAAGGGGTGCGGCATCAGATAGCGTGTTGTATAGGGATTTAAAAAGTCCCTATCGTTCGAATATGAGTACGAGTTGCGCTATACTCAAAATTCCATTGGTGCAAAAAAGTCACATAAAAAACTGCGATCTTTAAGTCAAACAATAAACAATTGGGCATTTCTGATGCTTTCTCCTATAGCTGCCATAGAAGCCCTTATAGGTTTAACATTAACACACCTTCAGATTTATATTGAAAAGGTGGCAATACCCAGCTCTGCAAATTTGATACAAATGAAAGAAATAGATCTCTAATTTCTGATCTTGTTGTGGAGATCACAGAACGAAATATGATCTCGGCGGTCATAGGCAGCCTCTCAAGATCTTTATGTTTCAGTAGAAAATTCAAGAAGCTATAATTGCCCCTTTAATAAAAGGCAACAAAAAAGCTAACGAAATGGTCAGAACAAGTTCAGAGGTACCCTTCAGGACGTGAACCATACTGTGAAATCTCCAAATTAGCGGCAAACCTTGCTATAAAAAGTTGTGGACACAAAAATTGTATAATACATTGGTAGATCAACCCAAACCTAAGACAGGCCAAAAGAGTTATTCAACCCTTCAATAACAATGCTAAAAATATGAAAAACTTATATAAAATACCTAGATAAAATACACGTAGTCGACTCTTCCTATTTACGAAACAACTGAGCATATATGTAAATGCCCAACCCTCTGTAGTATTAGAAGATTTTTTTAAAGGGCTCCTCTCCTGAATGTATGATCTGCCACACTCGGAAAGTAGAGACTCAAATAGCCTAATTTTTCTAAACCTCTGGTACAATAGATCTCAAGGTCAGAATTAAAAATAAATACGGTTTATCCTACACTCGGCTTTGTAAGCCGTCCATCCAAATAATTCTCGGACGCATTAGTTACTAAGTACCTTTATACCACTTTTGGCAGGCCAACTAAGTATGGTCATATAATCCCTCCTTCTAATGAATCGAAGCGCGCAGTTCTACGAGTGTGTATTCGTTTTGCCCTTTGAGATAAACATCGAACTCTACATCTTAACTACTGACTAACATTGCCTAAACTGCGATTGTTATGATGCAGTGTCAAAAAAAGAGCAGAGCCATCTTAATTGCCTGCTTCGAACATACCCTTCTTCTTCTTGGCCCACACATTTGGTTACCTTCTTAAATTTTCAGCAATAGTTTGTGTTCGCATTGTTTCGTTTTTAAGTGTTTTCCTTCGGCTTAAAATGAGCTCAACGTTCGACTGCCTATCTTTAACACATCTCTGTCTGGTCTGTTTTTTTATACTTTTTCAGAGTCTCTATCCATGGACTTTTTTTTAGTATGATGGGACTTGAACTGTTATTTTTTTATAGGACTTGAAATGCCCATAAGTAAATTTTTTTGTCGGGTTAGGAAAAACTTCACTGGAGCACTCAGACTCATCTGGTCTGGTACCAGAAAACAAATTCTGTATCACCCATTTTACTGTAATTTTCTAGACTTTTTGATAAGTTGCCAGCTAATAAGTTGACAGCAAGAATGCCGCTAATTGCTTACAAACGTTCGGGAGCATATACGTTTAGTGCCCGCATCCTGGCGAGCAGTGCCATACACTATTGTGCTCATGATAGACCTTGACCTAATCGTTAATGGTGGCCCTGGCCGAGGATGCAGGAAGACTCAACTAGAAAAACAGAGGCATACATACATGCCCAACGAATAATGGAGTCGAGTGTTATCCACTTCAACGAAAACACCAGCACCCGACCCTTGACTTGTTTTGAAGCCATCCGTGAAGTTTTGACTACATCCTAATCCAGGCAGGATCAGGTCTCTGGCTGAAGCCAGGATGGTGACGACTTTAAGCACTGGTAGACATTTCAACTATTGAGGGTAGGTATGTAGAATGCAGCAGAGAGTCTACTACTATATCCGTTATTGTCAGAATGAAATGAATATTGTCAGAGTGAAATTCTTCAAAGAGAAAGGCTTAATGTTTTTTGTTGCATATATCACCGCACTATGTCCGAAATTTCTCCACATTAAACCCTTAAATTCTTGTCTACTGTCTAGTATTGACAATGACAGTCGAATCCAATGTATCCAAAACCAATAACTTTGTTCAAAATCCATGAGCACCTGCATCTCCCTCCATCCTTCCGTTTTATTCGTCAACTCGCACTTTGCATTTATCATAACTGTCAGGCCGCTCAAGACCACTGAGTTTATTTTTGTCAAGCGTATGTTAAACCAATCGATCAAATAACAAAAAAAAAAACGCCAAGCTGATTCTACTGTTGTGATTATGATAATTTAATAGGCAGCGTCACACTCTAATAATTCACATATTTTAACTCACCTTCAAAATATTGTCAGCTTGATGTTGTTGAACTTGTTATAGGTATCTGAAAGAGGCAAGAGAAACACACATGTCAATAATAGGCAACAACACCATCAACTTTTTAGAACTTGTATAATTCAATTATCCACCCCAAACCTGTATGCCAACTCCAAGCCAGTTTTATCACTTAAATGTCAGAAGAGAACCTTCAAAATCTATAAAGCAGCCTACACTAATCTATGCAAATTACCCACAACTTTTTTGCCAAAAAAAGAGAAGAAAATGTCACATCTAACTCAGACGGAACGTGACCTCCATCAATCTCGGGCGAATAACCGCTCTCTCTCTCGGGCATGAATACGTATACCCCGCGCATTTACCAAACGTAATCTCTCCGCAAACAAGGCGACTCAACAAATAAAAATGAATAATTGTCAACAATATCAACACATTGCTGTCCAATTGTTTAGGCAACCATGTGGAAATTTGACAAGTGCTACACAGAGTCGAGATAAAAGCCAAGCTTTTGCGTGACGGCACTGAAATACCATGAACTTGTGTGGCAACTTCTGCTACGTGCGGGGATAGTATTTTTTGTAAAGCTGGCGATATTTGAAAACAACAAAAACACCGGGCGGAATTTAAATGCCAAAACCCAGGGCATTTGTATTCCGAACAACCTATACTGAGTCTTGATGTTTGACAGAACCATCTTAAGTCTAGCGGTGATTGCTGATTATGATTTTTCGCAAAATGATGAATCAAATTCGATGGCTTTGGTAGCTTTAGCCACTTGCTTCCAAGTACTCGGGTATTTCAGATCTTTATTATTATTCACTTAAGTCGTACGTGGTCCAATAGTGTGTATCCGATACAAATGAACTTTAGCTTAATAGATATCCGAATATATTTTTAGGCGGCTTGTTTTCCCCCAATCTGTACTCTCATTGACATACCAATTAAGACGAAACATGTCCACCTGAAGTCGTTATTGACGTCGTCCTTTTTATTTGATTTCCCATTCAATCTCGTAAATTAATCACACAGTCGTCTCAGTGAGTTTAAAAGGTCATACACTGTTTTCCATATGACCCATCAGGTTTGTTAAAATTAAAATCTTTGACATATTCACATGGGTCTATCTGCACCGTATCCAGGGTTAAAATGTCGGGAATCATCAGGGTAGTATAGGTATGTCTTGGATTGATATGGGTATGTGAACAAGTTCACCATGATAACTGTTGTGTCAGAAGGTCTGGAGAAGGTTCAAATCCCGGCCTTCACTGCAATATAATTACATCGCCAATCGACCCTTTGATTTACATTCATTCGAGGGTTACATTCATAAAAAATGACGCAAATGTATTTAAATTAGCTATGGGACAAAAGCTAGCAGGTGTCATAATTTAATACGGTTTTTCCGTCTTTTTGCTATATAATCGAGTTTCCCTTTATTAAGTTTGGGTTGATTTTGGTTACGTAGACGATTTTCGAAACACATTTGCCCAGCGTTTGTTTGAAACCTAATTTGTGACTGCGAATGGAAATAGACTTTGGTGATAAGTCTGGCATGTAAGGCGAACGTTCAGTAAGAAAGCGAAAATGGATACGACAATATATAGTTGATGTTTTACGTTTGTGTTACCATTTTGTGAATATTAAATTTATTTGGTAGGTAGGCTTTCATGCATATTTGGTTTTTGGTAGATACTTTACTGGTGGGAATTTAAAAAGGGTAGTCGGTAGGAATCGGATTATGTGGACACAACGCCACTGCCAGGTATACAGGATTTAAGCATGCATGAATAAAATGGGAACTGAGCAAAAAAGCAAACACATCTTTCCTACATACTTGACACTTCATTTATAGGTTTATTTTTAACTTTCTCGCATTACGTAGTAAGAGAAAGGTATTGTAATCGTACAAAAAATCGAACTCGAGATTTTAATCAAATCTGACATTACGATGATAGAGGAACTCGAAAAAGTGGGTCTCGCAATTCTGTCCGGTTGTCCGTCTGTCCGTCCTTCCTGAGCTCTACAACGCAAACGCCTGGGCGGATTTCGTTCAAACTTCGGATTTATAGTTTGTGGGCTTACAGTTCGGGGCCACTTTTTTTTTTGCACGTTAAGAGTTGCCGTTCTAACGGTATTCAGCAATTTTGAGTTTTTCGAAAACGGCTCTAACGATTTCAACCAAAATTGATATTTGGGGTTAAGTAGGTGTAACTAAGATGGCTGCATACCAAGTTTTTCGCAGAAAAGTCGAATAACGGTAATATTGAAAATTGGTCATATCTCAAAAACGGTCAAAAATATTTCGACAAAAATTCATATTTAAGGTAATACGGTCATTCCCAACATGATGGCAAACTCAGTTTCTCCCTAAATTATCGTTCAACGGACTATTTTGGAAAAATTTTGTTTTTTAAGACTTTATTTAATTATGGTTTACTTGAAAACGGCTTTAACGATTTTAACCAAAATGTATACTTGCACTACCATTATATGGGGTTAACATGGCTTCATACCCAGTTGTTGGCTAAAAAGTCCAATAACGGTAGTTTTGAAAAGTGGCCTTATCTCGAAAACAGTCAATACGATTGCAACAAAAATTAATTTTGGATGTAATATGATCATTCCCAACATGATAGAAGACTCAGTTTTTGTCTAAATTGTCTATAATAGATTTTTGGAAAAAGGCATATTTTAAGAATTTGGTTTTCTTTTGTTTTACCTACATGAAAACGGCTAAAACGATTTTGACCAAAATGCATACTTGGAGTAAAATTGACGTTTTCAACAATATTGCGTCCTTCATTTTCGATTCGAATCATCGGAAACGCTGATTTTCAAAACTGTTGAAATCTCGAAAACGCGATTTTCGATTTGGATAAAACTTTAAAAACCAAGTATAATACTAACATCCTGAACAATACAATATACTCGAACTTCGAACTCAACATTGCAATATTTGTTACTATTTTGTATGCATTATTTTCCAAAATCAGCTCTAAAGCTTTTAACTAAAATGCTTATTTACGATATCATAAGTATTCTTAATAAAACCCCGTACTTAGTTTTTCTTAGAGAAATGCAAATAATGCCGTCTTATAAACATTACCGCACTACCAGTTAAAATGTAATCACAACTTCTAGAAACTCCTTTTTAGCAAATATTTCCCACTTCTTCTTTTTTCAACCATATTAATCATGAACCTTAAAATTGTTCCAACCAATTGGAGTCTACACTATCAGAAATCCGCACTTCATTTACCCCCAAACACGTGTAAATCCAAAAACGGATCTCTGAATTCTTACATCACAAACCCTACTTCGAGTCATGGCCACCTACCTACCAGCATCACCAATTAGAAAAATCTTGTTCTATATTATTGCCTATAAACAGCAATAAAATAAAAATAAACCACCCAAACTTATGATATGAACGAGAAAGTTTCGTGCGATACAGTCGTGCACTTTATTTTTATTAGCAAACCAAACAGCATAGGTACTGTCTGTCACAGGAGTAAAATAGGGTTAAAGGAGATGTAAATAATATATTGCGCGTTTACTATGTTTGATTTGAGAATGAAGTGCATATCGTAGAAATGTTTTAAATTTTGCCCATTTATTTAAAAACCTTTTAAGATATCGAGTTAATGGATATCCTCAGTGATACCTGCAGATGTCGTCCTTAAGCTGGTAGGTATTTACTATATTTAAATGCTCCCAGTATTTTCGAACGCAAAGCGTGACAAAGGAAAAAGCGAAACGAAACAAAAAAGTAAATTACTCTTGTTCAATTTTGTCCGGAATTTATAGAGATATGGACTATAGAGTTGAAACAAAGTGGAGATAGCTTCTATAGGCCTGTGATGCACCAGAATATATTCAACAGTTTCTAAGATTTTTGCATTTTAAGATATGCAGTCAAATTCATTTAATTAAAATATGTTTTAAATTAAACTTTTTACGAATTTATTAAAAATTAAAATAAAATTAAAGTCATTTTGGGCATTGGACAATGATGTATGGGATGAGTGAAAGTTAGTTCAAATGTTGGACATTGACCAAAATATTCGCGTGAATATCCTCAATCTCTGCAAATTAAAATTATTGTAAAAGTTTTAGGCCATGCTAGGAACAAATTTCTTCATCATTATATCACAAATAATGTTTGTCGTTTTTTTGCACTTTAGCAATGTGCAGTTATGCCGAATACCAAAATTTGGCGTTATTTCGCTTTACCTACTTAGGTAGAGTAGATTTTTTTTTAATTCTGCAGTATTTATAATATTTTCAGTTCTTAGAAAGCCTTTCAACACGTTTTTCAAAAAAACGTTAAGATCTGTTGCAATTTCGTTACGTCCCACATTGCACAATGTGTTACCTTATTATGCTGGCAATATCCAATAGTATTAGCATTATGATCATAATATCTACTTTTGTTTTTATTTAACAAAATAACCATTAAAGAGAAATACCTTATTATTTCTTGTCCAATATAAAACATTAAATATTATTTTTAAAGTTTTATTGAACAAAAAACACATTCAAAGTTCTCAGGAAAGTTATTTATTAAACAAAATATATTTGTTTAACTTGGATTTTTGGATGGATTTCACGAAACGAAAGAGCGTCTCCAAATTGATGTAAGACTGCATACCTAAATCAATTTCACTAAAAATTGTCTACTGGACAAAATAGAACTCAGCCGCCGAATATTGTCAGACGCAGACGGTCGTTTTGGGCCTGAATGACTGTCAACCGATTTTCAAAAAAAAACTTTATGAGAAAATTTGCTCATAACCACTTTGCTTATTTGTGCAGTTAGTGAAATCCTTCAGCAGACGCACGTTTTGACAACCAAATAATTAATTGTCAATCAAATTATTGACACAGTTTAGTGTCATCATTAAAAATATCTGTAGATTGGATTTTCTTTTGACTAATTAAAACTTTTTGTCTATTATTTATTTTTAGGTAAGTTTGACTACAAGAAGTGTAATTTACCTTAACCTACTGCCACTGCGCTGGCTTAGTGGTAGTGTGTTGGGCTACTAAGCGAGGGGTTCCATGTTCGAATCCCGAAAGGGCCAAATTACATCTTAAGGTTTTTTTCCACTGCGCCACCTCTCGCGAACGTCTGACAAACATCCGAGAATAAAACTGTCATGAATGAGCTTCTCAATTAGCCGTTTGGACTCGGCGTAAAATTGTAGATCCCTTCCATTCGTCCCAAAAATTGAAAACCCTCACAAAACGAATGGTTGTGAGAAGCTAGGCCTTGGGTTCATAATTGGTAAGTATATAGGCATTTTAAAATTATAAACATATTCATCTAAAGCCATTATCAAACTGTTGGGCATTGGGGAGTAGCCGCCCATGCACTCAGACATTTCGAAGAATATTTACGAATTTTTTTATTAAAGAATGACGGAAATAAAGTGCACGACTGGATCGCACGAAACTTTCTCGTTCATATCATCAGTTTGGTTGGTTTATTTTCTTTTATTATTGTTTATAGGTTATAAAACCAGATTTTTCAAATTGGTGATGCTGGTTGGTGCCCATGACTCCAAATAGGGTTTGTGATGTAAGAATTCAGAGATTTGTTTTTGAATTTGCACGTGTTTGGGGGTAAATGAAGACTCCAATTGGTTGCAATTATTTTAAGGTTCATGATTAATAAGAAGTGGGAAGAAGTGGGAAATATTTTCTAAAAAGGAGCTTCTAATACCTAGTAATTGCATTTTTACTGGTAGTACGGTAATTCTTAAAACACGGCTTTAATTCCATTTTTTAAGAAAAACTAAGTAAGGGGTCCTATTAAGAATACTTATGTTATCATAAAAAGGGGGTTTTGGGCAACACCGTTATGGCGGTTTTTGGAAAATAATGCGTACAAAATAGTAACAAATATTGCAATGTTGAGTTCGAAAAACTATCTTGCTCAACTATTTAGCTAAAAACTGAGTATAGGGTATTGTTCGGGATGTCAGTATTACTTCGTTTTTAAAGTTTTATCCAAATCGAAAATCGTGTTTTCGAGATTTGAGCAGTTTTCCAAATCAGCGTTTCCGGTGGTTAGAATCGAAAATGAAGGACGTAATAATGTTGAAAACGTCAATTTTACTCCAAGTATGCATTTTGGTCAAAATCGTTTTAGCCGTTTTCATGTAGGTAAAACAAAAGAAAACCAAATTCTCAAAATATGCCTTTTTTCAAAAATCTATTATAGACAATTTAGAGAAAAACTGAGTTTTCTATCGTGTTAGGATTGACCTTAAAAATTAGTTTTTGTTCGAATCGTATTGACAGTTTTCGAGATAAGGCCACTTTTCAAAATTACCGTTATTGGACTTTTTAGCCAAAAACTGGGTATGCAGCCATGTTAACCTCATATATGGTAGTGCAAGTATACATTTTGGTTAAAATCGTTAAAGCCGTTTTCAAGTAAGCCATAATTAAATAAAGTCTTAAAAAACGACATTTTTCGAAAAAAGTCCGTTGAACGATAATTTAGGAAAAAACTGAGTTTGCCATCATGTTGGGAATGACCGTATTACCTTAGATATGAATTTTTGTCGAAATAGTTTTAACCGTTTTTGAGATATGACCAATTTTCAAAATTACCGTTATTCGATTTTTCTGCGAAAAACTGGGTATGCAGCCATGTTAACCGCACCTACATAAGACCAAATATCGTTAGAACCGTTTTTGAAAAAATCAAACTTGTTTAAAACCGTTATATATAGGGTTAGCATGCAAAAAAAAAAATGGCCCCGACCTGTAAGCCCACCAACTCCAAATCCGAAGTTTGAAAGAAATCCGTCCAGCCGTTTGCGCTGTGGAGCTCAGGAAACGACGGACAGACGGACAGACGGACAGAATTGCGAGACCCACTTTTTCGAGTTCTCTATCATCGTAATGTCAGATTTGATTAAAATCTCGAGTTCGATATTTTGTACGATTACAATACCTTTCTCTTACTACGTAATGCGAGAAAGTTAAAATTATATTTAAAGTATTAAATGGCGCCACCATAGAAACAAGTGGAATGGCAGATGCGCAGAGGCGAACACATCTTGCTACATTATCTTTGAACCTAGTGCGCAAGAGATCGATTTTTGCTGAAATCACGGCTCATCTGATTTTAATTTTTGACTAGAAATAAAAACGATAATCGTTCCTTCGTAAGGTTTTCTGAGGAACACACCTACATAATCGAGAGTTGTTCTTTTATTTAAGTTTGAGGGCAATCCTGGTAAAGGGCTATCGAATTTTCATTGACTTAGGAGTTCAAAGCCGTTTATATCTAGACATAATGCTGTAGGCTCCTATCAAGATGCGCCAAATGGAGGGTCAGTATACTCAGCAGTCAATGTACCCACCAAACATCCAAAGAGAATGACCCAGGAAGCAGGTAAGCCAAAGTGATGCAATGAATGAGTTGGAATATAAACACCCTGGACGAGGACACTTTTACCATGATTTCTGGAAAATACAAGCCCAGGAACATGCCCTGGCATCTGCAGTTATCAGAGAAGTAACTAGTGTCTGCGATGCATTTATGGTAAGGAAAACGTCATTAAATCGCCGGCCACCAGCATACTTATGGGATCAATAAATAGCAGAGCTACGCAGCATGTGCAATAGAGCAAGGAGATTATCTCAGCGGCCCAGAGGTTTGCCCTCCCATTATGATAAAGAACCGCTAAGGGGTAGCGCCTTAAGGACGGTCACGGCAACATTCAAGGGCACCCTCATTGCATTTTCATATGCGAACAATTGTATCGGTCCTATATCAAACACAAACGCCAGCAGGGCAAATAGAACTACCTCGGGAAGTACATGAAATCTCAACCGTAATGAAAAAGGAACTCCTGGATATATGCGTATTAGCCACTGAACTATACAAAGGACCTACGATGCCAAAATTCAGAAACCTAAACCTTCATTCAAAGAGCTTATGATAGCATTCATTATCAGAGGCTCTTTATGACTACTGTGGACTTTTGAGTTGCTGGAAAACACATTACAATGTGATCTCTGATCTCTGAGGGTGTTTGAAATATCAAATGGCTTCTTCAGCATACTTCTTCTTCTGACCATGTGTGAAAACGCAATAGCTCCTTCAACTTAGGATAAACGGACAAAATCGGTGTCAACTGCTGTCAGGGTGCAAACTTTAGAGCCATCTGCATTAATACAAGAATAGAATGTCCTTTTTCAGCTGGTTCATAATTTCCATTTCTTATTCCAGCCCAAGGACCAATCGCTTATCCTAAGCTCTAAGATTTCAATTTAATCCATTACCTCCAAGCATTTAAATCACTTTGCTTCATAAACAAACCCTCCTCAAGTGGATCTTGATTGCAGTCCAACAAATGCTTAAATCCCGCATTTGACCTCAACAAAAAAAAAAGACAAATTATAACCCATTATCAGGAAGCAGCACCAACGACCTGATTTAAAAGGTATTTATACTGTCCAGTCCAATAGGATTATCTGTTGTTCAACCCGAAGAATTAAATGTCAGTCTCATACCGAGACGGGCATTAAGGGCTCACGATTCTGAATCCTCTTCTTCCCAGCAATACACAATCCTCTCCATCCTGCAAAACACCACCAAACAGGAAACCCATGACATCGGATTGTTTTGATTTTTGAACTGACAATGTCAGGAAGTAATTCTCATCGATAGAGATGTGCGGAAACTATTCGCCAACAACAACAACAACTATCGCAAACTTGACACATATTGACATTGTGAGTGCGGTTCCCGCATATGACGAGGATATTCAAGAGCATGCGGGCAGGATGCCAGAAGTCATGTTCTGTATGCTGTTTTCCATTGTGGTTATCTGATAATGACCTGCCTCCCAAGGGTACTTGACTGCGTAATTTATGAACTTCCTGACAGTAGGCAATTATAGCTCTCACATAGGAGAAGACCTTGCATTAGTATTGCCATGCTTTGCTGGTCATGCGCAGAGACCCACAGCGATAATGTTTTTGGCGAACTAAATCAACAAATGCCAACTTTGTCACAGAAGTTGCGTAGATCTCAATGGAATGTCAAATAATTTCCCCTGATTCACTCGCCGGGGAGTAAGCATTTAATTAGCTTACAATAGGAGGGGTATGATGTAATACACAAGTTGACATCTTGGCTAAAGTGCCGCCAGCAGATTCGTCAGTGAAAAACCTATTGTGGGTGGGGTTCGATGACAGTCGTGACAGCGATACAAGTCCTACCCTCAATGAAACGCGACTTAAGATGTAATGAGTAATACCTGTTGACATGTTGTGTGATCAAATAGCGCTTACACGAAACTGAAAATTATGCAAATCACAGCGGAAGCCTTTGGGTTTTGCAAGCATGACCAAAGATGGCATCACGCTATACAGGCTCTCCGCATGTAAGATGTAACATAAATTTCTATACTGTCAGGCAATTGTGTACCTACTGTAATGTCGATTGTGATTGTGTTTTCATCGGCTGGGCACTCCTGAATTTCGCATTGATTTCGCTCAAGAAAAGGAATTCTAACATTTTTAGAATGTCTGAAAATAGCCACAAAGATCAAGACCTTGATAAAACGACTTAATGACGCTATAGTCTAGATTAAGTTGCTTAGCTCTTGATGCTGAATCCATTCAAACAATGTGTACACATATTGTCTTAAATTTAAATTCAAATGTTTACAACTAACACATAAAAACAAAATTTGCAGTTGTTTTTTGTCTCTCTTTTTGCTCAAATTGAATTAAAGAAAAGAATCGCAATCGCAATCGGAGGCAAGCAGCTCTAAATTATTTAGCGGAATTTCAGGTTTGAAAGAAACAAGTTTATTTATTCCGATAATAATGAATTGTCCAGGGACAACTTTTTTTTTATTCTGCTTAGCAAGTGGAAATCGTCTGCTTAAATAAACAAAATTCAATCCGATTTCAGATGGAAGCCATGAAGTGATTGCTACGGGTATTCATTTCTTGATGCCAATGCACGCACGGCATCAATTTTAATCAGGAAAATTTGGAAAACAGCAATAACAAAAAAAAACAGAAAGAAAAATACAATTTTAATTCATTTTCATTTGGTTGACAAATGTATCGATTATAGATTCATGTCATGCAGCTTTATTGAGATTAGCTCTTTTTATTGGCTCACATCAAGCAGTGGAAACTCGCAAATGATGTGATTTTTATACAAAACATATTTTGCCGGTGGGATTACGCAATCATGCGAGAACGTATTAATCGTAAATACCTATGTAGGTAGGTAGGTACTCGTAAATAAATAGTTTGTTTGAAAATTGATTTTGCAAATAAACGAATATATATGAATATTTGTATTTAAATGGCGGGATTAGCAAGGAAACTATATTTAAATACTGCTCTCATTTCAATGCAAATATTTGCATGCAACTATTAGTTTTTTTTAATTCTCCATTATTGATTTGCACTCTATACAATTAATTTATATAAATTGACTCAGATCATAAAATTATCATAAAATGATTGCAATTAGCGTTGCGACTACAACTTAGTAACAGTTCTGTTTCTGTTAATAAAAGGGTACTTTTCACTGCCATCTGTCAGTAGTTGTTGAAGGATAAAATTTTTGGCACTCATCAACCGTATTAGATTTAGATTTATTGAGCTAACACAGTAAGAGTACACTTTTAATTATGTGATAGTTAGACAGTAAAATTACATTTCAGTATTTTATAGACTTTAAAATAAAATTAAAATGGAAGTTTTAATATTTAAATTTAACATTCGAAAGTAAATAGGACTCACAAGCTAATAGTTACCTGTTCTTAATAACGGAAAAATTTAATTTGAATATATATGAATAGGTATTTATACCTAATCCGGATATAGCGACGAAATAAAATCATTTTACCTATAGTTGCCTGTGCAAATATCCCGATTTTTTTCTTAGCGACGAAATAAAAATAAACATCCAGTTGCCTGTGCAAAAAAATTTAGTTCATTTATTTAGCTTGTCCTCCCTTCTTTGTTATTTCTTCAGTTGCTGCAAACTTAGAATCGAAGCAAAGACAATTTTCAGTACTGTAATCTGTGTAATAAGTTGATTCGTATTGCAGAACAATTAGCTGCATATCTACCTTACTGCTATGAATGTAGCATGTAGGTGACATTCATGTACTCAATCATTCTTTTCTTATTGATGGATTTATTTTTCTTTAGTTTTCTAACGCACCATCTGTAAAACGCATATTGACATTGACTGTTGTAGAAAAATATGAAATAATTTTGAGACTGCAGTAAGGGGAATCAAATGTAGACTTATGCAAACAATTCAATATGTCACATTCCTCTCTTTCTACGATTTGTGAAAATCGAGAAAAAATACAAGTTTTTGAGCCCGGTCCTTTCACCGTCGTGAATTACAGTTTGAATAAAATGTTAAATTTTTGTTTAAATACCTACAGCCGTATTTATAAGATCTCCTTACGACGCCTCTACGATGTTGTGTAGTTACACATCGCGTAAAAGTTTACGCAGTCTCTACGTGGCTTTTCTGAAATTGTTATTTATAAATAGCTAAGAATTTCGATAAACTATTACAGGAAACACAATTCCATATTTTTGAAAGATGAGCTTTTGTAAATAATATCATTTTACAAAATAAAAAGTAAAATAAACAAACAATTTCGAAATGTCCCCGATGAAATATCAACCCGACAATCATGTATCTTTGTGTGTTCCAATATCCAATTATTCAGCTTCAAGTTCCACCAACCACTAGCCACCACCAAATCGAATATCGAATCCGAATGCCTGGCCACAGATCATATTTTTTTGTTAGTTACATTTATGATTTATATTTTATAGAAACCAAATTCGTTTGGCGAAAACTAACACAGCATTTGAAACGAATGCACAAACAAAAATCAGTTTCACTTTTTGGTTTTGTTTACCATTCGACCACGACCAAACAACATTTGGTACAAAAATACATTTATTTACGTTAGTTCTACGCAGCCTCAAAACGCAAATTCGCAAGTTTAAATTACGGAGCCCTAAAGTAACGTTGCCTAATTCCGTAAAAATTTTATAAACCTCATTTCCCAGACCACGCTCGGTTTATAAATAATGCTGCTGCTGTGAAATGTTTTACTTAATTTAATTTATTTATATTAAATAAATAAAAACGTAATAATAAAAACAATGGATAAAAGTACTATTTATTATTTAATAACCTAAATTTGCTGTGAATTAAATATTGTTATATGTTTATTTTCTTTTAAAAACCTTTAAATACCTACGAAACTTCGTTTTTATTAATTTTTTATAGCTGATGATCTATTTTCAATAAATAGCTAATAGCTATGTTCATTTATCCTGTAAAATAAATAGGAGTTAATTTTAAAAATATTTGTAAATTTATTTCCTAATAAAGTGTCTTCCATTAGGGACTTCTAGTATTTACCCAACCCAAGAACGCTCACCAGTTGTGGTTTCGCTATATATTTAAAATGACAACGTATGTTGTTCAAGTCTTATTGAGGCAGGAAGTTAAACGGCCTGTCGATGTGTTATCTGCATCTATTTACTTTACAAAATTCAACAGAAAGGTGATCCCGCCATTTGGAAAAATTTCAATACACTGATTCACTTTGGACACCCGTAGGTACTAACTTCGCATTTACACTGCATTTCGCATTTAGGGTATTGATGTGTAGTATGGATAAGTGTAGCTAAGCGGCTTTTGCGTTGTGCCGTGCTCCGTGCATGTAGATACACAGAAAATACGGAGTCCAAAAAAGAATAGTCAGAGTCACCCTGCTGAGGGTCGCAATGGCAACACATTTTGGCTTGCGTAGGGCATGCAGAGTGTATTTCTTGAAGGTTAGGTTTGTACGTTTATATTTTAATTTTTCAAAGAAATGGTAGGGTGTAATCGTTTCGTGAGTTTCAATTGATTACGTTAAGTATTTGCAATCTAATTTCAATTAGAAATCTAACAAACGGGTAAACGCATAAGTCTACAAGTTATTATAAGTATGTTAGATGATAAATAATCAATAAGCCATTTATCAATGTCAAACACTGAAGACTTTTTGCACCTTTGCTTTTATCTGTCTCTCATAATTTATAATGTTCCAAATTGTACAACTTTAACTAGCATTCGTGTTGAGAAATAGCGTTTGAAATTTTTTTTATAAGAAGTGCCACGGCCTTTTTAGGTTTCATTTCACTTATAATAATGACTGTCCCTTGCATTTTTAAAAGTAAGTATTCAACAATATGCTACAGAAAAGCTAGTCTTTACGTCCGTATTATTCACTCGGTTTAAAAATTGGTTTAATTTAAACCGTGGTTTAAGTTTTGTTTAAAACATATTAATTTGTAATTCCGTATTATTCACTCGATTTAAACCTTATAAACGTAATTCTTTAAACCTTTTATCAGATACTTCGATTTTAAACCGCACTCCGACAACCGGTTTACGTAGTTTTTCTGAAGGTTTAAATCAGTTTTCATAATATTCACTCAATTTTTTGTCTGAAGTTGAAGAAACGATGATGTCCTCATCAAAAGAGGAAGACGTGCGTCAGGTGGAACGTGCGGTTTGACGCCTTTACCACACATATAGACAGAAGTGCTTAAGTCGAAGATTTCGCCATTTTATAAATTTTATAAATTTTACAAATTGTTGAGCTGTAAAATAAATTAAAACCACAAAACAACAAAAGTTAAAATGAATTGAAACACTTCAGAATATTCTATACCTTCATAATAACAGGCACCCATTTGCCCGAACTGTCAAACGCGAGGTTAAAAATAGTTTTTAGTTCCTAAAATAAACCAATATAAACCAGCTTAAAGCTTAAACCAGAAAAACCGAGTGAATATTACGTAGGCAGGTTTACATTTTTTTTTAAAAGCGTATGTTTAAGTCAGGTTTATTTTCATGGTTTAAACGCGTTTTAACCTCGTTTTTAAACCGAGTGAATAATACGGCCGTAAGGTTATAATACACTTTCGGCGCCAACTTTTTTTATACTGTTTTTGTAGTCAAAAGCGTCGTGAGTTTTCAATCCATTCAATGACTAGATCATTAAACAGCAGGGTTTATTTTTATTGTGTTTGTAGCAGTCCTTATAAATATTTCATTTTCGTTTTCGTCAATACTGACTCTGTACCATCGTTTTCCACTCTGTTGCTGTGACTCTGTCTAACGAGGCTGTTTAAAATCAGTATTCTTTCTAGTGGTATTTTTTATCTAGGTATACGTATATCTTTTTAATTATGCAAACTTGTGAGCGGAACTAATAAGTCTACTTTCAGGAGCGATGCCCATATTCATGCCACATAAAAATTGTCCTGCGTATGTGTTATTGTGTGTTTGGTATAGAACTCGGTTTGTTTTTCAGTAGGTATGGCAGTTTGACAAAATAGCACTGATTAAAAATCCTCTTCAAATAAAGAATCATTTATTTAAAATGATTTTTAAAAAATAACACATTTTTTAGAATTTTCGTATGGCTTACTTCATATCTCAAGGTTCCGTATTACCTGTTGAACTAAGAAATCCTATATATTCTTAATCACTTAAAATTGTCGTTCAGTGCGATATTCACGTGTATTCCGTCATTATTATTCCGTCATTGTCTGGTCATCGCAATTTTCGTCTCATTTCCACTTACAATTTACGTGTAAACGTCTCTAATATGTTATCTGTTCCCAATTTCCGCACCACTGCTTATCGTAATTTTTATTCTATTTTGTCTTATCGATTGTTTAATAAACTCCCGCAGTCTATCAGGGCATTATCAATACCTGGATCATTTATAAAGCAAATTAAAAGTTGGCTCTTCCGATTTAACTATATTGGCTTAGAATCTATTATTTCTGATATTCTGGTTTAATTTAATTCTGGTAATTTTTAACTTTAGTTTAATTTTAAATTAAATTTATAATATTTTTGTAAAATTTAAATTTTTCTTTTGTTATAGTATCTCTGTGTTCATACTGTATTTTGCATCTTGCCTCTGAATCTTTCGTTTATAATTAATGTTTTCTTTCGAACTCCTCATTTCATTTTGTTAGTTTTTCTTAAAGGGTCATCCCACCCAAAAACTTATTTTTTTATGCCAATGATGTGGCATTTAACTCTATTTTTATTACACTTTGTATATAAAAGTAAAAAATGTCACTTACTTTTCTTATATGTTCCTTATTATTATGAATACTGTAAAAATTATAAATCATAAAACCTTCTTGTATTTTGGAACCATAAGAAATAAATATTATATCTATCTATCTATCTCTATTATTATACTTTTATTAGATTAAAGTGAGGATCAGATTAAGATGAACATTTTATAAACAAAAATGTTGTGTTTATACTTGCACCTATGTGGCTTTGACGTATGATGAAGATCTTTTTTGAGAATGTTTACAGAACCGTTTTTATTATTAAAACTGCTCGACTGATTACGTAACTCACAATGGATTGCCGGTGATGAATTGTAGTCTCACAACTTCTTGAAATGAAATAAACACCATTTCGGTGATTTATTTCTTTGCATTTTGCTTTGGAGATTTTTTTTTATTTCTGATCATAAAAAAGTGTTCCTACGAAAACCAACAGACCAAAAGACGTTTTTTAAGCATGGCTAAGATTAAATATTTAAATTTATTTTTTCAGCGGTTCAAAAGAAACCACATAAAAAATTTCATTTTGTAGACTTCACTGGGATTCGGTTGTATCGAAAAATACGAGCAAGAACTCAGAGTCAGAGCTGCGCAGCTTGAGTACACTTGTGAGATTGATTGGGCAAAGGTAACGAATAGGGCCTCCTTGACGGTTGTGTGGGGAACTATGCTTAACTATAAATGGAATTAATCTCATCCAATCAATGACTTTGAAATCTTGATTTTCAGTTTAAGATCGATCGCAACATTCTCAGATCAAGCTCATAACAAGAGAACTATTTTTTTTGGTACCATATTGAGTGACGATGTAGTTGCCCATTGGTATGTGTGCTGGACTACTCAGCGAGGGGTCTCAGTTTCTATTCCGGAACAATATATCGCCGCAGTATCTTGGAGAACTCATGGCAGAGTTTCCAAAAGCCTATTAAGTCCATCACTTCACACTTTGTTGGAACGCCCGCCATGGCATGCAAATTCAGTAAAATATCAAATGTCGAATTCTATTATTAATAAGACTTTCGAGCTAGATGTACATTGTAAAATGTACACACCCAAGTAGCAATTTGACTTCGGCAAGGTTCATATTTCTAATTTCTGTAGGCAAAGACTTCGATAGAGCTTCTATAGTGCTTGTTGACCGAAGTAGAGCAATTATGAAGAAGTTGCCTCGGAAAATAACTTCTGTAAGACCTTGCGACACAGGTCTTATTTATGGAGGAATATGGAATAAGTTTCGGTAAGATCTCTATTAGACCTTTGAAAATGTGTGAGGAGATGTGTGAAAAGTCAATTGTTTCGATAAAGCTTGTGGTTGGAAGCGCTTTAGAGGACGTTCTCTAGAGCTTCCGAACGGAGGCATTATATAAGTAATGAACTGTTTGCATTCGCCTCTTAGGAGTCAAAATTCCTTAGCGGCCACAAAACCATGGAATGAGAGTGTCATTCGGTGAGACTTGTCTACGTGTGTTTTGTACCAATCTTGTGTAACAATAACCCACTGCGGATGTTAATTGCTTCTATAATGCCTTTTAGAAATGGAAATTTCAGTTTCGGTAAGATCTTATCGAAGCAATTACCTCTGTTAAAATGCGCCAAATTTGTTTGTATAGTCAATATTACGGTAGAGGAAATAGCTTCGGTAGCGCCTTACCGAAGTCAAATTGTTACTTAGGTAGAACAGTCTGTTAAATAGGTGGCCGAAGGACCAGCCTTTGTGATACAACAGATTGGAGAAAGTAATAATTCAGACAGAGCTTGCATCTAGACAACTTTTGCTGAGGTCTTAGACTAAGCAAGATTTTCCTTTTTTTAAACTTGCATTTGGCTTAATTTTCAGAAAAATTTGTTGATTCTCCCAAGTTTGTGCATTCAATATTAAAAAACTAGCTGAAGCTGTAGCTTTATCCACCCGCACGGCATTTCCCGTACCTTCGTTTCGAGAGTGCCTTTTTCAAACAATGAAATTCAAAGATCCATATTTTATAACTTTATATTGTTGGTGCAGATTCCATGATTGTTTTGAGCTTTTCTAGGCTTTAGGACTACACAGTGATGGTTTATATCTTTAATGAATCAGGGATGAAATAGGTATAGGCGATTTTTAGTCCTTGTCTGAGAAACGTAGTAAAACCTTTCGTTTAGCTTGAATTAAGATCTCTTATGCTTTAGATTCCTAATGCTCAGCTCCCTTAAGAGATTGAACAGATCAAAGCAGCCATCGAAATGCGTTCATTGGTTCTCGAGGTTTACGGCAACAAATTTAGTTGGGACTTTTTTTTATGCTACCTATGTAGGAGGTCTAAAGATTAAAATTCATCCCACTTATTTTTGCCTTTTATCAGTATTTTTTTTTGCCATTAAAACTTAATATTGTCGCTATAAAAAAAATGTATTTCGTAGAAAAATTGCATGAAACGTTTAGAGTAAAACCAAGCTGATCGTCAAATATGTTCTTTCTTTAAAGAGTTTTTGAGAAAAAATATTTTCTTAAATTTCCCTTTTCGCATTTTAAGTTAAAAATGTACGCCTTTTAATCTGCAGCCACTTGAGCACATGGAGAGTTGGATAAAATAAATAGCAAAACACAATTTTCACGTAAATCTCAAATTCATATCTTCGACCGAAAACAAGCCTACTTTACTTTCCAGAAGAGCGGGAATTATTCAATTCGCCAACTCTTATCAGACTAGAATTGCCTTACGTTTTATTGTGAAAGTTTATTTTTTTGTCGAACAGGAGTGACCATATTTGAGAACCTTTCTCAGAACATTATATAGTTTCTAGTCTAGTCTAAGGCCGCAAATTTTGCTCCCGAGGGTTGGAACTGCGGAACCAGCAGCAATGTATTCAAGTACTCAGCAAGGCGGGTGCAAACAACTATTCAGAAATAAAAACCAAATCCACATCAAATCAGAAACCCACCGAATAAACCTATATGATGCATATTTCGCATTACTCATATTGTTACGCGAAAGCCTATGACCACATCGTACGTGTCCGTCATTAATATCAATTTCACTAATTCGTTTCAATTTGTATCTTAATCCACTTTTCCGGTCGAATCAGGTTCTATTAATCGGTTTTACCATTGATTTGTTTTTAGAGCACAGCTGTGGATCTGGCACAACTATGTCTGGTGCCTCCCTCAAATAACGCACCGCAGCTATCCATTATCTCAGGGGCACTTTTTGCTATAAATTTTCGAATGATACATATGTCCGTCGTGAACGTGACAAATATTTGTGAAGAACATCACATTTTCTATCGTACTTATTCAGGACTTTAATTAAATCGTTAATCGATTTCCTTCCACCGACCAAAAGAAATAAAGGGACGTAACACCCAAAAGGTATCAACACTTGAACAAATAAACGGTTAAAGTTTTATTGCAATAAAAATGCAAAAAGCAAAATAAACAAAAGCAATTAAAATTCACTGACCCGGCGAATTCCGGAACAATATCATTGCTCCCTTATACGGGTACGCATATGGCATTGTCCAGTTTTTTCCCATGAAACGCAAATGAAAAATGTTTTTTTTTCACTCGCAGATAAACACCAAACCAGTAGAGCTGATCTTTCATTTAATGTGAACTTTAATTGTTTGCGCTCTGGTAGGTTGCCACAAAGTACCTACCATAGACAAATAGACTCGTTACTGTCACAGTGCACTTGAAAACTCAGATTAAACGAAGTGTATGGTATCTATCCACCAGTTTCAGTGATGTCCTTCAGCTTGACTGATGACGGGGCAGGTACTTCTAGGCGGTTTGATTTGGCTGCGAATTGATCAGCGAATCGTTTCGGATTTATTGCAGTCACGAAGTGATCGGGTCGGATGAAGAGTGGGAAAACCAGTTAGGTATAGGTCCGATAAATTTTGTTTAATAATAAATTACTGGGACAGCATTAGCATTTAGTTTAAGTTGATTGACATCTCACTGGAAGTTATGTTCCTGACATGAGATATTGTTGAGGTTGAGTAAGGCTGTGTTCGAGTGATAAATCTTTTTTTTCATATTTGAACTAACAAAACCAAGTTTTGGTGCTATTGTCTTCAGGTTTACTAGAGTTTTGTGCAAAATGGATCAACTATCTAAATGATTTCTTTGATGTGTGGAGTTATCAAAGTAGATACTATTTGTACTATGTCAGTAAAAGCAACGCCTTAAATTTTATAATTGTTGACTCAGTAAGTGGAACTCCTCAAAAAATTTGCAAATACAAGCTAGAATAATATATTGTATTAGTTAATCAACTGACTCACCCACCATTGACTCCAAATCAGTCTTACACTGCTTCAATACCCTCCTGGCCACAAGGGAATTGAAGACGAACTGGCCAGAAGAGGTTCGGAAACACCTTTCACAGGACCTGAACGCTGAACCCTACTACGCTATCTCTAAAACAGCGGCAAACCTTGATATAAAGTCCTGGGGACACAATAACTGTATCACCTAAACAAAATACACGTAGCCGACTCTTCGGAGTCTTGAAGAAGACGAAATAACTGAGCATAGAAATACCTATACTATGTGAATGCCTAGCCCTCTGTGGTATTAGAAGGAACTTCTGCAATAGATATTTTCAGGTCGACGTGCCTCATGTCGCGGTGGCGAGTCAGAAATAATAGAAAAAATAACAATAGTCAATTGACTGTTTGGCTAAAGATGAACAAATTAAAATTAAACGAAAAGAAAACAAAGCGTATGGAAGTAAATCTAAACTGTGAAACACTAATAGAAATAAATGGGACACCTATTTAAAATGTAAGGAGTATTAAGTACTTGGGAAAGGTCAATGGGAATAGGAAACATTTTATAACGGCTTGGAGTACCATTCCTGCATAACTAATTCGAAACTTAATAATAAAGACGCTTGCAGAGGTTATTGCTACAAAAGGACGAAACACAAGTTACTAGGTAAAACTGTGCATTTAAAAATCATTGTACAAATAATTTTGCCGTCGAATGCATAAAGGAAATCTGATATTACAGTGTGCAAGGTTGTTTTGTCCATTTATTCAGGGGCTTTGTGTTGATTTTTCTTCAAACTTTATAAGTTGGTTTGATCGGTCACAGGTCGCGTCATTTAGTTTTCAATGTAAATCGAAAACAAATTACCTCTAACGTAGGTGTGTGGAAAAAGCGTTCACAAGTTGTTTTTTCTTTTGTAAAGGAGGTGCCACGCCCCTTTGTAAATTTCTTTTTATTTTACGACAAAAACTCTTGCGCATTAAAATGCGACTTTGTATCAAAATTTCCAAGTCAATCGAGTAACTTCTGTTCGAGTTTTACGGGGACAAACCTTATTTACTATGTTAAATTTTGTATGTCTGTATTTTTAGCAGTGAAGCCTGTTTAAAGGAGTGCACGGTCAAATTGTAGTTCAATCTGGCTCAGCAGATTAATTAATTTTCCTATTTTCTTAAGTCAGTAGGAACTCGCAGTGTAAGAGAAAGTTTCGTGCGACATGGCCGTGTACTTTATGTGTTGAGGTAGGTATTGAATTTTTTCATAGGGACAGATTAGCATTTAAAGTGTCAGTTATGTCGCCATATTGCAGCACACATGAAAATGCCATCATGCAAAGATAGGCGGTTTTAAATAGCTCCAACTACTTATTCAGCGCTTTGCCCACTTTATCGACGTAACCAAACAAACAATTCGTGTTCTTGTGAACCTCCACTTGGCCTTTAATTATCCAAGTGACTGCCAATTGTGTCAATTATCGCTTAAGCTAACATTCGGTTCTTCGCCATTGGGACAGTTGGATGTTCTTTTTATCGAAACGACTTGACCAACTTTCTGTTAAATGCAATAACCACTGCTGATACTTAACTTTTCAGACGATCATCTTTAAATCTATAGCCCTCACAGGCTAGTGACTGTGTAATCAGAATGGTACCGACTTCACTCTTCACAAATGTAGCAAAATCATCCGAATTAAAATCTTCAGTCGTCTAAATTTAAAGATTGCCATAAACGAGGCAAGCACTCTTCAAGTGTCCACCAGCATAATTTTTGTATTCATCTTTAAAAACAAAAGACGCAAGCATCTGTTTATAAAGGTAAACCAATATTTTCAATTTTATGTAGTAAGATCTCTGATGATGGGACTTCAATTCACCACGGCTTTGTAAAGTTGAATTACGTAAATTGCTTCCAATTACCATTGAAGCACCAATATTAACAGGAATACCTGAGCGAGGAGTGGGTTATATCCAACGCTGTGAAATATAAATGGGTGAATATTTAAAAATATTAATATTCTGCGGTCCGCCATTTATAGGCTAAAAAAACAAAAAAAAATTTTAATATTCGACTAAGAAAAGCTTCTACAGAATCTCTTTTAACATGTGCACATATAAAAGAACAAATATAAATTTTTATTAACGCCGAAATTTTAACTTAAACCTCAAAAATGTCATTACCATGGCATGGTCCAGTTGTACCCTCCTTCAAAAAATGAATTTTATTTGTAAAATGTAAGTCGGCTTGCAAATTTTATTGATGAAACCATGAAGAAGAAAGAACAATGGGGAGTGTGGCCTACTCAATTCATTTTTAGAGAATATGCAAAATTATGTGGAACGTGTTTAGCGAGTGTCCCTAACAAAATTGTCATTTCCGTGACAGAAAATATTTCTTTAAAAAATTTGAATTTAACGGCCGCAGAATAGGCAGCGGATTTCACGTTAATAACGAGACCTGTTTATTGTTTTCGGAACATTTTTCAAGAAGCCCATATATACATCAGTAGTAAACTTTATATCATGTTTTGAAGGTGGTTTAGGTTTTCGTTAGCCGAATTTGTCATTACCGTGCTAAGTCTTTTTGATTATAATAAGTTGATAATTAAATCTAATATATTTTGCGCTGCATGCTTTTTTGTAAACTTTATTAATAAGATGAGGTTTAAAAAAAATATTCAGTAAAGTTCAGTTTTATTTAATTAAAATACCTTTCGATGTCATTTCCATGTCGTCATTTCCATGTTTCCCGTGGCATACATGGTAATGACAGTTCGGACACGGAAATGACATATTCAAGCAAATTACATTTTTGTTAAATATTTTGACTTTTATTTTCAATTTATATAAAAGCTCACCTGTGTTTATAATGACAACCCGTAAAAATTTAAAGAAAAAAGCTATAAACGATAAAAAAATACGCGCGGAAAAGGAACGTGAACGTCACAAACACGGAAATTACCTTTGCTTCCAATTAAGGATATCTTAGGTATCGCTAATTGTAAACTCATAATAAAGAACAAATCTTTAATTCCGGCTAGAATTGTCTAGCGACAAAGCGGATCTGGCCAAACGTTCTATATATTTAACTCCCTCAACAGGAAGCATATCAGGCATGCAATAAGACTTGGCGTACCTACTTTTAAACGACTTTTGCAGAAGCTGCCTTGATGAGGAGAAAGAAGAGAACATTCTCCATCTGTACTTGTCTGGCTCTCCCACAAAGGCGTAAACTCCATCTGGGAGCTTTCTATTAAAGCGATCTAAACGATCTAAAAAGCGCTGATATTCGATATCTCCAACGCTTCATCAGAAGTTCCAACTGGTTCGACGAGTAGGAAGAGTAAAGACGTAATTCATGTGGTATCACAATAATAAATAAATAAATATTTTGTCGCGACAGGTCTGTGGGACCCAAGGCCTAGCTTCTCACAACCATTAGTTTTGTGTGGGTTTTCAATTTTTGGGACGAATGGAAGGGATCTACAATTTTATACCGAGTCCAAGCGGCTGATTGAGAAGCTTATTCATGACAGTTTTACTCTCGGATGTTTGTCAGACGTTCGCAAGAGGTGGCGCAGTGGAAAAAAACCTTAAGATGTAATTTGGCTCTTTCGGGATTCGAACCTGAGACCTCTCGCTTAGTATTCCAAGACACTAACCACTAAGCCACTGAGCCGACAAGGGACCTTATAATGGTCTAAGTATGTCGGCTAACTGACAGCCACTTTATCTTAACCTAACCTATTCGAAAGTAGGAAAATATTAATAATAAATATGGTAAATATATAACAAAATTTAAGCAAACTAAACAAAAAAGTGTATTTCATAAATTCCCACACAAAATTAATGTTTTATAATCTGTACCTATATATACTGATGTAACAAAATATGAAATAATATAATTTCCATACCTACTTTTTTTTTATTTTAAGAATACAAGTCTGAACTTCATAAAAACTTACTTCAGATGTGTTTTAATGAGGTTAAGGTAATTTTCATGCTGTTTCGTTATACCATGATAGGAATTTGTCATTTCCATGTTAGTTCTGTCATTCCCGTGGAAAATAAAATCGGTTAAAAATAACTAAATTGGGTGGCCCATTGGCTTAAAATGTTTAATAACGTTTCTTAAATACAGAGTAACCAAAAAATTATTAAATTTGTTTATATTAGTAAAGGTCCATTTCCAGATGCAAAATATTAATATTTTGAAATATTGACCCAAATAGGTATCCCGTATCCGCTATGCACTGCAAATGCAGTCACAATTCGTTTCTCAGAGTTCCTATAACCTTCTTCATTGGGATATCTCCTCAACTCCCCTGAGTGTGTATGTGTAGTCATATTCAATTCGCTCGATCCAATAAGCTCCAAGGTGGGTAAAGACTCGCATTTATAGTCAGGAGCGTAATACTGTACCCATATACGTTATCTCCGTCAAGCACAAGTTTTCTTTTACTGCCATTCCATTGGAGTTGGCTTGTGTCCTTGTTGTTTCCATAAGGGCGAATCTTTGTACTACTAAAAAACCAGCTGAATTGAAATTTGTTTGGCCATAAAACAAGAGCGTCGAGGGGCCAATTTTTAGTCTGCAATATTAATTAAAATACCTTCAGTTAACCTTCACCAAAAAAAGGTATGTCCTCCCAGCTGTTGTATCTACAGATATGGTACGAAACCCAGTCAACATTAAGGTCAATAAAATGCCAAAACGTGTCATAACTTTGAATTAACTGTTAATACCGCATTAGGTAAAACCCGGAAGGTGTGAGTACACCTTCGTTTGTTGTCACCTTGGTAATACGATTGCATTAGGTATCTATTCCCCGTCTCGTTCTATCCTTGTGCCACAGAATGTATACACCACTCGCTGTTTATGTTGTCATAAAATGTGTGTCGTTTACCTTAAAAAAATCTGTATTAACGAGTGTCTGCTTGGGCATAACGAAAATTTCTACTTATTCACACAGAGAATTGAGTGGGTGGGTTGCACATAAGATAGATGGCATCATAGATACTCTTAGATGATCATTTTCCGGAAGGTTACGTCACTTTAGCTCTTCAAAATCAGGAATGTCAATTTCGCATAAAAATTTATCACTTCCCTTTAAGGCAATTTGTAAGAGGGGCGAACCATGGGTGATCGAATTTGTATGTATGTATATGTCACAGTCGTCGGAATGCCGGCGAGTATATAGTTATAGGGGGATTAATCAAATCCAGTGCAATTCTAATCCGATTAGTGACAAGTAGATACTTATTGATTCACTCGTGGCACACCTACTGGTCGCATTTATTTATCACTGGCATTGAGAATTCGAAATTCCCCGTCACACGAATGCACTATACAAAAAGTCGAGGTTGGGATTGGGATCTGGCTGGCAGGGACCTGGTAGTCTCACAACAGCAAGTTGGAAGATTTGTTACCCTGTTCCACTCGGTTCAGTGCGCGAAATATTAAAACGTGTTAAAATGGAAAGCTCCTAGCTTTTTCATCAGTTCCAACGTCGAATATCCTTACAGAAGTAATACAAAACAAGTGCCTAAGTTAGAGTTTTTTATAAATGATCTAATTTATAGCTATATTATATTTAGAATAAATTATGTATATCTATTATAAAAGAAAACAGAAGAAGAAGTACAGATTTAGAAACGCCACGTAGCAGAATTTTAAATAATAGTATTCCATTTCACATATGAATACGTACACGTTTCATCTGAGATTCTTAGATGAATTCGCCCGCGAACAAAGAACGAAGTGATAACAATTTGAAGCAAACAAATAATTGCGAATCGCCTATTCTAAGGGAATAAAGAATTGCAAAATTATATGAGTTTTCAAATTGAGCCTAGTTTTTTTTATAATATATACAGGTACATGCAGTCGGACAGCTTATAGCCAAATTCCTCTTTACTGTCAGTTGAATGCAGATAGGTACTATATTTTTCTGTAAATAACAAGGCGACCAGCGCAAGTGATAAACCCACCATCGTCCCTTGCAAATATCGCACAACATTAATCAAATTGCAATTATGAAATTAAATTAATAAATAAATTAGTTGTAATAGATCTATTCCATGTAGATACCCAAGTCTGATTCTCAAGACTATTCGCTTGTTTAAGATTTACCTATTTTATCACTACCATAATAATAGCTGAAATAATATATTATGACGCATTTCAGTTAGTGGCTGAAAACTATTATAAGTACCGAGGTGCATTTGCATCCGTCCGTAATCCGATAAACTCAATCAAGTCATGAAGTCATGTCCACTTGATTAACCCAACGCACATGTTGATGTTCATTTCATGTAGTTGGTTGGGACTACGAAGTAAGCTTTGGGGGGAGGCTATACTCATTGATTGATTGAAATTACCGGTACTGGTTTTATTTTTAAAGATAAGTTGATCGATTCCTTATGGATGGATGGAAATAATGACAAACGCCAAATCGCAAGTCACTTGGCATGATTTGCATTTAATTATGGAAATTAAAATCAGGGTAGAGCTGAACCACATTTGACATCATCGTGGAAGGCTAGGTGTATGTCTATTATGTACGTGGGTGCGGAAATTAAGAAAATAAAAAAACAGTATTTAGATATGGAGTAAACTTTTGCAAAATCATTACCAGCAAATATTTTGGCTGTCCAAAATCGGCACCGTATCTGACCACAAAATAACGTCCAGAAAGCATTTCGTGTTGCCTTATTATTTTGACAATATCCAAAAGCATTTTAATCAAAAAGTCATTTGTTGAACAAAACAGATTTAAACAAACGAAAGAGTGTCTCCAAACTACTAAGACTCCTAGATTTAATCCGACGAAAAGGATGCAGCTAGCTTACATTTTTTAACTGCTCAACCAAGTCATCACTGCAGCGGAACAGTGACAATTTTTTTGTCATATTTAGGAGAAATTTCCTAAAGAGATACAATGTTTTAGCAATTTTTGATTGGTAGATCCGTCACCAGGTGTCCTGATTAAAGGAGTTTCTTTTTCTGATAGACCACTTCGGTTTTTTTCAGCTTTTTGTTTAGCAGTTACACAATCTGGTTTCATCAGGTTTATGATTAAGTTTAACCGAAATTCAGCAAATGAGTATATTTTCTGTTTGTTGAATTGTATCCAGTCTAAAATGTTGTTCTTAATACCGGAATTTTACATGTTTAGCTATCCTAAGAATGAATGTTCTCCCTTCTCTTCTGTGGTTTACATAGCTTGACTTGGAATCCTAGCTATCCTTACCAAGTCAAAAGAAACAGGTTAAGAGAAACAGGGACTAGGTTCCAATATGGAGCTGTTGCATAAATCTTTCATTACCAGACAGGAGCCAGAAGTAGGGTTATGTTTTTTCACGTATTTCCGATTCATTGTGACCTCCTGTAGTATAAACGGCTTTTTCGATTTTGAAGACCCGTATTTTTCCACGGAGTGCCAAAGACTAAAAATCTATATTGTCAAAAGTGTCGTCTTTTTAGTTATTTTCTTTACAGTCAGTTTCCTATTTTTTTAAATAATTATTTTTAAGCCTCCATCAGGATGAAGTACTTCCTAAAGGAGACAGTGTATGTGACTTATTCGACTGAAACTTAGAGGATTTCTGCAATACCTTAAAGAAAATTAATTTAAGTTTGAAACACATAGCGAATTAAATACGAATCGCTTAGCTTTGACGTCAAGTATTCTCAGTAACTCAGTAAGTCGGGGCAGTGGCTTAGTGGTAGTGTGTTGGGCTACTAAGCGAGGGGTCCCAAAGGGCCAAATTACATCTTAAGGTTATTTTTTCCACTGCGCCACCTCTCGAGAACGTCTGACAAACATCCGAGAGTAAAACTGTCATGAATGAGCTTCTCAATTAGCCGTTTGGACTCGGCGTAAAATTGTAGATCCATTCCATTCGCTCCAAAAATTGAAAACCCACACAAAGCAAATGGTTGTTAGAAAATAGGCCTTGGGTCCTATAGACCTGTCGCGCCAAAATATTTATTTATTTTTTATTCTCAGTAACTTATTTTTATTACATAGGTAGGTAGGTACTTGCAGGTTCCAGTTGTTTCCGAGCAACAAAAAGTAGTTAAGTGGGTCAAAAAAGAAATCATACACCTACAAAAACGTGGTTGACGACATCAGTGGAGTAAAAAGGAACTATGTCTTTTTTGTCAGATTTTGGTCAGACCATTCGGATATGAGTGACCTGAAGTTGGTTCCTGTTTTGTTAAAAATCAAGCCATGAATAGCTTAAGCAGATACCTACACCCCTGAAGGCATGAATGGCAACTAGATTCTCAAGTAGTCCCTGTTATAACATTCCAGTCAACCTGAATTACTATTAAAACCAAAATCATATTGTAAAATGAATACAATCGATAACGAACCAGCGTCCAAAGAGCATGAGCAACGACACCCATCAATCATCATGAAGTCAAAAATTATGTTTATTATCGTCCCACTGTTCGATTAAAACTTTAGTGAAGAAAAAAATGCTTCGGATGTAGTTTAGTCTTGAATATCAATAAGGCTATAATTATCACCTAAACGCCCCTCCCCCTGCGGTTAAGGTGGCATTTCCAATTTGCTCACTAACCACAAAACAGTAATTAAAGCTACCTCCATAAAGCAAACTATTTGCCACAAACGTGCACTTGGGGTAGGTCAGCAAAGTCTGAAAGTCATTCTAGTAAATGGCTAGTTTAAAACAATTTTCTAGGTAGGTAGTACCAGAATTAAGATACAATTCATCCGCTGCCACAGTTTAAAACGAATAGGTAGGTATTTTATTTGCCGTCAATTCTGTGAATTTCAGATATTTTTAGCAACACTATTCGTCAAATATGCGCGCCTTTTACTAAGCACTTGACCCGTGTATGACACATCGCAGACCAACTCCTACGTAATATCTAAGTACCTATATAAAGTTATGATCAAGTTTTGTTAGCTTTGTTTTTCTTTTCTGTAGGTACCTATGTAGGTAGGTATTTCTCTCACGTTGGATTTCCCCACAATGCGATAAGTTCACGATCCCCATTAGGAATGTGGCACAAAGATACTTTTTCTGTGTGCCTACATATGTATTTATTTACCTACCGACAGCAGCGGCAACAGCAGTACCCGCGTGAGTCGCAAGCCTCGCAATTCGTTGTGGTATCGGTGTAAACAATTTTACCGCACTTTGGTTCGTCACTTTTTGTTTTAGTATTTTTAAACTGGTACACTTGCAAACGGATACAGAAATATCATTCACTCAAGACGATCGGATAATAGTGCACACGCGCCCCAAAAACGCTTTTTGACAGAGAAACACACAGCTAAACGTACTTGCAAAATAAGAGACAGATCAGACAAAGAAGTATTCAGATATGATGCGAAAACAAAAGATTGCGGACACCGTTGGACCGGTATGCTATGGGTAGTGTGGCGAAAGTAAATACGCGACTTGGTCGGTAAGCGTGATGCGTACGGTTTGGAATTGGATTTAAATTATCGAGCAGCACGAAACATCGTTCAACGTCATGTATCTCTCGAATACTACTGACTTGGTGAACTTTTCGAGAAACGAACAAAAGCTGTAGTTGCTCGCTTCTCGCTGCTGATTCGATTTATCTGCCAGCCGGAGTTTGTTTTTGTTGTTCTTTGACTGGCCTTACCTACATACAGTATCGGACAGCCTGCCAAGCGATCGCCAACAAATACTGTTGATGAAATGATGGCGATGGTTTAGCATTTAGCTGTTGATAATCGAGTTTTTTTGTTTTGTTTATGTTCCGGAAAAGTGTTGCGGTGGTGAGTAAATAGTGTAATAAAAATAAATGCGAAATTGATTTATGTGCAGCGTACTATTTTTAGAGACGATATTAGTGACCCAAAAATACACAGAGTGAGCGACTTTTGAAAATGTACTTAAACATGCGTATTGTAAATAGATAAAAACACGTTATGTTGATAATTATTAGCCATAAATAGTACGATAACTAGTACGATAACTTAGGCGGTGAAAAATGTTTACTTATTTTGTTAGAGGGGTTAAATACAAGCTTGGTGCTTAAATTAAAAAAAAATTACCTATACTAACAAAAATAAGTTGATTTAAAAATAACATAGAAAAACAGATTTATATCTTTCAAATCTAATGTTAAGCTTGTTGTTTTTTTGGATAGTGAGTTCTATTGGAACATTTCTAACGCCATACAATTGTAGGTAGAAACGTTTAGTACAAATTATTATTGGCAGACACCCTTTAATATAATATTTCACAGGTTGTAAATGTTGGCTATGCTCCTCTTGTCTTGTCAATATTGGCTATGTTCTTCTTTAATTTAATGGGATATGTTCTTTAAAGAGCAGAGTCCTTAAGAAGCCAAAAAGTTTACGGCTAAAATCGACGGACATGGAAAATTTACTTTCATTTTAACAAATCAACACAAACGGGTGTAGGTATATGAGAAATTTCCATTCAGACCAATCCCACCTGCACCTCGCTAAGGCCGATTTTCATGAGAATGAGAAATACGACAGCGAGCGAGATTAAATTAATAAACACTATACTAATCATTTTAAGTGTCTAATTTTTAGATGAGCACATTTTTCTCATGGAATTACCTGCAAAATATGGTATATGTTAAAAGAAAATCATAAGGCTGAGGGATAGGGACTAGCTTCACGTGAATTTAATTTTAAACTACATATTTAACTATTTATGTTAAATGTAATTTTTTATTAGGGAATTTTAGGTGCCTTTCCTCACCATTACCTACCATATTATGTTGTACGAATTTCAGACACCACTTGCAACACTTTTCTGTCGAGGTGGATAAAACATGGAAAACCCATAGGGAACAAACTTAGTCTCAATACTTCAGAAATACCTACTCGACTCGCCAAGTGCACCAAACCTTTGATATATAACGAAAGATAAAACGAAAAAACAAAACAAATAAATGAGGACAACAGTGAACAGTCTTGCAGCTTGCTTGATGATGTTTCATTTGGCGCTGGGTTTTCCCAATCGTTAGCTGTCGGTAAACACAGATGTGTACTGTATTGCGTTCTTCGACAGCCAATTGTTAAATTAAGTTTTCTGCCAATCTAAAATAAAAGATCTAAGCCGGAAAAGCAAATAAAAAATCGTACTTCTTAAACTGAAAATAAAGTAACATGTAAGGCAAATAATTCTGATCTGTGTTGTGTGTGATCATGTGGACTTCAATGCTGAGAGTTTTGCTTACCAGTACTTACTTACTGTCTATGAACTTTGTTTTGGTAAATATCTGCACATGTTGGTACTCAACAGCAGATTATACCTGCTAAAACAAGACATTACTTAATTGATCGGCGACAATAATGTAGGTACCTACCACGAAACTTTCTCGTCCATATCAGCAGTTTGGTTGGTTGCATTTGGTTTTATGAAGTATCCGATGTAAGTAAGAAACTCAGAAGCGATACTAGAAAAAACAATGTGTACACAAAACATAAGATTAAGCACTTATGGAAAGCTTTCGGTACAGTTTTTGATTATATTTATAACACAAAAAATATATTATATCATATTTTTGGCTTATTTTGGGCCTAGAAACCAATTTAAAAAAAAATAGTTGCAGAATACTCAAGGACAGTAACTTCAAGGAGGTATAACCAAACTGCAACAATTCGAGTTTGAGTAGTAAAAAAATAAAAATAAAAATAAAGCTTTAGAACAACGGAAAAAACAATATTAATAAATAAATAATAGCAAACAATAAATAATTCAAGCAATTAAAAAGTAAAATTAATATGTAATTTTTATTTTTAATTCATTTTAAGGAAAGCAGTAAAGCAGGCATAAAAATTAAATACAATTTTACATTAAATTCAAAACCTAGTATTAGCAAAGAAATTACTGCTATACAAACTAATGTATACAATACAAAAAATAAGGATAACAAATTTAATATACGGGTTTAAAATTACGTATCACATAAATAATATAAGGTATATAAGGTATAATTTCTATAATTTTGTTTGCTCAGCACTGAAATGCTTCACCTGCGAAAGCTGAAAGGAGCCATGTATAGTTGAAGCCAGAAGAACTCCATCCAATGCAAAACAAAAATATTAGAATTGCTCTCGGTCCTATGGTCGTAACTTCCTCTCCCACGTTTGATCAATTCTTTCGCAACTTGTACAGTTTTGGATGCACCACGTAACGTACCTGTACCATATGTTCCCTGAGACTTTAACTGCCCCAACACAGGAATATTTGTGAAGAAGCTATCAAACATACCTAAACTTATGGCTAAGTCGTAAATCGAGAAAAGACTACTTGTTCTGTTGGTGGTTAAACGTCTAATGATCTATATTTACTTGATACAATATTCTGCTTTGTTGTTGAAGAGAGTACAAGCATTGTGTATGTTTTTTTACCGAATCAACGTTGGGGATTAACGTGACAATTAAACTTAACAGTTTGGTTTCAAGTCCAATTTTCTAAACTATCGTTATCCGATATCTGAGCGAAAAACTAGTTAGGTATGCAGCCGTGTTAATCTCACCCCAATTTTGGTTCAAATCGTTTGAGCTGTTTTTATGTAAACTGTAGCAAACCAAATATTTAAAATAAATACGTTTTTTAAAAACATTAAGAGAAAAACTTGGTTTGTTATTATGTTAGGAATGACCATATTACCTTAAGAATGCATTTTTGTTGAAATCGTACCTTTAGGTTGTTGAAATAAGTCAAAGAATTGATTAAAATCTCGAGTTCCAAATTTTGTACAAATACAATAATGTCTCTCTCTATATCTATCTCTCTACGTAAACGAGAAAGGTAAAAAGAATTCCGCAAACAGCTTTCATGTCCTTATTGGATTGGAAGTCCCTTTGGTTGCCCCTTGTAATCGGCAGTGCGTATTTCTGTAAACAATTTAAAGTTAATAACTAGATCTGCGGCATTAACACCGAAGCGGTTTCTTTTTCGGTACGATTTATGATTTTTCCGATCACTCAAAAAAAACCGAGTTCTCCAAAATCAACAAATTTTTTTTTGGAATATAACAAAATTGACAATACCAATACCCCAAGCTAAAATAAATAAATTGGTTTTTCATTGCCAAGCTTTGATATATGAAACTACTTCTACAATGTGTCGCTTTTCAACAGGGTGCATGCGTGATTTTGTATTACCTACCTATATTCTGCAAGTGAAGCTTCCACATTTGCATTTGATTCTGCTCGTATACGTACTGTGCTCTTTTGTTTACAATTATGTGGGCATTTCTGATATGCGTGTGTGTGTGCATAAGTTAGAGTATAGCGTTTGAAGGCCGTTTGAAAGTGATAATGCTTTACATAGCATTCGATAGCGTACGCCAGCGCGTGGAATAGGTATACGATTTGTGTGGGGGCCTGTCCAGAGACGATCGGCCGATGATCACACTCGGTATGTATGTCGCTGCAAACTTTATAGGAAACATGAATAATTCTTCTTTTTTTTACCGCTTTGGGTATTAAATCGGATTGACGATGAAAATAAACATGAGTCATCATATAAATGAACCAGACGGTCAATGTAAATATATTGTTGATAAGTATGTGTTCGCGAATCAGATATTTGTTTGCTGTTGGGTATTTGGCATAATGCCACTGATTAAACGCAGCCATAACAAAATGATTTTGTGCGTCTGGGGCGAGGGGCTTAGGCAAATCTTCTTACTTATGGTTTTGTCAATGAAATGCAATTTGTTGACCCTGTGGCTTCGCTGCAGCTATCTTAATCTATTTTTCAAGTGAATATCAACGACGTGAAAAGGTACACAGTAAAAAATATAACATTGGCAACAGTAGCATTTCACTTGCACATTTGTGTACGTTAAAATTTTTCCAGACTTTTTTCAGTCCGGTTGGTAATTTAAATCGAAAAGCAAACACAAGAAAAAAATCACTGCACATCGCAATTGAACTGTGGGTAGGTTTTTACTTTTCAAATGTATCAACTTCAATTACGTCCATCGAAAATAAGTACCTTTTACAAGGAAAGCAATAAGTTAATTGAACAATCTGTGCAGCTTGTTCGAGGAACTCCCCCATTAGTGGTTTGCCAATACATCCCGACTATCAGTGGATCTGGTAACTGGAGAGCACAATTGGCGTGCCTTAATTGAAACGCAGAAAGTTCCGTAAACGTTTGACTTTTTAAATTGGACTTCTCGGAAATTCTAGAGAAACAAAATAAATAAATAAAGTTTACCTAAGTGCATCTCATTGACTCATACAAGAAACCAGAAAGGGTATGGCAATTTTTTTTTCATTTTTGCATAACACGAAGACAGACTTTAAATCAAAGGGAAGTTGTGAAGTGATACAGACCGCCAACATGATGGTTAAATGTCCTGTCTCTACATGACCAAGGATTGGCAGCATGACAGATCATCATCTGATCTCTGTGAGTCACCACAAAAACACATCGAAAAATTCTAATTTCGGAAATTCTTATGACCATGTTTATGACCATGTTCTTATGACGAATGTTGTCCTCCAAGTGGTCAATCATTTCGGGCTTATCGGCGTAGGCTAGCGTCCAATTCACGGGTCCGCAACTTGAAACTATGTGGTTACCAAACGTTTCCTTCAATTAATCAATTGTGGCACGAGGTATGTGACATGTTGCGGTCTATATCGGTCACCATGGCGGATATACTGATTCGGGTCTTCCTCTACGCTACGCTCTACAGCAGCAATGACTTCTTCTGTACCCACTGTACGACGTCTCTATGGATGCGTATTATCATTTAGAGATTCATAGTTAATCGAATTATTTTATCTGATGGACGATTATGTTGACCGTAAAATGGACGTATTTCGAACAGAACCATGATTTTCAAAATAAATTTGCACAATTTGAAAGCGTTGTTTCGAAGTCAGTCTATTCATGTTAAAATGCCAAACCAAACTAAAAATAAATCACTTGACAGCTGACAAAATGGCTACCAGATAAAATAGTGTTGCTAACCTAAAGTTTTATACCTCTAAAAAAAACACAATTTATATAGAAAAAACAGCTCTATGACTTATGTCAAATCCACTTCGTTATACAAAAAAACGTTAACAAATAAAATAGCAATAAAATATGAATGAATAAATAAATAATAAAAATCATATTAATTATAAATATATCGTAACCAAATTATTAGCTCGGAGAATTCCTAAACTTTGTGGATTTTGCTAGTAGCTGTCGATAGCCAACCAGCATTAATCAAGAAGGTGGACAGAAAAGGAAACAAATCAACTGTTGAAAACTACCGGACAGACTTGCCTCACAATCCTTGTATAATTGTGCATTTCTTGGAGAACTAAGCTCGTCGGGGCGCTATTAGATTGGCCCCCAAAGCGACATACCAAACGACTCCAGAAGTGCGACGCTGACTGCGATTTTCCACACTTAATTTTCGCAAATGCTATAAAAAAAGAACAGAATGTGCAAATAATCACTATCACGTTTGGTACGACTTCCCATTGTTTTGTATCGGTTTTATAAAAAGTGAGTCCAATATTGTCAGACGGAAACAAATAAAGCACTTCTATAAGAGTAGCATTTCACATTGGCAAAGACAGAAGCAAAAGCAGCTGTAACCGTTCGTTTTTAAGAATACGCTATAGCTAGTAACTGATACCTTATAAAAAAATGCCTTCCCTTTGCAACGGTCCATTGTTACTCAAATACTACTTATTGATTGATATTTATATTTTTTTTACATTTTTTTTTAATTAATCTTCGCTATACTGCGAATTTATAGGTGCACCGATTGTCTGTATGGAGATAAAATAAAAATATTTGAATCGATACTCGAAAATATGTACGTCAAAGGAAATAACGAAAATGTATTCCAGAGAAACATTTTTCGTCAGAGAATGTGTTGTTTACTGCAAACCAATTATTTTTAAAAATAAATGCCTTCTGGGAATTTTTTTTGCCAATTTTGCTTGTTTATTTGGAAAATGAGAGCACGCCATGACTTGCCATTGCCACCATCACAAACGAGCGAAAATTAATTTCATTGCCGGGCACAAATACAATTTAAAAGAAAGGCTATTGCCTGGTTCATTAATGACGCGAAACGTTGATACATATAAATCTAATTTATGTACTACATATATATTTTATTTAGTATTTGTTACCACACATTTCAATGTACTTCAATTTAATAACTGAATTTAAGTTAACAAAATTATTTGAACAACATCTCGAGTGAAATGAGAAGCTTCTTTAATCGTGTCAAATTAATTCATTAAAAGAATTTATTAATTTTTCCGTAGAAAAAAAATTCCCGTACAGAAAAATGAATAAATTGTTATTCTAGAAAATTTTAAGATACCTAATTATTTTTTTCGATAAACTAATTTCATAATTCATATGCAAGATTTTGAAACCAACATAGAGATCAACCATTAAGTTTAAGTAATTGAAAAAAGGAAAAGAACATTTGTTTGGTTTTGTTATACTTGTAGGCAATGAATAAAACAGTCGAACGGGACTGAAAGTGAGGTTGCACATTGGTGGAACATACTGTTTTTGCATTTTAACGTATTCTCTTTAGGAACCCTATTTTCAATAAGTTTTTTTTTTATGTTTATCAAATCACCCCGAATTATTTATATCATTCATTTGCTCAATTTTCATTCTTTTAACAATTAAATTTAGTGGCTCAAAAACCGTAGATTAAGTATTTGTTGCATTTGTTTTAATTTCATTGGTCTGCTGGGATTTTTCATGTCCTCTTTCATAAAATCAATAAGTTCAGCCAGAACTTGATCACTAATAAAGATGAGAGTATATAATAAACAGGGCTATCTTTAAAAATTTTAAGACGTTGCAGATATTGATGATATAAATTAAAAGCAATAAGGGTCCAAGCATTGTTCCTGGTGGAACGAACACCAAATCGAGAATACCAGATAGCGTTCCAATCAAATTTGTTTGCAACAACAAAAACTAAGCATTGGGTGAGAATATGGAGAAAGAAAACGACAGAAAACCGAAAAACTGGTCTGTTTTGTCTCTTTCTTCATCGCTATCGCCACGCATGATTTCATTCTGATGAGTGGGCAACAATCATGGAGAGTGGGCAGATGTAAGGAGATGCAAATTTATGACATGTAGTAGAAACAAGACCTCTTTCACGCATTTGTTTAACATAATTGATATCGATTCCCATCGACTGCTTTGCCTTCTCTGAAGAAAAATTATGGTTTTGGCGCAAGCGCCGGCCCAAACAGTCACTAACACTATGGATCTCGTGTGGATTCTTCGTTCCACAAAATTCGCTTTAATAAATCAGGTTCAGTGTTTCTGTTATGCCGTATTTCAAGCGACGTGGACTATCTGTCGGAGATATTCTTCGTGTCAATTACACTTTATATACATAAGCAAATGTAAATCATCCTTTAAAATGCCCCTCGCTGACCCAACATTCTGAGCGCCGTGACGATACGACACATGTGTGGGTCCTGCGCAACACTCCCACTTCAAATAGTTCATTGAAACATCTTAGGCGTTGATGAACGGCATGTCGACGATCTGTCCCGTGTTCAGGCCACGATATTTTCGACGTTAGGTACCTACATACTCTTTACTCTAAATGTGTGTAGGGTCACTATTTAGGTGCGTTGTTTCAGTTTGAAGCGATCCATCATCCATTTACTAAATTGACGTTTTAAAAAAATGTCTACTCTAGTCAATTGGTTTATAAAATTCAAAGTTATTCAATATTTCCATACTGACATAAAAGATGACACAACCTGTACATAATGATGAAATGCAGCTAGAGTTCCCCTCCCTCCCTCTTTACAGGGAAGGGATTAAGGTTACGTTGATCTTGATCATCATTTCAAAATCGTGTGACTCATAATATACGATTTGCTACCATATGATCAGGTCCTTCTTCTTGCGATTTTGAAGTGAAAAATATCAATATCTTATTTGAGACACAACCGCCTCGCATCAATCGTCAATGTGGTTAGTCTACGAGCATAACGCCATATGTAGGCGATCTTATTTTCGAGATTGATAAGCCGATTGTCAACTCCGTACAGTTTGTTATGCCTTAGAATCAATATTTGCTCTATCCTATACAAAATGCAATTTCGTGTTTTCACGATTTTCCAACTTTCTCTGCAGTGTGATTAGGTGCATGGTTCAAAACGACTAAAAACTACCCATGCAAACGGATTGCGTTCAGCCGAGTTAGGCGCGAACAAACCGACACCAATTCATTTCTAAATATATATAAATATAAATAATAAGCCAATTTAAAAAAAATCCAACGAATAAAACATAAAATAATAAAAAAATAAATACCTTTGAGCTGAAACGGCGTTTATTTATTCTTTAAAGTTTAAAATAACACATTCCTAACATTTCTAGGGTTTTGTCGCAACGATAGGTTCTGAATATGAACTATTTATTTCCACATTTTATTATGGTTCCGTGGGTGAATCGGTTAAGGCGCTGTCGCTTTTTCTTGAAATAAACGGTCGGGTTCGAATGCCGCAGAGAGCGAGAAATTTTTTCAGAAAACCATTTTTACTCACGCGATTTATCATGGCATAATGATCTATCTCTTATAGACGGTTCATTTCCGATTAAATCGTAGATTAATCAGTTATTTCTCAATTACGCTACATTTAGTAAATAGGTGATAGTGTTCCGAGAAATTGCCGAACAATTTTTTAAATTAATTTGTTCGTATATATATGGATACATATCTATTTAAATAAGCATTCAGCGGTGGAATTAAGAATCGGTTTGTTGTTTGCCTCTTGCACAAATTGATGTAAATATTAATTACTCTGTCCTTGTTTTTCCGAAAAATAAAAATGCCAAATGCTTTTAGTTCTTTTTTCTTTTTCTTGAACTTTTGATCATGCCTTTCAGAGAAAGAATTTTGAGTGTAGGTAGGTAGGTAGTTTCCCAGATTTTGGTATGGTAGATCGTGTGTTTTCTTATGTAAGTTTATTAGAAATTTAACGTCTTATCGGTTATGAATTATTACTGCGTTTATAATTAGTAGAGAATATAGTATAAGGACTTATTCTGGTATATAAATGAGTGAAACTATATCGATGGTTTTCCCGAAGTTGAGTACCTACCTACCTATTATTTATTAATAGAAAATCGAGGAATGAATTATGTAGAATATAGAATGCACCGATTTCTAAAAATTCCTGTATATATATCTATTATATATCTATATATTATATAAAAATAAGTTGAATTGTGTTTTCGCTAATGTTCTCTGTAATGCGTGAACCGATTTTGATTCTGGAAACTTCCCATGAAAGGTGACGTTAGTACCATGGTTTGTAGGCATATACGGTCTTTGTTGGTGTATTGATTCATGAGTTATAGGGGCCCATACAAAAATGATTGCAAAATCTTATATTTCGAAAGCCATCGAATTGATAGTGCTAAAATTTACACACAATCTTAGGTATTGGCGCAGGAGTATTCCTGTGAAGATTGCTCAAAATGGGACAAAGAGGCGTGGCACCGCCCATACAAAAAATACGTTGAAAATTTTATATCTCGAAAACCACAAAATCGATTGAGTTCAAATTTACACACAATCTCAGGTATTACCCCGGAAGAATTCCTGTGTAGATTGGTCAAAATTGAACAAAGAGGCGTGGCACCGCCCATAAAATCTATTTTTCGAAAGCTACCAAATCGATTTCTAATTCGAGTGCTTTAAGTTAATCGTCCGGACTTCATGCCGGAAATTTACAATGAAGCAATGATTTGTATTGAAGATTTTTGTTTGTCGATTGCTAATAAAGCATTAGCACAGTTGGTAATGCCATCACATAATCGTGCAAATCTTTCGACAGTGAATCCGAAAAAGGCGTACAATACTATTATGCAAGCTGTCAATAGCGATACCGGGGGATTTTATTTTCTAGATGCGCCTGGAGGTACCGGAAAAACGTTTTTAATTTCATTGTTGTTGGCAACGATACGTTTCCAGTATAAAAATTCATTGGCGTTGGCGTCTTCTGGCATTGCAGCCATTTTGTTAGATGGTGGTCGCACAGCACATTCTGCTTTGAAATTGCCTATGAACAACATGTACCATTTCTGGATACATCTGGAACGGCGAAAACGTTGCGGTATCATTATTTGGGAGGAATGCTGTTGAAATCTGTTAAAGCTTTGAAAAGAACAATGAAAGATGTTCGGGATACCTAATTCAGAGTTATTTGCTGGTGCATTGATGTTATTGTCAGGCGACTTAAGACAAACATGCCCGTCATTCCTAGATCGACTACTGCTGATGAAATTAACGGTTGCTTAAAGTCATCATATTTATGGAGATTTGTTAAGTCGATGCGATGCCATTGCCAAATGATTTTTGCCGTTTTGTACTATCAAAAGAGAAATTGATTGAAAGTGTTTTCCCTAACATAGCACAACAGTGCTACCATGCGTGGTTGAGTGATAGAGCAATTTAAGCTGCTAAGAACAAAGATGTCAATGAATTTAAAATGGGTATACAATCCAAGATTCCTGGCGACTTGGTACACCGAAAATGGAAAAAACAAATATACTGTAGCACAAAGCATTAAAATAAAAACTATTTAAATTAGTTTTTTAATATTTCTATTTTGCACTACGAAGTGTCCAGGGGGTCCGCTAGTTCTATTATAATTCATTCGAGCAAAAAACAAAAAGTATTTTAAAGAGTGAACTTAGTAGTGAAATAACAATTTCAATTTATTTCATGGAAATTTTGTATATGAAATAACAATTTCAAATAGGTATGTTTATTAAATGGAAATTTTATATATTACGTATGAGAAATCACATCTATTAAGTGGCCACCACTCATGGGCTCTTTTGATGTCAATTTCCATGACTTTTTACATGTGTTGCCGGCGTAATTTGAGCGATTTCTGTGCGAATGTTGATTTAGCTCCCGTATAGTGGTTTATTAACGTAAAGCTTTTCCTTCAGGCAACTCCATAGTCTGGAGCCGACTGTTCAGGCCTATTCAAATTCACCCTTTTTGAGGTAATGACTCCAGACGCTTTTCTGGGTCAGCAGGATTGAGCTGTTGGACTAACTGAATCTTGTAAGGATATAGGTGCAGATCTTTCCTCTAAATTCGCTGAATCGTGCTCCGCAGTATGCCTCGACACTTCGTTCCGACACTTTCCCTAACAACCGGGTATTTTCGAACGATCGTCCAAAACGCCACAATATTGCTGGCCGGTAGGCACTTTGAGTAAAAACTAAGGACTAGTTATTTTCAAAATAATTTAACAATTTTAAAGCCGATAAAAGATTTATTAATTGTTGATATAAAGAAGAGACTTTTGGTCCACCCTGCATTTAAATTAGCATTGAACCCATATTTCTATTTATTTATATATTTATTTCTATTTATTTAAGCCTTCGATATCTTTTATGATATATATACTTTTTGAAGTGATTATGAAAATCAATTTTTTTTCAATTTAGCATTTTTTATGAAGCTTCATTTCAAAATATTTTCTTTTGTGCTTATTTTGCTCATTCTCAAAATACATACACCGCAATCTGGAAAGTGAATATTTTACTGGTTTGTCGACGTTTGGGGCCATGCCCCGTGCATCGAACATAAATCTGGTACATTTATAACAAAAGTGGTCAAATTGTTTGCAGCTGGGTAAAGGTTTTATCTATTGTATTAAAGGCGGAAGTCCTAAAAGCAAACTCTTACCCTCACCAGCCAACCAACTAAGTAAACTTGAAAACTTAAAAATATGTATTTATAACAGCTGACGGGCAAATGATTCACGCAAAATTGCCCAGCGGAGAGCTTCAAACTTCTTATGGCTGTTAGTTGTTGTTGTGAGTCAGAGCGCACTCTTCTGAAGCAATTATTAATGCCTTTGTACGTGTTAAAAACAGTGGCGTAGAGAGAACTTTTTTAGTTGTGTAGTCGGAAGTTTTAGATACTATTATTTATATTTTCTGCCAATATTTTTGAATGTCTGCGAAATATCTTTCCTTGTTGACCGTGCTGCTCGTATACACTATACAGTCTTAGACGCATTTTGCAGAGTGATATGTATTTTAAATGCCTGCATAGTGAAATATTTGTAGGGGGAGCCACACCCGTTTACTAAATTTTGAAGCTGGAGCTGCCACAAATGCCATGAAATGAGCTTTTTATTGAATTATGGTGGGTTTACAACATAATTATAGATATGTATGTAAAAAGGAAATAAACAGAAGCTCCGGCGACCAACATATCTGCAATCACTTGGAAAACCTTTCCATTTCTGATTTAAAACATGTCAAATGAAAGTATGAATTAATTTCATTAAATTAAACCAACAATTAATCAATCAATTACACTAACGAAATAAATTATTATCCGTTCATCATTTCCGGAATAAATAAATAAAATAAATATGTTGGCGCGACTGGTCTATGGGACCCAAGGCCTAGCTTCTCACAACCATTCGTTTTTGTGTGGGTTTTCAATTTTTGGGACGAATGGAAGGGATCTACAATTTTACGCCGAGGCCAAGCGGCTAATTGAGAAGTTCATTCATGACAGTTTTACTCTCGGATGTTTGTCAGACGTTCGCGAGAGGTGGCGCAGTGGAAATGAAAATGAAAAAATGTTAAGATGTAATTTCTTGCTTGCTTAGTAGCCCAACACACTACCACTAAGCCACTGCGCCGAAGCATTTCCGGAAGCCATTATGTTTGGCAGGAAAGCGAAATTACCTAAGTCATTGCTATAAGAATATCAACATTAAGAACTTTCCCGTAATTTCTACCACGTTTACAAAATGGCCGACCAAAATACCTGTCACAAATATGTGGGTGTTAGGTAGTGCTGTCCCTTTCAGTCAAACGCCTATTTAGTATTGCGAATCTCTTTAATCTATTCTGGTTAGAAAACGTGAAGTTATAAGACCACCATTACTGTTGAATTATGGGAAGTACCGCACCGCTGTTGTCCAAACTCACCAACAATTTGCGAAATATTTGTCAGTTTTATCTGCTATCTTAGGCGGACTCGTTAACTTGGGGGTTAGTGAGCTATTGGGTCACTGGTTTAACCCAAAAAAAAACACAGCTTATGACATATTGATTTTGTTAAATCATATGTCATAAGCTGTGATATTTTGATCACATCTCGCGATCATCCGAGAGCTGTCCTAAGAAAGCCGCATATGTTTAAATATAAAAATATTAAGATATTAAAGTGCATTTTCCCTTTTATCATGATTTCTGTCTTCTTTTTCCAGCTACGACCAACTTTGTGGGCAAATTCACCCAGAGTGTTCGCCGCATCGTCCAAGATGTCAAGGACGAAGGAGCACCGAGTAATACACACTTGAATGACGATTTATTTGAATGAAATAAACTCATATTAATTGATTTGCATTTTACAGGTGGAATGAGCCGCGAAGAAGTCATCGAAACAAATGAGAGATTACGGGCGTTACGATTACGCTTGGAGGAATCTTATGACACTGCCAAAGGCGCTCTTGTCACCCTTATGAACAAGTATGGGGATTCAAAAAGCCAACGGAATATATTTCAACGATATCCAATGCTAAAGATCATGATAAAGGTATAAGCACTTATAGACAGACTTATGTGTACCAAGTCATTGTAAAATGTTCCCCAGGACGTCATACGACTTGAAACACAGTACTGGACTCTGATCGATATTCCACGTCAAGAAAAACAGGAAACAGTCCCCTCATACGTGATGAGAGCATGCTCGATAATGGAGAAGACACAAAAATCGGGCGAAGGTGTAAAGACCTCAGCGAAATTGGCCGAAGAAGCTGCCGAGAGGAGAGAACGAATGGAACGACTGGAACGTAAGTTTTTGCTTACAAAATCGTATCTTAGTAGAAACTATTTTGACGGTAAAATCTTGTATAATAAATAAGTAAACAAGTGCTAATACTAAGCGATATCACTAAGAAGAACATGTAAACGTAGACGTTAGAACATGAACAGCAGTGTGCGACTGCAACTAACCTCAGTAATCTTTAAATTTGTTCACTCTACTCTAATCCAGGTTCGTACAACAATGGTGGATGGTCCAACGCGCAAGCGCAAAGTACCTTATCTAAGAGCTCCACTGTGAAATCAACAAAATAGCCTTAGCAAACCTCTTTCATATTGGGTGGGAGCTGTCTCTAAGCACTATCATTGTATTAGGCAGATGCCAGAAATGTTGGTGATTGAGGGCACAGTGGCTTAATGGTTAGTGTACTCAAGCTCAACCCCCCAAAACTTTTTACTACTGCATACCATCTTTCGCAAACGTCTGACAAGCATCGGAGAGAATCTAACAGATTTAAGAAAACTTCTCAGCCGTTCGGATTCGGTATAAAAGATGTAGGTCGTAGGTGTATGAATGTCCTTCAAATTAGCCCTAAAAGCATAACGAACGGTTTTTAAAAGAAAAATAGATCTAACGTCTTTTATGGACCTGTTTATAGAAAACAGCGTCGCGGTGAGTTTGCTTTCATTTTTGAATAGTAAACTTACTAGAGCAAAAACATCTTCCGTCCTTGTCCTTGCCATTTAAAAAATTTCTTGTGAGAAAGGCGCAAAGCACTACCTCATCAAAATTTAGTGTCTTTTTACCTAGTATGTTACTTTATACATTTTCTTTCCAACTTCCTTGTTTACGTACAAAATCTTGATCTCAAGATATTAATCAATTCTGACATTACGATGATAGAGGACTCGAAAAGTGGGTATCGCAGTTTTGTCTATCTGTCCGTAAGCCTAAACGGCTGTATTTGGTGCTTGTGGGCCTATTTTGGGGCCATTATCATTAATATTGATGGTACTTTTCATATAACGGTTTCAAGCCAGTTCGATTTTTTCGAAAACGGTTCAAACGATTTTATTTAAAATATGTGAGCTAAAGTATTAGAGGTTTACTCGGCTAAAAATAAAAAAACTGCACTTTTGAAAATTGGACTTATGTCAAAAACGGTGCATACAGTTTCTAATTTGATAGCAAACTTTTTTCAAATTGATTTTGACCAAAATGAATACCTACATGGAGAAAAATTTATGTTTTCAAAACTATTGCGTCCTTCATTTTCGAATCACCGAAAACGCTCCTTAAGAACTGTTCGTATCTCGAAAAACTTATTTTCTAATTGGGAAAAAAACATCCTGCATAATACCTTATACCACAGATACTAAAGTTAAAGAACTATAGTACTTGTGATTCGATGTTGTTTCGCTATATCTTAAAATAGTAATGGCATAATTTAATAACTCTTTTTTTAAATATGTATTTATTTAATCCTTTCAGGCTGTTGCCATTATTTGTTTAAGATAATATTGGGCGTCTTGAAAGCCATTTAGTCTCTCAGGTGCTAAGTTCTCGTATTATTGTAATATATTCACTGCGAGAGCATTCAGAGTCTGTGGCTCTGAAGGTTAGAAGGATCTTGCCGACCAGTGCATGCTGCCAAAGTGAGAAAATGGCCGACCAGGCAACGCATCTTTTAAAATGTCAAATTGTCGGCTTTGTGCGCTCAGTTGAATCGCCTCTCTTTCTGTACAGATATATTAATTTGCAGCAATAAAAACTTGTTGATTGTAGTCCAATATCGCCCAAGGCGTTTTATCCCGGATAACACACCATTGATTGATTGAATAGAGTGTGTTTACAGTCTCTTCAAAGCGAGCGGGTAAATGTCTTGACCAGTTGGCGCGTGTTATTTACCGTAAACCGGGGTTACTTTGCTCCGATTTTTGCAGTCTTTTTGCAAAAAACTCTTAAAAATGATTAAAAAATATTTTAATTATGTCTATTAGTATTTCTCTTATGTAATAAGATATTAAAGCATACTTATGTGACCTTAATTTTTATTATAGTAACTAAGAACATACTTTTTTTTGCGGTTGAAAAGTGGGGCAAAGTTATCCAAGGGAAGGGGTTACTTTGCTCCATCCGAAACTTTGGGTGAATGTGCCTGCATTTAAAAAGCTGGAGCAATGTTGTCAAGAGATTTCGTAGCTACTGATTTGAGGATTATTTTCATAAAAAAAAAGTGAAAAATACCCCACACTTTATTTTATATAGGTACCTAAGGAAAAAACCAAATGGTACATTTTATTTCTTCAAAATCTTTAAATATTAGTAGTAAAACATTAATTATTATATAACTTTAACATACAAAATGTCTCTCTTTAATATTTCAGGAATTCAAAATTCATATTTAAGCTCTTACTTTCATATATAATATAGCTTTTAACAACAAAAAGTCGGTTTCATATAAAAAATAATAAAAAACTAATAATAATAAAAAAAATATAACACAAAAGGAAGAATACAAAAAAGTAGTTATCAGTCATTCTAGAAATTGATTTATTAGTCAAATATAGATTGCAGCTCAATAACGGCGAAAGTTCCTCTATTTGAAACCTTCTTCGGAGGTTGAATGGAGCCTAATACATCGGTCCATGGGTATGGCGCAAAGTAACCCCTAAAGCTGAAAAAACTTCATGGTCACACAAAAAAAAAACATTATAATTTTGTTTCAAGATAAGGAAGGACAATTTCATGCTTAAATTAATAGTAAAATAACACTTTAACAAGAAAAAATATACTTACTTTCTCAGTTTTCGCTGGAACCGGTGTACACACTAAATTTTGCACAACAAAAAACACTCAAAAAATTTGACAAAAGTTTGCACGTCAACCACTGTTTACTCCCTGAAGGTATACGAACGAATGATCCTACCCGCGAATGTGTATGTTTGTATGTGTTAGTTTCGGTAGTTTTGATATGCAGGTCGAGACATGTCTGGGCGCGAAAAAATAAATAAACTCTTTTCGCTAGTGGCGCAAAGTTACCCCTGCTGGGGCAAACTAACCCCAGTTTACGGTATCTGGTTACTTCACAAATATAACTGTCAGTTGCCGCGAAATGCATAAAAGTTGCAGCATCTTCCGACAGGGCGATTTTATTTTTGGTCATTTTTTATATACCTTTTGCCTTTTTTCTTACTAGGTGTTGGGTGTTGACTGGGGCACATTTTTTAAAGAATTTATGCGATGACAATACTCAAGATGTCGACGCTCTACACAGCTATAGATGATGACAGTTTCAATCTGCCTCGTGGTTCACCCCATAGGCTCATACATCCCATTCTACACCTACCCCACTTCCATTGGCCTCTTGATATAAGCTGGTGTTATGATAAATTTACATATCTACGACCTTGAAAAATACGTTTATCTTTTTCTTTAAATTAGGTATATCTTATTGATTTAAAAATTTATTTAATTTATTTCGATGAAATAATTAATTTTAAAAAAGTTAAGAGAAAAGTTATAAAAATGCAAACTCCTTCTTTGAAATTTGTTCCTCTCGATATTGTTCGACTTTTTTATTACGTATATATATTTTCAGACATGACCACAGCACAAATTGAATTGGAAAACACCCATCTGATTAACGATTTATACAGACTCCTTAAAAAATATCTTGGCTTGCGCCACCTAATCCGCGTTCTTAAAGTAAGTACCTCTTGTTATAATCTCGCCTATTTAATTAAACTTATCCCTCATTACAGGAAGAATATGGTAGTTCCAAAATGTATCCAATATTCCCACGATACACAATGCTCAAGGACATGATTAAGGGCATCATGCACGATCCCGATTATATGGAAGTTTGTCACGAAGTTAACAACTAATCAGCGCGCACCTTAATATCCCATCATCATCGTCAACATTTATAACAGCAACACGTAACATATCGCAATGGAAATGTAATATTACAAACGTACTCGTATAATGCTATTTCGTGTATAATCGATACATTATCAAAATATGCATTAGATAGGTGAAAATATTTATGTACTAATCAGAACAATCTACCGCATACCTATATATAGAGATACAAAGAAAATAAGAACTAACACCATATCGTTATTACATAGATAGACTATAATTAACTCATAAATTACTGCATATTTGTGTATAAATTTATTCATTAAATATAAATTCACGTGAAATGAGCCAAATAGTTAGACAATACTTGGGGAACACTTTCCCATTATGTAGCTTAAATTCTAAGCGGACAGACAGATCCGCGCTATTCTTTTATATTTATGTGTTCTTTGAAAACTTCCTGCAGACTATTATGTTTCCTTGGTAACACTGTGATTTTCGGTTATATTCAAATAGAGTAAAAAACAATTATATAAGATGCTTGATAATGCCATTCAAAACAGATCTAACCCTTAAAACATATTTATATAAATATTTATTTATATAAACAAATTTAATACGCTTTCCACCTAAAAAAATACAAAAAAAATAAAATATATATTTAAGTGTTTGTAATGAAAAATATTGTAATACAAATAAGTAAACAAAAAACTATTTATACTAATGGATAGAAAAAAGAAACACCAATCTTTTGGTTAACAAACACAACTACTTTTACAGCAAAAAACAAAATACAAATTGTGAACAACACACCCACCGAACTAGTCCACCAACGGCAACTCATAACTCAGACCAATTAGATATGTAACATTGCGCAGTTTCACATTAAAATTGTTTACAACATTATTAACAAGAAAACTCACTTTTTTCGAACATGCATTTGAATCAATTAAACACAAGGATCGAAAGATCTACCAACCTAAACCTTTATACTACTATTGCATGCTTTTCGGGATCAACTGAAACGTTTTAGTATTTATGTAAAAGCAACCTAAGCACTTGTATTATGTACAATCGAAAAAAAACACTTAAAACACATATACTTGACACCGTCTTACAATTTATTGCAATGCAAATTAAAGACTTACATCATTTTGCATTCATTCATTCATTGATCAACTGGGGGCCAACTATGTAATTCGATTCTATTCGAAAGAAACAACTTTCAAATAGAACAGTTCTATTTCAAAGTAGAATCGAAACTGTTTTCGAATAAAATCGAAAGTAGAATCAAATTACATAGTTGGCCCCCTGGTTTTAGGATAACAAGAAAATGATTTCATATTTAAGGGGCAAGTAAAGGACATCAGGCTGAGCAGAATCCGTATTAAACTGACAGGTTGACTAAAGGTGACCCAAAGGCAGCGCACGTGCCGGGTGCGGCGGATAAAGTATCTAGGTTTACTTTCTACTTTTCTGTCAGTTGCACCTTGCACGCGTTGACAGTTGGCATAGAGTGAGTGGAAAAATTGTAAAGCCAATGGGATTTCTCTCTTTTTGTGCGAATTTAGATGCCCATGGGAAAAGCAGCGAATTTGTGAAAATTTCAGGAATCTGACAAAAAACATTCAAACTTTGTATGAATTTTTGGTTAAAATTTTATCAAAATATCTTCATTTCTCCAGGATTATCAACAAACAGCATGTCCATACAAAAAGTTCAAGTAAATCGCCTTTTAATTACATGTTCTAGTACCAAAAAATAATCATAATAATGTTAATTGAATGTATTTTTTTCCTATTAAACAAATAATTTAACATTTAAGAGTTAAATTTTTCGTACAAGCTAGAAAGAAATTTTAAGGAAATTTAGATTCAGTGACAAATTCTATGGGACTGGTTGTTTCATCGAATACGTAAATATTGACATAAGAATCAGGGCTTGCGCTGGGTTCTTAAAAAAAAACAATAGTTGAGAGGGTATCACCATCCTACGATCTTGTCATAATGCAGCGAAAATGTTTTGCGAACATTTCCATAGAGAAATAATAGTTCCATATTTTCGTACTGAAAAATAAATCAAAAACTAAACAGTAACAAAAGATAATAATAATAAAAGCAAAATTTATCGCTTGCCTTCCTATATTTTTTTTAACAAATGCCAATAGCATCTAAGGAATAATCGCTGCCACTCAAAAAAAAAAAAAAATACGAAATTGATCCTTAGCAGTAGCAAAAAGAATAGCATTTTTTAAGTAAACGCCATAAGACGACATTTTAAACTATGAGAAGTTTTCATTTGCGTTGGGTGCTCAGAGAAATTTGGCTGCGTTCAAAAACGAAATATGTATAGGTATCTACCTATTTTTACAGCGGTTTTTGGTTGCGTTCTAGAGTTTTAAGTTTTTGACAGTAGATGCACTTTGGTTTACCTCGGATTAAATTCAAAGACGCTACGCTTGACATCCGTTCACTCTATATGTAATAACTACCTACGACGCCCAATGAAAAGTTTTTTAGTTAGATAAATATCGCTATAGTTAATCGTCGTTGAATCTCACCTCCCAAGCGTTTCAACCGAGTGTCTTTACGAGGGATTTTTCATTTGAAACAGTCAAGCGTCAAGGGCATCTTCATTATTCATCTACGATCTGCTTAAGAAAAATCCCATGTGTTTTGAACATTGTACAGTACACTGGAGTTATTAAGGTTTTACGCATAGTCGCCATGGTAATTTGGCAGAGGGCCTTAATACGAATACCTTTTTTTGGGAAAGAGGTCCCTAGGTATGTTGTAGGTACTGCGACCTTTTGGTCTAATTCATACCTACACTGCTTAAAACTTGGAGGCATAAACTACGATAGTTAACTTAAAACGTGAAATTTCGCCATTCTTAACTGTCAAAGTTAAGATGGACATGGACACTAAAAAAAACAGAATTTAATACGCGTCCTTTAGGAGGCTTACTTCTCTCCTGTAAGTGGCGCATTCTCCTCCTCTATTCTGAAAGGAGAACAGGTTGCTGGGGTTCCATTCGGCGGACATGATTTAATCCAATCAATTTTTGTATGAATGTACATACGTTAATGCACGCTCCTTTTCCAAAAAAAATGTCGGTGAGTAGGTCATTCGCTCAATCAGCCTTGTAAAAATTCAAGTTGGCCTTGTGGATGGAATCTTTTATTATCATCACCCATGTTAAACGGATCAAACCTTCCCACCCATACTTTGTCTACTAGAAAGCAGTAGTACAAGTTTTAGTTGGCACAGTTTCTGGGGGGTTATTCCCAAATGCGCGGTGGATCGTATTAAAAGCGATACCTTAATTTCGCCCTTTATTATTCTCAAATGCGAACGGGGCGAAAATTATCTTTCCAGCGCTTTACAGTTATTTCTGACTTCCCATTTTCCATTTATTTTTCCAAATATTTGACAACTTTTTGCCGACACAATTTTTTTTTGTGTTGCTGTTATTGATTCTGTGTGTGTATGTTTTATTAGGTTTGCAAACAATCCGCCAGCAATCCGTCACCTAAACACCTATCGCTTTTAAATGCAGTGATAAAATGACTTGGAAAGTGCTTTCTCTTTCCATATGGTCGAATGGAAAGCTAATCGCTTTTGAAAATATGTACAAAAATTCAAATCCGCCATTAAAAGCGATTCGCAGCGCATTTGGGAATAACCCTCCAGTTTTCTCCATCTTATGCCATCAACATATATTAACTTGTATGTTAAGCAAATGTTCTATAATATCGACTCAACGCCTACCTATTGACGCCACTAATTATTCGGCTGCATATGGACTGGACACTTCCGAAATCTGACCTTACCACCTTTGCCACTGACTTAAGGGCCCAACCCAGAGCATCCGTCGCGTCCGTTGTGGCGACGGATACGGCAATATTGACGTATTCGACGGAACGAGCAGTCCCATAGAATCCGTCGAACATGTTAACTACCGATGACTTCACTTCATACATTGTCGCAATGAAATGCTCCTCAAACATGTTTCTCGAAGAAATATGGGTACGAATTGCGTTGAAAACACAATATACTCCCATGATTTCTTTAAAATAGTTGTTTGCCCTTTGCTTTGCGAGCTACAAAATATTTTTATTTTGAATTTTTCCAAACGACCATGACAGTTTCTCTCACTCTCAATATTTCCACCAGTGAAAGAGCTTCCTCTCCCGCTGTGCCAACTGTCAACGCATGCCGCACACAGAAAAGTAGAAAGTAAACCTACTTTATCCGTCGCATCCGGCACATGCGATGCCTATGGGTCACTTTCCATAAGCTGCTGTGTATTCTATCAACCTGTCAGTCGAATACGTTGCCGCAACGGACGCGACGGATTCTATGGGTTGGGCCCTTTATGGTCAAAAAAGACTCCGTCCCGCTGTAGGTAGACCATGCTGATATTTTCAGTATACAGTTGAAATACTAATAATCATATCTACGAAACATTCATTTCTATCTTTGGTTATATCTACTGAATACAACTTTCTTACTTTGGCCCAAAATGAAGTAGGGCTTCCTCAAGTGTTCAAAATGCGAAATGAGAGTAAGTTGCTACCTATTTAAAACAAATGACACTTTACAATTACCAACATCTACTCGAAAATACAATTTTAACTTATTTTTGTTGTAAGTCATGTATCATTTTTAAGTTATGATTTAAAAATGAACAAATTTAATCAGTAATCGCTATAATACTTGTATGTTAAGCAAATTTCAAAAAACCCAAGAGCTTTAAATGTGTCAGTGTGAACATAAATCATATTAATCTATGTTATACTCTTACCCAAACAAAAAATAAAAATAAAAACAAAAATAATAATTATATCAAAGAAAATTTCATCCTCTTCTAAATGTATTAACACTGTGGAAATAGAATGTTTAATGAAATACTAAATAAATAAATGATTGTATTTTTAACTGGCTGTTTTAATATTTATTCATTTAATTTTTAATAATAAAACAGGGGTTACAAATCGTGGTAAACTCATCAGACGGACTCGAATTCCAGTCCCAGATGAAATCCATTTTTTTAATATTCAAACCAGAGACAATGAATAAAGATGAGATTCTCAATTTCGGAATAAGGGGCCAGTTATAGCGACACGAAAAATGCAACCGAAAAATATTTCTTTTGCTTTTTTTAACCACTTAAACTTTATTATTGAACTCAACCTTGGTCTTAAAATGTTGCATATGAATTTTAAAGTTAGTTTATCAAAAAAAGTAAGTAAATTATCTTCAATTGTTCTAGAAAAATTAATAAATGTTCTTTTTTTCAAAAATTTAAGACAATTTGATTATTTTTTTTTTTTTGATAAACTTACTTTAAAATTCATAAACAACATTTTAAGATCAAGATTGAGTTCACCAATCAAGTTTAAGTAGTTAAAAAGCAAAAGAATTTTTTTCGGTTGCATTTTTCGTGTCGCTATAACTGGCCCCTAAGTGTACGTTTGCTTAAAATGAATATAAAAAACTAGCGGGCCCCCTGCACACTTCGTAGTGCAAAATAAAAATATAAAAAATCAAATTCAGTGGTAGATAGTTTTTCTTGTAATGCTTTGTGCTACATTATATTTGGTTTTTCCATTTTCGGTGTACCAAGTCGCCAGGAATCTTGGATTGTATACCCATTTTTAGTTCACTGAAATCTTTGTTCTTAGCAACTTAAATTGCTCTATCTACTCAACCACGCATGGTATCACTGTTGTGCTATGTTAGGGAAAACACTTTCAATCAATTTCTCTTTTGACAGTACAAAACGGCAAAAATCATTTGGCAATGGCATCGCATCGACTTAACAAGTCTCCATAAATATGAAGACTTTAAGCAACCGTTATACCATGTTCCCACCACTTGATTTAGCTAAATCACCTCATTAATGATGTGATTTACCATACATTTTCGTGATCACTAATTACCTGATTTATACCTGTTTAGTTTGTAATTACGTGCAAATCCACACGAAATAAAATCGAACATACACAAAATAGAATCGAACAGACACAAATAAAATCAAACAGACCTGTTATCGACTTCAGCTGTTCAGGCAAAAAGAAACTGTCAAAAAATTAAAACTTAAAATGCGGATAGTAATAGTTTATATCATTTTTGGGTTTATTCTGGTAAATATAAATTCTATCCAAAGCATTTAAACTAATTTAAAATTGTTGCGGGTGATTTTTCTTTTGTACTTTTATATGTACGATATTGAAAGTTTGCCAACTAATTCCAAATGTCACACTTAAACACTTAAAAGTTCGGTGAGAACGCCTATCGTGACTTGTTAATTACTTCAGCTAAATCACGTTGGGAACATGGTATTAATTTCATCAGCAGTTGTCGATCTAGGAATGATGGGCAATGTTTGTCTTAAGTCGCCTGACAATAAAATCAATGCACCAGCAAATAACACTGAATTAGGTATCCCTAACATCTTTCATTGTTCTTTCCAAAGCTTCAACAGATTTCTTATTTGCTATAGTGCATTCATCCCAAATAATGATCCCGCAACGTTTTCGCCGTTCCAGCTGTTTTTTTGAAATGTTACTTGTGGAGTTTCAATAACTTTGTAATTCATAGGCAATTTCAAATCAGAATGTGCTGTCCGACCACCATCTTACAAAAAAGCTACAATGCCAGAAGACGCCAACACCAATGAATTTTTATACTGGAAACGTATCGTTGCCAACAACAATGAAATTAAAAAAGTTTTCCGGGGCCTCCAGGCCCATCTAGAAAACGTCTGACAATCATCCGAGAGTAAAACTGTCATGAATGAGCTTCTCAATTAGCCGTTTGGACTCGGCGTAAAATTGTAGATCCCTTTCATTCGTCCCAAAAATTGAAAACTCACACAATGCAAATGGTTGCGAGAAGCTAGGCCTTGGATCCCATAGACCTGTCGCGCCAAAATATTTATTTATATTTTAAACAGAAATCTTCAATACAAATCATTGTAAATTTTCGGCGTGAAGTCCATTACAGGATTACGATTAACTTGACGCACTCGAATCAGAAAAACATTCGGAGGCTTTCATAATAAAAGATTTTGACCATTTTTTATGTATGGGCGATGCCACGCCTCTTTGTCACATTTTGACCAATCTTCACAGTAATACGCCTGTGCCTTTACCTAAGAGTGTGTGTAAATTTGAACTCAATCGAATCTGTGGTTTTCGAAATATAATGTTTTGAATGCATTTTTTGTATGGGAGGTGCCACGCCCCTATAACTCATGAACCAAAACACCAACGAAGACCGTATATGCCTACAAACCATGGTATTAATGTCACCTTTCATGGGAAGATTTAAAATCAATATCGGTTCACGCATTACAGAGAACATTTGCGACAAACACAATACAACTTATTTTTATGTCGGTATTGTTGTAAGAAAATAGTAACATTTTGAGCCAATTTTCATCATTTATTTAAGAAAACTATAGGTAGGTACACATGCAGTCGATGTCAGTGATAGGTAGGTACCAAAAAGTGATACCTAAATAAGTAACTATGTTAGTTATTAATTTAGTTGATTAGTTAGCTAAGACTTTTATTTCATAACAATATAATTTGATACATCAATATCATACAAGCAATTGTTTTCAAGTCTGTTTAGGATGGGTCATTATTGACCGTTGCTGCGCCTTGAACCGTTTCCACAATCACTTCCACCAAAACAAATATCTTCAGCTATTCTCTAATGTTCTTATTACAAAATTGATTCACTAAATTCAAGATGAAAAACTCACAAAGATGACAACAAAAGAGGTAAGCCAATGACAGCAACAAAATTACTAAAGAAACAAACCAGGGTAGAATCTATGATGCTAAATTAAATTAGATTCACTTACGATACAAGATTAAAAGAATAAAGTTTCACCAACGTTATTTAGCTGAAGTAATTTACAAATCACAATAGGCGTTCCCATAGAACTTTAAGTGTTTAAGTGTGACATTTGAAATTAGTTGTCAAACTTTCAATATCGTACACATAAAATTAAAAAAGAAAAATTACCCGCAATAATTTAAAATGAGTTCAAATGCTTTGGATATAATTTATATCTAGCAGAATAAGTCCAAAAATTATAAAAACAATTACTATCTGCATTTTTCGTTTTTATTTTTGGACAGTTTGTTTTTGCGTGAACAGCTGAAGACGATAACAGGTCTGTTTGATTTTATTTGTGTCTGTTCGATTCTATTTTGTGTATGTTCGATTTTATTTTGTGTGGATTTATACGTAATTTAAACTTAAACACGTCTAAATCACGTAATTAGTAGTCATGAAAATGTATGATAAATCACATCATTATAATGAGATGATTTAGCTAAATCAATTGGATTTTCGTCTATCTAAATGTAGGTTGTGGCAACAATAATTGTCATTAAATGCTCTGAGCGAATCGCGTAATTCATGAAACGATAGTGATCTGAACGATTGAATCAAAGTTTGCTACATAGCTATATTTAATATCATCGTGTGGCATCGTTCAATCATATGTATAAAGAAAATAATGGAATTTGTGTATTTTTTCTTATGGAATTGGGCATTTAATGATAAAATGGGTAGGTACCTAGTCACTTAGAAATAAAGTTTCATATGAGAATTTTTATTTTTCAGGATAAGGTTGTAAAAAAGAATTGACATTATTAGTAAATTCATTTGATAGGCAGGTACCTATCTACTTGAAAAAAATGCAATCACAATTTTTTCTTTAATAATGCATCCGATGAGAGCGAGTCTTCTCCATAGAGAACATAAAATAATGTGAGTCCTTCACTTGTATTTCACTAGAAGCTAAATACAGAAAAAATAAAATAAATGAAACGACTGCAAAATAGCCATCGTTCAATCAAATCGTTTCGAAAAGAACATTATTTGACACTTTTTTACCTACCGTGAAGCAACAAAAAAAAACCATGATTGTCCAATCGTTTTTTTTTTCACGATTATAGCCCAGGTGGAATGTGGAATCTGAGCTGACGTTTGTATCCTGTTCCTGTCACCTAAAATAGACGCTTATTTGGCAGAGTGTACATAAGAGTGATAGTTGTGAAAGAGAATGAAATGCTCAGTTGATATCAGAACCGACAATAACATCGCAAACTGAGCAATAAAATTCGAAAAATTTAGCACAAATGGCAGCGTTCAATCATTTGGATTTACTCTGCTGGACGCAGTCAGCGAGTACTAATATTAAGGTTGCTGTCCAGGAATGACTTAATAGTCAATATCAGAACCAGTTTCTTTTATAGTTCACAGTGGCTCTTAAACTGAGCTTAAGGCCGAATTCACCAATAAAATTTGATTTTTCTTAGAACTTATGTTAAAGTGTTTTTTGTTTTCTTTTTTTTTGGGCCGTTTTATTTTCACTTTGGTCCGTTCAAAAATTAAGATTTCAATTCCCAAACCTTCAGAAATAAAAAATTTTAAAGATTCGTCCATTTCCAGCCAGAGTAAAGTACAACATCTAAAATTTGACTTTCTCCACAAGAAAGGTTATAACATAGGTAAGCAATAAGCTGCTGCTGTCATTTAACTTCCACTTGCGCTGAATAGCTAGTGTGAATCTCTAAAAGGTGAATGTAAATGCAAAAAAGTGTCACTATCCCGATCTCTGATAAAGTCAAATATCTGGGAGTAATCCTCGATAGAAAACTTCTTTGGTCCAAGCATGTTGAAGCGAAAACCGATAAAGCGCTGTTAACTTTCTGGCAGTGCAAAGGTGCTTTTGGCAAGACATGGGGCTTATCTCCTAAAAGGGCAACGGAATGGCTTCGGACAGACTCTGAGCCAGGGAGAGAATGCCATCGTGTATTCACGGATGACTCTAGAACCGGACAGGGGTCTGGGTATGGAGTCTTCGTGGAAAGCGAGAACATTAGACTACACTATACACCTTAGGTAACCATGCGTCTGTCTTCCAAGCGGAGATTTTCGCTATCCTTGTGGCTATGCACTATATTGTGACAAACAGGTGGAGGGTTAGAAGCATATGCGTTTGCAGTGATAGCCAATCCACACTAAAAGCGCTGCTCTGCCCTGTTACATCGTCCAAGTTAGTGCTCGAACTCAAGCTATCTCTGAACTTGGTCGGAAGGCTATGGTTTTGTCTGGGATTGTCTGGGTCCTAGGTCACACTGGTATCCAGGGAAACGAGATCGCTGATGAGCTTGCCAGGCTTGTTTCAGAAGAAGCTCTCTCAGGACCTGAACCTGCGTTGGGTCTGCCGGCATCTGTGGTTAGTTCATCCATTGATACTTGGGTTTCTCGTGAACACGAGTGTCGGTGGAGTGACTGTGCTGGGTGTAGGCAGACCAAACGACTGAGTCTGGACACCTGCAAAAGGTCCGCGTCTCTTCTTCTGTCTCTCAGGAGAATCGACTGTAGACTGTTCTTGTGGGTGTCCTTTCGAGCCACCAAGCTTTTGCCAAGCACTTAAATATATTGGGCTCGAGCGACAAAACCATCTGTCCTGCTTGTGGAGAGGACGACGATATAGCGGAACACTTTCTCTGTAGTTGTCCTGCCTTTGCTCGCATCAGGTGGCGGATCTTTAGGGCTGACGTGGTGAGTGCCAAACATCTAAGCTCCTCATCACTGAAGCTCCCCAAGCTTCGGAAAACGGGGAATTTAAGTACAGCAATGTAAGGTGTCTGTTTTGGCAGTACAATGGACTAGTAGTTGAGTGCTCCATCGAAAAGTAGCAACCTCAAAAAATAAATAAAAAATAGTGTGAATTTCGAATATGTCAAGTAGAATCTAGAAATTTGTGACTGAGCACTAAGTTGACAGTTAGAATAGTATGGCTGACGTAGGAAAAGTGACGTCCCCGACCAATCTAGTTTTTTTCGTTCAGGTTACATCCATTCAAAATCAATTAATCCGCGCTCTCAAGGAATAGATATAGCGATTCATATGTCTTGTAGACGTGTATCTGTAAATTGTATCTGTTTTATTCCCAAATTGACATTGACCCCCATTTGACAAAAATGATAGCATCTTCCGATAGGGTTATGACTTTTTATCGCTGAGAGGTGGCTTCATTTTGTAAGCAAAATCACACTCACACCTAGGTACTATGAGCACGTGTTGACGACCTTTAGAAGATTTCCACGTTCACAAGAAAAATACTTGCAAACGTCTTGATGTTGGTGATCTCCTTGATGTTTTACTTAAATGGCCTCGCAAACAAATTGTAGATTTTGAAATTGTAAACATCATTTCGTTTTTTGCTTACCCATCTTTGCATTCATTGCATTTCTTTGATATGAATTGGGCAAAGACTGCCCCACTGACCCAGCCAGCGGATTGTTTTCCGATGTCATTAGGTATCTTATTTTATTCAAAGTGATGTTGTTGTTTCTGTTGGCTCAAAAAAAAAGAACTTGCCACTCTGGAGACTCTTGTTCTCATGGAATACCTTGCTACATAAGAACAGATAAAATCGTTTCATCCACAACTATCAATCGAACTATGACCTTTGAAAGGGAAGAAAAAGATAATATGATATTCGCGTTGCTCCTTGTGGCAATGTTCTTTACTCAGTCACGCCTATCCACTGTCCGAGACAGCGACTCCGCATTTGAGGATTCTACTTATATACCAAGATAACCTTTTTTACTTATCCTATTCAGTACGGTTAGTTATAAGCATAGCAAATTTAGCATTTTCCCTCGCATTTGCAGGACTTTGGATCTGGATAAAGAAAATCTAATTGCTTCTTGAGATAATTAGTCCTATTTTAATGAGATTAAAAGGAGAAGTTGCTCCCGCCGCGAGAGAAAGAGGCGAAAAGGGACGCAACAGAAATACACAAATGCGATTAAGAAAGAACTGAGTGATGAGTATGCATTTGGTAAGTCTGCACTTTTCTGCTCTAATTAGGTGCTTAATGCTATTTTCCATTACTTGAGAAAAATGTAAAGAAATACAATTTGTGTTGCATTGAAGAGTGATTTTGTTGATGCGCCCTTTGCATATTAATTTGAGTTGATGTCTCCTTTCGTTATCGGGAAATTAGAAAAATCGAAATTTGATTTTTTTTTGTGTGGAATTTGTTGTGCAATTATTTCGTAATGGCTTTTAGAACGAAAAAATAGAAAATTCTTAGTGGACATTTTGGAAAATTCCGGAAAGACACGAAAATTTTTTGATGATTTAATGATTTATAGCTGTTGGTGAACATTAGAGGCCCTACACGCTCGATTCCCTGCGTAGTATAGATGGTGTGCTGTGCCCCACTTTTCGGAAGGCGTGATAATGTTTGAATTTGCTCAAAAACGATACACATTGTGACTCAACGGCAACGCTCGCCGATGCAACTATTTCTACGCCAGTTAATCAAATTTGTACATTGTTTGCAATCACCATAGCGACAATATTCATACCTCGAACCCGACTACGAGGTGGCCCTTTATTTTTTTTTTAAATTCATAATTTTGATTACGATTGATTGCTCCTTTCTAAATCTCATTATTTCTTAATTCGTATTTTAATCTTGACTTCAAGATCTACATACATATAATTTCTTTTAGTTATTTTTATTAATTTGATTGAGAATTTAATTTATCTTACTTAATATTAGTTTATTAAAATAATAATAAATATTGTCAAAATTTACATATTTGCCTAAATTAATCCAAGTGTCAAAATTATTATAGACTTAAAAATGATTACTATAATCATTAGTTTTAGGACGTAACAGAGCTAAAGAGGGACAATGATGGTATATAAATATTTTGGGGATATTATAAAAATAAAAATATGGAGCTGTTTAAAAGCAAGGAGCTGTCTTCAAATTATATTTGATGACAAAGAAGGGGGCTAATCAATATCGCTATAAACAATGTTCAAGTGATTTTCAGACATTTCTGTCCTAATCAAATTTCAATATTAGGAAAAATATCATCTTTTTCCATAATTACAAAATGAAAGTAGGTATCTAAGTAACATCAGTTCGTTATGTCCTCAGCAAGAAACCCCCACCCCCTTGTCTATCGAACTAGGTTGTGCAAAATGCAAGCATGCAAGCTTAAGATCAATGGACAGGGACACTCTTCAGTTTTCACTGCACGGACTGATTCATGCTGTTGTTTTTGGTGGTCATTCTAGCTTACCTTTTTTGTGCCATTTAGTAAAGTGCAACAAAATATTTGATTACATACAAATATTGCGCTTGTTTTATGATATTCAGCGTAGTAAAATTCGAACGGGTTAATTGTTTATTAAAATTTTCATAATTTTGTGCCTTCTTCTAAATTTTACTGCGAACTTGCAGATGAAAAAATACTAAAATGGCGATTGTGGCGAACGGCTTATTAGATTGAAAAAAAAACAGAGAGCATGCTTGTGACCACACGCCAGATGTGAAACTTCTCTTGCTTAATGTGGATGTTAAATTGAACTGTGTTGTATGTAGTTGAATTTCATTAAGATATTTAATTTAAAAATCAAATCTTTTTAACATTATAATCTTAATACAGCGCAGTAGGTAATTATGTTCATTAATCTAAAAAGTTTTCATAACGCAATCCAATCCAAAGTTTTCTTTTTCGAGAGTTTTTGTTTACATTTTGTTTTCATATCGTCAACTGATTCAGTAGTCTAGTGTATGTATAAAACCTAGCTTCTTTAGTTCACTTCAGCGTGCCCATACAAGTATTCACTTTGACAATTAAGTTGAAAAAATAAAAAAAAATATCTTTCCATATAAAAATGCAAACCCACAAAATTTCATTGAACTCGGTTGAGTGGTTAAGAAGATCGACAGCAGCGCCACCTATCGGGTCCAAAATTATCCTATCCATCAAGTTACAATGAACCATACACACCTACAAAATTTCATTCGAATCGGTTTAGTGGTTAAGAAGATCGACAAGAGCGCCACTTATCGGGCCCAAAACTATCCTATCCATCAAGTTACAACCAACCATGCCCACCCACAAAATAAAATTAAAGTCGGTTGATTGGTTAAGAAGATCGACAAGAGCACCACCTATCGGGTTCAAAACTATCCTATCCATCAAGTTACAACCAACCATGCCCACCTACAAAATTTCATTCGAATCGGTTGAGTGGTTAAGAAGATCGACAGGTCCAAAACTATCCTATCCATCAAATTACAACCAACCATACACACCCACAAAATTTCATTAAAATCGGTTGAGTGGTTAGGAAGATCGACAACAACGCCACCTATCGGGTCCAAAACTATCCTATTCATTAAGTTTCAACCAACCATGCCCACCCACAAAATTTCATTGAAATCGATTGAGTGGTTAAGAAGATCGACAACAGCGCCACCTATCGGGTCCAAAACTATCCTATCCATCAAGTTTCAACCAACCATACCTACCCACAAAATTTCATTAAAATCGGTTGAGTGGTAAAGAAGATCGACAACAGCGCCACCTATCGGGTCCAAAACTATCCTATCCATCAACTTACAACCAACCACACCCACCCACAATATTTCATTGAAATCGGTTGAGTGGTTAAGAAGATCGACAACAGCGCCACCTATCGGGTCCAAAACTATCCTATCCATCAAGTAACAACCAACCATACCTACCCACAATATTTCATTGAAATCGGTTGAGTGGTTAAGAAGATCGACAAGAGCGCCACCTATCGGGTCCAAAACTATCCTATCCATCAAGTTTCAACCAACCATACCCACCCACAGAATTTCATTGAAATCGGTTGAGTGGTTTAGAAGATCGACAACAACTCCACCTATCGGGTCCAAAACTATCCTATTCATTAAGTTTCAACCAACCATGCCCACCCACAAAATTTCATTGAAATCGATTGAGTGGTTAAGAAGATCGACAACAGCGCCACCTATCGGGTCCAAAACTATCCTATCCATCAACTTACAATGAAACATACACACCTACAAAATTTCATTCGAATCGGTTTAGTGGTTAAGAAGATCGACAAGAGCGCCACCTATCGGGCCCAAAACTATCCTATCCATCAAGTTACAACCAACCATGCCCACCCACAAAATAAAATTAAAGTCGGTTGATTGGTTAAGAAGATCGACAAGAGCACCACCTATCGGGTTCAAAACTATCCTATCCATCAAGTTACAACCAACCATGCCCACCCACAAAATAAAATTAAAGTCGGTTGATTGGTTAAGAAGATCGACAAGAGCACCACCTATCGGGTTCAAAACTATCCTATCCATCAAGTTACAACCAACCATGCCCACCTACAAAATTTCATTCGAATCGGTTGAGTGGTTAAGAAGATCGACAGGTCCAAAACTATCCTATCCATCAAATTACAACCAACCATACACACCCACAAAATTTCATTAAAATCGGTTGAGTGGTTAGGAAGATCGACAACAACGCCACCTATCGGGTCCAAAACTATCCTATTCATTAAGTTTCAACCAACCATGCCCACCCACAAAATTTCATTGAAATCGATTGAGTGGTTAAGAAGATCGACAACAGCGCCACCTATCGGGTCCAAAACTATCCTATCCATCAAGTTTCAACCAACCATACCTACCCACAAAATTTCATTAAAATCGGTTGAGTGGTAAAGAAGATCGACAACAGCGCCACCTATCGGGTCCAAAACTATCCTATCCATCAACTTACAACCAACCACACCCACCCACAATATTTCATTGAAATCGGTTGAGTGGTTAAGAAGATCGACAACAGCGCCACCTATCGGGTCCAAAACTATCCTATCCATCAAGTAACAACCAACCATACCTACCCACAATATTTCATTGAAATCGGTTGAGTGGTTAAGAAGATCGACAAGAGCGCCACCTATCGGGTCCAAAACTATCCTATCCATCAAGTTTCAACCAACCATACCCACCCACAGAATTTCATTGAAATCGGTTGAGTGGTTTAGAAGATCGACAACAACTCCACCTATCGGGTCCAAAACTGTCCTATCCATCAAGTTTCAACCAACCATGCCCACCCACAAAATTTCATTGAAATCGGTTGAGTGGTTAAGGAGTTTTAGGCGGCGGCATAGTGATGGCGACAGGCCAATTTCCGTCACGCACTTCCGCTTGGTCATTTCCGCTTTGAAGAATCGATTTTACTCCCAAGTCGCGCCATAAGATGTTTCACATCAAAAATGTATTTCCCCAGAGCGATTTAATCGGTGATAAGTTTGCGTGAAAAAAAAACTTGAAAGTCAACGTGACGGATACCTACAGCTATGCCGGTAAGCTAAGTCCGCCACAAAATCTACCATTTCCGGAAGAGCGACACAATCAAGAATAGATCATTTAAATATCAATGAATTGAAATCCCATGTACATATATATGTACATACTTTGTTTCGGGAAATTCCAATATAGTGGACGTCGGCCCCAGCTTTAACCACGTTTTTCTTCTCCTTGCGAAGACTCCCAAGAAAGTCTTGGAAACTTATGTAAAACAATTTTTTTACTAAACATTCATTCGATGTTTGCAAAATTAATTAGCTACTACTTTAAACTAAAAACAATAAAACAGGAAGCGCTATCGGTTGAAAAGATCAAGTACATACACCGAGAAAAAACCTCAACATATTCGTGTTTAAATCAAATTCAAACAAATATCATTTGGTGCCAAAAGGATTTTTGTTTAATTTAAACTTGAACTACTTTATTACTTTTAATAATCTTTGTATAGTTGATTTTCAATTGAATCAACTCGATGTCTGTTTGAAACAAATGTATTCACTGTAATTTTTTTTAAACAGATACCTATTTGAATTAAACTGTTTTCCACGTCCGTCTAACAGAATCTAAATCAACATTTTTGAATGGAAATCTGTTTGAATTGAATTCAAAATATTTAATACTTTTGAATGAGTATCTATTTAAAACAAATGAAATTCTATTTTCCCTAGTTGATTGTGGTTGGAAAAGCTAAATAGAAATCTCTTTGAGTTAAAATTATTAATGCCTTAAATAAATATATTTGTATTTATTTATTTTTTTCATTTCGCGTATTTATATATTTTTTCAATTATGTAACCCATTTTAATTGAACTGCATCGCTCAGAATTGAAGTGGAACCTGGAAAAACATTATGTAAGCAAAGTAATCAAACAGCCGAATTCAATTTATACTGAATAAGTGTAGTTTTATTTGCCCATTTTTTATAAAAACTTATTTCTAAAATAACATTTTCCGTTATTAATTGGATAAATATGTAAAGGAGGACTTGTAAAATAGGAAATATTCTTTATTTTAAGGGTCTTACACAGCTTTGTACCTGTTTCAAAAGACTGAAAATGCTTATCAAATTTTGTAACCTCAATAGAACAACAGTATACATAAAGGTCAATGTCGTTAGTTAAAAGTAGTCCTGTTAAATGAAATATTAGCGAAAAAAAGAAGATATTAGATACTAAGAACACAACCGTTATCTTAATTAACATTTACCTACCTTATTTTCAGATTTTCATTTGATTTTTTTATTGTAAATTTATCTCAGTGTAGGTATAGAAAAGCATAAACCATTTTATTTAATTAAAAATGCGTTGAAAGAAGCATAGAAGATATGGAAGGAAGGGCAGAAAATGTTAGGTAGTTTCAACTTCCAACAGCTTTAAAAAAAAAAAAAAAAAAATATTTTGGCGGGACAGGTCTATGGGACCCAAGGCCTAGCTTCTCACAATCATTCGTTTTGTATGGGTTTTCAATTTTTGGGACGAATGGAAGGGATCTACAATTTTACGCCGAGTCCAAACGGCTAATTGAGAAGCTCATTCATGACAGTTTTACTCTCCGATGTTTGTCAGACGTTCGCGAGAGGTGGCGCAGTGGAAAAAAAAAACCTTAAGATGTAATTTGGCCCTTTCGGGACTCGAACCTGAGACCCCTCGCTTAGTAGCCCAACACACTACCATTAAGACACTGCGCCGACCCCTTTGTTGGCTTACAACAAATAAATTTCATTACGTATAATTTGTAGAAATTTCTGTTTGCCAGATTAAAGAATCATTTGCACTGTTGTAATGCAAAGAATAAATCAGAAAACCTGTACAATTTACTTACGAATTTATAAATGCTGGGGCTAAATAACAGGGTATTTAAATTCACTCATTTTACTAGATCCAATACCGTCATTTTGGATGGTTGGGGAACACTCCTCTTCGAAATGATATTAAGGGACGATTCAGTTAGCTAGTGCTCGAGATCATTGGCATAATATACATAGACTGCCAGTGATATGTCAGTTCAACACAAACTCTGCCCAAAAAATGATGCCTACATAACCAGCGCTCTTAGTTCAAAGCAAAAAAAATTATAACAAAATGCCAACCATCTTGGATTTCTTCCTTGAAATTCAAATTTTTTCGGAATTTTTACAATATATAGAATATATACAATATATACAATAGAAAATGCGCTAACTCAACTATTTAATAATAACAGATAAAATTTTATTAAAAAGTAATATTAATGCATTTACTATCCCATAAATTATATTTATAAATTTATTAATTAATTTATTACGTTGCTTCAAATTTGTTTCGTTTTTTTTTAATATACAATATCACCTTTGCGTATATTTTAATCAACAAAGATTTCTGGAAGTTTCACAAATTTTAATTGTGTCCTTATGTGGGTTTTTTGGTAACCTTTTGTTTTAATCTTAATAAAATTTGAGTTTTTAATTTTACAGGAAGTTAATTATTATTTACATTTGGTACATTTAATTGTTTTAATTAGTATGTGCTCTACGAATCCACTTATAAACAATAATCTCTTTAAATGGTGAGTGAAGAAGAAGAAGACGCAATGTTGGTATTTATGCAAAAAATAAAGTTTGCAGACGAACGCATTTCATTATGAATAAGAAGCCGTTTATAAGCTGAAGCAAACTGCGTAGCTGTTGGGTTATTATTAAAATCACCTCCAGATCTTATGCTATTGCTTTCGATTCTGAATGATCTTGCGACAACTTATAAGACGAAATAAGTGCTATTTTTTGTCTTCAACGTATTTTTAAAAGGGTATTTTTTTACTAATAATGTAGCCCATGAAACATTCTTTATTTTGTTTCTTCTAATTTTGTTTCAATTTATTATTTGAACCACGAGCGCTAGCGGTATTATTGGAACCAATGCGAAGTTGGGCTATACTAGCAATACAATCGGCCTTACCAATAATCAAATTTAGTCTGGCAGTTAACGCAAAGACTCCAGACTTTCCAAAATCGCTTTACCAATAAACAAATTTAGTCGTCAGGTTATCCCTAACTGTAGGATTGATTTTAGTAGTAAATCAAAATATGGTATTATATCTTAGGAGCAAGAAGTGTCAATCGGGAACTTCAAGTAACTACAATTTTTGATATAATTAAATAAAACTGTGTAATGGCGTTTTCGACTGAAGAAAAGAATTGCCCTTTCTGTGAAAAGAGCAAATCTAGAAGTGCTCTTGCTATGTTTTTCATGTTTCATTGAAAAAGAAAGTGCACTTCCATGTCAATTCTCAACACGAAAGAAGTGCCCTGAATTCACCAACACACACAAGCAAAATGTCAGATTGAAATGTTTGCTGTGCTATTAAAACACAAATTTTGTGCTCGTTATCGAAAAATATCAAATTATGAGTGCAAATGTAAATTTCAAATAAAATGTATTGATTTGGCCAATGGAAACATTCATATTTAATGTACAACGCAAAAAAAGTACCAAAGGAAAAGAGAGAATGCAAAAACTGTACTCAAATGTAACATTTTAAAAACACATATACCTAAACGAATATGTCCCGACAGTTTTGATGAAACTCTTCTGTAACCGGTTAAAAACTTTTACAAAACGTTTATTAATACGGAGGTAGTTAAACTCGGTTATCTAAACAAAGCGTTATTTGTCACAAAGCATTTTTTTCACACTCTTCGTGCGAATTACTCCGCTTAACTGAAAAGCCTGGTTAACTGAAGAAAAAATAACCTGTACAACAGAAATTATTAATTCAAAATTCGTTTGTTTACATTTTTGTTTGTTTTGCTCTATTTACACGTTTTCGATGTCTCGTTTTGTTTTGAGTTTTATTTTATAAAATCTTGACATACCTACCTATTAGAAATAAATGTGTTGTTTTTTATATTTGAGCTTGATACATAAGTAAAATCGGATTTAATTTTCGTCTGAACTCCTGTTAAATGGTTTTGGTTTTTCAAAAGTAAAGCTGAAAAAGAAAATTAAAAAAATTAAATGACCAAATAAATTAAAATACCGTATTGAACAATAGGAGCACAATATCCTATATCCACACCTAGACACTTGAAACAAATTGGCAACACCAGTCCAATGAACAAAACTTAGATCTGATACAACGGAATGATTGGATCGCTTTGATAGGATCCTTTTCCTAGGTATCGTATTGCAACTAATACTAATGTTTCCACCAAAAGTGCTCCTCCGCGATTTGTCCGTGGAACAAATTCTTCCCTTGCGATTTCCACAATGAAGCACACTATCGGTTAATCAAACTTATAAATAGTTTTAATAAACTTTTTACCAGATACTATACTCCACCAGTAATAAACAAACCTATAGTGGCAAAAGAACTCTCGTTCGTCATATATTTTATCCTTTGAGAGGTTGCCGATTCTTCAACAGATATAAGGTCCATAAAAATATCTTCGTCTCGACTTGAATTCATTCTCAATCTTTATTAAATTTTTTGAAAAACAAAACTTACTGCATGAAAACAAAAACAAATGATTTGCCATCTGATAACTGACAACGATTGACAGCAAATTTGTAATAGATTCAACAGAAAGTCTTCGTGCTAGTAAATGCTGTACATTTTAATTTAAACTGGCAGTCAACTAATAGTCGACATTAGTGTTTGATTATTAGTAAGGCCGAATGTCTTTCTCAACATTAACCCTCTAGTTAGCGATGTTCTGACAACTTTATTTGTTTATTGGTACAGGACAATGATAAAAGTGTTCAGTATTTGTTTACCTAAGCTGCCAGACTAAAGTTGATTATTGGTAAGGCCGAAAGTAAATATATCAGCAGGAAGTCTTGGTCAGTGTTCAAACCGTCAGTTCTTTGCCTCTTATGGATGTTTTCCTTGTCTTGTTCTTTTTGAGCGACCTATTTCACCGTCACGATGTCCATGTCACACCCTTATTGCTCCGAGTACGTGTTTATTTCGAAAATACGCGAATAAAGAAACCTATCTGCGCCTCACATAAATATTATACCTATATGAAACCAACCAAGCTTAAGATAAAGTGACCAAACCACCATTTGCTGATCCATTCATTGTAGGCAAAAGAACGACTTGCCTCATACATTCATCTCCACAGCCATGCCCAATATAATGGAATGCGAACATTAGTCATCAACACCTTAACCCTCAGCTTATCTTTTACCTACCAGAGTTTGGAATGTCATGCTATCTACTAATAATTCATAAAACCCACCCCACTGCAGCAAAATCATATACCGTCGTCATCGTGAGTGGTCGGAAGGCCATTATGTCACAAGGTTAGAAGGTACTTTAACCCGAAATGGGGTGGTTTTTGGTGCAACTTACCTACCTCGCTTTCTTTATCCATGTAATGAAAAAGTGTTGCTGACCATATGGCAGAAATCTCACCAACTCTACCGAGAATATCGGACCAAAAGAACTCGGCAACGACCGAATGCAACCCGAAACGTGCTTAAAAGCATTTTCTCCTCACCGACACAGATAATGGGATTCGAGAAGAAACTTTGTATAACATGCTTAACATTGCCAACGCAAAAATGTAAAGATAAACACATCCTTCCAAAGTGCACGTACCACGTAGTTCTGGGCTACACAGCTTTAAGTCCCACAACCGCAATCTGCTTACCCAAGCATTTGCATTTGAATTTGAAGCCACATTTAGCTCTTATCGGGTCGCTTGTCTATCTCCTTAACTGCTAAATTTAACTGGATAAGAGCCGTGGAACATATGGAAGCAGCAAATCCTTAAAACTTTCCGACTTGCATAACTTTTTTGCAGGCATAAACTCAAATGGAAAGCTATGCTTTTCCTTTCTTCACTGATGGGGGGAAGTTGAAGTAAGGTGGAGCTTTTCGCTGCAATCCAAAGGGGAAGTTAATGTGTTTAAGCTTCAAGGAATGAAGGGGTCTTCAAAGTTCAAACTGCAATCAAAAAGGGGAAGAAAGGGGAAGTGAAAGTATTAAAGCTTCAACGAATGAAGGGGTCTTCAATCTGCCTGAAAACTGTGCTTTTCCTGCCACCCCAGATGGGGAAGTTAAAGTCCTAGGCACTGCTTTTCGTTGCATCCTGAAAGGGGAAACTGGAACTTTATAAAGAGCTTTAGCTTTAGAGGGGTATTCTATGTTTTTCGCCCCTCATGTGGATTGTAAGCCTCTCCGTCTATAAGTGTGCCCTGCACTTTCAGTGAATGAGCGAAGTTCATCAGACACTCAGATAAAGAATGAACCAGCCAACTGGTTGATATGTGTTCATTGTTCAGTGGCCCCCTTAGTCGCTAACGGAACCACGTGCTGAACGGTTTTCCATTTCGAGTAGACGTTTAACCTTTAAACCAAATGGCGTTTTCCCATAAGGAATTACGTAACTAAGAAGCTTCACCTGCATGTCCTTGTGAATGATGCAACACCGACTTTGTCAAACTCTTCAAATGCGTTGCTTTGTTAAATGGTATTATGTGCCCCAAGTAGCCATTAGTATTCATAAATTCAAGGCAATTTGAATGGTTTCACTTTAATGGCGTTGCCGCCACCCTCGTCAAGTGCGAAAACCTCCAAAAATACCATTCTCTTGGTTAAGAACAAACATCCTATCGCCTGAGTTGAGGGTTCTATTAATATTTTTCAATCAATCCTCTGACTAGCGCTCCTTTCTTTCTATTCACCCAATTCCTTCAGGAGGGACGAGGACCGAGGAGTCGTCTAAATTATGCCAATAAATATCCTTTAAAGCTTTTTCTGACTAGAAATGGATTTTTCTTTTTCGTAATCATTTCTGCGCCTGGTGGGTGGCGTAGTCTTCTTCGAGCGAACCAAATCGACTTATCCCCCAAACAGAAGAAAAAAAAGTAAAAAATCCTGGAACGGAAACCAAAGGTGAAAAATGTAATCGTACTTTTGTTATTGACCTCGTTTGGCGTTTGGCTTTCACAAGAGGAGTGAAAATTTATTTGAATATCTACCGACGGAGCGGCTGCAGTTGAATGTGTATCGCACGCATATAGATTAAGATGGATTTTTTTTTGAATTCCGATACAATCGATAGTGTATGTTGTTGGATTAGATGATTTTCTTCCGAGATTGAATACATTTAAGGAAGAATGTAAACGAAAGTGAGTTCGTATATCCATGCGGGGTGGAAGATACTCTAAATTTGTTTAATACGATATTTGATACGTGGCACACCATCATCGGATGTTGGTAGAAATTTAATACAGCACAGCCTTGTTATTGTTAGTCGATGATTATCCTTTCTTGATGGATAGTGTTGGGGGTTGTATTTCCAACAGCAGAATCGATCATAAAATATGGAATACAATAAGGAAGACAGCTTGGGAATATTATAATGGAAGGAAACGATGCTTGTCATTTGGGATAGATAAATTAACCTTTCGTTAACAGCTGTTGCTCACAAAGGCGAGAGAATTCGCCCTCGTCGGAGTGTTGACTGATGGTGAATGTCGTGATTGCAGAAGCTTGACTTTTAAAGTAGTCGAGCGACAATTAAATTTAATAATTAAGTTTCGAGTGGCCGTTGTCGTCTTTTGTCGTTAGGAAATCTGTCTTATAACTTGGGGCTGGTGTGAAAAATTAATGTGTACCTGTTAGAATTCTAGGAAGCCCTTGTCTGTGTCTCTAATCTATATAAATTGTGAATGGTTGCTTGCCGTTGTTTGTTTACTACGCTTAAATCCTCCATGGTTTTGTTTACACTCAAGCACCCGGTCGCATACAATTTTGATTATTCAATATGATTTGGAGGAGGAGCGTGGAACACCCGCAATTAAGAAGTTCAAGCTTTGATAATACTTACATGCGCATAATAAATAAATCGGCTTTGAGAGCACTTATCTGACAGGTCTGGTATCTGGTTGTGAGGTGTAGTTGCACGCACAGGCTTACTAAGTAAGTAAAGTTATTCATTTATTTACATTTCAATTCAATTCACTCAACATGATTATTAGTAGAGATGTAACGGATAGTGATTTTCAAAATACCGGATATTCGGCATACACTTTGGCCGGATAGCCGAATACCCGGCGGACGAATACACTGTCGAGTTAATCATCAACAGTTCCCAGTTTTAACAAAATTTGCGAAGGTATATCTTTCATCACCAAGTAGCAGCGTATACAGCGAAATACTGTTATCGGAAGCTGGCTTAGTAAATGAAAATAAATGCAACCGTCTTTTACCGGATGATGCAGAAAAACTTATTTTTATTCACCATAATCTGCTTCAATTAATTATAAGTACTAATTTTGTTACTTATTTAAGTACTGTTAATAAAAAAAAAACTTTTTCAATCGACTTCTTGTTTTTATGTTTTATTTTACCTATCCGGTATTCGCCGAATACTTACTCTCTATCCGGCAATCCGGATAAAATACAAAATATGAATTTAAGAGCAATCCAAAGCCTGGTTCGCAGATTTATAAATGTAGGTAAGTATTATGTATTTTATTAATAAATTCAACTTTCGATAAATAGCGAAATATAAAGATACGCTTAAATATTTAAACATGTTCTCTTATTAATAACATTCTATACTTGTAAGCTGCTTTTTTTATGTGAAACATCTTATGGCGCGACTTGGGAGTAAAATCGATTCTTCAAAGCGGAAGTGCGTGACGGAAATAGGCCTGTCGCCATCACTATGCCGCCGCCTTAAACTCCTTAACCATTCAACCGATTCGAATGAAATTTGGAGGTGGGCATGGTTCATTGTAACTTGATGGATAGGATAATTTTGGACCCGATAGGTGGCGCTGTTGTCGATCTTCTAAGCCACTCAACCGATTTCAATGAAATTTTCTAGGTAGGTATGGTTGGTTGTAATTTGATGGATAGGATAGTTTTGGACCCGATAGGTGGCGCTCTTATCGATCTTCTTAACCACTCAACCGAGTTCAATGAAATTTTGTGGGTTTGCATTGTTATATGGAAAGATATTTTTTTTTAGTTTTTCAACTTAATTGTCAAAGTGAATACTTGTATGGGCACGCTGAAGTGAACTGAAGAAGCTAGGTTTTATACAGACACTAGACTACTGAATCAGTTGACGATATGAAAACAAAATGTAAACAAAAACTCTCGAAAAAGAAAACTTTGGATTGGATTGCGTTATGAAAACTTTTTAAATTAATGAACATAATTACCTACTGTGCTGTATTAAGATTATAATATTATAAAGATTTGGTTTTTAAATTAAATTTCCTATTAAAATTCGACTACATACAATACAGTTCAATTTAACATCCACATTTAGCGAGAGAAGTTTCACATCTGGCGTGTGGTCACAAGCACGCTCTCTGTTTTTTTTAATTACTAAGGGTTTTCTAGTCACACTCATTTAAAGGTTGGATAGTTTACTGAATAACAAAAAAAAAATTATCCTCTGCGGTCTGAATATACCTAGGGCATATTCGCATATACCTACTTAAGATATAAAAGCAATCTTCTTACGATTTAAGGTTCCAGAGCGTACAGAATTGATTGAAGTTTTTATTATAAGGGTTAACATTTAAGGAAAGGAGCCCATGCTTTGCTTTGAATATCAAGGATATTCCAATCACAGTTTAGTGAGTCGTGGAAATAGTTTTTGCGGTTTACATTAAAGTTAAGCTGTCTGTATGATAACATATCTTAAGACTCCTTAGCCTTATGATGAACGTAACTCAAATAAAGTTTTCATTTTTCTTAATAATGCGGTAGAGTTGGTCTTTTAAATTACGTAGGTGGTTCGTATCAATATGTAAAGTTTCGCCGCACTTGCTGCCAATAGTTTGCTATCTTTCATACCACCAGTCCTTATTCCTCAACTCATACAAAAGCATTTTTTTTAAGTCTAGATTCCTTATAATTACTGCATATCATATTTATGTAGTCAGTCTGTGACTTGAGTGCGTTCGTTAGGAGCTTTTGGGGTCCGGTTTTCAAGTATACAGCTTAATCTTCCTTTTAAATGCATGTTATAAATATTAAATAATTTTTTTTTTTAATTAATTCAATTAGGTTTAACAATTTAAATCTTTATATATATAATTCTACTGTACGTGTGTATGTCACTGAACTCCTCCTAAACGGCTGGACCAATTTGAATAATTTTTTTTGTATGCGTTTGGGTAGCGCCCTGGATGGTTTAGAAGCCGATTGGTCAAAATTGGACAAAGGGGCGTGGTATCGCCCATACAAAAATTATATTCGAAATCTTATATCTTGAAAACCACCGAATCGATCTAGTTCAAATTTACACATAATCTTAGGTATTGGCCCAAGAGTATTTCTGTGAAGATTGGTCAAAATTGGACAAAGGGGCGTGGAACCGCCCATACAAAAAATACATTCAAAATCTTATATTTCGAAAGCAAACGAATCGTGACTTCGAGTTATTAAGTAAAATACAAAATTGAAATATTTATTTGGAATATATAAGACAAAAAAAGTTGTAACAATATCACACTCCACTGTTCATACGAAACATACAAACACAGTGCCCCAAAAATCGATGTATTATTAAAAAACAAAATTCTAAAAAAAAAACGCCTTTTTGTACGGAGCCTTTTGATATTTTCGGTTTCGCATTTCAATGAATATTAAGTGTATTATACATACAACAATGCCACGTCTTCGTGAACGAGGAGGAAATATTGGTCGACGTACTCCGAATTCACAACTAGTCCAGAAAGGTCGGCTAAATAGATCGGCAGAAGATAAATTGACGGACAATGCAAATTTAAGAAACCAGGCTGTAATAAAACATGTAAATGAAAATCAAGAGCAACGCAACGAACGTCTTCGAGCCAATGCATTAAGACAAAGACTGGCCCGTCAAAGAGTCACCGATACATTTAGAACACGTGAACAACAGCGTTTGCAAGTGTATCGCGCATTGACACGTGAATCACTTCTTCACCTTGCGTTTGAATATGAGTCGGACATCGACTATTCGTCATATTCACAAATTGTAATCGGTTCTATGAACAAACAATGCCAATACTGTCATGCACTCAAATACAAAGGTGAATCGGCCGGTTTCTGCCGCGCGTCTGGAAAATTTTGTATTGCCACCATTGAATTCGCCGCCAGAACCATTGAAAGCACTATTGGCTGGAGCTACATCACAATCCAAATCGTTTTTGCGTAAAATTCGCAAATTCAATTTCAAATGACCTCATTTAAGATAGTATAGTTTTGGGCCCTAATGGAAACAAAGTGCAATCAAAAACAATTCAAATAGAAAACCTTGGATTAAAAATTAATAAATAAATATTTTGGCGCGACAGGTGTGTGGGACCCAAGGCCTAGCTTCTCACAACCATTCGTTTTGTCTGGGTTTTCAATTTTTCGGACGAATGGAATCTAGAGCTTTACGACGAGTCCAAACGGCTCTTTCATGACAGTTTTACTCTCGGACGTTTGTCAGACGTTCGCGAGAGGTGGCGCAGTGGAAAAAACCTTAAGATGTAATTTGGTTCTTTCGTTAACAAAGCCATTTGCAAAAAATAATCGGGATAGAAATCGGGATATGGCACTTGCCATATAGGTACAAAATAATTAAATTACTATAGGTATCTGGACATTTATGAAGCCTTGAATTTTTGTAAATGGTGTTCAACACAATGGGGCAGTAACCAAAAAGGGCGCCGTTGCACCTCCCTTAAAAACGACTCTGCGATTTGTGGCGGGACTTAATACGAAAGGCACGGGCAGCGCCGTGGGAGTACAGCTAGTATACCTATATATTTATAACTATAGCTTTTATTAGGGCTAGGAAAACGATCAAGAGGTTAGATGAACGCGTGTACCTTCGTCGAGATCGGTGGTAAGACAGACGTGAAACACTGCTGTCATTGTGTAGCTGTTGGTAGCAGTGTCACTACTCGGTTACAGTGTGTAACAGTAACTAGGTGTATTTAGAGGCAGATTGAAGAGATTTTTTTTTATAAAGTTCCTATGGAATTTTTCGATTTCTTCGTACCTACTCTTAAGAACCCCAAACTTGAGAAGCATTGAAAAAAATGAATTTAAGAACTGAATTTATTACCTTATATTTTGCAAATAAAATTATTCTTTTGTTTGAAAACACATTTTAAGAGCTATTGGCTTTTGTAAGTGTTTGTCTAAATTTAAAGTAGAATTCATAGTTTCACTCCCAAATATTTAACCTCTTTAGCTGTTTCTATGAAATGACCATCATATTTCCATTGCCTTCCACAGGCTTACTATTTGGAAAGGAAAATGTAGGAGGAAACCTTTCCTTTCTTTTCCGTAAATCGGCTGAATTCGAGCGGTCTTCATACCATAGAGAAGAGTCTTCTTCAGTCAACTATCTTCTTTTAATAAAGATGGAAAGGCAGGGAAACTGTTTATTGCTTTTGCAATTAAAATGACTGCTGATATGTCTGCATAAATAAGACAGTGTCTAAATTGAAAAGTACAATAAAAAAATGTAACGAACGCTCAAAAACTGTTAGCGCATAAACAAGGACAGGAACCTTAAGTATAATTCAATAAACAGCACATATACAATTTAACAGAATACGCTAAAGTACATGGGTACTTACAACATTTTATCGGTCGATGATTGTTAATATGCAAACACTACACGTACCAATAATACAGAAGCAGTTAGTTGTCGTGCGCAAAACAACAGCTGTAAGACACAAACAAAAACCAGAACTTAATAATAAATAATTAATAACGACACGAAGGGGCTCCACTGTCGATGGCATTCAACTCGAGAAAACCATATTTCGCTGATATAGGCTATTTTATTTTTAACCTTTGAACTTCAACTCAGTTGGCATTTGACGTGTTTACTATGATTACATTATTATTATACAAGAAGAGCCGCAGCAGGATAAATCTATAATTCCTATGTAAATAATATTGCGTGACCTAATTCACCCGGAAGGGATCCTTTTAGGGGGTACGCATTGTCTAATTTTTCTAAGAATTTACTTTATTCCTGAGGGATGTCGAGGAAAATTAGATTTCTCTACATCAACTACGCGAAAACAAACAAAAAGCGAAACAAACCAATTTATATCTAAAATCACGTGCAAGCATTCCACTGTATATCCTATTCGGTATCTGAAACCGAAGTAAATCCATTCCGTTGCCACCAACCGGCAGGGCGAAATGTATCCCGAATTCAAATGCGAAACCAAGAAAACAATTTATCATCCCGTTATGACAGCGAATTCTAATTAAATTCCTCTCGGAAAGTTTTACAATTCCAGCATCACTGTACGATTGTATCTACCTTCCATGGAGACCCATCCACTCCCCCGCTTGCCCCCTACTATGACTATATTACTTGTTTCTGGTTTGACCTTTATAAGTTTATTGTTTCGTCGCCGCCTTCGGCTGAGATAACAAGGTACGAAAACAAGGAGATTTCCGTTAATTTCCTTAATTATAATTATTTAAGTTTGGTTATTTTACAAAACCAAAGCTAGGGCGATATATTTCAGATTAGTTCTCCATTTGGATTAGGAAGTAGAACTTTGAAAAGCCTGGAAAATTTGTTACTTAACTTTGACAGTCAGAGAGCACTTTTAAGATGTGCTGAGCTTCCTTACGAAACATAATTTCTTTTAATGGTAAAATCATAATCTCGTCCCAAAAATGTAAAACCCACACAAAAACGAATGGTTGTGAGAAGCTAGGCCTTGGGTCCCACTGACCTGTCGCCCCAAAATATTTATTTATTTTTATTTAAAATCATAATCGATGCAGCCATCATCAAGTGGCGATCTTAAGGGAACAAATCTTCGTATAATTTTTCTCCTGTTTGGAGATTTTCGAAGGAGAGGATTCACTGCGTTGATCAAGTCAACTGTTGCGCATTGAATCAACTTTTTTTTTTATTTGTTTGATTTGTAACCAAGAGCGGTTTAAAATTTTGTTTTACAGAAGTTATCGATAGATGGTGTTGAAAACTTATTCCAACGGCAAAATTCATTCTTAGTAACATATTAAACGTTTTATTAGACTTTATATGCTTCGACTCTAAACACCACAATGTAGTGAACTTATCTTAAACTCATAGTAAAAACTGATTCATTTCAAGTTACTCGCTATAGTGGAGTTATATTTCACAACCACAAAGCTATGTCGTCGTTAAGTTATACTTTTCCCTCTCAGCTTAGAATCGAGCCAAGTGACAAACCGCAAATTGTGTCATTGAAGAGGACTCTAATCACGGAGTAGCTCATAATCATTTTGCTGAGGAAGTTCAGAATTTTGATTCGATAAAGAGAGCTTATTAAACGTCCCAAAGCATAAAATATTACACTCCTTTCTATAGTCAAGACAAGATTATTGTGGTAAGACTATATATATGAAAGGTTTGCCTGCATTTTGTATGTGTTTTGATAGTATATACAACTAATAACACATCTAATCATCCCAGACTCAACGACTTCGCCAAAACACCATTCCATTTGTTATGCAATGCAATTAAGTCACAGGCTCTATTTAATTAATCAGCCTTTATATCTCGTAACTTCTTAAATCCACCTACTTCAAACCTACCAAAGATACCTTAAGAAACATGCTTGCTGGACATACAAAATTAGTAGCTCAACCGCACACTAAATCCTAAAGCTTTATAAAATTGGTTGAGTTCGGTAGCATAAGAAAGTTTAGGTATAAGAACTACAGTACCTACCTTAAAAGATTATTTGTTTTTTCCCCCTTCGATGGATTGTTAGATTCTGCAACTTAGATATAACGTATCAAACAATTGTTTTGTCATAACAACTTTTGGCAGATTACTTTCCAATGAAAGATCCTGCATTTTCCGCAATTTTGACACGGTTAATCTTATCTCGCTAAGTCGAACGGTTTCGTTCTTTGTAGTCGGCGCAACAAATTGCTCTCATCCAAAATTTGTCGGACTGTATTGTTGATTATGTCCGATTAGTCGGTTTCTATGCTTTTTCGCGAAGCTTCTAGTTTCAGCTTTGATTGTTGGAGTTCCGAGATCCCTGTAGATGTCGTCTTGAATGCTTTCCAACTAACCAGTACCTACATTACCTTAAAAGTGTAAACACACTCTACCTACAGTGCTTTTCAAAAATTACGATATTTACGATTTTGGCAAGCCAAAAAACATGATTTTCAAAAAAAAATTATAACAATCATTCATAAAAGTTCACAATAATTCATAAAATTTCGCAGCGTCATTTAATTAATTTTTATTTTTATCATTCAATAAACTTCAAACTAGACAGAAATGATTAAATCTAAATTTAAACTAACATTTATCTTATTCTGGCTTACTGGCTCTTGGCACTCTTAACTTATCAATATACATAGAAATATTGCTTTTTTGCCTTAAATCTATCTATATCTATGATTTGCTTTGGTTTTTTTTTCAAAAGACTTGCAAAAACTTGACGCTTTATTATTTCTGACTTTATTTATAACTAGATACTTAAAACTAAAACTAAAACCTAAAACTAATCAGGGTGGTGAGCAATCTCACCGATTTGTCACCATCCTGATCGTGTCCATGGGTGTCTAGCAGTCGCCAAAAAGCTTCACCTGCGCCGTCGGTACTCGAGCGAGGCCATAAGTGTCGGTAAAGTCTCGGAGACACTAATTCATGTTGACGATCCCTGACACCCCCTACACTAAGTTCAAATAGCATAATTTCTAGCTTAAGATTAAGGAGGATGATACATAAGTAGCGCTCCGGTCCGGGAAAGCGTGTTTAGCCTCACCTCTTCGTCAAGCCACCAAAATTCGGTGAACTGCTTTAAAGTTTAAAGTATCAATTTTGTCCCGTTCCGTAATTGAGGTGTTAAAATGGAGCTCTGAGCATTGGCGGCGTACCTGTCAGGGATGAACCGCTTATCCCTCGCGCCGCGGTGGAGATGGTACAATACCGGCACACCATTTCTTTTTTTGGCGTAACCCTTTCATATCTACTTGAAGGAATGTCTCAGGCGGGATAAAGCCAGACCGAAGCGTACTCTAGTAGTACATTAACTTGGGGTTACAAGCCCCTGTGATCAGGTTGTTGTCAATGGCCATCGCTCTTGCAACATGCTTTCGAATATTCTTAATTAGGAGGTCAATCCTATTCAGTCGAGAACCCTTGCATAGCGTCTTGTTGGGACAATATTTTATGTACTCAGATTCGGGAGTTCTAAACAACCCTAGACAGGCCCTGAGGCATTGCCTCTCAAACACCCGAATCTTTTCCATAGGTACTGGTCGAGCCGAATACCAATACCCATGCTTTCCAATAATGGATCATTTTCTCTAGTTCTTTCTGGTATCCCTAGAGGCCCCATCCAATGTTGTCCTGAACAGGATGGTTTCGGATTTTTGGAAATTGACTTTTAACCTCTAATCATTGCAATACCTCTTAAAAAAACTGCAAAAGCACTCGACTAGGTACTAGGTAACTAGGTACTCTTATAGTGTATACACAGCGAAGGCATTAAGAAAATTGGGATAAGAAAGATAGGAGATTCCGATGAACATTGGTCTTAAATGCCTGTAAATTGTACTGAGGAGGAAACACAGAGCTAGGTAAGGCATTCCACATTCGTGTTGTACGGCTTATGAAAGAATCTCTATATTTCATAGTACGACCGAAAATGGGCTGAATGGTAAACTGATGGGCATTCCTAGCATGACGAGTATTGCGGTTGAATTGTTGAAGGGCGGAATGCAGCTGGCGATTTCGGTTGAGCACTGTTTGTTAAAGTAGCGATAAAACAGTGAGAGACATCAGACATGCTACATTTCTGCGTTCAAGCGAATTTATTGAATTCACGATATTTGTGTCTCCGATTAGTTTTAACGCCCGATTTTGGATCCTATCCAGTAGGTGTAGTGTGGTTTTTGGCGCACCAGACCAGATATGAGAATTGTACTCAAGTTTGGGGCGAATGAACGCCTTATATAGTTATATTAGCCAGATCAGAAGGGGTAAAATATTTCTTGCTACGTTTGAGAAAACCTAGACATTTCGCAGCGTTCTTGGCGACTTCGTGTATATGATCGTTCCAACGAAGGTTGTTATGAACACACATACCGAGAATGGAAAGTCTTTCGGTTTCTGTGATACAAGTGTCATTCATAGATAATGGCTGAAGGTTCGGGTTTCGCTTTAGAGACAGCAGACAGCATTGTATTTTGGAAGCATTAAATTCCATTCTGTTTGTTGAACCCCAATTTATAATGCTGTCAAGGTCGGAATTTAATGAGATTAACATGCGTTGTCGTTCCAGTTCTACGGCCGAAGAGCAGGGACGTGAGTCCTGGAATGAATATGAGAAGCTGAGTGTGCTGTCATCAGCGAAAGAGTGATTTGGATTAGAAGTTACAGACAAGAGATTGTTTATAAAAATGAGAAAGAGAGTCGGAGACAAATCTGAGCCCTGGGGAACACCAGCATTTGAATGGTGAATTTCAGACTTGAAACCATCCAAGACAACTTGAATTGAACGGCCAGAAAGGTAGTTTCTAATCCATTGAATAAGAGACGCATCGATCCCATAGGCACGCATTTTCGACAAAAGAGCTTGATGCCAAACTCTGTCAAATGCCTTTGAAATATCAAGCGCAACAATCTTCGTTTCACCGGAGTGATAGAGACATTGGTTCCACTTTTCGGTGAGATAAGCCATCAAATCACCAGTGGATCTGTTGCCACGAAATGATATGTATCTAGTCTGCGTGAAGAACCCCACCAGATCGCTTGTATAAATTTTTAACAGGATCGGAGAATTCACCGTTGTAGCCGTTTTTTATTTCAAAGGCAATGCACGAAGTCACGTTGCCAGCTTTCACTACAAACTTCTTTCCCATAAGCATGTTATGAATCATAATAGCAATTTCGCTGCGTTTTGGTAGCTTGATACCTACATATCATTTTGTGAAATTTACACTACCTACTAGATCTAATTGCTGGTCAATTGTGCTGGTCAGTTTGCTTTTTACGAGCATTCGGCTTGTTGCTTGCTCGTTACAAAACAAAATCTGTATTTTTGAGCAAAATATTTAAACAACCATTTGCATTTAACGCCATAGGCATGCATATTCAATGGCACTGAATTTACTTGAACGTGATTGTTTCAGAGTGTGTGTGCGCTCAAAAAAGACAAAACAACAAATGTAGAAAGATGCAACAGCGCATCCATAATTGAAGCGACTAGGGTGGAGAAAATATATCGCATGTATCTGAAGCAAAACACAATCCATTTGCGGCCATGAACATAAAAATCATTTACTTCAATTTTCAATGTTTTATTCATAAATCCATTAGAGTCAAGCCATTTAGAACGCGGTAGCCGGTAGAGTCCCTTTACAGCTGCTGGATGTGCAATGTTCGTTATATTTATAGAGGGTATATGTGCGCTACTGCTGTCTATCTATCGACTACAACGACGACTGCGATGCGATTATCACAATCGAAATGAATAGTTTTAGGTTAAGAGTTGGCTTCGTTATTTCAAATGCACACCCTCCAGAGCACACCGCTGCTCCTTCCCGCAACGATGATGTAGGTAGAACGATGTAACAACTACACAACTGGTGCTGATGCGCTGAAGCGTTGGTGTTTACTGCTGCAACAATACTATGCCGGAGCTCTGCTGGCGACAATGATGTCCTATAAATAACTATAAATTGTGCAAAGTACAACACTTTGCAATATTGTGAAAAATACTAAAAGAAATGACCGTCTACGTAAGAGATTACGTTTTGAACAGAAGTCCTTCTTGCTATGACACGTTAAGAGCAAAGTTGACAAATGAATCCATTGCATCGAGGATAATTTTAATTGAAAAATTTTGTACGAGTGTAAGGGAAATTTCCCTTTCGTCCTTTCGCCAATCAAGTGGTAAATGTAATTGGAAGTGCAATATGCAACAGGTGGACTAGATGGAACCCTTTTGGCAGACATTTTCATCCTCAATTTATCATCAACATTAAAGTTTCCTATGAATATGTCTGTGTATGTACCAACTTGCATCTGTGTACAAGCAATTTAGTTGATTAACCTAGTTGTGAATACAAATTTTAATGGAATGAAGGAATCACGGAATTTGATCGAATTCCACTTAAAACATTGTGGAACTACGGAGTGTTATGTTTGCATACAGAAGGGATTTTTTTTTAATTCCAGAAATGTACGAGTACTTAAAGGTGGGAACGGGACTGTAGTGAAAAAGTTAGCTTAGTTCAGTATTGATTTTTCCGCAACAATTTAATTCATTTGAATGGTTTTTTGAGTTTTCGCGAGTACCGTAACTAAGTTTGTGATAACTCTAATTTATATTTTTTCAGATTAATAATAGAAAAATAATAACAAAATGTTACTACATCAAAGTATCTAAATCATCAACATCGTCAATCCATACGTGGTATATACTTATAAAGTAAAGTCTCAAAAAAGTCGTTGGTAGGTAGGTAATGAGCGCATATTTAATCAATGCTTTTCCGCATAGCCCATTACAATTTACCCAATCCGCACTTAAGTCTTGCCACACAAACAGTATTACCGCACTGCTTTGTCATTCTTCAATTAATGTTTCGCGCTTAAGAAGCAACAGGAAAAGCATTGAAAATGTGCAAATAAAAAAATCGGATTTAAATTTATTCAAACTCGCGAAACGGAAGCAAAGGAAAAACAAGTCCGAACGGTTGGAGGTATGATACACACGTGATTGGTTATTAATAACCATTCTTCTTATCAATTTTTTACCAATTTGTTTGCTTAAATCTACAAATCTCTCTGGTTTTGAATTTAAAAATGACACGATGACGATTTTTTTAACTTAACACCACGATAATTAATAAACACAAAATTCCCACAATCATTTTTGCACAACCTTGTCTGGAGAGTCATCAAATTGCAGCATGAAGAACATTGCGCAGGTTAGGCTTAAGTTCGGGGTATTTAAAAAATTAAAATTAAGTTCAACCGCAGAGCATCGAAGGTATTAATAAATAAACATAATTATTTTTTTATATATTTTTAAAAAGGATGCCAAATCCTGGAGCGCTCAGATCAGAGTAATCCCCGTCTATTAATTGTACCAAACGCAGAAACCCCTTTTTTGGAGTATTGGGTGTTTGGGTGACCAAGTGCTGCTGTCCACCGGTGGCGATCGAAACTGCGCCGACCGGGCACAAGCAATGACTCTATCCAATACACCATTGCCACGTCTTTAATGTGTAGATAGTCCATCAACAAAACATCACCGGAGAATAATTGTTTTGTCCCATACACCACTTTCCTTTTTTTTTGTTAGAAATTTAATGTAAGGTAATCTGTTATGCTCTTTTCAAATCTGCAATTCGTTTACCACTGAGCGTTACCAATGCAAATAGCATATAAATACGTTTTAGGAGTTTTTTTTTATTTATAAATAATTAGATTTAGTTACAAATTTTATTTATTTATTAATGTAAAAAATCAAAAATAAATTATACCTACAAACATAAATAAAATAATAAAAAAAAAAAAAAACCAAAAATATTGTATTGGACAAATGTATGTATGTATGTATCTCAGTTTAATTCATACACAATTGTTTTAGCGCGAGTTAAGTATCCATAGCAAAACATATTGAGAAAAAAGATAACATTATTTGTATTCAATGATATCTTTAGTCTCTAGTACAGTCTTGCACACAACGCTACAATGATAACATATGTAAAAGAGATAATATCGTTTGTATACAATGTTGGAATATTATCTCTTCTTCATTATCAAGCAAGACGATTGTACGCTTGGGTCTCCTTGTAGATAGATAAGAAAAGTATATAAATACGACTGTATGATGAATTTATCAACAGTCTTATTGTAACTACATAGTAGCCTTAAGCTCCTTTTAGAATTAGTAAAAAGTATTTCAATAATAAAGGACATAGTTCCAAATAAATATTGTTTAATTTTAAAAGTAAGAAACAAGTGTTTTAATTGGCGATCCTGCCAGGAGGTTAAATATACTTTTTAACTTCAATCGAGCGGACCTCGGGAACAAGTAGTGAAATCTAGTATAAACAGAACACTCGCGTTACCGGTTACAAGAATTACCTAGCATAGCAGGTACAAATATAGCTTCTTCGTACGAAGCAGCAAAGCAATTCAGTGAAAGTGTATATGTGGAGGAAAAAAACACACAAATTCGACGACAACAGACACGAGTTCAAAATGGAACAACTCGCAGTATTAATGGCAAGATTAGAAGCTTTAGAAACCAGGAGCAACACAGTAACACAAACCCTAGAGCACACACGCACAGAGAATGCAAGGTTAGCAGCAATAATAACTAACCAAAATCAAATAAACACTAATTTAGAAACAAAACTAAATGAAGTAAAATCTGGATTAGGCATAGTACCAAACATACCTGTGCTAGAGGAAATAAGAACCACATATACAGATGGTAGTGAAATACAGTTAGACGCATTTAAAAGCCTACCTATTTTCAACGGCGATCAATCAAATTATCGGTCGTGGCGCGAAGAAGCATCCAGATTAATGGACAGCATTAAAAACTTCAAAACACACAGTAAGTACGCAGCAGCATTGACTATAGTGAAAAGTAAAATACAGGGTGCAGCCGCGAATGTGTTAACTAATTATAACACAATTTTTAATTTTGAGGCGATACGTAACAGATTAGATTATACGTACTCTAATCAAGAACCTCTATACGTGCTACAAGACATGATGAAAGCCATCACGCAAAAAAGAAGCACACTGTCTGAATACCACGACGAGATAAATAAAAATCTCAATTTAATAATATCAAAAATCACTATGTCAGGTGATCCGCCGAATATAATCGACAGACTAATTAAAAATGCTAACGACGACGCAGTTCGTATATTCATTGATGGTATGAGTGACAACTTTACAAGAGGATCATTATATTCAGCTACAATAAATGATCTAGAACACGCATTCGCAATTGCTCGCAGAATAGAACATGATAATGTGCACAGGCATTTACATCTCACTCAAGATAAGCACCACAAAAATATGCCACATGAACGCAGAAACGAAAGAAGACCAAATTATTCGAGCCAAACAACGAATTATCAACCCCAGAAGCAATACGATAATATGCAGCAACACAATCAAGGACCACAGCCGATGGAGATAAACTCGAGACAAATTGTACATGCACAGCGACAAAATTGGAATCAATACAAACCCGATGTATATAATCCACCAGCGAAACGTGAACACAGCGGGAGTTTCAACACACACAACAGACCGCAACGATCTTATCAGCAGAACTTCAAGCAGCAGAGAGTAAATAACTCCCGACAACAACGCAGAGACGATGTCAGCAGTACATATGCAGAAGCAGATGAAACGGAATGTATGGTAAATAATAACATAAGAATAGATCATTTAAACTAGTAGACGGGTTGCCCTGCTTAAATTTAACTAGTACTATTTCTAAGGAAATTTATAAAATTCTTATTGATACTGGTGCAACCCATAATTACATTAATAGAAAATGCGATTCTAGCGAAAAAATTAAAATTAAACCTATAAAAATAAAAACAATGCATGGTTATTCTATGGTAGATACAAAGAAAGTAGTTAGGATATTAAAGAAAAATATAACATTTTTTGAATTAGAGGATATTCAGTCTTTTGATATGATATTAGGATATGAAGGACTTAAAGTTCTAAACGCGGAAATAAATTTCAGTAATATGACTCTAACTACCATAAGCAGTGTCGAATCTATTCAGAAAATTAATTACATAATTGGGGAAAATAATATTTATAAAGCAGATATAGATAGACTGATGAAGATTAATAACAGCATAGGACCGTTACCCTTTACAGATACTATAGAAACAAGAATACGATTACGACTTAGAAATTGAATCCGGTGTTATGTTATTAAGCGGTAAGCATAAGTTAAATAATCAAACAATTAATGGTATAAACTTAGTTACTTATGAAAATACTATAAATCTAGACGATAAAATATACAAAAACATGCATAAGCAAATTAAAGAAGTTATATTAAGAAATCATAATTCAGAGTCTTACATCGACCAAATAATTAAAGAAGATACAATGTACAAATTCGATAACATAGATACTTTAAAAAAACTAATTATTCCTTTTGAAGAAAAACCGATATTATCAACTATATACACAATTGTAACACTGATTGTTATTCTAGCATTTACGTACGTAATGATAAAAACTATACAATGTATAACAGATCGTCAAAAACAAAAAAAGATTGACGCATATAACAAAACTTATGAAAGAGAAATGTTAAAAATAGCGTCGAAAAATCGGGACGATTTCGTTTAACAAGGGGGGGAGTTAAGTATCCATAGCAAAACATATTGAGAAAAAAGATAACATTATTTGTATTCAATGATATCTTTAGTCTCTAGTACAGTCTTGCACACAACGCTACAATGATAACATATGTAAAAGAGATAATATCGTTTGTATACAATGTTGGAATATTATCTCTTCTTCATTATCAAGCAAGACGATTGTACGCTTGGGTCTCCTTGTAGATAGATAAGAAAAGTATATAAATACGACTGTATGATGAATTTATCAACAGTCTTATTGTAACTACATAGTAGCCTTAAGCTCCTTTTAGAATTAGTAAAAAGTATTTCAATAATAAAGGACATAGTTCCAAATAAATATTGTTTAATTTTAAAAGTAAGAAACAAGTGTTTTAATTCGCGCCGGCGACCCACTTCAGGGCTCTAATCGCGTAAGACGACGTCGTTTCGACGATTGTATTGCTTCGTGCAACATTAAAATAGTTGGATCGTCTGGACGACGTCGTTTTGGAAGATTGAACTATGCTTCGTATAACTCGTGCAACTGTCAAATTCGACGACTGAACGATTGCGCTTGAACGATTGCTATTTTGCAATCGTTTGATCGTTTTTGGTGCATTTTCTCAGTTTGATTCGGGCTGAAAGAAATATTAACAATCATTTAAAGAAAACATACACTTATGTTCTCTTTGGAGGGGACTCACTTTTGTCGGAGTGGTAAAAATGCATTTTTCGCAACAAAAAAATGGGGTACCTACAACTTTTTTAGAATTTCAAATGAATTTTGTTTTATAATGGCATGCAGTAATGCTATCAAAAACGAAATGCAGCTATAAAATTGTATTCATTGAATCCTTTTTTACAACTTGAATATTAACAATACAAATTCTCATGTGATGCTTTATGATGTTTGATTTCCGTAAACATCCTTCCACACTTTTGCATATTTTTCCCTGAACGGGAGTCATGGGCAGCGCCATCTAGTCTATGGTGTTTCAATTTCACCCAATTCTTCAACCCAATTCTACAACGGAAAAAAAGTTCCATACATCAGAGTTTGTTTACAGTAGTGTTCAAACTGTGTAAAATTGGAACGATGAACGATTAGATTGAACGATGCTACGATGATGTTACACGAAGCAAACTTAAGACGACGCGACGTCGTCTTGTTCGATCGTTTTGACGTTGATCGTTTCATAAATTACGCGATGAGAGCCCAGTGTAGCTGAGAGGGATGAAACGATACCCTCAAGTATCGAGTACTTGTACTCGGCACTAGTATCGAAAATAAGTATTGAAACCTACTCGGGTATCGGATGAAAAGTATCGATACCTACTTGCATCGAATTAGAATTAACGACTTTAAGCCTAGTATGCAGTTCACGTGAAATCCATTTTTTTATACAAAATTTTCACGAATTGTCAAAATGAAGTTTCCACGTGAAGATTTCACTAGGCAGTAGGTACGCTGTTTGAGTGAAAAATGGTTGTTCAAAAAGTGATATGTAGGGGGCGTTACTTAAGCTTTTTCACTTGGCTTTTATTGTCCGTCGCATTAAATTTTTGACATTTCAGCGTGAAAATTTCACTTTCAATTTCACAGCACTTTTTGGAGATGAGTCAAAATTTCACTTCACTCGAACAGCGTACCAGCCTTTACGTGGGAACTGGGAATAGAACGACTAAACGCATTCCTAGAGAGTTCATTCCATTTTGTAAAAGATTTCATAAAGACTGTAAGAGTGTGCATAAAGAGATATAAAACGCGTGGTGTATGTGTTTAATTAATGCAAGAATCACACACTGATTACTGTGCGAAGAGGAAATTGCATGAATATTGAGTATGTGTGTGAAACTAGGTTGGGTCTTGGGTGTTAAGTCAAAGTGCGATACTTTCATTCGATGCAAGTACTTTTAAACGATACTTACTTGATATCGCAACCAAAAGTATCGATTCCCAAAATACTTGGTATCGAATCAAAAGTATCCAGTATGTACTTGCATTTACTTGTATCGATTCATCCCTAAGCTGACTAGCTGCTGCCGTTGCAAATCGATGCACACAAATCATGTACGTTTGTGAAATTGCAGAGCAAAACAAATCAATGTGTTTTTAAAAGGGTAAAATGTCAGGTAAAATACAATTTGTTGTTCAGATTTTTATTTTATAATAAGAGGGGGTTGCTTAAAACCGGTAAATCACAACTCCGAATAATTTCTTGCTATTTAAGGGTTTTTGCTATTAAGGGAGTTGTTATATTAGGAGAGTACTGGTGTACTTAAAACCTTTTCATTCTTTACGCTTTATTATTGTTTTGTGTCACGTGCCAATGGATATTGCACGTTGGTCGCAGTGAAATATTTAAAATTGGTTTGTACAAAATCCAAGATTGTGATAGCAGAAGAACTGCTTCATTATTATTATAATTTATTTTATATAACTAAATAAATAAAAAAACTTAAACTCGAAAGCAAAATTAAAATTTCTTTTAAATTTTTATAGTTCACCCCAGTTTCTTCTTTAATTTTCAGTGTATGGGTTGGATATGTATAAACAATTTGTGAAAAAATGTATGAGGTGGGACATATGACAAAAAAGTTGACTCTTACGGTAACTTATGAAGCAACTTAAGGGTTTGGCAAGACAGTGTGAAAATTGGAAAGATAGATACCTATATACCTACAGAGAAAAATAAAATAAAAAAACTATCCATACAGATTTTGAGTAATAAGTGCACAAACTTTTAACTGCGTTTTTCTCGAAACGTACCTACTTTTTAATTTACATAACATAACATAACATAAACGTCGACAGTTTTCATTTAGGGGTTATCTTCCTAAAACAACCGAGAAAAGATTTCTAAAATACATTCTTACCTGTTATTTGGACAATTCTGCACAACCAGCACAATTCAAGTAAATTACTAGCCAACACCATACGTTCCTAGTCCGGAAATTATGAAATTTGTTTTGACCAATTACTTGATTTTCTATATTGTTTTAAGGTATAGCTTTGGGTTAAATATATAATGTAAGCAAAAAACACGAAAATCCCATCCCTCAAATAACGAACCACCAACATCAACTCCGCTCAAAAAAGACTCAGCGGCGAAAGTAATCCATAAACTTTCGACAAATGGAAATTAAATTCAAAAGCCCCGTATTTTGCATATTTCGGATATTCTCACTTTATGTTAAAACTTTCAACATAGTTGCTGCCAACAAGCAAATAAAACTGAATGAGAGACCTAAGCTAAAATAGAATTTCATTTGAATGCATATATATCTAGGTATATCCACCGCCTCCCGGCTAAAACACGAGAAAGAAGTAACAAAAAGTAGTTTCCTTGTGTGCGGACCTTTCCCTATCGAAATTGCGTTTCCATGTGGAAACAAGTGAAGCCAAGCAGCGGAACGAACAAGCATCATAACCAAGAGATGCTCGGCAAGATAACTTAAATAGATTGCAATAAGCGCGTACTTAAGGATGTAGCCTCACCTAAAAGCTGAAGCCCATCGTACTTGACATGATAATTTTGAAGTAAGATCCTTGTTTTTGGAATGTGCCTTTATATGCGGACATCAGGCACCTCGCATTTAATGTTTAAACAGCGGAAAATATGCATGACTTTCTCCCACCTACACGGGATATGAGAAATTGTGCCCACCGTCCCATCAAAGGAGTTCCACTTTCAGATGGATGGCTTTTGTCGTTCCATTGAATGGGTTCGTTCATCATGCATTCGTTCTGTGCGCACAAGTCGGGACTGTTTACGGAGGCAGAACTACACTTCTCCACGTATTGATATTTAAGGAACCCCGGGGATGTTTATAATCCACCACTAGTCTATGGCTATGACTATACGAGTAACCCCCTCCCCTATTCCAATTGTGGTAATTGATTATCTGAGCATCGCATGGGGGGCTACAATTCTTATGTGTGTGTTTGTGCATTTTTGGGTTTGGTTCACACCGACAATCCTCACTCGGATCGACATGAACGTTAACTGCGAATTAAGAGCTGAACATCACGTAGCAGGCTTAACAGACCCACAGCGCTAATATTGTTGTATTGAAGGGATGTTGATATGTTGGCAAAATTCCAGAAAAAAGAATAGGTACCTACCGCCTTTCGGTGGTAGAGACATTCGTTGGCTTCCATCTCGATGTACGAGTAGATGCGGCTAGTGGATTAAGGAGATTGGTATGCATCAACGGTACAGGCAGCAATTGACAACTTCAACACAAAAGGAAAAAATGAAATGGAATTATCTGTACGTGCTGTAGCTGAAAATATCGAATTCACTTCGGAGCACATTTGTATCGATCCTGTAATCAAGTGAAAACAATACTAAATTATATATGAATGTAGGTAGCCTTTTTTTGTGCAAATGGTATCTTTGAATGGACAGTTGTGAAATGTGAGCCTGCGGACCGTTGTCTACGGCTTTTCGATGAAATTTTTTTTATATTTTTGCGAAGTGAACAAAGAGATATGAACAACGAATTGGATAAACAATTAATGGGGTTCGAACTTTTACCGTTTTTGCATGGAAAAACAGTTGATGGAAAATCGAGAACCGGTGGGGCCACTTGGTTATAGTGAAAGGGCAACAAAAAACGACGAATGGAGACAAATTAGTCAGCTCTGCTTTATTCTGATAAAATAATGAATAAATGGATGTGCTGCAGAGCATTGTTATTAAAAATACATGTATTGTTGTTGTTCGTTGCAGTAGGTATGTATTTTAGAATTTTTGAATTTTTATTGCGAGCTTTGAAAAATAAAATGTCCTTCAATTCGCGTCTTCTTTTGTCTTGTTTTTGGAGGAAGTTCTAGCGCCCTGTCGACACAATTTTCCGTGACCTTTTTGGCTGTTTGGTTTGAACGATGTTCTATTTAAAGGTTTGAATCGTATCTGGATTTTCTACATGACATCAATCTTTAAGGGTACGCCGCAGCCCATTGACATTGCTAAGGTTTCCGATAATACGAAACGAATTTAGCACACAAAAGATCGATTGATTCCTACTGAACCTGCGCCGCACGGGCACCCTGAGAAAAAATACTGTTAAATCAATCAGAAATTTACTAACTATCATGTTGTTATTTAATACGAATGGTTAAGGTTTTAAAACTGTATACAGTTTCGACAGAATTCGTAGTATTAACATTTAAAAGTGTTATACTCAAATATGAACAATCATGCTAGTTCATAACTGTTTATACCTAATATTAATCATGTTAAATTTACACAAAAACAGATGAATTTACTTCACCTGTAAACTAATTGCTTTCTGACCTGTTAACACAACATTTTTTGTAATTGTATTGTGAAATGGGATCCTGTTAATAATTGATGACCCTTTGTCAAATTGACGTTCGTTGTCATGTAAATCTTACATAATAGGTCATAGGGATAGCCCATACTGAGAACCCCAACTCGCAATCATCTTGCCGCTGGCCCCTCAGTTTTTTTTCAAACATCAGGCAGTTGTGCTTCCTATCGGTGCTATGTCAATCAGAATCCGTGTGACAGCAAAAACATATAAAAAAAAAAATTCTACCAACAGGAGTTCTATAGGATAGAGTTCGGGAATACTTTTAACAACAATGAATGCTATCTATTGGTTAGTATAATTACATATATATTGTTAAAAGGCGCTTAATTTGATTTGTTTGATTAATAGAACTATCTACAGGAGATGTTTTATATATTTGAAACATATTAGGACAGAAGTTGGGGGCCTCAGTATTATCTCTGATTTCCACTAAACTAAACTAAACGACGAACTGGCCAGAAGAGGTTCGGAAACACCTTTCACCTGATCCCTACTGCCAATCTCTAAAACAGAGGCAAACCTTGCTATAAAGAGCTGGGAAAACAATACCTGTATTAAACACTGGGAGCATCCCAGGCCTAAGACAGGCCAAAAAAAATTATTATACCCTTGAAAAATAATGCCAAAAAGATTCGAAATCTACGCCGGCATGATTTCGAAAATCTATTTGGCTACCTAACAGGGCACCACGGGTTGCGATATCACCTAAACAAAGTACACTTAGCCGACTCTTCGGAGTGCCGCCTATATCTTGAAGACGACGAAACAGCTGAATATATTGAATTAATACTATGTGAATGCTGAGTCCTCTGTGGTATTAGAAGGAACTTCTTCTTCAGGGAAATAATAAGTCCAGAAGAAGTAAAGTTATCCTCTGCTGAAAGTATCATCCGCTACATTAGGAAAGTAGAAATGGAAACTCTAATAGCCTAAACATTTTTTTCTGATTCTATGGCACTTGGCACAATAGATCTTAAAAGGTCGACGTGCCTTATGTCGCGGTGGCGAGTCAGAAATTGAAGAAAAAAAAATTGATGTTCTTCTTTTATGAAATTTTCCTACTCAAATTTATAATAATGTCAGTGCACCTGCGACTATTTAACTGAACGCGTCGTCAAGGAAAATTATAAAGTGTGTTTTCAGTAGTTGAAAATATTTTTTGTTTTTTTATTAAGTAATGGCTCAATGTCTCAGAGCCGTTTGCTCATACCACTCTTTACGATTTAAGTTCTACTTAAATACTTATGGGCTACTTTTTCTAGGGCATAAACTGTCACATAAGAGTTTATGTGGCACTTAATTCGCTATAAGTTGTATCAGAAAATGGCCCTCATAGTTGTAAAGTTCATTTGTTGAACGCACTTTGAGATAATTTAGTTTGATACGCTAAGGGCTAAGCAATATTGCTGTACCTCCAACCCGAGTGGTTGTACCTTGGGCCAGTTTAACTTCTTGAACTTCACTCATGCAAATTGTTTGTATGTTTTAGTGATTAGCATGCCAAGGAGCAAAAGTGGCATTAAAAGCCGACAATTGACAAAGAGCCCTTAGAGTATGCTGTGAAATACATACAACAGCCAAGTTATAAAATATTTCGAAAACCACCTTAAAAAGACATAACACAAACTATCGGAAAATGCGGAATTCGTGTTTGAAAGCCGACTTATATTTATTAGCACATAAAGGTGACAAGCAGATCGACAGCGTTACATCGGGCTAGAGAGGACTTTACACCATAATGATTTCTGCAATTAATACGGTTGGAAATCTTGTGCCTCCAGTCCAATGTTAATTTCCCCAAGGGTTTATTTTAAAGAGCACATGCCAAATGGAGCACCAGCAGGGACAATAGGAGGACCCGGGTGATCGGCGGAAGAACTATTTCTAAAGTATTTGAAGCACTTCATCGCGTTCTTAAGCCATCAAATGAAAAAAAAGTTCTTCTAATCATAGATAACCACGATGCGCACATTTTAGTAGAAGTTATTACTCAGGCTAAAATGAATAATGTCATTTTACTGACACTTTCCCCAGTAGATACTTCTCATAAACTGCAGATCGATCGGCGCCTATAAATCGTTTTACAATCAACGAAATGAAATGGTAGAAATAAAGGCCGCAGCGCATTCCAAAAAAATAAACGTGTCACCAATAACTAAGAATCAACCAGTTAGAGTTGCAAAGACAAAGGCAGGGCAAGAAATCGCAGAAGCCAAAGAAGTTACTATCGATCCAGTTGAAGATTTCGAGGCGGACAGTGATTCATCTATCTAATTAGCAAAAAAACGCAAATTGTTTGTTCGAGTTTTTTATTTCAGTCAATTATATTTTTTTGTGTATTTTTTTGAATAGATTAATTTAGTTTGTAAGTTTTTCTTTTGTTAAAAACTTAAGTTTTTTTAAGACGGCAAGCAATAAGTAGTTAATTCACCAAATAAATAACAATTCATCTATTTAAGTTCACATAAACAAAATATTTTAATATGTTAAGAGAATTTTAGTTAAGAGAAAAGAACTAAAATTTTCAAGGTACAATAATAAATTTGTTTGATTAAACCTCATTTTTATCAAATAGGTATATCTACCAAGGTTTTATTTTCAGCGTGAGTCTGCACAACGTACATGCAGTGCTGCCCCATTTCAAACAAAACGGACGAAACAGACAAAGCAAATCTTAGATGGAAACATCTATAGGCTACTGCGACGTTGCTAGGCTTATATGGCTGACCCTCTACCCTGGAATGGATACTAAAAGACACAGTACATATCTCGACAGCCGTCAATGTCATAACCGGGCATTGTATTCTGAGCAGACAAGCCCAAAGATTTGGTTTGTCATACAATGCCTTTTTCAGAAGCTGTAGAGATGAGGAGTCCGTCACTCACCTTCTTTGCAGCTGCCCTGCCTTATCCAACTTATGGGAGGCTTACTAAGAAATCTTAATGATCTAGGCTAGGCTATACAAGCGCTGCTAAATTCCTTAGCTTCATTAACGGAAGGAAATGGTTTACAAGAGTAGCCAGTAGAGGAATACAAGAACATGATTGCGATACCTACGTGAAGCAGGCAACGACTAGGTGGTCTGGTCTCACCATGACCGATTTTAAAAATACGTACAAACATATCTTTGGACATACTCGTACTTTTCCTGCCACTAGGTCTGAAAAACCGAAACTTTTGGAAATCTAGAAAATAGACTTGAGATATGCACTACATTGACCGCAAAATTATTAGGAAGTAGTGTGCTGGCTCTATATTACCCGTACGTCTCTCAGTCAATTACTCCAAGTCCGTTTTAAGCGTTGGTGTTAGCTACTCTGTCCGACGTACCATAGCCTTACAGAATTTTATTCAGTCAGAACTTACAGGAGCACTCTTCCATAAAATCGCATTTTTTGCGAGTACCTACAAAGATCGTTGAACACCCACCACCAAACGACTGTAGGTTCAGATAGTAGGGATTTTTTATTGCTTATTTCACAGGTAATTTTGAGTTTGATTTTCCGGGACATTTGTTGCCAGCGGATGTCCGCCCGGGATACAAATTATCAATAAGCTAACCCCACTGACCTGGCTGTGGTACAAAAAGATAATATCAGCTCATCTGGGAATTCACAAAGCTGAGAAGACGTGTTCAGCTTTCAAGCACAGTGGCACGTGATTGATACTGCCCTGGCCCTCATCCAACGACCGATTTCTTTAGACCATTTCCCATAGCCCTACCACTAAACGTAGCTACATTCAGACCCACATCGGAATGGAAAACGAAAAAGGTTCTGCTCTATGGGCTGTGAAATTACACAGACAGCCTGCCCCGGTCCAAAGGGAAATTAAATAAACATCAAGAATTCGAGTTTAATTTAGAAGAATATCACGCACGCACGCAAACATTATACAAATGGAGAAAATGCCACCCATACGAAAAGTCCTCTATGGCCGACCTATCACGATGTTCCTCTATCGAAAATAATATTTGCATTGGATGTGGGTAAGAAAAAACTCATAACTTCATCATTTAAATGGCTGGCAAAAAAACCTACCACATCGGCCTCTTCTCATTTAGATGGCTTATCTAACTAACTCTTCGGTCTTTGTTTATCTTCTCAATTTAACTGCAAAATTTATCCGAACTTTGAGCATCGAAAACTTTAGGGGCAGACCCCCAAACAATGATTATGGCGCCGCAGTGGCCCCGAACGAAAAGTTTTACTAAATTATTATGATATCACTTTCGAGCGATGAATACAAGTATCCCTCCCTCTCGATGGGAATCGATTGAGAGTAATTTATGCAAAATTACCAACCTTGCCCTTAGCATGGCGGCGACATAATAAGAATGGTTCTTTCTTTTGTTTTGTGTTCACCGCGGTTAGGGAGGATGTCCCTCCCTGCGACAGTCACATAAACTTTCATATGCAATGACGTCAGCTATGCCCGAAAAAAAAAGAACCAGGCCAGATAAAAGTTTGCAACTCCTCCTTTTTGGTGTTTTTTTTTTTTTTTTTAATGACCGTGTACGGTCACATTGAATATGTTTACGTTTGAGTGTGACTCGTTTATTGAGGAGGCGCTTTAAAATAATTACCAGTTGAAAGGGCCACCGGATTACCGTCATGATGCTAAAACAGAATATCGCACACACATACACCGTCCGCTTAGGGACAATTTATCGCATTCAATAAAACGGTTCGTGATGTAAAAGTTTTTAATTTGATTTAAAAGTTTCTTGTTTTTCTACTGCCTCATTACTCATTAGGGTGTAAGACTATACGACGACCGAGACGATAGTACTAAGGATCTAGTTTGTTTGTGGGCAGTTGGGGAGCTCTTTGGTTAAATCTGATTAATGCCGAAGTCTTATCCCATTGCTAATAAGGAGACGCGGCGGCATACATAAGGCCTAATGATTGATGTAAATTTTCAGCGATGGGCTGGGTCTTTTCGTTGATTGAACTTGAGCGCGTGATAGTTTACTTTGTTGAAGGCGCTTCGCTTTGACTTTTGCTGCCGATTGGTACTAATAGGTTTTTAATCCACATGCTGAGTAATATGAACTATAAACTGCGACACGGGAAGCCCACCATTAATCATTTCTTGTTATGCAAAAAAGTTGTATAACAAAAAATGCTTTGACTGGAACGTGCGGGTAAAATGCAGATGAGAGGGTCATTAGTTTGATTCGCCCCTGGAATGTCAACCAACACGAGGTGGTAGTGTTATGGAGTTTCTCCGACCATAATCGTGTTTTTGTGTCTGTCTAAATCGTATTAGTCGTACAAAACGAATAATATGGGAACACAAAATATAGTAACGCATAAAACACACCAGCAGACAGCCACATTAACGGACGAACTATTTAGGCCAGGGAATAGAATGGACAAAAAGAGATAAACCTCCACAGACGAAAAGCCCGAAATTTCGAAGCTCACACATTTATGCTACTGAACTCAAACATGATGTCCTCGAGAATAATATAATTTTAAACCTACAAATGGTAGGCAAGGTTAGGTAAGGTAAAAGGATTGAGGACACAACAGGACCTTGTAGGTACTCACCACACTTTGCGTTTAATGCCCCCAACACTATGAAAACCTATGAAACCGGTTGAAGTGGCTGTCGGCTAGACGACATACTTAGACCATTATAAGGTCCCTTGTCTGGTCCTACATGAATATACGTGCGTATATTCTTCCTACTCGTTGAACCAGTTAGAGCTTCTGATAAGGCGTAGGAGTCGAATATAAGTGTTTTTTTTTTTAGATCGTTCAGATCACTATAGTAGAAAGCTCCCAAATGGAGTTTATCTACGTCTCTGTGAGAGAGCCGGACAAGTGCAGAGAAGATGTAGAACAGTCTCCTCTTCCTCCTCATAAAGGCAGCTTTTGCAGAAGTCGTTTGAAAGTACGCCAAGTACCTATGAGGCAGTGTCCTGTGATAACACCTATTGTAGCTCTGATATGCTTCCTATTGAGGGAGAGCAAATATCTAGAACGTTTTAAATCTAGCTTTGTCCAGTTCTGCTTTGTCGCTAGACAAGTCGAACCAGTTTTCCATCTAAGATTTGTACTTTCGACAGCATTCAGCTTTATTATGAGTTTACAAGTAGCGATTGGAATACCTACAGTTGCGTGTTTGGCGAGTTCATCACCCCTTCAGTTACCTGCGATGCCCAGAGAGACAACAGAGGTGAATGTTGATCTGCTCAGCCATCTCTCTGAGAGACGAACGACAGTCTTGGGCTCTTATTGCATTTGTAGAGACTGACTCCAGGCACTTGATAGCAGCTTGACTAACCGAGAAAATACCACGTTTTCTTTCAGCCAATATAAGACTTCTTTTATCGACATTATTTCTGGCTGAAAAACGCTACAGTGATCAGGAAGACGGAAAGAAAGGCTAAGATTAAGTGTGTCGGAAGACACCGCCACCAAAAACCGGCCTTATGACCATTTATTCCCAATGGTTTTTTTGCAAGAGAAAAGTGATACAGTGGCTTTTCTAACTCTTTCCTAAATGTTAGGCTTCCAGCTTAGTTTCCTATCAAAAATAAGATTTAGGTATTTGGCCTCATTTCAGAATGTCAACTAGTGCCATTTATAGATGTAGGTTCAGTGGATTTCCTATAGAGAAGATTGGATTCTAGAGAAGAGGAGATAGGACACCACCTTGCGGACTCCTCTACTGACAGATCTTCTGGTAGATATCTCACTCAGACTTAAGTTGATAATTCGGCTATTAAGCATCAAATTGACCAGCTCTCTAAGTGAGACTTCCTGCCAGAACCGCAGCCTGGGAACACGCTGCTGTAGTCAGGAAGTCTGTTTGAACTTATTAATCCAAGTTTTTCAGAGCGGAATCCCGCTCCAACGCCAATTTATATGTTGGTATTGTTGCAAAAGAAATACAGTTTACTTCAACAAACGAGCAAAATTCATTATGAATAATAAGTCATTAAAACCTGTATAGCTGATGGGTTATTATTTAAAGTGATCTTCTAAGTTAGTGATCTTCTAAGTTAGTGATCGTTAACAACTTATAGGACGACGCAGACGAATACTTTCCAAAAGTGAAGCCCATAAACCCTATTTTATTTCTAGTTATTTTATTTCTCTCTGAACCAAGAGCAGCAGCGCTAATGTTGAAACCAACGTGAAGTCCGCTAATATCAGTCCAAATATAATAAATCTATGGCTGACTTTCTCATTAAGGATCTGGTATTCTCTATGTCACTCTATATAACTCGGGGAATGAGGCATTTGAAGCTCTGTGCTCTTCTTAGAGTAACCGCCCATGTTAGTTCTATCAAAGGTGGTCTTATATCCTCATTGCCTTTGGGCAACAATATACCTACTGTAATAAAAAAAAGTAGGCAATACCTACTGGATGACGATTTAAAACGATAACCGCAGTGTTGCATCCAGCCCCCAAAAATATACCACAATTTAAATAGAAGTAGGAACGGAAGCCAAAACCATTCCTCATACTAGTGATCTGTGATGACAGATGATAGATATGTAAGGCGTTCAAATCGTATTTCATTTTCTCTGGAGTCGTAACAATACGATAAATACACAATCATATAACAACGCCAACATCTACGAGTACGAATCAGTGAACTTTACCTTTAGCTGCATTTCTGATGGCCAACGGTCCCATTATGAACAACCTCTGTAACTTTTGAACCATAAATCATGAAAATTCGTTTTGTTACTTCTTTCTTCTTATGATTGCGGTAAATATTGTGCGGGAGGACCCAAATGTCAACTTTTGCAGACACTTTTTGATTAGGTTCTTTCTTGTTGTCTGCATTTCTTCGTATTGTCGTCATTTTCTGCTGTAGCATTTTTGAATAATTACTCTCTGCTGGTTTTAAAATTCAAACAACTTTTTTCTATATGAAAATAGGGATTCAGGGTATAATCAAGGGTCCTTTCTGAAATTAGGAGGAGCGAATGGGTTTCTTCAAAATCGACTTTTAGAAAGATTTCTTTAAAAACGGCCTAGCATACATGGATGTAGGTGCAGAAACAAGACACCATTTTAAAATACCATAAAATACTAAAATCTTTTGCTCTGGGTGAACCTTTGGCACGTATTAGAAGACCAGGTTAATGTCACTGTATAGCTCATATGCCTCCATGTTCCTCCTAAAAATTATGTCAATCTAATCGAGACCGAAAATCACTCGAAGAATTTTTAGCACTGGGTTGATGTGGGTTTTACAGAGATTATGTTTATCTCTAGGTCTTTAAAAACTAATGCCTATTTCAGTATATGTTCCTTCGATTTTACCAATCTTTTATGAAATTATGACCTTTCCATGTTTTACAGAGAGTTTTTTTTTAATTTTTTTTTTTAAACTCTTTATTGAAATAAAATATATGACATACATAAGTTTTTTTAACATAAATAGAATTAAGCATGGCTTTCTTTTGCCGTCTGCCGATAGTTTTAAATTTGTATAGGTACACATTTTTAAAAATGGAGGTATAATAAAAACATTAAACTAACTATATAAAAATAGTGGAATGAAAATCGAAAAAAAAAAAATTAAAAAAAATGAAATAAGGTGTTTGCATTTTACAAATTCAAAAAGCTATTACGATACTTGTAGGCATGAATGCGATATTGCGAAAGCATTTGCCAACCAGAGAAACCGTTCAACAATTCTTTCGTTTCTTGAAGTGTTAGAAAGCTCTTGGAGAAGTAGAGTCTCCTAATTTGTAGGAGTATTGGACATTCTACAAGGAAGAGGAAAACTCATACAGCCACGTTTAAATTACAGAGACTGCAGGTTGCTTAAAGATCCTGTCTGTGTGGTATAAAATTTAGGCCTAATGTCTCAGTTCTGATTTTGAAAATTAAACTTAGATATTTCGTATGTTGACAACCGATTACAGAAATAGTTTTTTTTTATCTAATGAATGGTTTAACAGATAGTTATTTACCTCTATTTCTCTCTATGTTCGTTTTATCAACAAAGAACTTCATCGAACCTAATGTCCCACAAGGCGGCCATTTAGGTCCCCTTCTCTTCATAGGCAAATGATATATGGAAGATCATCAAACACATTTCTCTGGCTCTCTACGCGGATGATACTGAATTCTTCAAATTCAATTCATGTCTTCACCTCAAGACTCCTGTCTCCTTCAGTAAAACCTTGATCATATTTCGACCTGGTGCCTCAAAAATTGCTTAGATATGAACATCACCAGATGCCAATCCGTTTCCCTATCACGCAAAGCGCAACAAGTCCCCTGCCTGTTACGATCAAAATAATAATTTCTTTCATTCAATCTGTTCGCGACCTTGGCATATTGTACGACGGGGAGCTACATTTTCGTTCGCATATGGACGAAATAATTCGTAGGCCCAACTCATTACTCGGCTTTGTTAAACGATGGTCTAAGGAATTCTACAACCCTTACGTGACTAGAATCCTGTATACCACCTTAGTTCGCCCCCTCCTTGAGTACGCTAGTCAATAGTCATGCGTGTTCTGCTTTTCATCAAGTTTATGCACACAGAATTGAGAACGTCCAACGTCGCTTATCGCTTCCTTCGAGTTGCTCTTCGAGGTCCGCATTGGGACGATCCTTTCATCTTGCCACCCTAAATAGACCGGCTCAATGTCATTAACCTGAATACCCTTGAGTAACGAATTGACATTGTTTTCATTATCATTAATCGTCTTCCCTCAGGCTTCGTCGAGCGTAGTTCTCTGGTTGACGGTGGGCGGAGGCAGTCTGGCCCGGTAGTGTTGCTAAATATTGATACCTTCACCTAAAAGTCGGTAGAACGGCTTGAGTTCATCTTGGTGGAATGTTTAGGATTGCCTAGTTTCTACATGTATTTTCAATACCGAGTTTTGACTCTTCTACAAAATTCCTTTGTACATAAATATACAGGAGATACCGATGTTCTTCCCTCCTCGTTCTCACAGTCCATGTCCATGTCAATGACCTATATTTTTTTGCAAAACTCTACAAGCAAACAAACATTTTACACACCAAGCCTACAAAATTAGAAGTCACCTCCCCGATATTCTTCGTTACAAAGTGCTTACTGCGTTGAGCCATTAACTTAATCTGATGTTACAAGTCGGTTTCATGTGTCCCTCATCGATATCACATTCACCCCCTACAGAGTAACATAAGTAAATGACGTGCAAGGACCCCTTATGGGTTGGGTTGGTATCTAACTCCTAATATATTGATATCACCTAGGTGTAGCAAATGTCCAAAAGCATCATAACAACATTATTTCGACAATGGGAAGATGTGGATTCGAATTACCCATCACAATGTACGGGACTTCTTTTGTATTCACCTCACAGCGGGATGTAGCTGCACACGGTGTGGTCGTTATAATACTCGAAGAGAGGCTATAGGGATACGAGCTTGAAGAAGGTTAAAACGGCAAAATATCCCATCAAATTAATTAGGATAATTCAATGTGTCTCACTGTGTTTGTGAGTGTATCACTTTCGACAGTATCCTGACAATAGGGCAACAGTAACACTGTAAGTACACGTATACAGGACATGAAACGATCTCATATTGCTCTTAAAATAATGAACCAAAAGGAATGACACACTTTTTCAAATTAGAGTTTGGTTCTTTCAGGTTACGCAAAAGGACGAGTGTCACACCAATTGAATTTGGAAGGGAGATATTAATTTTTCAATTGAACAAGCAAGATGTTCTGCGACTTGTCGTCAAATAACCAATACATCAATGTCTGTCAACGCGTGTGAAGTGAAAAATTCAATTTCTAAGTTGTACAAAAGATATGCAGCTTTCTTTAAAGTTAAAGGAGAATATGCGTATAACAAGTAAGTTTTTAAGACTCTTGGCCTTGCGGGTGGGTAGGCTCTTTAATGTCAGAAAAAGCATTTTGAACTACTGTCTGTTTGTGCGGGATGGGAGATACTCACAAGTCCCACAATTCTGAGTGTTGACTTGGATAATCCTTCATAAATTCATGTTTCATACCTAAGCTTATTTCCTGTTCTATGATCTCAGTCACTTTTTTGTAACCCATCGAAGACCTAAGACTCACCCAATAAAAACACTGAAAACCCATACTTGTTGCGTAATAAATTTTAATTGACCGCCGAAAACTCCCCGGTCAAACACCAGCTTTTCTGGTAAAGTGTTATCGCTTGTTGTCACTGATGTTCCTGCCGCTGCTCTGCTGACGAGGTATTTGTCCTGTGCTTCTCTTGCCACGTGGTCAATTGCATAAACTTAGTATTAAATAGACGGTCAGCTCCCGCGCACCTACCCGATTCCCCCTCAAATTTTGAAAAGAAAACGTTCTCTTAAATTTCCTGTCTGTGAATACGTGTGAAGCAGCAACAAAAAAATAATAAATGAAATTTCATAATACCGTGTGGAACTTTGTTCAGTAGTGTTCTTGGATCGTGGCATTTCAACCTTTGTGGGAATTTCGCTGTCCGAAAAGCCTTTCGTTCGAAAAAGAAAAAACACAAAAATTGTGAGAATTCACCAATCTGACAAGAAACACATTCACGCTATAAATTTTTTGTGCAATTTCATAATAAGACCTTCATTTCACAATAAAATCGCCTCTTAGGAAAATTTTATATTGCCATAAAATTACCATTAAGTGTATTTTTATACTAAAGGTTGATTCGATTCGTAAAGGGAAAAAAGGGTAAAATGAGTACGCTTCATGGAAAAAATAAAGAGATCGTGCAAGATCGTGCGAGGGGTTCCTTTCAGCTGATGGGTGCGTTCTCAAATATTTGCCAAATAGCGAAAACTAATGCAATTATAAATAAATGAATAAGAATATATTGCGAAATATTAATTTGTGGAAATAAAATAAGACATTTTTTCAACAATTGTCTCCGTTTCTTGTTTTGGCAAATCATTTGGCAGGCGATTGCCGACAGAAAAATGGCAACGAATTTAAAGAGAAGGATCGATTAAGGATATTGATATAGGGCAACAAAAGTGAGAATTTTCAGTGCGTATACTTTTTTAGCTATAATATTTTCATCAGATAATGGAAATAATGGAAACAAAAAATAATAATTTAGTTTATGAGAAAATTTGAAACAATTCAGTATTTCAGACTGACGTAATTAACGAAATTACATTTGGAGACAATTCGATTCATCGCACTTATCTTGTTGATGAAGTAGGTAAGTATAACAAAAAACGTACTATAGCTGAACAAAAAAAAATTCTCTCAACTTTGAAAAATTATTTATTTCAATTCAATTTTCGCTTTACTTTAAAGGCTGGTACGCAGTTCCCGTGAAATCAAATTTTTTATACAAATTTTTCACTGCGAAATGTCAAAATGAACTTTCCGCATGAAAATTTCACCAGGCAGTAGATACGCTGTTCAAGTTAAAAATAGCTGTTCAAAAAGTGATTTGAAGTGGGCGTTACTTAAGCTATTTCACTTGGCTTTTATTGTCCGTCGCATTAAATTTTTGACATTTCGGCGTGAAAATTTCACTTTCAATTTCACAGCACTTTTTGGAGAGGAGTGAAAATTTCACTTCACTCGAACACCGTAGCAGCCTTAAAAATGTCCAATAGATGCAATCAATGAAAAAGTATTTATTTTCTTAATTTAAGGTAAAGAAACGAAACTAAAAGGTATATCAGTAAAACTGCAAATTATGATGTTTACTGACTTGTATCCTGATATGTGCCAAGCATATAAGTTTTCCTGTTAACATCTTTTTTTGTTAATCCTACGAATTCATATTATTAGTAGTCAGATCCATACAGTTCATCGATTTCCAATGTTTACAACACTTAAGTAAACTAAAAGTAAAATAAAAGAAACCCTAGTCTAATGCGCTTTAACACACCATACACACCATTTTCTTAACACGTCCCTACAACGGCGAAATATTTGAATTATTTGAATTTTTTCAATGTTACCACAGAATTTACTGTCAGCATACTGTCAGGTTCCTTTGTGCCAATGTATGCGTGCGGCTAATTTACTTTAACATTGCACGCATACTTTTGCACAAAGGAACACGGCAAACAGCTTGTAGGCAAACTCTCTTAAGTTGGGAGAGCTGACCGACTATTTAATAGTTATTTTAGGGCAAATTGGTGCTCTGCGCACGCTGCATTGTTGGACGTCGTTCTAAAGGCGCTAACTACTCTAAGAGCGCTGCCGCTGATATGATTTGGTCTTCCTCCCTGACCTGGCGAGAGAAACTCTTTGTTAAAGGTAGGTACGTCGTCTAACCAGTGAAGTGCCGGGCAGTTACAGAGCAGGTGCTCAGAGGATTCGTCATCCTCTAGGCAAAACCTGCATTTTGTCTCTGGACACACATTCAACTTGCTAATAAGATGGTATATTAAGCCACAGTGGCCTGTTAGGAAGCCCACTAGCTTTCTAATACTTTCATTGTTTAGTTTCTGGATTTCCTTGTAGAAGAAGGGCCTAATTAGTCTTTTTGATTGTCTTAAACCTGTGACATTTTCCCATTGGTTTAGGCGGAGTTGTTGTTGCCAATTGTTAATAAGCCCTAAAGGAGTAGCCCAATTGACTCTGCAATATGGTTCTGGTCCGCAGAACGCGGATTCTGAACCAGCCCTAGCTAGCTCGTCCGCAGATTCGTTACCTGCAATTCTCTGATGACCAGGTACCCATCCAAGTTTAACCCTGTTATGTTTGGATAGTGTTTGCAGGGCATCATGGCAGCACTTCACTGTATGTTAGTCGAACGTGTTGGACGATAGGGCCTGTAATGCTGCTTGACTATCAGAGAAGATTTGTATTTAAGCGCCCTTAATACACTTTTTTAAGTTTAGAATAGCGCAGATCTCAATGGAGTGGATTTCAGCCTGAAAAACAGTGGGAAGGGGACCCATAGAGAATTATCAAAGCTCGCGTGAGAAGTATAGTCTCCTTCTGTATTTTGGCCCTCCAATATGGGGCAACATCAGCGTTGTAATGCGGTCGTATTTGGCGTAAAAGTTACGATTTCCGAAGGTTAATACGATGCTCCGATTTTTGCTCTTTTTTCCCCAATATCTACGAGGTACTTTAACTTTGGAGACTACAGTATGGTCACCGACAGTTACCGTTATTGTCTCCATAACTTTTCTGCTACTGATTAGTAAAACTTCAGTCTTTTCTTCCTCTTGTTTTGAACGTCTCGAAATCGGCCATTCCTGTACGGACCTGATTGCTTCGTTGCAATCGTGCTCTAGTTCTTCCAATAATTTAGCTACCACCTCTATAGCTATGTCGTCGGCAAAGCCGATTATCTTAGTCGACATCGGGATCCTCAATCTCAGTTTGTCATATTACATAAGGTTTCACAATAGCGGACATAACACGGAGCCTTGCGGAACGCCACCAGTTATGCTCTATTGTTTGGGCCCGTCTTCGGTATCGCACATCAATAGTCTGTAAAATAGTCCTTCAGAATATTTTTGTAATCTGGCACCCCTTTAACAACGAGTGACTTTAAAATGTTTCTCCAGATCGCACTATTAAAGGCGTTTTTGACGACATTTTATGTGATGATGACACAGCGTTTGTTCCTTCCGCCTTTCCATAGTCTTCCGCTGATGGCTTCTCTTCCACATTTTTCGGAATCCATATTGACGGTCTGATGGACCACTTGTTCAAATATTTTCTCTACTGCGTCCAGCATACACGCTATACAGGGAGGAAGAATGCTGTGGAGGTTTTTTCCCTTTGGTAGAAGCACCATTCTTTGTGTCTCTATTGTTGTGGAAATACACCTTCTTTTAGGCACGTGTTAAATTTATTCGCGAAAATACCAGGAGGGTGTCGGATTGCTGTTTTTAAAGCAGTGTTAGGGATACCATCGACGCACGCCAGGTGCCTTTTGATCTCCAATTTTTGCGCAAGAACATCTTCTGAACTAACGATTGGAATTGTTTGCATCCTTGAGGTGTCTCCTCTCTCCATTTCTTCGAGTTTTAGTTGTTGTAGAAAAATACTCGTAGGTACTACATTATCCAAAAAAAATTTGCGGATGTGGGTGGAAGCCTTCGCCCACCTTTTAGCTTTTGCATAACAACTGCATAGGCTGTGCCCAAGGGTTCTTTTTGCTCGCGGCTTTAGGGTTCCTTCGGGTTGAGAGGTTCGTAGATCCATATGTGTTCTCGTACCCAAATCAGTGTAACTTCATTTTTAGTTAAATACTTATTTAGTTTAAGTATACATTCCAGTGCCAATGATGTTGTGATGTTTGTTTGCCTCTGAGCACCGCCTGATTATCCAGTGGTGGAAGGATATTTCTTCCATGGAATCCTACTTTCCATTAGTTAATGGTTATCCAACGCGGTACATTGAAGTCTTATTGTCTCATTACATTCATACAATTCGATTGTGACAAGAACTTTACCGCATGCCGAGTGCGCTACTACTCGTAGTTGTTTCATCAACTAAGATTCGCGTATGCATTATACCACGGAACAAACACTCCGTATTCTTTTTGTTTTCAGCTTCATCCAAATGTACTTGGGTGCAGCGAGTGCTTTATGAAAGTCCTCTCTGTTTACTCAGGCCAACAAATTGTGTCTGTACTCCGGTTCGGTGTCAAAGGTTTTGTGTAGCCGAGAGAGTACGTCAACTCTTTGAGAAATGTGAATTTCGCTAATTAAAGCAAAATAAAATGCATTTAAAGAGTACTTTTTTTGGTACCATCAGAGAGCTGAAATAGTATGAATGAATGATTATTTTGCGATCTTTGAAGCTGCATAAATCGGTTTTTGAAGTTGAATTTTCGAAGGAATATCACTTTTCATTTCGACACATTTAAAGAGACGACAACTTATTTTATTCTATGGTTTGATAGCTAATGTATACACGCTTCTTTTGAGCTTTGTGGCATAGTAGGATTCGATCGGAATACTATGAGACTATGGTTTTTATATTTTGTAAAATGTTTTATTTTTGTAGGTTTAGCTCACTTTCAGAGTCGAAAAATAAACTTTTTATTTTCTGACTCATTTAGAGAAGAGCGACACAATATTTTATGTTATGAGTTGATTGCTTCGTGGCTTAGTACAATTCGGACGAAATCTGTTTTTTTAAATTTTTTTAAATCTTTGTTTTTGGTAGCTTATCCTTTTTGGACCATTTAGAGAAGAGCGACAAAATATTTGATTCAAAGGAGTACCTAGTAGTCTACAAATATACACTTTTTTTTGGAATATTCGGTGTAGTAAAATTCGAACAGATTAATATTTTATTAATTTTATCATAATTGCTTGTCTTGTCTTTTCTTTGAAAAACAAATGGTGGTTGTGCATTTCTCCAGAGCGATTAAATCAATGATAGAACAATTAAAAAGCGATTAAAAAGGAAATAAATCCCATGTACATTGTTTGGGGAAATTGCAATGTTGCTTAAAACGCCGTGAACCCAGGAAGTCATCTGAGAGTAGATTTGTTTACTTCAAAAAAGATTTACTTCTTGAGATCGGGACACCCAGTCAGGATGAACTTTCAAGGAAGGGCTTTGCGAAAATTAATACCATGATCACGGATCTGCTAATTAAGTCTTTGCATTTTCATATATAACGCATCAATAATTTCGGCACTTACATTGTTTCCAAATTTGAAGTAGGTACAACAACCCTTCTATCGCATCTAACACCTATGGAGCGGCACAATAAGTTCATCATCATAAGAAAGACTCATAGCTTTGTGCATCGGGGTGGAAAATCTTCCCACGATAGAATAAGTCAAACAACTAAAAGGGGATCCAAGAGGGTCAGAAGAGCAAGACGTAGTCATGGCTCAGGGGTACACGGAAAGAATTCTATCATCAAATCAAGAAAAAATGAGCGCAAAATCACGAGAAGTTTGTGCAGTTTTACAGCTTAGCTCAGGATTTACTAATTCACGACTTTTTATTTGCAATTCTAGAAATTGTGAGAAGTGAAGATATTGACCCTCAAAAGTCGCGAATCAATACTTTTCGTTATCAATAAAGCGATCCAACGACAAAAACATATTGCCATAACGGATCGCAATTTGCCACAAATAGTTATCAATTTGATCTTCAATGGATTGCAAATTGCAGAAAACAATTCGTAAATCACCACTTTTTGGTTGTAATTAAAAGATTTCATCCCTTAGCGGGATTATCTGCTTGAGACGCAAATTACAACCATGAAGTCTTGAATTGCAACTTTTTAGTGTTGATTTTCGAATCAGCATTTCTCAAATTGCAACAAATTTTTAGTAATTTACTATTCTTGGGTATATTGACTTGCAACCTGTTTTGAGGCAAATCAAGAAACTTTATTCTCATTTTAGGTATTACTTTTTCATATGTAGGTACATAGCTTAACGGTTTTAATATACAAATTTTTACAAGTTTTTTTTTCGTAATGATATCCATAAGAATCATATCGTCTGGAAACAACGGGATATGTTTGGGTTGGTTTTTCTGCATGCACTGAAATAAAAAATATACAAACAAATTGTTTAGAGTAACTTGACATTGATACGAATCTTGAACAATACTTTTCGATTGTAAATTTGTTTATTTTACAATCCATTCCAATTTCCTTCATTTCTTATAGCCAAATGTGCATAGCTACCTTCAGTTCTTCAGTTTTTTTCATTATTCAATACTAACCATAGGTATATGTTCCAAAATGTTTGCTAATCTTTTGCTTGTATGTATGTATGTATGTTAAAGTGGCTCTCGGTGAGAGAAGCACTTAGGCCGTAAGTCGGCCCATTGTGCATACCACTGGTGTAGGGGGGTTCCTTAACCGGTTACTCATGTAAACCATTTGCTGCCCTTGATAAAGCTAAGAATATTAGCCGCGCTGATGGAGCTTAGATCACTTAGATCATTGAGGAAGTAGTTTCCTAAGTAAGCCCTCCTTAAACTGGATAGGGCGGGGCAGTTGCAGAGGAGGTGTGTGACAGACTCGTCTTCCTCCTCGTCCATGCAACTTCTGCAAAAGTCATTATATGGCAGTCCGAGTCTACACGCGTGTCTGCCCAGAATACAATGCCCGGTAATGACATTTGCGACTAGCGAGATACTAGATCTGTTGAGTCGCAGAAGCGCCTTGGTTCTTTTAATGTCCAGGGTTGGCCAAGTAAGCCTAGCAACATCGCAGTATCCTAGATGTTTCCATCTATGACTTGCTTTACCTGTTGCGTCCGCGTGAATGAGTTGTTTAGCGAAGGACAGCGGAGCATGCACGTTGTGCAGACTGATACTGTCAACGCCGATAGAGCCTTTTCTCGCCAGTTCGTCAGCTGCACAGTTCCCCGGGATGTCACTGTGTCCCGGAACCCAGCAAAGGGTGAGGTTGTTCTGTTTGGCTATCTCGTTAAGAGATACGCGGCAATCTTCCACCGCCTTAGATTTTAATACGCTGGATACTAGGGATCTAATGGCAGCCTGGCTGTCTATGTATATAACTATATCCCTACTTGATACTGCATTAATCGACAGCCAAGCTGTGGCTTGACGAATGGCTGTGATTTCGGCTTGAAAGACACTACAGTGCTTTGGTAGGGAGAAGGAGAGACCCAGGCTTAGTTCTTCTGAGAAGACCCCGGCTCCGACTCCCTCTAATGTTTTGGAACCGTCCGTGAATATTGACAGTGCTCCTTCGTGTAGGACATTCAGAGTGTCCCATTGGGATCTGTCCGGTATTTCAATTGAGAAGCCTTTTTCGAAGTCTGTCTTCGTAGGCAAGTAATCAGTAGTGGTAGGTAGGGGGTTAATCGACCGGCTGATGCTGGCATGACCAGTTGATTGTTCTCTCCAGTGCCCCCCTTCCCTTAGTCTGATTGCCGCGCTTGCGGCGTATTCCTTACTTACGATGTCTAGAGGAAGAAGATTGAGCATTGTTTGTAGAGCTGCGGTGGGAGAAGTCCTCAGTGCGCCAGTAATGCTAATACAAGCCAAGCGTTGAGTCTTCTCGAGGACCTTCAGATTGGAGCTCTTCTCCAAGGCCGGCCACCATGCCACTATGCCGTATAGGATAATCGGTCTAATGACCGCTGTGTAAAGCCAATGCATTATGCTTGGTTGGAGGCCCCATCTCGAGCCTACAGCCCTTCTACAGGAGTACAGAGCCACCAGGGATTTTCTGGCTCGCTCGGCAATGTTATCTTTCCATAGAAGTTTGCTGTCTAAAATCAGCCCCAGGTATTTGGCGCTTTTTGAGAACACGAGTGGAGTGCCGTTGAGATTAGGAGGGATAACTACAGGTGTCTTAACCCTTCTGGTGAATAGAACTAGCTCCGTTTTCGTCGGATTAACGCTAAGACCGCAGGTTTTGGTCCAGGAGACTAGTTTGCGTAAAGCGAGTTGCAGTATATCTGAAAGTGTCTGAGGATACTTTCCTGACGTAATTAAGGCGACATCGTCCGCGTAGGCCACAACTTTGCATCCGGAAAGCTCCATTGAGATCAATAGTTCGTTGAGAACTAAGTTCCACAGTAATGGAGATAGCACTCCCCCTTGGGGGGTGCCTCGGTGCACAAGTTTTTCAACAGCGCTGCTGCCGAAGGTAGCTGTCACCCTTCTGCGGGTGAGAATGTGGCCGATTAAGCGGCAAATTTGCCCGTCAATGTTCAGCTTTTTTAGTGCTTGGATAATCGATCGGGTCTCTACGTTATTAAAGGCCCCCTCTATATCCAGGAAGATAGCCATAGCATATTCCTTAAATGAGAGGGACCTTTCGATCGAACCGACGATTGAGTGGAGTGCAGTCTCGGTGGACTTACCCTTTTGATAGGCATGTTGAGAACTAGAAATAAGCGTTTGGTCAACTGTGCCTTTGATATGAAGGTCGATGATCCTCTCAAGTGTTTTTAGGAGAAAGGAGGACAAACTGATTGGTCTGAAGTCCTTTGGAAGTGTATGTGAGGTCTTCCCTGCCTTTGGGATGAAAACCACCTTGACCGCCGTCCAGCTTGAGGGGATACTGCCCAGCGCTATGCAGCCGGCCAAAATCAGCCTGAGACTGTCCTTGACGATGTCGAAGGCGTTCTGCAGTTGCGCGGGGAAGATACCGTCGGGACCTGGTGACTTATGCGGTTCAAAGCTATTTACAGCCCACTTTAGCTTATCCTCACCGATGGTGATTGTTGTAGGAAGGGACCCATAAGGACCATCCCTGCTAAAGTCAGGGTAGCCAGTTAAAGGCGTACAGCCTGGAAAGTGGGCATCCATGAGCAGATTCAGCGATTGCTCTTCAGATTCTGCCCATTGGCCGTTGGGATCCATTAGTACGCTGGGTACCGAGGGAGATTTCGAAAGGATTTTGCGCAGTCTTGAGCTCTCATTAGTGTTACTAATGTCCTCACAGAAATTACGCCAGGAGCTACGTTGTGCCTTTCTGACTTCCTTTTTGAAAAGTCTTAGGCTAACCTTGTATGCCTCCCAATCCGTGTCTAGCTTCGTTGTTTTGGCTTTATTAAAGGCCTTTCTGCTCTTGCAGCGAAGCGTGATAAGCTGCTTACCCCACCACGGGGGTCTTTTGCCTTCTCTCACTATGGTGGGAGGGCAGGAGCCCGTAAAAGCCCTGTCCAGGGCTGAAGTAAGCTTGTCATTTAGCGAGTCCAGTTCAGTCTGATCGCTAGGTTGCGAGAGGCTGTGGTTATTCAGATTCGCAGATAGGATTTTGTTATGTTCGGCCCAGTTAGTTTTCCGTCGATTGCGATAAAAACTTTTCTTGGGGGTGTGGCTACAATTCAGAGTGAAGTATATGTAACGGTGGTCCGAGAAAGATGGATTTTCCGATACAGTCCACTTTGAAATGTTTGGGAAGAGATTGTGAGAGGCGAAAGTAACATCTATTACCTCCTGCCGGTTTTTGACAATGAACGTTGGGCTATTGCCCCTATTGCATACTACCAGGTTAGTTTCTACTAAAAACCCAAATAAAGACTCACCTCGTGGGTTAGTGTCGGTACTGCCCCATAGGTCGTGGTGTGCATTTGTGTCACACCCTAGCACTAAGTCGGCCCTTTTTATCTCCGCTTCTTTGACAGCCCGTTGTATGTCCGCCGATGGCGGGTCAGCTTCCTCGTACGGGAGATATCCGGACAGGAGCCAAACTGGGTTGCCGTTGTTGGGAGTAAGCTGCGCTGCAGCCAGATCGCCTGTGCTATGCTGGGGGAAAAAAGTTAAATTTAACGTAGATTTAGCGAGAATACAAGCTCTAATTTTACCTTTACCTTCCGCGTAGTAGAGGGTATAGCCAGGCGCCCTGATCCCTGTGACGTGGTCTTTCACAAGCCACGGTTCCTGAATCAGGGCAACGTCCAGTCCGTCTTCGATGAGGCGGACCCTTAGGTTGGCGGATGCCAATTTTGAGTGGTGGAGGTTAATCTGAATCAGATTTAGCGGCATTGCTATCTGAAACAGATTTTTCCACGACGGTAGCATCTAGATCCTCTAGTGGCGAGTCGGTGTCTGCCGAGGATGATGCGGAAGAGCTGGGCACGTTGGCTACAGCAGTGTTGAGGTCATCCTTCTTGAACAACTTTACCTCCACTTCTTTTAGGCCGAAGTTGATGTGGAAGTTTCTGTCCCTAAGAATAGGGACAGACTCAGTCGTCAAGGAGATGACCAGTGAGCGGCCTGTTTTTTTGGGCTCCTCAACGGAACCATGGGGGTTTTCAACGACCTTCCAGTCTTTGACAGGAAGGCCTGGGTTTTGGAAGCCCATAAGGGCGAGAACTTTGGCGGGATCGCGTGGTTCGAGTGGAACCCAGACCCTAGCTCTCGGTCGGTGGGGGATAGAGTTTCTATCCACGACCTTGAGTTTGGCTCCAGGCCAAACCTCACCTAGGCTGCCGATGGCTGCATGGATGAAGTCGGCCGAACGTTGATCACCGCAGGCAATCAGCTTCACTGATCCTTGGTGCCAACCAGCGTCCTTGAAGATGATGGGCTGCTGGTTATTAGCCATATACTCATAGAGACAGTTCATCACTCTGTTCTCTATGAGTCCCCACTTATCGTAGGAGAGTCTACCTTCCTCGTCCGAAAGGTCCACCACGGCCACTATGAGGTTATCCTTTACCGCATCAGAGAAGGATTTGGAACCCACGGTGGAGCTCTTTGCCTTCTTAGATGCGTTGGACACCTCATCAAGGGACCTGCGCCTTTTGGGCACAGATCCAGTCGCCACTGTAGACCTACCCTCTGTAGCGCTCGTTGAGCTGCTAGCGAGAGGGCGACTCTTCCGAGTAGGTTTATCTCCAACGAGCGGTCTTTTTTTGCCCAACGGTGGGGCAGAAGTCTTTTTTAGGGAGGAGACCTTTGAAATAGAGGGAGTGGAGTCCCGTTTCTGAGCATACTCCAGTACCCAGGGCGTTGCCCATGAGTAGGAGTCGCGATCTTTTGCGGTCCAATTCTTTTCCGCCTTCGGGTGAAGTCGGGCCAGAATTCGCAAAGCTGCCCTGGTCTCACGACCAAGGGACCTGTTTCTGAAATCCGCCTGTGTTGGTGTGGGAGGACGGGGATAGCTGCACATTACAGCATTGTGTTCTTCAGTGATTTCGTCCGAAAGTAACGAACAGTCACTGGCAGCATCATTAATGCAGAGTTCCTGCAGATGCTCTTCCACGCGAAGGCGGACCCTTAGGTTGGCGGATGCCAATTTTGAGTGGTGGAGGTTAATCTGAATCAGATTTAGCGGCATTGCTATCTGAAACAGATTTTTCCACGACGGTAGCATCTAGATCCTCTAGTGGCGAGTCGGTGTCTGCCGAGGATGATGCGGAAGAGCTGGGCACGTTGGCTACAGCAGTGTTGAGGTCATCCTTCTTGAACAACTTTACCTCCACTTCTTTTAGGCCGAAGTTGATGTGGAAGTTTCTGTCCCTAAGAATAGGGACAGACTCAGTCGTCAAGGAGATGACCAGTGAGCGGCCTGTTTTTTTGGGCTCCTCAACGGAACCATGGGGGTTTTCAACGACCTTCCAGTCTTTGACAGGAAGGCCTGGGTTTTGGAAGCCCATAAGGGCGAGAACTTTGGCGGGATCGCGTGGTTCGAGTGGAACCCAGACCCTAGCTCTCGGTCGGTGGGGGATAGAGTTTCTATCCACGACCTTGAGTTTGGCTCCAGGCCAAACCTCACCTAGGCTGCCGATGGCTGCATGGATGAAGTCGGCCGAACGTTGATCACCGCAGGCAATCAGCTTCACTGATCCTTGGTGCCAACCAGCGTCCTTGAAGATGATGGGCTGCTGGTTATTAGCCATATACTCATAGAGACAGTTCATCACTCTGTTCTCTATGAGTCCCCACTTATCGTAGGAGAGTCTACCTTCCTCGTCCGAAAGGTCCACCACGGCCACTATGAGGTTATCCTTTACCGCATCAGAGAAGGATTTGGAACCCACGGTGGAGCTCTTTGCCTTCTTAGATGCGTTGGACACCTCATCAAGGGACCTGCGCCTTTTGGGCACAGATCCAGTCGCCACTGTAGACCTACCCTCTGTAGCGCTCGTTGAGCTGCTAGCGAGAGGGCGACTCTTCCGAGTAGGTTTATCTCCAACGAGCGGTCTTTTTTTGCCCAACGGTGGGGCAGAAGTCTTTTTTAGGGAGGAGACCTTTGAAGTAGAGGGAGTGGAGTCCCGTTTCTGAGCATACTCCAGTACCCAGGGCGTTGCCCATGAGTAGGAGTCGCGATCTTTTGCGGTCCAATTCTTTTCCGCCTTCGGGTGAAGTCGGGCCAGAATTCGCAAAGCTGCCCTGGTCTCACGACCAAGGGACCTGTTTCTGAAATCCGCCTGTGTTGGTGTGGGAGGACGGGGATAGCTGCACATTACAGCATTGTGTTCTTCAGTGATTTCGTCCGAAAGTAACGAACAGTCACTGGCAGCATCATTAATGCAGAGTTCCTGCAGATGCTCTTCCACGCGAAGGCGGACCCTTAGGTTGGCGGATGCCAATTTTGAGTGGTGGAGGTTAATCTGAATCAGATTTAGCGGCATTGCTATCTGAAACAGATTTTTCCACGACGGTAGCATCTAGATCCTCTAGTGGCGAGTCGGTGTCTGCCGAGGATGATGCGGAAGAGCTGGGCACGTTGGCTACAGCAGTGTTGAGGTCATCCTTCTTGAACAACTTTACCTCCACTTCTTTTAGGCCGAAGTTGATGTGGAAGTTTCTGTCCCTAAGAATAGGGACAGACTCAGTCGTCAAGGAGATGACCAGTGAGCGGCCTGTTTTTTTGGGCTCCTCAACGGAACCATGGGGGTTTTCAACGACCTTCCAGTCTTTGACAGGAAGGCCTGGGTTTTGGAAGCCCATAAGGGCGAGAACTTTGGCGGGATCGCGTGGTTCGAGTGGAACCCAGACCCTAGCTCTCGGTCGGTGGGGGATAGAGTTTCTATCCACGACCTTGAGTTTGGCTCCAGGCCAAACCTCACCTAGGCTGCCGATGGCTGCATGGATGAAGTCGGCCGAACGTTGATCACCGCAGGCAATCAGCTTCACTGATCCTTGGTGCCAACCAGCGTCCTTGAAGATGATGGGCTGCTGGTTATTAGCCATATACTCATAGAGACAGTTCATCACTCTGTTCTCTATGAGTCCCCACTTATCGTAGGAGAGTCTACCTTCCTCGTCCGAAAGGTCCACCACGGCCACTATGAGGTTATCCTTTACCGCATCAGAGAAGGATTTGGAACCCACGGTGGAGCTCTTTGCCTTCTTAGATGCGTTGGACACCTCATCAAGGGACCTGCGCCTTTTGGGCACAGATCCAGTCGCCACTGTAGACCTACCCTCTGTAGCGCTCGTTGAGCTGCTAGCGAGAGGGCGACTCTTCCGAGTAGGTTTATCTCCAACGAGCGGTCTTTTTTTGCCCAACGGTGGGGCAGAAGTCTTTTTTAGGGAGGAGACCTTTGAAGTAGAGGGAGTGGAGTCCCGTTTCTGAGCATACTCCAGTACCCAGGGCGTTGCCCATGAGTAGGAGTCGCGATCTTTTGCGGTCCAATTCTTTTCCGCCTTCGGGTGAAGTCGGGCCAGAATTCGCAAAGCTGCCCTGGTCTCACGACCAAGGGACCTGTTTCTGAAATCCGCCTGTGTTGGTGTGGGAGGACGGGGATAGCTGCACATTACAGCATTGTGTTCTTCAGTGATTTCGTCCGAAAGTAACGAACAGTCACTGGCAGCATCATTAATGCAGAGTTCCTGCAGATGCTCTTCCACGCGATGCATGGGGATGGCGCCGCTGGCTGCCAAAGTTGTTGGGTTTTTTTTGTTTTTTTTATTAAGGTCTGAAATATTGATCCCACGAGTAGCTAGGGAAAGGAAAGTCGATCTGCACAGAGCCCCGCATTATGCAGACAAGGCTGACTAATCCAGAGGGCGCCCGGTATCTGGATCCACCGCTTTCGACCTGTGCTATTTTTGTTGAGACCTGGGCCCACGGCCTGGCTGATCTTCGGTACGGTCCGGCTGACGCCTTGATCCAGCCCAGGGGGAGTGACGGGATGATAAAGGAGGGAGAGGGTAGGACGGGTTTGATTACCACTTAGTTCGTAGAGCTGGTGAGCCGTAATGCAAAAAGGCGATTGCCAATTTAGCCGACTTACCATCTAGCTCTACTTAAGCCTCCACACCACGACAAGGTGAGTAATCATTGTCAACCTCGATTGCGAGATTGTTCCCTTCACAGGCTTTTAGTGAAAGGAAGGAGGTAATCTTTTGCTTAGTACACTCACTCTCACAGACTCACTATCACTATGAACAAATTAAACTTAAACAACTGACGCTGACGCTGAATTTAACTTTAAAGTCAAACGCGCATAATTGCAGCTGCCCAGCAACATCACACATACCTACGTCAATAGATAAAATATTTCGTAAGGGGCCAGTTATAGCGATACGTAAAAAGCAACCGAAAACATTTTCTTTTGCTTTTTTGGACCACTTAACGTTAATGCTTAAACTCAATCTTGGTCTTAAAATGTTGCTTAAGAATTAATAATAATAATAATAATAAGTTCTTTATTTTTCGTTATAAAAAACAATTTTACAATTTTATACAAAGAAATTGAGAACATACGACAATGACATAAATGTCGTCTGTCGGGGATTTGAAAATAAAGTTTAATTGTAGTTTTACATATTTAGTTATTAAATTCTTCAACTAACAAATTCCTATACGCTAAAGCATTGATAATGTAATTCTTTAGATTGTCCCAATTACTGAGTACACCGTTTAACAATTTAACTACCTCATCTTCTAATAGGTATCTTTTTTCAAAATATTTGTACCTGAATTCTTTAAGAATAGGACATCTTCCTATGAAATGCTGTATGTTTTCGATTTCTTTTAAATTGCATAAGGAGCAGTTTCTTGACGTGTTTGCCTTAAAAGTAGTTGCATTTAATTCAATTAAGTCGCACCGAGCTTTAAAAATCCACATTATTTTAGTTTGATCCTCAGTATCGGTAAAGTATCTACAACCTGTGTCAAAATCTAGGTTTTTATAAAACCTTTCCGTTTCCTTCGCTCTTTGGATCCTTTTCAAATTGTAACTTGACTTTAATCTTGTTAACAATTCTGCTCTCTTATAGTCCCATTCCATTTTCGATATATTGGAATTTCTCCAGCTAATATTGAAGTCTGCACTCAACTTGTTCAAACTTTGTACCCAAAACAATTCCTTTTGCATCAGTTTTAAGGTAAGCTGATACGGCAGACGATTGCTTCCGTACTCGAAAAGTGTCCTTCCTATATACCTAAGGTGAAGGTCTAAAGTATACAAGTGACCTTCTTCCATTCCAGTTTCCAACATAAGTGCGTAGTTGGGAGTGAAACTGGGCAAGCGCAGTATCCTTTTCACAAAATACCTTTGGAGCTTATCTACTTCTTCAAAGTGCGTATGACCCCACACTTGCGCTCCATACGTTTGTACAGCTCTGCACACACCTTGAAATAACTGCCATTTAGACCGTAGGGAAATAGCTTTTTTATTGAAGAAGTTGTTCCATGTCGCGTTTATGCTGTTTTTCGCCGAATAGTTTCGATTTTCAACATGTTTTGTGAAGGTCATTTTTGGGGTCAATTTCATACCTAGATAGCAGTAATTTGTTGAAACTTTTATTTCCTCTCCTTTATAGTGCCACTTTTCTCGATTAGCTGGTCTGCCCCCATTTTTGAAAATCAAGATTTCCGATTTAGTCATGTTCACTTCTAGATTCCATTTATTGCAGTATTCTTCTAATCTATCAATCATCCCTTGCAGAACTGATATGCTATCTGCCAAAATGACAATGTCGTCTGCATAAAGAAGCAACCTTATATTTATATTATCTATGAATAAGCCACCTTCCAAACATTCATGCAAATCATTTATGTAGAGTGAGAATAGTAGCGGTGATAGAAGACAACCTTGTTTGACTCCAGACATCGTATCAAAATATTTTGATAAATTTTCTCCTGTCCATACTGCTGATTTAGTGCTCTTATATATGTTCTCTAATAATCTCACAATTTTGGTTGATACTCCCATTTCATGTAACTTGTATATTAAAAGTTTACGTGAGACTTTATCGAATGCCGCTTTAAAATCTACAAAAAAGGCGTAAACCTTTTGCTTTCTACTGAACTTTAAATGTACGATTGCTGATAGGTTATATATATTGTCAATAGTAGAGTAACTTTTTCTAAAACCGGCTTGGTATTCTGTAAGAATATTGTTTTTTTCGACCCAAGCAGATATCCTGTCATTCAATATTCCCATGAAGACCTTCGCAATGCAGTTCATAAATGATATCCCGCGAAAGTTACTAGGTAGACTGCTGTCTCCTTTTTTAAAAATTGGGAATATAACGCTCGTTGAAAACGTTTCATCAATTTCTCCACTTTGCAGTATCTCATTATATGCTTGTGTTGCTTCGTATAGAAATAAATCCGGGGCATTTTTAAGAAACTCGTAAGGAATTCTGTCTTCGCCAGGAGCTTTATTTAGCTTTGCCCTTGCTATAACTTTTTTCACCTCTTCAATTGTTATAGCTGCATCTAGGTCTGCATCCTCTCGAAGCATTGGCGCGTACTGAATGTCTTTGGATGTTTGTTGAGGGTTTAGCAGCTGCTGAAAGTATGTTCTAAACTCCGAGGCTGATATTCCTGGGTACTGCGGTGTTTCTTGTTTTCTTATCTCCTTGGCAATCTTCCACCACTCCTTGCTATCTTGCACCATATTTATTTTATTTTCAAGCAATTTGTAGTATCCAGCTTTCTTCGCCTCACAAATGCTTTTATACTTTTTGTTTGCCTTTATATATTTTTCTCTAGCTACTGAACTCGAGGTATTCTTAAACTCCTTTAAGGCCTTAAAAGACGTTTTTCTCGCAAAGGAGCACTTTGCATCAAACCACTTGTTTTTTGGAAGATAGTTGTTATTATTTGCACCCTGTAACGTTCTCGATGAGACCTTTATAATATCAACTAACTCCTTTAACTGTAAAACGTCTTTTCCTTGTTTCCATTCCATTATATTGTTAGATATGTGCTGATGATAGAGATCTTTATTGCTTTCTCTCCACCTGAGCTTTGGTAGAAGGTTAAGCTTTTTTTGTGGCTTACGCTGGCTCTGAACATTTAATGTTAACCGAATTGGCATGTGGTCCGACCATATCTGTTCATCCACTGAAAAATTTTCTATTAGGTTAAGTAACTCTTGCGATACTGCGCATATATCGTTGACAGAATTTCCGACGCTGCTGACATATGTAAAATTTCCCACCTCATCTCCATTTGTTACTCCATTGGTTACTACTAGTCCATATTCACTGCAGAATTCCATGAATCGCCTTCCTTTTTTATTTACGACCAAGTCCTTTGATTTCCGTATAGTTTTGCCTGCTGCAAAAATGTTTCTGTGAATCTCTTCTATTTCTTGCTGAATTTCACCTATCCTGACGTTCAAATCACCAATCACTATCGGGTTGACTACGTTTCCCATTGCAACAAACCGCTTTATCAAACTAAACTCATCATCCCAACTAGCATCTCTTATGTACAACGGAATAATTGTAAAAATATCCTCCATTACATGGATTTCAATCGTTTCCGTCCCCTTTGTGTTGTCAAATATATGCTGAATTCCACTCTCAATCATATTCTTTTTCACTCCATACATGCACCCACCTATCGCTCTTCCATAGATACTATTTCTTACAGCTGGTTTCCAATACGTATCAAAATCTTTAAAATACTTCTTATAGTCTTTTATTTTGTCGTTAATTATGTGAGTTTCGATTAATACAACAATATCATAGGAATTAACATATTTAAAGAATTCATTATATAATAGTTTATTTTGCAATCCATGTATGTTATATGATAATATATTTATTTGTTTAAGACTACTAATACTACTACTCTCCTTTGAGCGCTTTTCATTATCAATGCTTTTACAACTTTTTTTGGTATAACCACAACAGTTATTTAATCGTTTTTTGCATTGATTTTGGACATAATACTCTTAAAGTCTAAATTGATTTTTATTTGATCACCATACATACTTTTTAACACCTCGTTCGCTCCCTTTTGGCCACAGACTAGCTCATCATCCCTGTTCCAAATAAACCAATTGCCATCTACTAGTAGTTTGTCGTCACGAACCCTGACTCGTTTGCTCTTGCTGAATAATAAAATGCTCCTCTTTATATCTAACATAGCTCTCTTCCGTTGTCGCCGCTCGCTGTTTAAGTCCTTTTCAATTGAGATTTCAGTGCCCGCCAAGTTGTTGGTATGCTTTAGCACCTCCTGGACCATCTGCTCTGATCGCATTTCCACTATCACTGTCATCTTACCATTACGTTCGAACATTTTTCTAGTGGATTCGATTTCAATTGGGGTTGTTATTTTCATCTTGTCTCTGCATGTATTTTCAACTGCTTCCAAAAGTGACACTTCTGCTTTGATGTCTTTAAAGATTAGATTCTTCCTTTTCATTCTGTCTTCTAGATACATCATTTGGCGGTGATCTCTTTGCCTTTCTTCTTTTAGTACTTTTACTTCTCGTTTTAGTGCTTGATTTTCTGTTGTAAGTAAACTTATTTCAGCTGATAGCTTACTTATGTGTTGTTTGACTTCCTCCATATCCGTTTTTGTGGGTAAAGTTTTAAGCTTTTCATCAAGTATCGTTCCCATGGAGCTCTGCATTAGACTTATCAAATCACTGACATCCATCTTGCCTACTTCACTGTTTGACGATATATCTTCTGGAGACAACTCTGCCAGTCTTCTTTTAGTCGTATGTACAGTCGAGTCCTTTGATGCTGTTGATGATGACGATGTTTTCGGTGGAGTGCGTTGCATATTTTTCGGCATACTTTGCACTTTCCGTCCACGAAAGGGTTTGTGTATTTGATAACTTAAATTTGGAATCCACAGAACTTTAGTATGTGTCCCAACCGCTATCTAGTAGAGATTAAAGGTCACTTTGTTTACCGCCTGTCAAAGTTATTTGCTATATACACTTTCCGGGTCTAGACGACAACCACTAAAAACCGCCTTGCAATCAAAATACTGAGTAATTCTGCTTAAGAATTATAAAGTTAGTTTATCAAAAAAAATTAACAAATTATTTTGAAGTTTTCGAAAAAAAGCATTTATTAATTTTTCTGTACGTAAAATTTTGTTCGTTCAGAAAAATAAATGAATTCTTTTTCTAGAAAAATTGAAGATAATTTACTTCCTTTTTTTACTAACTTTACAATTCCTAAGCAACATTTCAAGACCATGATTGAGATCAACAATTAAGTTTAAGTGGTTAAAAAAAGCAAAAGAAAATTTTTACGGTTTGGTTTTTCGTGTTGCTATAACTGCACGCTAATTTGCAATTTCGATCTCAATCCAAAATTACGAATTTGTGTATCAATTTAAGAAAAAATCGTTGTGATTTGCAAAAAACATGAAATTCGTAAATTGCAACTGAAAATGTAGCAATTGGTGATTTTTAATTCTTTCCGTGTACTTTTTGCCTCCTCAACTTTTCTTTACTTCTATTGACTGCCTGTCTGCCTTCAGCCTTACTTAAGATTTCGAATTAGGATATCTAAGAATAAGCCATTTACTCTTCATCACTCGACAGGATCTTACAGCCCTCTGTGCTGTCTCCAGAACACCTGCTCAATGGAGTCTGTGTGTTTGGGAAATTTCATTGAAACATGTGCTATGGAAGGAGCAATGCTGAGTTTTTTCAGTTGACTTGCTTTATAGGTAATCACCGAACTGGGTGTCAAAGTTACCGGTCCTTAATTCCGCGTTTGTGCCAAGTCTTACATATATGCACCATTGTTTCGAGCTATAGCATAAGCGATAAAATTTGTAATTTCTTATTTCCAAAGGTCTCCAAAAAGAAAAAAACAACATATCATTTCCCAAACTCAAATGGTAGTTGGAATGTGCAAATAATCTTAGCACTGCTGCTAGTTTCGAAATGCAACCCTCAGGGCATTCACAATAGCACAATATTTTATCAATTCATTTTCACAGTACCGATTTTTAATTCAATTCGTAAATTCTACCAACCGTCAATCGGTTGATATTTGATCTTCGCAATAAGGGTGATGGTCATTAGATTTGTGTGCTGACGTTTTATGTCAAGCAGTCGTCCTGTAGGTAAATCTATGATGGAATGAAGAACTGATTTTTAACACCTCAAAGTAGTAGACTATTCCTCTCTATTAAAGCCATTGGAGCTATTTTATGACTTTTTCGGGTTCCTGATTCAGTTCCAAAAGTTAAAATTGGGGAGCGTAACTCAAACGCACCAACCATATGAACACGAGTCGCTTTTTATTGGCTTTAAGATTACACCCTAACACTTGATGTCTGTTCACACCTTCTTACCGCAAGGGAGCAGCCTTTTCTATCGCCTTGCGTGCAACTTATAGACTCAACCTCTTCAAATAATTATACCAACTCCCACACGCCTTACTCGCAATACTGATTGCTGTTGACGCACAGCAAATTAATGATCCTTCGTCCTTAATAATGAGTTCACATAACAACACTTTGCAGAGTAAACGAAATTGAACATCCGATACCAGAACAAATGAACTTAACCATGGAAATTAATTACGCACGTCAATTCAGTGCTTCGCCGTTATCTTGCACACATTCTTCCATTTTATTCAGTCGACAGTTATATGTCGTATATCTCATCTACTTAGCAATTCAACTGTACACACATTCACACCTGTCTGCGTTTCAGATTGATTACCTTTATCTGACCAGAAAGATCCTTATTCCACTCATGCTGGACGCAACCCCAGTCTCACTCACTAAAGCAGTACAATAGTCTACAATGGAAATGGAAATGCTCGTAAAGCGGTTAACAAATTTAAAGGAACAAAACTAGAAATGCGACCATAACCTCACACAGCAGGGCCAGGCTCTTTCTTGCCTTGGGTTAGGATAACAAGGTTTTTGGCAGTGCTATTAATTTTATTTTTGATCGTAAGCCCTTCGGAGATTATATGCCACAACACGGCTTGGCGATTTGTTCTCGCTTCATGTACGCTCCAAACTTTGCCCCTAGTCATACTCGGTAATGTGAAAGTAATGCCACGAAGCCCCCGAAAAAAATCCACTGTATCGCATTCTCACTATCCCAAACGGATACCTTTAGAATCCTTACATTTAATAGCCTACAACGTTGTCCGAAACGAAACCGACACAGACGCCCCGCGCCGCCGTGTACAATCGGGTGTCCTTCTGAAATAATAAATTTAATAAAAACATTTGCCATCTTTTGGAAATCCCCAGTGCGAACAAAAATACGAAAACGAAATTATTATACTCCTCGGGCCCCCTCCATTGTTGTTACTGCTGTATCCTATATTCCGCATTAAATTGGAAGTGGCTTCCTTTTTACCCACAATTTATTTAATAGACAGTGGGAATTAGTGGCCTTCGCCCTGCTGAGTGAAGACCTTTAAAGTAGCGACTGCGAGACTGATATCGCTGTGTCAACATAATCCATCCAATTTGGTGGAGCAACTTTGTTTGCTTCTTATTTCTTGTTGAGACGTGATGATATCAGGGCTTGTTGTTGTTGTTGTTATGTTTTTGCCTGTTCATTGAATTTTGAAAAATTGTCCTGACTGTTGTGTTGTGTCAGTTTTTAGTTTCTTTGTTGCTGAAGTCGTATTGAACAGATTTGCGGAATGTTCCCGGTCTTACCAAACAGATTTTTAATTAATTAAATCTACGAACTGGAATTACATTTTAAGAAAAACTTTTCAATCAACTTATTAAGTTAAAAGAAAAATACTTGTCTGGGATGGATAATGAGGTCCACTTGTGTTTACTTCGATTTATAAAAACAACTGTCAGTAGCAGGTAAATTTTTATTTGATAGAAAAGTTTTAGTAAAAAACTTCTGTCGATTGGAGGTGGATAAATGGTCATACAAGATTATTAAGGGTTTCGAGGAAAATGCGTTCTAGGCTTCATAAAAGTTGAACCACAAAGTTTTTGAAATTATTTTTAAAAGTGGACACTTTCCGTAGCCTGTCACTCCGACGTCCGACGGTCTATAATTTGGGTGAAAACGGACTCCCACTTCGTCAGCATTATCATTGTGGTTAGTGAATATATCGTTTGTTTATTAAAAGGTAAGCGGGGAATGAGCAAAATAGTTATACGGACCCTCCAAAGCTTTCGATCTTCCGCCTGCGATTCTAAATCCTCAGGAGGCAATTCACATCAATGGGTTAAAAAGAGACGTCGCGTCGGTCACTTGATTCTAGTTTGGGCATCTTTTGTGTGAGTTTTTAGTTTTTGGGGCAAATAAAAAGGACCTACGATTTTATGCCGATCCCAAATGGTTGAATTGAAAAGTTGTATTGCCACCATTGAATTCGCCGCCTAAACCATTGGAAGCACTATTGGCTGGGGCTACATCAGAACCCAAATTGTTTTTGTGTAAATTCATGCTTTCAAATGACATCATTTGGAGTAACAAAAATCGTTCAGAATGCGGATGGTCGCAATTTTCAATGAACGTTTAAGATTCAGGGCCAAGTGTATCATCAAATTGGTTCTTTAATGCCGATGCCTAATACCGATTCAAAATTTCTTCAAATTTACTCCATGGGTGATGAGTAACAGCAAATAAACGCACGCTGCCAGTACAACCATATAAAGCAGATGGAGGAGCGACAAATTGTGGGTATTTTAGAACCGTTTTTTTTTTTTGCAAAAATGCAAAATTATTATCTGGGATGAATGCACTATGGCACACAAGCATTCACTTAAAGCTCTCGATAGAATGATGAAAGATCTAAATAATAACACCAGGCTTTACGCTATATATGCGAACGGAATTAACGCATGTTTAAAACGATTATATCTATGGCGAAATGTCTGTACATTACGTCTTAACACAAATATAAGAGTTCAACTGAAAAACGATCCACTGGCACTATCGTTCTCCGAGCAATTGCTTAACATTGGAAATGGAGCAATACCATTGCATGGAGACACACAATGCATCAAGTTGCCGGACAACTTCTGCAACATGGTAAATACGAAAGATGCTTTGATTGAAAGCATATTTCCCGATTTACAAGCTAGACATAATTCCAACATTTTGCAAGTTTTAAAATTATTTTATCATTTATCATACGACATTTCTACAAAACCCACATAAACACATAAGTATTTAACTACAAATCAAAATACGAAAGTAAGTTAAAAAAATAAGATAATTTGGGTGAGTTTTTTAATTTTTTTAATTCTCAGAAAGAAAATCTTTCTTTTTATTTTCATAACAAACAAACTTTTTGTTTTATTTTCTCAAATTTTCAAAACAGAAAACTAAATAAAGTGCCTTCAACTTCAGAAAAATTGAGAAAATAAAAGTAAAAAATTGAGAATTTCAATTTTATTATCGCAAAAAAAGATTTTTGTTTTAGCTTTTTTGTTTTGTTTGCAACGCTTTGCGTTCGAAAATACTGGGAGCAATTAAATATAGTGAATGCCAACTTAAAGAGTGCATATACAGGTACAACATAGGATATCTATTAAAAAAAAAAAAAAAATAAAGAAGAAGAGAGAGATATTCGAATCAGACCACCAATGTCGGGTCTCTTTTCGTCTCTCTTTTCTTTATTTTGGTGTAGTGGGGGAGAAACTCTGATATTATTCGTTTCTCTTATATGTTTGGGTGGCCGAGTACTGCTGTCCCCCGGTGGGGCTCGAACCTGAGCCGACCGGGTTACAAGCAATGACTCTACCCACTACACCATTGCCACCCTGAGGATATCTATTAACTCGATATCTTAAATGGTTTTTAAATAAATAGACAAAATTTGAGACATTTCTACTATTTTCACCTGGGTGAGTGGATATGCACTTCATTCTCAAATCAAACATACTAAACTCGCAACATATTTGGGTACATCTCTTTTAACTTTATTTTACTCCTGTGACAGAGATAGTATGCTGTTTGGTTTGCTTAGCAAAAAAGAAACCTATAAAAGATAATGTCAAATATGTAGGAAAGACGTGTCTACTCTCTTGCTCAGTTCCTATTTCATTCATGCATTCATAAATCCTGTGGTGTCCATATAACCCGATTCCCACCGACTTCCCATTTTTAATTTCCTCTATCTAACAACAACAAAATTTACACGAAAGCCTACCTGCCAATTAAATTCAATATTCACAAAAAAGTGCACACACGTAATCCATCAACTAATTATTGCGTGTGTATCCATTTTCATCCATCATCGTCGTCTTCACGTCAAAGCAAAGGTAACCCAAATATAAGTCGGGTTATTAAAGCTCTTACTGTCACTGGACAGTTGATTTTGAAAGAAAATTTTTTATTTGTATCTATTTTTTTTTCCCTTTGGAGAGAAGAGTATACTGTGAGACCTCTTTGTTCAACCCGCTCAGTCATGCCTCATGCGCAATTACATACACACACACAACACAGTACAGCGGATGCAGTGCAGGTATGTAATGTGAGGTGAAGGCACCAAGTGACAAAGAACAGAAACAGAATCCTATACATTTGCAACAGAAACCGAATTTAGCGACAGAAAAATAGTTGTTTGAGGACAGAACGCAAACAAGTCTTTATTGATTGTTTCTGTTGCTGCCAGTAACAGAAATTCAAATTTATCGTGGGGGGCGGGTTTTTTTTGTTTGGATTTTGTTTGCATCTGTTTGTTTCGCATCGTACTATTGTTTTTAGTAGACGAAGAGGAGAGAATAATAGATTTCGTAAGAAATCACCAAATTTTCTACAATTTCATTCTGTTCCATGTTTTTCGTTGAAGTCAAAGCTAACGACATAGATACAATTTGACGGAATAGGCGGCTGCCATGTTTTTATGGATCTGTTACTGTTTCAGTTCTTTGTAGCTGATCGAACAACATAAACAGAACCAGAATTAACTACAGAACGATAAAACTTTCTGTTCTGTTTCAGTTTCTGTGTCTGTTTCTGTTCTTTGTCACTTGGTGCCTTAACTGGTAAGAAATATCTCTTTTTCGCCAACAAGCGTTATGAGAAATGCGGATGTGATAGAGTTCGGTAATACTGCCATTTAAACAAAATGAATACTATTGGTATTTATACCTATACCTGTTGTTAAATGGCGCTTAATTTGATTTGTTTGATTAATAAAACTATCTAGAGGAAATATTTTTCATAAACATTTAAAGCACATGCACCAACATTCATTCATAAAAAAAATACTAAGCTCATTGTAACGAATAATCAAAGAAACCACATTTTGCACGGGCGAAGCCGGGCGGGTACAGCTAGTCTTTCAATAAGATAACTGCCTTTAAATGTCTGTCAGTAACTTTGTCCCTGTTCTTCATTCCTTGTCGTGTTAAAAATTCGCGATATTTTGATTTGCATCGTATAAAAGTTTTCATCATTCAAATTTTTTCTTTTGGAACCAACCTTAACATTGAGTGACCCCAGCTGAAAATCTTTTCTTCATAGCTCTTTTGTCAGCGTTTTTCATTAATTTTTGGATTAGTATCCCCCTTACAAATTTTGGTTTAGTTAAGTTTAATAGATTGATCGATTGTGATCCTGTGAGGTACATGTGCACATTAACGTCGAGGAAATTCAGAAAAGTTTGAAAATTTTTTTAATGTCTAAGTCAAGAGGGAATAGGTACTAACCGAATGGTATTGAATTTGAATTTATACTGCTTTTATAATACTGCAATAATTAAATGATGTTGCGTGTATCAACAGTGAAGTTAATACATAATATATTTATTTGATTTTGGGTTGTCAGAAAAGACATGATTTGCTATATAAGTATGAAGGTGAGATCGGTGTGAGAGGTTGAAACGTGGTGAAGGTCATGGGACATCGACAACTTTTTTTTTATATGTTTGAGCTGGATATTGATGACATGATGTGACGCAATTAGAGGTGTCATACAGGGTGGTAGGGAAGGGTTATTCCGCAGTGGTGGACATAATGGACAAGGAATTTAGGTTATATTTACCTTGTTATTCTCCAGTGTCTTGTGCGAATTCATCCAGCGCGAGTAATACCTAATTCTTCAATAACAAAGCATGCAGTAAACTCTTTCCTTTCATTGTTTTTTGCGTATTTTTAGATTATTTATTTATTTATTGGCACGATTTGTTGATAAATTTTGTTTTGTGTGGGAGGAACACGGAGCAAGATCCACGACCATTATATGGCGAGATAAGCCGAGGGTTTGCCAGCGTGCCATTTAGCTGCTATACTAAATTAAACTGAACATAGACATCCCACATCCCAGACTCTCCTCACAAACCCTCATGAATTAATGTCTCGTGGACTTATGTCCTTGCGCCTTTAAGTGTCTTAATAGATGCCTCCTGCCGTCTCCATTGCTGGCTGAAGGCTGAATTATGTCACCATACAACATCTTAGGTATGTTTAATGTCAAAAGGACGAAAATAGAGCCACGTTGAACATTCAAGACGAAAATAAACCTACAAAATTGGGAATCCGTAAAAAGAATACCCTACACCGCAAGGACATCAATATTATTTGTGATATAAATAAGCATTTATTGAAGCCTATGTTCTGCTTACGAATATATTTTTGCGAACCCCAAAAGCACAGTGTCTACTGCTGCTTTTGTCTATTTAAATGGATGTCATAAAGAAAGAAAGATATGACCTAAAGCCTTTATTATTAGAAGGATATTCAATATTCTATGTGCCGACGATGGTTTGATTTAATGATTTCATTCATATGGTTTCCTTTTCTTTATTCGCATGTGTGTGGTGAAGAATTTGATAGATTCATGGACTCGGGCGTGACTCCTAAATTGGTATTAGGAAATTATGGCAAAACATTGATGATACAAATTGCTCTGGAATGCTGACGAAATGAGAGCACAGTATGGGGCTTAAGTCATTCGAAGTGGCCATTCTGTTGTGGGTTGAGTTCTTCAATGGAGGAACTTTCGCCTGCAACTTTTTTACTATGCTGTGCTATGCCATGCTTTAAAGGAGTCAATATAGCTAAGTATCATATAATGAGTCAATAAAAACAGAGAAGAGGTAGTAGACACTTGGACGCAGTAACCTCTTCACAGTAACAGACTGGAATTTGCTGTGTGTCAGTGGAAATTTTCATCATCATACTCTGAGCCAAGGATAGCAGAATTCGAACCAGACAACAACTTTTGTCGGGGATATTAACATATTTTTAAAACAATCGATCGAAGCGGGTTGCGAAACAGGAAATTTAAAACTCTGCTTCTAAGTTAGGAAAATGCACGCCAAGGAACCGGCAGTACTATGCAAAAATGGTAACTGGAGATCAAATCGCAATTCACTGATAAATTAACTGAAAATAATATTTTTCATTCTCTTGGTGACAAGGACGCGACCACTTAATGGAGATTTATTTATTTACCTACTAGCTGTACCCCACGGCCTTGCCCGTGCCTTTCGTATTAAGTCCCACCCACATTTTGCAAAGTGCTTTTTTTAAGCGAGTTGACAACGCCGCCCTTTTTGAATACTGCCCCATTGTGTAGAACGCCATTTACAAAATTTCAAGGCCCCATATATTTATATCCACATAGTATTTTAATAATTTTGTTATATTGTAAGTGACATTTAGCGTTTTCCAGTCCTATTTATTTTTTGCAAACACATGCACGCACCGAAACTCATCAAAAGCACGCGCTTAGTTGTATGGCATCTGTGAGTAAAAAGTATAACGGAGAAAGTTCAAGAGGTTATTTGTTGTATTTAATATTTCCAGAAGCAATCTAACCGAATTGTGTCGATTTTTTCGTCCTACCAATTGAATAAATCAACTAAATTTGGTTTAATTTTCTATTTCTATTTTTATAGTTTTTGATTGCAGTTTGTTTCCCTTTGGTCACAATCTTATCGGCTGGAAGCAACCATACACATTCACAAAGTTTCATTGAAATCTGTTGAGCGGTTTTGGAGATCGACAACACCGCCGCCTGTTGAACACAGTACTCGGCCAGAGTTTCTCTTCTTGGAGTACAATATACGTGTATTGGTCTTGTCTGAGTGCTCCAGGATTTGGAATCCCTTTTTTAAAAATTAAAAAAAAAATCATGAAGATGGCGTCGAATATAATCTTAATCTATATATATAAAAATGGATCTTGGTTTGTTCGGATGCTTAAAACTCGAGAACGGCTCAACCGATTTGAATGATCTTTGTTTTGTTTTGTTTGTCTTACATCAGCGATGGTTTAGAAGAAAAGAAAAGTTGGAAAATTCTCAACAGGTGGCGTTGTAGGCACACATTACATTTTTCATGGGGAAACGCACTTTGAAAAAAAAAAAAATAAAAAATAAAGTGGACAGAAATCGAGTAGTGACACTTCAAATATAGAAAAAAAATATTTTCAAAATCACAGTTTGTTGATCTTTTGTGATAGAAACACTTTACTGCTAAGTGCGAGAGAATCAACAGGTGGCGCTGTGGTCGATCTTCAGATTAAAAATAAATAAATAAATATTTTGGCGCGACAGGTCTGTGGGCCTGGCCTAGCTTCTCACAACCATTCGTTTTGTGTGGGTTTTCAATTTTTGGGACGAAAGGAAGGGATCTAGAGCTTTACGCCGAGTCCAAACGGCTCTTTCATGACAGTTTTACTCTCGGATGTTTGTCAGACGTTCGCGAGAGGTGGCGCAGTGGAAAAAACCTTAAGATGTAATTTGGTTCTTTCGTTAACAAAGCCATTTGCAACAAATAATCGGGATAGAAATCGGGATATGGCACTTGCCATATAGGTAACAAAATAATTAAATTACTATAGGTATCTGGACATTTATGAAGCCTTGAATTTTTGTAAATGGTGTTCAACACAATGGGGCAGTAATCAAAAAGGGCGCCGTTGCACCTCCCTTAAAAAACGACTCTGAGTACAGCTAGTATAATACAAAATGTATGGGGACCCGCGACTGCGTCCGCGTTTCATTCTATTAAAATGTACTTTTTCAGAAAAAAATGTTACCTATAGTTACTTAATATAATAGCTTTAATTAAATTAAAAAATGCAGTCCAGCAACATTACATAGTTTTTTAAGTTTCGAAAGAGCATTACAGGTGTGCTCTTCCGAAGAGTTAGTCTATGTCTATGGTATGGTATACCCGACCTTGATCATTCTTTGGAGTAAAAATTGCTCGTTTGCAATGCACAACTTCTCTGGGACAACAAATTTATAATCAGATATTATAATAAGCATTAATGTATTTTACACTAAAAGATCAGTACCATTTTCGAGCTTTCGTTCAATCTGCCGTTTAAAATCTTCAGATAAAAAATGTTACATATTAACAGAAAACATTATTGAGAAACGGAACGCACTGGGGCTGTGCGCTTGGTGTGTTGTGTTGTGTGTATCCATCTACAAATTTTTCATGTTTACGGTATATTATACTCAATCCACCCACCCCCAAGCAGAGCTGGCAATCGAGGAATAAATTTTAATTTCTCGTTGATTAAATAGCATCTGTCTTTAATTTCTTCTAGCTCGGCCTCTGGAAGAAGCAGAAAGATAAATTATGGCTTAAAATACTCGTAGAAATATTGGCTGAAGAGCAGTTTAAGATTTTCTAGATTGACCAAGTTTTATTGAATGAAATAGCAGTTTGAGTAAAGTAATGTTAAAATAAAAAAGTTTACAACCTCCTTTTCAACCTTTTTAAGACGAATTTGCCGAGATAGGTATTCGATGATTTTCTATTTCCTATATTCATACAAAATTTCAAGTTCATACGACTAACGGTTCGTGAGTAACAGAAAACTCTCTCTAAAAGGGGTAGGGAGGGTCGTGTCGAAAAATTCCATCTTAGTGGGCGTCTACACAGCTAGTGGAACATATCCTGAAAGTTTCATGAATCTACGATTAGCGGTTTGGCCTGTACGATGTCTCAGCTCAAACACGCTACTCTTTTATGGATATACCTAGATTAGTAATACTCAGTAAGGAAAGAAGAAATTTTTCAATTGACTCCTTTATACAAAAGCCCGGCGATCAATGGTGTTATTATACCGATGATGCCTAAACAGAGTGAAATGCTATGTTTGTGAAATGCTATATTTTTATCTCTTGAAGCAATTCTGTGAGTTGCGAATACTCCTGTTGCGGCCAGGATGCATAAAGCACTTGCAAGCACAATAGGATTATAATGAGCAATTGGTCCTTTCAGCCTCTTAAGTCACCAGGGGTGACCACTCCTACTAAAAACAGGATAAAGTAAATTGGTTCCACATTTGGCACTGGATTATATACCAAACCAGTGGAGGCGGGCATTTCGAAAGTGGGGAAAAAGAACCCAAGTCTACTGCAGTCCTATAGACCAATCAGCCGTACTGCGTTTCTTCTCAGAACGATGCAAAAGGCTGTGAACAACTGCATTTTTCTCGTACATTCATATTTATTAACTAACTAACATTTGTACTAACAGATTATGCTAAGCTCATGAAATAAGTAGGCATGCTTGTATTAGAAGTCAACCAATAGAGTTGTTCGCAATATATTCTCTTTGCTCTTTCGCTTAATTGTCTTTCCCTCAGCTTGATATCTTTGACTGAAGTTATGGGTTCCTGAATTTTGGCATCGTAGTTCCTTTGTAGTTCAGTGGCTAAAATATCCGCTTGAGATGTGGCGCAGTGGACTCGAACCGGGGTCCCCTCGCTTAATAGTCCAACACACTAAGTATTTCTTCCAGGCGTTTTGCAGTCACTACAATTGCAACATCATCGGCAGATACTTGGTACAGCTTAACTCCTTCGTCCATGCCGAAGAGCAGAAACCGTTGCTCAAAGTATTTCAGTATTGTTTTAATTTTAATTTGGGCCAACCCATTTAGAAAGATGGCAGGCTTCATATTTGTCGTCGACTGCGCGCCTGCTTTCCTATGGGTGTTTATAAGAGCCCCAAAAGCAATCATTTAGTTCTTTAGTGAAAGGAAATTAATACGAGAAGCAAGTCTTTGAAAAGCTAAACATACCACTCCCTCTTTATCCACAGTTCCCGTGAGTTGTGACCCCAAAACGATGCTCAGCCGCTAATTGTGTTTTCCTCAGGTACCTTACCGGGAAAGCAGCCACATAAACCATCTAATCTATCTATCTAGATATCACGTTTAATACCGAAGGGTCCATTACACACTTTCGCTGTAAAGGAAACTTGGAAATTAATAACCACGCTCCAATTAACTGTATAGAAAATATCCTTTGCGACATGAAAATAAATGCAAGGCTTTGTAGCAGATGCACGTCTGAAAGGTATCGCACGCATCAAAAGGCGGGTTATCTTACCTGTACTGTGGGTATTGTTTATTAATGGGATGCATATGAATATGAATACCCAACAAGCTTCTGAATAGTGGAGTAAAACGTAAAAGTCATTGCACATGCAGATGATGTTGTAGTAGTAGGAATAGGAAGATCCCAACCCTATTCCTATGCGTGTGTTACTTTTTTTTTGTTTTAAAGTGCAATTTGAATTAAAAGTAGGTACGTGTGCAGATATGTCAGAGCTCAGAGGGCACACCTTGTTGCTATAAGCTAGAGGTATAGAAGTGACATGAGAGCAGTCTACTAAAGAAACAAGTAGAGACAAGGCTTTGTTGCTTTATTTATTGCTGACATTCAAGAAAGAACTTGAAATTGACACACGAGCCCAACCCCAGCCCATTTCCAAAATTTTCCCAACGAACAGGACCTGAAAACGTTTTCAACCTGAATGTATGCGCTAAAAAGAGACGACTGCCCATTGAAGTGCATAACATATGATCACATAATAATCACACACACACTACTGCAACGATACTCACTGCTGCATGACTAGGTACTGACAGTGGTATCCACTGAAAGAAAATTGTGGGCGATGTTTTGAATAATTGTTTTGAACATTGCTCAGCTTCAGGACAACGCAGGAGGATGTTTTATATCTTAAATGATTCAGGAGAAAATTTACTAAATTCATCTATTTTTTATTTTTCAATCCGATAAGCCATTACTGAGCTAGCTCTGTATAAACAGAATTTTCCTTACATATATCCGGTTTTTTTTTTAATTTTGTAAAAACAAAGTTATATTCCGGGTTAAAAAGTATCCTAAAACCCGACCCAGAACATAAGCAATCACTTCACTGTGCCAAGTTTCATTAAAATCTGTCCAGTAGTTTCGGCGTGATACGCGGTCAGGCATTTTTTATTCTACAGTTTTATTATATGTAGAGATAGAGAAGAGAAGAGATATCTTGCCAAATCAGTTAAATATGTTGAAACCAAAAAATTGGATTTTATTTAACCCTTTTCTTTCTAGCTACCTGCCAAATAAAATAACGAAAACAACCAACAAAACTTTATTTGAACGAGAAAGTTCCGAGCGACCCAGTCGCGCACATTTATTTTCTTTAGAAGGTCTCTAGCAGTGAAATCAAAAATAAAATCGCGAAAATTGGATGTAGCATTTCGTATTGGAATTTCGTATGAAAAATAAAAATGTATATTTCAAGCTTCTATTTCAGCAGAGTAAAGTAGCAAAGTAAAGTAGTAGCACTTAATTACAACAACTAGATACGTCCTACTTGACATTTTCCCAAGTGAAAGTGACTTAACAGCAGCAGCAGCTTATGTTGGAACCTTTCTGGTAATGTGGGTGGAAACACACAACATTTTATACCAGTTTATACCATTCAAGCGCAAATGTGATAATCAAAAAAACACGCTGAGATATGATTGGCATTGCGAAACTATAAACAAAAATATAATCAATGATCTCTGGTATCTTCGGAAATAGCTGCCAAATTGGTGCATGGCGGTACAACTCTCCTGAATATGAAGAAGGATAGTTTGTTTAGATTTTGACTTTTTGGAATCTCTGCGGAAAGGATGTTGGGGTTTATCTTTCTTCTTTCCTGTCAGTCTTTCCTTATTTTTATTTTTTCATACGAGTTCACTTTATTTCTACAACTATCTTTTTCCAGGTTCGGTGGTTCAGTGTAAAAAGTGTCAAAAACGACTCCTTCGGAAAAGCAAAAACCGTGTAATCACGAGTGTCCCACAATGAAATATTTTCAAACCAAACTAAGCTCAGATCAACTGCCTACGATCAAGTTGGTTGTCGCTTTAAATAGTGTTGCCGAATTCATAATACACAGGCATTTGAAAAACTCCAGTTAAAAATTAATGTGAACACATTAAAAATGTCAGAGTAGCTTCCTACACATGTAGACTAATCTTGGAGATTAATTAGGGTCCTAACCAAAAGGTGCAATTATATAGGGATAAGTAAAAACATGCGATTTTTTAGTTATTAGTGAGCAAGTCTTGATTTTAAAGGCACCTACTTTTATTTTATGGGCTTGCCATTTTCATGATCAAAAAAATGCCAGTGATATGGATGGACATAAATCAAAAAACAATAATACCTATTAAAGCATTTTCCAATATAGCTGTTAACAGGAAATGTTAAATTATTTTCACCTAAATGTGACAGAGCAGTACAGAGACAATACAAAATGACTCTAAAAACTATTTTTTTTTAATTTTTTTTTTGTTTAATAAGGATTACAATGTAAGATAAATTACATAAGAATACAGAGGGCACTAGCTACCAGGGAAAAACTATTTTTTATTATGTATTATTTAAAAAAACACGTGCAAAAGAGAGCATGCTACTACAAATATAAATTAATTCTAATACAAGACAGATGTAAAACGAAATATTTTCAACTGGTTTAGTTTTTAGTGCAATAAAAAATCTAACAAAAAATACGAGTTCCTATATCTCACTGACTCCTAGTTTATTTCCGTACAAATGAGCGATAGGTGAGTATAATGACGTAGGTATGGCTTTATTCCTTTTAAAATGTTTTTCATTACTCGCGACTAACTAAAAAAAAAAACAGTTTAAAAAAAAATCATTATCTTAAAAACTAACAGTTAACTGATTTGTTCTTCTGATTCAGTTCAGCATCATCTACATAAATTCTTTCGGAGTGAAACTCGATGAGGTTTTAATTCGATAACCGCTGGAACAATTTACATGATTTTTGTTTCGTTTTATTCGTATTGCTTTGTTTGAGGATTTGGAAAATTCCTGAAAATCAATTTATTTCCTACAATGAAATCAAAAGGATACCTACTGATAACCGTGGGTCTTGAAATTACCCTTTTCAGCAAAGGTTCTTGGCATTCGACGAAATTTAAGACTCTTTTGAGATTGGGACCCTAAACATAAAGCCCTACAGAGTAATGCGATTGCTTATCAACTTGTAGGAAAAGAGATCAATCAAATGCTCTAAAAGGCGAACCAATCTGTTTAGGGGCATTGTCAAATATCACTGACAAAATTGCAAAAAAGAAAAATAATCGAAGACAGTATGACTAAGTTTAACTCCTTCAAGAAACCAGAACAGCTCTTTCGCTGAAGATGATAAACAACTAAAGAACCTAAAAAGCCTCTTACTGATGTCGATCCGTAAAGAAGCTGCCGTTATAAGGAATTACACAAGGATTCGGTCAACTCTCCTCACTCACTCAATTAGGAAAAACAACTGTATATAGGAAATTCGAAATTCATCCGGATGACCTAAGGGAGCCTAAATGGGCAAATGCGCAATAAGGAAGATACCTATCACTAACACGTCTCCATCTGCATATTCCTTTACGAGCGTGAATCAACATTAACCTGAGAGTGATAAGGAATCCTTAGCACAAACCTATAACCAATATAAAAACCGATTAAAGGAGTAAGCCTTTTGGACCTAACACAACGACAACATTTTGGTAATACAGGGCAATTCTTTCAACAACTATAGGGAACGACTCAGCAAACACCATTGTCGACTTCATGTTTCCTCTGCGAAGACACATCGTACAGACTAAAAAAGAAGTTAAAAACGCAGTTCCAAAAACACCACACGAAGCAATCTCCTTCGTGAAAACTTTCTCTTTTCCGTTCACCCTACAGCTAAAGGGATTTTTGGTACCCATTCGGGTGATCCAATTTCATCCAAGAATCACTAAATCCGACACTAAAGTCATCAATGTAACCTAATTTGCATGAAAATCATATTTTACACGATTGTTCACAACGGCACAACGGCAACGGAGTCCTGAATGTAACAGCACCAGTCTAACAATTCCATATTATTCGCGCGCAAAATGTGTGTGCACTTTCAATAAGTCCTCTTCGTCAAGATTTGGTTGCAAAGCACCAAATAACAGGCAGGAAACGAGGCGCTATAAAAAAAATGTCCTTCAAATTTATTGCGCAAAAGGAATCTTTTGCGGAATAACACTTTACCTAATGCGTTTCTGTGAGCTTTCAGTGTATAGGTACCGTCACTGGGTGCAGGTGCTTACAATTGCAAAACAACATCAGACACGGATGTATACCTATGTCCTTACGTATTCCAGCCGGCATTTAATGGAGGCTGTTCTAGGCATTATGTACGTGCATATACACATGTATGTACTATATGTTTTGATGAGCAGTTATCTTGACAAAAAAAAATTTCTTCATTAAAATAAAGTGCAGGCATTTCAAAAAGGGTCCAGCAACTTTGTTAATAAGTCGCCGCCAGCGATGGACCTGGAATACTTATGAATTAAATCCTTTTCTCGGAAAAAATTGTTTTTGTTTCTGTCCTCTCTTGTTTGTGTCTTTTTTTTAATTATTACGACGGTAGACAGCAAGCTTATTACTTGGCAAAGGAAAAGCCAATTACTTACCGCTCGTTAACTTTCGGCGGGGTGTGATTCCGACAAACTCAATGCAAACAGTAGAAGGGTTCCCGGTTTATTTATTTTCTTGCATTGAAATTCCAGTAAAATGTAAAGCATCCGCAGAGTTATTTTGCAACGAACAATTAACATTTTACGCACCATGTTATTAACGCGGATTGGGAAATTCATTTAGCTTTGTTTTTTGTTGTCGAGATTCTTTGGAAACAAATAAAATTATACGCTGTCCTTTATTAAATATCAGCTCGCGAGAAGGGTTTTGCGCGAAATAAAATCATTTGCGGGCAGAAGAGGAGTGAGGGGAAGGTTTAATGTGGCAGCTTGTGAAACCCTTACTTGGGAGGGGGCAACAGATACTCGTAAGTCAATAAGCGTATTGGGAACTTTTGACCACAGGAAGTGGAAGCTTAGCGAAGGTACTTGCAGGATGTTTGCCTTTGGTAATGATTTTAAATTTGTTCAAGGGATTTAAACAGATTTCACTGAAAATATGATTTTTTTGCAGTTACGTTGATCCCCTATCGCTATCAGTGTGGGCTTAGGCCAGGAAAGTTCACAGTGGATCAAATATTAACACTTTGACAGATTCTGCGAGAAAATACTAAAGATGTCGATAAAGAACTGACAGCTTTTCAAGAGCCATGTCATGGCCTTGAGGTCAACCCCCAGAAAACTGAGCTTGTCTTGTTCACGAATAAAATAATAATACCGCAAAAAGCTAACACTTGGAACCCCTCCAAGTTTTGGACAATTGCATAGATTTAAGGTAAATATGTGGAAAACGCTGTCATTTCTGACTAAATGACTCCCCATCTGGACTTCGACAGACCATTCTCCTGCTTCTCGAGTAGAGAGGAACGGAACAACAATGAACGCACGAAAAGAAAATCATTATCCATCTACACGGATGGATCAAAGATGGACTGTGGAAACGGTGCCGGTATATTCTCTGAGAAATTAAATATGCAGTGCTCAATCAGACTGCCTGATAGAAAGAAAGATAGAAAGAAAGGCCATCACAATGAATCCACGAGCACCTAAGTGCATGGTATTGTAGGGTTCACCCTGCTCATACCTACCCGTTTACCTAATCTCACCTAGAACCATGTCAAGCTTTGAGATCCCTGAGCGGCTGCGATGTATATGATAATTTTTTGCAAATCGAAATGGTGGTAGAAACTAGCACCAACGTCAGAACCTTAACCAAATAGGTATGATAATAAATGTTCCATTCGACTTTGAAGCGACCGCCTTGTAATAATTCCTCATCGTTTTTTTAAGACTGTTGGCATCGTATTTGACTTGCTGAAATTTATTTTCGTGCAATGATTTGAGCCGCTATGTAAAAGTTAACCTTAACTTTACACCACACTTTATCTATCCAAAAGTGCGCACAATGATGCGTGAATTCGGCACAAACAAATCACTGGTATAAGTATAAGATAAGCCGTGTAGTTAATATCTTTTCGTCGTGAAACCATTAAATGTCCTTTTTCGAGTTTATGTGAGTCTCAGGCACACCTATGCATCGCCCAAGAGAACCTGTTCGAAACACGATCAGTCAACTATTTTGTTACATCCGGGATTTTCACCCACGCCGCTTTCAGTCGAAAATAAATTTCAAATGGAGAATACGATGGACAGCAAAAACATGTTTTGATTTTTATTAAAAATGCTGGTGTATAAATACACTACGTGATATATCATTATATTAATACGTAAACATCAAAAGTTTCCGACCACTTTTTAAGTATTTATCGTGAAATGAGGAGAATGAAACTTATATCATTCGAAAGGTACTATGCCATAGATGTGCAGAAACAAAAAATCGTAGGTATGTGTCGCCATTAAGACTGGTGAAATGAAGTTAAGAATTTCCCATACAAAATGCTTAGAAGTTAATCGAAAGCATTTTGTTGCCATTTAATTTGTCGCCGTCGTGTTTCCATAGTAGCGAATTTAATCATCTTAGATAAGAACCTGTTGGAGAGTCTCATTTACCCATAAAGGTATGCAGTTTAATTACCCCTAAAAGTAAGCAATCAATAAATCTTATTTTAGGGGCATTGCAGAGTTATCTGCGAGGTGTTACTATGGAAACGAACATTCATGTTTTGCCCTTTTCCATTCTTTTTTCATAGCGGAAAGGTATATGAATTAAGATTTAGCATATAAATAAATTAAAATAAATAATTAACAAATTATGTTAAAAACAAGTTGGCTTTCGTTACTTTATCTACAGACAAAATTGGTCGAATTTCGACCACGGTCGTTACTAGTTGTTATAAATCGGCTGCAATATCTCTTCAAAGTTTTCTTCAACTTTTTTTTTTTCATTACCATCTCAATTTTTGATCCTTAAATTCGATAGACCAATTGTGAAAAATGGTTAAAGCGATACTGTGATTTTCATATTCTTTAACGCACATCTCGTTTTTATTTAAATTTTTGCTTTTGTTTTTGATTTACCTCAAAAAAAATTTATGATGGCGATAAGGGATGATAAGCGTAAAGAGCAACATTCAATGAGTACCTAAATGTGAGCATCTATGTAAATAAAGTTTTTTTTAAACAGGGACTATCATAAGCATAACTAACATTGAGGTATATTGATAGTCTAGTCTAGGAAAACAACACCATTCTACATAGGCATAGCATTCCACAAATTTATACTATCTGTTAATCTATATAGTAACCTGGCACGATTCATTTGTAGGTAGATAAGTGACAGTAAGATCCCCCCATTCCGACGAACTGTCGAAGTGCAACCACCAGCGTGCACTTCTGCTACCGGGAGAAAACAACACCCAAATTACCCCCTGCCTTACAACTTATGCCCTCCGACTCTAAGCACCATGTTGTCGTAAACTTGCCTGATGCAACTCACATAAAGAACTGATTCCTTTTAGAGATATTTAATGGTTTAAATCACTATGACGGCCATATTTTGTACGAAAATTGCGGACTGCAGCTGACAAACCTTCATTATTTCTGCAATGTTGCTCAGCAATGAAAATGCGTTGTTCTTTTGTATAGCGCTCCATTTTTTGTTTATAAAAGCGCTAGCATTGGGTTTTAATGGCTTCTAGTTGATAATTGCATATAAAGCCGCTCTAAACCTCAACATAAGCTAACATGTGGTATACACTTTGGAAGTAGCCCAGAAACCTTTTCCATTGCCATCTAAAGAAAGTAAACTCCCGAAAGAGAAAGTTTCGTGCCGCCCAGTCGTGCACTTTATTTGTTACAGAAACAAGTTTACATTTAATTCGATCAATTAGCCTTCATATTTGTTGGTGAGTTTTTGCTCGTACATTGTTTGTTTCCATCTGTGATGTGCTACTTTCAATAACAGTGGCTCCTTGCTGAAGTTCATCCGCACTCGGCTGTCCATCCCTCCATTAGTATCAGACGATAACTTCAGAGAACAAAAATGTTTTCATTGTCCGTATCAATTCAACTTTAGGAAACATATTCTTAAGGCGAATAGAACAGCGACTCACCACACCGCGCTGTTAGTGCTAATGACTGTCTTCCTCTTAATATAATTGATGGGGGCATGGCCCGCTCTGCCATTGATTTGCTGAATAGCACTTCAATAAAGTTCGCTTCGATTCACCTCCGACTGTCTGTTTGTGACCATGCTGTTGCGTCAATAAAGGCACCGGCATACCACTCAATGTCATTCTCAGAAAACTTGAATAACTGACCACCATCACCACCCCCATTATATGTGTGTATGTGTTTGTGAGTCAGCAAAGGATACGGCACTTCCAAACTTCCATACAAGGTCGGGGCGACACCGCACCGCACTAGTATAGTCACAACACAACCGCCATTAAGTTACACTACTGCCCCACCACGTGAACTGAATCCAATGCATATGCATTAGCTAACTGGAAGTCGTTAACTTTAAGGTAGTCACAGCTCTGCACTGGCCCACTAATTGTTTGCATAATTTCTCAAGTCGTGGAGGGTGCCGCCTGACGCTGCTTCAACAGAGCACGTGAAGTAATTATTAAATAAAATGTGACACTCGTGCCTTTGTGAGGCACGTTTCCACTTTCAGAGTGATTGACTTTTGGTTTTCGGATTTTGGGAGTCACTCCCGAGCCATTTGTATTAATAGTCGTCGGTTACCCTTTTTTGACACGCACATCGTTAAAGGAATTAACTTCAAGTCAAATAGAAGCAGCGCCCTGTTTCGCATCAGATAAGGCAACTTGTACTTTACACGTGTTGTACTCCTCTGTCGAACTTTATTTTGGGGCCCAATTGGCCTTTCTTTTTTTTAACCTCATAAAATCATTAACCTCCCTGTCAGTCATCGTTATTTGTCGTGCCGATTATATGGCCAGCGGAACTTTGAGATCGGAAATAGATATCGTTATGGGTCTTTGATATTTCCAATGCTTCCTGATAGGGCTCCATTAGCCCGGTGTCTCCTTGTTGCGACGCACAGATGGAGATGACGCTTCGGTCACACATTTCGTGTCAATTAAACTGACAGGATATTTGGGTTTATTATGCACAGATCCGACCGAGTTCTATATTTATGCGTGATGCAAATGAAGCAAAACTAGTTCGTTGAGGGGAAGTTACATGACTCAAACGAACGCAGTGACCATGGAGGTTGATGATGTTTGGAGGGGGCTTCGTTTCAAGGTCGCATGAGACGTGATGTGGATTGGCTTAAGGCTGCCTTATTGATAAGGGACTCCTTGGGATGACAGAAAATTTACAAAAAAAAAATAAAAAGAAGAAAATGCGGCATGCCGGGTTCAAGTGAGCCTAATGAATATTGGCGGAGTTATATTAAGCTGCGTATATGTTGGTTTGGGGCTTGAGTTGATTTGAATTTGTTGTCGTCGTAGAGACATTGGGTTCAGTCAAATTGATAGAGGTATCATCAACAGCAGCAGTTATTTGTATCCACTTGTCCTCTTGACAGTTATGCGAAAATGGGTTGTTTCTGTTTGTTTATTGGTATCCTTATGTACGCAAAGACTGAGACTGAGACCTCTGACAACCAAAGTAAGAATATCAATTTCTACCACTAACTAAGTGGATATATTTGCCTTGTAAGAGATGAGGTAAATGGTTCGTCCTAAATGAATTCAAATAAAATTACGTGAGCAAAATACAAGTTCATACCTATACATGAAATAAAACTGTAGGTGGTTTTATGATTGTTTGCGGGTGGCGTGCTAGACAGATTTTCGTTAAACCTTTCTAGAAAAGTTTGGCAAAACTCCGAGATCAAACTGCATCAGCCTTTTGGTCCGACTCATACTTTATCCCGAAAGGGCCAAATTACATCTTAAGGTTTTTTTCCACTGCGGCACCTCTCGCGAACGTCTGACAAACATCCGAGAGTAAAACTGTCATGAATGAGACATCTCAATTAGCCGTTTGGATTCGGCGTAAAATTGTAGATCCCTTCCATTCGTCCCAAAAATTGAAAACCCACACAAAACGAATGGTTGTGAGAAGCTAGGCCTTGGGTCCCATAGACCTGTCGCGCCAAAATATATATTTATTTATTTTTTATACCTTATTCTGGCCAAAGCTTTCTTGAAATTTCGCAGGTAGTTAATTATTTCCACCTATTGTTGGCTTTCATACGAGTCTTATTTGGCACTCTCTCTCTCGGAGATTGCAGAGGGGTGGTTTAATCGACTGACGCGCCCGCTCTTGATCCATTTCAGATCCATTTTTGGCCAGTTCATCAGCCATCTCGTTGCCGGTTTTGTTCCTGTGTCCAGGGACCCAGCAGACATGCGTGGTATGCTGCAAGCAGAGTGCCTTAAGCTCTTCGCGGCAGCGGCGAACTAGTTTTATTTCAATAGCTTTTATAGCCGCCTTACTGGTTATGAATATGGTAATGTCGTCCTTTGGTATTGCCAACATTGACACCATATGAGCAGCTTCGGCTATTGCCAGAACTTCTGCTTGGAAGACTCTGCTATGATGATTCGGTAGTCCGATTGATCGGCGTATGTCCAAAGTCCAAGTCCTCGCAGAAAATTCCGCCACCGTTTCCACAGTCCATGTTCGATCCATCCGTGTAGATGGAAATTGATTTCCTTTTTGTGGGTTCATCTGTGTCCCATTCGTCTCTGCTTGAAAAATAGCAGGAGAATAGTATATCAAAATCCATAGGCGGAGACTTGTAGTAAGAGGTGACGAAACGTACATATCCAGAATCTGCGCGTGTCCCGGTCTGTAAGGTTTCCAGCTCTGGGTTTGGCTAATCCTTGGGGCACTTTTGGCTGCAGTTTTTGCATGAATCGTGAACTAACGGCTAACGTGAACAGAGGACAGTAGGTATAGAGACTACTTGAGAGTTTAGGAGTAGCACTACCCTGAAAGGCTTACATCTCAAAGCTTAATACACTATAAGTACTACTGATTTTTAGTTACTATGTCATTATCTTTATTATTATCTATTAAACTATTTTAGATGCAAGGATGCACACTTTTTAACATGTTGGCAGTTGCTTGAATTGAACCCAAGTGACCAGACAATGTCTCTCATAGCCTGCCTTTTTAAAAATGCTTTCGGAAATCACATTGTCCACCACAACAAAGGCTGTAATATCATTCTCATCATTCATTGCGATTTTCCTGCTCAAGGCCAGAGCTAAAAGTTTCCCAAATCCTTTTCCCTTCTCACCTTCAGCAACCTGAAGTAACCTGTAATATATAATCACAACGTCTATGTACGCTGCTAGCAAAATGTACTATTAACATACCCCACGCCGTAGAATTCATTCTGAAGTGCCCACGCTATGAGTTTATTGTCGCTCAGCCTAAAAACGCCCAGTGCAGTATTAAATGCCATCATTCCTCGTATAAAGTCCACCGAAGCTGACTCCTTGTGCGGCCATTGATCGTGAATAAGATCCGCATATCCATCCTGCAGAGACCGCAATTCATATCCTTTCAGGATGCTTTAAAAAAATATTTAGTTCAACTGTCCGAGGATCGTTAAAGAGTCTTTTGTACCTCGGGACCTGAATCCTGAGAGCGCTACTTTGAGGAAGCACAAAACATGTGCACGGAATTTCATAGTTAACTTTGCCACCTTGTTTCGTTATAAGCTCAACCATTTCATCTGAAAATTTAGTGTGTATCGCTGTCAGCAGTGGACCGCTTTTCCAATCAATTAGTTCCGTCTCAACAATGCATGCCCTTAGTTCCTGAAGCGATTCCTCCAACGTATGGAACTGTACGCTAAGCACCTGTGTAAAAATAGAATTTTATTTTAGGAAGTTGTCACTCTGTGGATGTTGAACACCACCTACCTCGTCCCATTGTAGTGAAATGTACGTTCCATTTGCGGCCAGATTGCCGTAACGATGTGTGTAGTAGATCTTCTTATATGACTTGTACTTTTCATTGCAATTACCGTCAATGTTTTCAAGATGTCCACTCCAATGGCAGTGATTGTAAATAGACATGCAGTGGTATCTTTCGCCCTTACTTTTGTACAACCGAATCAAGTCTTGCAATTCGGTATTGGTCAATTGCCTTAGGATGTCTTCTCCTACTCCTAGTCCGGGAATCAGCTTCATTGCGTTAAGGTGAAATGTTTACAACCAACTGAGGAACTCGATAAATGGATTTCTCCTACCAGACACCAGAATTTGATGATCATATCTATTGAACTTGGCTGAGTAAAAATAGATACATAGATACTATAAGGGGAATAGTGGTTTGTGGATTTTTTTGTGTGCAAGCACAGCGATTCCAGAAAGTTGTAGAAAGAGATGGCAAAAATAATAAATAATAAATTAAAAAAAAAATAACAAGTTGAGTTAAAATGAAAATTTTTATCTAAAAATTCAGTATTTAATATCAAATTTTAACATTGCGTTTAGGCTGAAAAATAATCAGAGGAGAAGATATACTCACTAAGGGAGAGTGTTTTTTGGAGAAAACTTAGCTTATAAATCAAAAATTACAATTATTAGTAAGAGTTTTTTTTGTATAGGTTGACGGAAGCAATTTGTTGAACTAGTATTTGAATATACATAAATTATAATAATTCAGCAACATTTATCAAGAAGCATTATTCGTTACATAAGCAAAGCATATAAAATGAATTAATTTATTAAAAAAACTTTAAATAAAATTATTACAACGCTGAAGTCTCTAAGTTTGCTTTGTTCCTGATAGTCTTCTGCTTGGTTTTTTCCTACACAATTTTTACTCAAACTAAGCCAAGGAGTTTATGCTCTTGCACTCAATTTGTTGCAGAAAAAGTCGGCATGACAATAAACGACACAGTCTACCTATAGCTTATAGCTCGGAATGAACAAACATTTTAGAAAAAGTTTCATCTTAGTCCGTCCAGTAGTTCTCACCCCAACTGGTAACAGTGAAACAGACAAAGGACCCGCCTACAGTTTTATTATATATGCATTTGTACATGTATAGATAGCATAAGCCCTGAACTTCAAAACAAAGCCTTATGCAAATCAGTGCATTATTCGTAAAAATTAGACCGCGGTATAAATACGTCTCATTTTTTAAGCACAAACAAGTTGAAGTGATTGCATTGCTTTGGCACAAGCTATTTTTGACTCTTATGGGTGGTAACTTTAAAACATTGAGCGCAATTTGGCAATAATGCGCTTCCCTTCAGGCTTCTCAATTGCAATTAAGGAAAGACATTTTTTTATTTTCAGTAGGTACATCTACTGTTCTCGCTAGATAAATTAAGTACAAAAAATATACTTGAAAATTACCACCAAAGCCTAAGAACAGAACTAATTTATTGTTAAATAAATCCCTACTAAGATGAAAATCGAATATACTATAATATTTTCTTAGGCTTCTAGAAATTGGTTCCTTGTATCCATAATTAACATTATTATGAGGTGATTACATAAAATAAAAAACGATTTCTAAGAACTCTCGCAGGAGCATAAAAACCAATCAAAGATAATAAAAAAGGACTATCGATATGACCATAGACCATTTATCAAATCACGAATAAATATAACAGAAAAATATTGCCTCCGCCTTAATAGAGGTAAGATACCGAATAATTTGAACCTCGTCTCGTAAGATGGCATTTCAATATTCCATATTAAACAGCAATACTAAAGATGAGATCTAACAAATGCAAAAATTCTTAGAGTTTGAGAGAGAATTTAAGAGTTTATGGATCTCGAAAGTCTTTCGAACATCTGATTACCTTTCGTAACCAAAAACTCAATATGTTTGTAAAAGCTAAGTTTAACGTCAAATATGACTCCTAGATCTTTTTTGGAGGAAATAATAGGCCAAGGGGTTTTGTAGAAGCGGATCCGCATAATGTTACATCAAGGGCAACAAAATAATGTGAATTTAAGCGGTTTGTAACTCATTAAGCGCTTCCTACCTCTAAATTGCACTGGAAATTGTGACCGTTTAAAACTCGAATGGCATGTCCTTCGGGATTAGAATAAAAATGTATTTGTATTAAGCTTTCCCGTATATGTAGTAAGAGAAAGGTATTGTATTCGTACAAAATCTCGAACTCGAGATTTTAATCAAAGCTGACATTACGATGATAGAGGAACTCAAAAAAGTGGGTCTCGCAATTCTGTCCGTCTTTCCTAAGCTCTACAGCGCAAACGGCTGGACGGATTTATTTCAAACTTCGGTCACTTTTTTTTGCACGTTGAGAGTTACCGTTGTATATGTAAGGTATTAAGCATTTTTTCGAAAACGGCTCTAATGATTTCAACCCAAATTGATATTTGGGCTTAGAAGGTGTGGTTAACATGGCTGCATACCCAGTTTTTCACCAAAAAATCGAATAACGGACATAACTCAAAAACGGTCCATACGACTTTAACAAAAATGCATTTTTAGGGTTATATTGTCATTCCTAACATGATAGCCAACTGAGTTTTTCTTTTTTTTTTAATTAAATTTTTAAATTATCGTTCAACGGACTATTTTTGAAAAATTACGTTTTTGAAGAATTTATTAAGTTACAGTTTACCTGAAAACGGCTCTAACGATTTCTACCAAAATGTGTATTTCCGCTAAGGTACGTTGGGTTAAGATGGCATACCCAGTTTTTCACTAAAAAGTTGAATAACGGTAGCTACTTTTAAAAATTGTCCTTATCTCGAAAATGGATTTTTGAAAAAAATCATATTTTGAGAATTTTGGTTTTCTTTGGTTTACCTACATGAAAACGGATAAAGCGATTTTGACCAAAATGCATACCTGGAGTAAAATTTACTATTCCAATATTATTGCGTACTGAATTTTCCATTCGAATCATCGTAAACGCTGTTTTAAGAAACTGTCCGTATCTCGAAAACGATTTGGATAAAACTTTAAAAACTATACTAGAAGCTCCTTTTTAGCAAATAGTGCCCAACACACTTTTTCTTTTTTCAACCATAATAATCATGATCCTTTAAATTATTCCAACCAATTGGAGTTCACACTATCAGAAACAAGCACTTCATTTGCAACCGCAAACACGTCCATCGATAAATTCAAAAACAAACCTCTGAATTCTTACATAATTAATCTATCTATCGGTTTATCACAAACCCTACTTCGAGTCACTACCTAGCAGCATCAGCAATTTGAAAAATCTTGTTTTATAACCTATAAATAACAATAAAATAAAAATAAACCAACCAAACTGATGATATGAACGAAGAAGTTTCGTGCGATCCAGTCGTGCACTTTATTTCACTTCCCTTTCAAAATTGTGACTTTGATGACGTTGTTCATTGCTTTCTTTGCCGTTACAAAGACGTGGCTCTTGTTTATATTCCGCAAAATAAATATTACCGAATACCACCTATGAGGTGTTAATATCGATTAGTGACTGAATCAATCTATTTGTATCTCATCAAGGCGTTCTTATTCTGAAATATTATTTGAATACAACTCGATCCCTCAACGCCAAACATGATTTTTGTAATTTTGAGCAATGTTTGGGAAAACCTTCTCGATTAGTTTGGAAATGTATTGTATCCAGATGATGAGTCAACAGGTATTTTCTCATTACCAAAATCGAGCAATTGTTTGGAAAAAAAAACATCTCCAGATTGGTCGTTCTACAATTCGAACCTCGTGTTTCATTTGAGCGTTTTAACGTAGGTAATTCAATAAAATGGAAGAATTTAAACATGCATTCATTTCGTCGGCTGGCGTTGATCGCGGTATTTCTGGTAATGTTTGGCGAAAATCACCTGCCAAACCGGTTTTGGTTCTTTCGTAAATCTCGCTAAGTGCGGTCTAATGCTTCTTAAAATTGTTTTTGTGCCATTGTTCACTCATCCCAAGCTATTAGTCTGCCTATTTGCAACACCTTGGCCATTTCAGATTTTCTCGAAAGGTTGAAGGTTGGAGTTTTGTTTAAATCGACTGTGAAATGATAAATTAATTATTTTATCAATGTAGTTCCGACCGATGTATATGTTTAAAACGATATTTGCAGCGCGCATTCTGTCAATCGGCCGACAGTTATGTCAAACGCCAAAAGGTTACATTAGAAAAGTTTATATTGTCAAAAGGGCTAGGGTAGAGTTAATAATTTTTTCGGTCATAAGAACTCTCTGATGACAATAAAAAACACCACAAAAAAAGAGACATTATTAGTGAAATCGGTCCAGCCGTTCACGCATGATGCCGTGACCAAGGAAAATAAGGATTCATTTGTATGTAGGTACATACAGATTTTATTTGAGTATTTCACGAATACCATTAAGCACCTTACCTTGGCCGATTGGAATAGAACTATAAATTGTCATTACGTACGAACCTCTTAAGGTATGAATTGCCCTGAATTTAAAAAATTATGAAAATTTCCTACAATTAAAAACAAGTTGTTACTTTAATTGGATTTTTCCAACGACCAGTGAACATAATTTCTTGTGTGCGACAGAACCTGTTTCTTATTGTTGTGTTGTTGTTTCGATTATTTTTTTTAATTTGAACTACGGGCTGGGTGGTGCTTTTCTATATAGACCGGCGAAGGTGCTAGCTATAAATAGTGCCGCAATCACTCTGTGGTTAATTTCAGAGGAAGGAAATAGTTAGACCCTCACACCTAAATTTGTTTAAGGCAAAGTTATACAATACGACCCACTTTCAAAAAATTGTCAATAAAAGACAAAAAGTAAAAGAAAATCATACCAAAATCACAAATCTTTTATTGCATACAAATACAACAATCTTTTTATTTGCCTTTGACAGTTTAAATTATCATAACATTTTTTAATTCATTTTTTTTTAATTTTTTTTTTTAAATAGTTTAGGAGGGGCCTTTTGTTAATAGGTTGCTGGGCAAAAGTCCCACTTTATAAACAAAACGCCCTTAAGAAAAAAGTATGAAAATTAGGTTATTTAGTACCTACGTTGCATTGCCGTCTCTTCTCTTTTCGGAAAAAGCAGGATTGCTCAAAAAGTCATGACCTTGATATATTTTTGCGAAAAATTCTTTAACATCGACTCGGTTCATATCATAATTCTTCAGATTTTCTTGGTGGTGTTTCAGGATTGCGTGTTAAAAATCCACTAAGTCAAAAATTACCTTTATTTTGTTCTAAACACAGAACTGCTAATCATCCAAGAGGTTTTTTTGATTTTTCTTTTATAACACGTCTCCTAAGAGTTCTTATAGTATACTGCCATCTTGCTTCATTTACCTACTCCTATTGTTCTGTTTCGAACTTTTTCAACACTTCTTTGATGTCTTTTTCAGACCATGATGTCCGTAGTATAAAAGGACTATACTACGGACATCCCACTAAAATTACGGAAATCACATCCCTTTCTATGAGATAAGCAAAACTGTACTAAAACTAGCATTACAATTTTCCGCGCTATATTTCGCAATTTTACAAAAAACGCAATCTTTTCCTAGCGCAAATCATCACAGAATGAAAATGGTTCGAACAAGTTTAGCATGAGTCATACAATCGCACTGGCATACGTGCCAGACTGTTGGGGCGCTTTGTATAGTTTTACCCTATAGAGTATTCAATCATCCGAGCATAAAATTCCCCTTAGAAAGTTTCTGTTGAATGACCCTTCCTCTCGGTCGAAAAATAAAAACACCTGCAACACGAATGGTTGTTAGAACTGAGGCCTATTAGGGATGGGGTCCTAAACACCCCTGTTGCGGGAACTGTTTTTTTACTAAGACTTTAGTGTCGCCCGAAAAAGAAACAGACCTCAGCAAACCAAGCTTCCACAAAAAAGCTATGAGTTACAATAACCAAAGACGTCTTGCGGAGAATTTCTGTGGAATAGCAATAAAAATTTTGCAATTGTGTTCTCCCTACAAATGGTAATTAAGCCGACTTTACATCTAGTCTTGTTTCTCCTCCCTGACGTATGGGTTGTACTTATGAGGAGTCATACGGCATACAGCTTTCATAAACAAGTTACGCTGTATTTCCTCAGCCTATGTTGCTGTTAATTTATTCCCACCCAACAGTGGTTAAAGAAACAACTGCCCACATCAAAGAATGCACTTTTGAACAAAAAACAAAACACTTCTCCTTACAGCTGGGTCTCCTTTTAAGATTGTCGCAACCAGAACCAGTCAATCTCGTATTCTGGTGAACCTAGGCGGGAGTGATTTGCAAATTGCGATATAAAAGACACGCAAATAACATTGATTGCATCAGTTATATTTCATCACCTGAATTGGGCCAACTTATACAGAAGGGAGTTAAACCCATACCCATCTACCCACACTATGGAATACACTTTGGTATGGAAATCGACCGTGAATATCCAAATTGAGGGAGGTCTTTAAAATCTTCTTTGACAGGTACCACTTCTGGTGGCTAGCATCGTAGCTGGGAGTACTTTGCATGCATCTGTCGTCCCGTATCCGCAGCTATTGCCTTACAAGGTAACATATTCGGATGTTCATTCACCGGTTGTTTTATCTCACCACCTTGGTCTGAGCAATGAGGCAGTCCTTGCTGCAGCCGGCTTGCAAGCCGCCCCTGCACCTGTCTCCGAGGTTGTTCACGAAGACGTCAACGGTTCCATCACTGAAAGTCAACTGCAGCAAATTCAGGCCATTCAAACGCTGTCTGAGTCAGGAGTTGGGAACGAAGGTGGTATCCATTCAGGAGCTTCAATACTGGATTTAACAGCACTTAAATCAGATACGGGGGCAGCATCAACCTCTCAGGAGGAATCGCCTTCGCCAGTAGATCCAGAATCAGAGTCAACTGCAGCACTAGCAAAGAATTCCTCGTTAGAAATACTGCCTGTGGTCGTTGCCTCAGTTAATACCTCAAAAGCGCTCGGCGGAGCAAATGTGAATGTGAACGTGCATGTCAATGTGAATGGGGATGGAAGAGCAAGCATCTACAATGCGACATCCGAGTCTAAAATAAAGGCTCCAATTGAAGAAAGCCATAAACATCATACCATCCATTAAAGTGAACTCTCAGCATCGGTACACTAAACGAAGGAAGGAAGGTATTTCATTCGGAAATTGAGTAGAAATGTCGTAGCTCCTTGTAATAATTATTATCTTCCGACTTATTGCAACGAAAATGTGCTCTCAGTGAACTGCAATGTTGAATAAAAATTGTTAACAAAGCGGAATCTTGTTGAATGAATAATTCTTCGATGTTCTAACTGCCTGTGCGAGAGTTATGAGCATGTTTATCAGCTGTGTGCGTGACTATCCGAAAGTTTTTGTGGCCTAGTGCACTTGGAGAAAAAATAGTTTTGTCCCATTGAAGATTTTTCTAATGTCTAATGTATTGAAAAAAAAACCTCGAGTGTTGTAGGTGTAATGAGTTATTTATTCAACATACCTAAGTGTTCCTCTTTTTAAGAGAAGTAATCTGCATATTGACCAAGTTTGTTAATTCGTTTTGTGGGCGCAGTGGCGTAGTGGTAGTGTGTTGGGCTACTAAGCGAGGGGTCTCAGGTTCGAATCACGAAAGGGCGAAATTACATCTTAAGGTTTTTTTTCCACTGCGCCTCGCGAACGTCTGACAAACATCCGAGAGTAAAACTGTCATGAATGAGCTTCAAAAAAATTGTAGATCCCTTCCATTCGTCCCAAAAATTGAAAACCCACACAAAACGAATGGTTGTGAGAAGCTAGGCCTTGGGTCCCATAGACCAGTCGCGCCAAAATATTTATTTATTTTATTTTGTTTCTTCGTTTTGTAAAGAGACTAGTAGACTTCAGCACGGCATGAGCATGAGGTATAACTCCCATCTTACCATGCCCGCACAGCTCTTTGGACATACCGATATGATGATATAGCGACCACTCCCTTTGGATACCTTCATACCCATACGCCACCTCTATGTATGACCTAAAGTCACAGTAGGTACTTTTTGAGACAGACCAGGCAGTTGAATATGAAGGGCATCCAAGCCACAACAGCGTCAGACATGCTAGCTTCAGCCAGGTCTCTGCTCGAAGGATGGGGAGGGGATCTGGCTGTATGACGTTGGACTCTGTTAGGATTTTTTTTCATATCTGTAGATTAGATTTTAATTACTTAAGAAATATTGAAAGAGGGGCCGAAAATTGTTTTATTTGTAATTTAGTCCGAAAAGAGCGGAGGGCCTCAAGAGTGCTTCCATGGGCCCAAGCCCCAAGTCGACTCGATAATTGAGACTATGCTCTCATCTGAGCCATACTTCGTTTTCGTGTTTTACCAGCGATCACGTCCACCTAGAAATTGGAATTGCCAATGCTGCATGATACTAAAGGTTTAACTTTGTGTATCAATCTGTCATATCAAATATGAAAAAGAGATCAAAATAATTCCTTCATATCCCTATCGGAAATTTAATACATCTATTTAGTTCAAAAATACGTAAAATTATAAACTGAATTTAAACTCCTCTATAATTTGGACTGTCTCACCTTTGAATTAGCAATATATATCTTGCCATAAAATACTCGAAATCATTATATTGCGTTCAAATAGCGTAGTATCAATGGTCATCTTCGAAAAGGTCCTTAAAATCAAAACTACAATTATTAATCTAGAATCTAGATAGTGGAAAAGAACTTTAAATATAATTTAAACATAAATTCTTTTCCTGTATTCATAAATGTAGCGCTAAACTTTTCGACGTGAGTGTGCGTTCTGATAATCGCATCAAAACAAATCTGCCGTCGTTGATCTTACACTAGATGAAGAACGCTGATAATGCAACGGTTGTCTTTGGGGACAATTTTCGGAAGGCTTTTTATTGGTAGTGGGCAGTGGCGTCGAGACGAAAGTGGTGACAGTTTTCTTTTAGGGCTGTTGTCATGGTCTATGAGTGAGCGCACTGAATTCGCATTTTTGGCGTTTAAAAACCGACCACCGGTTGCGATATCGTCGAATGATCGCCCCGTAATATGCTATTCTAAATGTATGTCAACGGTATAAACGACAATAAGATCGAGATGGCCGATCATGAATTACTTTTAAAAATGTGTTACCATATAGGATTTAGAGGATTTATGTACGATTGGTTTGAACCAGACCTGGAAAATCTGCAAAAAGAACAAAAAGTCAAAATAAATGGTATCTTCAGCTTATCGCGTAGGCTTAAGAACGGTTTCCCCCCAATGCTCAGTTCTAGGGCCGCTATTATTTTAGGTCTTTACCAACAGGAGATTAATGGTCAAGATATTGCCTTTCCTGATGACATGAGCTTTTACGTTTTATGGGGTTAGTAACTTTTAGTATAACGTCAAAATAAAAGAAGGTGCAAAAACGAAACTCTTTCCAAAGATGCTATAATTTTTGCAAATGCCGGCAAATATGAATTCTCTTTTGACATTTGTGAAGTTAATATATACATCAACAAGACATGAATAATAAATGGACTAAGAACGCGGAATAATTGTCTCGATTTTTCCGAAGAGTGCGCAGATTTTCCGGACGTTCGAGACAAACTGAGAAAATACCGTGACGCTAAGCCGCTCGCCTAGAAAATTATGGAACAACACGACACGAGATGCTGCGAAGTGTGGCCGCTGGACTGGGTCGCACGAAACTTTCTCGTTCACATCAACATTTTTTTTTTTTATTATTAAGTCGCGCACTTTTGGCTTAGACAAAATTTTAGACGTGTTGCTGCAAGAGCAAAATCTGGAATCATCCTTAGACCGCCCCATCAAAGTTGATTAAACCGCCAGAATTTGAGTGTGACCGGCAAACCTGTAAGTTCACTCGTAGCACACTGGGGCCTAGGGGCATTCGAAGTTCGAACACATTAGCCAATTTCAGCAAAGGACGGAATGCGGTGCACCTCATCTGCCCTCCCTTGGGCAACGGTAGTGGTTATCACACTCATGGTATTGTATTAAGGGGTGAGGAATTTTGTTTTTGTCTTTTCACTTGAACACCTGTGAAAGTGACCAGGTAGGAGTCAGGTTTTTTCCCTCTTGTGTGAGTAACACAAAGAGCTTATTAAAGCTTAATTGGATAATGAATTAAGCTTTCGTAAGCTCTTTTACGCAAATTGCAAAGTTAGATCGGGTTTTGGTTTGAATATGTATAAGAAGAACTACCTATCTTGAAATTTAGTTTTCTTAAGTTTAGATTTTCGAATACATACCTGGTGGGGTATCAGATTATTTTTCTTGGGCAACTAATACAAAGAGCTCATACATTGGTTAATTTATTTCTACTGTTGTTATCATTCAGGGCACTAATTCCGTATGTCGATTATGGTCAGACGATAGCGTTTCGACGATAGCTTTGCTTTCCGTAACTTCAATAATCGTCTATCGTCTGGGCGATATCGTTTAGACGATTCAACATTTGCTTCACGTAACTCAATAATCGACAGACTACTATCGTCAAGACGATAGCGTTTGCGCGATAGCTAAAGAGGTATCGTCTTGCTATGATTTGTGTATTTTTCCGACAGTTGGAATCTTTTTCATGAATTTTATTGTGAAAAATTGAATTCGTAATTTTTTAAATGATTCCAAATACATAGGTATATACAGTCAACTCTCGATTATCCGGCATTCTATTAACCGGCAACTCTATTAACCGGGACATTTTTTTCAAAAATTTATTAATTTAGAAATCGATTTTCCGGGATTCACTCTATTATCCGTGATCATTTTTTATAACTTTCTTTAATTAACCAGACAAAACCTAACATGCAAGGTTTTGTTTCTTATTGTTTGCATTCTTCTGTTAATTTTTCTCATTCAGTAAATCAATTCCTTCGTAAGTTCACGTGTGTTTTAAAATATTGTGTTCGTAAGGTCCTTTTTTGTATTATGGCATCGATTAGTAGTATGGGTATGAAAAGATCAAGAAAAGTTTTGTCATTTAAAGGAAAGGTAGACATTATAAATGATTATTCTAAAAGAAGTATTTCGGCGAAAATTCTATCCCAAAAATACGGAGTTGGACTACAGACCGTTTATGATTTATTAAAGAATAAGGATAAAGTTTTAAGGTTTTATGCGGAAAGTGACACTATAAAAGGATTGGAATGTAGAAAAACCTTTAAGGGTGCCGAAAATCCAAAGGTTGATACAGCTATATATGAATGGTTCCGACAAGAGAGGTTTAAAGGCAATCCAATTTCGGGTGTAATGATCATTGAAAAGGCGAAGTTTTTCCATCAAATGATGAAAGTTGATAGGGTGTGTGAATATTCCCAAGGTTGGCTCAGCAAATTTAAGAATCGTCATGGAATTCGCAGTCTGACAACATCTGGTGAGAAAGAATCGGCTGATTACGAAAGTGCAACTTTGTTTGTTGAAGAGCTAGACGACCTCATAAAAACTGAAGGTTTGACTTTGGACCAAGTTTACAACGCAGATGAAACACGCCTTTTTTGGAAATGCCTTCCACGTAGCACCTTGGCATGCAGAGATGAACATTCCCTGGAAGGATACAAGGAATCAAAAGAGCGAATCACTGCAATGGTCTGCTCGAATGCTTCAGGGACCCACAAGTGCAAGCTTATGGTTATCGGCAAAAGCGCACGCCCCCGTGCTTTTAAGAACGCGCGCCGGTGAACTACCCGTGATTTATAAGTTCAACAAAAAAGCTTGGGTAACAAAACAACTATTTATGGAGTGGTTTAATAACAATTTTGTACCCGAGGCAAGAGAACATGCACAATCACTTGGCCTTGAAAGAAACTGCAAAATTCTTCTGTTATTGGATAACTGCCCAGCTCATCCAGATGTCACAGAGTTTCAAACACACAACATATTGGTGAGATACTTGTCGCCTAACTGCACTTCTCTGATCCAGCCAATGGATCAAGGTGTCATCAGATCACTTAAATGCCACTATCGAAAAGAGATCGTACGAAAATTGATTGGCCCAGGACAGGCAAGAACAGAGTTTTTGAGGCCGTTTAATATTAAAAACGCTATATGGACCTTAGCACATTCTTGGGGAAATGTAACTTCCTCAGTTCTAAAGAACGTTTGGAACAATATTCTCTATCACAATGAAGAAGAATCAGGTTAGTGGAAATTTTAACGAAGGATTTCATGTCATGTAGGGTCTTTTCTCCTAGGAATTCAAGATGCTGTTGAAGAGCTGTTGCCCTTAATAGAGCATTTTGATGACCTTGACTCCGAAAAAATTTCTGATTGGATGAATTGCGATGCGGATACTGCAACTCATGCTTTTTGTCTGATGATGAAATTGTTAACATATTGTTGCATCCACATGAGTCGCAGGATGAAGAGTCTTCAGAAGAAACACCTGACGATCCAAACGAAAGTGAACTTGCCCCAAAAATTTCCATTGAAGAGGCCATAACAGCAAGCGAAAATTTATGTCAATTTTTAGAAGAACACAGTTGTTCTGGAATCACACCGCAAGATGTTATGCAGTTACATCGCATGAGGGAACATTTGATTAAAGAAAACAATAAAATCAAGCCCAAAAAACAAGAAAGGATCGATACATATTTTAAAAGAAACCTGGAGCAATAAGCCAAAACATTTACATACTACGTATTTTTTCTATCCACACGTGTAGAAACGTATCTGTAGGTGTTGTCTTTCTTATTATGTTTTTTAGTTTGTTGACTGTTTCAAAGTACAAAATCTTATTACAAATAAATGGAAAAATATTGTAAAAGTTGGTTTATTTGATTGATAATATAATTTTCGATTTTCCGTACGAGCTCGGTCCCGATCACCCCGGTTAATCGAGAGTTGACTGTATATGTGATAGGCTGACATTTTAAATCATAAATTTTGTTTCTCATAAATTCTCAAATTCTGTGGGTGACTGTAATATACATATTCCGCGAACACTTTGTAGGCGAGTGTAATTTGATTAAGTGCTTTGTGTCATTTTGAAAAGTTTCAAATCAAAATGAAAATGAACACTATAAAAAATGTCATATTATACGAAGACGGAGACAATTAAGAGACGCATCCGATCCACTATCTCTACCAACGAAAATATAAGTAGGTACATTCATTACAAACTTCATTTTATTGCTATTCTAATATTTACTTTAAATCTTCGAAGTTTTGTTCAACGCTTTCGTCTATCAAAAGAAACATTTTTGATGCTATTGGACACAATTAACCTGCCAGGCGGTTGCCGTCTAACCTACATTCTCTACATTCGCTGGAGACTCTTGGTGGAGGTGGCTACCAGTGGCTGACAGGTAACGATTTTGGAGTTGCTATCGCCCAAAGTACACTATCAAAAATTGTTACCAAGACTGCAAGTGTTCTAGAGGCTGAAATTTGTCGTTTATGGATAAAATGGGGACTTTCCACGGATGCTGAAAGGGCTGCAATAAAACAATGGTTTTATCGAAAATTTTCAATACCAGGAGGTAAGTTAAACTCTCGCATTTGTCTATATATACTACGAACTACAATAAATTGTATTCCCATATTTTTTTCCAAAGACCACGACGGGATGAACAAATGTTTTTCAATAGAAAGGGTAAACATAGTCTGAATGCGATGGTTGTAAGTAATTAAGTTAATATATACGACATGTTTAATAGAAAATATGTTTTTCTTTAGATCTGTGACCACAAAATGCGGATTATGGCAATTAATGCTAGATATGCCGGATCTGCCCACGACTCCCTAGTTTGGAAACATTCCAATGAAAGGGCATTTTTTGAAAATGGTTTTAATGAACAAAACCACAACTGTTGGCTTTTGGGTGAGTAATTGAAATCAAAGTTATTGTATACCTACAGTGAACCAATAATTTCAACAATTTCTAGGTGATAGTGGGTATTCTCTAGAGCCTTGGCTTCTTTCACCATATAGGAGTTCCACTGATCAAACGAAATACACGCAAAAGCAAGGAATATAGTTGAAAGGTGCATTGGTGTGTACAAAGGTAGGGAATTTCTCTTTTACTTTATATAAAATTAAATATTTACTATTATAATCCTCAGGTCGCTGGAGAATCCTACTAGAGGAAAGGAAAAGTAGCTACGATCCTGTAAAATGGCTGTTTTCGCAAATGTTTGCGCTGCCCTTCATAACATTTGTGTTCATTATAATGTTCAAGATAACATTACGGTAATCGAAAACGAAGACTTGGCGACAACTACCTTAATGAACAATGTGCAAGTTGGAAGTGGAAACAACCGGATGAAGGAGTTGGCGCTAAAAAAAAGAGATGAAATAAAAAATGCGCTGGTCACATAAGGATTTCTTTAGGTATGTTTTTACGCAAAAGAAAAACAATGTACTCCAATGTACTTATAAACATAAATATAATATACTAGCGGACCCGACAGACGTTGTCCTGCATGCTTTTTCAAGCCACGTATGATTATTATAAATAGCTTGTAAATCGGGAAATATGCTTTCAATGTCTGTCTAAAATCACCGGACAGCAGCAGTAAAGCACCACCGGTGTTATTATTTAAATCTTTCATCATTCTATCGAGAGCTTCAGCAGTGGCTTAGTGGTAGTGTGTTGGGCTACTAAGCGAGGGGTTCCAGGTTCGAATCCCGAAAGGGCCAAATTACATCCTTAAGGCTTTTTTCCACTGCGCCACCTCTCGCGAACGTCTGACAAATATCCGAGAGTAAAACTGTCATGAATGAGCTTCTCAATTAGCCGTTTGGACTCGGCGTAAAATTGTAGATCCCTTCCATTCGTCCCAAAAATTGAAAACCCACACAACACGAATGGTTGTGAGAAGCTAGGCCTTGGGTCCCATAGACCTGTCGCGCCAAAATATTTATTTATTTTATTTATTTAATACAACTTTTCCAGACGCGCAGTAGAAACCGGCCGATTCACCTTTGTATTTGAGTGCATGACAGTGTTGGCATTGTTTGTTCATAGCACCGATTACAATTTGTGAATGTGACGAATAGTCGATGTCCGACTCATATTCAAACGCAAGGCGAAGAAATGATGCACGTATCAATGCGCGATACACTTGCAAACGCTGTTGTTCACGTGTTCTGAATGTATCGGCGGCTCTTTGAAGGGCCAGTCTTTGTTTTAATGCATTGGCTCGAAGACGTTCGTTGCGTTGCTCTTGATTTTCATTTACACGTTTGATTACAGCCTGGTTTCTTAAATTTTCATTGTCCGTCAATTTATCTTCTGCCGATCTATTTAACCGACGGTTCTGGACTATTTGTGAATTCGGAGTACGTCGACCAATATTTCCTCCTCGTTTACTAAGTGGTGGCTTTGTTGTATGTATATGTGAATATAATACACTTAATATTTACTGAAATGCGGCACCGGAAATTTCAAAAGGCTCCGTACAAAAAAGCTTTTTTTACATTTTCGTTTTTTAATAATGCATCGATTTTTGGGGCACTGTGTTTGTATGTTTCGTATGAACAGTGAAGTGTGATATTGTATCAACTTTTTTTGTCTTATAGGTATATTCCAAATAAATACATCAATTTTGTATTTTACTTAATAACTCGCAATCACGATTTGGTTGGTTTTGAAATACATATAAGATTTTGAATGTAATTTTTGTATGGGCGGTTCCACGCCCCTTTGTCCATAAATATCACTTGATATTCGCTTGAAATACTTCTTCCTGCTGATTTCTCTCCTTGAGTATAGCAATCACGTTCTCTTGGAAGATAGTATCCCTTTCGACTTGTTGCTTTAGAATCTGTTCTATCGAGTCATTTTCTTTGGCACGCTTAGATGTCCCAGCAGCATTGCACGGAGTTGAATTTCTGAATACGAACGATAAACTCAATTACATATTCTCAATATATTTGTATAAATATAACTTACCTCTTGCGGGTCTCTAAATCTCTTTAGCTCTGTTGGCTTCCTGAAGCAGCACTGGACTTTCTACAAGTCCTCCAAGTTGGCTTCGAAATACGCTTGTTTTGCCGGAGCACCAAAAATTTTGGATGAGCTGCCCGCAACTGCAGATCGGAGTGAAGTCATTTCTATTACCTTTTCTTCTTGCTCAGAAATTGAAATGACTTCAGCAGGTCCACCCCCGGTTTTTTTGAATGGACATCAAATTTTGGCTGCATTTTTTTTTGGCCCTATATTTAAAGTCTGTCCATACCTTAAATTAATAGACATAAAGTAGTTAATACCAATCGAATTAAAAATAAATTTATATTATATTATAAATAAGTTGTTCCAATTACCTTTCTCCAAGCAGTCACTGATTTTGTGGGCAGGCTATCGGCATTTAAAATTGCCGCCAATTCATCCCACATTTTATTAATTTGGTGCTTCCCTTGAACAGAATTTGGCTTATAGCCCTTTGCCAAGTCCGGATGTAGCTCCATGTAGTCAATTAATATTGACATTTGCTTCGGCGTAGCTGACCTTAATAAAAATATGTTCGACGGTTATTGTTATTAATCAAAAACAAACAAAGATTAGTAATGTACTCACATTTTGCAATTTGAGAACCAATTAATTCGCCGGCAACAAACACAACAACCGAAATCGTTTTACAAATGTCATACGATGACGTCTAGTGCTTATTCCACTTACAGTTTGTGAGCTACAGAGATAACGAAAGTTCTCAAACTTTGTGAAATAATGTTCCCAAACTTTATACCAAATAAACGAGAGACGAGACGATAGTGATAGAGTTACGGAAAGCAAATTGATGGCGAGATCGTCGACTACTATCGCGCGGCGGTTATCGTTTTAAAAGATACGCAATGAGTACCCAGATTGGTACCTACCTACATACTAAAATAACTGAAGGAGAAGCAATTCGACCCTGGTGGATTCGATCTTTACTTGCACGGGTGATAGTGCAAGTAGGGGTTTAGTTCATTTGGGTTTTCTGGCACGCTTCTGGGCTGGGTGTAGTTCCTTAGTTCCCTAATCCGCCAATGGTCTGTTAGACCGGGTGTGTTAAATCGAATAGATTTATTCTCCGTTATTGTTTTTTGTTGCAATTTATAGTAGCTGCCGCATTGCACGTCCCCCACCATCAGTTCACCTCGAAACTGCTTAGTGAGGACACGTTGAGTATTTTTTTTTTTTACTAACCCGGTGCGTGAGACCGTGTGTCACTGTGCATGTAGGAGTAAAGTAAGTCGCAGATTTTACATATAGATTATGTACTTGGACATCGGGTCCTTCAAGAATTGGCCGGTGCTATAAGAGTGTAAATGTTCCGAATGCCAAAACACCAAAAAACTTTATTTTTTCTTTATGTAGGTACAGGTATGTGATTTTTTATTTTTAACTTAATTTTAAAAAATGTTAATTAAAAAATTTTGTAAATTGGAATATTGAAACAAAAGAGCTCAAATTGATTAAATATCATTGCCGGACAAGTTAATCTCAGATTTGTAAAATGACAGTTCTTTTCGGATCTTCAAAGTAAATAATATTCTCAACTTAAGAGTGATTGGGGCGTTATTAATCTGCAATAATAACCGTTAGTGAATAGGCTCTCGAAGCTTTGAAGTCTATAATATCCTTTTATATTGCATAGCTCCCGCGGCGTACACTTTGGGAACCCCTGCTATAGCCTATCGGAGCGCCAGTTCTTTATATAGGTTGGTATACTCGCGATTGACTGAAGGTAATATTCAATCTGACTAGGAACATTGCAAATAAATCAGAACATTTAAAAACGTTTAATACCTATCCCTTCTCGGCTTTAATTTTTCGATTCGAAAGTTTAGTCAACAATGACGTATCTTCAGTAATTCATTCAAAGTTAAGTAGACGTACATTCGAATAAAAAATGGCTTTCTCTCCCATATTTTCCCCTTTTTTACTACCTCGATACATCTCATTCTTCGTTCCTTCAAAGACAATATTTCACATCATAGGTTTGTATGAAAATAAATTCCCTACCATAAACCATACAATTTGGCTATATAAAGACGCTTCAAAGGCTTATACGAGTACAGTACCTACGTAGTTCGGGTAGGTATATAAATATTTCAAAAATTTATGATTGAGGATGATAAAAAAAAACAAGGATTGTCACTCTTCATATTTACTACCAGTACCAAATAGGCAAGTCATTGATTAGACTCCTAAAAAGATGGCATATATATAAAAATATAGCTCAATTACCCCTTCCCGTTCTTAAAAGTCCTTAAAATATGAGATTGTCATATCCCTAGGTGGTGGGTGTCGCGTCATCCTAAGGCTGTGCATGTACATATAAGTTATTGTATTGAAGTGGAAATTTGTACAAATTCAAACTCGATGTTGTAGACATGTGTGTAATTTCGCACACGAGCAATTTAACTGACAATTTTATTTATGTAATGAATTGCGTAATTGTTTGTAAATAAAATATTTCTATGGATGCGCACTACCCTGCGCATTTCTATGTAAACTCTTATGTGAATCTTTCCAAAACTAAAATTTAAACTTAATTGAGTCATTGAGTGAAAAGGTCATTTCAAAAAAATAAATATTTTGGCGCGACAGGTCAGTGGGACCCAAGGCCTAGCTTCTCACATCAATTCGTTTTGTGTGGGTTTTAAATTTTTGGGACGAATGGAAGGGATCTACAACTTTACGCTGAGTCCAAACGGCTAATTGAGAAGCTCTTTCATGACAGTTTTACTCTCGGGTGTTTGTCAGACGTTTGCAAGAGGTGGCGCAGTGGAAAAAACCTTAAGATGTAATTTGGTTCTTTCGGGACTCGAACCGGGGACCCCTCGCTTAGTAGCCCAACACACTACCACTAAGCCACTGCGCCGACCGGTAAAAAATTTATTTAATATGTCAAAATATGCCACTGTGTGGATGTTCGTTGTAATTTTTAAAATCTATAAACGATTTTAAATACGTTTACATGGAAATCATGTTGGTAAAATCATGTTGAAGAAAAAATGATTTTAAAGCGGAAAGAATTATCTACAAAATCTGACCAAAAGATATTCAATTTTAATTGCGCATTGCTTTAAGAAACCTTTGTCACAAATGGGCACTTACACTTTAGAACAATGTTTACCTACAACAAACCAAAGCCATCAACTTTTAAGAACTTATCGGATATGAAAAAAAAAATTTTGCTGTTTGAAAAAGACGAATGATTTCGGCGCTAGATTTGGGCCTTTTGGAACGAACGTGACATTTTCTAATAATTTCTAAGTTAATATGGTCATTCCTAACAATTCCATACCTACATACATACCTTCATGAAAACGGGTAAAACTATCTGACCAGAATGCATACTCGGAGTACATTAAGTATTAAGGAGGATAGCCTTAACTTATATTAAACCTTATATTCCTTCAGGAGTAAAAAGTAATCTACCAATTGTAGATCACGGCGACGAACAGACTAACATCATTTGCTTAAGTAGTTTGAGCACCTTAGAGGTTATGTGTAAAAATCGAGTTTTTACAATATACAGAAAATAAAATCGGACCTATCACAGAACCTTGTGGAACCCCAAAGCTTAACTTTCTCGCAACGCTCCTTATGTCGTCGACCTTCACTCTTTGTAACCTGCTTTCAAGGAAGGTACGTCCTTAACCAAGTCTAATATGAAGCCAGAAACTCCTGCATTTTATAGCACTTGCAATAGAATTTGGTGATCCACCAGCTGTAGGCTTAGTCAACTTAGTATAGAGCTGCAAATGCAACTGCATCGCTGTTATAAAAACGACCAACACATTCTGAATTTATTAAAATTCTCAACCATACTAGGTTAAAGGTATGCATTTGTTAACATCAAAAACGTCAGTACAACATGCACCTACCTTCCTATTCCTATTCAAGATTTTCAGCGTCACAAAAGAAACCAGTATATCATGTTTTCAAATTAACATTACCTAACAAGAGCAGTGCAGCCCTCAGAGCGACAGACAACTTGCGTATTTAATATTAATTGGACATTGCAATGCAGTGGAAATAGATCTTTTCCTGGGCCCCTTGCTGCACCGATATAAAAGCGACGCAACCGTCATAAAATAAATCAGTTTCATCACTTCATCAGCTGAAACAGGCGGCTGCGAAAACGAATCAAACTTAAGTCAGATCATGATGGAACATCCTTTGGTATGCAGAATACGACGCACGTGTGCTGTGTGCATGTTAAATATATGTACAACTTTCTATACGTTATTCGCTTTGACAGGTAGCACTGCTGTTGATGAATATTGCTCTGGTAGCGGGCACTGCAGGGAGTATTTTGTATGCCACTGGATTGCCATATCCATATATACCGCCGTATGCATTTACATACTCATATGTGCATCATCCGCTTGTTCTATCCAATCCCCGTGAGCTTGATGTTGCAGTATCCCAGCCATCATCAGGAGATATCTATGCCGAAAGAAGGGAATCCGAAGAAATTGCCGACTATCAATCACCGCCTGAACCATCAAGTGCACTCGGAGAGGCAGCTCCATCAACGGGCGCCGACCCCCAACCAGAACTGATATCTTCAGTGGCATCAGAACCAAGGGCTCTGGGTGAACCAACAGCCCAACCTCCGGTATCAAATGAACTAAAATATTATCATCATCCAAGGTGAGTGTGCATGATTAAGGATCACGAACGCTTAAAGAAACAAATGAAGTGAGTTTTCGACATGGATAAATCTCCGTACTCTGCACTCGAGTGCATATAAATGTAGATAATGAAGGTATGGTACGATTTGGTTCCCTTTTTAGTTCGCCCGTCACGTACACGATACCGAAACCGCTGGCATGGCCCGCAGCATCACAGTTCCACCAGCAGGACGGGCTAGGACAATATAACTACGGGTATGCCAACGAGCATAGTTCAAAGCAAGAATTCAAACTTCTGGACGGAATAACGCGGGGTGCGTATAATTACATCGACGCCGAAGGACGACTACAGACCGTATTGTATGTCTCGGATGGCGAAGGATTTCGAGTGGTGGCGACAAATCTACCCCAACCTGTTGTTCCTGTGGAAATACCAGATTCGCCAGAAGTTGCCGCAGCCAAAGCCGCTCATTTACAGGCACAAACCGAGGCAGTGGCAAATGTGAATAGAGCCAACGGTGTCACTGTCACTGGTCGTACCGATGCCAGTGTTGCAAGTGGTGGCAGTGTGGTTGTTGGCTGTAATGACACCTATGGGGGTGGCGGAGCTCCAAATGAAATGTGATAACCGCACAGTGCACAGATGCTATTAAAAGTTTACTGTTATCTTTGGTCAAAGGATTTTCATTTCTATGTGTTTGCCACAGCCTTGAGTACTTCTGTTGCTGTGTACTAGTGTGTGTGTGTTTCTTTCTTGCGCTGCTACAATTTAAGTTTCATTCAATTAAAGTTGGCCAGAGTTTGATGCATTTTGCCGGAAGTCTGACAGGACGGGATATTTGCAATTAGTTGCCATACAAAGTTTTACTACATCATGGCAAATACAAACTGTAAAGTTGTTCGCTTTTCATTTGGCAGGTCAGTAAGTGGAGGGTGAAAGGCCTTCGCAGAGATGAAATAAATAGCCAATCAACTACAATTTTTGCTCATAATTCACATAAAAGTGACAGATGACATATTATGGATTTTAAAACAAATACATTTCGCAAATAGTGGCAGAACTCGATATAAAGTGTTTGCGTTTAATTACACTCTTTGTAAGAAAAAATGTAAGCAAAGCAATACAAAGTAGATGAATGCACAATAAAGTAGTTTCACTCACATTTGCGATTGAGTGGTGTATTTTGTTGCAGTCTTGCCAGGTGATTTAAATGAGATTTTAAATCATAGACCATACAATTTTCCTTTTCCTATTTTTGGTCGTGACATTCCCCATGGATTTCCCACACTGCCTTATCAAAAGGAAATTTTTCACCAAAATTCCAATGTAGTTAGAATGAACACATAAATATTTTCCAATCAGTGGCCACATTCGAAAATCTATCTAGATGTACCCTGAAAAACTAGATTGACCGGTACTGTAACTTTTCCATTTTTCTGCGTCGTCAGCCGCATATACGATTTGTCAACTAGAACTCATTTCTTGACTAGATTCGTCGGCTACCCCTCCATAAACGTCAACTAAAAAGGATGTTTATGTGACGGATCTAGGACAATCAAATATGAAACACTTTAAGTTAGCTAGCTGTCAGACTGGCTAAGCTAGATACTTGAACGTCCCCAGTCATACGATTATGTTGACACCTGCTATGTACTTGAAAACGAAAAATATTTGACTCAAAATGAAATACGTCACAAAAAGACGAATTCCCAATGAACTGGCAACACAGTTTTGTTGTGTCTCGACTTTTTGTTTGATTCAGCGTTCTGTTAGTTCCCTGTCGCTGAAAGTGAGGGGTGCTGAGAGCAGTTTGCTAGCATGGTCTTGAACACACCATCAGAAATGTGTGAACATAAACTGCTGCTGTCAAGTCACTTATACTTGCCGTACATAGTACCTATAAAGTGTAGTTGTTGGAATTGCGTGCTGAAAACTCTACTTTAAGGCGCATTTAGCTTTCAGTCCTTTTTTATTGTTCAATAGCAAATTTTTGAAATATATACCCGATTTGACAATATTTAAAATTAAAAGTTAAGTTCCCTCCCTGTAACTGAAATACGCAAACCTGTCTGAATCCTTGAGCATCGGGGAGTAAGAGCAGAAACTATTCATCATTCGGTATGAATCTTTTAGCTTGTCATAGTTTTTTTTTTTTTTTGTTTCTCAAAATAAACATCTACTTTCATTAACATGCCACAAATACCTACTAACAACTAAGAAGAGGGTCAAAAAACGTAAACACGTAAAAAAATCATAATTGTAACCGCTCATTTAGTTGGGCCTCCAAAGCATGTCAATCCACAGTATAATCTCAAAGCTTGCACGATTTCAAAAAACTTGACTTTACTCAGTGGAATAAATTCAAATTATTTTTCATCCAAAATATTTGAAATCAATGTCTACGTATGTCACTCTGAAAGTCCCACGAAGTCAGCCAAGTCAGCGAAAAAACGGCGCTATCTATGGTCATTATCATTAACATTGAGCTCTTGGGTCATTTGAATCTTCTACGGGTGAAAGCCAAAGTTCAAAAGCAAAATTCGCCAAGTTGAAGTCTGCGATAGGCCGACTTTTTGTGTAGGCCGAGGAATTGACTGCCTCGGGTTCTCCTGGTACAGGGTACACTTTCACGGACTGCGGCAATGTTATCAGCCGATATGGCTGATTGTTTACCGAACCGCTTGTCTCAGATTTGGATACCAAATGTTGGAGTCAATTTTGAAGGGTCTGACGTAAAATGTTGATTATAAAGTTTTATCATTTGGACTTGCTAGTCAATCGTGTAACTTGCAATGGTAATTTGGCATCAGTGACTGAATAATAATGAACAAATTGGACAAGCGCCACCAAAACAAAGTGTCCGCCATAGACTGCCAACATCGTCACGTCCCAATTATAAAAACCCTTAATACAAATAAGAGTACTTAAATTAAAAATACTTAAAAACAGAACACAATTAAGAATAGTACTTAACAAATGCATGAATTTTTTTTGCTGTAGGTACGTTGTTTCGCAAATATTGTTGCTGTGCCTATCTATATATAATAAAAGCAGGTAAAGAAACGAACATTTTGTGATATAGGTGTTGTATCATCAATATATATATATACTGTGTTTCAAGCTTAAAAAAGAAATACTGGCGGCCAAAAAAATACTCACGTGCAGATGTCGCTATGACCGATCTTATTTTCGAAAACTTACCAGTTCTAAAAAAAGCATTGCAAAGCAAATTTCCGACTACAAACTTTTTCTATAAGAAGCTTCCGAACGATTATGTTCTCAAGCTAAGAAAAGTTTGTTGTAATATAATTAGCATTATTGTATCTACTATTATACCTACATATACCTAAGAATATATTTGTATTTAAGAAACAAATAGTTTATAAAAAAAAATATTAGACAAATACAGTAAATAAATCTACAAGCAGTCAGAAAGGAAGAGCAGAATGTATTTTCATAATCATGCGTTTCTGCAGATTCGTGTTGGCGTTCTTGGTCACAAATCAGTGCTAAACCGTGTTCATTTTCAGCATGACATAATACCTATCATGCTCTATATCACACCTATACCAAATTTAATCCAGTTCTAGTGGTGAGTGCCCAAGCGCACTTGGTATCATGCAGTTGTTTTCATGTAGAAGTTCTCAGGAACAAGGATTAGAAAGAAGCGAAAGTCTGTTTATTTCGTTTTTGGCATGGAACTCATACATACATACATATACAGCCCTGCATCTCTTCACAACCTTTACAACCACAAACAAAATCGAATGTCGTGTTTTTGTGTTGGTTTCTGAACTATTTGTAACTTTATGTAACCAGATAATTGCAAATAAATCTAATTGAATTGGAATGGTAAACAGAACTGCACACAGATGCACAACGTTCACATTTAAAATCAATTCAATTGAATTCAATTATTTGTAATCTTCAAATAAAAGAATACTTCACCGTTCAAAATACACGTGCGACTCGAAACGACAAGCAACAAGCAATTCGTATTGAGAAGCTAAAAACTTGAAAATTCCAAAGCCAACTTAAGGGGCTAAATACATCTCCTAGGACTTTCCTTTATCCTAGATCTGGCTGCCACATCCCCTCGATATCATTGCAGAGTTTTCCTTTCGTCAGGACCGAAGCTTCCACAGGGATTTCATTTTTCTTCGATATTTCCATGTTTGTCCTTGCCACTGTCTAAATGGAAATGTCAATCCCTTAACTAACTGTCATTGCGAATGGGATGTATTTGTATATCCCTTTTGAGGGAAACCATTACTCTTCCCAAAGGTAATGGCACAAAAAGTTTTTCCTAAATTCACATTGGCATGGTTTCTCACCGGTGACCAGCAAAGCAATGCAAATAATTTATTTGACAGCTTCTCAAATACGCATAAGGGAATTTAAAATATTTGTGGAGTCATCTTCTCAATTCGAATAATTTCTGTTTAACGTTATGTCACACGAGCAGTTATTGTACCTACATATATGAAGAGAAAGTTGAAAGCACCGAAAGTATATAAGAATGTGCTGCTCTATGGAATTTCAAATTGACAAGTGGCGAAGGTACGACGTATGCAATTTTAAATTGAAAAGAAATTATGAAACGATGTTGGTAGGTGGTACAGAAGTTAAGTGCTTTTGGCTTGGGTATTGACATTGGAAGGTTGTGCATTGTTAAGCACGGAAATTGGTTGCCTTTGTATATACAAATCGTACATTTATATTGATGTCGTCGATACACATTTTGGATTCGTCTTTTGTGGAACACTAAGCCGCCTGGCAGTGGGGTAAAGTATACGCCTTTCTCATTTCTTTGTAGGATTAGTCACTCCATCATAATGTTGAAGTACACCGCCACAGAGATCTGGGTTCAAATAAAGGGCCTTAAAGTGTTTTACACTGAGAACGTGAAGCTGTTATATTTTGTGAAAATAATTTTGAAAATACTCCCAGTTAAAATTTAATCTTTGTTAAGGAGCGTTGAATTGAAGAGTTCAAAAAAATGCATATAAAATAACAAAAAGGCATTTCTGGTTAAATCACTTTAAGAGCCAAACACGCCGTTTATAGGCTATTACACCATACTAGATTTTTGAGCACCAGGACAAGCGAAGCAGGAGTTTCTGATCTGATCTGTTCTTGATCTTGATTATGACTGGGATAGATTACGGTGATGCCGGTAGGTGGATTGTGGCTATGACTCGAAGTAGGGTATGGGATGTGTTTGAGTTTGCATTCAGAGCTATAAACTGAATATGCCGATAGACATTCAAGATGCGTGTTTTTAGAGAAGTTTTTAAAAGTTATAATTGCATTTTTATTGCTAAATGTGCTTATTTTACCATAAATATGTGTTCTGGTAGAAGCCGTTAGAGCGGGAAATTATGCAAAACGAAATAGTTACAAATTGCAAAAACTCAGTTTGCTATCAATTTAGAAATGTTAATATTACCTTAGGAATAAATTTTTGTTACAATCGTATTGACTGTTTTCGAGATACATATGTCTTATTTTCAAAAGTATCGTTATGCAGCTATGGTACCTTAACGCACTTAAGCTCAAATACCAATTTTGGTTGGAATAGTTATCGATAGGAATAAAAAAAAGAATAGCAGGGCTGGATCAAGACCTTATGCTTAGTGATCACATCAAACTTGCAAATCGACAATTGCCTCGAGTTAAACCGCATGCAATAGGAATTTGTACACTTTTCACTCCTCAGCTTTTGACTAAGTGCCTAAGTGGAGTCTTAACATGTACGACACATTGAAAAGCACACACTCCAATCTTTAGAGTAATCCTCCCTTGCCGGCTTACAGGCGAGCTGCAATATTTGATAAGTTTACCTAGGACCTAGGTATATACCTTCGTATAATTTCATGGTTAAATAGCTAACCTTAAAGCGCCTGGTAGCAGCTCTCGGAATTGCTTAAAAATATTAGATGAAAGTTGGCAAAATACCCGTTCCTAATAATTACACACAAGCATGCAACAACTCTGCCTTTAGCAGACGATTTAATACAAATTAATGAGCGTAACAAATGGCACTGGCACGCACTTAGTGAGAGACCCGCAACATCACCTTAGTCCCGCTCTGCATCCTGTTGCGTGACAGTCTTCTATGTTTGCCAACAATTTCGTCGATCTAAACTGAAATGTCAATCACTGTCGTTCACCAGTTCGCTAATAATTTGCATATCAGTGCATGGAAAGTAAGCCAACATGCTCGTCACATACCTATCCCGAAAAATTAGCACACAAAAAAACTACCTTGGGGTCGGCAGTTGATACAGTGCTCCGCAGTTTACCTACACCCAATATCCCCTATCAAATAACAATGGCTTTGCCGGCAACAGGATGCGATAGCCACAGCCTGTAGCGCACGCACACACTCTGCCGTATAAAAAGGTTATTATCGTACTACTACATCGCGCGCACTCCTCGAATGCACTTGGGGTCCGGGTCCGGGTCATTAAAGCAAGGCAGTCACTACAACGAAAAATATGTACCTATACTCCCCAACGAAGCCGTCCTTCCGAGCACGTTGAGTATCTGCTCCTTAGCGTCGTCGTGCACATTCAATGCCATCGGCAGTGAGCGCTATTATGCCCTGACCTTCACGTGTTACGCGAAATTAATTTTCCAGTAATTCCGTAGTTCGTGGCGTAACATAGGTACCTACGAGTATTAAATCCTCATTGCACACAATGTGCGATATCCGAATCAAGTGTGTTTACCATCAACTTTAAACAACACTTGGCTGTCAATTTCCTAAGAACCTAGTTCGAGTGCCGAGGAGCTCCGCACATTTGTTGCTTGCAGCTCCTTCTCCCCCATGAGCTCGCGCATCAATCAGTGAGAGACAAATAAGTTTATGCCATCACAATACATGGTGGATGTTACGTGTGACAGATGTCTTTGGAATTTGTACGTAAGGACGCTCCGAAAATATCCGATGGTAATTTGCTGGGGGATTTTCTAATGGCTGACGTTGTCAGTGACCTTGATTTGTAACGAATAAACAGAAATATTTGAAAATATTTCGCAAAACAAATGAACGACCTTAGTGCCGGTACTGGGTCATGTCACATAATGCTACACGCCACTCCAGGCTACATGCAAAAGGCAACATTGAATAAGTTTTAATTAAATGTGACACAAAAAACTTGTGTTTGTTTTTGAGGCAGCTGGCGCGTATAGTGGCGCACTGTAGTCCTAGTCAGTCTCCGTAGTGCCTCGTGGTCACGTGGGGCCGGCCGCCTGGCTTTCAGTTACCTTGTGTGCTACTTTTTGTTTTTATATACGTATTCGTTTGGTGCTATAGTCAGTTAGGTTGGGCGGGGGTTCTCCGCATTCAGGTCTGGTGAGGAAAAGGTGTTATACCTTTTTTCAGTGTAACCCTATATTTCTATACGCGATGTAATCAAATAGATATAGGGTGCAGCTAGAAACAGTTTGATGAAGTTCAATAACTTGTAGTAGGTATTTCGCAAGGAATTTGTTGCTGGTGTATTTAGAGACTAGGGCCGTGATGTAGGAAGTGCATTATGTCCTCAAGAAGGCTCGTATAATGACTTCGAGAGCGGTGACATATAATTGTACACAAGCTTCCTCTGTTCAGAAAAATAAGAATAGGCCATAGGCCATATTTCAGTCGAAAACGGGTCAGAGTCTGATGTATGACATTTTTATATGTGGCTCGGTTGCATACGCAGTTGACCCCGGGTCCCAAATGGTGATGATTGCTTTGGTATGTCCCGTTTTTCTCTATGCTACAACAATCCCACCCAGTTCAAACCTACATGTCATCTGCCCTTTGGTATGGATTTCAAAGCATAACATGGCATAGCACAGATGAATTCTTCACTAAAACAAACCCCAATAAGTCCCAATCGATACAGCATAATTTTATCAATTTTAGAGCAGCTTTGGAAACTCCCATAGCGAAGCGCTCTACAGTCTACAGACCATATCTAGTCTTGCAGAGGTGCAAAACAAATCCGTCTATGCATGGTACATGCAACATGCATCATGCATGGCGGTGAAGAATGATCTCCTTCTTCTCCTCGTTCACGCAGCTTCCACAGAAATTATTTGTAGGGAGGCCCAACCTGAGAGCATGACCCTTAGGAACACCCCCGCAACTAGGTTCCAAATAAATTAAACATTTTAGTGTTGATCAACTCACTCAATAGTTGAATGACACTCAGTTGATCAACACTGATTGTCAACTGCGGTTTTGTTGTGGTTGCACAGAGAATTCGTGGAAACATTGATATCCTCGCACACTTAACCGGGCATCAATGGTCGGCCAACCCGTTGAACAAACATGACACTTCACTGCTTTGGGGTACGGCGTATAAGAAGGTTAAGGCTATTCAAGAGAAACCGGACATCTTCATAGCAACAATGCAAAAGTGTCTAGAAGAAGGACTGTAAATCAAAAACGCTTTTAACTCGATTAATTGGTCGTTCATTAAAAGTTCGCTTGCCACGATGGACGCACCCTATTACTTGCGAAAAATAGTTGCAAACTACTTTACCAACAGAAATCTGAGGTATGAAAGTGACGAAGATTTGAAGTACTACAACGTTTCGGCAGACGTTCCAAAGGGGTCGATACTCGGCCCCCTGAAACATTATGTACGATGGAGTTTTGAGAATTACGTTGCCACGAGGTGTTCGACTGATTGGGTTTGCTGAAGATTTAGCCGTTTTTACATTGGCAAGAAACATTCAGGAGGTAGAGTCAGCCAGTAAGGCGTATCCGACGGCCTAAAATTGGCTAAGCCTAAAATGGAGGCTATCTTAATAAAGAGTCGCAATAAGGAATAAGCAAACATTCGGGTTGGTCATCAAATATTCCGATCAAAAGATACCATCTTTATCTACTATGAGAGACACTTTACAACCGGCTACAGTTTAAAGTTCATGTGAAATATTTGAGTAAAAATGCGTTACTACTACAGGCGGCACTCTCTCGGATACTCCCGAACATTGATGGAGCTGGATATGCTAGAAGGATCCTGCTATCTAAGGTAGTCAGCTCAGTACTCTTGTATGCTGCCCTGGTTTCGGCGTGTGCACTTGCGACGAAAGAAGCAAGAAGAAAACTGTCTTCCGTATACAGACTCAGCGCATTATCGGTGGCCTTTGTCATAGCTGGTATGATCCCAATAGATATCCTCAATGATGAGATGCGAAGAGGTCTATAACAGGAGAGCCAACAAGAGGAAAGAGAAATCGCGAAAATAAAGACTGAAGAGTGAACTGCTTCACTCGTCATATGTGGCAAGCCAGATGGGTCAACACTACGAAAGGAAGATGGACCTACAAGATGATTCCAAACATTGAGATCTGGACAATCACATGGAAGCGTCAACTATACCACCTTACGCAGTCCCACAAAGTGATACCTCACGACAGTCCCGCGGGGAGATTATGACAACCATTGGCAGAAACCGTTGCTCAACGCGATGCAGAACCGTGTTCAACGGGCAACACAAGCTCGTGCGCTACTCTTACAACAACGCCGGAAGTTCCATAGTATTGAGAGCATCGTACCTTAGAGTTGAGTGCGTTGAATTCGAAATTGATGCGCTGTGCACTCAGTGGACGACGGACTTTAATCAGTATTTGTTTGGTGGTGCACGAACCTGCGCCGACCGGATCACAAGCAATGACTCTATTACTACACTATTACCACCCCTAGATACTACCGAGAATTTTCATATTAACTGTTGGGCTCCATCCGCTGTACTTGCCTACCTGTACCTTTAGTCTCCACTATTTAATAGCTCCAGGAAAAAAGACACACACGCTACTTAAATTTATACGTACTTCTGTTTTCTTTACTATCAATCTATCCTTATTTGGTAGTCAGGACATCACACATGACAACAAAATAGAGTCAATGGAAGATTTATTTCTAGAGGGAACAATTGGCTTTCAAAACATTGGCATTTAACTTTGCACTTAACGATTTTTGGTCATCTAAATTTGTTTACTGGTAGTCCTTGCTTAAAGTGTCAGACTAAGGTTCATTATCGATAAGGACCATTGGTAATAAGTGTTTACCAAATTGTACGAAGTAACAAGAACTTCCTAACCGCCGTGTCGGTCGCCTTAGGAATGATTAAGCAATCAATAATAGTAGGGACGCTTGTAGATAAATTGTCAACTCAGTTAGGGAAGGGACTCTTTGCAAGTCGAGAGCTGTTCAAATAACATTTTAATGGATACCATTAGTGTAGCTGTTTATCGGCTGTATCATTTCAGATTCTATCCTTACTTACCATCAGGAAAGCAATAAATTTTTCATGCGTGTTTTCCAACCATCATAAATAAAGAAACAAAACATTAAAATAAGCGATGCGTACAGTATACACCTACACACGTATTCTTAGATAAAAATCGGATACAACAAACAGTCAACCAGCATAATAAGGTGATTTCCAAATAAATTGTACCCCTAAACTCTGGCTTAAGTTTAAAAGCAACGGAACACCATTTTAGAATTCAATCATAAATTTCCTGATTCGTCTATGTAGGATGCGGCCCCTTCCACTTTTATGTGCAGAAGCTGTTTCCACTTCCATTGACATCCCCCCTCCGGAGGGTAGCAATAGCAACTTGTAGCATGTGTTTCATTTTTATTTCTCAGATTTTTGTGCTTTCACTTCGGATAACGATTATTGACATACTTTTGAAGACAATTGCGCTGCGATGTAGATAATTTCTGACGTTGTTTATTTCTAAGCGCTGGCGGTGGTGTGCGTGCATGTCATTAATATGTTCGAATGAGTAGGTAGGTAGTACTTATTGTCCTCGCTTTTATTTTATTTCCAATGTTACCTCCTGCAGTCTCTCTAAATCTTTTTGCGGTGTTCTGATGTTTCTTAGACATTGGCACTAAAACTTCTGTTGACATTTTGTTTCCAATAGCATCTCCTTGATGGCGGAAGGAGATCAGTTTGGCTTCTATCGCTATTGTGTTCGAGCTACTCGACCTTTCACTTATAAAGGCCTTTATTCAATTGAGCTGTCATTCGGTTTAGAACAATTGCTGTTAGCAAAAGTGTAAACCTACGTCTGTTGAATCCTACTCGTGCCGCCTGGTGGTTGGATGTTGTAAATGAGTAAAGAGGCATTCGGCCCTAGCAACGCATACTCCGTCGAAGGCTCAAAATACATTCGAGGTTACCGCTTTCGGAAAAGAAAACGCTTCACTAAGAATCGTAAATAAATTTCGCAACCAATTTCTGTCAGAGGATATCGGAACCTAGCTGTCAGAAATTCAACAAAAAAAAATGCACTTCAACGCAATTCGCCGATATGCGTCACAAAATGTCGGAAAAATATTCCGAATAGCTGTTTGGAAGAATACCTCGAATCAAAAATCAAAAATTTACCGTTCCGACGGATACCGCGCTAGGGCCGATTATTGTTGTAAGTAGGTTTAATAAAATTTAAGTAGTTTTAATAAACTTAATTAATTATCAATTTAATAATTTGTTATCGATTTAACAAAAATGTCTTGTTAAAATTTTACAAAAGAATTTTTTCATCATGACCTAGTATTTTATTTTCAGTGCTGCATTAAAATGCGCGCTAACCTCAACCTATACCTGTCTCTTTTTCGTTTCATCGTGGAATTCGAAATAATAACCTAATAAGCTGTCGCCTCTTTTCGCTTTATGAGAGCTTGCGATTATGTACTGCCCTAGAAGTCGGCGCAGTGGCTTAGTGGGAGTGTGTTGGGCTACTAAGCGAGGGGCTCAGGTTCGAATCCCGAGAGGGCCAAATTACATCTTAAGGTTTTTTTCCACTGCGCCACCTCTCGCGAACGTCTGACAAACATCCGAGAGTAAAACTGTCATGAATGAGCTTCTCAATTAGCCGTTTGGACTCGGCGTAAAATTGTAGATCCCTTCCAATCGTCCCAAAAATTGAAAACCCACACAAAACGAATGGTTGTGAGAAGCTAGGCCTTGGGTCCCATAGACCTGTCGTACCAAAATATTTTTTTTTTTTTTAGAAGTCATAGGTATAGTCTGTCGCGTTGACGTTTCACCAGAGCTGGGATCACTTGGGAATTATCTACTTCAAAAGGACCTTTGGCTTTTCATTTCATCGGAGTTGGGGACTAATTATTTAATTTACCTAGCGCTTTTTCATTTCTTCCCAACGATCTGTCGCTTTTTCGTTTCATTGGAGTTTAAAATGAATGACCAAAAATCCCAAACCAATCCACTTGGGAACACTCAAAACTTTAGATTTAATTCGGTATCCGTTCCAACTCGATGCGATTAGAGATTTTGCAAAATTCGCACAATTGTAAATTCCTTATATAAGTTCAAAATACATACTAACAACTAAGAAACGCATGTTTGACGCTCATTAGACTCAGATTAAGCCAATTTATTACTTACAGATATTTGTTAATTAATCTCATAATCTTTAGGGCCGTTTAGGGCCAGACAGTATCACGAGTTTTAAGACAATGCCTTTCCCCAACATTGCATAGGATCTTTCTAAAGAAGTCTGACCCCATCAGAAGCATGCTAGCTAAATTGATAGTTCAAACCAACAATTACGCTCTTGATATCCATCAGTACAAAGGCTCGAATTCTCAACCTCCCCATTGCATTGAAACAAATAAAAGTTACCACCCACATCTCCCTGTATTCCCAACAAGAACATTTAAAGCTACTCCTTAAACAAAGATATCTATTAAAGACTATTTGCAAGGATTCCCTAACACCATGTGATATATTAAATAATTCAAACCATACCACTACCATTAAACTAAACACTGCTTTCAAGCAAGAATTCGAAATTCTATTATAAACGTTTTCGGGATCTCCTCCCGCCCAAAGTTCCTATACTTCCGTTTGCCCTGGGTACCCCATACCTAGTCGGAATGGCAACATATTGTCTTTGTGCGTGCTTACTGCTGACTGCCAAAGTGAAACTCCCAATGAGGGGCACATCTTCATTCGCAAAAAGTGTCACTTCAAAGAATTGATACTTTATCAGATACATAAAGTGTTCGAGGACTTTTAACAGCATTAATATACGGCAGAAGCACCATACAGACACATCAGAGTGGTATTTCACAGAGTGGGCGCAATGAAAAGGGAGATGTCAACCGTATTCCATTAGGGACGCAATTTAAATTTAGCAACAACGACAAAAAAAAACGCAAAATAAAATATTGCTATTGACCTTTAATGCGATGGCAAAGGGAGTGTCTGCAAGAAGGAGAGTGTGGTAAATCAATTTTGACCTTAGCCAAGTAAATATATATTGTACTGCTGAGTGGGTGCGAGTTAATTAAAAATGAACAAAATTGAATTAGTCACTGAGGCGAAGTGTTTTTTACTCTACCACTTATCGTAAGATGTTAAGTAAATATAGGAGAAGAATGTACAGAAGAGACATACATCAAGGCAAGCGGGTTTCTCTAGGCCATCGTTCAGGGAGCAAGAGTGCTCCTTGAATGCCGCACATTAGACGCGAAATCCCCTTTTGAATGAAATCTATATGCACAGCGAATTGTAAATATTTCAAATGAAACCCTCTGTTTGAAATGACATTATTTTCACGAATCCAGAGTTGCAGTGCGTTCCTAGGTGAATTCGGTGCCAATGGCGGGTTTATTTTAAGATAACTTAAGGTACTTCATTAAATCATGAATATTACATGATTAAATAAAAATTTAAAATTTTATGTGCATTCTAGGCCATGCCTAAAATTAACAGAAGATTTGACAGTAGTGTTTCTAAAAATATAGCTGTACTCTTTGCTTTTTTTCAGCATTCTTCTTTTCTACAATTGTGGTTCTCATTAAGGTTAAATTCTTCACCTCCTAGGCACCTATCCTGCTCTCTCTACTCGAAAAAGATTACATCTCGGAGAGTACTTCTGTGACAATATTGGTGACCTTGTTAATATAATATCAATCGCCTCCGCCGCTTTACTCAGAGCTCCTGTTGGTTCAACGGGTGTTTTGAGATCATTAGAGCCTGTGGTGTAACAATGGGCCAACTCTGGCCTAAGTGTGGCTTCACTTGTATGTAGCCTGCCACTCTAACCTATCCTAAGGTTAAATTTGTTAAACCTTTAACGTTATTGGAGAAAGCGATACATTCCTACCAGAAAGCAATGAAAACATGAAGAGGTATCATTGAATGACAGTTCGTTTATGCCGACCTTGCAAGATAGACTTCTCCCTTTTTTCGCAGACCATCCACTTTTGTTCCGAGCTAGAACTTTCATCAGACTAACTCTGTCTAACTGAAACTGCGTAGTTAATACCTAAGTGTAGCCGTGGCATTTTTATTCACAAGATTTTGAGTGACAGAATAAATAAAAACAACCTCATAACCTTAACCGACGAGTCTTTGAGTTTGAGACATCGCATTAGTTTGTTTTTTGTATGGGATGAATGGAGAGGACCTACGATTTTATGGCGAGTCCGAAGCCGGATGGCTCTTTCGTGACAATTATACTATCACGAGAGGTAGTGAAAAAAACCTTAAGATGTAATTTGTGTTTTTCAGGAAACGGAGCAGAAGGCCTTTATCAGTAGTCCAGCACACTAATCACTACGCCACTGCGCTTACCTCTGCCAGTGGCACCCACAAATTAAGAGTGACTTTAAACAAATTGGTGTGCCTTACTTGATCCAGCTAGCAATGGAAGGGAAGAAAGCTGGCTGGAAGGATTTGGTGGTTAGGACCTTGGATAAGTTCACTAAATAATGTATTTATTCATTTATTCTTTTATTGAATCAATCAATCAATTGAGTCTATACTGTTCTAGCTACATTACTTAATACAAAAAATATAGTTGAAAATTACCACCAAAACCTAACAACAGAATTAATTTATTTTTAAATCAATCTCTTCAAAGATGAAAATCGAATAAACTACATTATTTATTGGATTGCCTTAGGCATCTAGAAATTGGTTCATTGTATCCATAATTAACTCTATGATAAGAGATGAGGTACGTATAATAAAAAACGATTTCTAAGAACTCTCGCAGGAGCATAAAAGCCAATTAAAGATAATAGAAAAGGGCAATCGATATGACCATAGACCATCTATCAAATCAAGAATAAATATAACAGAAAAATATTGCCTCCGCCTTAATAGAGGTAAGATACCGAATAATTTGAACCTCGTCTCGTAAGATGGCATTTCAATATTTCATCGCAGTATAAGAAAGGCAACGCTTTTGGATTCTCCCAATTCAAATAGAATGTACTTCATCAAATGGATTCCATACTTTATAGCAATACTCAAAATGAGATCAAACAAATACCTAATGCAAAAAATAGGCATTAAAGAGTTGTAACGGGCGGGGTAAGGATCTAGAATCCCCTGTGATGGCAACGGATGGCACGCTTGCGATGCTCGGACTAGCCGTATTGGGGTGGGAACTTGTTACCATAAAAAAAGGAACCGTCAAAAAATAAAAAAAATATCGTGCCAAAAAAAAATTGAATTCCAACACACACCAAATAACGTACCCTATCAAACATACACCTGTCACGCGTCTGATTTTATTGCACCTGAGTTAACTGTAGGTTTGGTTTTGTCCTACTGTGCCTTTCCCACTACTATTGAAGCTGCATACGCTTCACGCCAATGTCAATTGTGGCCTGGTATTTCTTCGTTGACCCATTCTTTTATTACCACTAGTTCTCACTTTAATTTGTCATATTCAACCCTTTCCTTTCTCACCGAACCACAAAAAAACTAACCGCTCATTTCACTAAAAAACAACATTGCTATCTTTAACTTCCTTATGTATTTCATTTCATGTATTTCGAATTTCAATATCGCATTATCGTCATAGTTAAAACGACTTATAAATAAAACATTCCTACAAACATTATGCGGATATTATATTCTACGCCAAAAGAAGATAATATATATACATACATATACTGAGTATATATCTACTAGCTGTACTCCCACGGCGCTGCCCGTGCATTTCGTATTAAGTCCCGCCACAATTCGCAGAGTCGTTTTTTAAGGGAGGTGCAACGGCGCCCTTTTTGATTACTGCCCCATTGTGTTGAACACCATTTACAAAAATTCAAGGCTTAATAAATGTCCAGATACCTATAGTAATTTAATTATTTTGTTACCTATATGGCAAGTGCCATATATGATATATCCCGATTTCTATCCCGATTATTTTTTGCAAATGGCTTTGTTAACGAAAGAACCAAATTACATCTTAAGGTTTTTTCCACTGCGCCACCTCTGGCGAACGTCTGACAAACATCCGAGAGTAAAACTGTCATGAAAGAGCCGTTTGGACTCGGCGTAAAGCTCTAGATCCCTTCCATTCGTCCCAAAAATTGAAAACCCACACAAAACGAATGGTTGTGAGAAGCTAGGCCTTTGGTCCCACAGACCTGTCGCGCCAAAATAATTATTTATTTATTTTTAATCCAAGGTTTTCTATTTGTATTGTTTTTGATTGCACTTTGTTTCCATTAGGGCCCAAAACTATACTATATTTCAAGTTGGAATCAACCATGCGCATTCACAAAGTTTCATTGAAATCGGTTGAGCGGCTCTGAAGATCGACCACAGCGCCACCTGTTGATTCTCTCGCACTTAGCAGTAAAGTGTTTCTATCACAAAAGATCAACACACTGTGATTTTGAAAATATTTTTTTTCTATATTTGAAGTGTCACTACTCAATTTCTATCCAGTTTATTTTTTTTTTTTTTTCAAAGTGCGTTTCCCCATGAAAAATGTAATGTGTGCCTACAACGCCACCTGTTGAGAATTTTCCAACTTTTCTTTTTTTCTAAACAATCGCTGATGTATGACAAACAAAACAAAACAAAGATCATTCAAATCGGTTGAGCCGTTCTCGAGTTTTAAGCATCCGAACAAACCAAGATCCACAAAAACCCTTGATGATGTTGTCACTGTGGTTGGATAACGAACTTAAAAATCACTTTAACATTATCTTTACAAAAAAAAAACAATATGTATATATGTATATATATATGTTAACAAAAAAAATATTAACTTTGGTTTCGATCGCATTACGCGATACCAAAAGAAAACAAAAGATTATTAAAATAGAAACTCGCGTTAGTTAAATAGGTTAATAGGTCCTTTGAATAGAATAGAATTTAACACTTTTGGACTCAACTAAATTGATAGAGAATGCGTTTTGTTGATGGCCTGCTGCTGCTCGCGCGGGTGGGGTATGAGCGATCGTCGCACAAGTTGTGTTTACAACAGTGCGGTTGTGTGCCAGCGGGGATGCAGCATAAGCGTCAGAGGGGGTTTTTCTTTTGGTGGATTGGCGCGCGAGGTTTGCGAAAAGCGATTCTGTTCGACACACACTGGCGGCGCTCCAGAAAGCGGCGGGGGTGTAACGTTGGTGTGGAACTGCTTAACCTTGGGCGCTTTACGCGTGTTAAGTCTCGAGCAAAACTCTATGGGTCGTTTCTTCGCTGTTGGTGGACAAGGTAGGAGAAGTGAGAATATATCTTCTCCACAGATTGCACACCGAAACAGAGCCTGTTGCTATCAAGAGAAAAATCTGTACTTTTTGCTAGCCAAAGAGTATTTGATTGTTACTTACGTGCTTGGTGATTGAAGCGCGTGTACAATGCACGTTGCCTACGATTTTGCCTTTTTCATATAGGACTTATAATGGCATGGATATTTTTATTCTATCCTGATTAGAGACGGCTATTTGAGGCGATCACGCAGCACTCCAATTGGATTGCGAATAATGTTGCTTTGGCGAATTCCTCACAGGCAATTCAATCTGCATGGGCAAAAGTTAATCTTTACTCTATGGGGAGTCAGAGGGGTTATTCGATTTTACTCACTTATCGCGTTGTTGATGGGTATATTCGAATTAATTAAATAAAACTGCCGTCGACTTCCAAAAAAAACTTTTTTTTTTTGATTAGCTGAATAGCAATTAACTCTACTGAGTTCCTTCTTCGGAGGTAGTTCGAAGCGAAAAGATCGAGCGTGGCGATGGGAAGTCTAGATCAGCCATCGCGATGGCGTTTAGTACACATGTACTAAATTCAGGCTAATCTGGATGGTATAATTGGGAAGTGTTTGTGACAGTTTGGGGATGGTGCTAGAGATGCAAAAACCAAAAAAAAAAAAAAAATCGTATTGCGGGTGTACGCTACAGAGTTTGTGGATTTCGAAAGTCCACCTTTGGCAAACAAAAACTCCCAGATGTAAAGACACCATTTGGAAAGTCGTTCAAGACTTTTAGGTGTAGGTACGTGTATTTTTAAGTGTTTGGTTTTTGGATTGGCAACCCTTTTTACAGTGACAACCAATTTGACAGCTAATTTGTGTTCACTTTGTGTTCACTTTGAACGATCATTACGTTCACGGAATTAAGTTGAGTTACTTGTGAAACAAAAACAAATTCCGTCACGTATTGCTCGTTCACGGACGACGCGATTCGACCCCTGGTCTGAGTTTGTGTATAATATTCAAAACCAAACTAAACCTTCTATCTGTAATATTAAACTCTTTTAACACCTATTCACTTTGAAGCAACATTACGTTTTACAAAATTATTGCTCGCGCGATTTGAAATTTAATATCGTACGCCGAAAAACTCGCGACTTACTTTCATTTTTCTGTCCTGTTCTGCTGTAACCAGTGTTGACATTCTGAGTATTCCTATCATATCTGATCGAGCTGTCTTTACTCTAACAGGAGAACATTTTAAAATCCAGTCCAAGCGATTTTTTACCGAAACGGAAAAATTATTTAACATGAAAAATCTTTTTTGACCGAGAAAATATTATGGTTCTATAGACTATTAAACATGAAAATGGGTTTCAATAATTAAAATGAAACTTTGTCATACTTAAATATCAAACAGAAACCAATTTATTGTGAATAATCCTAGAAAACAATGCCATAATATACATTTAGCAATATTTTGGAAGACTGATTGAAGTCCTTTGGATTGAACGTTCTATTTTCTTCAAAGCTTTTTAATGGATTGTTTTTTGATGTGAAACATCTTATGATTCTTAATGAAATTCAACTACATACAACACAATTTAATTTAACATCCACATTTAGCGAGAAAAGTTTCACATCTGGTGTGTGGTCACAAACACGCTCTCTGTTTTTTTAGTTTCATTAGATTCAATAGTTTTGTAAAATAAAGAAACTTAATAGTATAGTAGTAAGGTGCCAGTTATAGCGATACGTAAAATGCAACCGAAAAAAATTTCTTTCGCTTTTTTGTACCACTTAAAGTTAATGCTTGAACTCAATATTGGTCCTAAAATGTTGCTTATGAATTATTAAGTTTATCAAAAAAAATAAGCAAATTATCTTTACATTTTCGAAACATTTATTATTTTTTCTGTACGTACAATTTTTTTCGTTCACTTACTTTTTTTTTACAAACTAACTTTACAATTCCTAAGCAACATTTAAAGACCAAGATTGGTTTCAACCATTAAGTTTAAGTGGTTAAAAAGCAAAAGAAAATTTTTGCGGTTTGGTTTTTCGTGTCGCTATAACTACACTCTAAAAAAATACCATATTCTATTTTCGAGCAGATTTTTTGTGAAAAATTCTTAAAATAAATTCTGATCGGATTTTATAAAATAAAATAAATAAATAAAAGCTACAGGGGCTTGCGGCATTTAAAAAAATTATTCACTTAGATTTGACCGGATTCACTTTTTGTACTTGGTTATAACCGTCGGCCGTTACAGGATCCACTGCTGGCATCCTACATTATTTTTAAGTACCTGTTTAAAATAATTAAAATACACTACACAATATTACTATTAGTCAAACTGTTTTTATTTAACAATTTATACACGTTTGATATAAATATTTAAGTAGGACAGCTCGTATAAAATGCTCAAATAGAAATTAAAATATTTCATCGATTGTCAACGTGTTCAACGTGTTTGTTTCGTTGATATATCTGTCGATGCAATGAAAGGAAGCAACGGTTTCTATGGACGATTTACCATTGTTTTTTTTACCTTAAATAAATTTACAATATACATCTGTATTTTGATCTCTAAGTATGATTTTACTTGACTCAACCGCGGCACGTATTCGCCCGGAAACAACCATGATTTGTAAGTGTTTTTAAGGCTCTATATGTAGATACATTTTTACTGGCATCCTGCTGAAAGCTGCACCTCCAATTCTCCTAGTGTTACATTTTTTTTTACGACAACCAGAAATGAAAGACTCTCTTGTCTAACCCAATAGGGGATATCTGTTCCCTTTCTGTATTGCAACATATCGATCTAGTGGAGTAAATATTTATTTTCTCATATGAAAATATGAGGGCAGGTACTGCCAATCGGAGAGTGGTGTGGGTATCCATTTGCTACTGAAAGGTATCTGTGAATCCACATGCAAAAAATACGATAATGTTTTTGTTTGGTTTCCTCATGACCTAAGGGAATACCAATCTGCATGTCCCATCCACCTGTCATATGAAAAATGTATGAAATCAAAGGAAAAATATTTTTGCACATAATTTCAATGTAAATACAGAAACGTATACCTACATTAATGTTCTCCTTGTAGCAGCGACCTGTTGAGGGACGGCAACTGTTTACAGTTCCAATGCAACAATCCAGAACTCATTAAAGAGGAACAAACATTTGCTCTGATATCTGAAATCCATTCGAGCTCATTGCGGTGGATAAATATCCATTTGCATACACACAGCATCTAGATATATCGATTACGCAGCAACAAGCTCACCCGACTTACTCTGTAATGGCTTTCATCATACCGTTTCAACGAGTATATAATACGATACCCTTTGGCATAATATTCGGCATGGGGAGCAATTTGTTTGTGGAACAATTACCTTTGAAACAACTGTCATCGCACCCCGGGTGGGACTTGCAGCTGTCAATGCAAAAAACAACCAGTGCGAGTCACAGTCGAATGGCCGTCAACAGTCAAAGAGGCGTAATGGGCACCGGTCCAAACAGCCATTGCATTACCACAAGTCCACACAACACTCCGCACTCCATATGTGTCAACCAAGCCTCAACCAGTTCTTCGTGCTTCATAACATTGATCTTGGGCTGCCGCTGCGGTAACAGCGCGAAGTGTGCGAAGTCACACTTGTTGTGCAATGTGCAGTCTATGGATAGCTCTCAAGGTTGTTCCCATCAGGCATCACATCGCCGCACAGATGATGGTGGAGCTGGAGGTACCATTAAAGGCCCGAGACTGCCTCCGCAGAGCGCTCCACAGGCGTGGTGTACATGGTGTACCGCTGTCATGATTGAAATTGATATTGATATGGCTGTGTTATGATTAATGAGATTGCCGCCTGCGATGGGAATTGGTCTTGTTTGCATCTTTCTTTTAAGAACACCTATCGGGATACGGATTGCGTATAGTGGATTGCGAGTATGGATGTAGATTGTAGATTAAGGGTGTTTCGCGCGAATCAATTGATATAATTGCTTTGATTTATTTGTGACTGCTGTCGGCTGAGTATAGGAATGTCTTGCCAAACGATAAATATGAGTTTAATTACTGCGATTGTTAATATAAATAAATCACACTGGCGTTGTAGTTGTATTAATTAATGTGAGTTCAAAGGTAATGAATCATATTTAATTGATTTTGTTTATTGAGCACTTGTTACGGAAGGAGCGACTCATAAATACATAGCGACAGAGAGGTTATACGGATAGATACTCTTGTAAGTAATTGCATATGAGACGTATAGCTGTTAGTGAAATAAGAAATAAAACTTGGTTAAGAGGCCAGTTATAGTGACACGAAAAATGCAACCGAAAAAAATTTTCTTTAGCTTTTTTGGACCATTTAAAGTTATTGCTTGAACTCAATCTTAGTCTTAAAATGTTGCCTATGAATTATAAAGTTAGTTTATCACAAATAATAAGGAAATTGTCTTTACATTTTCGAAAAAGAAACATTTATTAATTTCTCTGTACGTAGAATTTTTTCGTTCAGAAAAATAAATGAATTCTTTTTCTAGAAAAATTGAAGATGCTTTACTTACTTTTTTTTGACAAACTAACTTATCAATTCCTAAGCAACATTTTAAGACCAAGATTGAGTTCAACAATTAAGTTTAAGTGGTTAAAAAAAGCAAAAGAAAAATTTTACGGTTTGGTTTTTCGTGTCGCTATAACTGCACTCTAATGGCAGCCAGGGTAGGTATAATAATTGCGTACAGTTATTTTTTTTAAATGGCGCAACATCTCCGAGTTTAACTAAAATCTCCAACACAAGTTGGGCCGATCAGATCGTCTCGCCGTCGTTACGAATATTTTTTAAAAAATAATATCGGTCGTACGATGTTCAAGACTTTGCTTGGTTCCAGATGAGTCGGTCTCAATCTTATTGTCCATGGTTGCTGCTGGCTTGTTGACATGGTCCAAAGCGCAATTTCAAAAGAAGAAAATCCTAAAAGTGTGTGAAAACGACACCCTCAAACATCGCTTTTTAACACAAAGGTAATTCAAGTGTTTCGATCGATGTCGCACCTTCCTCTTCAAAATACATGTTGCCATTACCCAACTTGACTTGAAAATTTCATTGAATTTCTGCTATTGTTCGACAGCTAAGCAGCTTTCCTCGAATTTTATCATAATTTTCCAATTGGGTAGTTCGGAAGGACGGTTAGACCACAGTTTTCGATGAGGACTATAAACACGCTGCAGAAATAACTCGTGTCGATTACAAACCCTGTAGGTTGCAGTTAAATTTAACTTTTTGGATTTTGTTACAGGCATGCACTTAATCAATTTGGCTGACGTTTTCGTGGGCTATGGAAAAAAAAAGTTACACTACGTCGCAGTAAAAATATATTCAATTTAGTTAATTTTTTCCCGTTATAATTTTTGAGGCGTAATACCTAAGTATATATATTTTTTAAATGATCATAATGCGGATTATATGAACTTTAAAACTTTATTCGCGAAAGATTCAACTCCAGTATTTTAGTTCTACAATCTTACTTCGTCTAATTAAAATTATTATTTAATTAATAACTTATTAAAAGAAAGTAATAGTTGAACTGAAATATAAGCTCTACTCCGACTACATTTTTATTCGAATGTATTCAGAAAACATCCACTTAAATGCTTTCGTATTTAACTTTTTATAAAAAGATCTGGACCAAGGTACACAAAATTATAGTTAAGAATTAATTTTAAACCCTTCTAAATTACATTTTAATATTTGGGTATTACTAATTCAGAAGATCAAGACGGTGATGAGAGATGACATCAAAAATATGGCTCTTCTCCTTTTATACAAATATATGTAAAACACTTAATTATTTTAATAATATATTGCAAGTACCTACAGTCCTACACATGAGTTTTTCTTCATTTCATTTAAAGGGTCAAGGAGAATACTAAATGCAGCACAGCGGCCCTCTAAAGGATTCTTTTCAAAGGGACAACGGGAGTGAGTTTATCACTAAAGATTATTGCTTAACTCTGTGCTAAATTCACCGAGAACAATTTTAATGACATATCTTGGACATAGTCGCATCTTTCATCGGTGGCATATTCTTTCACTTCTAAGGAGTTGTGAGTTGTGACCACGAGTAAACACCAGAAGGAGAAAGACGACAAACTAAGCGTTGATTCTGTCATAAGACGTTCGCTTATGTGCCGCTTAAAATTAATCCGCAACCAAATAGACGCTGTCTCTATTCCATATCTCTATCGCAGTCGCTGTCATTTCATGGATAGATGAACAAATTCTTTTTTCAAGAGATTTCTCATTTCCCGCCTCAACAAAGTTTTAAAATGCAAATTTCCATAATACCGCATAAGCCCAAACATATTAAACTTAAGATGCAACTCCCTTAAAGTGCACTCCGCACTTCATGGTCGTCATCGCCTAATGCGGCAGAGAGTCAACAATGCAGCAGCCAGCAAGCATCCATAGTAAGCACCAATTAATCCCTTACCAACAGTCCTATTTCCCAGACCACGAAGTCATCTCACTCCGCCGCGCTGCACGGATTCGAAATGCATTAACACTCCTCCGTGCCCCAGTGCCACAGTACCACACTGTTGGCTGTCATTATTATGTGCACCAGTTGAACCCGGCGTAACCCCCGTGGTCAAATAAGTGGCAACAAACGCAATTATAACTGCTGTATCGGATTTTCATATGCTGCTTGCAATTTCCCAGTAATTTATTATTATTGTTTCCCAATCGGAAAATGGTAGAAGCGTGTGCACTCTATACTGGCTGGTGGTGGCGCACGTACCCCATGGAATGAGGTGTGTCGGTCCAACCTCACGTCGTCCGCCGTCCCGACGGTCGGTGCGATGATGATAATGATGACGACAACGATTGCTCCCTTTGCGCAACGGTGCCGAGCCAAAGAAAAGTTTCTCACTCTCCGTGTCTGTATATGAGTACGCTGGCTTAATGGCAGTTGGAAAGTCCCAGTTGAACCAATTTGCGGCGAATTGAAATTGTTTCAGCACTATACGAGTTTTAGTTACAAATATATATTTACGTTCTCGTATTGATTTGTTTAGACCTATGGCTGGTACATATCGATTGCGTGATTGTTGTTGACTTTAGCGACCAACATCAAATGGGTCTTCATGTGTAGCTTGTTGGCTGGCATGGCAAGTCGATAAATTTGGAAGTCAGTATAGGTATACCTACTAAGGGTAATAAAGGAATGCGAGGCGATTAGGTAATGGATTGCATTTCGGTAGTTGTTTGGTTATTGGATATTCCTTTGGCCACTACACAGGCCAGGTACAATCAAATTATGATTGAACGCTGGGGGGCGTGTGCGTCTGCGTGTGTTTGTTGAACAGATTTGTATCAATAGTGGATTGTTTTCTATAATGGGAATGGGGATGGGGAGTTATTAAACGATTATTTGCAGATGGTCTGGATAAAGTGAGCTCAATTAGGTTCCAAGTTTGTTTCAGTGCGAAAATAGCGGTGTCAGTGGAACACTTGTTCTTCCAGCCGGCGGACTTTGTGCCAATGCAATAGCCACGCATATGTGAAATGTGAGTGTGGAGGGTAGTTGTTGTTTAATGAGAAGATACTTACGTATAATCGTTAGATATCGTCAGAGTAAGAAAGTGTTCAAAAGCGGTTAATTAAGGTTTTTTAAAGTTTTCCATTGGAGTAAAATATAGTTTGTAGACATGTAACTGTGAATCGGCAGAAGTTGGGAGGGTCTCAGTATTATTTGTCTATGCTGATTTCTGTTTTGAATTCAGGTGAATAATTTATTCAGTTGACATTTTTGCCCGTGACACACATGTGGTTTCGATACCATGGTATCAATACTATGGCATCGTCAATACCATATGCTAGGTGACACTATACAACGTAGTATGGTTTGACAGTTGCCATTCTCGGGCAGACATTTAATTCAAATTCTTTCAAATTGAAACTGTTTAACTGTGATGGATCTGTTGATGGTTCAAGTTAAACTATGCTCCACTTCATGAGAGTGGCGCTGTTTTCGCTAGGGGCTAGGGCAAAAAACCCTAGTATCGATACTACGCTCAAACCACATTGCTCGCCTGGTATTAGCGTGGTATACCCTGACAGACATGTGGTTCATCTCGATACCATTGTATCGAAACCACATGTGTGTCACGGGCAAAAATGTCAACTGAATAAATTATTCACCTGAATTCAAAACTGAAATCAGCATAGACAAATAATACCTACTGAGACCCTCCCAACTTCTGCTGTGTCACAAGCATAACAATAAGGACTGAGTTTTTGTATAGCTTGCGAGCTCGAAACTCCCTCAAAATTTCCCGTTAAAACTCCCACCTTAAGGCAGACCTTGAGGTTTGAACCGAGGCGAGGGTAGCCCATCTGGGGCAAACGTTACAAGGGTACTTAGTTGACATCTCATGTAATGTGGCTGGAATGTAGTCCAGATAAAAAATAATAATCGACAAGTTGGACAGTCAGATTTTATAATGTGGCCATTGTCTTCAGCAGCGTTTGCTTATGATGCTCAGATATTTTTTTTCGCAAAGTAAACGTCACTTACCTCTGAGCTAGCGCTTTTATTTATTTCTGCACGAGCATCGTTTCCTGCTATAAGATCGGATTAGAACTCGTAACCGTTCGCTAAATAAATGAATTCCAGATACGAAATATAGGCACGGTTAGATTGTAGAACAAATATGCTAGATTTTAATATTCTGAGAGTAAAGTTTAGAAATCTCGTAATGAAGTGAGCATTTTAATAAAGGAATAACTAAATTTGCACATTAGCAAAACAAGTTTAATAAAATGAAAATATTAAAACCAAATTTGCATAGAGCTGTTACACTGTGGAGGTACTAAAATAAATACAACTATATTTACCTGCTAGCTGCACTTTGGAATAATATTTAATCCTCTGTACTGGCCCGACTTTCCCCTTGCATAATCTTTCCAAAAATCTAATCTTATAATCAATACCTAATCTAAATTTCGCAACTTTAACGGAAATATTATTCACTCCCTTTATTCCGGGTTAAAGGTTACACCCGGATTTATCTAAGTGAGTTTAACCCAAAAATTAAACCCAAGTCCACAATATTCAGTCGTTAAACCCAAATATAAACCCAGTTTTTTAAACTTGACAGCGTTTAATCCAATTTAATTTTAACTACACTCCGGAGACTAGTTTAAGTACTTCAACTCGGGTTAAAACTCAACTTCATAATATTCACTGTTTTTGTTTAGGTGATATTTTTGACATTTCTTTGCTCGCAGGAGGCAGGAAAAAAATAAAAAAAATCCTATCAAGACGCTGAAAAAATTGTTTTTTTTTGCGATATTGTCGAACTGCTTCGGAGACTTTCATAATTTTCGAACATGTCATCTGTATCGGCATGGGCCACATCATCAGCACTTTGTTCCGCATGAGCTTCATTTGCATTTAATGGTGAGCAAATGCGGAGAATTTCCATAAAAATTTGATAAACAACAAAAAACAAATGTCATTATTTGTGAAATTTGACATAAGGTACGGATCTACGTTTAAAACGGATTAAAAACGGTTTGAAAATTAACGTAAACCTGAGCTACACCCGGAGTTAATAATATGCCGTAAGCAAATTATTTTTTTATTTAAAAGTGCTTTTTCTAAGATGTTCTGTAAAATAATTTGTGTGAGGAAACTCATTTTTCTATTTCTTTTTTCATTTTAAAGTTTCAAATTTCACTAAAACGTGCATGAATTCTTCGCTACAAGCAGCACGAAAGGACGTGTCTTGTGACACTTAATATCAGCAATGGATGGTTGCAATCAATGTTTAAAAATAATATACTGCCACATATCCCAAAGTTAAAATAATTAGTTATAAATTAATTTTGTCTTTTGTTGATGTTTCATTATTTGCAATTGGTGTTCAAGCCCTGCCAAAAAAGGGTTAAAATCCTGTTACTTGAAATACAGCAGACTTGCTTGCAGGAGAATTTGCTGATTGGGTAGTTGAATACTTCAAAGCCGGACATGTAAACAGTTTAATTCGCATCAAAAAAATGTTCATTCCCTCAGAAAAAAAAACTATTTTATTTAGGTATGTGGTATGTCTAAAAGACAAAAAAAAAATGTGAAAAATTGCTTAATGTTGATAATGGAAACCCGCGCCTTTTTAATACAATTTTTTTATAAATAAAAGAAAAAACAATCATTTAATTTTTGTTTAATTTGGACAAATTGCGTCCTCCTTTCGTTTCGAGTAAAATTAGGAACCCTATTCCCGGGACAATAACAAAAAATGTTTGTAATTATGAGCTCTATCGGTTTTGTGTTTTTTTTTTACCCAAAGTTTTTTGAATAAATTTATATTTTCTTTTTACCTTTAAAACTTATTTTCTTACGTTTAAATTGGTTAAAAAGTAAGGGTGGCAGAGGGAAATCTACATAAATAAAAGATTAAAATATTTTTCTAACCAGCTTGAAGGTTTAAACAAGAACGAGAAGACCAAGACTCTCAAGGAAAGCTCTATAAGGACTTCTTCTGAATTCGTGTTTAACTTTTCCCCCTGACAGACATTAGCTTTGTTAATTACGTCAGTGGCCACCAACTCCTGACAATCTATGCTGAGCGACAATGAAAATGTGTTCAATGTCAACTACCCCTGGCTCCTGTCATCCCTATAGGATGTTTGCACCGTTTAATTGGTTCCATCCGACTGTTTCCCGAATCTTCTCCGACTCCCACTGACATCGACATGACACATTACAAACAATTCCAATTACGTCGACTCGTGCGCCCTAATAAATGAATTCAGTTTATGTCACCATTTATACAGACAGCCGTTCATTATTTTTAAGCACATTCCAGACTGTAAATCTGTTTCGGTAACGATCTACATAACACACACGCACATGCATTGCATATGCCGACTACGCGTACGCATCTACCACTTTACTGCCAAAAGTTTATTTAGCACCCGTCCATTTGAAAATTAATTATATTCCCATCCAAATAAATAAAACGACAGAATAATCATGACTCGCATCTGCTTCGGAGCGCGCCCACTTAGCTCCCCCTACATACGAAAGTAAATACTTACGCGAGTGCTTTAATCAAATGTGTATCGTAGCTCAGGGAAAAGAAGAATAAAGCAAAATAATAACCATCGGAATAAATAAAACACAACAGAATTATAGTGGAAAAATATTAAAAACCACTTTTATTAGACCTGCGCCTGCGACCTGCTAGTGCTCGATCCTGCTGAAAGACTAACTCTCGTTATACAATTACTAGAACCTTCTCGCTCTTTCGTTAAGTTTATATGTATACTCTTTCAATACATCGACTGCAGAGTTGCAATACTCATGCAGTTCGATACAAAATGAATAAATTAAAATAATTAATTGCGCCCGGGTAAGTGCACCCAGTCTAATCTGCATATGCTTACACCTTTCATGATGTTTTGATTTAACGTTAGATACATAAATTGCTGACATTTCAGCAGCGCCTACACAGCAAGGACGTGGGTACTCCTTATACAGTGGCTCATTTAGTAGTAAAAAGCTCGGTTTGGTTTTTATGAATTTTTGTATTTCATTTGCTTTGTATATAATGTTAACATTGTATAATTATTTGTATGTACATGTGTGTGTTTTTGTAGCCTGTTGACTAAGATATTATAATGAAATTCGATACCGTTACGCATCAGAGATGCTCGTTTCATGAGTGATAATGTGATAGAGGGATGATGCAGTGGGGAGCTTTGTCTTCCAGGCAAGACCCTGCGGGGGGCCTCTCATGCTGTGGCAGTGTTAGACGAAAATTCGGCGTGTGCATAGTCCTTTTACCATTGGTTGTAGTGATCGCGATATTGTCCGTCATCTTCGTGGTAGCTACCACTGCCGCCGTGACTGGCAGCAGCCAAGGCGTTGAGGTGGGCAGCTCTGGCGTGTTGCACTTCGGGTGTATCGACAGGTACGCCATTGTGGATCACGGGAATATGGATCGGTCCGTGGTGGTAGCTTGGGTAGCTGGGGGCGTAGTGACCGCCATGTCCGCTGCCAGCACGAGCAGATGCTTCAGCAAGGGCGGCTAAGTGGGCAGACCGGGCATGTTGCACTTCGGGGGTGTCGACTGGGACGCCATTGTGGATGACTGGCACATGGTATGATTGTGGCACGATTGGATGTCCGGCACGGGCAGCGGCATGAGCGGCGAAGTGGGCAGCCTTAGCGTGTTGAACCTCAGGGGTCTCGATTGGAGCACCATTAGAAATAGCGTGACCGCCAGCTTGAGCGTGAGCAGCGAAATGTACAGCCTTTGCATGTTGAACTTCGGGGGTATCTACGGGCACACCGTTCACAATGACTGGCACGTGTTGCGGAGCGTAGGCCCATGGTCCGGCGTAGAGAGATCGTTTGTACAGATGATGGCCAGCACGAGCAGCTGCATGGGCGGCGTAATGTTCAGCCTTAGCCAGTTGTACTTCGGGCGTATCGATTGGGACGCCATTGTGCAGGGCGACTGGAGCGTGAGCTGCAACGGCATGCAAGAGGGGAGCACCATGAACGACAGCGGGAGCTGGGCCTTTCGGGAAATTGGTTCCAACAGCATTGAAACCATGGTGTGGATCGGCTACGTATGACACCGACTGAACGTGACCATTAGCATCGACATAGGAGTACGAACCACGGGTAACGCCGTCATGGAGGCGAACTTCGTTCTTCTGCGAGTTGGGGTCCGCATAGCCGTATGAGTATTGTCCCAGTTGGTCCTGGGTGTGATATTGTGTGGAGATGGCACCGTACAGGGAGGCCGAACAGGTCGATACCAATAGGGCAGCTAATAAGATCTGAAATGAAACGAGGAGGGATATGTGAGAAGCGATTTTTATGACTTGCATGTGCTTTATTGCTTTTTACAGGTCAGTAGCTTGGCAAACGGCTGGCAGTGTTTGAGGTCAAAGATGGAGTACCACAGGTGTGTAGACTATCAACATTTTTTTTTCGCACTCTAGATTGAAGCAAGAATATTATTACTTCGGCTTTTCCGTAAATTTTTCGTCTTTTAACAAGTCTGGGACTGCCCCGAAGCCAGGGACTGTGCAGGCAATATTTGAGTCTTAACTGACTGCCGAACTTTGCTTACGTTTTAACTTAGTTCCAAAATAGAGCGAGTACTCAAAAACATTGTTCGAAGGAGAATTGCTCTATTACTAAGCAGATACTGCCATTAATTTCTACTCCAAGGGGAGATGTACCTTAATGATTTGAATTGAAATGCTTCGGATATCATCCTCGAGGTCGAATTTGGTATTATTTCGGCGACTTTTTCAAAACAAATAAAGGTATTCAATGTGTCGACTAGTTGAGCAACAATTCTTGAACTGAGGCCATTGAGGTTATTTTTAAATTAACAAAAATAACCCAGGAACGAAAGATCTCAAGTCTCATTCTGTTGATTGAAATCGCCTATGTGCGCTGAATATGGTACAGGTTCTCTCGGCTGTTGTCGGAAGCTATCGTATAGAATACTATATGGTTAGCATTCAATGTGGGACAATTTTATTGCAATCAATTTTCTTAGGACAGACTCGATGTACTCGATGTTAAAACGACAAATGCAACTCTTATTAAATATTTTATATTTATGACATCCGCATTCAATCAGATACATTTTTTAAAATGTTTTTATACGCTTATCAAAATGCCATAAAATACAACTGAGCGAGATACAATATTGATGCAAATGGAATGCTAACAGCATATTAACAACAAATTTATGACGGAGTCATTGTTGGCGTCTGATGTGGTGGTTTGATTATTTTTTATATGTCTCTATATTATTTCAATTCAACTTTTTATGCATTTGGAATTCCATTTAATGGATTTGGATGTAGATACAACAGGGTTGAACATTTGGCAGTATTTTTTTTTATATATATGAAGGGTAGTCAACTGAAATTATTTAATGGTTACCGAGAGTTTAATTTTATGGAACTAGTGAAACTAAACAGTTAACAGCTGGTCCATGAGCATTAGGTACCTTAATTTATAAAGTTAACAAGTATAAGCACGACTGGGTCGAACGTAACTTGCCCCTTTGTCTTATAATCGTCATGTGGAACGCGTATTTTTGTTAAAGTGTTGTTCAATTCTGAGATAGATTAAAAACACTAAGGCAACCATCTTTTTGTGGAAAGGTAAATTGTATATCTCATATCTGAATAAAACTTACAGACCGACATTTTCCTTAATTTCCTTTTGATTAAAGTCTAAGCTTACGGAAGAAAGCATTTATAACTCATAGGTCATAACCCGAGAAAATCGTATTAAAACAGCTTTATTGCGCAATTAAATAAAAAGCTCTTGACATTAGGGGCCCAAGTACTTCCACCTTGTTCAACTCTATAAAACAAGCTCAATTTTGAGCTCACAACCACCTGATAAATAATTCAACAGGCAGCTGTTAGACCTGTTTTTAGTCTGTTTTAGGTCTCTGAGAAAAGATTATTAGCACAAATCGCCTGCTTTTACTTATAAGTCACAGCCATGCTTAAAAAACAAATCCGCTGGATAAGTAAATGCCGACACGTCGGAAACGTTATTTATTTAGCTGAGAGCTATTGTATATGCAGACTGAAGGAAGCTTTGCTGAGCAGTACAATTTTAAATCAGGACTAACCTCTTAAATCTGTTAAAAGCACCAGTTATAAAGATTAGGAAAGCCCATAAATCAAGAAGTGAACCCTGCACCAATTGACCAAACATCCACACCTTGCTTTACTACAGTGGAGAGCACTAGGCCAAAAATTACTGAATATAACAGCGAGCATTACAATCGGAATGTTGCTTAAGCTCATGATCATAAAGTATTGTGGATCTTTTAATGTTCTTCTATTTTTTTAGTAGAGACTGAGCAATTTCTTAAATTTTAACAAGGCAAAGTAAACAAATATATCATTCTTAACAACCGATAAAGTTGCAAGATCTATGCAAAGAAGCGATTGTCTACTTTGCTGAAACGTTTATACTGGCTATGTAATATAACAACCTTACCCACAGGGGAGCTTAAGAGAATTTTCTTTTAGAAAAATTAGTTAAAATTTTTACATTTGTATGCAGTATCTACAATTTAAGCTCGTAAATTCAAAAATATAGGTCTGCGATGTTAAACCGTTGGTACTATGGCATAAAATTATAGATTGAGCAGTCCAGCAAGACAATCAAGTATACACCCAGATTAGTCAGTAGAACAAGAGCTCACAAAATTATGGTTAAAAGTACAACTTGCGCAATGTCCGCCTTGAGGCCTATACAGGTATCATAAAAACGCCCATGATTTCATGCTCTATTACCAATTTTGTAACTCGCTCTGTGGGGCCACAAGTCTTGCATGAAATCCAATCAATTTAGCCATACCATTTAAAAAAAAAACAGAGTTGCATTTTTTAAACACTGAGCGGGACTAATACTAGCTAAGGCTAAATTTTACGAACTCATGAAATTTTCTGAGAAAAGTTGAATTTCCATATGCAATAGCTCGTCGTTTGCTATTACGTGACTTCGGATCAGGTGTCCTACCGAGTTCAAAAAACCGACGATTCGTAAGACTGTCTATATTGTAAGTACGAAGATGTGGTTTTAATTATGATATACAAGTCTCATGCAAGTCTACGAGCAAGTTGTTACAGAATAGAAAAAGGCTTTGACATACAATTCGTGTAATTTTTTGTCACTTTTAAAGCGCGGAAAAATCCACAAAATATTTTGATGCCTTTACGGGACCATGAGGCAAAACTTTCCTTTTTCAAAACATTCCACCTAAATGGCTTTTATATGAAATGCGAGCGCCGAATTAATAAAAACGTCGGAAAAGTATTTGATTTGCTAGAATATAGATAGTCTTTGATAGGAGAGCTCGCAATCACAAGTGATAGGACAGGAGACCTCAACGAAGTGCGCAATTTGGTGCAGCTGTAGCCAAAAGCCGCACCAGCTTAAGAGGCCTATTAATTGAGGCTCAGACTTGTAACGTCATCCAAGTAGGTAGAAAGACCTAAGTACTTTGTTTTGTAATGTGCTTGTTGTCAATAGTTTTGACATATGATTTGATGTAGAGCCCACAAAATATGATCTGTCATTCAACAACTCCGAAAGTGTCAAACAGCATTTTTATTGCAAAAGAATAAGTTAGATTACAATCCTTGGTCATAATCTGCAGACATTGTTACTTCCTAAGCCAATGGAGAGGTGACTTTTTGAGCTTATATTAGAACACCTTTGTTACAGCCAAAGCCAGTTGGGAGCTTCGTCTTGGAAATTGCTTATTTAAAAAAATCTTTTTCGCTCCAAAATGTTTAGTTTTGAAAACAAATCTCAATATCTAGGGCAAATTTTACATTTAAATCGTGAAAAGTGAACTTTTGCTTAGATATCATGCCAAGGTAGAGGGTTTCACAATTCTGACGGTATAATTTGAGGAAAAACGATATTTTTAAAAAGTGGTTTAGTTCACAACTGGTGTGAATTTTTGTAAGCTACACAAACTCTAACAATAAGGGACGAAATTTCACTTGTAGGAAGGTATAGTATTTAAACAAAACACGGAGGGATTTACTTGTTGGTTGTTGCATTGAAAAAAGGAAATAAATGAAAGAGGACAAATGTGATGAATTGTTCCACACGACCGCCGTAAGTCGTTGTCACGATAAAGACTTTCTGTTCTTAAAGTTCACCATAATCGCTGATAAACCCTCAGAACTTTGCCACGGTGGCTTCCGCCAGTAGCAGACCAGTTTCACTACTAGTTCAATTGACTTTTTAGGTACCCACGAACAAGATCACTTGGTCGAACTGTTGTCTCAAATGAACTACGAAAGTGTAATCGACTTCTGGAAGAACTGTTGAAAAAAGATGGCACGTGTCGTATCGCAGTTTAAAATGCCACCAGGGAAATCCCTTTCGCTTTCCTTGCCAAATGCCCATTGGCAAGTATATGACACCACCAGTTGTTTCCTCTCTCTCTCTCATCTGAGGTCCCAAGTTCGGTTCCACGAAATCTGCCTAACCTTACAACAAGCCACCCATTAATTGAATTCCAATCTGATCTGCGCGTTGCCGCATGTCGGTACAGAAATAAAGCCAGTACATTAAAAAGTCAATTCGATTTAACGTCACTCTCGTAACGACCCCACTAATGGCCGCAATAATAGCGGCAACAAAAAATGTTTTCTTTTTTTTTATTGTCCAAAGTCTGACACACCCCCGAGGTATTTTAATTGAAATTATTTTAGTTTTAATTGCCCCAGTGTTTACAATAGCGGTTAACAGCTTTTTAAAGCGTTTTACCATCAATTAGAGGTCTGGCGACCGAAAACAGAGAAGTCATGTCAAAGGCCACCACCACTTTTCAGGTGTATGTCAGCCCACATGCGCAGCCAAACAATCAACCGTTTCGAAGTCTGCGCTTTGAGGCTATGCGGTCAACCAGAAAAGAAAGAGAAACATTATTGTTGCAAGTTTCGCAAGCACATGGTGGTGCAACCGGCAGCAGGTACACACCGCCAGTGGCAATCGATGCAGATTGCTCGCTTAACGATGTAATTTGATAACAAGCTCATTCAACCGCATCGTGTTACGATTTCGCAAGAAACTATCTACACAGCTATAGCACAATATCCATTTGGATGCGGTTACCGCAACACCTCTATCACATGCACTGGTTCACACAGAGATCACCCACAGTCGGGCGAAATTCGGGCCGGGGTCTCAATCTGAATCTGAAGGATATCACAGCACAACGACGACAATGCGATGAGATACTTACGAATGGTCTCATTCTGGACGAAGGTTACAAGGTTCTCGGTGTACAGGAAAACGGATTAAAAACAAAGACTTAAAACAAAAAGCACTCTAACACTCGGTGTGTTCGACTTGCACGATCGGAATTTGTTGAACCTCCTAGAATCGACTAGGACTGTTAACGAACTGTGCTGATCACCTGAGAGGGGCCCCAATATATACGGGCCAGATACAAGCGCGAAGAATACGAATTGTTTCCCCCAGATGCCGAAGAAGGTGGTGCCGTTCGTATTGGTGGTGGTGGTGGTTATGCCGGTAACCCCCCTGTGGGTAAGTAGAGTAATGTGTAAAAGGCACTTGCTTCTTTGTGTAGTTTGTGTGCGCTTGCACCAGTTTGGAATTTCATTGCAATCGGTGCGTGGTGAGGCCCAGGCGATATTGTACCGCATGTATCTTGGAAGGGAGGAAGTGTATGCACATAGAAATCTTGGCGTAGCCCAAACTGTGAGTATTCCTCGTATTGCGCACAATTGTATGAGTGTGATCAACCCATGACCTTGCTTTCTACATATATGTTTGCGTATAGTATTTATGGCAGAGGTCCCCCATTCCCGCCCGATCCCGATCAATTTCAAAGGCGACACTGGCACATATTTGCTGCGCGCATTTTTCTACCTTAATAGTAATTAAGGAACTAAACTTGAGCAATGCGCACATGGGCATGCTTGGTGTAAGAAATTAACGATGTACAGTGAGCAACAGCGCGGACACATATTTGTTTTGCTGCTGCTTTAAATTATTTTAGAGCAAAGATATGTGAATTGTGCGATGACATACTGTATTTTTATAAAAACATTAAAATACTAATTCATTTTACGCACATTCCGAGGGGCAAACGTCAATTCTGACCAGTTTCTTGTTGCGGCCTAAATTAAAGCTCGAACCGTTCAGAAGAAGAAATTTGACTTTGGAGTAGCCAGAGCCTTTGAAAAGCCCACAGCTCCATTTTCAGCCGTAACTCTGTTACAAATACGGAAATAGAATTTCAAAATTTAGCCCCAAAACAAAAATTTAAAAAAATGTTGCAAAGAGTGTAGGAAGACTTCACAACCACGAGACATAAGAAAACGATTTTCAAGAGCTTCTAAATGAAATAAATACAGTGGACGACTGTATCGCACGAAACTTTCTTGTTCATGTTAACAGTGTGGTTTCTTGCTTTCACCTTAGATACCTATAGCAGTTCATATCAAATAGCAATCGAAATTTTTAGAGCAGTTTTTGGAAAATTATGATCAAAAAATTTTGACAAGTGTTGCAATAAACTGAGTATACTAAACTGAGTATAAGACAAGGATGTAAGCACTATGTGGTTTTTAAAGGTTTATCCAAATTGAAAATCGAGTTAGTGGCGTTTTCAGTGATTCAGACTAAAAACTTAGAAATCAATATCTTTGAAAACTTCAATCTTACTATATGTATACATTTTGGTCAAATTCTCAAAATATGCCTTTCTCAAAAATATATTTTACGATAATTTAGAGAAAAATTGAGCTTACAATCAAGTAAGAAATGATCACATTATTTTAGGAAAGAATTTTTGTTACAATCGTATTGACCGTTTTCGAAATGTAAGTCAAATTTGCAAAAGTACATACCTACCGTTATTATTTAATTTTTTAGCCAAAAACTGTGTATGCAGCCATGTTAGCCTCACGTACATAAGTTAACGTATTTATTTTGGTGAAAATTGTTAGAGCCATTTTCGAAAAAAATCAAACTTGTTTAAAACCGTTACATAAAAAGTAACTTTAATAATAGTGCTAACATCCAAAAGTAAAGCGGCCCCAAACTGTAGTAAAAACTTACTTCAAATCCTAAGTTTAAAGTAAATCCATCCAGCCGTTTAGGCTGTATACCTCAAGAGCAGACAGACAGACGGACAACACAGAATTGCGATACCCACATCTTTGAGTTCCTCTATCATCGTAAGATTAAAATCACGAGTTCAAAAATTTGTACAAATAAAATATCTTTCTCCTACTACGTATACGAGAGAGTTGAAAATACTTATGGGATGGGTGAAGCTTGAAAAGGTGAAGCTTGAAAATTTCAGTTACTATGGCACATGATTTTGAAATGCGCTCATCGCATCTTCTGCTTGCAGTTGTGACTTCGCTTCTACTAGCACAGCACCATCAGTTCGCACGGAGACTGCTGCCCTCTGTCACACTCACAATGTCCACTATGAGCAATTGAGCATTCAAAATGCTGGACACAAACTTCACCGACTCACTGTACCTACACACGACATCCGAAAAGTTTTTGTCATTCTTACGTTCGGTTATTAACGTTCCGCCTTTAGATCTCCTAAGCGAGCTTTCGCAGTTCAGCTATGTTGTCTTACTTTAATCGGCTAACTCAAATGTGGGCAATTTGTTGGGCGTTGCAGCGTCTAATCAATGGACTCGATCGCACATTGTGTAGCAATACACGGCGACCGACGACCGACGTCAATGAATGCAACGGACGATCAGCGGTGACTATAGCGTCGAACATCGATATGTGTTACACTTACAGTCATAATGTGTCTTGTCGTTTTTTTTTTCTTTAATACTTTTTTTGTTCAGCAGCGTAATTGAGGCAATGCTCGCGGTACCATCGTCGTGGGGGTGATCGCGCGCCCAGTCAACTGCAATCGTGCCATTGCATTTGTGCGGTGCACTCGTTGCAGATGCAAGTATCCGTGCAATTGTTGAATATTGGCTCCACCGAGAATGTGTACGGAAAGCGTATACGAAATTAAATTAATACCAGCAATTTTGAGTGTTCTCTCTGTGCGGTGTGGAAATTCGGGCATCGGGCAACGGACATACCTTGAAATTTGTTTTATATGCATTAGTTTTGAATAGAGCAATAAAATAACAAAAACAATGAGCATGTACATAGAGCGTGTGTTTTGTTTTTTCCTTGAAATAGGTGGAAATCATTTGGAAATGTATAGTGAAGGTGGTTTGGCTACAAATTTGTGTGTGGGTTGCGCCTGCAATTTCGGCGGTTAATTCATTGTCTCTTTGGCAAATAGGAAGTTTTGTAAATTGCTTTAGTGTGAGCCCGATATAAATCATGTTCAACTCTGAGGCAATAGGCGGATTTCGAGAATTTGACAAGAAACTGTGTTTTGCACACTGGCAGCTCTCTGTTCCAATTGTGTAGTCAATCATGAATGCCTAGTAAATAAAACCACCTATTCTTGACGAAAGAGGCCGTGGAGTACTGAAAGTACATATCCACTTACTGGGCAGAGACTCTGTACTGTAACTGGATGCTTCATTTAATATTGAGTTTATTCTGCGAAAAGTTAAAGGCGCGAATTCAATAATGAAAGCTGAAAGAAGGACATGGAGGCTGATGACATTTCGGGGAATGTATTATGCTGATGAATGCTTTCATTCTTTATTCTGAAATGAATAAAAGGATATCTGAATAGCGCCCACGGCAGAGTTTCCCGAAACCTATCATGACTTGGTTCATAATTCGAACGGTGCGAGAAGCGGAAGGAAACATGTCGAAGGGTATTGAAAGGTGCAGAAGCATAGCGCTTTTTTGTTGTCGACAAGTGCTTGTGCTTTTGTTGTCCCAAATCAATTTTACGGCCTCATCGATGCAAAGTGACTATAGGAGTTCTGTGACTGTATTTTTTTCTGTAAATATATGTGGTTTAGCTTTTGACATCTTGTTCTGCATGTACTTCTTTGTAAGCCGTTGTCATTTTAAAATAAATGATTAGTTCTCCAATGGTGTTAAAATTATAGGACATGCTATCGGATTTTATTGAGAACCTTTCTGGGTCGCTGCCACTAGGGCCTCTTTAAAATGAGCTTATTGTGCCTTCCCTGATAAAGTTCTAGAGCCATTTTTTCACTCCGGAGGCAGTCAAGAAGGTGAGGATCTTCTAAGAAAGGATTTCAGCAAGGTTTGCAGATGTGACGATTTCCTCGCCAAGGATGTTTTTCCTAAAACGAAAAAGTGCCGGACATTGAATGATAATGTGAAAAGGGGTTCGATACTATATGGACAAAGTCTATATGTAGGGTCCGGTGAGGGGCCAATGGGTTCCTGCCACTTATTAGTGAATACTCCTGTTAGTATTCTCAGATTGTTTTCATCCAGGTTCATTAGGAAGCTAGATTTCCTGGAGAACAGCTTGGGAAATAATTGTTTGGTGGAGTTCTGCCCAGAAGATTTAAGCCAGACTTCATTCGTGTCGAAGCGTGACAGACTCTTAGTGTAGTTGTTAAAAAGTCGTTTGCTGACAATACAGAAGGGTTCAGGTCTTAGCTAGTGAGTATGCTGTTAAGTTACCATCCAGGCCGCTGTGTGCTTGAATCCAGTGACTGGGTGACAGTTCAGTTGAGAGCTCATCGCAGAATCTGCGATGCCGATGCAAGCTTGGAATCTTTTTCGGTTTTCATTCTATCAGAAGTTTCTTGATTCTTGGCCTGCCTCATACCCTGAGTGTTATTTCAGGTTGTTGTCCTGCTTTCTTTTTCAAATTTCCTAAATTCTTCTTTGAGGGTGTGATCCCCTATTCCGCAGAATGCTTCAGGACCTGTGAAAGTTTCCGATGCTCTCTTTCTTACTGGGGAATTTTTTTACCCTCTATTCCCACATGGCCAGGTACCCAACAGAGGGTTCTTTTGTTTCTCCTTCCCATTTCATTAAGGCATTACCATTGGATGAAGCCTGGATTTGATGATGTAGGAATTAAGTGTCATAATAGCATCCTAGCCACACAAAATTCTTGTTGATTTTTAACTCATTTATTGCGGTTTAATGGCTCACTATCGTAGAATTTTTTTAGTAGATACCTGTAAAACAGTTTTTCGTCTCAGTCACGCGTATACATATGTCCATAAACGAATGTAACACAGCAATTGTTTTAAACATACTTAAGAAAAATTTTATTAAAATTATTAGATGGAGAAAAAAATTATAAAATTCGAGTTTCTTTCGGGTTTAAGGAAAAATAGTGTTGTGCTGTACACATGCTTCTTAAGAACCATATCTTAAGTATTTGCTTCCTTATATATCAATAATTTAATTTAGTTTTTTTTTTTAAATAATACCTAACGTTATTTTAAAAAAATTCGACCGAATTGTGCAAAATAACTTTAGAATTTTATATAATTTTAAATATTGTTCAAAATAACTTTACTATTTTTTTAGAAACTAAAATTAATAAAAATACATATTTAAATTTAGTTTCTAAGAAAAATGATAAATTATATTGAACACTTCGCGATGAAATTTTGTGTCTTTTTTGTATTGTAACTTTTAGTAGGTGCTAAAATATTTTTGTAAGTTTCTTGTTACGTGTTAATTAATTATTATGTCCTTAAGCCTAGCCACGTTGTCCTGCATGCTATCGGCCCGCATGCTGCCCAGATGGTACTTTGTCTGATTTGATGGCGATCGTATAGTTGTTTTTTTGCAGTTTGTTTGAAACGGTATTGAACAACTAGACCAACTGGTTGTGACTCCGTAAAAACGGTTCTAAAATACCCACAATTTGTCGCTCCTCCATCTGCTCGATATGGTTGTACTGGCAGCGTGCGTTTATTTGCTTTTCCTCATCACCCATGAAGTAAATTTGCAGAAATTTTAAATCGGTATCAGGCATCGGCATTAAAGAACCAATTTGATGATACACTTGGCCCTGAATGTTAAACGTTGATTGAAAATTGCGACCATCCGCATTCTGAACGATTTTTGTTGTTCCAAATGATGTCATTTGAGAGCATGAATTGAATTTTCGAATTTTACGCAAAAACAATTTGGATTGTGATGTAGCTCCAGCCAATAGTGCTTTCAATGGTTCTGGCAGCGAATTTAATGGTGGTAATACAACTTTTCCAGACGCGCATCAGAAACCGGCCGATTCACCTTTGTATTTGAGTGCATGACAGTGTTGGCATTGTTTGTTCATAGCACCGATTACAATTTGTGAATGTGACGAATAGTCGATGTCCGACTCATATTTAAACGCCAGGTGAAGAAGTGATGCACGTGTCAATGCGCGATACACTTGCAAACGCTGTTGTTCACGTGTTCTGAATGTATCGGTGACTCTTTGACGGGCCAGTCTTTGACTTAATGCATTGGCTCGAAGACGCTCTTAATTTTCATTTACACGTTTGATTACAGCCTGGTTTCTTAAATCTTCATTGTCCGCCAATTTATCTTCTGCCGATCTATTTAACCGACGGTTCTGGACTATTTGTGAATTCGGAGTACGTCGACCAATATTTCCTCCTCGTTTCCGGAGACGTGGCATTGTTGTATGTATATGTGAATATAATACACTTAATATTCACTGAAATGCGACACCGAAAATAATAAAAGGCTCCGTACAAAAAGGCGTGTTTTTTACAATTTTGTTTTTTAATAATGCATCGATTTTTGGGGCACTGTGTTTGTATGTTCCGTATGAACAGTGGAGTGTATATTGTTCCAACTTTTTTTGTCTTATACCTATATTCGCAAATAAACATATATCAATTTTGTATTTTACTTAATAACTCAAAGTCACGATTCGTTTGCTTTCGCAATATAAGATTTTGAATGTATTTTTTGTATATGCGGTGCCACGTCCCTTTGTCCAATTTCGACCATTCGTGAATCTAAACCATCCAGGGCGCCACCCAAACGCATACATTCAAATCGGTGCAGCCGTTTAGGAGGAGTTCAGTGACATACCCACGTACAGTAGAATTATATATTTAAAGAAGAAAAAAGAATTGTGGACTTATGGCACACTTCATTTTTATAATTGTGAGACTATGAACTGAAATATTGTGGATTTCGACCAACTTGAGTGGGTTATAAGGTCACAATTGATTTTTGGACTTATAACCCCACTTAGGTGAGTCAAAATTCCATTATGGACGTTTCGTTTGGCTTGTGGACTTATGAGGTATGTCTTATCCATACATACTCCCACAAAACATAAATTCACACAATCGAAGGGTTGTGATGCATTTAGATGAGTTTTCCATTTCCGTACTTGATTTCAATGTAGGTGTACCCATACCATGTTCCCTGTTGATCGATTAACACCAGGATCCAGACACTGGCCTCCAAACACCTACATAAATTCCGACAGTCTTTCTATGGCTTCTTTGTAATTGATCGAATTCGAAATTGCTTGCCTTGTTTCATAAACTGTCTAAAACATTGATCAATAACATGTCACAGTAGTTTCTATAAAGTAATCCAGACTAATCCTCTAACTTACAGCCCATCAGTTACGCATATTAACTGGTGTTCATTTCAAGTGCTCAGGTAGAAAAAAGTGCGCCCCCCATGCCCCCAATTTGTCACGTACCTTGTTTGTTTGCATACGCTAATAACAGATTATCTTAAAATCAATGAATAAATTAAGATACCTGCCATCGCAGGCACTCACCTTAAGCCCAATTAAATCGAATATGCCATCAGATAACTTGTGGAATAATTACTTACTGTCACAGGAAATTCCTTGCGACCGACGACGCGACGTGGTGTTTCCAACACTTTTCGAGTTTCGACCTTAAAACGGATTTAAATCCAAGCTAATTAATAGATTGCTCCACTCAGTCTCAGCTCGACTGTTGACAGTTGTATAATTCGTAGCAATCGTTATTATACATGTTTTAATTAGCATTCGTAAGCCGGGTAGCTAAAGTGACAGCAACAGCGCACCCCACCGGGACAGCTTTGAAAGGCGTTTCCAATGCAAACACATGTTTTAATCTAATGGGCCCATTAAGCTAATAATAAGTGTGTCCCTCTGCGACCTGCGAGCTCAACACCACACCTCTCGCTTGGCTCTTATTACTTGGTCGACCATATATATTGTTGCAACACTTTCATTCGAGCAGCATGTGATATCTCTCCAGGATCTTGCATTTCTTATAATTACAATCTAATTGATCGAAATTATTTTGTAAATATTGTAATTAAGGCATTCAAAAACTTCTCATTAGGCGAATGTTCTCCGTCATTATTTTTGCGTAATCAACGCTGTTTCAGTATGGGTAAAGGAAGCAAGCCACAGCAAAAACAAGGCGCAAAATTTTAATGGAAATGTGGCATGTTTCCCTCCGTCCTTCTATTTATTTGCGGGATAGTAATCCATCTTCCATTGAACCCGCCGCTTATTTATAGCTGCGAGCTGCGACGGATTATCGATTTTCGAAATGAATTCCGCCTTTGCGAGTATGGCAAAGTTACTGGGCGGTATGGCGCATCCCCGTATACCTAACTGGAAGGATTATATTTGGAATGGAAAAGCTATTATCCATCGTCGCAGTGTGTATACGTATAGTAGACATTTCAGCTCGTTAGGAGTGCAACATGAAAGGGGCGATTTTGAAACTAGGTTGGGATAATAGTTGGCATCCATGCAGCTAATGAATCGGGTGTATATATTTGCCGGTTCATTAGCTATATTGCTCAGCAGAAATGTGTGTGTGTGTTTTTTTTTATCACCATACGTGCACATCGGGATGATACTTTGAGTCTTGTATACGGGCATTAACGAAACCATTCGATGGAAATAGTCTGGGAAATGGAGTGAGCTTCTGTAGCTGACAGAGAAGGATCAGAGGGTGCTACAATTGGAAGTGGGATCTGATCTTATTTCGATTATTATTTTCCTGTATGGAAGAATTGACACGTCCTGTAAACCATAATTTTACAATTTAAATGCGGTATTGTGGGTGAAGTTGTAGGTAGCGTAGGTTCTTATGTTTTTGCAATGACATCACCAGTGACTTAAGCTTAATTCAAATTTTCATACAGATAAATGCAGGTACAGTTGAGCTGGGCTGGGTTGGCTCCCAGGTTTGGATGAACCTAAAATTAAACAACAAGTTGTTTTTATCTGCAGCGAAAAGTTGACCAACATTCAAAAGTAGCTATGAAAAGGTACCTATTATTGCTGCATGAGTTTTGGTACACTTGTCAACGTAAGCTGAAGAATTATGTTGCCAGACCAAAACAGAGATAAATAAAATAAAATTAAATGCCAATTGCCAATTCGATTTAAAACTGAAAATATTCCAACACGATTTTATATTTTCAAAAAATACCTAAAAAAAAAAAGTGCACGACTGGGTCGGACGAAACTTTTCCGTTCATTAAAAGTTTGGTTGAGCTTTTCTATATCTGCCAATTCGTAAGTAGCTAAAAAGTTCAGAAGCAACCGTATATAGTTAGGTTAGGTTAGGTTCTGGTGGCAGGTCACACTAAGTGCAGCCTCACTTAGGCCAGGATCAATCATTTTAAAAGCTACCCGCTAAGCCAACAAATGCGTTGAAGGTATATCTCCTTGAAATCGAATAAAATGGGCGTGGCAACCACCCACCATTTAACCTGGACGATAAGATCAACAATGAGCCCAACAAAGCCGCTGGAGCAGATGGCCTAGCCGCCGAGCTGTTTAAAGCGGCAGGCGATGACTTGGTTAGGAACATGCACCAAATATGGTCAGAGGAAAGTATACCCGATGAATGGAACATTAGAACCTGAGCATAGCCGATCCTCAAGAAAGGATACCCTCTGAACTGCGCCAATTTCAGAGGTATCAGATCTCATCTGCCGTGTTGTGTCAACGTCTGAAGCCTTTCGTAAACAACCTGATTGGTCCAGATCAGTGTGATTTCAGACCGGGAAGGTCCACCATCGACCAAATATTCACACAGCGGCAGATCTTTTAGAAAACCCAGGAACTTCAAATCGATATCCACCACCTTTTCATCGATTTTAAGGCCGCCTTTGACAGGCAACGCACTCTCATGGCAAGACGAAGTATACCTATGCTGTCAACACCGACCACAGTGTGAGAATTCGCTCATCTAGCGGAATTAAATTAATAGCACTTCCAAGTTAAGCTTTTTGATAATTTTTTTTTTGTAGGATTGATCATAAATATCTATAGTATCAAATTGAACTACAACATTATATATATTTTGCCAAATTTTTGATCAACGGGGTTCTGAAAGTACATGTTTTTTGTACAAAAGTGGACCCATAGAAAAAAATTGATAACGCTCGCAGAGAAAAGTTTTTAGTTAATATTTGCTAACATTTATCAAAAATAATCATTCAATACATGCATTAAGTAAAGAATCATTCATATTTTTGGGCAAAACAGACTATAAAAAAACTTTCTATTTTCGGTTGGTACATGTTCAATAACACTTTTTTTCCTGTTCGGAATGCTTAGAGACTTGCTTAGAAAGGGTTTGAAGTTATCAACAGTCTATGGAGAAGATCTGTCATTGTGTCCAACAGCGAATTTTTTCTTGTAAATTACATTTTTATTTTTTATTATGTATATTAATTCTTAGCCTCTTGCGCTCCCTCTCAAAATTGACCAATTTGAAGAATACAAGAAGCAACCACTTGTTTGCCAAGAATAACTAATTTATGGGCGATTACTGGCATATAATACCACCCATACTTCTCAAGATACAAATCCCGAGTCCTTGTCGCATATATGCCAAAAGGATCTAAATTAATCGGAAACCCAGACGCCAGGGCTTCTAAAATAATATGGAACTCTTTTTATAAGCTCTTTATCAATACCAGTTATCTCAGGAAAAACAGCCTTGCCGTCCGTATTCCCAGATTGTTGGGTTGGCATATCAGCCAGTTTCATTCCTAAATCTGTCTTGGATAAGTTTTTTCCTGGTCAAGGTGCTTTCCACTCTTGGCCCACTTCTCACTTAACTTAAAACAGATAAGCTTTATATTTGCCTTAAGTCAGTTGATGACACCTTCAGAAAATATAATTTCATCAAAAGAACTCATTACAAATGAAAAAACAGCATCAATTTTGATTTGGAAATCCAAACCTCAAAACATTTTTTTTTCATTTCGAAATCCATTCTAAAAATTATGAAAAATGCTTTGTATAAAAATCCTATACACTTGAAAAGGGCAACATGTATGTACATATGTACAGTCAAAGTCGAAAATACAAAATACAAAATATAAGTAACTAAATTACAACACATTGGATGAAACTTAGTACGACTGTTACTTAGTGTAGGTAACACTTTTGTTTCATAGCCAAGTCGAAAGTGAAAAAAAAATGTATGGGTGTCGCAGCTATGCGCAGCAACTTAAAGCGCTAAATAATAGAAGAGATATCAGGCTTTAAGATGCATATAGTCTCCCATCCGAACAACACTGAACACATAAAGTTTTTCTCTCATAAAGGCAAAAATTGTCAAAAAAAAACATTTTTTTTAATTTAACAAAAAAAAAATAATATATAAACACCCAATGGAATGTAGTTTTTTTTTACTTTCTAGTTTCTTGATATTGTTTTTTTATAAAATCCAAACAAATTTTTCAATAAATAACACTTTAAGCACTCTTAAAAAAATAAAATCAAAACTACCTTCACAAGCCAATTTTCACTGAAATTATAAGCAACTGCAACTTCAAGCCCAATTATTTTTGTTTTACATGACTCCCACATAACAGTTCTTTCATAATCGCTTAGTAGAAGGTTTAAGCTAAAGACAAAACCGGTGTTTGTATCAATTGGTGCAAGTCATTTTTTGAATTAAATTCCGCTAGATCAGCGAATTCTCACGCTGTGACGGCTCGGACAGACATAAACAGATATAGCTTTGATGGCTCCACTATGACCTCAGACAATGACACCAGCGCTGAGGTTAAATGTAGAATAACTCTTGTCAATCGCTGTTTCTTTGGGCTAAGAAGGCAATTGAGTAGTAAAGCTCTTTCTCGAAAAACTTAAGTGACCCTTTAAAAGACCCTAATCGTCCCATTCCTGGGTGTATGGCGCAAAGGCATGGACTCTATTAAAAGCGGATGAGCTAACTCTCGGTTGTTTCGAGACGAGAATTCTTCGAGTAATTTTTGGTTCTGTGCCCGTCTGCTTTGACGGTGAATTAAGAAGGCGATACAATGACATCGACCTAGCCATAAGAGTGAAGGTCCAATGACTGGGTCATCTGGGCAAGTAACAGATATCAGATAAGGATATACATAACATAGAACCGCTACTCATTCTTAGATTCATAAAAGAAACTGCCAGCGCGATCTTAAGCTAGCTGTCTCCAGTCTCACGCTAAGTTGCTTAAGGTCCCCTTCCACTTGTGGCGCTGAGTCTTTCGGGCCGGAGCATTCGTCCACCTCTATTATTATTATTATTATTATGGTGAGGTATTAGTGCATTGCAGGGGGACGTTAAGCAACTTAGCGTGAGACTGGAGACAGCTAGCTTAAGATCGCGCTGGCTGGAGGCGCTCTGTTGGTTGAGGCCCAGATCCAACCCGGACTATAGCGCCACCTTAAATAAGTAAGTAATCCCAACCCAATTCAGCCCTACTCGATAAAAGGAGTCTGTGCGTACTTCTGTGTTCCTTAACGTTTTCCCCAGCCAATCGAATAATTGCCATAATAAGAAAGAGTGCCCCAAAAACCGGTTGTATGAGGATAATTTTTATTAAAAAAAAATTAAAATTAAATTACGCAAGCCACTTTTTGCCTGCAACTATAGTTCCGTATACGCCATAACAAATAATAAAATTCCTCGTATTTCATGGTAAATATAACTTAACTCATAAACAGAGAATGGTTCCAAGAATGAACAATTCAATTGAAATCATGAACGTTAACGAATTAACACGAATATACCGTTACAGTTGATATAACACTTAGTAGTATCCATTAAATGGATTGAGAGCTTTAATGACTGGTTAATTAATTGGAAAATTGGAAATTGTCGATTTATTTCATCAGTATGTGCATTAAACGCTTAAGCAATTCGAATTACCAATTTAAAAGCAATGTCACTGGAAGAAGTGCGACAACATGTATGAAAATTGCAGCTTGTACGACTACTTCACCCGTTTGTGTGGAGTTGAAATTAACTCCGTATTTAGAAACATTTCCATTTGGACTGATTTTGTAGTTCCGCAGGAGGTTTAACTTTTCAGTTCATTCAAATATTTGAACCGGCAAACATGCATCCTATTGAAAATTCATTTCAAACTTTCGTCAATAACTGAAAGCAAGCTTTGGTCGCTGTTGAACTCGCCTTAAACCTGCTAAACATGTCCCCTCATCAAACGAAGCTTGCTCGAAGTTCGGAGACATTTGATCAGTTGCGAATTTAGTTGAAACTCGTGCAATATTTGAACTATCAGTATATTAGTACAAAAATTGATGTACTCAATACGTGCTCAAATCACGTCCATAAATCCCTTCTATATCCTATATGGGCATATATCCAAACCACCCATATTCTACTAGAGTTCAACGAGCAATGGTCCCATCCCTAGTGTTAAACAAACTACTTACAACCTTGAGCTCTGAATTCGTAAATGGACAACGAACGACAGTATAATTTCTGAGTCAATATAAGAGACCTCCTAGGAAAATACTTTTAACGCAGACACGTAGTCCATATCAGTATTCAGTTGTGCTTACGGTATCCCACAAGTGCTCTATGGAACTTCGAAGGACTCTCCAAATAAAATGTGGAAAATAATTCTATAAGCGATAATCTGAAAGATTCATTCTCGGAAGGAATGCTTATGCTACGCTCTATCGGATTTTTCTCAATTTGTCTATACCAACCCTTCATAGGACGCCTATGAAAATTATTCGATTCCTTAAATTCTGGTGGTTCATTTACAAATTTATTTTCAAAGTTTAACCTTTTTTGCGTCTACGAGGACGGAATGAAAAGGTTAATTCTCAATTTCAATCACTCCTGATTACGAGGGAATATTTGAATAAATAAAGAGCATCAGTAATCCTTGATACCCTTTTACATTTGTCGTCCATTTACCTAATCAAGGGATGAATACAAACACTTCCGCCACCGATACTCTGGCAGACATGTCGCCGTGGAATTTCGGTGTTCCTTTTTTGCGGAAAATTGAATTTGGGTCTCCTGTTCCTTTTGACATTCGTCGATACTTATTGGTTTTCGTGATGGAATCTATGTGCTTCGATTGGATTTTGGATGGACTAGGATGTAAAAATTAAATTTGTTACATTTCCAGTTTGGATACAGGCGTGTTGGTAAATAGGGATGGCCATCAGTTTAAAGCCACCACTTGGCTAGAAATTCAGACAGATTTACGTCTCTTGATTTCAAATGCCCACAATATGTTGCCCTTGAGTTATGGCTATGATATGAGAACCAGCTTTACATAAGTCCGTCTTTCTCGTAGTTAGCCTGGATGTGGGGCCGATAGTAAACCGAGGAATTTTTAATAGACTTGTGTAGATGCCATCTCTTCCTGGTGATTTAAATTGTCAAAATGACAAGACCCATGGCAAGATACAAAATATTCTTCCGAAGTTTGGGATGATTTGATATGTCAAAAAGAAGTTGACAGATTTTCGTCGGGCATCAGGAGTGCTTTTGGAATAGCGCCCCTTGGTTTTCTACATATACAGAAGGCGAGTAAACTCTCAGGTTAAAAGTTGATTGACAGACGGCTACGTGCAATCAAAACGGAATTATTTTTGTGATAGCTTTTTAGGACATTGAGGGCAATCACTGACGCACTGATGATCAATTTGGAAGTGCAATCCTCAAGGGTTTTACTTTGCTAGTTTTTTAAGAGCTTTATGGGATTCATTTTAGCAAAATGTCCCTCATTTACAGATATACATAATACAAAAAATTTAAATGAGAAAAATTTATTTAAAATTTAAAATTGAAAATTAAAAATAATTCTATAATTTCTGCAACTGATTTTATGAATGCATAAAATAAAATAATCGCGAAGTTTTGCAGACACTTCACATATTTGAAAAAATCGACCTGCGCAGTAAATTTACAGACTTTTTTATGAAATTTTAGTTTTTCTTTATTTATTTATTGATTTAATCTTATTTAATAGTTAACAATTTATTTTAAAATTACATGAACTACATGCAACAAAATATTTAGTGTTTTTAATTTAAATTTTAATTAAAAAAAAACTTTTTACAAAAAAGGAAAAAAGATTTTTCTCTTTTTCTTAAAAAAAAATTACGTTCACTACAGCTTTCGTGTAAATATACAAATACAGTTCCAGCTGTAATAATACACTCCCGCTCAACTGAATAGGTTCAACGCTTCTAAAAAAGTAATTTGGCAATATCTCTTTAACGGAACTAACGATTTTAATGAAATATTTTTTTTTTCATAAATTAATTAATTAATAATGAAACACAAAAGCATGCGTTGTCTATTACTTGTCTATATACTTATTATTATTTTTTTTTCAATAGCATAACAAAAAAGGCGATTTATTTTAGCTCAACTGAATAGGTTCAGAAAGTTAAAATTATAAAAAAAAATGTACAGCTTTGTTTCTTGATAATATTAGTATACAGTATTTATTTAATGATAATTTAGTTTTTTGTACTCCCTTATTTGTCGAAAATAACTTATGCATAAGGTTCCTAATGATTTCAATCCGGGTCGCAGAATCGTTGAATCGCCCTCAAAAACTTTCGAAAAAAACAGTCCTCAAACTTTCTCAATAATATTAATGTCCGGGGAGAAGGGCGGCCACTCAGGCAATTTTACATTTTCGTTTTTTATCAACTGTTTTACTACCCTAGCTGTATAAATGGGAGTGTTGTGTTGCTGGTATGTCCATGGAATCCGTCCGAAAACGTTTGAGAAACGTGGAATAGCCTTTTGTAGTACAATTTTGTATGCATTTCAGTTCATTTTTGATGATACAGACTGCAGCTCACAAGCTCCATAATACGATTTTGCTCCCCACACCATTACGCCACCTGTACAGGTGTGGTGACGACTTAAGAAAGGAGGAACGCGTCTTGAAAGAAGTATTTGTAGCCGACCGGTGTTTCCAGATTGAAATGTTTTTCTGCGGAAAACAAGACAGTGTGGCACTCCTTTTGCACGTCATATGTTCTCGAGTAAACCGAAGGCGTGAAGCTTTACGCACAACGTTAAGAGTTTTATTTTTTTATTTTTAGCCTCTTCAAATGCTTGGCACTCCGAATTATCCATTTTACAGTTGTCAGACTTGCATTAAATCTCATTCTTCCCTGATTTTAGCAGCAGGACGTTGAGAATTTGAAGCAGTTCTGATGATAAGTCTTCTATCAGCTGTTGTTATCGCGTATTTAACACCTCCTTTTATACCTACTATTTAAATAACGAGATTAATAACGAATGAAAATACTAACAATATTTTGTCTTCAACCAATTTGTTTAGTGATGTCGCGCTGTTTTAGCCCGGATTCCAAGTACCAATTTATTTGGTCTTTTTAAAAACAGTTCAATAGCTTCCTACAACCTATTTTACCAAAGAACAGCGGAATTTACTTTTAATTGAAAAAGGAAAAAAACAAAAATACTTCGATACGTTATCGCTAAAGATCACAAACTGAAGTCATTGCCTTTGAACCTATTCGAATGAGCCAAAAAATCATTATATTTATTGGGGAATATAATGATAAAATCAAAATTCCAATTCACCGTTTCACAAATCGCGTTATTTTTCTATTCTATGTTATGTGTAAACAAATGTAGGCTCAAAGCATGTAATAAAAGCGAACTTATATGCAATAGAAACTGAGAGAGAAGACACATTACAAACACAATTTTTTGGACCTATTCAGTTGAGCGGGAGTGTATAAGTGCCCCGATTTTTACTCAGACTTCTCACGCCATTTGCACCAAGTTCGCTTTCTTCATGCTCTGAGATGGAAAATATAAAGAACTACTGAAAGGGACGTAACACCAGACACCACCTGCTCCATAAGATTTTCGATATGTGTTTCAAACTCTTTTGCATTTTCTCTCAACCTACAAAAGCCTTTGCCTCTTCTGTATGGTGCTACCTAAGCCGACGCACAATCGTTCACCCTCGGGTGATTTTCTTCCAAATTGCTGTTTTCCTTTATGAATTTATATTGTCATGTTATTGTTGTTCTGCATTTATTCTTAGGTTGTTGATGCTTTCCTTGTTTCGAACTCAATTATGGTAATAACTTTATTCCCGCATGTTTGAGGAACAGCATTGTCAGATCACATTTATGCAAATTATCTGGTAAATCATGAGTGAGTTAATTGGATGTAGGGGAATGCTTTTGGCAAGTTTGTTGGTCTTGATAAATAGTTTGTTGATGTAAAGGCTTATATGTATGTGAGTGTATAAATAAGAACATTTAGCAAATTTATGAAAACTAGAGTTTGCCCAGTGGTAGAAATGCTACTATTATAATGACCTGACTTATATGCAAAATATTGGACAACTGATTAGACACAGCATTTCCCTGCACAATCTTCCCGTCTTCATTATTTGATGATATATGGCGAAAAAAATTGGTTCACATAAAACATTCAAAAACCTTGTTTGGAATAACAATAGATATAAAAAAAAACACTACAAAAAAGGGTTGCAGAAAACTATCCAATATTTCGAAATAATATTAAGGGTATTTATTTAAACGCGTAAAACCCTCATAAACTGCAGAAATTTACCACCTTGTAAGTGAACTGTCAGATTTTGTATACAGAATAGTTTACGCAGGCCTCATCATTTTCTGCGGTCAATTTGACTCGGAACTCGACTGCGAATAATTACGCAAATTTTCAAATAGTAAACTGATAATTTTGGGAAGTCTAGGAACAGATGAGTTTGACAAGAGACTTGACATTCGATTTACGCGAAATACGCAATAGATTTCCGAGGGGTGTTCACTTAAAGCACCGCAGAAATTTATGAATTTACGAGCTGCATAAAATTATGAGATTAAGCGAATACCCTTATTGGTCGCCAACAAAACACCTCCTTTCGCATATCATCGTTAAAAATCTTGTGAAGTAGTAAATGTCGCAAAAACCCAACAAGAAATACCTAAAAAATCACCCAAAAATCGGCTTTTAAATATATAGAAAAATACGTCAAAAAATACTACAAAAACCTCATGAAAACTTTCTATAATTGCACGTCGAAAAAAATGCGTCGAAAAACACCCTAATTAATTCGATGAAAAAAACATCGAAGACCAACCAAATAAAAAGTTATTTAAAATCACGCGAGGAAACACTACGACAAAGGCCACAAAAACGCCCTTTAATTATACGTTCCTAGAAAAAATAAAACTCGCTGCTAAATGAGCCGCAAAACCTTTAAAAATCAGCAAAAAAAACACTACCACAAACTTCTTCGCAAACATGTCAAAAAATATCTACAAAACGCCTCAAATAACACTCAACAGCTTAAAAAACTCCGGAAAAACTGACAAATTCGCCTTCAAATTGGATCATAAAATAGCCAAAATACTCACCAATAGAACCCTGAAAATTCCAAAAATAATCAATTCGAAAAAACGAAACCAACAGCTCCAAAGAACGCGATTTGGGAAACGCTCTTAAAAACTCATCATAAACGCCCCAAAAACCGCCTTACCTAAAAAAACTCAAAAAACTGAAAAATAGCCTGGAAAACGGATCAATCTGCCATGGCCCTAGTCCAAGTGGCCTAGTCTAAGCTTGCCACTGGGATAGAAAGCTTTAAACTCGGCTTTCACTCTGCTAATAGGGAAAAAAACACAGCTCGAAATGTTGTGTTTTTCTCTCTGTACACAACTAGATATCATTTGTATTTTTTAAATGTTCTTCAGGATGTCACAGAACGACGTCACAATTTGAGGAGGACGTGCATTCAATCTAAGTGCATATGTGAAGTGTCATTCTCATTCTCATTACAGAGATAGAAACAGCTATGAGAAGCTCCAGGAATACATACGTGACACACGTCGTTTGGCGTTCTAAGTCCCCTTTCCAATTTGGTGCATAAATACCTATAATTAAAAATAATGAACCCAATTCAAGGAAGTAAAACAGATTTTTTGTTCTAGCAATATACATAAAAACTATAGCAGACAGAACAGAACTCATAAGCACCTCATGTGTTTTATTCTTGGTTGGTTACGTGCTGTGGTAAAATATCATTCATTCCATGGGATTAATTTCAGTCGTGTTCACATTGTACCATATAGTGGAACAAGATTACAGTGGTAGGTTAGGTTAGGTTTACGGCCGACTGCCTAGCAAGAACAAAGAAAGGGAGCATCAAAGAAGAATTTTCAAAACTAGAGAAAGAAAACAAGGAAAGTATATGGAATAACGCTCCTATTTTTAAGTTTAAAAACACAAAGTATGTGTGAGATTTCATGAATATTTTGTGTACCTATTATGTATATTGTATGGAATGTAACATCGTTCAAATGTCTGCCGCGGCTTTCCTGGGCGGCGCGCATCCAAAATGTCCCTTTCATCATTCAATTCAAGCCAAAAGAAGTTAGTAACCCTCAACATATTGAAGCGACGGTGATCTCCTGGCCAACGTCGTTCTCAAAAAAAAATATGGACCGATGACGCCGCCAGCCCAAAATCCACACCAATCAGAGATTTTTCGGGATGCATTGGTCGCTCTTGAATCTCATGCGCATTGTTATTGTCCCAAATTTAAAAAATGTTGTTTTTTAACGCATCCATACATCCAGAAATGGGTCTCATCGCTGAGGATTATTTTTCGATGAAAATAAGGGCTAGTTTCCAACTGATTTTGATAAAACAATTCCATCATTTGCATGATCATCATTTACAGATCAAAAATGGCTCAATCATTTTCGAAATACCGAAAACAACTTACTAATCATTAGAGGCTAATATCATTCCTACTCTCCATTCCTGCCACTTCGGCATTAACGGAAAGGATTTTTTCAATCATGAACTTAAACTGGCGTGAAGAAAGAAACAGAGCGAGTCACTCTTTAATCAAAAATTAATTTCTGGTATCTATTAATTTAAAAATTTAATGTGATAGGGCTTATGAAACTTTTATTGGTAACAAGAAATTGTTAAATGATGCAAGAAGTGCAAACAAATACAGATTTCATAAAAAATAATATGTAGCAAAAATTACTTTGGCTTTTTCTTACTCTTTTTATAAAGTATTCCCTTTTTTGGTATGTACTATATTTTTTTACAGGTTAATTAGAAAATACTGTAATCAGTAAGAAAAATGTTGGGAACCCTTTTTTCATATGTTGTTGAAGGTTAGTGCGTCCATGGTGATTTGGCAAAAGCGACTGAATAAATGACAGCCAGTTTGACAGATGTAACTCAAACAATATGGCTGCTAATATGGATGCACTCTCACCTCTTTCATTAATGCTAAAAACTGCATATTTACGCATAGGGTCCTTACAAGCAAGTCTCCTCCGAACCTTTATCAAAAGCTTGAATTTTCTAGATTCTATTCTATTCCAGATTTTTTATTTTTTTCTCTCTCTTTTTAATCTTCCTCCTTTTCTCCTAGAATTAAGTATTTTCACTGTTAGTTTTTAACCTTTCTGAACTATAAAATACCAAGTCTTATTGCATTTTTAAGATCTTTTGATACGCCGAAGAGCAGGGACGAAAGTCCTGAAATGGATATGAGAAACTGATGGTTAGGTTAGGTTAGGTAGATGGGTAGGTAGAGCAGGGCGTACCCTGCAATACCACACTTAGGTCCTCGTGGACCCATTGTGATGCCCGTTTTTTGGGGGTTAACCGCTGGTGTTGTATCGGTTGTCCTCTTTCCCTTCCTCAGTGTGGTTAACAGACGCTGTCCAGCCATCCCGACGTCCTCAAAAACCTGCAGAGATCAGACAGTGAGACATCAGAAAGTTGTTGTAAGTCTTGGAAGTAGTATCTCCCAAGTGTTCTGTTCCTCAAGTGACCGAGACTCGGACAGTGACAAAGGAAGTGAGGTGTGTCCTCGTGGACTTCCTCGTCTCCGCAGCCTCTGCATATGTCGTCATCTTTGAGATTAAGTTTCATTGTGTGGTTTCTTAGGAAGTTATGACCAGTTAGAGCCCCTACTAGCCTAGATAGTTATCAGTAAAAGAGTGAATTGGATTAGAAGTTACAGACAAGAGATCATTTATAAAAATGAGAAAGAGAGTCGGAGAAAAAACAGAGCTCTGAGGAACACCAGCATTGAAATTGTGAATTTCAGACTTAAAACCATCCAAGACAGCTTGAATTGAACGGCCAGAACCGTAGTTTATAATCCATTGAATAAGAAACGCATCGATCCCATAAGGACGTATTTTCGACAAAAGAGCTTGATGCCAAACTCTGTCAAATGCCTTAAAAATATCAAATATCAATCAAATCACCTGTGGATCTGTTGCCATGAAGACAGTAGGTACTGCCCAATCTGTACCAGCGGATTTATTTTTGTTGAGGTCATAGAGTACCTACTCTTGCAATTGTACGAGTGTAAAAATGGATTTGTACCATGGAAAATTCGACGCTTTCAAGTACAGGTGGAGACAAGGCGCAGTCTGGTAGCATTGAGCTAGCAGCGAAATGTTCCGACCGCTGAAATGTCATTATAAATGAGCGTTGAGATTCAAAGATTTAGACTATTTTCGATAACATTAGTATTGTTAATAAAACCCTGTACTTAGGTTTTCTTAGAAAAATGCAAAAATGCCGTCTTATAAACATTACCGCACTACCAGTCAAAATGTAATCACAACTACTAGAAACTGTTTTTTAGCAAATATTTCCCACTTCTTCTTGTTTCAACCATATTAATCATGAACCTTAAAATAGTTCCAACCAATTGGAGTCTACATTATCAGAAACCCGCACTTCATTTACCCCCAAACACGTGCAAATTCAAAAACAAATCTTTGAATTCTTACATCTCTAAATTCTCACATCACAAACCCTACTTCGAGTCACCTACCAGCATCACCAATTTGAAAAATCTTGTTTTGGTAGCATATAAACAACAATAAAATATAAATAAACCAACCAAACTGATGATATGAACGAAAAAGTTTCGTACGATCCAGTCGTGCACTTTATTTTGCCTCAAATTTTGGTCATATGAGAATTTGACACGCTTTATAATCAAATTGCCGTCATTTCTGGCTCGTTTAAACTTATTTCATTTTTCCTCAGTTGGGTTAATCTTGTAAGACCAAACATTGTTGAATGTCTCTTCAATGTCCAGAAACGGGACACCGTTGTCCTTTAGGAACTTTTTTTTCCTTGAAGTCCGGTATCATTGGAAAACCTCGTTTGTGCAGGCCAACATTTAACACAAATCGCAACGCAGTTGCTTTGGGGAAGAGTTGCTTCCAAATTTATGAGAAATGCTTTCGCATTGACATGTACTATCTGCGGCATAATAGCACTTGGTTTTGAAGTGAAACTAAAGCTTTGTAAAGGGTTTTTCAATAATAGGTGCTATTTTGAATAGCCCGCTATTTCGGGAGCTGTCACTTTTGAAGCTGATATTCTTTGACATTTTTAAAGTAGAAACTACGCCATTACTAAAAACGGAACGATACACGCTTCAACAACGCATTGAAATTATAAAAATTCAATACAAAAATGGTGAAAATTTTCCAGTCACAGTTCGCAAAACTTAAGCATTTTTGGGTCGTCGTGAAGCACCTTGTCGGACCACAATACAGAAATTGGAGGAAAAATTCGAGCTGTTGGACAAGTTAGTGATGTGAAGAATAAAACTCGTGCACGTCGCTCAGGAACAACTGAGAATATATCTGCTTGAGCCCAAAGTGTTGAAGAAAACCCAGGTTTCCTCGTCGTTCTTTGGAATTGGGCATTTCCCAAACGTCATTACACAATATTTTGGATGGTATTGATCTGGACAATGTTTACTTTCAACAAAACGGCGCTACGTGCCACACAAGCAAAGAAACCATTGACCTTTTATGGGAAAAGTTTCCGGAACGTGTTATCTCTCGAAGAGGTGAACACAATTGGCCACCGAGATCTTGTGATTTAACAACTTGCGACTTCTTCCTTTAGGGCCACGTGAAAGATCAGGTCTACGCCAACAGCCCAGCGTCGATTCAAGACCTCAAAGATGGAATTCGTGAGTCTATCGAGGGCATAGGGCAGCCACTTTGCGATTTTGTTATAGAAAATTTCATGAAAAGGATATGGTCCTGTAGGCGTGGTCGTGGTGGCCGTTTGGCTGATGTTGTTTTCTTTATTAACGGTATATCTTCCTCTTTATTATGAAATAAATATCCGATCATTTATCTCAAAAATGGCTTTTTCTTTGAATATCAAAATAACACATCTTATTGGAAAACCCTTTATAAGAACGAAAGGAGCAGTTAAGAATCCAATCAAAATAATGTAACAAACAATAGCTATTCTCAATTAAACTCCAATACAAGTAGGTACATTTTCGCTGCCAAGTCGATCAGACATATTCAAATCATTCCAATGAAAGACGGCTGACACCACATCTGTGGATACATTTCCATTTCCCTAATAACGTAATCCATCTGCGTGACATTGTCATAGTAAAAAAAAACACCCCCATAACAGATGTGACATTTATCCCACAACATCCATCTAAATCGACCTTGTGGCACCACCTTTAACGTAACTCAACGCCCAACTTGGCCAAAACACAAAATACTCACTAAATGTCGAAATTGACATGTTTGCGTTCACCATAAAATGATTTCCCTGTCGCAAGGCCCCCCACCCTCTCACTCAGCGCACATAAGTGAGCAGTGACCTATTCAAGTCACAAAAGAAAAATAAGGCAACTGTCCACCGAGCCATTTCCCAACGTCCGGGAATGCTATTAAAATGCCACCGCATTCCATTACAAATCTTGGCGTTGGCCAACTGTCCAAATGTCAAAACTCTCAAAGAAGTAAAACACCAACATAAAGAGTCCCGCTGCCACCCCTCAGCAGATCAAGTGCTGTAATGAACTTAGTCACCTGCACTCGTTTAAGATAGACCGCGTGCATATGGCATGGTCGTTCGTTGAACGTCCAGTTCCAGTTTCGAATGTCCCGCACCAAAAACCAAACAAAAGTCCACATCCACACACAACACACCTCGCTCTGGCATGGTTCATTTTCCTGTTCGCATTTCGGCGACAGACTGCCATGCCACAACAAAACACCGAAACACCAGCAGAACACACCTTCACTGCACTCGTTTAGGCGGCCAGTTAATCACAATCGATAAACGACAACGAAATACGCTGCAGCGCAGCGTCAGGCAAGGTAACCTGCAAAAAATGCAGGCAATTGGAGTATGACTTTGTTATGATTGCGTTGCCTTCCTTGGCGCACAGAGACAGAGCATACCACACTGATGGTTGTTATACCTACCATTGCCAGATAACCAAGTGGACACTGAAGTTGTGGGCAGCCCACACCAGCACCGTACCGCATTCACCTGTAGCTTGTAGCTGTATCTGACTGAGATTCGGCCAGGCGACCGCACAGATGGTTGGTTACTCGAACTCGATTGCGAAAGTGAATTTCGTGAAGTAATAGTCGGACATACTGGTTTAGTCCAGGTGGACTACCTTACTGGCTGGCTGGCAGACACTGCCACGCAACTATCCGATTCCAATAAACGGTTTCTATATTGATGGGGACGACGCGACGGTTCTTTAATGTCAGACAGCTGTTGTTGACGCGTTTTCTCGAAAAGCCCAGCTCAGTGCGTATGCGTGACCTAGACATTGAAGCGCTGCGTCATATGTGGCGGTGTGGCCCTGGCCGTTCTTTGGATTATTTCAATCTTCTTTTGGGACGGCTGCACTCAGGTAGGCCACTATCGGTATGGGAAATCTATGTCTGACGTTAATTGATTTTGGATTTTGATTGAATAATTAGGTTCGAGTTCATGGAACGAAATACGGATACCCTGTCACGAGCAAGACGTTCACTTAGGGTGGCTTGTGGAGAATGTGATACCTTTGCGGTTAGTGGAATTGATTTTCTATGGCTAATTGTGTGTAGGTATATGAGGTGGTCGGATTTATTGCTGCGAATAAAAGTAAGTGTGTCAAAGAAAATGTGGGCCAATGTCAAATGGTCTTCGAGTAGGTATCGGATTGCTTGTGAACAGATGGAATTTCCGTGAGCACAGAACTGGGCGGCTATTGGACACAGGTTATACAAACAGCGACAAAGGTGCGGAAGGTATACTTTATTGACATTCTCGAAGTTTTCAGGAGTAGGGACAGGCAAATAACAGTTTAGACTGTCAATCAAATGGATAGGTAGGTGGGTAGGTAAGCTGTGGCCAAAAAGCCAAAAGAATTATTTTGACAAAGAAAAGGCTGGACGCTCTGTCACCTACTAGATATGTTGCCCGGTTAAGAGACGCCGAAAATGTTTTTGAACATATGTTCTGTTTTAAAATATGTTTCCTCTTAGGGTAATATAATAGGCTCTGCTAATGAGGTGGTTAGTAACCTACTGTGAACTACTTTGGGACTATCAATTTTTCCGCAGAGTATTTTACTCGGTCACTACAAAAAAATAATGTAATAACTTAGCAATCAGCTTATTAAATTTCACAATATTAAGCCGTCGGCTTACACCTATATTTGTGGTACTTTTGAGAAGCGTAAATACATGATTCCCATTGCTTCTGAAAATGGTTGCCAGACTCGGATGAGAGTCCCACCAAGAGGGACATTAGTCCATAGAAAATCTGTGTGGGATTATGTTAGATGACATGTTTTGCTTTTACATTAATGCTGAACTTAAGAGTAGAGATGCCATGCTCTTAAGCATTCAACTCTTTGGTATATGGTTGTTAAAATAACAGTTTGCTCTCTAATTTCTCCCAAGGGGTTCTCATAGTAATGTACATAGAATTAGGTGAAAACTCTCAACATGATATCCCTGATTTAAAATTACAGTGCTAATTCTAATGTCACGGCTCGTTCTGCTTTGTAACAAAGTTAGTAACTGTTTTTTTCTTGACACGTGCGGCTGCGGATAGCGAAATTGGAATAGGTCGACATCGCTTTTGAGTTTATGCCGGGACTTCGACAAAATATTTAGTAGGGGAAGATCATACATATACCTTGGACCGCTTGTACCTTGGACCGAGTACCAATTCCTGGCAATTGGCTAAACATGTTGAAACAAGTTCTGATAGGGACGAAAGAAACAAAGCTGATATTAACATAACGATCGGGATATTTGATATTCTCAAACACTGCTAAAATTTAAGGCCTCGTCATATAGAGCGCGTTTTACCGCCGCGTTGAAACGCAGTTGTAAAACGTGGGGTTGTGAAAAATTACAGATTATTTTATGACGCGGCGCGTTTAAAATATTTTTTGATCATTTTATATGTTTAAAATTACCCATATTTGTACTTTATGTGTGATGAATCGTATACAAATGCAGTTTCTTTTTTAGGAATTATATATCACGGCAAATAAAAGCAATAATTCTTCCTCCGGGTTGCTTGACAATTTTTTTTAGACAATCAAAACCAAGAGTCATGAACAATAATGAGAGCGTTCTGTTTGACGTTCTCTAACGCGGCGGTTAGAACGTTGCGTCAAAATAATCTTACCGCCGCGTAAATTAATCTCACCGCGGCGTTAAAAATGCGTTCTGTTTGGCGAAGCCAAAGGTACCTAAGAGACCAAGGTACATTCACTGTATGTACCTACCTCAGAACGTTTTGAGGTTTGCTTACGAAGTAGGATTTTCCAGGTATACAGTTAATTCTTAAGAAATAATTTAAACGCCAACCCATGTCCAAAATAGTACATGTTAACATAAAAAAAGAAAAATTGGAAAAATTTGCGTTGAACGAATAATGCATTTAAAGTTTTAAAATCCGGTCCAAGATACATGACCTTCCCCTAATCTATTTTATTTTAAAGTGGAAAAACAATTATTTGTTCAAAAGCTATAAATTTTCACTTTCATTTTATTTTATTCTCAGCAAAAAAAAAATCATTTCACTTTATGTTTCTCTCCGAATATGAGAAAAACGGAAGAGAGCAAAAAAAGATTTAGTTTCTGAGAATAAAAAACAGAAAAGTGAAAATTCGCTACTGAACTTGTTATGTGTCCTTTTTGTCGACAAATTATTATCAGCCTTTTTCATAAACCCAGCGTAGAGTCTGCTTAACTTTACGCATCCTATACAGTATACAATGCCCTTACGCGGGAAAACAAAAAGTACGTTGCCAGGCCTTCGATATTCGAACCAACAAACATCTGATGTCGCTTTCAGAGCGTTCAACAATGAACAACCAGGATGTAAAGGAAACGTTTGGTAACCGTATAGTTTCACATTGCGGACCCGTGAATTGGCCTCGAAGATCGTGCGATTTAACGCTGCTTGACTATTTTCTGTGAGGATATGTGAAGTCGCTAGTCTACGCCGATAAGCCCGAAACGGTTGACCACTTGGAGGACAACATACTTACTTACTTACTTAGGTGGCGCTACAGTCCGGGGTGGACCTGGGCCTCAACCAGTACGCCTCTCCAGTTAGCTCGGTCTTTGGCTAACTGCCTCCAGTTGCGCACTCCAAGTGGGTTGAGGTTCCCTTCCACTTGTGCGCGCCACCATAGGCGAGGTCTTCCTCTGCTGCGTTGTCCCTATGGGTTGGAGTCGAAGACTCTTCGGGCCGGAGCACTGTTGTCCATACGCTTTACATGTCCTAGCCATCTCAGACGGCTGATCCGCACTTTTCTGACAAGGTCGATGTCGCTGTACAGCTCGTAGAGTTCGCTGTTATATCTCCTTCTCCAAATCCCATCAACGCAAATGGGACCAAAGATCACACGAAGAATTTTTCGTTCAAAACGTTTAAGGATATCCTCATCCGCCTTCGATAATGTCCATGCTTCTGCACCATACAGCAGGACTGGGATGATAAGGGTCTTATATAGAATCTCCTTGGTGTTTCTTGACAAGGCTTTACTTCTTAATTGCCTTCTTAGGCCAAAGAAACAGCGATTGGCAAGTGTAATTCTTCGCTTGATCTCTGCTGTGATGTCATTTACAGAGTTTATAGCGGAACCGAGGTAGATAAAGTCCCTAACTACCTCAAAGTTATAGCTGTCTATCGTGACGTTCTGTCCGACTCGTCGATGCTGTGTGTCCCTTCTTGTTGACAGCATATACTTGGTTTTGCCCTCGTTAACCGCTAAACCCATTTTTGCCGCTTCTGTTTCTATACATGCAAACGCACCAGTGACAGCTCGCTGTGTTCTACCAATTATGTCAATGTCATCTGCGTATGCAAGTAATTGTACAGACTTGTGAAAAATTGTTCCTCTGGTGTTGGCTTGCGAGTTTCGCACAATTTTCTCAAGAATGATGTTGAAAAAGTCACATGACAGCGCGTCACCTTGTCTAAATCCTTTTTTGACATCAAAGGTCTCGGTGAGATTGTTTCCGACCTTAATGGAGCAGCGAGAATTCTCCATTGTCATTCTGCACAATCTGACGAGTTTGGCAGGGATGCCAAAACTAGACATGGCTCTGTATAGCTCGTCTCTATAAATGCTGTCATATGCGGCCTTAAAATCGATGAACAGATGGTTCAACATTCACCGCGTTATTGCCGATGTACGGCCACTATGGTGGGAAAGTCTTCGAAGATTGGACCTCCAGATTAGACTACGTCAGAGCCAGCCGTGGCAGTCATAAGCCAAAAATCATATTTAAATTATAATGCCAAAAGATTTTCTTTTTAATAAAGTAAATTTCATGTCAATTTAAAAAAATATCTTAGTTTTATTCCATTTCAAAGTTCTATACCTCTAAAAAAAACAACCTTTGCATAGCCATTGACACACAAAAACGTACGCGTGGTCTTTCCTGTCATAATAGTTGCAGTTTTTCTAAATATCCTCTGAATTTCGTCGTCGAAAGCCCATAAGTTTCTTCACGTATGTATCTACTCATTCCTTGTTTATATCTAGAAGCAGATATGCTCTCTCCGTTTCTTAAAGCAACTATAGTCTGTATACGCCTTTTGTTGTTCTGCCTTTAACAGTCAACACAACATTGTTCTTGAAGGTGACGTGTCAACACATTAATGATGGAAAGATTTCCGCCTGAGATAGCAAAGCGCCCGCTGCTCTATCAAGTATTTAAACTTCCTAAAACAAGCACTGCTGTAAGGGAAGTTAACACAAACTGTGGATTAACAAGAATGCCGCTTGTGGTAAAACTAAACACCAAAGAAGAGCTGTTTCTCTTGCCGGTGCCAATTTCATGTAGGAACAATACAATTTTCCCGCGACAGACATCAGAAAGCGTGAAATTGGCAAGAACTAAAAGCAGATATGGGGCCTCCACTCAATTTATTTATAGGTATATTACTCCTTAGAAAGCATAAGTTCTCCTTCGCACAATCGATTCAACCACATACAGGGTCTGGTGTATCTTTCAACTTATGAAAAGCTAAACACTATCTCTATGCCTCGTGCTGTTCTTTGCCAAAAATAATTAACAAACAGCGCCCTGCGGGGAAGCCTATAGCCTACAGCGTAATATACGTGTTGGCACACACTACATTACATCCCGATGAAGACAATCAGAAGCCAAACGTGGAGCGAAGCTATCATCCGGTATTTATGCATAAATTATTCCGAATGTCAGATGCGAGCTTAAGTATCTTGCTCTGGGATTAACAGCAACCCTGAGGTGCCTCGAATGCTCATATACATATACACGTTAAGTATATGCGATAACGAAATCCATATCCCCGTCCTCGTCTGGAAACAAGTCCTCGCTACTGCTACACTCATTCAGACATCCTGGCGCTATGAAATCTGATTGTATTATCATAAATGGAGCAATCATGTGCGGTATGAATGGGAATCTGTGACTTTGAATTCGGATGAGGATGCGGACGCCTTTCCATTCACCCCGCGCGCCTCCCGTTCGACGTAGATATGTGTAAGTGCGTATTTTCAAATACGCAGTAGAACAGCATATTGTGTAATGTGCGCCTTGGAACGCGATGAATACGGCAGGCAGAGGCAGTACACAACTGCTGAGGCTGACGCCGACTGTCATGTTCTCAAGTGGTATTGGACTGTCTACACAAAAATCCATTCATAGATGCCACTCGGCTGGGAGTTCTCCGTTTGGAGAACATTTCAAGAAATCATTGAAAAGAATGTTATTCCCCCAATCCCACTACAGCAGGCAACTTGTGTAATTGCGGAGGGAGGAAGGAAGGAAGGAATTTTTATTTCCATTTCCAAAAACGCCTGAGATGATTCCCTAAAGAAATAAACATCCTTCCGTGGTGATTGTACCAACTGCGTATGGGGTGGAAGTCGAACCATTGGGGGCCACATTCATTTCAGCAGTCAATGTTCCCGGCGTTGGCCATTTATTGCCCGACTGGCTGTATATAGTGTCGTCAGCATGAATGGGTTAGGGCTCAGAGGCAGCCGTATACAGTCTTTATGGGGTCAATTGAGCGTTCAGTTTTGGCAGGAGGGATTGAAAAAACTGCGATTCGTTTTAAAATTCAATGAATAGTTTTTTTTCGCTTGTTATTTGCAGATCCTCCTATGGCGTCCCCAGCAGGACTGCCAATGGGTATTCGTAGGTACAGCTATAGGTAGCCCTGTTAAATTCTGTGTAGTTATGTCGTGTTTTTTTTTTGCTAGGAAGTCAACTCATTCAGGTCCGTTGAATTGGAAAAACTAATAAATGGAATTTATGGTTTCGGTTATGGCCGTTTGTGGATTTATGCTAATAGATTTTTATTGGAGTTGAAAATTGAAATGAATAAACTTTTCCATTTAAACGAATTAATAACTGAGTGGAGGCAGATTGTTGAATTTATGTGCGCCGACCAATTAAAGTGGTTTGTTAACAAGGAGCCAGCAAGGACCTGAAACATTTCACTGAAATAAAAAAAATGTTTGTAGGTATGCGCAATTTGCACACCTTGAGTACAAGAATCACGAATGGAAGCAGCATTTTTGGTAGCCATAGCCGATTGGGTCAAGTGGCGCGAGGGAAGTCTTTTCAAGTCGTTGGCAAATTTTCAGCCCAGAATCTTAAAAGCTCCAGAACTATTTTCTGTTACTTGAACAATGCATAAACGGGGTCTTTCAATAGGGACTTCCGAACTTTGACAGTTGACAGCAGCCATATTGTTTAAGTTACATCTGCGAAATTGGCTGTCATTCATTCCATCTCTTTTGTACAAATCACCACGGACGGACACAGCGTTCAACAACACATGCAAATGATAAAATTGTTTTATCGAAGGCAGTTGGAAACTGAGTCTAATTTTCATCGAAAACTCTGAATGAAAGGATACGTAAAAAAAAAACAGAATTGTGGAATTTAGGACAATAGCAATCCACAAGTGGGTTCAAAGAATTCCGACAAAGTTATGCTTGGTGTGGATTTTCTTTGAGAACGACGTTACACACGCGATCACCGTCTATAGGTCTATGATTACAAACTTCTTTTAGCCTGAATTGGATGGTACCACCAACGACATGTGGTTTTTAAAAGACGACGCTACGTGCCACACAGCTCACACCACATTGGAAGCTCTGCACAAGCGATTCGAGGGCATGATCATCTCATGTGGAGGTTATGTGAACTGGTCACCGAGATCGTGCGATTTGACCCCGTAAGACTTTTTTTTGTGTGGTTTTCTGAAGTCGTAGGTCCATGCGAATAAGCCACGAACGACAGCGGCCCTGCGCCACAGTCATGGAGAATTGGACATTTCGCATGCACGCCACCCAGGGAAGCTACCATTATTTTTCTGTTATTTTCATACTGTTTGGTATTTTTTATTTACTTTTCAATAAGTACGATAATTGCTTTAATTATTGCATTGATTTCACCAATGCCACCACCAAAGACTATAAAGTAAATACTCTCAGCTTCCGCGCACCAGTGTCCTTTACAAATTCATGTAATTGGCCATGTTTTATGAAACCTAACTAAGGATCCGTAAAGCCTTACGGGGGCAATGTCGCTCCTTTGATTTATACAGGCATAAATCCTTAAAAATCCTATCCCCACCAGGCAGCTTGTATAGGCAAACTTTCCGTTTTACTCTCAGCCGACTGTCTATATTTGGGCGAAAAGGTATGTGATGGAGGATTTCATTTTTTGGAGCTCAAGTTTTGATTGCACAACCCACGTTACAACGAGTTGATTTATATTTCCTGAGAAATTAAGGATTTTAATTATATCACCGAATTCAATGTCGAAGATTTCGAGTTTATTCAATGATACTCGAATCAATTCAATTCAAAGCTATCTGGTTTCAGAGAATTTAATTCCCAAACACATTTATAAAATACAGACACCGTATTTAAATTCGCTTACAGAAGATTCCAAATTTGTTGACGTCGAGAATTTTTCAAAAATAGAACAATTTAATTACAGTAAAAGTATGTAGCAAAAGTTGGTTCACTAATATAACTGAAAAATATATCCCATTTTTGTTCTCCATTTAAGATTGAAAAAATAGTTTTCTGAATTCCCCTAAAATTGAACATTTCACTAGCAAGTGCAGGCTTTCCTTCATATTATATACAGGGTATGCGTCATCTTTTTGTCGGTATGTAAACATTGAATAATTTTGACATTCATCAATTCAGTATATACAATTATTTTAAACATGAATCACTTCACACCGAAACAACGCGTCGAAATAGTGATGCTGTACGTTGAAAATAGTCCTTCAGTTTTATACTTATGCGTAAATCAACGAGCATGTCGTCGGAAACATCGTGGCCAACAAGCACAGTCTGACAGCTCTATTCGTCGTTGCTTGTTGGTTTTGTTGAGCACGGAAAAGTGGGAGATCGTCGACATTCCCTCCATTAAAGCCCAAGACGTTTCAATGAACTGGTTGAAGCGGTAAGACAGAGCTTTGCCGAGAACCCACATTTGTCGTATCCTCAGCATTTTGGTGTCAGTAGAGCAAACTTGGGCGCAATTTGAAGAATGATTTGTGCAATTGACTCAAAGACCGTCCACTCGCTTGGGAAAATACCTATTAAGAAAAATGTCAAGAATGACTGGCCACCCAGAACTCCAGATTGTATGTTTCCTGAATTATTTTTGGTTTTGCTTTTTTAAACAAAGTGTGTTAGTGTGCGCCAGCAAGCCTCAGATAATTGAAGAGCTCAAGGCAAACATTCGAGCCGAAATTATAGCTACGCCCGAGGTGCTCGATAAAGTAATGGAAAATGAATCAAAAATTGCACATTTTGCTTTTGTCAATGCAGGCGGCCACTTAATTGATGTCATTATTCAAAAAACTAGACAAAATTAAATTAAAATGCGTCGCTCATATACGGAAATCGTTGTTCAATATCCACATACTGACATAAAAGTTGGCCCGAAGGATATTTCAAAAAGTTGGAGTTGGTGTTGGAAAAACTAGAAATTTTGATCGGAAAATCGAGAAAGAAAACCTTGGTGGCAATATCTGAAAATTCGATTTTGTATGGGAAGGAAAAAATGTTGGTTCCAAGGAATGGAAAAAACTGCGGGAATTGCCAAAACAACAAACTACATATCGGGCTGTGAAAAAAATAAAATTTAGCGAGGCAGCTTTTTTTTAAAGGGGATTCCAAATTCTGGAGCAATCAGGTCACAAGCGATGACTCTATCCACTACATCATTGCCACGTTTTCATGCGATGAAAAAAAAACTTGCGGGGTATGTGGGGGAACGACCAGCTGTATGGAACTTGCAAATCCGACTACAACATTGAGATCGCATATTTGAACAAAAACTATAAATATTCTTTGTTGCTCGATGTTAACAAAATAAAATAATAAAATAAGTAAATAAAAATAAGCATTGGTTTAGTGGTAGTGTGTTGGTCTACTAAGTGAGGAGTTCCAGGTTCGAATCCCGAAAGGGCCGAATTACATCTTAAGGTTTTTTTCCACTGCGTCACCTCTCGCGAGCGTCTGACAAACGTCCGAGACTATAACTGTCGTGAAAGAGATTCTCAATTAGCCGTTTGGACTCGGAATAAAATTAAAGATCCCTTTCCCTTTTTTTGAATTCTAAATGCCTTGTGTATGCGGACAATTTGAAGGTTTTTCGATCTATAAAAACTGAACAAAATTGCGTGTTATAACAAGAGGATCTCGAGAGATTATCAAATTGGTGTTTGGTTTATTACACCTTAATATTGAAAAAATGTCAAAGTTTAGCGTTTTGTTGAAATAGTTCATCTATTAATTTCTCTTATAAAATAAACGATACGTTTCTTTCAATCGTAACATTTAAAAAAGACCTTGGGGTAATTTTTGACAAAAAACTTGATTTTGTCGATTTTTTAGTCGCCAAAGTTAATTCAAAGTTGGGATTTATACTGCGCAATTCAAAGGAGTTCTGTGAGCCACACACTTTTAAATGTCTGTTTTTTGCTTTTGTTAGATCTACTCTTGAGTATTATAGTACTATTTTATGTCCTTTGTATGAAGTTCACTCTTTTAGAATTGAGAAAAAAAAATGTTTAGCATTAATTAACTTTAATGTTCCTGTGAGGATGCTCAGAAACCGACTGGTTTTTAATGTTCCATGTTAGAGAACAAATTGTGCTGCCAATGAACCATTGTCCAGGTGCTTAAAAGAAAGCAATACCGTTTGCGATATGATCGATTTTAGTCTGAGTAGAGTTTCATTTACTATTTGCTGAATGAATGAATTTTTAAGTAACTTATATGGTGGCAATGTTTAATATTTATTTTTATTTATTATATTACTTTATTATCTAGTAATCACTAAAGTATTGTAACTTTGTTTGGTGAAACTAAACTAAACTAAACTAATTGTTTGTAGTTACTTACATTACGACACGAGCCAGGTTAAAAGTAAATTATAAATTAAAAAGGCAGATATGTAAATAAATATTTAAGGTACTTCACTTATTTATATTATTTCAAGTAATTAAATATCGGTTTTGTGGGGATATATACAGTATACACACTAATCGTCATTGGACTGGTACATATTCTTAGTGTTCAGTTCGAAATGCGTTTAGAGCTAAATCGCTTAGATTTTATAAACGCGGTGATGTTTTTATGCTCGGGATTTATATGAAAGTTTACTACACGAGTTTTATTTTTTAATTATGGAAAATTAAAAAAAGCATGTGGGGATAAATCCCCACATCTGGCATCACTGGACCCAACACAAGCTTGTCAAAAAAGCGATACCACTATTACAAGGAAAAAAGAAAACTTCGGAGAGCACAAATAGAGCTCTGACAAAATGAATTTGTTTTCTTAAAAATTTAATCAAAATCACAAGCTTACCTTTTATTAATGTAGTGTTTTCTTGGTTGAAATAAACATCCCTGGGGTACTCTCCACATCTTTGAAGTGTACGGTGTGTTCTGATTGTTAGAATCCTTTTAAATTTTTCTTTATTAAGCGTAGCACACATTTGCAATGTTGGGCTTACACTTATTTGAAACAAATCCATTGGAGACAACAGCAAGCACTCACTCCAAACAGCACCTTAAGTCCCTCTACGACTACAAGGCAAGCACGATATTAGCGCCATTCAACATCGCAATTATGAGATTTGCGACATCTGTGCCAACAACGTCATAACAATTTTCCCAACACAACTCATTTGCTAAAAGAACAATAATCCAGTCGACCTGAATTACCTGCCGGAATCTAAAATAACTTAAATATGACATTCCCGGCCATAGAACACAACATTGTCGTAAATAGACAGATTGTCAAAGACATTTGTGCTGATTGACATAACAAACCGCGACAGAAAGCATTGTCAGAGACATGACAACGAGGGCGATAACTCGCGAATTATCGCTATTTTACACACCGAGCGGCAAGGTGTGGTCGCCGGGAGATTTACTGGCGCTTTTGTCATAATTACACACACGTCCAGGCTCACCGCTAGGTATGGCGAAAGCTCCGTCGATTTGATTTACAACAGTCAAGTGGTAGTAAAGAAAGAAAGAAAAAACAATTATTTTAAATTATAATTGACTTGAATGTGTCACCCGTCAGCCGTCACCCCTCTCTGTGTCAATTCTATGGCGGATTTACTCTCCACTAACACCGTTAGATTACACAGCACAGCAACAATCCCAATGGCATGGCGCAGCTGTCTCAAAGAAATGACATTTCTAAATGCGCCGATTTACATGAGTGTTGAACAATATGCTGGACGACGACGCATGTTGGTAATCCGATTGTTGAGCTATCGAAAAGGGTGTACTACCAGTTAACCGGTGTTCGCAAAGGAATTTCAATCTCGATTCTAATACGCGCCACTGCTCGTTAAATGTCGACTAATTAAGTGGTTTTAAGAGACTTTTATGGGAACGGCAGTAGAGATTGGCTGACACTGCGGGAAGTGTACGGAAGCGGACTGCGACTGCATTTCTTGACGACTGAGTGTAAATCTGGCGGTAATTGTTTTTGGGGGTGTTTAACGCCAGTTTTGACACCACATAAAACATTTGTGCTTGATGTTTATACGTCAAATGTGAAGGTTATAATACAATATTTTCAGAGCGAGGTTATTCGCGGCAAATTTTCAATTAACAAAATGGACTTGAGTAATAAACAAAATGAGTTATGAGTCTGATTGTCAAGTGAATTGGAATTCTTGTTTTTTTAGGTATAATGTCAGTCTGACATGCTGTAGGTATGCAGATTGATTTATGGTGCGCATAGTGAAGTGAATTTTTCCCCGCCAAGGCTGTGGCAAAGTGGTGGGATCAATTTGTACTAGATTTAAACAGAGGGTTTATCAAAAGCACTCTGCGACTTAATACGATAGACATGACAGTTCCGTTGCCTAACCAAGTTTACATAGCACAAGTGGAAAAGCATGTAGATAAACCCCAAGGCCCATTTTTGGACCTGTTTTCCGGAAAATCCACATACGTTTCAATTTTAAACTTCCTAGACCCAATGGTATTTAAGTTATATCAAAGGACTGCTTACAGAGGACTGGTTATCATAAAAGGCTGATAGGGATGGACCACCAAACCAACCTCTCGGACGGCGCTGCACAGAAGGATGAGAGCAGCTCGTGGGGGAGGGAAGAACACCGGCTTCTCGGAAAAAAAAATGAGATCAAGGAAATAGAGACGTATTTCCCCAGAAACAATGTTCCGGAAGTCTTACCAAAAGGTAAAAAGAACGTGTCATGGCAACAAGACCCGAACTGAAACATATAGGCGGAATTCAACCTGGACGATGAAAGCCAAGACTTCCGTCCACCTGACCAAAAGGAAGTAAGGATAGCAATTTCAAAGCTCTAGTCCAACAAGGCCAGACGGCTTACCGTCCGAGCAGCGGAAAATGACTTGCTGCATCAACCAACTCGTCTACAAGATTTGGTCAGATGAAAGTATGCCTGATAAATGGAGCTTCAGCATTGTTTGTCCGATCTACAAAAAAAGAGACCCTCTAAACTGCGCCAACTATAGAGGCACCAGTCTTCTTAGCATCGCATACAAGATAATATCGACCGTACTGTGTGAACGCCTGAAACCAATTGTCAACGAACTCATTGGACCCTATCAGTGCGGTTTTAGGCCCGGTAAGTCCACAACCGACCAAATATTCACACTACGGCAGATCCTGGAGAAAGAAGTCCAAATACCCAAATTGTGCGAAACTCGCAAGCCAACACCAGAGGCTCAATTTTCCAAAAGTCTGTTCAACTACTTGCATTTTACATAGGCTAACGATATCGATATCATTGTCATAAAAGCAATAATAATTCTCGATTAGCGCAACTAACAGAAATCGCGGGTAGTTGTAACAAGTGAGGCTGTTGCTATAACCAAGTCAAACACACAGAAATGATTATACTAAATAATTACAAATTCATTGCACACATTGTTTTTTTCCGAATAGGTACATATATTAGAATTGAATGTCTTAAAAAGTTGTGTTTCGTCCTCTTTGTGAAATTTTAAGTAGGCATTGCGAAAAAGCATGATTTTCAGTGATTGATAGAAAAAAAAATCTCTCATCATTTGCACATAAGTTGGGAAAACTTAGAGCGCAAAATATAAATTTAATAATAAAAGCGGAAATGCATGATTCATCACAACACAACACTTGCATTTGCTTGACACCTAAAAATCTGCAATTGGCTGTCCAAAATCGGCAAAATGACGATAAATCTGCAAATATGGCACCACTGCTTGTGCGTTTGCAAGTACTATCACTAAAGAGGAAGACCTCGCCTTAGATGGCACGCGCAAGTGGAAGGGCTTGGAGTGCGCAACTGGCAGTTGGCCAAAGATCGCGTTTACTGGAGAGGCCAGGTCCACCCCGGAATATAGCGCCGCCTAAGTAAGTAAGAGATATGGACTACCAGCTTCCGTGCACATTTCCGATTTACCTTGCAAATTTTAAAATGAAATCCTATCTGGACATGAAGCGCCTTTAAGTTTTAGGGCTTCTCTGGAGGGGTTTTTTTTTTAGCTTCTTTTAATGCGTTTTGAAAGTGTTTTTGAACAGTTATTTTTGTTCACTTTTCAGGCGTTCTGGGGCGGGTTTGAAGACGTCTTATCAGCGTTTCTTGGCATTTTAAACCTTTTTCGCGCGCATTTTTAAGACACTTTTTGGAGACACTTTGCTTTGTTATTTGTCGGTTTCCAAATTTTTTTCGCGATTGTGATATTCCCGAACCTTTCTGTAGACGTATAAGTATTGTAGACGTATAAGTAGAGACATAAAAAAAAAATTACACATAGGTATGCATGTATTAGTATATTGTACACCTGGCTGCCAGTATTCATTTATGTTCATTCTTGATATTTGAAAATAAAGAGATAATAAGGCAGTTGAAATCAGACTACCGAAAGGAACGGACGCATTTTTATTCGTGTATTGTCTTGTGTATTAATTTTGTGTTTAGTTTTTCATCCCTGACCGCTTACATTTCCTGATTAATTTTCTTTACAGAACTAGATGAAATTAGAATGCCCCTTTATCACACTAATCAATAAGCCACTGAGCACAATTTTTACCGCATCTTAACCTCATCTGTTGTTTCGCAAGGACAGCCTCATCAGAATCCTGTAAGTGATTGCGCTTGAGTTCTGACTGTCAATTATCTGAATATATTCCTCTTGAAAAGTCAGAAATATGTTCCGCTGTCAGGCACTGAACAATTTGCTTCACCGCCAATTGACTAAGCGCCCACCAATTGCGCAAAATTAGGTGCGCGAAACACAAAGCCAGTTCAAACAACAAAAAATCGAACTCCATATCGAACAATATAGACTGTACAAAAATAGAGACCTCTGCGGCTTATTGCATGTATGTAGGACTATCTTGATGGAGAATACATTTCCTGATCTGACGTTACCATTCGTAAAGGAGTAGATATCAAACAACTTTGTGTGCAGAATGCGAGGTAAAACTCGAACTCTAGCGCCATCCAGTTAATGTCTATCTACTGTCTCATAAAGGTGGGCCATAGAAAATACGTTTACTTTAATTTATGTATGTGTGATAGATACTTAGCTAATCGTTCGCATTTTTATTAGTGCACATGTTCACACTTTCACGGCATGCGATCACTACATCCGCATAGTACTAATGCATGCTCAGATAATAACAGCGTTTCATATCACTTTTCCGCTTCGACAAAAATTAAAAGCATTAAGTGGTTAATTATTAGTCCTCCCCCACCCACAAGAATGCACAAGCATTCATGTTAAATGTTGACAAAGAATTTAAATGAATGCCTTAAAGGAATTCTTTCAAAAGCAACACCCTCCCTCTCACAGCCGCGTTAGTTTTAATTTTCTTTCAAAACAACCTAATGCACCAAGACCACGCATTAAAATCAATTAAACTCATTTCAGGCATCGACCGCAATGAATCTATTAGCTAGACACCTGGCAAATCAGTCTCCCCAACCAATTAGGCATACTTCGCTCACGTCCACAGGCTATATGCGATTCATTTAAAGTGTCTGAACGATAGAAACACGTATATCGAACAGATAACGCCACATCAAGGTAACATCGATGTGGAAGCTATCCTAAATCATCCACGAACTACCTACAAAGATAAATGTGTAAATTAATTTTAATTAGTGTTATTACAAAGTTATGTTAAGCACATACCTAGGTATACAGCAGCCGACACGTCAATATGTACTGGTGCAGCGGTCGAACCCTCTGCACACCGCTGCTCTTTGTGTATGGCACATCTGGCTGATTGAAAGAAGGCGTGCAGCAGCAACAGTGCAGCATGACTTTAAACAGAGAAACCATGTAACAAGAGGCCGCCCTGTGGAGATTCCGTAAATCAGAGGAGGCCGCTGTCAACGGAATCATGTTGCCGGAAGGAAGTGAGCCTTATTCATGCTGGTCGTCCATACAAAGGTAGATAGGTACTACGAAAATTACCGAGTGTTTACCTTGCATTCATGAAATATTAATTTACAGGATAACTTCACGTGTTTCCACTTTCCACTTGACTCGAGTTGATAAACTGAAGCACTTACCGACCCCCGGGCCCCGGCAGCCGGGTGATGCATATTAATTGAGAGAAACTGAAGCTTCTGTGCAAAGTTGTGCTTCAGTGGAGCGCAAGGGAATTGACGTCTTTACTTCGGTTGAAGTTTTACATTGAATTCGAATGCACAGGCTCGTAGTTCGGATGACAAAGTTGTTGGAAGCCATTTCCTTGGGAGCATCATTAGTCGCATTTTGTTGCTTATTTCAGGGAACTACATTCTGTTATCAACTGCTTTGCTGGTTATAAATATTTTAATTAGTTTAGGAAGATGACTCGAGGAAGTCTTCAATTTGAATAATGTTACTAATAGGTCCATCAAGATGATTCCACTTTTCTTGAATGACAGGTAGAAGGGAAATAAAGTTATCAAATAAAAGGAAAAAGTTATTTTCACTCAAGCAATCGGGACTAAGACTAAATCGTCTTACTTTCTTGAATGTAGTTAGCTGCAAAAAAATCCTATAGATGCAACAAACTTTTAGCAGCTTGAGAGTGAGTTATAGAAGAAAGGTTTGACAGGTTCGTTTTTGCTGTACCTCTTCGTATAAGTGCTCGCAAACCGCTAAAGCCGTTTTCGCGTTTTTTTTTTGAAAATGTCATCAATATAGGAGAAATACCTTCTTTGAGAGGTCTTAATATTGAATGAATGCGATTGCAATAAACCGCTAGAACCTTTGCGGATCCCGTATCCCTCAGCAAATAGTGATAGCTATTTCAAAAAATCATCTATTACGCCAAAAATGGTGTGCTGCGTTTTACCCGGCCAACCTTACGAAACCCGTGAGTTAATGAAGAGTAAATACGGCAGACTAAATCGCTTACAATGCTGCGCTGAACAGAAGGAATCGGGTAGCTAGCAGCTCGTGAGCAAATAAATAGAGACGATCAGAGAAAATAGAGTTGTCCTTCTCGAGGAAAAATGTCTTACCATAGCACAAGAAAAACGTATCAAGGTTAGGTTTGGAGGCTGACGAGGAGTACCCCTTGCCAAACACTGGTCAATACTAACTGATTATTACATTTGTCGGGGGGAATGCGTTGTTCCTAAGCGTAGTCCTGCTAATATACACCATCCTGAGAATTTTATGAAGTTCATTATGTACCTATTTAACGTTTATGTCCCGATAAGCAGAAAACATAACAACAAAACTTTTTTGTTAATTTATATTAATGCATTTCCTTATTTTGTTTTTCTGTTTTGTTTAAATACTTGTTTTTATTAATTTTTATCGTTTATGTTATTTTTTGGAATTTACCTTGGTAAATGTACTAAATTTTTTTATCGAATCTACGCCGAAAAACTACTTCTAAAACAGCAACGCTGCTTATATCCACTCGATACTCAGCATTTCTTCCGTTTGCGGATTTTTCTCAAATGGTACCGCAGAACATTGTGTCCCGTCAGCCGTTAAGTTTGCTGGAGCTGAGCAAGCAATTCCCTGTCCTTCCAAATGAATTTCAAGGTTAAGGCTCGACAGAATAATGGAAAGACTTCTTGTAATAAAACTCGTACCCATGGTGTTTGCCTCTTTTAAGGCTCTTTTGCCCCTTCAAGCTTAGGCGAACAGGACGGAATATTCACAGCGGGATTTGCTTGTTCTCAAAACATTTCCCGCAACTCACTTTGCTATAGTTAGTCACATTTCTCATTGCCCAGAATGTCCTCATGCCCATAGACCAAGCCTAGCGAAACCTGGTACTGTGTCTGTCCTTCCACAGGTATTGCCTTAACGCAGACGCGCAGGCTGCTATTCTCACTACCAAGAGCTCCGCTTGGAAAATATTGCTATGGTTCGGGGGCGTATTGATGTTAAAACACCCAACGATTTAAATAAGATGCCTGACAGCTGACCTTACCCTGGATGGACTACTCTTCAGTGTTCTCTGCTAGGATTGATGTCAGCTGTACCCTAAGTATGGACCGATACAGGCTGTGACAGACAGGTACTACATGGCCAATCTATTTCTGTAGGATCGATGTATGACCCAGTCTGGTGTTTTGGTGATTTTTAAAGTAGTAATAGCTGCCAATAGTTGCATAAAGATTTCTAATTGAAGCAGGTTGAGCACAGCATCAATTCCGAAAGTTGGGGTTGTCCTGATTGTACTGCTAGTGCCAGCCATACGCTGGAAACAATTCCGCGACATAAATACATATTGTCACCCAAGCCAAATAACCCAGTTGATCACATGGGAACCACACAACACTGACCCACTTAAGTACCCCGATTGCACTTGTGCAAGACACATGCTGATTGCTGACATGGAGACCCCAATAAATCAAACGAAAAGGTCACAAGGTATTCAATACCAAATGTTAAGCATTCTTGCGACCGCTTGTATAAAAGTTGCTAACCTCCAGAGTGCAATGAGGAACAAACAAAGAACTGTAGGTGGAGAAAGCATTGGGAACGAAGAGGGAGGAAGGCAGTCAAGATTCAGAGCTAAAACACGCAAGTCACCGAAAATAAAATATTTTAAACATTCGTCTATTTATTATTTTTAATATTCAAAACCAACAGCTCTAAGAATGCAAGCTAGTCGTTGAACTTTTAAGTCAGCCTTTAGGTAAATAGTGGCATTATCATACGAGACTGCCGTAGATCAGTGTAGGTCTTGATAGTCATGTACATCCAGGTTTTCGCAAAGATTCTGCTACAAAAATAAAAAGCCAGCAAGACTCCAACAGAGTTCTGTAGAGATGAGATTTCGGAAACTGTAGGGGCAGCAGTCTCCTTCCAGCATCGTGGCAGGGTTTTAAAAAAGACGATTGAGAACTTTCACTGCTCCGATGATTTTCCCTTCCAGCGAAACCCCAAAAAGAATCAAAACAGGACTTAAACAAGGTAATTCGCTGTCAAATGACCTTTTCGAAGTTACTTGACAAGAAGTCGGCCTTTCGCTGAATTCAAATTGGCGAATTTTGCGTCGACTTTCACCCGTAGAAGATCCAACGAACCCAGGTGCTCAACCTTTATGACCATAGACAACGCCGTTTACTCGTAACTGGGCTTCGGAACATTTGGAAGAGGACCCCAATTTTGCTCGCAAAATCGTCGTAAGCGACGTAGTGCATTTCTTGATGAATTACTGTGTATATGGGACGACCCAAACCCACCCGAGATTCACCAGGTTGCAATGATAGTCCAAAAATAGTAACTGATTGATAAGGATTTTGGGCTGGCCGGCGACGTCATTGATCCGTATTTGTTTGAAAATGACGTTGGGGCTACGTGCAACACAAAAAACGCCATGATGGATGACGATGGTATGGCAACCTCTTCCAGAGGTGACGTGGATTGGCTGCCAAAATTCTCAAGGGTAAGGCCAAAATAATCTAACTCAGTCGGATCTATGCGGTAGAGTCAGTCATTCAACATTGGACCACTCCGGATCCGTGCCACTCTGAGAATCCGCGGCGTACACTTGAACGATGTTATATTCCATATATAACTGCATACACAGGAGTTTCAAAATAAAAAGTTCGGGAAGACCTCACGCACAACTTGTTTTGCACGATTAAAACTTCGATATGTCGTTATTGAAAAACCTTTTACTAGCTCAACAACTCTGTGACGAATTCTCCCTTGACATGATCGCAGGCGGACTCCATTGTTTATAAATACAACTCTTCTGTGGCATTATTTGTTCTAGGTTCCTTTCAAAGTTTCACAGCAAATGGAGGCATTTCGCAATTTCGCATCGCATTCCCTTTTATTAACATTCGCAAATTACCGGAAGTTCTTTAGCGAAAATCTTTCTCCATAGTTCACGTTTTCACGGCCAATTTTCAGGACATAAATATCGTTAGTATAGACCTCCGCCTCCAACAGCCAAGAACGTGCGGAATGTTAAACATCACAAAGTTCCCAGTCTCAGCTCTCGTACGTGGTATATACCGAATTCCAATAAAACACACACGCCCAGTCATTGATTTCATGCTTCATATTTCCATTGCATACTAAATGAAACAAAAACATTGAAAAGATGTTTCCAACTTATTTATTTTCCGCCCCGCCACACCCCTCAACTCCCACAAGGTCGACCAAACATCAGAACAGAAAGCATCCCTCCGGCATCCACCTTCATGTATCAAAGCGATTCCTTTTTGCTTCCCAAAAAAATCAACTCATTTAAATTCCGATCACATTCCAGATCCAATTGTTCCAGTGATTTCGCATCATTCATTTGAACTCTCCAACCCGAACAATGACAAGTATGCGCCTCCATGTCAGCCTCATGTGTGTGCGTCAGAGTAACAATTGCCTAGAAATTGTGGGAGGTTAAGTAGCAAAATCAATACCCGTCCCTATGCCCATACCCCCATAACCCAATGCGAATTTTTGACATTAAACAAACCAACAAATTGAGCATTCTATGAAGGTTACAAAATAGGATATCCGGCATCCAATCCGCATACCTTTCTCCGGCACAAGGTCCGGCAAAATTGAAAAACCCAATCTCAAAGGAGTGGTGACCGCCCCAACTGATAGTCGTCGAGAAATTCCTTTCAACGTCGACGTCGTCATCGTCGTCGTCGTCGTCATCCACAAAGGGAGTCGGAGAAACCGATTACTCTTTATTTATGACAAACATGTCAGCTCGATTGTTGGCAATAAATTTAGGGTTAGGTTTGCCATAGCAAATCACATCGGGACTATGCAATGACAATTTGTTTCCTTAATAAAGATATCGATCATCGCGCAGCGCACGTGATTTGACACAAATGAAGCTAATAAAATATTTTTTATTACAACTAATAACAGTGGTTAGTGAAAAGTGAAAAGGAAAATCCCCGCCACATGGTAATTAAGGCTCATGGCTTTTAAATTATGACTTAATCCGCGTACGTGTTGGACCAGCCACCTGGATCGCCATCGCACAAGACAGAGACTGACAGCAGACAGCACAGAGCAAAGACGTGCTTACACCATTTACTGGGATATTTATGAATGTCATGGGGACAATAAAAATCAAAACCACACCTCGGTGACGATGACATTTGACTGACTGGGGGCCACCATTGCGCTTTTATGGTAGCGTAAGTCACAAAATGACAGGTGGGGCTGTCAGCGGCTAGCGGCGGAATTAGACGGACCGACTGAAAGTGAATGCGAAACCACACACAAAAGTGCACTGACAGTGCAGTGTCAAAACACATTGTTACGACAGCTTGGTAACCTGGTTAGTCACACAGTTTGGCTTTAACGAAAATTAATTGGCAATCGATTATGCAAATTTGATAAGCATTCTCTTGGCTCATGTATAATTTTGCACAGCTTTAAGGCGGGTGAGTACAGTGAAATGTATCTATGAATACAGTGGCCACCTAAAGCTATTGATGACTTTGTTAGCTGCTGTCAATGAGGCTCGATATTTAGTGCAAATTTCCCTCATAATTATTCGCATAATTTGGCTTCGCAACTGGTGCAGGAATCTGCGTATGCATTTCAATAAACCGCCTATAGCGGACAGCTGCCAGCTCTCCCAGTGAAACGTGATAAGTGGGAATCAATAGTGCCGTTTGGCAAGTTTGTCTGGGTAACAGGTGTATTCACAACCACAATACTCATGAACTCTTTGGGACTTTTATTTGAAGACAGAGAGTATTAGGGAACTACTATTGTTGGTCCACCATGGAATAGTAAAAATAAAATTTTTTCTAAGAAGCGGGAAAAGAAGAGGACACCAAGTTTAAGAGCCAAAGAAGACTATAGAGTTTAGATTTTTACTTAGACGGTGGGCATTTTCGTCATCTTTACAGGTTTCTGTATGGGATTTTCTCCTCTGGTTCTCTATGCTTTTCTTCCTGAGAAGCTGTTGTTCCTCCTGTCTTCTGTTGCTCGTTTGCAGCACCGCCGCTTCATACGGCGTATGAAAGTACAGATCTACTACCCTAAACATTTACATTCCCGCTTCACACATGTATTGGTATCTTCGATGGTATAATGATACCAAGGAGCTTATCCCACCCCATTATCGTACCCATGTCAAGGTAGGACACCATGGTTGTCACGCCCTCTTATTAGGTATTGGCGACAACCCCTAGCTTTGAGAGCCAAGCTCACCTTCTAGATCATCGTCCATCTGATCTGTCCATGCGCCTCCGTTCACCCCTATAATGGTTCTAACAACCCATAAGGGTGGAGGACGATGCGATACGCAAAGCTTAAAAGACATACTTCTTCGAACCCTTTAAAATAATTTAACACTCATTTGACTCTAATCCAAATTTAGTTCTTTGTTTAAGAATATTATGTAATAACTAACAATATGTGTTTTCAAAATTCCTATACAATATGTGTACTCAAGGTGGAGAGATTGTAAGTCATAAATTAACCAAAATCATTGAATCCTTTTTTTTAATTCTTTTTCCTTTGATTCCCTTTTAAATGAACTCACAAATGACTCATAATAAGAAATTAGGAAACTAATTTCGGAATAATCACAAGGAGTCGAAAATATGTTTATTATTTTTTTTTTCGTCCCTAAAACTAAAAAAGCTTCGATCGTGTCATCCCCCGTTGGCACAGTGACGGCGTCCTACCACCGACCGGCACCAATATCTTTGCCGGGTGTGAGTATGTTGGCAGTATATAGAAGTAACCTGCTCGTCCCACCGGAAATTGTTTGTTAGAGTAACGTATCTTCGGGGCAGCACCGTAACTATCTCGGCACAGCACTATGGGCGGTTGGAACAGCGTTTGATCGCGTAAGTCTTTAACGTCGTAACAGGTTTGCGTTTGAGGTGTTTTGCTACGTTTGGATCTAGTCTCGCGTCGTATTCCCGTATGCGAGAACGAAATTGGACGTTGGGTAGGGTTACTCGCTCCCTACTCACACAATGTTTGACCTCGCACTTATCCCTATTTATCACATTTTGGTAGTGGTTGTTTATTGGTTTCTGTGGGGGCATTTACAGTTTTGGGAAACGGTGGCACTTTTCTCCTTTTGTAGGAGTTTCACCGTCCACAGGCGAATCAAAATAGGCCACTCGTGACTGTTCTAGACTCTTTTGATTATACTGGGCTGTGGGTGTATTAACCGGGCTGAAAGGTAATAAGGGTGTCGAAATTATTTCCTATGCTTGTCGAGCAACATTTAGAGTCGAGTCGAACGGACTAGCGCCATTATTCGGGATTAGTAGGGTACTATACCGAGCGCACGACTGACCAATGTAGACGCCAGAATACAACAGGCTCATTCCGTGACCCCGGAAATCTATGACCGCCATTCGACACCGACCCACCAACTGCATTTCCGGCAGCCGTCGAAGTTATCGGTGTTATCGCAGGCTGTTGGAGGCCTGTTCGATTGGTCGATCGTGGGAGTCCCTGAATTCACGGATAGGTACTGAATATACCCTTATTTTAATTGAAAAATTGTCTTAGGGAGAAGCAAGCGGGAAAAGTTTACTGCCAAAAAAAATCACCGCTACAAGCTTTATTCTTCAATCCTGATTGTTTTCGGAATTTTAAACTTTCAGAAGCCTTGCAAAACCCTCAAACACAAAGTTACATAACCCTCTAGTTGGATGACTTTAATAACATCTACATAACATGTGACAGCACAAACTTCAATTATAGAATTCCATAACTGGGGATTCAAGGTCCCGCTATGGAAATAACTCTCTGCACTTGATCCAGTCCCGTGGTGCATCATAAAATTCATATTTTACTGCGACTGACTTAAATGGCTATTAATGGTCCCACTGGTCAATCGACGCTGATAAATTAATCCGCGCAACACCTATGAATGGAGCCCAGAGATCGTTCGCTCTTTTGCAAATTAATATCCCCCAGTAGTGCAGGTAATTAAATCAGTCGCAGCGTACTATACGCTAATGCAAATAATGCCAGCAGTGATTAATGTGCCTCGCCAATGTGGTAAAATCAATTTGAAAGCCTTTAACATGTTAATTTCAATGCGCACAGGCACAGGCGTTTTGTGTATACCTACCAATATAACGAAGGTGGGCCTCCTGCGGTTTCAGAACTGAAATAGAACGGCCTCAAATGCTATTTAATTTACGCATTAATAATCGGTTAGTTACGTTTTTAATTGGTAGCAAATTGCTGAAACTTGTCGGCCAGTGTTAAATAATTTATTGGTCAGCTTGGGTTGGTCCTGATATCGTGTGTGCGTGTGAGTTGAAAACTATTTGCATTGGAGAATGAACCTGTGATGGTATGTTTGGTGCTTTGGCCGCACCGCAATTGGCCTATTACGACGGTTGTAATGAAAAGCATTAACCGAATGTGTAGTGCAATTTGGCAGTGGTTGTGGTTCCTATGTACGGTCTTTGAACAGATGCAGACGGTTGATATTTGGATGCACAGTGCGCAGACTAGGCGTCTTGTGGTCTGCATTTCAATTGAATTGACTAGATTGCATTAGCCAGGCATCGGTTTTGCTCTGTCTTCTGATTTTTGTGGGGTTGAAGTGGCTTAATCAGAAATGACCCTTAGCTCTGAGAAGCGCTTACAATTTTACCGCAACCAAACAGATTCTAACGATTGAAGAAACAGCATCAGTTTGAGTTTGCCAAAACAGAAAAATATTCGACCTTTACCATACCTGATCTGAGAACATACAAATGCTAATTGACATCGCAACATCGTGATAGGTTATCTACTCGAAGCACTAACTATGAACAGCTTTAAGACCGAATATTTAATAAACGTGCGCCAGAATTTGAAGTCCACGTTTTAAATAATTCAGCCCTTCAATGCCAATATTCGCGTTTTTTTTTGGTGTGATAGATCCCCAAACATCCTTAACAGATTGGCCATATAAAGGCTTCATCAAAAATAGCAAGAGGGGTCACATACCGAAAATGGTGTGCGAAACATAATGTCATAAACAATTGATAGCGTTCCAAAACTTTTTATCTTTTGAAAATGAACTCGGATCTATTCCGCCATGTTGCTAAAAAGAAGAATCTTACCAAAAGTGATGCCAATGCGAGGAGTGCGATTGTGTCATGTGAGTGACTATAAGATTTTCGCTAAACTTGACCAAAGATACCAGTTTTCTCAGCATCAGCAGTCACCTGCCAAATTGCTTAGAAAATAAAGTGCACGACTGGATCGCACGAAACTTTCTCGTTCATATCATCAGTTTGGCTGGTTTATTTTTCTTTTATTATTGTTTATAGGCTATAAAACCAGATTTTTCAAATTGGTGATGCTTGTAGGTGGCCATGACTCGAAGCAGGGTTTGTAATTTGTTTTTGAATTTGCACGGGGGTAAATGAAGTTCGGCTTTCTGATAGTGTAGACTCCAATTGGTTGGAATTATTGTAAGGTTCATGATTAATATGGTAGATAAAAGAATAGGTAAGTGGGAAAAGTGGGACGGCATTATTTGCATTTTTTAAGAAAAACTAAGTACGGGGTTTTATTTACAATACTTATTTTATCGTAAATAAGAATTTTAGTCAAAATCTTTAAAGCTGATTTTGGAAAATAATGCGTACAAAATATTGCAATGTTGAGTTCGAAAAATAATCTTGCTCAACTATTTAGCAAAAACTGAGTATAGGGTATTGTTCTGGATGTTAGTATTACTAGGTTTTTAAAGGTTTTTTCAAATCGAAAATGGCGTTTTCGAGATATGAACAGTTTTCAGAATCAGCGTTTCCGGTGGTTAGAATCGAAAATGAAGGACGCAATAATGTTTAAAACAATTTTACTCCAAGTTTGCATTTTGGTCAAAATCGATTTAGCCGTTTTCATGTAGGTAAAACAAAAGAAAACCAAATTCTCAAAATATGTCTTTTTTCAAAAATCTATTATAGACAATTAAGAGAAAAACTGAGTATGCTATCATGTTAGGAATGACCATATTACATACAAAATGATTTTTTGTTGCAATCGTATTGACCGTTTTCGAGATAAGGCCACTTTTCAAAAGTACCGTTATTCGACTTTTTAGCCAAAAACTGGGTATGCAGCCATGTTGACCCCATATATGGTAGCGCAAGTATACATTTTGGTTAAAATCGTTATAGCCGTCTCCAAGTAAACCATAATTAAATAAAGTCTTAAAAAACAAAATTTTTCCAAAATAGTCCGTTGAACGATAATTTAGAGAAAAACTGAGTTTGTCATCATGTTGGGAATGACCGTATTACCTTAAATATGAATTTTTGTCGAAATAGTTTTGACCGTTTTTGAGATATGACCAATTTTCAAAATTACCGTTATTCGATTTTTCTGCGAAAAACTGAGTATGCAGCCATCTTAGTTACACCTACTTAAGCACAAATAACAATTTTGGTTGAAATCGTTAGAGCCGTTTTCGAAAAACTCAAAATTGCTGAATACCGTTAGAACGGCAACACTTAACGTGCAAAAAAAAAAGTGGCCCCGAACTGTAAGCCTACCAACTCCAAATCCGAAGTTTGAAAGAAATCCGTCCAGCCGTTTGCGCTGTAGAGCTCGGGAAGGACGGACAGACGGACAGACGGACAGACGGACAGAATTGCGAGACCCACTTTTTCGAGTTCCTCTATCATCGTAATGTTAGATTTGATTAAAATCTCGAGTTCGATTTTTTGTACGATTACAATACCTTTCTCTTACTACGTATACGAGAAAGTTAAAAAAGAATGTTGCTGTTGAAGTTGATTCACATATACGCAGACTTCTCTTTCGCTCCGCACAGAGGCTCACAAAGTCGATATTCAGAACCTTGATCAAGAAGTTACATAGGTACTAATAAAGGGTGTCACAAAATACACGCAATATTTGAATTAAATAGAGAACTAAGTTTTATTTCAATTTTATCTATATATATAAAAATTGTGTAAAAATGTATAGTGAATCATCAATTGAGAATGGCTGCGCCGATTTGGCTCAAATTTCTTTTCAGTTCTTCGTAATTACCAGGAGCATATTGTTACGAAAGAAAATTTTGGGAAAACCCTCCAGAAAAGTCGGGAAATTGGAAAAATCGAAATTAGATTTTTTGTATGGAATTTTTTGTGCAATTGTTCCGGAATGGCTTTTCGAATGTAAAAATAAAATATTCTTAGTGGAAAATTTGGAAAATTCCGGAAAAAAACGAAAAATTTTAATTTTTTTTCGGCGAATTTATGCATTTTATCGCCTGATTTGATGATTTATAGCTTTTTGTGAACATTAAAGGCCCTACAACCTTCGATTCCTTGCGTACTGGAGATGGTGTGCTGTGCGCCACTTTTCAGGAAGTTTACCAATGTTTAAATTTGCTCGAAAACGATAACACATTGGAACTCAACGCTCGCCGATGCAATTTCATCCCATGAAACCAACCGCGACGTGGCTGACGACATTTTGCACAGAGTTTGCACGACAACTTCGAATTTCGATCTTGAAATTAACGACGGGATGCGCAACGAAGCATTAGTTCTGATCGAAGACATATGCGTACTCATGTGCGGCAGTCTGCTGTCGAAATTGGGAATGCCAACGCCAAATAGTTCAATGTACGATGCATTCAAGCGCGAATTGCAACGGGGGGAAGACTATGATCGGTATGAGCTGGCCGAAAGAGTCCAAACAAATGTGCCGCTTTTGAATGCCGAGCAGTTCTTCTGCTGTACGTGTACGATTCCTTGATAAGGGTTGTTGAGGGGAGGCATTTACTTTTTCGATGCTCCCGATGGGACAAATTGCGTTGACTGTTGCATCCTCTGGCATTGCTGCCACACTGTTGGAAGGCGGTCGAACTGCACATTCCGCTTCGAAGCTGCCGATGAATATTCTCACGGTTGACAAGCCAACGTGCACACTGACCAAGAATTCAGCGACAGCGAAACTGATGCGAGAATGCAAAATCATCATTTGGGATGAATGCACGATGGCGCTTTGGAGGCAGTTGGCTGTGATATTGCTCTCCGGAGATTATCGTCAAACGCTTCCCGTCATCCCGAAATCTACTGCTGCCAATGAACTCAATAATGCATGCCTGAAATCGTCTTTTTTGTGGAGGCATATCAAGAAGTTGAAATTGACCACGAACATGAGATTCGCATTGCAGAACGACCAATCGGCTTCTAAATTCTCGAGACAACTACTGCTGGCACTTGGCAATGGCCAAATTGCTGTTTATGTTTCGACTGGATTGATATCGTTTCCTGCAAATTTTTGCGAGTTCACATTATCAAAGGAGGAACTCATCACCAAACTCATCTTCGGTATTGGACATAATTATAAAAATCTCGATTGGATTAGTGAACGGGCAATATTAGCAGCGAAGAATAGGGACGTCGTCGGTAGCTTGAATTTGATTATTCAAAGTCAAATCGCTGAAGAATTGCATTCATACAAATCCGTTGACCGCGTGACCAACGAGGATGGAGCGACCAACTATCCGACAGATTTTTTAATTCGGTTGATGTGCCAGGAACTCCGCCGCATAATTTACAGCTGAAGGTGGGATCGATTATAATCATGTTGCGAAATCTAAATCATCCGAAACTGTGCAACGGTACGCGGTTATCCGTCAAGAAACTGATGAACAATTACATTAAAGCAACGATCATCAAGGGCAAATTGAAAGGAGAGGAAATCCTTATCCTACGAATTCCGATGATTCCAACTGATATTCCATTTCAGTTCAAGCGGATTCAGTTTCCCGTTCGATTTGCTTTTGCGATGACAATCAATAAATCGCAAGGCCAATTGTTGGAAGTCTGTTGGATTAATCTCGAATTTTCCTGTTTTTCGCATGGTCAGCTGTACGTTGCCTGTTCGCGTCTTGGCAAACCGTCTTCGTTGTTTGTTTTTGCCACGAAAAACACATCAAAAAACATTGTTTATTATATCGCTAAATTGAAATTTAAACTATCTGTGTTTTATTATCACTCTGGAGTTTATCTGAAGGCGTTAAATTGGGCCGAGACGAAGTTCGCCGGGTCCGCTAGTTTTTTATATAATTAGAGATAGTGATATATAGCTGAACGGGTGAAGCTTATGGTTAACTTCATGAGAACGGGGTTATTAAAGCTCCTGTTCAGTTTAGACAGCCTTCCAGTCATACCTTAAAGCTGCACATATCAAGTAGCGTATAATTAAATACTTTTGCTATTAAAACCAGCCTGTGGCATAAATCAGGCTGAATTTGACCAACGGCAAGAGTCTTATGGGGTCAAATCTCACGTCCATTCGATCTAGACAATTTTAGCATGTGTACGTATTGTTGAACTGAATAATTTACAGCCAATTTGACAGATGTAGCTTCAACAATATGGCCGCTATCAACTGGCAAACTTTCAAAGTCCCTATTGGAAGACCCATTAAACAAAAACGTGAACTTTTAAGTCAGAGTCATCAGCAATAAAGGTTGTATATTTTTTTCATAATTTACATTTCCAAAATACAGCCGTAATTTTTAGAGAGATTATTGCAAATTCCTACTCTTCTGTTATGAATCTCCGTTGAAAACCGCTCATGGAATCAGTGACATGGCGAGAATGCAACCTCCAAAAAAGGGCAGAGCAATTTGCTTTGGATGATCACTAAGCAAGCAGGAAGTTGCTCAAAATTATTAGACTATATTTGGTTGGGTAAGATCCTTCTTCTCTTAGGTAAAAGGCGTTCTTACCTTCTTCCAAGTAGTTTCGAGTTTATCGTTCACTTCACTAAACCCAGCTACTTATTTTAAAAGAGGACAGCATCCAGTCGTCCATTTCATAGAGGCTATGCTGGAAACATGTTTTGACTGTGATGTGTTCTGCAATGTTAGTAGGCTTATTGACTGGCACCTAATCTTAATTTGAAACTTGTGTCCACATGATCCGGCAGAGATATCTCATCGGATACGTCTTTAATTGAAGTTTCATATTTGTTTATCTGAAACAAAGACACGACTAATTGACCTTGACCATCAGCACATCCGGCTGAATGGTGTGACATGCCAGTAGGAATTCTCCCGGATATTGTCAGTAAAACATTATACAATCGAACTAATTGCCATGTCCCCCTCTCATGTTTAGTTTATACCAACAACTGCATAGCAATTGCATTTTGATGTCGCTAATAATTTGTTTCTTTAACACTCGACTTCAACTGTGGACACTGGCAAACCATTGATTTAATTATTAAGAAGTAATGGGTGTACTGCTGCAAACAAATACCTTTCAGCAATTTGTCGCCATTGCAATGTCAGTGCCAGACTGCCAGCCTTAAAACATAAATAAACCCAACTAATTACTGCTCTCGCACAAGCAATCGTCTCTGTATAAAGCCCACCAGTGTGTTCGCAATAAATAAATTGTTGTAAAGACAATAAAACTTTTAATTACCCTGCTCGACAACTCTAAATTATCACTTAATTAAAAATGTAATCGGCGAATTTCAAATAAATAAAAGCGCCAGTTCCAATATGCACTTGAAGCGTGTCAATCAAGAGGAGGTGCAGCCTACGGCGAACCAAATTGCGATAGAGATCATTATCCGGGAATATTTGAATGGACGACAAATGTCCTAGAAAGGTCGACATCGGCACATAAATACCCCCACCCTCAACCACTGTGCGCAGCCAATCGTTTGTATCGTCGTCACTCATTCGAACGGCCGGCATAGCCAACAGACCTTTTTAATTCGATTTCCATATCGAACTCTTGCATCGCAATTGCCCCAGGTTACCACTTTTGGTTGCACTGCACGGGAAATGATTGCGCGATAGAACTGCCTATAGTCGGACCGTTCAGCCGAATTCCATTCAAATTAGGTTTTTGTTTTGACTTCGAATGGGTTTGGGTGGCGGTCGGGTTTTAGTTTTTTTTTTCATTTGGACGGTTTCGGTGACGGCCAGTAGAGATACATATTTTTAGATGCAGATACTGCAACTGAACTACAACAGTCGGCGTCACGGATAGTTGATTTGCAATACATACCTTTATATCTATTATGGGCGCACAATAAAATCCCGTTGTAGACAATTTGTTTTTGTTTTTTTGTGTTCAGTGCAGATGTAGATGAACAAATCCTGATTACACGCACTGGTTACTCTCAGTCAGTGCGGACTGCGGACTGTGGACTTGTGAAGGGGGTTTTTTGTTGGCCCATCGACCGAAAGCTGAAGACGGTGTAAATGATTTCGGTTTTTGTTCGAGTCCGAGGCAATCGAAAAAAAAAACTGTCGAAACAAAGCAGGTTGGATTGGACAAAAAGCTGCTGAACTGATGGCAGCGGGTGATATTAAATTAGTCGAGTTGTCTGCGTGAAGGTCCCTCTGAGAGAGACTTTGCGCAATTTCATATCAGCTGACGGCTTTTGGTAGCACCAATGGATTCAGAACTACCTGTGAATGTAATCACTCTTTGGTATTTCACGGCAAAAATCCTTTTGGGCCGCATCGACTACCGTTGATAAATGCCGCTAATTAGCAAAATTGGAAACGTTGTGGTACACAAAAACCTGTAAGGGCTTACATTGAGCTTTAACATATTCATAGGTAGATACCTATTTATATATATTTTTTGCTACGGTATAGTTTTGTTTTTGTTTGGCAAGTATCCCTATCAGATAAAGGGTTTTTATGTAGGAACTAGGAAACTGGATATCAATCATGTAATTCGAATAATAAAAATATTCAAAAGAAATTAGTATTTAGAAGTTAATACAATATACAGCTGCACGGAATAAAAAATAACTTCTGCATTACCTATCCATTGTTCCTTTTTTTGCAAATATTTAAGCACTCATTAACTTGATGAGCATTCGATTTATTTGAAGGTCATAAATAATGGTGAAGTTGGGAAAATTTAACTTAGATTTTGATTAAAAGGCGAACACATTAATTTTTGTAATAGACCGCTACGATCAGGGTTGCCGTTAACTTAAAAAAAAAGTCACTAACTCGAACCTAAAAATCCACTAGATATGCTAAAATTTAAAAAAAAAAGTCACTAGAAAAAAAATGTCAATACCTACCGATAAAAAAAAAATAAATATTCAATTTTAGAGAACATTTCTGTGGCCACAAGGAAAAACCGCTTAAGTCGACTTTAGATAATAAATTTATTTGTTTTTTAGTTTGGTTTTTTTCCCTTAATCCAAAATAAAAAAGTGTCTTAAGGTGTTACGTTTTCTTGAAATTGTTGCCACTTATTTAAGATAGAAAGTTGAAAAAAATTACAAAATAAATGTGAGTACGCTGAGTCTAATAACATCGAAATCTCAATTTCGTCTAAAGTCGACTTTAGCGGTTATGGTTCGTGGCCACAGATTTTTCGGAATTTCATATTCATGACAACTTTTTTTTTGTATTTTTAGTTGATTTCTGATGAGCATTATTGAGTTTATTGAGTTCAAAGTTTTCGTTAGAAAAGTAACTAGAATTTTTTAGTGACAAAAAATAAATTTTTGTCACTAAACTTTTGAAAATTCCACTAGATATAGCGACAAAGTCACTAAAACGGCAACCGTGGCTACGATACCATCGAAGTTTGTGTTTTTTCTTTGTCCTTCTTCGTTTCCTCCCTTGAAAGTGTATTTTCATATTGATGTAGATAAGTCGTAGGTATAATTTTAAATTTATTTTTCTGCAGTAGAAGCGATTTGGAAGGAAACACAAGTTTCACATAAGTCTTTCTTTGGCGTGAAAAATGAGATATTAAAAGATTCGGTAAAAAACTCATAAAATATGGCATAGCTCGGCGACATAATCTCTGTGAATATTGGTAATTGAGCGACTCCCGTCAACGTATGTCCGGGTTGAATTTGCCCTGGTGTAATGGCTCTCAATTTTGGGGATAGAATTTATGTGATATTTTATACCGTCTCTTTTAGCTGGATCTAGAGTTTTATGCTTTCCATGCTTACCTCTCAAGTCCGGCTCGTGTAACAAATCAACTACCTGTCTTATTTCGTTTTTCTTAAACAGTTGGGATTGTCCGATCGTTGATGTCTGAAATGTTTTTGAAAAAGAACTGTACATACTCTGACATTGGCAAATTTTCGGGTGCTGATGTAGTGAGTACTGATACTGTGGCTAAAAACTTTCGGCGGCCACCTAGCATTTGGATAATTTAAAAGCATGGGTAATCTAGTCCTAGTGGGCATTTTTCACCAACGACGTGGGAAAAAGGGTATGTTTCGTCATTCGTGTGGGAAATTTGGTGCATAAAATCTGGTATCACTGCCTGACATCTAAAACTCTTTGCTTGAAAGAGAACGAGTGGGCCGATTGCAATGAAATAAACATGTTTCCGCATTTTAAGCCCTACTGCAAAATCCATAAGAATGTAGTAAGCACTTTTGAAGCGAGTTTTGTACAAATACACATGCAAACATAGGTTTTTTTTACAATTTTGTTCTATATTCTAAATTTATTAACTGGAAAGTGTTTGACAAGCATTCACAGATAATTTTATTTGAGTCGACTGCATAAGCAAAAGCATACGTACTGATATCTGTCAAAACAAATTTTTCAGCTCGAGCTTCTATCTTTGGTAATCCAAAACTTTCAAACACGAATAAGCCAGTGCAATGGACATAGTTACCATCTTGGAAAACCTGGCAGTATTTTGGAATTTATTACTCTTCAGTCTAATCGCCAGAGAAAAGATGTGAGCTTTAAAAACCCTAAAGACTTTAGGGAAGCCCCTGACCGAGATGGGTTTTAACAAAATAGTTAAGAAAGAAATAACATGCGTCTTGGGCATACGTTTGTGGATCTATAGGGAATACCCCTAAGATCTCGGGGTTGGAGGAGGAGCTCTCCACAAACCTATCGAAGAACGGATCGAAAATGAACTTCTTTAGATAAGGTATGGCAATCGTCTTACCTCGAAGCCTATCAACGGCAACTAAAACCCAGGCTCACGCAGATAGCTTGTAGAAAACTTGCAGTTATCATAAGGGCTAACAAAATTCGCTGGGCTTGAAAGGTTTTAAGAATGTAGTAGTTTTTTTATCCTCAAAGCGGAGATAACAGCTCGTCAACCCTTTAAAAATTTACGACAGAAGCTTTTTAGAAGTCTTGCAGAAATATTTCGTAAAATTGATTGACCTACTGCCTTCAATAAGGACGGTTCCGTGCTTTTTTTTAAGTTTTTCCGCACCATTTTGCGGAGTGATTTAAGGGACGCTAATAAAAATTTTTTCAGACGGTCTTTGGTCCATATTTCGAAGTGCTGTTGGTTTATTTTTCGGTGCATTTTCAAGACAGGCAGCTTTGGGCACGATCGATCGATGGGGCATTGGAACTGCGCTTTAATTCGTCTTCTGAAGACATAAGTCGTCATTTCTATAAAAGCCGGAGGAATCTGACTAGTTTGACAAGTCTTGTAAACAGAAATCATCATCTTATACGCCAACGAGGTAAATCCTCTCGAAGTGGCACTTGACAGTAAACTACTTTGGTTCTAAATACTTCGGGTCAATGTAATAAAACCTGCTTTTGTCAGAATATTTTAAGACGAGTGTACGAGTTGTTTGTGGAATAGGCTCGCACGAATACGAAATTTAAAATAAAAACACTTATCTCAGATGCTTAGGGGCTTTGGTCTTTATCGGAACGGAACCCTTCTCTCACTACTAACGAGACATGAAAGTGTCTTTTATGCAGAGCTTCGCACAAGCCTTATTGCCGTGTACTACCTATGTTCTTAAAAAGTGGTGTAGTGAAGCCAAACTGCAACTAAGGCGTTGCCTAAGAATCTTAAAGATTAAGTAATACTTGAAACCTAGTCGGGATTTCGGATCTCAGGTTATTGAACCCGCATCGAAAAACTTCCAATACAAGGTTCATAAAGGAGGTTAACAGAACCCCCAACAAAAGAAAGAGGATCATCTTCTTCTAAGTGATTCACAAAGAAAAGTTCAGATCTTTTTATTAAAGCTGTCAACCTTAACGGCGCCCTTGAATCTCCAATGTTAAGAAACAACAGTTGTTACTGATACAGAGTTCCCACTTCTCGATTAACAACAGGATCTATGTCATACCAGTGCATCGCACACTTATCCATAAATAAAAACTAAAATAAAAACACTTTCAACTTCAGAACAGATATAAAGAAAAGTTTACCAACTCGCTAAAGCCATTACTATTTACAAGTACACTGAGCAAGTTTCCTCCCCTTCTATATGTCTGCCATTGGCTTAGCTACCCGAAACACATCTCTATCGAATTGCAGGCATAAAATGCAGAGAATCTCCAACAAGGACTCGCACGGAAAGTGTACAAAAAAAGAAGTTTAGTTGTACATTCGAGAAAGTATCTAGCGAGAGTAACTCTGCTCCAAGTTGTACTCAAACTTGTTGATTTATTGTCAAAGTTTGGCACACCGATAGCGCACAGTTAAAAGTTTTATTTAAAGATGGTGTAGAAGTTCGCCCCCCATGTGATAATAGCCTGATACATGTGACTGCAGGATCCGCGATAACGATTCTAATTGAAATTAAACGCAATGTCTATTGTGAGCGATTCCAGGATCCAGCATCCAGAATTTAGGGTAGAGGCACTAGTATCCGGACACTATGTTGTTTATTTGAGAAAAATAGGTACATCACACATAAATAGTCTCAAATATTAACAATAATACAATCCTTTTTGACAAATGAAGAGGAGGAACGGATTGCTCATTGGTGTGCCCATTTTTGCAAAATTGGATTTCGTCTTGAAATTGACGATCTGAGAAGAAGAAAGCATTAGCAAGAGTAGAGCAGTAGTAACCAGGAAACCATATTAAAATGGTTTAGGGCACTATTTGAATATTTGAAAAAAAATTTGACCGGAGCAAATAACGAATGACCCTAAACGAATTTAAAATCGTGACGAAAGCAGTTATTGCCTCTGTTCAAAACTATCAAAAATATAGCCCCAACGGTTACAAAAAAGTAACCAAATCGCTGCTGCAAATGAGAAAGAGACGCTACCGGTGCTAATTGTTTTTTTAGCAGACGGAACCCTTTTTGAGCCCATTGTGGTGTTTGCATACAAGCGTCCGGCAAAAGACACCGTCAAAATCGTCGAACAAACTTCAAGAGTGAACACCACAGTGGATGTTGAACTTGGAGGGTTCCAAGGAGGACTCGGAGTATATTTACTGAATAGGTACATATACTTATTCATATAATGAATTAAAGTACCTACCTAGATTAAAAAAAAATAAAAGCGTCTTATTTAATTTAATTTGATTTAATAAAGTCGAACGTTTTTGAATTTATTTTTTATTAATATTCAGAACGTAATAGTTGACAATTTGTTAATGTATTATTATTAGTCAATATCGTCACTTCAACAAATATATTAACATTTTGCGGTAGCTTTAAAAAACTGACAAAACTGTTGGAATTCAAAGTTAGCAAATACCTTAACTGTCCGGATACTAGTGCCTTTACCCTAAGACCATCACCAAGTAGTAGTAAGCCCAGCGTGGCGAAAAGTTTCAACACCCCCATTAAGTGGTTAATTAACTGCTCTACTTTGCAGGTTTGTTTTGGCAGAATCCTTTTTTGAACGTTTTGCGGAAGGTCTGTGTTCTCATCGTCAAGTGCGTGGATGAAGAAGTATGTCCATGTCCACTTTAAATGACCTTGTTGTAAGAGTACATTTCTTTTTTTCACAGAATATGTCGTGAATGTGCCTGCCGTCGTCGCAATCCAAGAACAAGAAGTCAATCAGAGAGTTTCTTGATTTGATTTGTCAGATTTGTGTCAGCAAATTGCGTTTCACTTGGACGTGAACGTGACTGCAGCAGTAGGTACCTATCGTGTAGTTTGCAAGGAAATATTTATAATTTGAAGAAGGATCTTCTGTAGGAGATAAAAATGAGAAATTTAATTGAGTTTTGCAAAGTTCACAAGGAACGTTGAATTGACAAAGTATGACAAGGCTCACGAGTGAGAGACAATCATAAGTGAACTTTAAGAGAAGTTTAAGGATTCTTTAAATGTGAGGAAAAGTTCCTTAGTAGTGATGCGCTGAATGAATTCCTTGATGGTAAAGCTGCAAGCATACTTGAAGACGAGAATATAGTTAAGGATCGGTTGAAGGCTTGCTTGGAATTTGCTTTGTAAAATAAGTGCTTTCTTTGGGGATTTCTTCCTCCGTCATGTATTTGTCAAAAAGCAGAGCTCGGAGCTCAACAGCAGAGTAGTCGTTGCATTTCTGACGCGCAAACAGTAACTACTTAAATGAAGCAATAAGGGAGACCAGACGGCATTTACAGCTGATAAGGTAGGTTTCATCACCAAGAATCCCATGGATTGATGATGAGTTGATGCGGCAAGCATATGCATCAACAGTACTCGCTTACAAAACGACGCTGCTGTAAACTCTCAGCAAACTTGCATTTAAAAGCAACTAAAATTTTAATGATTATCGTCTTTTATTCTTAGGATAATCTTTAATTGATTTGTATTTTCTTTATGCCCTAAAAAATGCTGAAAAGCGTATAATATATTACACTAATCCATATATTTAAATTAATTAATTATTTAGATACATAGTACTTTCGTTTCAAGGATATTTTCAAAATTATTATTATTAAAAAAAGCGTACAAATCAGAAATATAAAATATAAAATATACTCGTATTTATGTACATTTAATTACACTGCTTGCTGGCTGGTGTCTTGCAATTATCGTTATGCAATGCAATATCACAAAAATATTTATTTATTTATTTTTAAACTAAAGTAACGATGTGCAGCGGCATTATATTGAATAATTTACAGTCGAAAAACGAAGTAGAATGATCTGCAAAGAGAAGAACAGAACAAATGTTGAATTTATTTATATAAATAAAGAAATAAAGTGCAGAAGTTTCATTTGTATTATTATATTATTGTAAACTTAAAAATTATACATAAATCTATTTTTTTTTATGGGGCTACGATTAAAAAGAAGATACGAAAAAGAAGTTAAATTCGTAGAAAGTATAGTTCTTTATTGTATTTCGCGGAAATGAAACTCGTGACTTGTTTAGAGTCGGGAAAATATATAAAAACCCGACTATTAATTTGTTCTTTATTATTTAGTATTCCTTACGTCTGCCTGTACTCCTGTACGGTCAGAATGTGACTGAGCTGCTTGACAACCTCTTCTCTTATTCTATGAAGAGAGTCGCCAACTTGCTCATTTATTATATTTAAAGAATGAGAGGGACTCATACACGAGTGCTACAATATACCCATGTATGAGTGATTCGATACATTTATAGACAAATCCAAGTCGACGAATTTTATTAAAATGTACATGCAATTACAAAAATGCAATTTCTCGCGCGATGTTAGAGACAGAGATCCGCGTTCCAACCCGCAGTGCTAAGTGCTAATCAAGACGTATATAAATATATGAGACCGCAAATCTGTCTAGAAGTTCCTTAGCGAAGAACTGAACCCATATTTATAGATAAACTAGCGGACCCCTGCACACTTCGTAGTGCAAAACAGAAATATAAGAAAATCAAATTCAAATTCATTTAAATCAGTGATAAAAATAGTTTTTATTGTAATGCATTGTGCTACACAATATTTTTGGTTTTTCCATTATCGGTGTAAATATACAAAACCGATGATTTTGTTTGCCAACACGCGAACAGGGTAGGTACATACACATAACTGTCCATGTGAGAAAACTGAATACTCTGAATTTACTCCACAAATTCTTAGCGTTTGCCCTCGCGCCTTTTTAATAGTAACCGCAAACGCAAGGCGAACAGAAAACTGAAGTCGTTTAAATTCAAATGGAATATCAGATAGATACATTGGGATTCGTGGTATTCGCCTTAAAATTTTTCAGTTAAATGGAATGTTTAAATCACTGACATCTTTGTTCTTAGCAGCTACAAAACGGCAAAAATCATTTGGCAATTTTATTATCCAGTTTCAACAACAGGCATCCCACCATTTTCAACTTTTATCATTTGCTTGAACAAAAGCATTCAATTCGATGCGATCGTATTGTAGGACACATTGCAATTCTAGATCAAAAATTTAATGCATTGCACGATTAGGTGATGGCATTCCCAACTGTGCTAATGCTTTATTAGCAATTGACAAACAGACATTTTCAATACAAATCAATGCTTCATTGTAAATTTCCGGCCTGAGTTCCATTACGGGATTACGATTAATCGGCAATCGATTCGGTGGCTTTCGAAATATAAGATTTTGAATGTATTTTTTGTATGGGCGGTGCAACGCCTCTTTGTCCGATTTTGATCAATCGTCACAGGAATACTCCTGGGCCAATACCTAAGATTGTGTGTAAAATTTAACTCAATCAATTCTGCGGTTTCAGAGATATAAGATTTTGATTGTTTTTTTAGTGGGCGGTGCCACGCCACTTTGCTCAATTTTAACCTATCCTCATAGGAATACTCCTGGGGTACCTAAGATTGTGTGTAAATTTGAACTCAATCGATTCGGTGGTTTCCGAGATGTAAGATTTTTAATGTATTTTTTTGTATGGACGGTGCCACGCCCCTTTGTCCAATTTTGACCAATCTTTACAGGAATACTCTTGGGCCAATATGAATGAACTTAATCGATTCGGTGGTTTCCAATAAATAAGATTTCTAATGTATTTTTTGTATGGGCGGTGCCACGCTCTTTTTTTTTCAATGTTGACCTATATTCACAGAAATACTCCTGGGCCAATACCTAAGATTGTGTGTAAATTTGAACTCAATCGATTCGGTGGCTTTCGAAAAATAAGATTTTGAACGCATTTTTTGTGTGGTAGGTGCCACGCCCCTTTGTCCCATTTTGACCAATATCCACAGGAATACTCCTGCGGCAATACCTAAGATTGTGTGTAAATTTGAGCTCAATCGATGAGGTGGCTCTCGAAATATAAGATTTTGAATGCATTTTTGTACGGTAGGTGCCCCGCCCCTTTGCCCTATTTTGACCAATATCCACAGGAATACTCCTGCGCCAATACCTAAGATTGTGTGTAAATTTGAGCTTAATCGATGAGGTGGCTTTCGAAATATAAGATTTTGAATGTATTTTTTTTATGGGCGGTACCACGCCCCTATAACTCATGAACCAATGCACCTACAAAGACCGTATATGCCTACAAACTATGGTACTAACGTCGCCTTTCATGGGAAATTTTCGGAATCAAAATCGGTTCACAAACACAATTCAACTTATTTTTTTATATATAGAAGATAGAAGAAGAGATGTGGCGAACAATAGTTCAGCGATTATTTGTTTTTAGATTACCCTCAATAAAGCAGATTATTGCCCGTTACGGAAGCAATTTTGTGTTACAGAAAATCTGAACTTCATAGGCCATCGCTATAAAACTATCATCACGCACGCGATTTTTTGCATTAGACAGGACAGAAAGATTCGTTGTCCGCAGTCAATGTTAACAAAGGCATAAGAATGAGATGATAAATCAGAAAGTGATAGGATCCAGATTATTTTAAAAGCGCTGGAAAACTCAAACTTAAAATTCGGTCCAACAATCTTCTTCTCAATCGCTCCAATTACAATAACAAGGTAGAAGACTTTACCAAAAAATCGCATTCAAAGTCGTAAATAAAACCCCTAAAATTCGTTTTTAAAACCGCTTAAAAGTCAGATGGAAAATATTATATTTATAACTTCTTAATTATTTTTACTAAAAAGGCAGAATATGTTTGAAAAATTTCATACTTTTTTTCGTGAGTTATACAAATGTCATCCGGGTTGGCTTCACTGGTACAAGTGACATTTGGCAACATCCAGAATTTGTATTTTGGAATTGTATATGGTGATGAGGTTTTCGTAATGAGACCAGGGGCTGTTGCTAAGGACTTCCCAAGACCGTTATAAGTGGTGAAGAACCACACCCTGCACGAGGTACCACTGCTTTAGACGGAATATAACGAATCTAGAGGGGAATAACTCGATAAAACCCATAATCCCGGGTGAACAACCGTGCCTATGGGATGTATTGCACAATGTTATGTGTTCTTTAACGGTGAACTCTAGATACCTGGGGACCTCTTGTTTCAGTCCAATTCCCCTTTTCTGTATACAGGGGGTGAGTACAGAATGACCTTCCTTCCCCCTTACTCGTGGGAACAAAATAGACTACTTAAACAAAACAAACGATATTCACAAAGGCACATGGAGATCTCCTGATCAATCAACCGTTAACCAGATTGACCACGTTGCGATTGACGCTAGGCACTCCTCCAGTATAATGGATGTCCGAACGTTCCGAGCGGCCAACATTGACTCGGACCACTACCTTGTTGTAGCCAAGGTACGACTCCGGAAATCCCGAACGCCGCCAAGACAAGTAAATACTGTGAGGAAGTTTGACGTCGGACGGCTACAATCGCAAGAGATCACCAGATCCTTTTCCGATCGACTGTCTCTCAATCTCTCAAGAGGTCCTATGCAGCCAGCATAAAGTATTGAAGACCAGTGGCAACAAAAAGAGCTGGGGACCTAGCCACAAAATTATCTTATGGATGTACACGGCGATCGTGCGGCCTATACTCACATATAGCAGCGTACTCTGGTTGCAAGCCGCGCGCAAGGCGACCAATCTCAGGTTAATGACTAAAATACAAAGAATTGCATGTATAGGGACGACCAGCGCATTGAGGACCGCACCTACGGCTGGACTAGAGGCAATTCTCAATTTGACACCTCTGGACCTATACATGGAAGAGTCTGCTGCTAAAAGTGCCATAAGGATAAGCCAAGCTTACACTTGGAACCCCTTCAATTATGGGAATGCACAGATTTTAAGTAAATACTTAGAAAATGTCGCTTCTGACTATATGACTCCCCATCTGGACCTCGGCATACCATTCTCCTGCTTTTTTCCGAGTAGGGAGGAATGGAATACCAATGAACCCACGAAAAGAAAATCAATATCCATCTACACGGATGAATCAAAGATGGACTGTGGAACCGGTGCTGGCATATTCTCTGGGGAATTAAACTGCTCATTCCAAGCGGAGGTACTCGCTATCGCGGAAGCGGCCCGTAGGTAATTTTGGCAATACCTCGTAGGGATATTACCATCTTCATTGACCCGGCGGCTATAAAAGCAGTTTCTGCACATGAAATAAAATCCAAACGATGCACACAGGCGGATTTTCCAAAAAACATGGCCAAAATTATTTTATTGTTTTTTATAGCTAATTATTTCATGACTTCATCAGAAAAAGACAGTAAGAAGAAAAATAATTTTTTTCAGTATGTATTTTTTTTTAAATTTAATAATTTAAAAAAAAATACAAAAATTCACAGTAAATAAAGATTTTAAATTCTATGGAAGGTAGGAAAAAGGAAAGAATATTATTATAAAAAAAGTAGAATTTGATTTAAGTAAATAATAAATATTAACAAAATTATTTCATCGCTAATAATGTATAAATTCAGTAAAATATGTTAACCTATGCATAGGACATTATTATGAAACTGATACGAACTCCGTTTCATCGACTTCTGGTTCTTTTACGAAATTTAAAACTTCAGAAAGATGCGATTAAACGTTTTTAGGATATATTTTTCTCATACTAGTAATGTATGGATCAGAAGAAATCAACAGATTATGAAAAACATCCTCAATTTTGTTGCCTTGAAAATTTTCTTGAAAAACTTTCTTGACAACGCTTGATATCTTTGTTTCGGGCTTCTTGGGCTTCCTCTCCAAGCTGTCCAATTGGAAGTATAGCATCCGACACAATTTCAGGGCTATGTATTAAAATTTTGTGCACTGTTGTTAGCATATTGCACCACGGATACAAGTGCACAAACTTCTTTGCCGTAAAGCTATATTTTTCATCACAGTACAAGAATCCAATTTCACTTATTCTTGAAATTGCATTTGAGCAGCATAGCACAACTCTTCGGGTTGAAATTCCGAACGCAAAACTCTAGTTGTCCTCCTCTTCGATCTCTCACTTAGTTGCACAAAATCAGTTTGTGGCCGTCCAACAGATCTATAGGCTTGCCGTGGAAACTGAATTTCAAGCTCTAACCAGGCTTTGTTCTTGTTTTTAAAAGCTTGATAATTTCTTGAGGAAGCCAACCATTGACTTTTATTTTCATAGACAAAATTAGTTAACATATTCGTTGTTTCCTCTGAAGCATCAATGCAAGTCAATTTTTTTAAATTTTCTGCCAAAAAAATTATTTTTTCTTTAAGTTTATGAGATGAGACAGCTTCTCAGGAAGTCAGTAAGCTGATTTCTTGACAACAAAATAAAATTTGATTGTGAACCTGTATCAAAAACGAGATTTAAAAAAAACCGACCTATTGAGCCGAAATCTTATTTTCAACGTTTTTACAGATTTACTTGACGATATCTTGCAAGATCGCAAAATATCGCAACTTCTTAAGGTGATTCCTTAATAAGCATATATTAAGGTAAATTTCAAGCTATTTTACAAAACACGAAAGTACCAAAATACAAACTGTTTTCTTTATGAAACAAAAAAGTACCTTCTTTTTTTTGGACTCAAAAGGTATTGCTTTTGGCACCTTCCAAATATTAGTAAAACTCAAAATTACATAATAACTTTGCATTGTAAATATTCTACTTACAACTAGCAACAGATTCCATAATAATTTATTTTATTAAGTTCACACAAAAAATTGAAAAAACAGCAAAGAAAGTAAACCACTTATCAAACACCAAGCTGGGTACTGCACGCGCTTCACAAAAGCTTCCACTTTGGAAGCATCAACTGACGAAACGGTTGCAACAAAACAATCGGGATTTATCATATTATATGCTCATGTAATTTGTTAACAACTTGGCATCAAAAAATAAACAAAACTGTGGAATTTTTTTTTATAGTTTTGGCCATGTTTTCGGGAAAATCCGCCTGTGTGCGATGGCTGGACAGCACCTGTTAACCACACTGAGGAATGGAAAGAAGACAACCGATACAACACCAGCGGGAAACCCCCAAAAAAAGAGCATCACAATGGGTCCACGAGGACCTAAGTGTAGTATTGCTGGGTACGCCCTGCTCTACCTACCCATCTACCTAACCTGACCTAATTGATAGAAATTATAATTAAACTGGTACTGGTGCTAATGGTGGTGGCCCATTTTCCTAGTATTCCTCCTTCAATCCTTCGGAACATTAAAACTCAATATTTTCCACTTTGTAAGATTCCATTTTTACAAAAATTACCCAAAAGCAAAAATTTAAAAAGGAAATGTCTAATTCTAGTAGGCAATTAATGTCCCAGACAATAAATGGCCGGGTTCCTCTGCCCACTAGACATCTAGCACAAAATATCCCAGATGAATGAACGTTTACGCTAGATTGAGAAATTTCACAAAAAGTGCTTAACGTCTAGCGCAAATGGTGAAATGTAAATTTTTTAAAAATGAACGCGGCCAATGTGTGCAAAAAGAGAGTGGAAAATAGTACCAAGCAATCTACTACAACTACAACTACAACTACTCACTTTTTGCCACCATCTCGCAGCAGCAGTATACTGCAAAACGAGAACGGGGGCGAAATTTTTCGCTTGTGATTTCGTTGTTTCACTTTTTAACATTAAAATATTATAAACATTTTTCTTCGGTAGGCCAATTGCACACAAAATTCCAAACAAAAAAATCAATTTTCGATTTTTCCAATTTTCCTACTTCTCCAGAGGGTTTTCCTTAAAATTTTCTTTCGTAAAAATCTTCTCCTGGCAACTATGAACAACTGAAAAAAAAACATTATTGCATCATAATATTGAATCATTATATTAATACGTAAACATCAAAAGTTTCCGTGCACTTTTTAAGAATTTATCATGAAATGAGGAGAATAGTAGTAATATTTGTTGTTAAAGCATAAAAAATGTTTTTTTTAGTTAAAACATCATATAATACGGGTTTAAGGGCCTTAGGATACTAAAAACCATCCTATGTAATACCGCTAGGTACTCACGACAAATCGATTGATATATATATATATTGTTGAGGTATCGTTACGTACCTACTCCCTACTCGCGAACAAACAGGAAAATGTGTTCTCTTTTATAGATGTAGGAAAGATTATAGAGATTGTCAGTGGCGGAATTTTTAAAATCACTGAAAGCGAAATGTAAGCGACGCCGGGAAGCAAACAAATCGGCGCATGTGTTTCCGATCGGATGTGAAGGAACTGACTTTTGTCATGCATATTTCACAATAAGTAAGTGGCTTGGACTTGCACCAGCCAAATCAGCCCGCCGCAATGAAACATTTTACATCATTTTTTACACATTTATTACAATTTATTACAGTTAGTCCCAATTTTATTACACTTGCCGTTCCCGAGATATTGCGGGCTGGTGTAGGTTTTATTTGAACCTACACCACCACTCTATAACTTCCAAAGTAATTCAGATATTTGGTTAAATTTTAAACCAGAATTTATTACAAATTTATTACAGCTGCACCAAATCAATTTACAGTTTATTAAATGGTTATTTACAAAATTACAAGCATAAGAAGATCGCCACGTATAGTTCGAAAACATCGAATTTTCCTGTAACATAGAATATTTTATTACACCACACCGCCTAGTGTAATAAACTCTATTTTAGTCAAGATGCATTGAGAAGGCTTCAATAGAGTAGCCTGCACAAGGAGGATGTGCACTTTCAACCCGGTCTTGAACTACAAGCATTAGAAAATTGCACTAAAAATGAAAAATATGAAAAATTCCTGAAACATAGAATAATTTATTACACCACACCGCCTAGTGTAATAAACTCTATTTTAGTCAAGATGCCTTGAGAATGCTTCAATAGAGTAGCCTGCACAAGGGGGATGTGCACTTTCAACCCGGTCTTGAACTACAAGCATTAGAAAATTGCACTACTTGTGCAGGCTACTCTATTGAAGCCTTCTCAAGGCATCTTGACTAAAATAGAGTTTATTACACTAGGCGGTGTGGTGTAATAAATTGTTCTATGTTGCGGGAATACTTAATATCTTTCGTTTTTAGTGCGATTTTCTAATGCTTGTAGTTCAAGACCGGGTTGAAAGTGCACATCCCCCTTGTGCAGGCTACTCTATTGAAGCATTCTCAAGGCATCTTGACTAAAATAGAGTTTATTACACTAGGCGGTGTGGTGTAATAAATTGTTCTATGTTGCGGGAATACTTAATATCTTTCGTTTTTAGTGCGATTTTCTAATGCTTGTAGTTCAAGACCGGGTTGAAAGTGCACATCCCCCTTGTGCAGGCTACTCTATTGAAGCATTCTCAAGGCATCTTGACTAAAATAGAGTTTATTACACTAGGCGGTGTGGTGTAATAAATTGTTCTATGTTGCGGGAATACTTAATATCTTTCGTTTTTAGTGCGATTTTCTAATGCTTGTAGTTCAAGACCGGGTTGAAAGTGCACATCCCCCTTGTGCAGGCTACTCTATTGAAGCATTCTCAAGGCATCTTGACTAAAATAGAGTTTATTACACTAGGCGGTGTGGTGTAATAAATTATTCTATGTTGCAGGAATTTTTCATATTTTTCATTTTTAGTGCAATTTTCTAAAGCTTGTAGTTCAAGACCGGGTTGAAAGTGCACATCCTCCTTGTGCAGGCTACTCTATTGAAGCCTTCTCAATGCATCTTGACTAAAATAGAGTTTATTACACTAGGCGGTGTGGTGTAATAAATTGTTCTATGTTGCAGGAATACTTAATATCTTTCGTTTTTAGTGCGATTTTCTAATGCTTGTAGTTCAAGACCGGGTTGAAAGTGCACATCCCCCTTGTGCAGGCTACTCTATTGAAGCATTCTCAAGGCATCTTGACTAAAATAGAGTTTATTACACTAGGCGGTGTGGTGTAATAAAATATTCTATGTTACAGGAAAATTCGATGTTTTCGAACTATACGTGGCGATCTTCTTATGCTTGTAATTTTGTAAATAACCATTTAATAAACTGTAAATTGATTTGGTGCAGCTGTAATAAATTTGTAATAAATTCTGGTTTAAAATTTAACCAAATATCTGAATTACTTTGGAAGTTATAGAGTGGTGGTGTAGGTTCAAATAAAACCTACACCAGCCCGCAATATCTCGGGAACGGCAAGTGTAATAAAATTGGGACTAACTGTAATAAATTGTAATAAATGTGTAAAAAATGATGTAAAATGTTTCATTGCGGCGGGCTGATTTGGCTGGTGCAAGTCCAAGCCACTCAATAAGTACACATTTAAATTTGCATTATACCGTCAACAGTTTGCACATTACACAACAGTCAATGTTGACACACCAGCACCACTTCTCTTCCGGCGCGCCGTTTGGTGACAGCTGACGAAATTAAGTTTAGCTTCGTGCCAACACCATCAACTCTGCTGACAATAAATTCATCAATAAAAATTGGTTAAACAAAAAAAATAGTGTCCCCACCTCTTCTTTGTGTGCTTCAAATATTTACCCTACGTCACTATAAATGGGTAGTACGCTCTTAAGCAAAGAACAATAATTGCGATACACGTCTACCCCCATCACTACCGCCATTCACATCGTTCAATTAAAAAGAAAAAACAAATTGCAGTACAACAGCATTAATTGCATAAAATGAAAGTGAACACTTACCGAGCGACCAGCGTCATCACGCATTGATTCAATTAACTCCAATAAAACGAGACAACGATGCCGCCAACGACAATGATGATGATAACGACAACAACGCCGAGGACGCACATCCCACTCCATGCAGTTTGGCCTCAATTCGCCTCACCATACACCGCACTTGTGGGCCGGGTTCATCGGCGAGCCCCTCTCGCACTGGAACTCCTTGGCGAAATCATTCGAGTTCGAAAGCGTTCCAATGACTCGAAATCTTCCCGGACTGTGAATGGCTGTGTTGAGTTTATTGCGCGTTGCTTCCGGCCGCATAGCGCCGCACCACACCTGGGCAAAGTTGAGGAAGAACAACTGGGAGCCTGTCATATTCAAGCCGGGCAGTGTTTCTGACTCCCGCTCAGTGTCACTGCTCTTTTTGATCCAATTCTGGTAGGCGTGAAACGCCTGCCTGATGCCGCCATTATCGGCGATATTCTCGCCCTGCGTGCTCTCCCCATTCAAGGCGATGCCTACTTCGCTGACAGTGTAGTTGCCGTATTGCGAGATCAGGCACCGCGCCCTCTCGTCAAAGCCCTGGATCGCCGAATCGGTCCACCACTTGTGAATGCTGCCATTGGCGTCGAACAGCCGCCCTTTGTCGTCGAAGCCGTGCGTCAGCTCGTGACCTATGACAACGCCTATCCCGCCAAAGTTAAGCGACCGCGGGAAGTGTCGATGGTAGAACGGCGGCTGTAGAATGCCCGCTGGGAACATAATTTGATTCTTGTTGCGGCTGTAGTACGCGTTCACAATTGCAGGCGGTGTCTGCCATGCGGTTTTGTTGACAGTCTCCTGCATTTTGTGCTGTTCCGTACGTGCCGTATGCCGGAGAACATTCAACGTGTTCTCAAAGTACTTATCTGGGTGGATATCGATCCCTTTGTACTTCTCGTTCAGTTCGTCTGGCATCAGAATGAAGTCGGGGTAGCCGATCTTCAGCGACATGGCGTTTACCTTTTCCTCGGCCAACTGTTTGGTAGTTAGGTCAATCCAGTCTGTAGTCTGGAGTATGTCGCGGAAGGCCTGCTGCAACTCGTGCGTCATTCGAAGCGTGTCCTCCTTGCTGTTCTCGTCGAAGTACTTTCGCACGAACATCGCCCCCAATGCCATTCCCATGTTCGAGTTCACCTGAGCGATGCATACCTTCCAGCGGGATGGACTTTCCTCGCGGCCAAAGAGCGCATGGAAAAACTTTTGCTTGGACTCTTCAAAGCGATCGTCCACGTTGTTGATCCGGTGACGGACGAAGCGCCAGAAAAGGTAGTTTGATATTATCCTCGGCTCCGTGTCTGCCAGAAGGCTGGTCAGTTCATTCATGAAGTCTAAGGCGAAGATTACCACATTTTCAGCCTCATCTATCGAGCGCTCTTGAACTATGCTCAGGTACCGCTTCCAGTCTATATCGGGCACAGCTTCGCTCAGCTCCTGTACACTCATCTTCTTATACAGCTTGGTCACGTTCACCCTTTCTTCAGCTGGTGACGTGATGGCCGCCAATTGGGACTCAAACGCAATCAGTTCTTCTGCGGCTCTAGCGGCGTCTTTTTGGCTGGCGCCCAGAAGGTGCATCACTGTTTTCATAAAATCCTGGTACGCCTTCAAATACTTCGTGTTGACATCCTCCAGGAAGTAATCGCGCGTTGGCAAACCCAGACTGGTTTGGTCGAAGTGAATGATGTTCTCGTTGGAGTTCTTCAGATCGGGGCCAACCCACTCGACCATCAGAATGTCGTTGTTGTACAGTCGCAGTTGTGCCGTTAAATTCAACCAATCAAAGCTATCCGGAGACCAACTGCTATCCAAAACTGGCCATCCTCCGAGGGATTTGATAAGTTCAAGCAGCGGTTTGATGCCGCGCTTTTCCAGCAACTGGTTGTTGGTGCACGACTGGTAGAGCATCTTGGCCTTTGCTTCAGCATCAGACTCATCTGAAACGCTTGACCGACGGGATAACCGATCTGATCGGTTCTCAGGATAGTCTACCTGCACATCGCGCTTGTACCTATCGAGAAGCGTTTCCAGGATCTTGCGTCGTTTGATTATATGCTTTCGGAGCAGAGTTGACTTTAGCACCTCTGTCAAAACCTCCCGTGTCTCGAGGCCGGGCGAGACAATATCAGACTTGGCTTCGGGGTCTTGGTAGTAGTTGTTGCTCACCTGAAACACTTCAGGCTTTGGGCTGGATTGTTGCAACAACTGTTCAAGGACTACGTCCAAGTTCTCCCTCAACATTTCGAACGTGTCAAAGCCTGCCTTGTCCTTCGGTATGGGATTGGTTTTCTCCCAGTTGCCACAAGCGTACTTGTAGAAGTCGTTGCAGGGATCAACACTGGTGTCCATGTAGCGCAGCATAGTCTCCGCTTGAGCCCGACGAATGTCATCCTTGGAGTCTTGCGCATTCCATATAAAATGCAGGCCCATCGAAGCTTCTTGACCCTTTTCCGTGTCGGGCTTTCGATGAGACTCATGCAATTGCGCTAGGTTGTGAAAACTTTGATTCGATGCACGCTTCGAGCGACTCGAATAAATAGGCTCGAATCCGAAATCCAGGCACTCCCTCGGTATTGCTGCAGTATCCCTGGGAATAAACGATGTTCGCGAGTCTCGCATAAGATCCCGATCCTCTATGTCCTGCGCCTCGGTAAAACCAAACTTCAGCGACATGCAACGCGACACCCGATCGACTTCATCCAAATCCGACTGCAACAAGTAGTCATCGTACCGCATCTGCCTGCTGTCGATGGTCTTCTGCAAGTTCAGCGCGTACATCATGCCGTCCATCCTCATCAACAAGATTAGAACCAGCGTAATTGGCAGCATGATCACTGGAAGAATGATTAAAAATTTACAACAAGTAAAACCAGGACACCACTGAACGCGACCGGTCTTTCGGTTGACTCCGAGCTGACAGATGCACTGATCGTTGCTCATCGAATCGCTATCACTGATCTTTTTGATATTCAATTGCTTTCCCTTGGGCGTTTTCATTGTTTCTAATTTTAACTAAGAACTCTATCATCTAGACTGAATACTCAAAGAGATATCCTAAGACTGAGATCTGTCTATCGGTCTTCGTGGCTGTAGTGATCGCGCGCGTATTTCATACTGAAAAAGAAATCAGTGCGCGATTTTCATGGAAAATAGCAGAGATGCTCTTGCGCTCATATGCCTCTTTTGGTTGATTGTCCATTTAAGTTTCGTATATATTGATGTCACTTCGTCATAAATAGCCCCGCACTCGTGTGGCACTTAGTTATGTGCTGATGCTGACAGTGACAACCGAGAACCGACTATAACTAAACAACGCCGCGGATGGCCACTCAGAGGGTAGAAGAAATCATCAACTAAACGGCAACAAATTTGAACTCGTTGAACCAATTTAAGTTAATTCTGAGTGAGTACACATATGAATTTTGGTTTCCTAATGGATTCGTATTGTTGTGGAAGAATATATGAGGGTATAGATAGATAGGTACACTGCGTAGTTAAGCTTTGATTTAGAGTGGCTACCCTGGATAATGCCAGCGAAGGTGAGTCAATTTGTGAATTTTTAAGGTCATTTGAGGGCCGTGATGATCTATTGTTGGCCTAAAATTTATTACAACTTCATGTTGAGCTAGCATGCATGGTATTTGACCTTATATGGGGGTTACATAGGGCCTCTGAACTATACATGGAGCAACGGACGCATGTTTGTCCTCGATTAATTCTCTGGCGGACACATTTTTTACTTAAACAAGTTCATAATACTATATGGGCGGAGATTAGGTAAAAAGATCGGCTTGCAAACATCCACATGGCAGTATACAACTCCGAACAGTTCGAAAATAAGATATTTTCACTATTCTCACAAAGTTTTCGATGACCCTACTCTAAGGATACTCTACGCATCAGGAGTTTGTAGAAACTCGCTACAATACAGACACCCAACACTTAACCACGAATGCAACACTCTTCCAAACCGTATTACAGTACAGAACGAGCGTATGTACCCAGGGCCCGATTTAGGGGGGGGCAAGCTGGGCAATTGCCCAGAGCGGCAAAAATGAAGGGCGGCAAATTTGCTACCTACTCAAAAGGTAGTTTACGCCGAATAATAATTTCTGAATTGGTAACACTCTTCGTTTCAGTACGTTTCACGGGGGTTCCCCAAAATGACTGCAGACTGGCTTACTCCGAACGTATGACAATTTTCTTTACTTTATGCTTGACACCAGCTTTCGTCCTGTCGCATGCGTTTGCACATCCAGTACTCCGAATGTTTGACTTCGAGTACATCTTCGAGAACTCACGTTCAGATGAGTATTTTACTCAAGTAGTTGAAGACGCCAAAGTCTTGGCCACTGAAATCGACTGCGAAATTTCAGATTTTGAAAATATGCCTAAACATCGTGTGCGCTCCAAAAAGAGACAGTTTGGCTACGAGTGTGATGATGAACCAATAATTGATCCCCGTCAAAAATATAAGGTCGAAGTATTTTTTCATATCTTCGATACAGCTGTAAACTCCTTAGAGTTAAGGTTTTCTCAGATTGCTGAGCATAGCAAACATTTTGCTTTTTTATATAACATATATGCTTTAAGAGAAATGCCAAAAAATGAATTATTGGAACATTGCAAAAACCTCGAGGCTATATTAACCCACGAGGACTCATCGGATGTAAATGGATTAGAGTTATCAGAGGAATTATCAGTTTTATGTTCAATTTTAAATAGTAGTTTGTCTCCTCAAGAGGTTTTAAAACTTATAACCGATTTAAGATTTGGTCCAAATGTAAGTATTGCGCTAAGAATGCTTTTGACTTTGCCAGTAACGGTTGCAAGTGGTGAAAGAAGTTTTTCCAAACTAAAAATAATAAAAAATTATCTTCGGTCTACCATGACTCAAAAAAGACTATCTGGATTGGCTATGATTTCGATAGAGCACAAGATTTGCGACAGTTTGAATTTAGTAGATATTGTAAAAGATTTTTCAGAACAAAAGGTACGAAAAAAATTGTTTTAGAGTAGCTGCGAACCTAGTTAGAGTTTAATATTCTAAAAAAAAATGGTTTTATTCAAGTAGTTTATTTTTAGGAATACCTACCTACATGCTCCATGAGTCTAAATATACCTTCAACTATAATTACTTTATGTTTGCTTTAATGTCTTTTTAATCATATTAAAAAAAAAATGTTTGAATGGATATACATAATTGAATTAAATTGGAAAAAAAAAAAAATTTATGTTTTTCATTGAGCAGAAGGAAAAATAAAAGGTAAATACCTAAACATTAAAAAATTCTGAAAGTATTGTTTATGTTACATTAATCTTAACCACCTATACCTATAATATTTTTTCTTTCTATAACTGCTTGTAAGTTATGACTTACAGCCGCGGCTTAAGGGCGGCAAAAACTATTTTTGCCCAGAGCGGCGAAATAGCTAGGTCGGGCCCTGTATGTACCTACAACATAAAATGAGCAAATGGGTATTTTACCATGAGAATGATAAATAAGGTCTAACTGTCAAAAAATAAATAAATTAGGCCTTACTAATAATCCTTTTTAACCTTCACCTTATATATTTTTAGATCACATTGTAGAATTTTGTACGGAAAATTGCGCCATTGTGAGCTCGAAAAATTTAGCCTGAATACTAAAAATGATTATAAGTATCGCCGATTGTATTGACATCTGTCATCTTAGTCATTGGGTAAATTCAAAACATAGTTGTCATAGACTAGACTAGATGACTAGATGTAACATGAACGCAAGAACTAGATTGGTCTGGTACGTCACTTTTCCTATACGCCATCCACATATGCGAACTGTCAACTTAGTACTCAGTCACGAATTTCTTGACTATATTCGTCGGCTACCCCTCCATAAACGTCAACTGACACATCTGCCCATATGTGACCGATCTAGGCCAATCAAAAATAAGGTACATTAAATCAGCCACCTGTCAGACTTACGACACTAGGTACTTGAACTTCCCCATTAAGTCAACTAGATTGGTTTGGACTAGATGAACGTAAAAACTAGATTCCACGGTAACCTAGCTTTTGCTATCTCAGCCACGTACCCGAAATGTCAACTAAGTACTCCTACTCAGTCACGAAATTCTTGACTGGATTTGTCGGCTATTGATCTATAAACGTCAATTGCCAGTCCATGGCAATAATAACGGAAACACATTCAGCGATGCTAATAATCATTTTTAGTATCCAGGCTAAATTTTACGAACCCACAATGGCGAACATTTTTCATACAAAATTGCATACTGTGACCTACAAAACTATCTAAGGTGAAGGTTAAAAATTATTATTATTAAGGCCCATCAAGTCAGCCAGCTGTCAGACTAACTAATCTAGATTCTTGCAAATCCCATACCACACGTCATACGATACGATGAAATAAGTGAGAAATTTCGTTCCAATAAAATATGCTGGGTAGTTGTAGTAGACTATTTTCCGCACACAATATTTATTGTCAGAGACATTAATTGCTCGTGAAAAGTTAGTTGACATGCTTATTTTTTTATTGTATGGCAGCCGAGAGTTGTAAAAATAAGACAAATAAATAACTACTATACTGAGAATATGTCAGCAGAGAGGGTTTTCTGTCTACATTTTTTTGCAATTGGTTTGTGAATAGTGCACAAATAAGTGTATTCACAATTATAGTCCATGTCTTCTTTATATTCACTCTTTCATCCGCTGAATGAATTGATTTTACATATATAAAGAAAAGAATAGGTATTCTACTGGCGTACAATAGTATCGAATACGACATAATTTTCGTTTATAAAATAAAAATTACAAAATTGTCACCAATATTATGTTTTGTAGCTAATGGAATTCTTCACAGACAATTTTCAGCTGTCTTTTCGCAGACGCTTTGCTGTGCGGAAACCATCGGAGAATTTTATTTCGCAAACAGCAGTGTTCTGCGCCTCTCCAATTTTTTCCCCGCCACCTTGCTAAACATTCGCTAAATTCAAAGCGGAAAAAAAATTAAAAAAATGTTTCTAAATCACTTTCTGAATCCACTTGGTCTGTCAAAATTAAGTTGTTTCGGAAAATGTATTTTTCATTCGATCGCTAGTTTTAATTTGTTGGAAACTTTTTGTACCGCTCTGTTGTATGGCGGCTTAATCTTATCGAAAACGGCGTATTATTCTTTAGCCATGTTCAACGCATTTACATGTTATTTTGAAAATGGCCGATCAGAAAATGCATATTTTCTTGTGTTATAAACCGACTAACTAAAGGGCCTAAACCATAAAACTCTCCGAATCCGTTGCATTATTAAAGCATTCAATGGAAATAACAGTCACATATCCACTGCACAAAATTGTTTTTGCTAAATTATTCCACCAATAATCTTAATGTGTAAGCCTTCAGTAAATAAATGAACTAACAAAATGAAATAACAATAAGCTATCATCTACGCTTTAATGTTTCCACTTACCAACTACCAATGAATGAGCTTTATTTCTATTCATTTCATGAACTTGGTCCATGACAGTGGAGACGTTCAAGTATCTGGTTGGTTGGTATGTTAAAGTGGCCGTAAATTCCCTGTAACCGGACAAGGGAAGAAACAAATAACGCATGAGCGCCGTTTTGAAACCACAACTAGCGGAACCAGAAGATAAAAGGGAGAGAAGAATGTTACGGGAGCTCAAAACCAGCCTGTGGAGCTTAGAAATTTAATGATTCTATTGAAGTGGATATCTTGAGTGGCCGATAGGTCAACATAGAAGGGATTTCCTAGTGCACTATGTCTGATTTTGACCAGAGCCGGACATTCACAAAGAAGGTTGAAAACCGTTTCACTCTTGTGAGTCTGGCGACATCTACACGCGTTCTGGCTATGAAGTTATAAGCTCTGGCATCATCGTAGGTTGGCCAAATCTTGCTTGAAAAGACACAATTAGTCAGGTTTACGCACCTCGTCTCCGCTCTATGGGTGAAGTGCAGGAGGATTTCTCTCCTAGTGTATCCCACCGGAAGGAATACCTCATCCGCATGAGACGCGCATTGAACAGATGCACGTCTGGCAAGTTCAATCGGCTCTTTAATTCCCCTTTATGTTCCTATGGCCACAGACGAGAGTGATTTCAAACCGTTGACTCGCCCTGGTCAGTAACTCCCTGGCAGCCTGACTGTGGACGAAGATACCTATTTTTTCTGGGTGTTTCTAAGCAGTCTACAAACCTCCTTAATTGCCAGTACTTCGCCACTTCAAAGCTAATTTTAGAACCATCTGTGAAGATGGGTATGTCGAAGTTGTTAACGACCGCGTATCTAGTTTAGACAGCTGACTGACTTGATGTATCTCAGTTTTGATTGGCCAAGATCGATCACATGGGCAGCTGTGTCAGTTGACGTTTATGGAGTGGTAGCCGACGAATCTAGTTAAGAAATTCGTGATTGAGTACTAAGTTGACAGTTCGCATACGTGGCTGACGTAGAAAAAGTGACGTTCAGACCAATCTATAGTTTTAACGTTCAGGTTACAACTTTTCCAGACTAGTCTAGTCGACTGAAAACAACTAAGCTTTCGAATGTGCCCAATAACTCTTCTTCTCATTTTCTCATTTTCATCAATTTGTGGAAACTGTCCAAGGACTCAACAATGCAGTATACCCCAGGTTCCAAGTTTATCTATTTTAACAGCGATAGCGATTGCATATTTAGTTAGTTATAGTTCGCCGCCAAGAAGGCGTTTGTTTGTGTAAATTGAAGAGCCACAACTTGTGAGGGGAGCAGTTTTGTGCGCAATAACAGTCGTTGATAGCAAAACCAACCGCAGTCTTCTTCATTGTTAACTTATGGAGTTTTCGATTAAAGAAAATAACTGCTATGGTCGAGGTTATGTTTCAAGTAAAGTGTATATTCTATTCATTGAATAGAGCAATTCTGAAATAACGTTAAAAGGAGCAATTCTCACGGATATTTAATGAAAAACGCCATTGGTTATTTTTCCCTCCCTCGAACTGTCAGAACCATCGACATGCTATACATGAACAATGGACTGCTAGTGAAATGTCAGTTTTTTGTTCAGTGCGGCGAAAGTATGAAACCAATGCGCGCCATTGCTATTTTTTACATAGCACACAGTGCCATCCATTGTAGAAACATTGCAACTGCCCAAAATAACGGTTTATATTCAAATAATTTCCAACTTTCTACAACGGATGGCATATTTAACACTTACGCAAATTCACACGAATTGCTTGATGACAGTTGAGTGTTTCCGTTTATCTCCACGGTGAACCAAAAGAGCTAGTGCTTATGTTTGCTTTAACGAAAAATTGGCTGCTAGCAATCCATGTATAGTATGTCAATGGTCAGAACTGTTAACGCTGTAGTTAAAATAGTTAACAACGGTGCAATTTGGAATGCACCGCAGATAGAAGAATAAAAAGTTGAGTGGCATATGCATCGCTTATAAGCCATTTGCACTTTCTATAAGTAGGTAGGTGTGTTTTATATCTATCTGTCAGTAGAAACGTTGCCGCAAGGGAAGTCCGGTAAGGAGTCATTTGGAAGGGAAAAAAACACTTCCTTTCCAGATATAAGTACCGATTCTCCTAACTACATCTTGATCATCTGTTTTGAAACTATTCGGGCGAAAAAAAGAAACATTTTCAATACGCAGAAGAATCTATTACATGTTTGTTGTGGACCGCACCGAATAGGCGTTTTTCTTTTTTAGTTCAGTGCAGAACCTGAACTGTTATACAAAAAGTTCGTGTTTCTTTTTTAGCTCAGAGACTTCAGAGCTCAAATTTGTGTTTCTTTTTTCGTTCAGAGAATGATCAGAGCGCGCTCTATGAGCTCAGAATATATTGACTGAGCAGCCTGATTAAAAAGCTGATTACACATATAGGTACATTCATAATGCTCGCGCTCAGCTCTGAACTAAAAAAGAAAAACGCCCAATGTAGGTGCACATCGGACGGAGCTGTCAAGTAGCGTACAACCGCAATTAAAAAATAAAAGGCGCAGTCGCGGCTTTAACATATTCTCGAGAAGTTTCCCGTGTCCGGCGTGCATGAACAGTGCACACTTCATTAATTAAATTAACAACACCTACCTAGCTGAGGGCTTGATGTGGGCACGGAAAGCTGCCTGGAAACCAGAGTAGGTATCAATGTATCATCACATCATTGATAATGGATAATATAATAATTCTACACGTGCAAAAGACCTCTTCGCTTCTCCAGCATTTATTTCTGTTCAAATGAATCGATTATTCAATGCAACTATTCTACTATGGTATTTCGAAATTAAATATTCAATGGCTCTGCAATTATACGCCTGCCAGTCATTCTTATTAACATTATGATGTCGATGGCTATAATCATGGCAGTGGATTTCCATTTCCATGATGATGAACAAATGCAAATACAAGCAAAGCGCAATTATTCAGAGAAACTCTCTCTGCATACTTGTAGCCTTTAAAAAAATACTTACGTATATACACATGCATTATATGTAAATATAACGCCAGAGCAAATTTTCAAACAGAAACGCTACAAGCGGATTACGAAGTGTATTACAGCGGAATCCACTTGAATTCAACTGGGACAATTTAATTAATACATTGGCGCGGTGTGTGCCGTGTCTTTGAGCAATTTAAGGAACGTAAAACTTGCAAGGTGACAAAATGACCTAACTTCTCCTTTGCGAATTATGATAATGGGAAACGAGTGGAAGTAATTCACAGGACTCATGTCAATTTAATCAGATTATCGCCAAGCAAAGGTTGCTTGCAAAATATTATACGCCTCGAAGAGGGAGGCTTAATTAATTAATTATACAAAAACGACATTAAGTACATGAGCTTAAGAGCATATTTAGAGTAATGTGCACAAACACAGAGAATTTGTAATTAGTAATAATGCGAATGCGTAGGTAGCTATACGTTTAGTGATAAGCAGGGTTATGGTGGGGATTGGAAATATATTGTACAAGTCCAATGGCCTTTATTCAATCAATTTAAACAGATTCGGCCTTACCACTTTAACAACTTTAGTCTGTCAGCTTACGCGTAGACTCAACACTTTCGAATATCCCTGTTCCAATAAACAATTATAGTAGTTAATGTTGAGAAAGACATGTTTATCGCGGGCATTAGATGAATAAATCCTTTAATCCTTAAATCATTTTGAAGAGGAGTGTTGCCCATTTTATTTATTCGTTGGAATAGAATAATGAGATGATTCGAAAGCACGTTGCAAGAGCGATGGCCAGTGACAACAACCTGATCACAGGGGCTTATAACCCCAATTTAATGTACCACGAGAGTACGCTTCGGCCTGGCTTTATCCCGCCTGAGGCATTTCTCCATGCAGCCATGAAAGGATTAGTGCCGACAAGAGATGGTGTGCCGGTAATATACCAAAGCCATCGCGACGCGATGGATAAGCGGCTCATCCACGACGAGAACGCCGCCAATGCTAAAGAGCTCCTCCGATTTAGTACCGCAATTGCGGATCGGATACAGATGAGAGTGGATACGTCCTCACGGACCGGTGCGATACTTATGTAACATCCTTCTTAGTTTTAAGCTAGATTTAAGTCAACATGAACAAGTGCTTCCGAGGCTTGACCGACGACCGCGAGGCAACCATAGACGCGATTATGATGGTGACCAAACGAAAAGATTGCTAACCGCCATGCAAAATCACAATAATTTAGTGATTTGCTAAAATTTAATAATAATATATCGGCGCAGTGGCTTAGTGGTAGTGCGTTGGGCTACTAAGCGAGGGGTCCCAGGTTCGAATCCCGAAAGGGCCAAATTACATCTTAAGGTTTTTTCCACTGCGCCACCTCTCGCGAACGTCTGACAAACATCCGAGAGTAAAACTGTCATGAATGAGCTTCTCAATTAGCCGTTTGGATTTGGCGTAAAATTGTAGATCCCTTCTATTCCCAAGCTAGGCCTTGGGTCCCATAGACCTGCCGCGCCAAAATATTTATTTTTTTATCTACTAATAAAAATGAATTAAAAAGTACAAGTAAGATATTTGTCAACGTATTTTTGATTAAATGAAATGGTTAATGGTTGGCTTTTTGAGTTGGTTGATGTCGCTTATAAGATTTTATGTGCCGTGTTGTGTGAACGCCTGAAGCCTTTCCTAAACAACCTGATTGGTCCATATCAGTGTAGCTTTAGGCCACGAAATAGCACCATCGCCCAAATATTTACGCCGCGGTGTAGATCTTTGAGAGAACACTGGAAAGTCAATACGCACCATACTTTCATCGATTTTAAGGCGGCTTATGACAGTATTTATACGGACGAGCTATACAGAGCAATAATTTCTAGTTTTTACATCCCTTGCAAACTCATCCGTTTGTTCTTGATGACGATGGAGAATGCACGCTGCTCCACCAAGGTCGGTAAAGAACTCATCGAGAGCTTCGGGGTCAAAAAAAGATTGAGACAAGGCGATGCGCTGTCATGTTTCTTCTTCAACATCGTTCTTGAAAGAATAGTGTAAAATTCAAACGCCAACACCAGAGGCACGATCTTTCAAAGGTCCGTCAAATTACTCGCGTACGCCAACGACATTGACATACTGAGGTTAAACGTAGAATAACTTTTGTCAATCGCTGTTTCTTTGGGCAAAAAAGGAAATTGAGTAGCAAAGCCCTCTCTCGAACAACTGAAGTGACCCTTTAAAAGACCCTAATTGTCCCAGTCCCAGAATGCTCCAGTTCGGAAGATCTTCAAATCCCCACCCAAGAGACGGCGCGGTAGAGGAAGACCGCGACTCAGGTGGCAGGTGGCGCACATAAGTAGAAGGTGACCAAATCAAAATCTTGTCGGTTTCTAAGCTTTCAGAATTAATTTGAGTTTAAGCTATATAATTTATTCAATACTTAAAAGACCAAATTGTACTAATTCTTACACTTCTCATTACTTTTCCAAGCAGTGTATCGTTGCTTTGAAAATTGAAATTCAAAGACAAAAGCGATAGGTTCTTAAAACGCTTATGGCTACGAATTCAAGATATCCTAATAAACTATGAAAGGTGACCCGTCTATTAACTACTTTGAAAGTGATCTTATTAAGGAACAAATGCACCTAAATTAATAGTGAATTATTACAAAACAAAGGAAGGCGCAGTACAAATAGTAGATACCGAAAATCGTTTCAGATCGAAGGATAGGGCATTTCTGATTTGCTTTGCATATTGATATTACTGTTGGTCGAATTTAATTGTAATTATTTATGCATTATATTCATTTTTTGAGAGTAAAAGGGAAATGTATACTTTACTAAAACTCGCCGTCAAATAATTATCGACATAAGTGGGTTTTCGGCAACACTCCCTCTTACCACTTCATCCAGTTCATTGGAACATCTTGGGCACTTTCCGTGCTCAACAAAACCAACAATCAACGACGAATAGAGCTTTCAGACTGTGCTTGTTGGCCACGATGTTTCCGACGATGTGCAGGTTGATTTAACACATAAGTATAGTCCGTCCCATAAAAGAAGAAAGATCCCAACATGCGCAGTAGCAATTTATTTAAGGGAAATTTTCTCTTTTAAGGTATTTTTGATCGCATGAAATTGTTAATGCTTTTCTCTACTTTATCTTATTTGCAGCGATATTGGAAGACGTAATTGTGCGTGCCCATGCACAAAGTACAACGGAAATTCCATTTCAACCCTTTTTAATACTTTCTCAAAACTCTGGCTTCCATTACTAAACACGTATTTGAGAAGTGCAACACCCAGCAAATTTCCCTTTTCTTTGGGGTGGGTAAATGTGTATCTATTGCATGCGCCAACGAAGGTTCTGTGTGGACAATCAGTCATGCCTCGATCGTCGATCGAGAGAGATGTTTTCGCAAGCAGGGGTATGCTTGTTGTATGAAATGCGCACACATTTTTTTTAGCTGTAGTTTTTGTTGGAAAAGTAGTTTTGTTGTCGCTAAGAGAATAAAATGCCTGATGTGAAGAGACCTGCGCAAGATATTTTCAGGTACTTTGGGACGGGCTATACAAACTGAACGACTATTTTCAACGTACAGCGTCACTAGATGGCGCACCCCTTACCTTGCTGCGCTTTTCCATTCTGAGATTTTTCACTAAGCTTGTGCCTTGGCTTATTCTGTAACTGTTTTTCTTCACTAAACAGACCAATTTCTGAACAAAGCCAAGAACGATTTTTAACGCTTGTTATAATATGTCACCTTCATACCTATGTAAAATGGTATGCATTTATCATGCTTCTTGACGTCGCGTTTATTTCGAAAACTTATTAAGGTGTTCGGCGCCTTGTTAAACACAACAAATACAATAGAAATGTACGTTTTCCTTTTTACTTTAAAATAAAATTTAACTGACTTAGCTACACACACAAGTTCTAGGTAAAGGCAAACTCATTTAGTGGTTTTATTATGGACTAGCTGACCTGAGCTCGCCTTGTTCGCCAGTCTGACACTTTCCAAATTTAAAAACAAAATAAAAAGGGTTATAGAAACCCATCCGCGAAATTTTCCGATAGAAAAAGAATGCACAAACAGGTTCCTCCAATGAAAGCTGGAAAAATCCAACGATCTAGCTTCAATCGAACATTCTACTTCTTTAAACCGTATATAATTAATAGGTTAATGCTTATTGTTCAACTTCAGGATAACGTACAAAGATGATTTATATCTTAAAATCATAAAGCCAAGAGCTAGAAAGCATTTGAGAATTACAACTTTTCTTAGATATCAGCTTAGATCTCCTATTCTCGACAATTTTCAATGCAACTGTGAAAACCGAAATCAATTTCGTGCAGTACTTTTTTAATCTTTTCCGGGCAAATATCTTACAGCCGAAAAAAAAGGTTCAGTTTTGTTAAAGTAAGGATATCCTTACTTATGCAGTTAAATAGTATTTTACTGTATTTTTCTTTTTTTCTACCCGGCCGAATAAAAAGCTGATTACACAGCCATGCATACACTACACAAGTATGTGTTTCATAAACACATCTAAACGATCTGAGCACGTTCGGTTCAGAACGCTCACATAGTTAAATTTTCGATACTGTGTTTTTGTTGTATAGCTCGGTAAAAGTCGAGCTTCATTCGACATTCTCCTAGTTCCCTCTTGCTTAAAGTGAATGGCGCTAAAAGCAGTTTACAAGTATATAAACATAAACCGTCACTTCTAATTGAGGTAAATGCATTTTGTAAATCTTTAAAGTGTCAGGATTCAATATGTGATGTTCCTACGTTGGTATATCGGTTAGCCAGCCATCACTGAATGGCGTTTGCATCATGAAGTGAGACAAATCCTTAACTCTGTTTAAAGCGATCGATAGAAGACCTCTTTAAACGTATGTTTAGAAAGTTTGATACACAACGGAAGATGGCTGGGACACGCTTTGATTCAATCAAGGGGGAGGTATGCGCTTGATGCGAACCCCACCTCAGCTGGCGCGCACAGTTAAACAGCCTACAAATCGGTCTTTAAAACTTGATAAACATGTGAGTAAAGTAAGGGCGCGGGGACATAAGTCAAAATTTTTAATTTTATGACTTATGTCCCACATCATCGGGACACACAGCTTTTTTTCTGAGCGAAGGAATGAACTTAACATTTTTAACATAAAAAACGAAACGAACTAAACCAATATAACAGAGCATTAAACGTGTTTGACTGGCTATACATTCTTGTTGCGTGCTCTTCGGGGAAAATTGTATAAGCTTATCAAAAAATAATAAATGTTAGGTAGGACAAAAGGCCCAACGCTTTTTCTTGGGACTTATGTCCCATTTAAGAAAGACTTATGTACGTGTATCAACTATCTTGTTGTTCATTGTCATTTGAAGAGAGGTACCTACATTTATGTACATCGGCTAACAAGTTCAAAGCAGATATTGTCCGTTAATGTGTTTGCTTACAAAATAAGAAAAAAAAACCCTCAATAATATTGTTCAAGTTTTGTTTATGTTGCTAATCTACATTTAGTTGACCTTTGGCTATACATTGTACACCATATCAGTTCTAAAATCAACTCTATCACAAAACATACGCAGCTCTAAGTATAACAAATGATTTGTATCTAACGTCATTCTTAATTAAGAAGCAAATGCGCCCTAAATCAGAAGACAAACACCTAAGCGCCCATTTATGAAAAAAACGAAACCCAGCTCAATGAATATCAAAAAAGCAATCAGTCTTGCACTTGAAAACATTAATTTGTCACCCGATTAGACCAGTTAACACCCTCATTAGAGGCAGTACTTGGAAACTTACCCCAATAGCTGAATGGTAGCAGAAAAAGTTAGCACGTCCGTCCCGGAATAGCTCTCAAAAGTTATTCTTCTTTGCACACTATTGTGTATAGTAAACTTTAAGACACACTCTCGTTACTAGCGACTTTAAAATTACACTAAATCACTGCACTTGCACTCAGACTACTGGCGGATCTTCTTCTAAACATGCACTGCAAATCTGGCACTTGATGTCGACCGCTTGCCGCTCGAATGTAAGGGCGGCAAAGCAATAAAATTCCAAGGAATGATGTTTGATTAATTCAAATTTTATATTCGTTTGCAATTTTTTTTTGTGTAAATCCCGACTGCCTCTACTGAATATAGTTTGCTCTACACTAAAGTAGTATTTTATTTGCAGTGCTGAGCTGACATGAATTTAACGTACCTACACGGAATCTGTTCTTTTTTTATTACACGAAGGACTCAAGCAAATTTAAATGGTTAACCGTCCTTTAGGACTGTTGTCCGCGATAAAACAAGTACTAAAACGGTGGTCACACGTAAGCTGTAATACTTTTATGACTGACGTGTGTATTCGGCTTACAGAGGGATTTTGGACACTTCAACCCGCATAAGGGAGCAATTGTCAACCCGTGATAATGTAACAGCAATGAGAGCAACCAGAGCCGGAAGACCTAATTGCGTTTGCTGACCCCTCCGATGTGGTGTCGTAATCATTTTTTGTTGCATACACATCCGAGTTAAAGTGGCACTTCGTGTATACTTTGGACAGCTTGCTTCATTAGAATTCATCGGGTAGGTGATGTGGTTTTTGTTCCTATTTTAATGTTTTTATAGACACAATAACAGATTTTTTTGTAATGAAAAGCGTTCACGACTATATTAGAAGATGGAATCAAATTCCCGGAATGGTAGAGGGGAAGATGGTGCAAATCGTGTATAAATTGCTAAAGCATCTATGGTTGGAGTTTTCAACGGACAACGGATTTACCTAATCTGATAAATTGAGCTGACGTAGATTTATTAATTCATTTTAGCCACCGTGAAGCGGAAACGATACTGATAAAAAGTTTTACGTTGGTTCATTCAATTTAGACCTTGTAAATAGGTGTGTCAAAGGGGGGTAACCTCGTTAGGGGTTACAATACTCTGCAAGAAGCCACTGAAGTTCACAGATTTCGATAAGATTATTTTACAAAGCAGTAAAGCCAAACGCAGGTAAAAGAAGATGGGTAAGGTTGACGGTGCATTAATTTTTATTTATTTTCCTATTCACTTAGGTGACGGTACAGTCCGAGGTGAACATAGGGCTCAACCAATAATATTTTCTAGTTAGCGCGGTATTAATAGCTACAAGCCTCCAGTTGCGCACTCAAGTTCGGTGAAGTTTGCACCACCTAAAGCCAAGTTCTTCCTCTACTGCGTTGTACCTCTAGATTGGCGTCAAAGGCTCTACGGGTTGGAGAACTTGTGTCCATTTGCTCTATAATATGTCCAAGCCGTGTTATACGACCGATACCTAGTTTTCTGACTCGGTCCACCTCACTGTATAGCTCGTATGGTTTGTCATTGAAAACATTTGGAACCGGCAGTTTTACGAGGAAATTTTCTCGAGGATATATTCATCCGCCTTAGATAAAGCCGAAGCTTTAGCTTCATAAGGAAGGACTGGGATGAACAATGTCTTGTACTGAATTTCCTTAGCTCATCTGCATTTACTACTAAATTGACTTTTCAGCCCAACGAAACAGGAATTGACAAGAGTTATCTTTGTTAAATTTCTACTGCAAATGCTGCCGATTGTGATGTTCTGCCCAATTAGTCGACGTTGAGTGTCCTTTCTTGTTGCATGTACGTGGATGAAAAAGGGCTCCTACTACAGCCACGCGGCTCTGTTCATGCGATCAATCTGAGCCAATTAAAGCTCAGTCATACCAAGGCTGCCTACATAGTATAAACAATATAGTACCTGATTGCTGATGGCAATACACCTAATGCGGTAATTCGACTCCATCTCTTCATCCATCCATGTTTTAAAACGGAAATTTCGTAAGTTTAATGATTCGTAATATCTTGGACAATAATTCTAAACAAGTTAATTGACGAATCTTCTAAAAAGTCTTCCGAGATATTGGAAACCAGAAACAATTTTTGTGCCTTCCAAAATTTCCGAAGGGAATTTTCATTTCTAAATATGTATATCACTTTTTTCAAAATAATTCTCTTGCACCAGCAGTTATATATCTTTTGTTTGTCCTTAAAAGACGGCAACTTCTTGTGATCCCAACTTGTTTCATAGCCATTAGCAAGGCTATCAGTATTTCAATTCCGTACCAAAAAGCCTGATTTGGTCACACTGCCAACTGTGTGTTGCACTCGCCAAAGACAAGTGAAAGCTGAATTTTAAAATTAAAATTCTAAACATAAACCCCAGCCTGGCGCGTCTAATAACATTTCCGTACATCGATCTGAATCTGAACTAGTAGCAGCGTAGTAGTAGTGAATGTTAGTACGTAATACCCCATTAAGGACTATACCACGGCCAATATATTGAATCGGCCCCATTAGTTTAACTAAAAAATATAAACTTGAATGCAAGCGTATAATTTGGACTGGTAATCGCTCTGCTATCAGTACCTACTATGGGCGCAAGTCGTATGAAAGTACCCTTTTAAAAATTTCGCTCCGACCATAAACTGCAAAAATCCAGTGAACGTTACTTAATCCAGATGATCTAAGTGACATCTGAGCTAATGATGTAGAAATTGCATCCTGCTCACAGTCAATTTTTTGATGTAATTTACCCGTTAACTAAACAATTGCCGTCTTCGAAAGTGCTTTCGTTAATAGTTTGTGTGCTTACTATGTAATCTATCTAGTTGCAATGATTTTTAGTCTTCGAGATCTTCTGTAGACATGATTTTTCTCCCATTGTCGTAGCTTGAGTCCGCAGACCTTCGAGTTTCCACCTGGGGTCCGCATGATATCATACTTGATCATCGGTTGTGCAAGGTGGACTCCCTGCAAACTCATATCACATACGAGTAAGAGTAACAAGTTCTTGCTGCACTGCATAGCCCTTTTTAAGGACATTGTCGGATGTCGCATACAACACAATCTACGACAACAAAAAGCGACAAAACTCAGAGGAATCATTTCCAATTTTATTTGTCCAACTACCTTCGGTTCGAGTCTTCGAATTTTTACCCAGAACTCACTAAATAAAAGAAAAATTAAAAATTTTGTTATTTCAACAGTTCCATTGGGTTTATATTTTCGTTATCATTACTCCACAAAAACATAGCCAAAGTACGCAAATCTATTTAATTGGGTTGCTAGATATTGTGACCACATCGAAGAAAACAAAAAAATTAAATACAATATTGATTGCGTTTTCCAATTATTATTATCGTTTCGTTTAAGTTTCTGCTTTTTTATAATAATCTAAAAGGAATTAATGAGTTCGTTACGTTATATTAATGCATTTATGAGTTCAAGTCTCTTTCGCATGTCCTGTATGCTACACCAATTCCGAATCCAGTTCCCATTATCACGGGCCAAGCTCGCCTCTTGAAGAAGAGCAAGGAAAACACTGCACCCAGTGCTAATCCACCAGCTGAAAAAAAAAATGGATTGTATGACTAAACGATATATGTATTCGAAAACGGCATCATCAAGCACCAATTATGAAACATAGCACTTCGTTGAATGGTTTTATCTATAACCAACAAATTATTAATAAATCAAAACAATTCAACTAGAGCCTTGCGTTGCAAAATAAACTATAAAATTATGTAATAGAAAGAAAAATCAAACTCACTTCCTTTGATTAAGGTATCGGTGAAGCATCTATCGAGTTTCTTGCCAAACTCATCTTCGGAAAAGGATGCAACTGGTTTTTTCTCAGACATAGCAATTTTTTGTGTATTAATAAATTTTAAATAAATAATTGAGAATTTTGTATTTTCGCCAATAAAATAAGCAGCTCCAACTTGCCGTTTTGACAGATCGAAAAGAAAATTATGCCTGACATTTTTGTATTCACCATCGACCAGTGTTCGTATCGTAAATCTAGTGGTTTTCGAAAGGTGGAATTCAATTATTTGACTTGAATTAATAAAATATGAACGAAGGTTTTGAGCATTTGGGCACAAGTTGTATTCTTATTGGAATGGTGCAGGGAAATAATTTCGGGGGAAACCAACAACTTCAGCTAGAGTGGGAACAAATTTCCCTGAACCAATTGGAATATAATAAATTATGATGTGTAGTTACGAATTATAAAATTGAAAATTGTCTATATTTCAAAATTTTCGGTGAAACCAAAGACAACCTCGGATATTCATTTCTTATTTTTTTTTTGTTTTGGTTTACCATGTGTGTCTTGAGCTTACACAGTGAAAGGAAAGTGTTTACCAAATTCTATGCAAATACTATGAGCAATAAAAAAATGGACTAAATTAAACAGCTTTTTGAAGAGAGTTTTTCTACACTTTAATGGTTGATTTAATGCTTTTTCACTTAACACATCTACAAATAAAGTGACCTTTACAAAAATAATGAATAGGTCCTTACCTGCCTTTTCTACGCTCTGTGCACGATTTGTAAAATAGAACAACCGCCTTAGCTGTGGTGAGTCACCAGATATCATTATTTAGAGCTTAAAATTATGAAAACCTATACAGACAGATTATAGGTCTGTTCCCTTACTTTTTGGGCCAATTTCGGCAAAATGTCAGATATCAAGGAGTGGGGATATATTCTCTCAGAAAAAGAGAATATAACCAAAACGTACAGGAACGAAAGTTTGGCATGACGTTTGTTTAAAACATATGCGAGAAATTCAAAAATAAACGTCAGTGGGTTTAAACAAAATTAACAGTTTGCAGACGTTGAAAAACATTCGAATTCAGTTTAATATTTATTTATTTTTGCGGATTTATTCATTTTTAATAACAAATTTCAGCACTTAACAAAGCAAACCGAAATAAACTGCCAATTCAAATTTACTTTTGAGAGATTTGACAGCTAAAGTCAGTTATAACAAACTAGCCCAAAGAAATTTGTTGGGCTATTATTTGCAGGTTTTTTATGAAGGGGAAATATTTTGTTCTCTCTTTGTGGCTCTCTTCTGCCCAACTTTTGCGTAAAGGAACGAAGTTTGACTAAATTTGGCTAATGTGTTCGAATGCATTATCGTTAGGGAACAGACCTTTATATGAAACTTCTGTAACATGCCGGTTTTGACAATAAATAAGTGAGAAAAAACATAAACATTTCCATATTCGTATCTCACTCTCACCGCAGTCATATGCCACTCACAAAGCATTTTACACTTATAAGAACGAAACAGATATACCTGCCAAAAAAGGCATATTTACCTCTCTTTTAAATTTTTTGCCAATTGTCACGTCAAAAGTTTCTTCCACTTTTAGAAAATATGGCAGATGCTGAGGTTAATAATATTTCACTAAAATTTTAAAATAATTCATAAATCAAACTCTTCAAAAATCGTTTGCATATGAAATAAAAACGTTTACTTTGTTTTTCAGTTGTCAAAAGCACTGCGCGATTTACCAAACCGTGTGCTTAATGTACCCGTAGAGGAGAGGCATGTGCTATTCCAGAATGTTTCAGCGGTTTTAACAAATCCAGGTAAATATCCATAATTTCATCAGTTAATGCAAAAGTGGATGTAATATGATTAATTTTTTTAGTGCTTTTTAGCTGAATTGTGAAATATAAACTCTTTAAAATGAATTAATATCACCTGTGAAATGGAAAAGTTATCAGTCGCCTGAATCAATCAATAATCTGATTGATGTATGATGTTCATTTAGGGCAAGTGCACACGGATGCAGATTTAATTAGTCTGTATGGAGTGCTCTTATTGTGCAGCAATCAGTATGATAAGAGTCTGTTACAGACAACTTGGCCGGGTTAGTCATAATTCCGTTCATTCATTCAACGTAACCAAGATTCGTAGACGAATGGAGTGCTTATAGTGGCTGTATTGTGTTTCGGATAATCATTTTTTTTTTGTGGTTGCTATTTTATAGACGGTCGATCTAGTGTGGATCAGTTATTAGGGAATCGGAATGGGACCAACTGCTCTTTTGTTGTCTTCCCTTCAATGTGCCGCAAGTGGTACCTTTTCCTTTTTATATGAAAATAGATGTTAAAAATATATGGGACACATAGCTGTGGGAGAATAAAACTTGTGATGCATACAACTGATTTGAACGCTGAGATGGTAAAGAAATTGACTTAAACATGTACAAAGTAAGAAAAATGTAGGTACTGCTGCTTGGCTTTTCATCCTCTCGGTACACCTGTGCATCAGCTTTGGAAGTTAACTCGAACACAAATTTCAAGAGCAACTTTAGAATGAATGATAACTTGATGTAGAAATGTTTCCGTAGCTTTCGGCTTTATTACGATTGCAATGAAAGTAAGAACATCTGGAGGCAGTCCTTTTGAGAAAAAGTCGAAGATAACTTGCTGCCTTTAATAGGAAATGTAACAAATCAAAGCGCGCGATAACAAAAATTACCCAAATTCGTGAAATCGGCTTCCCAGATGTTGAGTTGCGTCCTAAAAGTTGAGTTGCAGATCGATCAAACAGCGCAAACTCCATTATGTGTGGGAAGTAGTTTTGATTGCCTTTTAGATATTGCTTAAAGGTTTAAAAAGTCTATGGCACATCTCTGTGAGTTGGCTTCTGTTAATTGGTCAACTGCCTCACGTTCGGCACTGCGATACCATTAAATACAACTTGTACGATTTAACTAAGCCCGGAGCATTAATGTAAATTCGCCCGAGATGTTCTAGTAACTTACTTCCATTATGCAGTGGTTCCATTCCATTGATGCCTTTGAACGGCTTACTATAATCTCCCGTGTAAAGCCCGTCATCGCCAACGGGACTACATACATATGTATTTTGTAAACAAAAATGTATCTCTGTGATTATGAGCCAAAGAAGGTGGTTATTTGATTCATGCTATGAATTATTAAGATTGTTTTACTTTGCTTTACTGTTAAATCTGTGCCTCTAAAGTATATTATGTTTCAATTGATAATCTGACACACATTCACATGTATATTTGCTTTTAAACTTACATCATCAACTTAATGATAATAATCTCTCAATTATTCCAGGCATAAATTCAACTATAGTTCGAGGAATTTGTAAAGTTATTGGTACTACCCTAACCAAGTACAAGGATCCACCGTCACAATTGCTTGTGCGAAATCTAATCGTCGATCTTCTAAAAGTTCATTCCGATTCCGCTTTGGAGCATATTAATGCAGTATTCAAGGCATTAGTTACCAAGGAGCTAGTTAGTGCACCACCGGCAAAGGCTGCCAAAGCTGCAGTCATTGCTCTCGGATGGACAGCGTTAATTGTGAAAAACGCTAATGCTAGGTCGAATGTCACCAAAACCGAGTTACCCAAGCTACTCGAATATCAATCGCTTCTCTATCAGATTACTTTGCTGTCTGGCAATTTAAGGATAACCGAATTGTCCGATAGAATTCTGTTCGACTTGTGGACTGAAAAGGATGATTCATTCGATGATTATCTCAAGTGTTTCATTGAGAAGGAGGCGGCCAGTCATGTTATTGTTCTTCTTATGCTATTGGTGAAATTTCGCGAACAACGACATGACGATAAAGATTTTTTGCAAAAACATCGATCCAAGCTGATGGATCATTTCGTTAAGGGAATAATTACGGTGAAGGTGAAGCCTAATCACAATTTCATCTATGCGTGTCGCCCTCTACTTAAGTCGGTCACTAAAGCCGACTTTGAGTCGTCAATTTATCCCGCATTACAGCGATCAATGTTGCGTAGTCCGGAAATAGTTCTACAAGGAGTTGGAATAATTGTTCAGGAAATCGATTTGGAATTTAGCGAATATGCTCCGAACTTGGGAAAGCCGCTAATGCAGAACCTGTACTCGAAGGACGACAATGCTCGAAGTGAATCAGTTGAATCGCTGCAACAGTTGGCTAGAAAATGTTCCAAAGTCAAGGCCATCGAGGAAATGTTGAAAAATATCTTTGCCATTCTCAATGGATCCGATGGAAAAATTACCGTTGCGGAATATCGTATGAATATTTTACAGGTGAGTGGATATTTTAATTTATAAAACTTCCATATACCTACACAAGAATGTTCTCGACATGTTGCTAATCTGAAGTCGGTGGAATATCCTTTAAACACGATTAAATAATTTTTGTTCCAATAGTAGCATAGTTTACCGGCGTTTTATTATACGCCGACGCGTAGTCTTGTCCAAATTCTGCTGAAAGTAGCAGTCGGAAGCATCAGTCTCAAATTTGTTCATTAATTTAAATTGTCAGCTTCTGCGGCCACTATCTAACTCATTCGTTTACATTTTCTCGTTACAGGGAGCCGGAAATCTAAGTTTCAACTCAATTCCGCCAGCCGACATAAATTCGATAATGAACACCGTGACCGAACTGTTTGGCAAAGCATTAGAAAGCGAAATACAGGAGAAAGTTCTATGCCATACATTGGAAATGTTCAGTCTGTGGGCCATCAATTTTAGTGGCGAACTACCTAAGCGTGTAACCGACATCTTCAAGAAGGGACTTGAACTGAAGTCTACCACACAATCTGTGCGCGTAGCATATCTTCAATGGCTGCTTGCTGCATTGCACAACAGCAAACTTAGCAAGGATGTTGACTTTACCCCGTTACTATTGAAAGCAGTCGAAAAAGCTAACCAGAATCCAACGCAAGTACCGGTAGTCGCTGAAGCAGTATGCGCCACTTGCTTGATTTTGATAACAGCCCCAGTAGTTGGCGATCAGAAGCTGAATTCATTCTGGAATGTTGTCCTGGATATGCAAAAGCAGGTGTTCTTATCGGATCGATTCCTCGTATCAGCACCCAGTGACACACTCTGCTATGTAACTTTAATGGCGGAAAGGCTGCTGACGGAACAGTTTACTAAGCTGAAGGGTTCGGCGGACCCACTCTTCAAGGCGATCGTCTACAGCATTACATCGACATCGAGCAAGGTGCGCAACTACTGCTTGGATGTGATGCCAAGGATTTTGCAGCACTCAGACGGAGTTACTTACGTGAAACTGATTTTGGCCGAATTGAAGAACTACATTGACACCGCAAAGATTCAGTTCGATGGAGACTCAAACGAGGATTCAAATGCTATACCCTCGTACGCCTTTGTCGATGCCATACAAAAGTTGTGTGACTTCGAAAGTATCTCCTGTGCTGACAGCCAGGTGCTGGCTTCTCAGCTGCTCCTGTGCTGCCATCATCCTGCAGTCACTTCCAACGATCCAGAGTTGTGGGAGAACATACTCAAATTTAATTTCGAGTTGGATCCCAAGTCGTTCATCTCGCTCAATGTGAAGCAAATCACTGAGGTTCTAATCGATGACTACAAGGCCAACCAGATGTACGAAAACGCCGTTGCGTCCATTACCCGCCTGAGTCCGGATGTCGTGCTGCCAATACTGATTGGCAAGGTCACCTCAGACTTGAATGATGCCAACATGTGCAATGTCACCGACGATGAGTACTTTACCTACTTAACTCCTGACGGGGAGCTCTACGACAAGAGCGTTATACCAAATAGCGACGATATTTATGCGACCGCTGGGTTAAAGCGTGAGAACAAAGTCTACAGCTACAAGGAACAACTGGAGGAGCTTCAACTACGTCGGGAAATCGAGGAGAAGCGACGCAAGGAAGGCAAAGCTAAGCCACCACAACTCACCCCGAAGCAGCAGGAAGCTATCCGCAACCAAACGGAGAAAGAAAAGGCCATCAAAGAGCGTCTTCGCGCATTGAGTTCTAAGCTGACATGCTTGGTGTCCATCCTACACGCAGCTTGCAATGGAAATGGCAAGCAGGTCTCATTACACTTCTCGAAGTTGCTGGGGTCCATCTTGCGAGTGTTGCAATCCCCATTGGCTGCAGCTCCTCTCACCGAGCTGTATTTCAATCTGAGGTCGACCTGTTTCGAAAGCAATCAGCAGGATCTAGGCAACTCAATCGCCATTGCCACATTGCGTCTATCTAAGCCACATTGCGATCTAAAGGAAGACTGGATCAAGCAAGATCTCAACGAAGCAGTCGAGGAGACCCTTCGAAAGTTGCACAAAGCCACAATTGCTCAGATGAACGAAGTCAATATGGAAGACATGGACGACGAGAATCCACTTCTGAACGCAACAGCTTTCTGTTATGCGTTTGAGTTTCTTAAGCGCTCAATTCTGACCAAAATCATCGCCACCAACGACGATCTTCTGCTGATGGGAATCAAATTAATTGAATACCATGCCCAAGTCAAGGGTGACACTGTGAATGGCGAGCTATCCGACTACAGGCATCCCAAGTTTATGCCACGTTTGGAAATGTTCCGCCTCCTGCTGCAACTGATCAGCATTCACCGAGGTCGAAACCAGACACAGGCGGTGGCAGCGCTCCTGGAGGTCGCTTCGACAAGCAGTGGAGAAGATTTCTGTGCCACTGCAGGAAAGGAGGAGATCGAATTGTTCCTCACCGCCCTGCAGAGCCCGTTGGAAGCGACGCGAGATGTTGCTCTAAGGGCCCTTTCGATTGTCGTGAAAGCCCTGCCAACAGCTGAACAGAACTACGACTTGAATTTGCGCATTACACGTCGTTTCTGGGTGGCAAAGTATGACATATCCGACGAGAACCGTATTTTGGCCGTTGAACTGTGGGAGAAAGCCCAGCTCGAGGTACCACCCGTCATGTGCGAGGAGCTGATGGGCGATGTTATTCATCCAGAGTTTTGCATTCAAAAGGCAGCTGCCTCTGCATTTGTTCCAATTTTGAAAGATGACCCGTCCTTGGTGCAGAGTGTGCTCAGTCAATTGCTTGAGGTTTACCACGACAAGTTGACAATGATTCCAGCGAAACTGGACCAATTTGGGAGAGAAATCGAGCCAGCCATCGATCAGTGGCGTCCAAGAAGGGGCGTTGCCATTGCCATATCCCAGATTGCACAATTTTTCTCTCTGGACGATGTAAACAGTGTGATGCAGTTCATGGTGTCTCACGGACTTGGCGATCGTGAAGAAATCGTCCACAAGGAGATGCTGGCCGCTTCCCTTACCATAGTGGACCTCCATGGCAAGGAAACAATTGTAGATCTGCTTCCAGTGTTCGAAGAGTTCCTGGACAAGGCGCCAAAGTCGCAGAGTTTTGATAACATCCGACAGGCAGTGGTAATTCTCATGGGATCCCTGGCAAGGCATTTAGACAAGGACGACAAGAGAATCGAGCCGATAGTGAAACGATTGTTGGCCGCCCTGTCAACCCCATCTCAACAGGTGCAGGAGGCCGTGGCCAACTGCTTGCCCCACTTGATGCCGTCAATTAAGGATGAGGCTCCGATGATGGTTAAGAGACTTCTCCAGCAGTTAGTGAAATCCGATAAATACGGCGAACGGCGAGGAGCAGCGTACGGAATCGCAGGTATAGTCAAGGGTCTCACTATCCTTGCACTTAAGCAGCTGGACATCATGTCCAAACTGACAACGTACATCCAAGAGAAGAAGAACTACAAATCGAGGGAGGGTGCTCTTTTTGCTTTTGAAGTACTCTGCACAACCCTGGGGCGCCTTTTCGAGCCGTACATCGTTCATGTGCTCCCGCATTTGTTGCAGTGCTTTGGGGACTCCTCACAGTATGTGCGGCAAGCTGCCGACGATACTGCAAAAGTAGTGATGGGCAAACTGTCGGCGCATGGAGTGAAGTTAGTGCTTCCATCGTTGCTGGACGCCCTGGATGAAGACTCGTGGCGAACAAAAACCGCTTCGGTTGAACTGCTTGGCGCAATGGCGTTCTGTGCGCCGAAACAACTATCGTCCTGTTTGCCGAGCATTGTGCCGAAGCTTATTGAAGTTCTTGGAGACTCGCACACTAAAGTGCAAGAAGCTGGTGCCGATGCCTTGAAAGTCATCGGTTCGGTCATTAAAAATCCGGAAATTCAAGCCATTGTCCCCGTTCTGTTGAAGGCACTCGAAGATCCCTCGAAAAACACGTCCGTCTGCCTGCACAGCTTACTGCAAACAAAGTTCGTGCACTTCATCGATGCACCTTCATTGGCGCTCATCATGCCGGTCGTTCAGCGAGCTTTCATGGATCGTTCGACGGAAACTAGAAAAATGGCTGCCCAGATTATCGGAAACATGTACTCTCTAACAGATCAGAAGGATTTGACTCCATATCTGCCCAACATCATTCCAGGCTTGAAGACGTCTCTATTGGATCCAGTTCCGGAGGTCCGCGCCGTCTCGGCAAGGGCTTTGGGCGCCATGGTCCGCGGTATGGGCGAGTCGTCATTTGAAGACCTTCTGCCATGGCTGATGCAGACTTTGACCTCGGAGTCGAGTAGCGTTGATCGTAGTGGAGCAGCTCAAGGTCTGTCCGAAGTTGTGGGCGGACTGGGCGTCGAGAAGCTGCACAAATTGATGCCGGAAATTATCGCCACTGCGGAACGAACAGACATTGCACCGCATGTGAAGGATGGCTACATCATGATGTTCATCTATATGCCAGGTGCGTTCCCCAAGGAGTTTACGCCCTATATTGGCCAGATTATCACACCGATTCTAAAGGCACTCGCCGATGAGAACGAATATGTTCGTGACACCGCCCTAAAGGCCGGTCAACGTATTGTGAACTTGTACGCTGAATCGGCAGTGACACTCTTGCTGCCCGAACTAGAAAAGGGATTGTTCGATGACAACTGGCGTATCCGCTTCAGTTCGGTGCAGCTGTTGGGTGATTTACTTTATCGCATTTCTGGTGTCTCAGGAAAGATGACGACCGAGACAGCCAGCGAAGACGATAACTTCGGTACTGAGCAATCGCATACTGCAATCATTCGATTCTTGGGTGCGGAGCGACGCAACAGAGTCCTGGCTGGCCTATACATGGGCCGCAGTGATGTCTCATTGATGGTCCGACAGGCTGCTCTGCACGTTTGGAAGGTTGTGGTTACGAACACGCCAAGAACTCTGCGAGAAATTCTGCCAACGCTATTTAGTCTACTGTTGGGCTGTTTGGCCAGCACCAGTTACGATAAGCGGCAGGTTGCCGCCCGAACATTGGGCGATCTTGTCAGGAAATTGGGTGAACGTGTCCTTCCCGAAATCATTCCGATCCTAGAGAGAGGACTTAACTCGGATCAAGCTGACCAGCGCCAAGGTGTGTGCATTGGGTTGTCTGAGATCATGGGATCCACGTCCAAGGATATGGTGCTGACATTCGTCAACAGTCTGGTGCCAACAGTTCGAAAAGCGCTTTCCGATCCCCTACCCGAGGTACGTGAGGCGGCAGCTAAAACATTCGACTCTCTACATTCCACTGTCGGTTCGCGTGCTCTGGATGATATTCTGCCTTCTATGTTGGAGGGCCTCTCTGATCCGGATCCGGATATCGCCGAGAATACTCTCGACGGGTTGCGTCAAGTTATGTCAATCAAATCACGTGTCGTTCTGCCATACTTAGTTCCTCAGCTAACTGCTCCGCCGGTTAACACCAAAGCGCTATCAATTTTGGTATCGGTGGCAGGAGACGCACTCACAAAATATCTGCCAAAGATTCTCTCTGCATTACTGCAGGCTCTGTCGAACGCGCAGGGAACTCCCGACGAAAACCAAGAGCTGGAGTACTGTCAAGCTGTTATTCTATCGGTGAGCGATGAGGCCGGTATTCGCACAATCATGGATACCCTGATGACTTCGGCAAAATCGGAGAACCTGCCAACAAGAAAATCTGCTGCCAGTCTGCTGTCAGCTTTCTGTACTCATTCACCAGGCGACTACTCACAGTACGTGCCACAGTTGCTGAGATGTCTCCTGCGACTGCTTGCCGAACAGGATCGTGACATTTTACAAAGGTCTTGGGATGCACTCAACGCAGTCATCAAAGGCTTGGACTCTGCGCAACAGATTGCCCACGTTTCGGATGTTCGTCAAGCAGTTCGGTTCGCCGCCAGCGACCTGAAGGGATCCGAGCTGCCAGGATTCTGCTTACCGAAGGGCATCTCACCGCTATTGCCGGTGTTCCGTGAGGCTATTTTGAACGGTCTGCCAGAAGAAAAGGAAAACGCCGCACAGGGGTTGGGAGAGATTATTGCTCTGACATGTGCCGCATCACTTCAGCCATCGGTTGTACATATCACAGGTCCGCTGATTCGAATTTTGGGCGACCGCTTCAATGCGAGTGTAAAAGCTGCAGTTTTGGAGACGCTGGCCATTCTCCTGCACAGAGTTGGTGTCATGTTGAAACAGTTCTTGCCGCAGCTGCAAACAACGTTCTTGAAGGCACTGCATGACCAGAACCGTGCAGTGCGCATGAAAGCCGGTCAGGCACTGGCCGAACTAGTTGTAATCCATACACGCGCCGATCCACTTTTCACAGAAATGCACAACGGCGTAAAGAACAGCGATGATTCCGGAATTCGTGAGACCATGCTTCAAGCTTTGCGTGGCATTATCACTCCAGCTGGAGACAAGATGACTGACCCTCTACGAAAGCAGGTTTATACTACTCTCACATCGATGCTTGGTCACTCGGAGGATGTGACGCGCAGTGCTGTTGGTGGATGTCTCGGAGCGCTCTGCAAATATCTCTCGGCCGAGCAATTAGACGATGCGCTTAAGAACCATGTGCTCAATGACAACGATAGCAACGATGACTGGGAGCTCCGCCATGGACGAACAGTTGTGCTCTTTGTGGCACTCAAGGAATGCCCCGCCTCCATATACACCTCAAATTATGAAGCTAAAATCGCCAAAACCATCGTGTCCAGCATTGCGTCCGACAAAGTCCCGATCGCCAGCAATGGTGTCCGCGCATCCGCATATCTCCTGCAGTATTGCATGACTGAACATGTACCAGTTCCACAGGCTGTGGTCGTACCTTTCGTCCGTGCCATGAACCACAATAGTAACGAAGTCAAGCAGCTAGTGGCAAAGAGCTGTACCTACCTCGCAAAGGTCGTAGCCGCTGAGAACACAGTGCCGGAACTGCTCAAACCACTCATCCCGATGTTGGTCAATGGTACCAAAGAAAAGAACGGCTATGTCAAGTCGAACTCGGAAATTGCTCTAGTCGCCATCCTCCGACTAAGAGACGGAGAGGAGACCTATCAAAAATGCATCCAGCTTCTGGAATCTGGTGCGCGCGATTCACTTAGTGAAGTAGTTAGCAAAGTTTTGCGAAAGGTCGTCATTCAACCGATTGGCAAAGAAGAAGAACTCGACGATACACTACTGTCTTGATTGCCATTGCCAGGACCAGTGCACGAGAAATCGTTTGCAGATTGCTATAATGCACTCAAAAAATTATCAATATCCACGCTTCCCCACATTAGCTTCTTCTTTCATTTCGTCTATCAATTATCATCCCGCATCACTATGAATTTGAATTCATTTTTGGAAGTGTCCTGCCCCACCTCCTCCTCTTCTAAAGGTTCGATTTTGTGTTTTGTACGAATGAGTTGGCTGCCGAATAATGAATACGTCTACAGTACCAATACAACTTTAAATAATTCTTACTATATGTTTTTTATGTACATTCTAGACTTCGGTTATTGTAATATTGATTTTACTTTAATATATGTCTTATATAAAATATGACAATTGAGTGTTTTTCTGTTTTAAATGTTTCTTGTCATCTATTTCTGTGAATTTTCGTCATCTAATTCGCACGGCGTCATGTTGTGTATACTCCAGCGAGTTGGATTTAAAAATGGCCCTGAGACTACCGGACACATGCAGTGTGTTCAGGCAGAGGTTTACTTACTTTTTTTTGATGAACTAACTTTACAATTCCTAAGCAACATTTTAGATCAAGAATGAGTTCAACCATTAAGTTTAAGTGGTTAAAAAAGCAAAAGAAATGTTTTTAACGTCACAGCGGGTAAGGCGTCGCGTTCATAGAATTTTATCCGTTGAGTTTGTATTTATTTTTTAAAGGAGTAAGTGTACATTTGCTTTAAATATTTATGAAAAATAAACAGTGCATTATTGTGCGGAGCCAACTTTCATCAGTTTTTTTTTTAACAAAAATGTACATAATGCAGTCGATGTAAATAATATCGAAAAGTGGTAAATGCGTAACCATATCTTTCCTAATATGTTTCAAATATGTAAAACATCTGCTGCAAATAGTTTTAATCAATCAAACAAATCAAATTAAGCGCCTTTTAACAATATGTAGGTACTTAAGCTAAGATAAGACTGTATGCCAATTATGCATATGAATGCCAACAGGCAAATGACCAGATTAGCTGTCAAATGACCAAACTGCCCGGATTATCAAAACTGTATATCAGACTATATGACCAAAATTACCAATATGGTCATATATTTGCCTTGATGGTCATTTAATGTCGTTTTCCATTGGGCAAAAAGAAGCGTCCGGGAGAGTCCGGAATCGAAAAAATCACTTCTGAAACCGTTCCATTGGCACAAAAAATACTCTTCTGGTGATTCTGAGAAGAGAAATTCGCTTCTGGATTTGAAGTCAGAATCCACTCAAGAAGCACTAACACAATTGTAATTTATGTATTTTATACAAGCCAGCTGACAGCAACCGTAGATTATTTTTTGGCACTTCACCAATACATTTGTGGATTCATCCAGAAGCAGTTTTCTTGTTCCATTGGTTTTCAGAATCAGTGAATCCTCGAGTGAAACCAATGGAAAACGACATAAGGTATTTGTTTTTTAAGGCTGGTACGCTGTTCGAGTGAAGTGAAATTTTCACTTCTCTCCAAAAAGTTCTGTGAAACTTGGAAGTGAAATTTTCACGCCGAAATGTCAAAAATTTAATGCGACGAACAATAAAACCCAAGTGAAATAGCAAGTAACGCCACCTACAAATCACTTTTTGAACAATTATTTTTCACTTCAACAGCGTACTGCCTGGTGAAATTTTCATGTGGAAAGTTCATTTTGACATTTCGCAGTGAAAGATTTGTATGAAAAATTGGATTTCACTCGAACAGCGTACCAGGCTTTATAACCAAATGTTGTAGTAGGGTAAAGCCTGGTACGCTGTTCGAGTGAAATGAAATTTTTCATACAAATTTAATGCTGTAAAGAAAAACAAAGCAAAAAAAGGGATCCGATGTGTACGACTTGTGACATCGTAAAGTCCGGGTCGGATCTCGACAGCCGAAATCAATTTGCGGATGAGATGGTCTGACGTCTGACCATTCCCTTTAATCGCTTTGTCGGTCTCTTCCTCGCCCTGTCAGCTATTGCTTCCTCCATAATCCTGCCTACGCTAGCCGCTTCATGTATTGATAATATAAATTCTGACTTGAAAGCCATAAGTGAATGGTTGAAAATGAATCAGCTTATTTTAAACACTGATAAGACTCAAGTCTTGCAAAATAAAGCAATGCGTATAGTACTAAAAAGAACTCGATACACACCAATAATATCAATGATAAACTCCCTAAATTGGTTAACTATAAATCAACGACTCTTTGTGAATGCTATGATTTTTATCTACAAAATCAAAAACGGTATGTGTCCAATTTATCTCCGTGAAAATGTCACAACAAGGGACAGCACAACGTACAACTTAAGGAGTGTCAGAGATTTTAGAATCCAAAGAACTAGAACTATTAGAGGACAGCGAACAATTAACTACACGGGATTCCAAAGATTCAACAGTCTGCCAACGGAAATAAAAAATGAAACGAATTTTGTACTATTCAAAAGGAAAATTATCGAATTTACAAAAATAAATATACTACAATAAAATTATGAACTTTTTATGTAAATTATATAAGTAATATTAGTACCTAAGAAAACAAAAAATCACTGTAAACTGTACAAAATGAAAAATGGCTTATTTAAGCTAAATAAAGTATCTATCTATCTATCACTTTGCATACCGTCTAACATTAAGCCTGGTACGCTGTTCGAGTGAAATCCAATTTTTCATACAAATTTTTCACTGCGAAATGTCAAAATGAACTTTCCACATGAAAACAGCACTTTTTGGAAAGGAGTGAAAATTTCATTTCACTCGAACAGCGTACCAGCCTGTTACGTAGGTAATTCGGTTTTAGTATAAAACAGCGCCATCTCTACCTGAAGGTTATTCAAGCTCCAAGTTCGACCTGTATGACGTCACGAGAAATATATTACAAAATAAATGTAGAGCTATTGGACGCACTCCAATAAACTCAAGTTTTTTGTTGACATTTGTTTAATTTGTTTCGTAGGAGGTGATTTGTTTTTACCGGCTGCGCACCTAATTTGCAAAGTACAATCGCCTTTTAATTTTGCTTATTAATAGTTCTTCTTAATTGAATATAATATTAAAATGTCAAAAGGAAATTGGTCGTTGGGACTTGTTAAAAGCCTTAATGATCCCATTAACCAGATAATATCAACCAACGCTGGAGTTGTCATAAAAGATAAGTACCCCAAATCGAAGCACCATTACTTGGTACTACCAAGAGATGATATTCCAAGTATTTATCACGTAAGTATAGCAAAATACATTGCAAACTCATTTCTACCCTTTCTCACTAAAAGTAGCTACAAAAATCACATTTAGACTTGTTGTCCGAACTCCATCTTTTGGCCATTAATATCATAGAAGTCACAAATTTGCGAAAGGACGATTTCAACATCGGGTTCCATGCTCTGCCTAGTATGCAACGGCTGCATCTACATGTGATCAGTAGAGATTTTATCTCTCCATGCCTAAAGACAAAGAAACATTGGAATAGTTTTAATACAAAACTATTTATATTTTACGATGGTAGGTACCTATATTGAGAAAAAAGTGGCATTGACGTTATATTGTATTGCTAAACATTCCCAGAGTTAGTCGATCGTCTGCGGACACATGGAAAGGTGCAGAAAATGGAAACGGGCATTCTAAAGGAACTTGAGCTTACAAAACTGCAATGCAACCAGTGCCATTACCAACCAAAAACCTTGCCGGACTTAAAGGATCATTTGTTATCTCATTTGAATTAAATAGAACAATAATCTTTATACAGAGTGACAGAATAAAGCGCAGTAGTAGAATGTGAGCATATTGTGGAATCAAAACTCCATAAAGTATTGCAATCAATTTTGTCATGTTTCAGAATCAGTACTGTGTTTGATAAGACACATACCTACTCAAAGGAAGTAAACTCGACAGATAAATCTAGTTATTATGGGCATGACGCATTAGGGATGAACAGTAAAAGTGACAGTATCTAATGATTATGTGGCTTCTCAGATTCTGCTCTCGGATTTCAGATTTTATGTGTCTAACCGAACATAAAAACGGATTGATGATGTTCATGCGATTGGAATACGTATAGGTTTGGAAACTTTTGTACCCGGCTTTCATTCACTTGTTAAATTTTATATTAAATCGTTTGAAATTTTAGATTGATTTCTAAGCATTTGTACATACATAAATGGCTAGCGCAATTAGGTCCACCCAATACTGAAAAGTGACATAACCCTACCAGTGTAGGCCTAATGCTAATGCAAATTATTGCAACACAATTAGATTGCATATTCTTCGTTGTGATACATATTTTATTTGGTGTAATTATGTACACCCATTGATACTTCTGGTTGCCTAGTACTTTTTTCGTCATTTTAAGCTAATTTTGTTTTGTTGCAAAATAATAAAAGCTGGGGTGTCAGCACGTAACTTGATACAATCGAGTTCAGTCGATACAATCGAGCTCTGGCAGCACCTAATTTGTTTCAATCGATTGTCTTAAACCGATTATCCTCGATTGAAACAAATTAGGTGCTGCCAGCTGTTGTACAACTGTTGTACAAATTAGGTGCTGCCAGAGCTCGATTGTATCGACTGAACTCGATTGTATCAAGTTACGTGCTAAGGCCCCTGATTTTACACACAAAACGAAAAGGGTTTCGGCGGTGGCGCTACAGTTCGGGGTGAACATGTCCCTCCACTAATAAGCCCGTCCAATTACCCCAGTCTTAAAGCTAACTGCCTCAAGGCATTATAAGCCGGTTTAGGACCCCTTCTACATTTATGACCCCAAACTACTGGGGTGTCAGCACGTAACTTGATACAATCGAGTTCAGTCGATACAATCGAGCTCTGGCAGCACCTAATTTGTTTCAATCGATTGTCTTAAACCGATTATCCTCGATTGAAACGAATTAGGTGCTGCCAGAGCTCGATTGTATCGACTGAACTCGATTGTATCAAGTTACGTGCTAAGGCCCCTGCGTTGTTCCTCTGGGTTGGAGGTTGTCCACTCGCTCTACATGTCCTAGCCATCCTAGACGACAGACGCGAATTTGTTTGACTAGGTTGAATCTCCTCCAAAGCCCGTCAACGCAAACGGGACCAACAATTTTACGAAGAATCCTTCTCTCAAAGTAGCCAAACACGTCTTCATCCGCTTTAAATAGTTTCCAAACTTCAGCGCCATAAATCAAGACTAGGATGATCAAGGTCTTATACAGTCTCCTTAGTTGTTCGGTATTGGGCTCTACTACTCGATTGCCTTTTCTTTATAAGCCTTTTTAAAATAACTTGGTCTTGCTTTTTAAACAGCTTATGTTTTGCACGTTTGGGTCCCCAGATTTGAATAGCTCGACAGCTATTTGTCTCGGCTTTTCCGAAAGTATTTTGTATGGAAACGTTGAGCTTGCGGCTGTTTCAGTGGTACGGCAAGTTTCAGGGTTTTGTTCTAAAGCTCGTTTCGGTCAGGCATTTTGCCAGCGCATAGTGCAAGTAAAATTGCGTTTTATTATCATTGAAAACAAAAACACATCTTTATACATTGAATACATTAATAATGCTTTGTTTTATTTCTATTTTATAAAAGATATAACAGAACAAATAAAACTAAAATAAATTATTCATATCAATGTTTTTTGTTTTCTTTTGAAATTTTACTTCTACAATTAATTTTTATAGTTTTTGTTTTTCTTTATTACATTTATCGCGAAATTAATTATTATAACTGCTGTCGGTAAGGTAACATAATATTTTTGTTTCTCAGTAAAAAAATAAAGTTTAGACGTGCTTAACTGATAGTTGCTGAGCGAACATATACATATATACGTATTGTTTTTTTTTTGTGTGTAGTATATTATAAGCATTTGTGCCAATATAAGGAGGAAGGGGGAGACAGACTACCACAGAGTAGAATAGAAACATAGGTACACTAAAGTATAAATAATTTCCTGTCTTCCAGTTAGTTTCCATATAACAGAGCTAAACATTTATATATAAACAAAACAAAAATGATTTAATGTCAATTTGAAAGTATGTATGTTTTATGTTTGTGTATTGAAAAAAAAAATCGCATCCAAACAGTAGTTTCCTAAGAATATAAAGACAAACATAAAAAAATTATTATAAACTGCTGACTTACTGTTTTGTTTTTTAGTTAAATTCAATTTTTAAGATATAATTCTTGCTTTTTGTATAAAAAATGTGATTAAGTTGTAATTTGTCTGATAAGCTATTAATTGTATGCTTTCCACTTGTTGATTATAGTATTAACATCAGTCTCCTCCAGCAGCACAGGTGAGTCTGGGGTTTCAACGCCAACGTATATAATATGGGGGGGCGGTGGCGAGGACGTTTGTGAAATTGGCGGCGCAGATGCGGCTTTTAAAATGGTTTCGTCAATTTGAACCTCTTCGTCTTCCATGAACTCACATGACGGCGATGTAGGTGTTGTGTTTACCGAAGACGGTTGCTGAGCGACATTACTGCTCGATGGTTGATTGGGTACAGGACTTGTTGCTGTGCTTGCTGTGACGGCCGCGGTTGCTGATGTTGGCGATATAGTTTCAGTCATCACAGGGAGCGTTACATTCGGATTGAATGGCATGTCAAGATCCTCCAAACCTTCTGGTACTTTTAGCTTGGCAAGCTCTTCACGTAAATGCCGGTACTCACGGCGAAGAACCATGGAATTGAATGTGATGGTGTTGCGTTCACTGTACTGTGGCTTGCTGAGCTCCTCAATCCAACCCTCGATTTGGGCACAAATCTCGTGTCGTTTCAACCAGAAATGTGTGTGGATAACCTATAAAAATTTGTCATTTGTATGAGAATATAAACAGTCAAGCGGTTAGGATTGTAATTACGTCTTTGAAACATGGACTTGGATTCCGGATCTGTTCAAGCATTGCCCATCGAACGCAAGCCTTATAGATGTTGCTGTTGTATTCTCGGGATGAATGAGTTCCACTCGGAGTGCCGCGACTCCTTTCGAAGCCAGGCTCGTTAAAGTATGGTTCGGGTACAAGAATAAGTGACTGGATCGATACGAGTACCTATGGAAGTTTACAAAATATGTATAAGCATACACTTTTATTGTTTTCACTAAATAAACCACTCCACTTGGCTTTTAGATCACAGTGGTTAACAGAATGACGATTATCTTTCCTCTCACAATGATGAATACACTTAACATCCGGCTTATGAAATTGTGAGCTGCGAATTCCTAAACCCTGCAAATATCTCTGAACTAAATACTTTCGAAAATGTTGCACCTGCATATTAACGTCACATTTTATCGACAGCAGTAGTAAAAGTGGCTATGCACACGTTGCAATGGGAATGTAAGGAGCGTTCCATTCACAGGAACTAGTTTTACATGGTTTCTAAATGCTAAAGTAATTTTTAACAAATTGGAATGAGGTGGGGTTGTGATTTTGTACAACAGTTGTACAACAGCTGTACAACAGCTGCTTGGAAGAAGGATTTTTTTAAGGAATGGAAAATATAACGCCCATCGTTAATCGGCAAAGGAAAAGTAGAACCGAATTCCCCTGCAGCCTATAGACCACTTTGCATGTTGGACACGGCAGGTAAACTCTTAGAAAAGCTGTTGAAACCCTGGCTCACCACTGCAATTTAAAGTGCAGGTGGTCAAAAAAGCGAAAGCCAATCATCGAGTAAGACATAGCTCGAAAAAGATTGCCGTTCTGGTTACCCTAGAAGTGAGAAACGCCTTCAATACAGCCAGATGGATAGATAGGAGGTCTATAGCAAACCGCAGTTTGTACCTCAGAAAATGCAAACTAATGTACGACACAAAAGAAGCGCCTTGTGTTAAGCAAATCACAGCAGGAGCAGTGCAGGACTCAATCCTTAGACCCGACCTCTGGTACATATTCTATGATTGGATTATTCGTATGCCCAACAACACCTATTTGACAACATTGGCGCGGTGATAACTGCGAGGGACACTGAGGAAGCACGAAGAAATTAAAACCAAGTTAAAAGACATGCCTATTTCAGAATGGTCAAATTGAATTCCATATAGGCCCAGACGTAATCGCCAGCAAAAATGAATTAAAAGATCTTGAGATAACTATCGATTCCAAAGTCACTTTCTGAAATCATGTTAAATCCGCTTCCGATCGAGCTCCTAGTGACTTCATTCTTAAGCAGACTCATGGCAAACGTTGTAGGACCAAAATAAAGCAAACGAAGGCTGCTCATGACACGTTTAAGCACACGATTTTTCTGTATGGATGCGAAATATAGACAGATGCACTCAAACAGGAGAAGAACAGAGACTCGGAGCCCTCTGCATCGCCACCAACCGCTCTTGTTGTTGCAGGACTGACACCTATTGACCTTTATGCTGCAGAGAGAAAGCTAGTAAATGTGAAGAGAGCGAAAGTAGGAGTGGAAGCGGCAACCACTGAAGCAAAACAGGCCACCAAACATCTATGGCAACTAAGATGGAACTCTGAAACAATAGGTTAATGGACTGGCATATCTACACAGGATGCGGAGAGTAGGCCATGTGACGGATATCAGCGTTTATCGAAACCGTGCTCAGAAAGAAGAAGAGAGAAGAAAACCAGAACAAAAAAAAACTCATGAGATAGAAGGAAAAAACGGCCCCCAAAACTAAAATAGTGGTTCCAAGGGGCTGTGGAAAAAAACCAAAAGGAGAGGGGAAGTTTTGTCAGTAAGAGTCTGACACACCAATAAAATTGAATTCTTAACGAATCATTATGCATTCTTTGCCCACCCTACAGAAAAAAAACCAAAAATATATACCTGCAAAAAACTGGACGTTTGTGCATTCCACTTTTCCTCGGGTCGTCCATGCCATGTATTCAGCACAGATAAACAGACTTTACCATCATTGTACAAATTAGGGTTGAATCTAACTGAATGCCGACCGTTTGTCTCCAAGTTGATTAACATTGGCAAATTTGGATAGTCCGGTGGAAAGAACACATCAAACTCGAAGCAACCATTTGCGTAGGGTGTGTCGGCAGGGCCAGTTATCAGTACCTTGGGGGGAAAATCACTTTAATTATCTGCAATGCTGAATACAGAATGTGAAGCAACATACCTTCATAATGTCCAGTCTATCAGTATCACAGCGTACAAAAACGGAACTGCTATATGACAATGGCAAACTCGTGGAAAGCGTTACAGCCTCTTGTGCGAGACGTTTTACTCTCGATGGATGATAGCGGTCGCCAGCCTTGTGGACCATCTTTTCAAAGTGATGAGAGATGGCAAAGCGGAATCCGTTTTTCTCCGACTCCACAATCATTTCGTAGGTGTCGAATTGCATTTTTTTCATAACTTCCAGGTATCTCTCCTCAATGGATTTGCTTAGCGGTTTCTCCAAGCGGCTACTGCAGTGCTCATGGTCACGCAGTTGGCTTACACGGGCATCTTCAACGTTTGTGGCTTTTTGCACCAATACCGTAGTCTCTTGAATGTCAGGTATTAGCAATGCAAGTCCCTCGTCGTCACCGTCATCAATGTTGACTGTCACCTGTTGTGTTTGTCCCTTGATATTGGATTTCTTGTTGAGCCTAAAATTGAAGATATTTAGTCACGTCACTGTGGCGGAGATATTTTTTGTTTGCTAAAGTGCTCACTTTAGGCGATTGGCATAGGTGTCAACGCAAGTCTTCATATTGGCAAGCAATTCCGAAATGGATGGCGAACTCTCAAGTCGATCGTATGGCTGCAGCAGGCTAACCAATTGGTATGATAGCGAAATGGCGCGCAGCAACTGCAAAATAGCTCGGTACAGAGGAATGTGCCTGGTTATATCCAACACAGAGTCGTTGCGTAGATATGAGCTTAGCGCGGGAATTAAGCAGGATTTCTTTAGTAAATCAAGGAATGCTATTGGCAGTTCACCAGCTACATCGCTTATTTCATGATAGCTCATGATGTCGTCGCTTTGCAGGGCGGATGGTACCTTGTCTCCCGGGTTTATGTAGCTCGAAAGTACCTGTAACATAAACAAATTATATATTTTAGACTTTGTTGGGGTGACCAAATTTTACCTGCAAAAGGACAGTGACATGCTCCTCTTCACTTTTCTGGCGGAGCAAGGCTTGTTCAACATTCCAGGATTGCTGCGTGGAACCGGTTCCAAAACCAGTGCCCTTTGCCCAGTACATATGGCTCTTGTCATCCGATATGATGACTGAGTCATCCATGCTGTTTAGCGGAGCCTTAACACCAGGGGTAGTCTTAAATTAAAAATTGTAAAGTGAGTGCCAAAGTACACGCACAAAACGAAAACTTACCTCCTGCTGTGGTCCATTGATTTGGTAGTTCTGAGATTGGTGTGTGAAAATTCCTAAGCAATTAAGTACCAAATGCATAGCACCAACTTCGACGACCATACGCCGCAACAACATGCCATCGTCAGTTGTGAGCAGCGAATTATCAAGAAGTTGGCGGAATACTTCAAACGGCAGCGTGGGCAAGGTTGGGGCCAGTGACAAGCTATAAATGTCATCTGAAATAACCGACTATATAAGCAGAGGCAAATATTTTAAGCACAGAAACAAACGTACTTCCTTCACCGTCGCCAGTGACACCCAATACCAAGCGCAGTAGACACTGTGCCCTCAGTTTGTCACGCAGCAAAACATCGGAATACGCTGGCAACCTAAGGAATAACCCAAAAGCGGCAAGAGAATGCTGAGGAACGGATGTTATGCTGGGCTGCTTGGAAGATGGCTCAGTTATTGGATCTTCCAGATCTTCATATATTTCTTCGTTTGGCTCCAACTTGACCCAGTCCGTTGTAGGAGGGCTCTTTTCCTTGTCTCCCAGCAGTGTGGGACTCTTTCGGCCGGCGCTGTCCGGATATACAGTTGGCAAATACTGTGCTAGCAACGACAGACCACCGCGACTCGAGAATCGCTGCAATGGTGAAGGTAATGGTTCCATGTTGGCAGCTTTTAGAATTGTATCATCAAATTCGTCACTCAGGTTCTTGGAGGGGATCTGCAAACAGAAGTATTAATACGCATATGCTGGGTTTAACAAGATGTGCAGTCATACCAAATTCAGGGTAATACATGGTGCAGACAGTCGGTGTCCCTTCATGAAAAGCGCAGCTAAAATTTGCGATATTGTAGTATCGCTTGTCAGCATCACCTCGGGACATTCTGGGTGTACTAATTGAGCGCAACTAGTCATGCTCGATGTATTCGAGGATGTGAGGAAGTCATCTTGCTGGAAGAGTCCTGAGCAGAAAAGTTTACAATAGTAGAAAACCGACTAACGACTGATTAGTTGACTTACTTGGGAATTTGGGGAATATAACCCTGCTATCCTTGATGGCGGCCACCTGATTTTTAACGTCCTTTATGCGCTTGTCTTTAGCTGTCACTCCAGCTGCAACACTTAGGAACTCCATGCCGTGACCATTGAAATCCATTGCGATTTCGAAGGCTTCTGTCTTGTCGTCGATCTTGTTCTCGCTGTGGCTGCTGCTCGAGATGTTGGAGACTGTGGAATCCGATTGCCTGGGTTCTAAATAAATTGTGAAAAAAAAATTGTGAGCAGGGATAAAAACATTACTCCAGACTTTCTTTGACATTTATGTCGTTTGCGACTTACCTGAAACGCAGTTCTGCAAGATCTCCTGGCACTTTGTATTTACGCTCACATAAAATAGAAGATGGTGGGCATTCACCCTCTTCGAGGGATGATTGTTTACTAAGCTTATGTTGTTCTCTCGCTTTTGCAGAGGTTGTTTGCTTCGCACCGATACCAAAATTCGCTCGTTTTCCAACAGCAATTGCAGTACGAGTTGCCGAGTGAATCCAGATATGATCGCTTTGTTGCTGTTAACGTATATCTGAGCTGGTTTCTTGATGACTGAGATCAGGAGGGTAGTGAGCTTATCCTGATTCCGCGGATGGCAGGATGTGACTCGTGTGAAGAAATTGATCGTAGCTCGTTCCATGCGAATAAGAGCTTGTTGAATGGGCTCCTCACCCGTTTGCATGGGTCTATAGTTGCACAGCAGCTCGAGCAATGGTTTCCAAAAGATCGAACCCTGATATGAGCCGAGTGTGTCGCGCATATGACCCTCTGAGCAGCACTCTGAGAAGAAGTCCAATATCTTCGGGACATGCTCAAAAGTTATCAACGATTGAGCTGCGCATCTGGTATCCTGCGTTTGGTTCTCAGCTTTGTACGAGTCGGTGAGGCCTTCATCACTGCTGGTCGATTGCGTCCGTTCGGTGTGCGATGACATTTTCTGTATTTCTGGCGATAGGAAACAGCAGTACTCGAATAAAGCGTGCGCGAGCAACTTGGGCAATCCAGAGTCTACAAGTTCATATATGGCCTGCGGTGACTGACACGCCATTGCAATTGTGGTTAAGTACGTCGGTTTTCGCAGCAGAGTGGAGAGGTTCTCTTCGGCGACATTGTTGAACCATTCACTGCCGCTAGCTTCCTTGTTGTCATCTGTGATGCCAGACGACGATTCTTCTTGCTGGGATGCATTACTCTCTAACGGGTCTTGCTGCATCAGGGAAACATCGACTTTGCTCAACAATTGGTTAAACAAATCCGGCTTTATGCAACAGAGGGAACAAAGCAACGAATCGAAAGCAACCTTCAGTGGCTGGTCATTGTCCAAGGCATCAATCCAGTAAATACACGCTTCAAATATATCATTGGTGATAAGGTCCGCCAAGTTGGGAATACAGTTCTGAGAATGAACATTCCACAGGATGGAAGCGGCTGCCTTGACGAATCCGCTCTGTGGGTTTGTGCAGCGTATCGAACGATTGCTGAAGTTTTGTCGAAGTTTCAGAACCCAATCGAGAAGAACTTGTACCTTGTCACTGATATATGAGTCCTTTGCAGTGGCTAGATCGTAGAGCAGGTCGCAAACGGCTTCGTTTGACAGCTTGTAGGCTAAACAAGAATAGATTTAAAAGTATTAATTGTTGAAGTTGAAGCTTTCCGCCCATTGACGGTAATGTTTCAAAATAAAATGAAAACACCTAGGAAAACTTACTTTGAGGACTTGTTCCCCATAGTAGGATGCGAATAAGAGCCAGACAAAGATCTCGATTATACGATCCCAGTTTCAGCAAAACAGTTTCCAAATTTTGCAGCGCCGAGTTTGGAATCAATGGCATGATGTTCATGAGGGAACAACATGCTTCTAGGAAACCCGGATACTCCGACGATGCACCAATAACATCCTTCGACAACTTGTTCTCCGACATTATCGCAGCGACAGTATAGCATCGCGCTAAAATACGAATCCATCCAACGCTGGTCTTGGCCAGAGAGTCATCATCCACTCCAGATTCGGGACCGCCGGCAAATGCATAGCTTCCGGCTGAGAAAATCGTATTGCCAAGAATGGCAATTTGCGTCAATCCAATATTGGAGCTATCTTTGGGTCTGAAACGCAAAAGAGAAATTATGTTAATCTAAATACGACACGCGATACGCGCAGATTGTGGCAAGTTTCTACCTGTACAGCCTTAGCACTATACTTGTGGCGATTTCGGGCTTTGACAGCTTCAGTCGAATGCAAGTCATTCCGGTTGTTGTTAGAGGCTGACCAAATGGAATCGGGCCAAGTCCATAGTCTCGTGATATCTCAACCGCAACGGCCGAGGGACAAGACACCAGCGTAGGTGCATGTGGCTGCAATTGAATTTCCTTCAGCAGAATGGCTGTCGGCAGTGTAATTGTCAAATCCACGTGAGATTCATTTGGATAGAACATATAGCTCCATGCTGGAGTACGTGGCCGTCGGTGCGATGCAATTGGAGTCAGTATCAAGACATCTGCTGATTGTGCGGTATCATTCTCTGATGATATACTGCAGAATGGGGCGAAGTTGATCAAACCATCTTGATTGCGCTGGTTTTGCTGTGATGTGCATTTCTTAGTTCCACCATTTGAGCTATTGTGCAGCTTTAGTTTGGTGTTCTTTGTCATGTGTTGCATGATTAAGGATATCTGCAACGAAAAAGAGGCTATTAGCTGTGGCTACCATACGCCATTCAGTCACTCACCAATCCCGGCTGAATGTTGATCAGTACTTTGTTCAATTTAACCAAATTATGGCAGATAATTTGAACTCCGCCCATTTCGGTGAAGATGTGAACAGCTTGTTGAGCTTCCAACACTTTTAGAATGTACCAAAGGAATGGTTCGGACAAGTGCAACCTCGGGAGTGCGTTTCGAGCTATTGAATCTACAATTTTATTCAACATATTCTCTATGAAAAATTCAGTCAACAGAGAGAATGTACTTACTTGTCTCCAAATACTGGCACAAAGGAGCAACAACTAAGCTCACTTCAGACGCCTTCTCACTTAGGAGCATCAACAGACTGAAAACAGCATCAGTTGTTGTCTGTGGCTCGTCTAGCAAAAATGGCGAATCTGATGATTTCATGGAATACAGGGATCCGGGTGTCATTAGTGTCAGAGAGTTGCTTGAGCAGTTGGATAGCGATCCCAGGAGACGCTTCATTGTTGAGAAATGCCGTAATACTAAAACCGAAATGATTCATATTTTCATATAAAATATGTTCAACAAATCCTTTTTCTATATGTTTACCCATGTCGGCAATGCAAGGAACTTTTGTTTTGTTGCAATCGATATTCAGTTGCTCGGCTTTCGTCTCATCGGTTTGGCTTTCTGTGGATACATCAGACTCGTGCATTGGAACGACCTGAAACAAAAAAAAATGTTTTGGTAGTCTATATCGCATTGCACAACTTTCATAATAGCGTAAAATCGTTGTTGACTTGCTTTTATGCCAACGGAGGGGCATAACTGCTATGTAGAACCGACTCCGAAAATAAACACGGGATTTCAAAAAGGTTTTAAAATGTAAACTTACATTATCGTCCCTTGGTAATTCCGTTTGAATCAACGACGATGACAATTTCAGCAGGCTTATTATCAGCGAATTATCCGATATGGATGTATTTTGTTTAGAGTTTTCAGATCCCAGGACATTAGCAAACAAACTGCTGAAGTTATTTGTTGAACTATTGGAGTCGGATGAGCGCTGGCATTGAATTTTATCCGCATTTGCAATGTTGTTATACACAAGAAACGCTGAAAATTTAAAACGATGTAAGATTCTGTTTTCTTTTTAAATCTGCTTACAACAGTCACTTACAGACACTTTCTATTATACTCAGCGAGACATTTAAGTCCGCTTTGTCATACTGTATTAAAAGGAGGTCTCGAACAAGTTGACTTTGGGCATCAATGGGTCCTTGTTGATTGCAAATCGCGCCTCCAGGTTGCACTAGTTGTAGAATCACATTCAGCAATGTATCCTTTAGTTTTTTCTTGACTGATGGTCCGGAATCGGTGTACTCCGCTTTTTTGTGCAGCCATAGCAATAACTCATGCAAGTGCTTGCAAATGGTCGGTCCAGCCTAAGAAGTTAAATCAAAATTACTTTTAACTCGTGACATTTTAGTCGTCATTCACACTTACACAACGATTTGTTATAATCGAAGAACTCATACCATAGCCAGAGTAGAATCGCAACAGCATCTTCTCAAAGTTCTCATTACTTATTATTATATCACCGATTCTCGAGTTGCTGCTAGTCTCGCCTAGAATCAATTAATTAGAACAGAAAAGGTAGGAAATGCCGAAGCCGTATTTACCACAATCAAAGTTCGACTGCGAGTTGCAAGCCAACAACAGGCACTGAAATCCCAAGCACCAGGTACGTAGTTTAATGTCATTGTGCCAAGCCAGCGCCAAGAGTAGACCCTGAACTGCATTCGGTCCAAAGGGGATCTTTGGAATATCATTCGGACAGAGTCCTGAATTGTACGGCTTATCTGAGAGTTCACTGTTCAGCGTCAGCCATATTTGCAGAACTTGTTCCAAGTGAACCCAGGTATCCTGAAACTTATTAAATTAATTAAAAAATCTAGCGGCAACTTGTCTATTTATGACCGGCCAAACCTGTAGATGAAGGTCTGAGAAAATGCAATCGAAAACATTTTTAAACATCTGGTACGTTGGCAGTCCACAATTGTATTCCGGCCCCGACCATATATCTGTAACGTATTCTGGCCACGCTGCTGTATCAGGCGACGAATTAATGAACTCGTTAGTTAGAATTTGAGGCAACGATGCGTACATATCCAACGAGGAGATCATTGTCAGTCGGCGTATTGAAATTTCAACGTTGGTGTCGAGACCAAAATCTAAACGAGCATCCATTGCACTCGACACAGTCTTGCAGAAGAAATTGAAATTGTTTTTATTTTGAGCCACAGAGTCCGTTTTGATGAGATTCTTCGATCTGTTCTCGATGTCAATCTCGTTCATTAGTTCATCGAACTCAGTGTCCTCACACTCGATCAGCGATGGCAGATGCGAGTACTTTACCGCTGAAATATTACAAGTTGTTATTAGTTATGCCACTACCGTTTACAAGCAAACGCAAGCGTACCATCTGCATATGACATACTACTATTTCCAGAAATGGGAATTATCGACGGTGGCAGCAACAAAGCTTAAAAGAAAAAATGTTTTTAAAACTAACATCTCCTTTCAACTTTGAATAGAAAAGCCAACCAAAATCTAATTTGTCGCGCAAATGTGACAAATAAAAATTAATACACTAATTTCTTATATTAGCCTAGTATTTTGTTGAAAAAACCGCAGAGAGCATTTGCGTGATATATAAAAAAAAATCTTTCCATGCGACGAAAAAAAAATTGCAGGGCTTGTGGGGGAACCATCAGCAATATAAAAGTTGCAGGACAATTCCACTGTATTAATGATGGAAAACTCTTTTTTTAGCTTCAAATAAGGAAAGTGTCGTTTTCTACTTGCTACTACAGAAATTATCTCCACTGCTACAGCAATATCTTCTTTTCAAATATTGCGATGTCTTTAAAGTTTTAAATTTGAAAAATCAAATTACACGTATAATTCAAATTAGGTTTACTGCCATTTATCGTCAACAGATGGTTTTGTCCCATCTATATCGTGTGTAATAATTTAGCGACTATTTATCTTTGGTGTGGAGAAACAAAGTGTAGTGAAGGTACCCACAAAATCAAATTGCAACGGTGTCGACAAACGAAGGCGCCAAGCAAAACAAAAACAGATAACGCGTGACCTATTGGCTAAGCATTGCACATTGCAAAAGCACTGAGTCATATTATATAACAATATACAAACCTAATAATTTACGATACAAGTGACATTCATTTGTTTATCGCTTCCTAACTGCCAGATGTTGGCTGAAGGAGAAATCGGACTCTTTCAATTTGGGTCAATCATTGGAACAGATTTGGGAATGCTAAGGAGGGTCAATTTGTATATAGGTAGATCATTTAAGATCATTTCTGGCACTCTATGGCGTATTGAGCCTGCCTCCTTTTCCAATTTCATTTACACTTCCCTTAGACTAGTCTATTCCACAAAACCCAAAATGTGCCGTAGGATTTTCCAAAGGATGTGCTTCTTTTAAACATTGAAGATTAATGCTTCTCTGTACTTGATCTTGTTTATTTTTTTTACAATAATTCAAAGGACTATGTAGGTTTGCAAACTTCGAATGAATTCTTACTAAGAAATACAATTTGTATAAGTTTGGGATGTTTCCAAGACTTTCTTAAGAGTCGTCGCAAAGGAATTAAAAAATCTCTTCACTTAAGTTTGGACGCCCATACCTGAAAATACCTACTTTTCCCAACAATTCTCAGTTCCTTAGGCGAAAATTTGAGTTTAAGGGAAACACAAATGGTCAAGGACTCAGGTACAAAGAGAATATAATGAAACAAAGTTGACGCGGCGGAAAAATGTAGATCAGCATTCAGCATTCAGCAATATAAACAAATTATTGAACTTCTAGAGGAATATCTAACAAGTAGTATGAGAGGAGTAAACATGTCAGCTTTCGTGTAGACAAATGTGTACTACGGATTTATATTTTTATGCGAGAATTTAACATTTTGTCGGTTTCTTAATAACAAGAATTAATTTGAGTTCAAGCAATAAAAGCTATTTAATATTTAAAATACCAAATTGTATTTATTTTTAGGCATCGTAAATCTTTTGGAATTTGTTCGCAATTAATGTATGCCTTTTTATTAGAATAAAATATGTTCGTTGTGAAAGTAACCATTGGCGAAAACAATTTATGAAATTTGATTTACCCGATGAAAACAAATGTAATAGATTCTAAAACAGTTGTCGCATTAGGTAATGTGGAAGTCTAATTGTTGGTTACAGTTTCAATAATAATGCAAACTTTTACTAAAGCTGGCAGCCCTCTAATCGTCGAAATGAGTGTTTGTCTATTAGTAAGGCCGCAGATATCTAGTGAACGCAAAAAACCTACCGCTGAACGATAATTTCAAACTTCTTCTTTGTACTCTAAAATCTCGTCATTACTAGTGAGTACTCTTTAACCCCTAGCCACGCAGTGTGGTAAAAAGTAAGAAATTCAGTTAATTTCGCATGAAATTATATGACCTAAGGAAGTAGCAGTAAGCAAATCAAACTATATACAACTACTCGATTCCTAAAGTAAACAATGCAACAGTAAAGTATATCCTACCTGTTGAATCGACAAACACTTCCTCCGCCTCCTGTACGCCTTCCATTCCTCTCGGTTCGCTGCAGCTTGGTTCCGAGCTTTGTGGTTGATCTTTGAAATGCTTATCAGCATCGAGGAGATCCTATTGCATAAGACACTTAGTTCGCTGAAAAGTATTTGAAAACATCGTCTACTTACTTGTAAGAGGCAAGTGATGGCATGAACAGCCCACGGCTGTTGCTGGTCATTCCAAACAGCCAAGCGCACAAGTTGCTCCAACTGGTTTGTGGTTACAATCTTGGAAAGCTGAACCGATGACTTGCATGCAGATACCAGCCTTGCAATAACCTATTGCGCCGCAAGATTGCATTATGCACTATCCGAAAAAAAATTAATCACACTGGCTTACCTTGCACGTTAACAGAAACAAATCCATGTTACAACTAAAGTCCATTTCCAACAGAAGAGCAATCAGTCCACGAATAACAATCAAGATATTGTTCAGACGAATGGTCTTCAATCCCTTGTCAAAGTTGTTCTCTGGTTCCGGATTGGGATCCTTTACTACCTTCGGTGTGGTACTTGGCTTAGCTGCGGCTTTCGGTTTCGGTTTACCTGTCAACTGCATAAATATATCCGGGTGCTGAAAAAAAGAGTGCTTTTAGTCAAAAAAAAAAGCTTGTGCACTTCATTAACTCACCTCATTTTGAATCATAAAGATCTTCTTTCCCCAATCTGTGTACGGTTGGATGCTGTACTTGTTTTGCTGAATCATTCGCTTCTTGAAGCCACGCAGTTGTTTGCCCGAATTATTGTTCGACTGCGATCGAGTCTTGGCAAAATCAGTTTCACATGACATGAACTCCCACCGATTGGCAGCTGAGATTGAAAACTTTTCAATAAAACAACAGAATACTCAATCTAAACATCACCTACATTTATCCTTCTTCTCAACACTATCATCCAGACATACAGACAGGAACAGCAGCAACCACGTCACTAGTTGTAAGTCTGACTTTGACCATAAGTCACCACTGTTGTCGCTGCGGTTCATATTGAGAGGATTCTCATTCGCTTGGTACCTTGGAGATATGGGAGCAAGCAACTTGGCGAGTGTCTTTAGAATCGCATCGATTACAATCGATCGGCAAGTGCCCATAGCAATACTTCGCCGACCCAAGTAGGTTAACAAAAAGAAAATTCTGAAAGACACAGGCATATAAAGGCAAAACCCAGACAAATATTAAGTGAGTGCCTTACCTATCTTGGGGAAATATCTTGCTATTCTGCGAGGAGAACAGATTGCAAAATATATCGGCAAGGAAGTCTCCCCACCAGCTACGGAAACAGCACATGCGCACCAGAAGCGAGCATGTGGCAAGTTGTATATGGGCATCACCGTACACAACCAGTGTATTGAACAGTGTGTTGGCCACGTCAATTGAGAAGAGTGAGTGCAGCGGCAATATGTTCTAGAAGAAATTTTTGTACGATTTGTTTTAATAAAATGGAAATATTCTACGTTTGACATTTGTTTTTACCTTTAGTCCATATTCTATGGAAAAATGCAATAGAATCTCGACCAGTCCTTGGCTGAGTACTCTCAGCTTATCCCTCGATGCTAGTTGCAACACATTTTTCTGTGGGCTCGCCGGTTCCGTTTGGAGGGACGCTTCCAAGCGTAGCACTACATTTTGGATGACGTTAATTTGATGCTGTAACATTATGCACTCCTGAAAGCAAAACAAAAAATTGTTAATCGAGCACCATTTGAAAAAGGCACGTGGGAAAAAAAAAACTTTAAAACATCATAAAGCTGGTGAACTAGACAAAGAAGTTGCTAGTAGAAATGGAGTCAGGGAATTCATTACATTTTACGTCATCCGTCATATTCTTACCTCATATGTAGCGACAATCTTAGTGTTGTCCAGATTACTGTCATCCTCGCGTTGTTTATTGATGAACGCCTGCATATGGGCGACATTTGACAGTTCGCAGTTGAGAACTGGCGCCAGCATTTCCATTAATTTACAACTTGCCAGACTGTAACGGCAGTGCACGTCTTCATACAGAGAGTTCAGTGCTTTTATTTGTGTCTGAATGTTACCAACTGGATGCTTCATGTACTGCAATACTGTCAATAAATGCTGTCAGCACACACACTCTAAGGAAACAAACAGCAATAATAATAAACTTACATGGATCACCATAACCATCGCTGTCTAGAACAACAGTGTGCCCATAGAAAGATCCAAGTGGAATTTTACACTTTGTATTCGACATTCCATAACGACCAATGATGGTGATTTTCATGTACCGACAAATCGGCGGTGGTTGCAGATCACTCAGTACCAGTGTCTTAGTGCCGATATCTTGCGTAACAACTAAACGTACACTATCGGCCTCCTCTTCGAAACACCAAATGTCAATGTGCAGTGAGGCGAGTTCGTCACAGGACGGAATTACCACGTCCGTCAGTAGAATGGGTGAGCCAAAGTCGAGCACTACAAAGCGTCTCGCTCCGGAATGCATTCTGTCGATAATCACCATCTGTTTGGGTGGTGGTGATAGAATTTTATGCCATGGAAAAACACTTGTATTCTCCTCTGTATTCTGTTCATTTAGATAACGCTGAATGACTTTGTTTGACAGTTTCACCTCTGGATCATTGTCTGGGACACTCGAGCCTCCCTCATCGCAGCATTCAATGTACTGGCATATGGCCTTGAATTTTGGCAAGTGTTTGTATTTAAAGGACTTGCCCTCCTTGTTTGATTGCGATGTGGACTCCAATGGTTCAGCTACAACTAAATGTAGCATTAGAGTTACTTAGAGAGGTTATTTGTGCAGTTATACATACCAATGCCGTTGGCTTTTAATTCGTCCTTTCCGAGGATGTTGCACATCTTAAGTTTGTCAGCAAGAATATTTTTCACATTGTTTACAATGTCGTTTAGCTATAAATTAATAACGAGATAATTTAAAGTACTTGAGGTAAACTATGTTAAATTACTTTTCCGTTTTCATTATCTTTTTGCGAGTCCAAGGCATTTGACATAGCGGGTATTATGATCTCTTCCATGTTTATATTTGAGGCGCTGCTGGTGGACGCGCTGTCCATGTTATCGATTCGCGTAGCTTCCGATGTTGCCGAGCATATGAAATGCAGTTGTTCGACTTCCAAAAGACCGCGCAGTTGATTGCTGACTCCTTTGCATTTGATCAAGTGGGGGAATGAACGGAACTCAACGCCATCTTAAAAAGAAGAGTTAAATGTTCTCAATAAATGAAGGGGTTAGGAAATGCGGCATAAAAATTAGTTAGTGAAAATAATTGCAATCGCCTAACACCCAGTGTCTTTCAACGAGTGGTATTCATACTTGTGTACTACCAACCGTTGAGAACTTGAATGTCCTTCGGTACTTTCTAGTTTCTACACAAAAAACTTACCTATTGAGCTAAGCTTCTTAAAGTCCATTCCCTGGGATTGCAAAAGTCCTGCATTTGAGCGAATAATATTTACCAACGTATTTGGTGAGCTCGTGTTATTCTTGCTCAAATTCGGAAGATCAATGTCAAACAGTTCCGGTTCGAATGGGAAACCATATAAGCCAAATCTGGAAACAAAGACCAATTCTGAAGTATTCCGCACTTTATAGCATAAAAAAATGCAGCTTACCGTGTGCCCAACAATGAGCAATATGGATCCCATCGCTTTTCTATTTCATTGGTTATCTCCATCAAAAGTTTAACGCAAATCTCTGAAATCGAATTATGCGAATCAGCGGTTGAAGTTGAGCACGCCAACAGGATGAACCAGCGCACCACACTGGAATGCTTTGACGACGTCAAATCGGGAAGTGTTGTGGTGATTGCGTTTTTCAGCGAAACGTCAAAGTTGATTTTGCTTTGTAAGTCTGCTGGAAGATTTCGCACTCCTCTGCGAAGAAGACAAATTAATCCAACCTCCCCCTTTGTCATCAATAAATAATATATACTTACTCTGTCAAAATCAGTACAAGTTTCACGCACTTGTGCGCCAATGTTCTGTCACTTCGGATAATGCAATTTAGCAACAGATCTCTGAGATACTTCTCCACAATGACGAGACATTCAATTTGTTGCGATTGTATATCCATCGCCGCGTTATCCGCAAACGGTCCAGACGACGAACCACTTTTGCTGGTACTCGGCTCTCCAGATTTGTATCGCTCCGACTTTGGTGATCTAATCCGATTGAGTCTAATTGTGCAAATCCATAACAGAATGTCTAGGGCCAGATTTTTTTGCAGCACCGTCGACGAACTACAGCCAAGCGTTTTGAGTAAGTTCTCCAAAACATTGTTGCTTTCCAATAGTGCAATTCTTTGGAGTCGCTCGCTCGGTATACGTGAGTTTGTCTTCGTGCCACGCACAGTTATTGAGATTTCGTGAAGCCAATCGCAACCTATCGAGGGAAAAGAATAACAAAAGTACAACATTTGAAAAATCATTGTCGGTCAAGATTTATTATTGGGTATATATAGCGAATGCTGAATCCACACCGATTCGATTTAGCTTAAAATAAGAACCATATATGCATAAACGACAATAAAAGTGAACTTAAAATATAGAGAACAACAACAACAACAACAACAACAACAACAACTGATGAATGGACAGAAGCAATGAATTATTTAAATTTGAAATAAATGAGAAATAGCATACCTATGTAAAACTTATTTCGTGATTTTTTGTTGGAGGTTTTGGTGGTTTTGGTGGTGGTTTTAAAAGATTTCTGAGAAAATGTGGCATTAGTGAAGGTTTGTGATGTACGGTTTGCATATGATGAAATCAGGACACGCATGACACCCTTTTTTTTAACCGGAACTGAAAATTGTTAGCAAAAAAGGTTTTTTTTTGTTGTTCTTGCATATGAAAATCATAAATAGGATACATGTAGTTCAAAAAGAGATGAAATATGAATGAGCTGAGTTACGTAGACACAAGTAAAACAAAACATACACCAAACACATGCACGTACATAGATATTGCACAAACGATTTTTGGATTCAACATCAGATATTTACGAGCAACTTATTGAATAGAACTGGACAACCACATATCATATCATTATATAGCACAAGCTTATGAATAAGCAGTTGGGTCGACAACATGCTGCAGCATCGAAATCTTATATCCATAATTCTTTGAAAACTCAAATATACGATTAGTGCTATCGGAGCAGACACGTAACCATTAGTTGCAAAAATTATATCAGAGAAGCAGAAACAAAGAGGTATTATTTATGTTGATGAAATAAGTAAGTCGTCTATGTTAAAGTCTAGTGAGGGAAGCTTTTGTACTTAAAACAAATCTAGATCGCTGTCCTTAAAACAGGGTCTTCCAATATGGCCTTCCGAACTTTGACAGTTGATAGCGGCCATATTGTTGAAGCTGCATCTGTTAATGTTTGGTGGGGATTTTGGGCTGGCGGCGTCATCGTTGCATATTTCTTCTTCGTCTATAGGTCGATGATAACCAACTTCTTTCGGCCTGAATTGGATGATATGGGCACCAATGACATGTGGTTACAACAGGATGGCTCTACGTGCCACACAGCTCACGCCACATTGGAAATTCAGCACGAGCGATTCGAGGGCATGGTCATCTCACGTGGAGGTGATGTAAACTGGTTACCGAATCGTGCGATTTGACCCCGTCAGACTTTTTTTTGAGGGGTTTTCTGAAGTCACAGTTCAATGCGAATAAGCCACGAACAACAGCGGCCCTCAAAGCCAACATTACCCATGCCATCAGTCAAATTCAGCCCGATTTCGGATGCGCGCCACACAGGGAAGCTGCGGCGGACATTTGAACGCTGTTACATTTGATACATAATGGAACAGATAGGGTTTTCAAACGAATTGATTGCGCGGAGTATTTAACCTCAGAAACAATCGTCTCTAGAGTCCGTGACAAAGTTCTTAAAGCCACAAAACTACACGAAGATCAACCCTACAATGTCTACTCCCAAGTTTCCACCCTACAACCACCAAAGCAATGCTTAAAAATTCTGTCAGACTACGTATGGGACGCGGAACAATAACCCACCAACAACTTTTAAAAAATGAATGACTACCAATCCGCAGCAAAAATAAATGGAGCCGCGAACGCATACAGCGGCAAGGAGGAAGACAACTAATCGTTTTAAATAAATCGTCTCTAATGCCTCGCAGACGTCATAATAACAAGGCAAGTGCAATAATTATTTCACCAGCTTAAGTAACAAAAACAGACCTGATTCAGATTAACTACATAGGCAAACAAAAAGGAGTAAATTACCTTCGGATATGCACATGAAACAAGCGGTGCTATCGTCCATCAAAGAGGGGTGAAAGTTTGTTCTATTGTAAAATAAACCTAAGCAAGTCCGCATTCAACCTAATCTGCGATAGAGGATAAAGACGACGCCACATGCTGAAATGGAGATAATTCCACGTCGGGCGGTGCTAAACACTGAAGTAGCAAGCACGCGTCTTCCACGTCTCGATACCTACATGCAAAACAAAAACTAACAATCAATTCGTTCGAGGATTGATCACGTTGCCATCGATCGATGAATACAGTATTTTAGACTTCTGTCCATTCCAATGTGCAAACATCTACTCGGACCACCTCCTAGCAGCAGATTGCTTTTAGAAGTTGTGCGTTGTCCCCAACATCAGATCAGAAGACCAATGGAAGGTGGTTAATCAGTCTGATCTCAAGCTCTCAACATGCGTATCAAAAGGGAAAGCCCACCAAAACTGCTCATCACTCAATTTTTGGATTGAGCGAAAGGGCGCTCTCACTCAAGAACGCAACTAATATGCCGCTTAATCACACACCTTTTTACGTGTTAAAGGGTGATGGCTACCTTCGACAGCACTCCACTCTCCTCAGGTTTTTATCTAAATTGCTATGGAATCTAGTTCTTAATGAACTTCTGCTTTCAATGGAGGTTTCCAGATGCGGACGAATTCGCCTTACTCCTTTCAGGAAAGTATCCTCAGACCCTTTCTGATCTCCCGGACTAGTTAAATTGTGAACTGATGTAATCGGAAAGTATGAAATCAGTTGAAATGCCTCATTAAAATATAGAAAATCTTTAACGTCTACATTTGGTTATTCACCTTAACAACAGAAATGACTAAAGACAATAGATTAGATACGGTACCGGCTAATAAGTCAAGAGACCTTGGAAAATTGATTCTCTTTACTTAACTAAACAAATCGTTAATGCCTAGCCAAGCATAATACAATCATTACTAAGCCAACAAACAACCAGGCTCTGCAATCATTCTCATATTATTGACTGGTAAACAAGCAACATTATAAACACCCTTTCCACAAACAGGCTTACCTCTTGTCTTTCCTTGTCCTTCCTTTGCTGGATCGCCCATAGTTTTGATGTGCAACAGGAAGTTACGTGCTCGGGTTTTGAACAACTTTGGGCTGGTCAGGGTAACATTGCCTCCCTGATCGCATAGGTCCATGCATGACGACAGCTCAATGGGGCCAGCTAGAATTTCAGCGTTGTGTGCTTGTAAATACTCATCAGTCAGAACGGGATTCTCGTGTACGCCTGCAGAAAGAAAAACACTGTTTTTTAAGAAAACCACTTGAAATGCATTTACTATACCATCACTGTTGAGTGGGAAATCGATGTTCTCATCCACAGCAACCGATTGCTTGAAGCCCAAGTTGACGGAATGTGGCCCCTTCATGCGGTAGCCAAAGCCACTGGTATTCTGCTTCAAGAGAGTCACCTGAATTGCGGCTGGATTGGGACACGGTTGGTACAGGGAAAACTTTAAGTCGATGTGGCCCAGTGCAACAGGCTGTACCAAATTCACTTCGATGATGTGCTCATCCCAGGTCGTTCTGCAAAATAAAGAAGTCTTTTAGAACACACACACACACATGAAAATAAGCATTTTAACTTACGCGTCATTGTGTAGTCGCCATGTTTTCGTGTGATGGGTGTCGTCGCCGGGTCTTAGATGCTGCGGCTGTTTCCTCTGTTTTTGTGCTTGGACTAGCTCATTCCAGCAACTGGGTACCTCAGCTGTATATGGTGTAAGCATTTCGTCAAATTGTGTCAAATCATTCAGGGTTCGCAGGTCATCCAAAGATAGTTCGCTTTTGTGCGCGATCAAGTTCGACGATGTGGATGCCGCTTCGCTCGTGCTCGGTCCAGGCGCGTTGCTCACCGAAGGCGCATCGCTTTGCTGTTTACGGCTGCACCCAACTCCACGAGATGCATTTCGGCCGTCTGTCTCGGAGGCTTCACCCTCGCCTACACTGCCGCCCAAGGACAAGTCTACATTTCCACAAATGTTAGCATTCTCATCGTCTGCCATTTCGTCGCCAGACTCACTGTCTGTGTCGTGCAGGGAATAGAAAATAAGTGAGCCACTCTTGGTGCAGCCACAGAGCCGGTCAAGCGTTTTGCAATAAGCCGCCGAGACAAACTGCTCATTTGGCACCTCAATACTGGTGATCAGTTTAAAATCTTGCAATGAGTGCAGCTGCATACTTCCGTCGGCACATACAACGCATACAGCGCCCCCGTCAAAATCTACTCCTTGCACTTTCCTGTCAAAGTTGTCGCACGCTGGCAGCAGGCATATTTGATTCGGACATTTGTATCTGTTAAAATTGACTGATGCTGTGTTGTGACCGGATATATCACCGACCGTGTCGATCATGAACAGCAACAACTGTCCACTGACCCAGTCATCATCTTCATCGACTTCCATTGAATTGTCCGGCACATCTTGGCTGCGGATAAGTTTCACTAACACTTGGTTGCAACTGCGGTTTGTTGGTATAATTTCCGCAACTTCAAAAAGGCCATCGATTGTGGGCGTCACATTCACGGAGCTTCGAACAGCACAACGGATCTCCTCCTTCTTTGGCTTCTTGTTCAACTGACTCATTTGATCTGAAGACTTTATGTTGTTATTGTCCAGTTCCTCGTCGACCTTCTGATCGGACAGAATATGCGGCGATAGGTCTAGGTCGCAGAGTTCGTGGTCCATCTGGATAAAATCACCGTCCACGTAGGGCAGCTCATGAGAGTCGTCTGACTTTTCAGTTCCATTGAACTTAATTGTAACCAGATCCGACATGAAACCATTGCTGCCGAAACTGTCCTCATACTTTTCCATTAAGATCTTGTTATCATCATCGCGATCGTACTTGTTGCACAAGTTCTCCAGACAGTTTTGCTGCTGCGCGTTGTCGCATATTAATTTAGCGTTAGATTTGCAAATGTTTATTACGGCCAACATCAGTGTCATTTCGTTGGATTTCTTCACCGTCAGTCCGAGAATGATTTTCGAACCTATGACACTGGATTTTAGTGAATTCGTCAGCGGCAACTTGTTGGCAGTATTTCTGAACTGCTTATTTGGCAGAACGCACATTGCTGTTATTTTTGCTTCCTTATAGCCGTCCCAAGAAATGTCTCGCATCAGACTCGATAGGTTGGTTGTATGCATTTCTTTGAGGTTCCTCTCAATACTCCAGACGGTTATATCGCCAGAGCTAGATGAACTTGTACATAACACGTGCGCAAAGTCACTGTTCGATATAACATCGAAGCCATTTGTCATTGCTGCGGGATTGGTGGCGTATGTTACGGCCAACGGCACGTTTTGCGTGTATTCCCCTTTAACAAACGGACATGTGGGAGAGTGTCTCTCATGTTCGCTCCATGGTTCGTCTGTTTTTTCCCAACACACCAGGCATACGTTGCAAGTGAAACACATTGCTCGGTCTTCGCCAGATGTACTAGGTTGATGGTAGAAACCGGCTTGTGCCATTTGATCAGGCAGAGCCCAGTTGTAGTCCATGTGTGGCCATTTTTCGAATGTTTGTCGACGTACTGCTTCCGAGTACATCAGCACTCGTTGAATCGTACCATTGTTGCAGCCGTTTTCTGTAAGTCTTGAACCGACTAGTAAGTCGGTGAGTCGCTCGTTTATTGCTGATGCTATAGCCAGTGCTGGTATGTGTTTTTCAAGCCGCTTTAGCTGCACCACTGCATTATTCGCCACCATCTTGAGGCTGGAATACGGCAGTTCCAGGCATATTGTATTCCACTACATAGAAAAAATAAACAAAAATAAAATCGTCAATTTGCATTTTTCCAACTAAAAATCAGTCATATTCAACCCTTAGGCTTATGGTAAAGTATTTTGTAAAACATCATCTATCTTTCCAGATAGTTGGAAGCTAGCGAAAGTTATTCCTGTACCAAATGCATCCCAACCATCTCTATCTCTTCTGTGTCAACTGCTTTTCGTCCTATCAATTGCCATGCCTGCCAAAAATCTTCAAGTAGGGCCTTGTTAGCCATACGAGGAGTTATTTCTACATATTTAAACTCCTGTCCGCAGTTTGATCTGTGGTTCTACCACGTCACTTTTGTCCTACTACTGTGACTTAAATTATCATTGTGATAATCAGAAAGCGTTAGGCACTTAACAAAGCTTTATTTGCTTGACTTCTCAATTGACTTAGGTAGATATGGTACACCATGAGGTGTTGGTACTTCGTTAATCGTAACCAAAATGATGGAAAACCATCGACAATTAGAGCCCACACTAACGGCAGTACTTCAATGATCGATATTGGTTGCGGACCTGTTAGAATAAATGAGAGCCTTTTAAAAATTGTCCGTACTATATACGCAAGTATGGGCACATACAATCACCAACTCAGCGAAGCTAAAATTCCTTTTAGTGAGAGGCGGTTGGAAGTGCCCTTCTGCGCGTCTGAAATTAGAACCCCCTGAATTCTCTTTAAGTGCATTTTTGTCTGATCTAAGGTCGGTTAGCTTTGTAGTTGTTTTGTACTATGGAACTATTGATTAAAACCAATCAGCAAAAATACCAATGACTGCGTGAAAAATGTATGTTCATATCGATATTACAGCACTTGTTGCAGACGCTGAGTGAGTTCTTAAACAAGATTTGCATGTCTTTATGGTGAATTGGATACCCTACGTTTGGCGTCTGCAAAGTACCTTGCTGTTTCCAAATACAATATGATCCGAAGGTCAAACTTATAGCAAACTTAGTCATCCATATTGTGAAATAATAGACGCACTGACGTCTGCCATTAATGATTTGTGTTTATCTACTCGGCATAAACAAATTTTTGCACAAAAAGCATTTAAAAGTCCTGATAGCGGGGTTTAAAATTATGTGCTTGTGACTGAAAGCAAATTTATGCATCATACCGAATAAATAAACTGAGTTTATTTATTACGTATACGTTTTTCGGGATATGAAACACAATATCTTGTAGGTATTGATTTAAAGTTGTGTACGTCGCAGTTAAATTTAGTTATGCGTCTGGGATATGCGTATTTCCGTAGTCGCAGAATTGGATGAGCAGAGGGAGGGAACATCCACGCATGCCTTTAGAAATGTTTGCCTTCGAATTATGTTTACATTATGCATCCACGTTTATGCAATGAACGGTTTCCAACCAATATATTTTCCCACGTTACTTTTTATATTCCCCTATTCATATTTTGCAAGAAAAATATTTTAAATAAAACGAAGAAGCCGTAAATTTGCTTATCTTTCCATTATTTGTCTATAGAACAAAGCATGATTTGACAACGGAACCATTGGTCTTTCAAAGTGTAACCAACACATTTTGCTTTGTCCCATTCCACTTTTCTTTTTTAATCTACGCATAAACCCACTTATATACCGGTATTAATTCGCAGCAACAAAAAAGCAATCCAGCCGAAAACGGAATCGCCAGTTCCCGTTTGAAAATGATTCCCAATATATATGTACTTCTTTACTGCTCTAACATGCAACTGCTTTTCCGGTTCAATACCGCTGCCAGCTTCTAGAAGCGCAAGCCTCAAGTGACCCGACACTCAATTGGAACAAAATCCAATCCAAAATTTACGCAAATCATATTATGTTTTGTGATACATTTACATACCCTTTGTGCTTTGATGCCCTTTTTAGAGTTTATCTGGGCATCGCGAATTTTCTCCATCAGCTCATTGCTGACATCTGTGGGACATTCTAGTCCATCTTCCTCCAACTTCCGTATACTTTCTTCAAATATTTTCGCTTCAGACAGCAGAAGCTCCAGTTTAATCATATCGTCATTTTGTACTACCGGTGACTGCAGTATGGTGTCCAATAGCAATACTCCATTGTAGTCGCCACGGAATCCCAGGCACTTTCCGTCCCAGAAGAGAACTTTTTCCTGCAGTGGCATGTATTTTCCGCAAACATTTTGGTTAATACCTGCAAAATAAAAAGCACACGTTAACGATTCAATTTTTTTTTGCGTTGCATGACGGAGGCCATTTGTGTTTCCCAATAATGCGCAGATTGGAATTTCATGACACGGGTACTACACCCATTAAATGGTCAGAAATAAAATTAAAAATTGCATGATTCTTAAAAGGATAATGATATTAATTCCAAATATGTGAATTACTTGTTGGGATCTATTTATACATATAAAAAATAATTTGCAAAAGAATTTTACCACCAGAAAGTGTGTATGCTTGCAATATTACACCAGAGTGCACGTCTAGAATTTTCACTTGGTTCTTTGTATCAAAAACAATTATAACGTTCAAATTGGGATGATATGTTATATTGCAGGATTCGGTCGCAATATTAAGATAACCATCTTGCTTCAGTATTCGCTGATCGCCAGCCATTTCGGTTAAAAAATAATTAATCTTTGCAAAGAATTTCCGTTTTTAACACTTTTACGTCCGCCATCAGAGTGAATAGAAAACTGACAAGATGAAAATTTTCCTCGAGGTTGTCTCTTTCGCGCTATCAGAAAAGAGAGATGCAAACACAAAGGAATTCCAATAAGCAAAGATATAAACATTGCAATTTGTGGGCCTTGTGTTGGCAGCAGTTGCTTTCAAAGTGGTTTTCTTACATTAGGAGGAACAAGTGAGGTAGGATTTCCGAGAAAAATGTGTAGTATTTCTTCAATTGAAAACGGCTGTGCCTATTTGGCTAAACATTTTTTTCAGTTGTTAGTAATTGCCAGGAAAAGGTTCTTACGAACATTTTGTGAAAACCCTCAGGGAAAGTGGAAAAATCGAATATTAATTTGTTGTATGTAATTTTCTGTGCAATACAATGCGCAGGCAAACATTGTTTAACTTTTCTGAAAACATAAGGGTAAACATAATGTACAAAGCAGTAAAGTTAAAATGAATTTGTCCTCTCCGGTTACATAGCTCTCAATGAATAAAAAGAAACAAATGTGACTGACCTTCTTCTCTGCCTGAGCCACTCTCCTAGGTTTGATATCCAGGCCAGCCTTTGTCTTCCAATGCCTCTTCTTCCTTCTAGTCTTCTTATTTCTTTCTTGTGTAAAGTCCATGTTTCTGCTCCATATAACACCACAGACCAAACATAGGCTTTGACTAGTTGTATTTTTAATGCCAAATTGATTTCTCTACTAGTGAAAGTCTTTTTCATTTTAGAAAACGCTACTCTTGCTTGCTTTACTACTACTACTACTGTGTTAAGGCTGGTACGCTGTTCGAGTGAAGTAAAATTTCCACTCCTCTCCAAAAAGTGCTGTGAAATTGAAAGTGAAATTTTCACGCCGAAATGTTAAAAATTTAATGCGATGGACAATAAAAGCCAAGTGAAATTGCTTAAGTAACAAATCACTTTTTGAACAACTATTTTTCACTTGAACAGCGTACCTACTGCCTGGTGAAATGTTCATGTGGAAAGTTCATTTTGACATTTCGGAGTGAAAATTTTGTACGAGAAATTGGATTGCACTCGAACAGCGTACCAGCCTTTAGATATTGATTCCAAGTTCAAAGTTTTGATTTTCCGAAAAACTGTCGAAAACAATGAACTTAGATTTACCGGCCTGACAAATGACTAATATATTTTAGCATAGATTTATATAGATTTAGACTTATATAATATATTCATTTTATAAATTAATTTAGTTGCTCATTGCGAATAATTAAGTACTGCTACACATATTCGAAACACATGAATACTACAATAAAGAAAACAATCGAATGCGAATGGACAGCAAAACTAATTTAAATGTTAAAATGCATATAGCGTTTCTTTATTAATACGCGGACTAAACAAAGTGTAGGCATCGCCTTAACTTACCTTTCATAAATACGAAAGAGATTGTCATTACTGGTCGTTCCTTACGTTACGTTAAACTGTTACCATTATTGACAGTTAGATAGACCAACAGCAGCTGATTTCCGAACAAACAAAAACAAATAATTTTTGTTTGTTTCAGCTTCGGGCTTGATAAAATGAATATTTTACCAAAAAAGAGGTATTTTATTATCCATAGATTTTTCTAATATTCTCTATTAAATAAATATAATTCTCTTTATAGGTGGCATGTCCGCACCAAGGATAATATTGCTCGAGTTCGACGCGATGAAGCGGAGGCTGCAGAACAAGAGCGCAAACGAGTTGAAAAACAAGAATATGCGGTAAGCTATTTTGCATTACAAGTTCACCATTTAATATAAAATTTATTTATAGGAAAGCGAAGCTCGGTTAAACCTTCTCCGATCCAAAGCTGGATCAACAGGTGCATCTACTCCTTCCAGTGTAGAGACTGCCTCAACAGGAACTATCACGACCAGTGCCGGTCACGTTGATCTGTTCTCTGATTTTCAATCACATATAAAGACCACTAATAAGGAACACGAAAAAGAAAAGAAGGAGGAGCAAGAGAAATACGAAAAGCAAATTGGATATTTAACGTACTTGGGGCAAGACACCAATGAAGCTTTGAAACTGCGAAGTTGGTACGAACGCGCGCCAGACAGAGAGGAAGTCGGTGAACATGATATTATTGAAAGGGATCTAAAAACGAAATATCTTCACGATCCTTTGACATTAATAAAAACGCTTCTGCCTGAGGAGAAGGGCGTAAAAAAAGTAATAAAAGTAAATGCATCACAACCGGTGGTGGAAGAAATTGCTGATAGAGTCCACAAAAAGACAAAAAAGCCAAGAAAAGATAAGAAAAATAAAAAAGATAAGAAAAATAAAACAGATGAGAAAAATAAAGACAGGAAAATAAAGCATCTGCGTAAAGAGGAAAAACGTTCAGAAGAACTTGCTCGCAAAAAGGATCTTATCGCTAAATTGCGCAAGGAGAGATTAAAACGCGAAGCTCGGGAAAGAGCCCGACAGGAAGAACTTTTATGTCCTAAAGTCGATAAGCCAAAACCGGTAGAGGAGGTTCGTGGTCCTCCAAGAATTGTTCAGAAATACAATAGCCAGTTTAATCCAGAGCTAGCCAAACAAAATATGGGATAGCTTGAAGAATTTGCTTGTATTTTATTTGCTGCAGCGTCTGATACTGATATATTTGATTTGTTTCTTTAAAATTGACTCCCATTCGAAGTAATATACTATTAATCATAGAAAGTATTTGCTTTGCCTTTTTTTTGTTGTAATTGAAGGTTAATTTCTTCATTTTTATTTGACTCCGTGGTACACTTCAACCAGTTACAAGCGGAACTTTTGTGACTTTAGAAAGTTGTCCATGTAATCATTGTAATCATGAACATGTTCGGGGACCTCAAAAATAGTTTTGTAATCGAATTTTGTATCGAAATTTTAACTGACTGATTGTGTCTGGTCACTCGAATCAGTGTCAAATTTAAGAACATTGATAAGTGGCACCTGGCACGACGAGTTTACCTTAATGACCTCAGGTCTAGTCGCTCGCAGCCATCCTCCCAAAATACATTGATTATACAACTTGTTGTTACTGCCTGATGCTGCTGTGATATCTCTAGAAAATATTTAAAGAAATGTCCCTTCCCGTTTTATATAAATAGTTTTTATTTCTATTAAGTGTAAAGTGGTTTTTGTTTTGTAACCTTTAATAGGGGAAATGCAGAGACAGTATTGTTCTTTTATTAGTAGGTCTGGTAAACTAGAGTACCCCCTTGGACTGCCCCCTGAATTGGTATATTGGGATAAATCAAAATCCAATGTCTAATTACTTTCTATTTTCTATCACCTGATAAAATTTCACACCGGTTAGAAATTTATAGCCTTTAAAAACAAAGTACATAATTTTAGCGTGTTGGCAGTCGAAAAGGGCCATTTTAATATACATAATGTCAAAACCTGTCTCAAGGCTCCCTGACTGCGAAGCGGGTAGTCAATTAAAACAAACTCTTTTTAAGTGGGATATAAATATATACTATCTAAATACATGTCAGTATAAATACTCGCTCGTATAGGGTACACGGTACACCCATGCGCACACCCTACTTAACGAGAAAGTAATTATAATTTACTTAGTACAGTCGAACAGTAATTAAAAACGAATTTTAATTACGTTTCAAAAATCACACAACATATTTCTAGCTGTAGTTCCCCTTAAACAATAAACGGTAATGACTTACTAGAACATCGGTTATTATCGATAAGTTCTGTTTCTAAGCACGATTTAGTGGAAATATCTGCAAACGTTGCGCTGTTATTAACGAGATTGTAATAATCAATTTATCAATACTTTCGCTTTTGTTTCATCGATGGGAATAAATGGGCGGCTACTCTTTATTATTGGGAATGCCGGATGGAATGGTATTAAACATTTATTCTCCCTATCCTTTTCTTTACGTTATAAACTTTCTTCTCCCTTATAGAACGAAATTCTTGAAAACGTTTCATGTCCTTGGAATTGCCCAATATCGGAGTCGCCGCCTAAAAAGTTTCACTTAAAAATTATAATATTCTTAATAATTTCGGTTTACTGAGTCGTATACGTACTTTTTTCTATATCTTTTATTACTAATCACAAATAAGAAACATTTAAAATCAAATTTAAAAGTCCTTAATGATACATTTATTGTGTATCCACGATATTTTTGGAATAGAAAAGGTGAACGCAATTGCCCAATGGGTCGTACACGTGCTTTTTTCCCCTCTTCCCTGAACCCCGTATATACGTACTTCTTTCTTTTCACTGTTTGTGCGTTACTTTTTCTGTACTATATGTACAAACAAATATTGATTGAATATTATATTATAACGAAATAATGGTGCACTAAACTTACTTTATAAATTCTAAGTATGTACATATTTTTAATTGACTGTGTGGCGTGTTTTTTGGCGATATAAAGGTACCTACAACTTTTCACAACACTGCGAATAAGAATACGAAGAAATTTCGCAGCGATGTCTGAAACTCTTTTAATGTACTGCTTACCGGCTGCGAACGATTTAATTTGCGTTATTTTATATAAATAGGCGAAGGTAAATAGTTAAAAATCACTTTCACTGACTTAAACACAACATAATATATCCGCTTGAGTATTTGTTGGAAAGGTTGTACAGAGTTGCAATGGTGTGTGTAATTTGTTTTCCAATATATTGTACATAGGTCGGGTCTTAAATCTAAATAAATTGGAAGGCAAAAAATGAAATACGTTGTACTTTAAATAAAAAGTTTGTACAACGAATTTTCGCCAACGACCACACCACGCTGAAAAAATCGGTTCTCGTGTTGTTTAGAACTCCCGAATCTCAGTACATGCACTACTACTATCCCAGCAAGACCCTATACAATGGGGCTCGACTGAATAGGATTGACAATTTCCTTATTAAGGCGATTCAGAGGCACATTGCAAGGGCGATGGCCAGCGATAATAGCCTGATCTCAGGGGCTTACTACCCCAATATAATGTACCACGAGAGTACCCTACGGTCTGGCGATGTCCCGCCTGAGGCATTTCTCCATGCAGATATGAAAGGCTTAGTGCAGACAAGAGATGGTGTGCCGGTAATTTACCACAGCCACCGCGGCGCGAGGGATAAGCGGCTCATCCACGACGGGTACGCCGCCAATGCTCAGGAGCTCCTCCGATTTAGCACCGCAATAGCGGATCGGGATATTATAGATACGGTCAAGCAATTCACCGAATTTTGGCGGCTTGAGGAAGGGGTGAGGGTAGATACGCTCTCCCGGGCCGGTGCGCTACTTATGTATCATCCTCCTTAGTTTTAAGCTAGGTTTAAGTTAGTTAGGTTAGATTAGGGGTCTTTGGGGAGGGGCCGGGCTCGTCAATATGATGAGTGCCTCCGAGACTTGACCGACGCCTATGGCCTCGCTCGAGTCCCGGTGGCGCAGATGAACCCAATTGGCGACTGCCAGGCACCCATCGACGCGATCAGGATGGTGACCAATCCTTAAGATTGCTCACCATTCTGATTATAGGTAATGTAGGTAGATTAGGTAGTTTTAAGTAGTTTTAACTAGTTTTAAGTAGTTTTAAAGAAAACAAAATAAGAAAGATTTCAAGTTTTTAAATTAAAAGTTTCTTGAAAAACAAAAAACAAACAATATTAAATACATAGATAGATTTAAGGCCGAAAGGCAATAGTTTTAAGCATAATGTAAGGTTTAGAGTGTTCGCTTGGAGCCAGTAAGCTAGAATTAAGACCAATGTTAGTTTTTAATTAGATTTAATCGTTTTTGTCTAGTATTAAGTTAATGAATGAATTAAATAAAAATGAATTGAAAACTGAAACTGAAATCGGTTCTCGCCCGATCACCGAAATTAAGCAGAGTCGGGCGTGGTTAGTACTTAGATGGCGGACCGCTTGGGAACACCACGTGTTGTTGGCATGTTATATTTTTTTGCCCGTGTTATCATTTTATGTTTCTATTTTGAGTCTTATGTCGTTTTCCATTGGGACCACCAGAAATCTTTTTCAGATCTCAGATTTTACCCGGCAAATGGAACATGCAACGAAATTGCTCTGCTTTTGTAAATGTAAAATGAATAAATATTTTGGCGCGACAGGTCTATGGGACCCAAGGCCTAGCTTCTCGCAACCATTCGCTTTGTGTGGGTTTTCAATTTTTGGGACGAATGGAAGGGATCTGCAATTTTACGCCGAGTCCAAACAGCTAATTGAGAAGCTCATTCATGACAGTTTTACTCTAGGATGTTTGTCAGACGTTCGCGAGAGGTGGCGCAGTGGAAAAAAACCTTAAGATGTAATTTGGCCCTCTCGGGATTCGAACCTGAGTCCCTCGCTTAGTAGCCCAACACACTACCACTAAGCCACTGCGCCACGTGTTTTGTAAATGTATTAGTGCGTTATTTGACAGATATCAATTTGAACAATTTTTCCCTTTTTGTTATCGCCTTCTGACGACGAAGATTCGTAGTCTTCAAATGACGAGGAAGACAAAGAAGATGAAGATGAAGATAATAATTCCTTGAAAATTATATCCATGGCTAGTATTTCTTTATTTGGGTTTTCACGAAACTTTGCACAATTGTTTTGAAAACAAACTTCCTATATTGACGTAAAACAGCTGTGCTAAGTGGATTGGTGTAAGTGGCAGTATGTGTAGATCTGAAAAAATATCGAGATCTGCAAAAAGTGCTCCGAATCGAAAAAAGATTTATTTTTTTTTCCCAATGGAAAATGAAAAGTGATTTAGATCAAAAAAAGATTGATTTTGTGTCCCAATGGAAAACGACATTAAATGTTTGCAACCCTTTTTTCCTAATAACTGTCATAATGTTTGCAAAGGGTAATAAGTATCCCATGAATCAATTTGAGTTTTGGAAATACACAAAACTGAGAGTATTATACCTACTTAGTTTTTTGAAATTCGGGGTACCCTTCAGGTTCAGGGATGAAATAACTGTGCTGACTTAGTTCCGATTATATTATTTTTCGAGTCCGTTGTAGAAAAACATATGGACTTCGTACAAAATTTCGAATACTTTTGAGATATTGATCAATTCTAATATTTATCACGGAATTCCATCCGTCTGTCTTTCGGTCGGCTTCTGTGGAAATGATTCAAACTTCGTTTTTAGAGTTTCTGGGCTTAAAGTTCGGAGAATTTTTTCGAGAACTGTAGTTATATACGATTTTAACAAATTATACACATTTTAAAGAAGTCAAATTAAAAGTTCACTTAAAGCCTTGAATTTGATTTTCAACTTTATTTTAAGTTATCTAAAACATTCTAACCGAGGCTTTCAAAAATCGGATAAAAATCTAGCTACAGCTCAGTAGATTAAATACGTATATTAAAAAAATAAAGAAGAAGAGACAGATATTCGAATCAGACCACCAATGTGGGGTCTCTTTTCGTCTCGCTTTTCTTTATTTTGGTGTAGTGGGGCTGTGGGGGAGAAACTCTGATATTATTCGTTTCTCTTATATGTTTGGGTAGCCGAGTACTGCTGTCCCCCGGTGGGGCTCAAAGCGCCGACCGGGTCACTATAATACGTATAAGTGTAATTGGGTAATTTTTTTAAAATATTAGAGGAGAGAAGAAAGAGTTTGAGTTTTTTCTTCATCATCCACAGTCGAACAAAAGCATTCACGTTTGGCAGCGGCGTTGTATTTTTGTTTCCTAGACATTTTGTTATTCTTAATAAACATGTGTACAATGTTCAAATAAATTAAGGCAGTATAATAAAACTTATATTAAGAAGTATTTAATATTTTGGCGATCACTTACTTTTAATAATCGTGGAAACCGCAGGCCACATATGTAATCTCTATATCCCAAGATGTCTTTAAAGGATAAGCTAAATCCATCATTGCCATTGGATTTGGGGTCTAGTTCTAGCAAAAGGTCGCCTAATTTTCATCGGCACTCTGCTACTAAAAGTAGCGTTTTCGATCATTCGAATGGCAAATGAAAGACGCAATCATTACAATCATCTTGACCGGTTTCGAGATAAGCCCATTTTTTAAAAACACCGGTATTCGATTTAGCAAAAGAGCGATTTAGCAAAAAACTGTGTATGCAACGACATTTAACCTACCTACCTGAGCTCAGATATAAATTTTAATTGAAATTGCCCCGAAATGTATACTCAGAAATTCCAAGCCCAAAGTTTTAAAGTTTGGAGAGGACGGCCAGACAGACAGACGGACAGAATTCCGAGACCCAATTTTTCGAGTTCCTCTATCATCGTTATGTCAGAATTGATTAAAATCTGAAGTTCGACATTTTCTGCCAAAACAATATCTCTCTCTTATACTCTTTTTTTAAACACTCTGCATTGACCAATTTCAGCATTTTTACTATCACCAATGATCGATGCAGCTGCTAGTGATGGTTTATCATCACAATCAACGCAAATCAGATAGCTTCGGCTAGAGAACTACCATGACAAAATACAGCGGAGACAGCTAGCGGCCAGCGGCATATCGTTATTGACAGTCGCTCAGTAATTTATTTTCACGCGATTCAAAATGATTGCCAACAAACAAACCGATCAACAAAAGTACGAAGACGATGATTAGTCTAACAACAGCACGTGCTTCAGACAGTCGGTGTCTCTTTCTCTATTGTCGCTGGGGTAAGAGGTCGGTGTACGTCAAGAACGCGGCTATGAAACAGAGTTCGTTGTGGACTTCTCCTATTGCAGTCGGTGGTTTGATGTGATCGGTCGGCGGATTGTTGAATTTCTGTTCCCGTGTCCTTTCAAAGTGAAATTTTCTTTCAAAGTGTTAATGACTGTTTAGCATATTAGTGTTGTTTTCTTACCATTAGTTTTCTAAAAGGTATACTTCGCATTCGAAATGGAATTAACAGATGTGTCTACAGCCGATCCTGTGAGTTTCTTTTTTAATTTTATTTTCATGATTTAAATTTATTGTGATAATTGGTGGAGAATTAAGTTTAATTGAAATGTTACTTTCCCACTGCGTATATAAATAACGTCTGAGTATGAGAAATCGAAAGCCAGCAATAAATACATAAGGAAATGCATTTCGTTAGCTATGTCATCAACGAATAAGAAATAGATTACGTGATTTCAAGGTCAAGCGAAATCATTTTAATGAACTATGTTGCAATGTGGTAGATTTCTTATATACAGACAGACATCAGCATTGATTCAGTCATTGTCAAAATAGTTTCTTGTGCTCTTAAAGGAAAATGCGGGCATTTTGGCTTGCGATTATTGTTGTCAAGTTGTCGTGTTTGTTTTATCAAAAAAGAAAATATTGCCCGTATCGTTTGCTCTAGTTTTTGGTCTTGTGTTGAAAAGCTCAATAGAAACAATGCGATTGTACATAATACATAATTTAGAAGGTACCTTAACCATAAACTGAAATATGTATACCCATGTTTATGGCAACCATATTTGAACATTTATAATTTCTTGTGTGCCTTTTGATAAAGTTTATTGGTGCTTAAAAGTCAACGATTTATATGATTACCTATTTTTAAAGTGACAATAAAATATATTCATAAGAAAAATGCTTAAAAATGTACATTCATAAGAAAAATGCTTAAAAATGTGTTTTTTTCATTAGGTACATTTATTTGGAATATATACCGAATTTTGCGATGGAATGACTTACTGCTACTTATGTAGTTATAGTTTACGATCTCAAATATCAGTTATATGTTTTATTTTCTCGACTGGGAAAGGCATTGGTAATGGTTCGTATTTCGATTCTTCACCTCGATTTCTAGGTTCAATCGTTTTGATCTTCTTCTATATAAGCAAAGCAATTACAACAACTAAGTCATACTTGACATTTCCGAGATTCACATGAGCGGAAGTTCCTTGACAGTAGCAGGTAATGTTGGAACCTTTCTTTTAAATTGGGTGGGAATTGCAAGTAAACTGCAAAGTCGAGACACACAACGTTTTATAGCATTTTATACCATTTATGCCCAAATGTGACTGGAACCGCTTTTTTGCGAATAACTTACTTAGCTTTGTTGAGGTAGAAGCAAACAAAAAAATAGGACTTATGCTGCCTTGTCAATAGGAAAGCAAGATGCACTTTTCAATTGATACGATACGCTAAGGCAAGCGATTTTAAGAAATTACGAAATTACTATGTTCACATGTCTTAAAATATTTAAAATTTATTTTTTGTCTTGTTAAGCTCACGGAAAGGACTTATGCTGCCTAAATCACAATATTTCATTCGGTCGCTCTCCGACTTAATATTTTGTACAGAAATTAAGGAATAGGTCCGGTTGCGTCGTGTTTCAGGACAATCTGTAAAAATCTGTTAAGATGAATCCGAATATGTGAAAGAATTATAACTGACTAAACTACAAGCATATACGAATGTCCATGGACATGAACAGCTTAAAGAATCTCGATTAGAACTTTCAATAGATATTTATTTTGTCGCCGTTGATACAATTTTAATACGTATCAATACAGACCAAACGCACGGGTATGCCAAGTCGGACAACAAATCGTCTGTCAATTGTCAGGCGACTGACAGATTTTCCAATTCTTATACCAAACAATTTGTTGAGTGGAAAATCGTAAGTTTCTTAACTTTAATAATTCCTAAAATTTACTGTGCAAAGCAATCAGCTATCAAAAGTTGATGCACACAACGCTATCCACTGGCAATACCGGAGCCAGCATTTGAAATCATGTTCGTTTTTAATGTTTGACAAAAAAATTTGCTTCAAAAACAATTTTATGACAAATTTGATGTAAAAACCATTGTCGCAAAAAATTGTCAAAAACAATTCTGAAAACGTAACGTAAACATGAACGTCATCTATCATGAAGATGGCGTCGTAAAAGCGCTCCATACAAAATGTGTGGGAAAATGAATTTTCTTCATAACTTTTTTTCGGGATTTTTTCTGGGATTTTTCTTGGGTATTCTTCTTGTTAGGCTGGAAACCAGTCCGAGTTGAAGCGAATCGTCGAAATCGGTCCAGGCGTTCTTAAATTATAAGCGTAGTAAATAACGTCACTTTCTTTTATATATATAGAGGACATAGATTATAGATGTTCACTATTTTGCAACAAAGTTTTAATTTTATTTTTCTACACTCAATATGGTTTCTTAATTTCAGCTTTTCACATAGGTATTATAATCGTCTGTAAGTAAACATGAAATGACATTATCTTCATTCATTAAAATTCTTCTTATAATAAAACAAGTGCTTTTGAAGCAATAATTGATTATACTACCCGCAAATAATTTTCGCACCTAACCTTACCTAACGGTTAATAGTTGTAGAAAATGAATAGTAGCAAAAATAATGGCAATTATTTGTCTTTCATAGATTTTTACTTTTATTGTATTTTCCGTTGAGTAATTTTAGGTTACAAGTAAATGTAAATAACAATAATTGCCTTTCATCTGAAGGCTTTAACGCTGAAAAGAACTTTCACCTCAAGCATGGCCTTGGCTTTTTCGTACCAAAAATTGGTAAGACTGATTACACTTTCGCCAAAAGTTTAGACCCATAAGTCTGTCTTCCTTCCTGCTGAAAAGTTTGGAGAGACTGAGCTGCAAGTGCGCAATGTTGCTCTTCGATCGCATCCTGTTTTTGAGATGCAAAATGCCTATCAGCGTGGAAAATCCTGTAACACTGCGTTTCAGAACCTCGTTAGCAGGATTGAAAGTGCTGTTGATCGGAAGGATTACGCGTTGGGTACTAATTTCGTAGATATCGTCATATCGAGGGTGCTTTTGACATGCATGTGAAACGCAGCCAGAAATCATGGTGTAGTTGAGACATTGGAGCCATTGAGACACAGGACGTTGATGGTGGATGGTGTCACTGTTCTATTTGTCGGTTCAAGCCTAAGGACTGTTTGCTCTCTGGCGCCGAGATCCTTGGAATTGATCGATGATTAGTGCACAGGAAATGGTCTTTCAGTAAATCCTCTTAAAACTAGGGTTGTGCTCTTCACGAGAAGGAGGAGGTCACTGGTTTGACTCAACTTGTGCCAAAAGGTGTCACTATCCCGATCTCTGATGAAGTCAAATTCTTTGGTCCAAGCATGTTGAATCGAAAACCGATAAAGCGTTTTTAACTTTCTGGCAGTGCAAAGACGCTTTTGGCAAGACATGGGGCTTATCCCCTAAAAGGGTCCTTTGGATCTATACGGCAGTGGTAAGACCTCTTCTCTCAGATGCATCGGTTGTATGATGGAACAAGCTTTCTTTCTTTTGCCAAACTTCAAAGAACGGTTTGTCTTGACTAGGGGCCTTCCCTAGCACTCCGGGATCCTCTCTAGATGCCATGATGATCCTCCCCTTGATATTTTTATCATGGGGTGTACGCTGAAATTTATCTCTCGGCTAAAGAGAGGTGGCTTTTGGTACCACGCGCATTGCGATGTTGAAGAACTTGTGCCTTATGGATATGCCGTCTGACGCAATGACACCAGAAGTCCTACTACGACAAAACTACCACTTACCTTAGGCAACGGAATATTGCGGCCAGACTCTGAGCCAGGGAAAGAGTGTCATCGTGTATTCACGGATGGCTCGAGAACCGGACAGGGGTCTGGTTCTGGAGTTTTCTTGGAAAGCGAGAACATTAGACTACACTACCCCTTAGGTAACCATGCGTCTGTCTTCCAAGCATTTTCGCTATCCTTATGGCTTTTCACTAAATTCTGACAAACAGGCGGAAGGCTAGAAGCATTTGCATTTGCAGTGATAGCCAAGCTGCTCAAACGCTCAGCCCTATTACCTCGTCCAATGTAAGTCGAACTCAAGCTTTCTCAGAACTTGGTCGCATTCAGGGAAATAAGATCACTGATGAGCTTGCCAGGAAGGGGCTGACGATTCAAAGTGCTTTTACTTTGCTTCAACCTTTTACCAAAAGCAAATGCTAGTTTTTATTCATACGTCAAAGTAATTCTTTTCAAGTCATTCAGGATAAATATCAGACAGAAACAAATAACACAAGTTTATCCAGTCAGTACATGAAACTTAATTGTTAATTACATATTCATAACGTTCAAGGACTCCTCTCTGTTCTAGAGCACATCATAGCGGACTTATAAAAGTTGTACAAATTGCAAACGTCTTTTTTATAACTTTTTAATGCACCAAGTTCCTTTTGTGGTATCTAATTGAGTAGTCCACTGGTAAATTCTGTATTTCTGTAGCCCCCTTCGGGTAGGGGTTAGAATATACCCGAGGTAGGCATGCCTGTCGTAAAAGGCGACTAAAATCCAACCTCCGTATACCGAGCATGTGGCATATACACAAAAATGCAATGAACAAAACAAAACGATTAACTACCCCAGGTGGCAGTCCAGCTTTACTGGAAAATCCACCCTCTTCGGAGGTCGGCTCTACGGATTCTGGGGAGAGCCGCTTATTGCAATCCATCGACCCTTTTACTAAAAGTTCAAGGGTATCTCGATCTCCTCCAACAAGATCGAACAACACCGGGAAAAGAAGTCCGCCGGGAGCGCCAGCGCGCGAAAAACAGGACTCAGTGAAAGATAAAAGTATTGAGGAAGAGAATAAAGCACTCCGAATCAAACTTAAGGAAATGGATCTACTCTATCAAGATCTTAAGAAAGAGATAGATCAGTTAAAAGAAGAAAATAAGGTTCTGAGAAACACTCATTTGCAGAAAGAACGCGAATGTACTCCACCACTCTTAGCTAGTCGGGAATACCACACCGACGAAGAAGAGCTAGAACGAGAAACGAATCGGGCCCATAAGAAAAGACCAAGCAAGAAAAGGAATGCCGGTTCTTCGCCCGAAGTCGAGCCCCTAAGAGACCAAAAGTGTAAACTACCTCAAGAAAAACAGCTCCGAGCGCAATTTCGCGCACCGCCTCCAATAAACGTCGTTGGCGTTACGGAGTATAATAAGTTGCACAGCCTCCTTAAAGGAACGTTAACATCGAAATTTAAGGTTACATCTTTGAGGAATAATGCGTGGAAAATTAACGTCGATAACCACGAAGACTACCGGGCAATGTCCCTTAAGCTAAATACCGAAAAGATCCAGTGGTATACTTTCGAAGTAAAATCAGAAAGGCCACATCGTGTTGTAGCAAGGGGTCTCCATCCCTCGTGCACCAAAGAAGAGGTTATAAACGACCTCCAAGGTAAAGGTTTTAAAATTCTTGATGCCGTTAATATCATCAAGAAAGAGAAGCAACAGACGGAAGAAAATAAGGATATCCTGGTAAGACGTGGACTTCCGCTCTTTATGCTCACCCGATAAAATCGAAGATATCTACCAAATAAAAACCATATTAAATATTGTGGTAAAAATCGAGCCCATGCGCAGAAATTTGAAAATAATTCCGCAGTGCAAACGTTGCCAAGAATTTAATCACACGCAAATGTATTGCAAAAAAGAGCCGCGATGTGTGAAATGCGCCGGAAATCACTTTTCCCAAGACTGTGGAGCAAATAAACAATCCTCCGCTACCTGCGCTAATTGTAAGGGAAATCACCCTGCAAATTATAGAGGTTGTGAAGTAGCTAAGGAGTTGCAAAAACGAAGAGATGCTCTCTTTAAGCCTCAAAATACAGAAAAGAAACCGCGAACCAATACAAAGCGTAAAACCGTCCAGAAGGTAGTAGCCAACATAAAACCTCCGGTGCATGAGCGTAAAAATGTCAGAGAAAGAGAGACAACAGAAAAGCCCTTAACCTCTGTTGTTAAAAGAAACGCTACTGAAAAATTACCATCAGGAAAGCCGTCGAATAGTGACCCCCGGGTAGCTAGAGTACAGACCTACGCTCAGGCAGCGGCATCTGAAGGAGCAAAAAACGTGAAAACTTCCCCTGACCCTGTTTCCCATGTTTTCTCAGTTATACTCGAGAAACTTGAGGAACAAAGTAAAATAAATAAAATTATTCTCGATCGCTTGGCTAATCTCGAAAATAATTCACGGAAAACGCGTACCTCAAATAAAATATGACAGAAAAACCAATGTTAAAAATATGCGCTTGGAATGCAAATGGACTTTTGCAAAAACTTGACGAATTGGAATTATTTATACGCGAGAAAGATCTTGACATTTGCTTGGTCTGTGAAACTCACATGAAAACGGGATCGAATCTAAAAATAAAAGGCTATAATGATTTCCACGCTTGTCACCCTTCGGGAAACGCGAGAGGTGGATCATCATTGTTCATTAAAGACTACATTGAACAATACGAAGACCTGAAGATAGAGCTTGAAACTATGCAAGTCTGCACGATTAGAGTAAAATATAGTCAGCGCATTCTTAGAATTTCATCTATCTACTGTCCACCACGTTCCGCGCTGGATAAAAGTGATTTTACTAACTTGCTTAAATCGCTCAAACCAAACTTCATTATTGGTGGCGATTTTAATGCGAAACACACGTTCTGGGGTTCTAGATACATCTCGCGAAAAGGTAGAATGCTCTTTGGAGCAGGTATGAAGTACAGTTGCGATTTCCACTCGACGGGCAAACCGACCTACTGGCCAACTGATACTTCAAAAACACCTGATCTGATAGATTTTTTTATCGTGAAAGGAATATCTACCAACCACATTAAAGTTGAGGAGAGCTTTGATCTATCATCTGATCATTCACCGGTTATTTTAACATTGAGCGTAAAACTAGTCAATAACCTGGAGCCAGCGAGATTAACTGGTAGAACAACTAACTGGGAAGGTTTTAGGAACGAAATTGAAGACAATATTGAACTGAGCGTCCCTCTCACGACACCCTATGAACTTGAGGTTGAATTTGATTACTTCGTTGAGATCGTACAGCTAGCCTCCTGGAATAATACGCCAAATCCAAGGAAAACGCCGGCCAAAAACGGTTTACGATATCCTCCTGAAATAAAAGAATTGGTTAACGAAAAAAGGAAGGCGCGTAAAAAATGGCAACAGAGTCGCGCTCCGCAACATAAAGCACATTTGAATTATTTGTGCAATTTGTTGAAGACAACTATTAAGGATTTTAAAAATCGTGCGATAGGTTCTTACCTTGAGAGTTTAACAGCGAAAAAAGATTCCAATTATTCACTTTGGAAAACTATAAAAGGCACCAAGAGACCCAAAATCCCAGCGCCGCCAATAAGAATAAATCAAAATGAATGGGCGAGGGAAGATAAGGAAAAAGCGGACGTTTTTGCCGCCCATCTAGAAGAAACCTTTAAGCCATATGATGGTCAAGCGGTTAACGAGAATATTAATAGGACAGAAATTATATCTGATGATCTAAGACTCACAAGTGCAACGCTAAGGGAACTAAAACGTGAAATCGAATCTCTAAAACCTAAGAAAGCTCCTGGTTATGATTTGATCACCGGAGAAGGTCTCAAAGCCCTACCAAGAAAAGCATTAATCAAGCTTCTTTATATTATGAATGCTGCGCTCAGACTAAAACACGTGCCGAGCCAATGGAAAGTAGCGGAGGTCATAATGGTCTTAAAACCAGGAAAACCGCCAAATGAAGTAAAATCGTACAGACCAATTTCCCTTCTTCCGGTCATATCCAAAGTGTTCGAGAGAATATTGCTAAGGCGCCTACAACCGGTTATAGAAGACAATAATCTTATCCCTGACCACCAGTTTGGGTTCAGAACCAAGCATTCGACGATTGACCAAGTGCATAGAATCACTGACGTAATCGAGAAGGCATTTGAAGAAAAAAAGATATGCTCAAGCGTATTCCTTGACGTTTCACAAGCCTTTGACAAGGTGTGGCACGACGGTTTAAAACTTAAATTAAGACAAATTCTCCCCGTACCCATGTATGATATTTTAGAATCATATCTCGGGAATAGACTCTTCCGTGTTAGAAATGGAAACGAATACTCGGAGCTTAAAGAAATTTCGGCCGGCGTACCGCAAGGGAGCGTCCTTGGGCCGCTTCTCTATCTGTTATATACTCGCGATATACCAAGAGAAGATGGCACTACCCTTGCTACGTTCGCCGACGACACCGCTATCCTATCAGTGGGTACTACAATCGAAGAAACGACTTCGAAACTGCAAATCGCACTGAATAAGGTAAACGCATGGACGAGGGACTGGCGGATTGCCCTCAACGAAACTAAATCTATCCACGTGAATTTCACGTATAAGAAAACGAATGACTTGCCAATTTTTCTAAACTTGGCCCGAATACCCTTTGCAAACGAGGCCAAATACCTGGGAATGACACTCGACGCAAAGCTGAAATGGAATTCGCACGTGAAAATGAAACGTAAAGAACTTGATATTAAATATAGAGAAATGTACTGGTTACTTGGAAAACATTCCCAGCTCAGTACTGAGAACAAACTGCTTCTATACAAGCAAGTGCTAAAGCCGGTGTGGACCTACGGTATACAACTTTGGGGTTGTACCAAGAAAACGAATGCAAATATTTTACAAACTTTCCAAAATAAAGTGCTTAGAGAAATTGTACAAGCACCATGGTACAGTAGAAACGACGATATCCACAGGGATCTCGGAATTCCAACAGTCGAAGCTGAAACCAGAAGCTTCGCGAGAAAGCATAGAAACCGACTAATCGGACATATCAACAATACAGTCCGACAAATTTTGGATGAGAGCAATTTATTGCGCCGACTACAAAGAACGAAACCGCTCGACTTGGCAAGATAAAATTAACCGCGTCTAAATTGCGGAACATGCAGGACCTTTCATTGGGAAGTAACCTGCCAAAAGTTATTATTTCGTGATAGAAAAATTGCTTGATAAGTTTTATCTTAGTTGCAGTATCTAACATTCTATCGAAGGGTGGTGTTTTTAGTCAGTAAAAATCTGACACTACTATGAGCACGCGCTTGCTATTCTCATAGTGTCTTTGGAAGATTTTCACCTACCCTCGGAAAAAAAAAAAAAAAAAAAAAAAAAAAATGGTAAATTCTGTATTTGAATTTTCCATCAAGATATTTTATAAATATTCATCAGCTGAATAAATCTTCCATTCACGATGTCATTTTGTTGACATGTTTTATAGCCGCGGTAGCCCTTCGTATGATTGCATTTGCGCGGGGCAAATATTAATGTTCTTTATGACTTCTGCTCGTGTAATCGGGTCACGCTAGAATGCGCTTCTAAGCCTCTTAAATAAGGCATAGTAATAGTTATAGAATTTATTCACAAGGCGTTATAAATGTTATTATATGTGGGAATTTTATTGTGAATTGAGTTCTTGCGTCAACAAATTATGTGAATGCAATTGGTTTTTGAAATTGGAAAGGTACAACCAGGCTGTATAGATACGAAGAGGGTTGCATTATAAGATCACGTAACTTGAAATCACTTTGAATTGTCTGTTCCGGATCGCTTGACTCCAGACTCCATAAAAAATACTAAATAGCTCGTGAAAGGCAAAGTTGTAAATCGGAAAGTTCACACGGAAATCGTTTCACTCTATGTCTCTGTGCCATACACATACAGGGTGAGGATAATAAGAGTTTTATACAACTATGTTCAGCTGCCAAGGGGTCTTTGCCAATATATTATTTATCAATTGAAATTCTGTACAATTCATCACTATAAATGCAAATAAACGTATCCTTTAAATCGTTGCATACGTGGTGGGTAGCCTCTTTTTAAGATCTGCACATAGGAGTAACTTATTGAACATCGGCTTTAGGCATTATTTCATCTACATAATAATGGATCGTGTTTTGTTCGGATGTTTAAATTGGATACTCTTTGTTTGTAATTGCTAGGGTTTAGTAAAAAAGGAAAATTCTAAAAAGGTGGCACTGTTGTCGATCTTCGAAAACTCAGCCGATTTCAATGAAATTTTGGGGATTGGTATAGCCAGTGGGTTCCAACTTGATCATAATAAACTTTATTTTAATAAATTGAATTGAATAGTTTTCGACCCGATTAGGTGTCACTTTTGCCGATAAAATTGTAACCATATAAAAAAAGAAAACCTTGGTTTGGATTGCGTTTGGTAAAATATTACCAAAGTGGCAACCGTGAGATTGTTCGTCGTCGGTAAGGTAGAATTACATTGCATGTGTGCATTCATTACATGAATATTATATCATATACATTTATACATATATATATGTTGTACCTATACCTATACACAATATATTTTTATATTACCTGTACCCGCCCGACTTTGCTCGTGCAAAAAGTGATTACAGATAGATGGCTATAAATTGATCTGTGACCCTGTTCCCTTATTCAGGAATTCCTCCTTGATCTTTTCGTCCACCTGAGCAATAAACTGTGCAATTGTGGCTTCCAAATGGTTGATGAATCCTCCACACTTTGTTCTATGGAGCCAGTTTCAACCACTCTTTGTGGCATCCAATTTTCTTGAGCTGTTTAAAGTGGCCGGCGATGACTTGGTTATGTCCAAAACACATGTGCAGAATTTTTCCAGCAGTGGAAATAGACAATGTCCAGTTAGGAACCCTGTAACAGTTCGAATCTAACTCCTAGTTAGATGAAACAGTTGTTTCGCTCTTGTGGAAAGCGTTTGGCGTGAACATTTTGGCTAGTCTGTTACCTTCAGTATTCGGCCAGAAACGTTAAATCGGTACCTATCAATTTTAAAGGCGCAATTATAGGGACGAGCTATACGGACTCGTCGTTTGTGCAGGATGACGATGGAGAGTGCACGCTGTTCCATTAACGTCTGTAAAGAACGATTCGAGACCTTCGATCTCAAAAAAGGATTTAGACAAGGCGATGCACTGTCATGTGACTTCTTCAACATCGTTCTTAAAATAATAGTGCAAAACTCAAACGCCAACACCACAGGCACGATCTCTCAAAAATCCGTTCAACTGCGCTCGCGTACTTTAACGATATTGACATAATTGTCAGAACGCATCAGCGTAATGTCAATGGAGCGTTTGTGAGTATTGAGACTGGGGCGCCAAAGATCTAGCGTTTAGGGTCTAGCGTCACCAAAGACCGGTATAGCTTTGATGTGGTAAGGGATTTTGTCTACCTAAGCTTCGTCAGTCGCTGTCTCTTTGGGCTAAGAAGGCAATTGGGTAGCGAAGCCCACTCTTAAACAACTAAAGTCAAGTGTACAGAAGAACCCGAGGCAGTCAATTCCTCTCCGTGCACAAGCAGTCGGTCTTTCGCAGACTTCAACTTGGCGAGTTTTGCATCGGGTATGGGGTCTACAACTGTGCAAGGTCCAACTGACCACGAAGCTCAAAATAAATGACCATAGACAACGCCATTTTTTCACAAACTAGGCTTCGGAACGTTTGAAAGAGGATCCCAACCCAATTGTTGCCGAAAAATCATTTTAGACACGAGGCGCTTTTTGGATGAATGACTGTGTTCACCACCAAGACCTAATTTAACAATTTGAATTTACATCCAATCTTTCTAACAATATCCTCCATATTTTCACCAGTGTTTGAGGAGCGTTCACTTCAAAATGTATAAAATCAAACTTGCGCTGATTTGTGATCTTAAACACATTAGCATCAACTGCATATCTTCCCGCCAGCCAACACTACCGGTCTCCATCTCCATACGAGTACTACGCTCTTACTCCTTTAGATTGATGCAATTAAGCGGCAAACAATTTGCATCAAATGACTAAGTCTCTTAATTATTTAAAATAACAAAAAAAAGGCCGTGCCTTAGTAGCAAAAAATAGTTTTTGTCAAATCATAAAATTAAATCACTAATCCATCGATATTTAGAAAATCAATAATTTTGTTCACACAAAAACGTTGGTATTTCAAATTTGATTCATTTAATTATTTAAGCATATAAAGACATTTTTCGATACCAAAGCAAACATCGTCACTGATCGCTAAAGTTGTTAATCAATAATTATCGTCAATATTTTTCTATATGAAATTTCGGAAGTATAATCAAACATGTGCTAAAATCTGATCTAATACTATGACACGATGTACGCAATGCTACATTCAAATTGCCACACCGATTTAGGAGACACTCATTGAGTAACTCAATTATTTGTCCCCTCTCAACTCAACAACTTGATCACTAGCCACTTTTTCTTAACTTTTAATAGAGAAATTCCCCTATACTGCGAGGACTAAGAAAAGAATCATTTTTATTTTCGTGCACTCTCACTTATAGGCCTCGTAGTAGTAGTAGCATTGAAGCCGATTTTACAAAGATGATGTTCACGTGCCAAAAGCTCAACACTATTTTTTGTAAAAATCTTACGCCTACGAAAAATCCGTAACAGATGTCGCAGTTTTTCATTCCATTTTTGCTTAGCATCGCACTTTCTGGACGGTAATTATGTCTGTCTTAAGGATTTTTCCACTGCGCCACCTCTTGCGAACGACTGACAAACATCCGAGAGTATAACGGTCATGGAAAAGCTTCTTATTCAGCCGTTCGGACACGGAGTAAAGTTGTAGGTCCGAATGGAATGGTCCCAAAAAAAAAAAAAAAAAAAACTCACACTAAAAGGATGGATTTGAGAAGCTAGCCCGAGGGTACGCGAACATGTTGCGCCAACTTTTAAATCATATAATTTTGTCTGTAGCATTCCAAAGCTCTACCCCAAGGAACAGTTTCATAGTAATATGACCCATAATGGGCTTATCCACCACCAAAATCCTTTCCATTTGTACTTCCCTATAAAATAGAGAACGCTGAAGCGGCAACACTAAATAACTCGGGTTTGCTGGACACCGTTGATTTCTTTAGTAATTGAAACTCAAGAAAAAAAACACAAGGCTACATCTCGTATAACTTAAAAAAGTTCCAAGACTTGCATAAGTAAGAGTTACCAATGAACTTTAATTGCTTTTCGGAGCACTGCAGCCTCAGTGAGCACTCAAAAGAAAAAAGGTCTCGCATATACTTACCTTTGATGCTGAAAAGGGGAGAATCCGAAGAATTGGATGAATATAAGGCGAAAAAGAAAGAGATGAATGACTGACGTAAAAGGTAGTCATGAATGGACTTTTACTGGAATATGAGGATGAGGAGTACATCTGAAGTCAGTAGGAAAATATTATACATACAACAGAGCGGGGGAGATATTGCAAACACTGGCATTAAGGAAGATATTCTTTCCAGGAAGCTTTAAGTTAGATCAGCCCTGGGCTACAAGGAAATAAGGAGCGAACAGAATGGATGGACGGAAGCAGAACGAATCGGAAAATCACAGGCGGTCAAGGCTGTGATAGTAACGTTTGCCACTTCAAAAACGCGGGGCCGGATGGTAACTGTAGGAATATATACGTTGCGTGCCCAGTAATAGGCTATAATCCCGATTGCATGGAATAAGGAAAATGTAGTCATCCTTTAAAAAACAGCACGCCTACAGAGGATTTTTTGTTGAATAATTTTTCGGACGTGTGCGAAGATTTTCCGAATGTCTTACACAAACAGAGAAAATACTGCTACACTTAGCAACAATACGAGATTGTGCCAGGTATGGCGGGCAGCGGAGAAGCTGTGTGAAGAAAATCGGAGCTGTGGCTGAAGACCTCGCACAGGACGCAGGAGTATCGACCAAACGAATACTATAGACTACATTCTCTACAGAACCGTGTTCAACGACTTTCTACTTCCTAAATTGAATGAATTTGTACGGGAGATCATTCCCCACTTTAAAAGTCAATCATGTTAGATATCCTGCTAAAAAGAGCTAGAACATTATGGATTCCCTCAATGGATTTTAAATCGGTTCATGATATTGAACGCATGCAGGAATGGTGTAAAGAGAACTATATGCAGCTTAACCTGAAGAAATGTAAATACATGTCCAACTGTACTGATTTATTTATTGAATTGGTGAATCACTTTAATGATCTTGGAGTCATATTTGATAGGAAACTCAACTTTAACCTGCATTTAGAATCCATTGGAAACCCGAAAGTCGTCTTCCCCCATACATAAGTAAATTGAAGTTACTGAATCTGCAGCCCTTGGAAAAACGAAGAGAAATAGCAAATGCTTTATTTCTGTTTTGCGTCCTGACTGCCAACATAAACTCCATCTATGTTCTAAGTTCTATTAACATCGATACCAGACCGAGAACAACAAGGAATCCAGTTTTTTTTATATCAAAATACATCTCAATGTAACTATGGAAGCAATGGCCCCATCAATAACCTGACGAGGGATTTTAATAATAATGTGATTGATTTCAACCTAACAATATTTAATTTAAAAAAAATATTGAGAGAAATGTGAAATAACTACCTACTTTTTTTGGAAAACAATTTTATTAATTGACTAATTGTGGCTTAAATGTTAAGTAGTTAAATAAATAAACTTAACTAAAGTAATCGGTGAACACAGTTTCTAAGTTCTATACTGCTATTTTTATTGCCATTAACAAGTGCTGATTAAGCCTGATCGGCACTGTGTTATCTTAACTTTGCAAGGCCAATTGAAAGTGTTGATTTCACGCAACGTAAATTTTATATAAATCTCAAAGGAATACTTGTAATTATGTATGTGATACCGCGGTAATACAATTTAAATTTTTTTATTACCACCCCCATACCAAACAGGGAAAGTTACGCCCCTTGTTTGTTTTGAAAATTATAACCACGAAGTCTTGTAAAAAAGATTTATTCGTGCGATTTAAAAGTAATTGATGTAATCGCATATTATAAATATTTATAACCCCCCTTGTATAAATCTTGTTGACGATTTGCACTCAATTAATCACGATCGCTACCACTGCAAAGAAGAATGGATGTAAGATTGTGTACCTACTATCTTTGTAAGCCAGTAACTGACTTGACCAAAAATGTAAATTTATTCAAGTTATTGAATAATTACTGCGCAATCTGTCGGATGGAATTTATTTGCATTTTTAAAGAGTACGACGCGATCGATCAGGTCGATTACACACAACACCTAGTTGATGGAATTCAGGGAATTAATTTAGACACGTGAACTGCCTGACTTTTATCTGATAAATTGCACCGCAACACTCACTAAATAATTTAATACTAATGGGGATGCGATTAATTGCTAAAAATTATTATTTCACTAGCTACAATGTGGTTGTCAATTTAAATGCTGTTATTGGAGTCGAACAGTTGCTAATGGTCTAACTTTGTAACAAGTATCGCAGAAAAGTAACAGGAATGTTAAAATGGATTTTAAATTGCGGCTTAGCACTCTGCAAGAGACGCGACTCATAGACAATACATTCCATTTATGTTCTACAGCTGCAATTGTATTTGTAGAAGAAACTTGTTCTTACCATCGCACTTCTTGGCTAACTGCATTTTGTTTTAGAGCTTCTTTTAGCCCATTAACTATGTCGAATACAAATAAGCTGTTTTACACTGAATTGCAACTTGTCACCTAAGGAGTGGGAAACATTCCTTACTAGGCTGACATTGCCATATTCGTTTTTGTTACGTATACGCCCGAGTGTTAGAAATGTACTTTATTTGAATGAGTTGGGATACAGTTTGTTTCTGCTATCATTAGTTTTCAATACGTTTGTCTATCGTTTCGACGATAGTCGTCTGAAAAGCTACGTGAGTAGGGCCGAGGAGTTTCTAATCTGTTAGGGCATGTTCTTTTTCTTTACTATAATAGACTTCTGATGCTGGTTTTACGTGTAAGTGTGACTTGTGGTATTCCGATATTTTTACATAGATATTTTATGTAAGAGTTCAGATATTTTTTTTTATTTTGATTCGCAGTTATAAGCTGAATACGCCGATGGATGTGTGTGGTGTGCAAATGACGTGGGTGTTTAAGCTCCAAGTGCTTGCAATTATTTTAAGATGCATTTGTTTAATTTATTTTTTCCGAGGCAGGCGGAAATCTTCAAAACTATGAGGACAGACGCGTACTCATAGAAGTGTGAAATTTTTACTCACGTAAACCACCTACCACAAATTTATTTCGTACTTTAACTAAGTTATGACTTATCAAGCAATTTTTTTTTACCACGAATTTGTACTCGTTTGGCAGCCAACATTCCGGCTCGATCCGCAATTTTAACGCGGTTGATAATATTATCGGGCTAGGTCGAAAGGTTTAGTTCATTGTAGACGCCGCAATAAATTTGTTTCATCGAGAATTTCACGGACCGAGTTATTAACGTATCCTAATAGTCGATTTTTATGCTTTCGAGCGCAACTTTTCGTTTCATCCTTAATATTGTTCAACTAATCCGCTAAAACTGAGTACGGGGTAATGTTCAGGGCATAAGTATTACTTGGTTTTTTTTTAAGTTGTATCCAAATCGAAAACAGGTTTTTCGAGATGTGGGCAGTTTTTAAAAGTAGAACTTTCGGTGATTCGAATGGAAAATGAAGGGCGCAATAATTTTGAAAATATCAATTTTACTCCAAGTATGCATATTGGTCAAAATCATTTTGCCCGATTTCATGTAGGTAAACTATAGAAAATTAAATTTTCAAAATATGTAGATATGTCTTTTTCCAAAAAATATTTTGTACGAATATTTTTCTCTTACTACGTATTCGAGAAAGTTAGAAAGTGAATCTTAGTACTTGCCTTTGCTTAGGTTTATAATCAAGTATGTTGGAAACTAATAAGTATAATAAGGTCTCGTACATCTCAAAAACAGAGGTAATTGCATAAGAACTAGTGCCTCTATTCCTCGTCATACAGGGGCTGCTATTGTAGTTATATTGACCTAAGGTAGCCTGGCCTTATCAGAAACCATGAAACGCGCATCTTTAAAAAGCTTAGACTTTTAGAATAAGCTTTGAAAAGACCCTGATCGTCTCATCAGACCTCAGTAAAAAATTGATATTCAAACAAGAGAGAATCAAACCAAAAGTAAAATAGTTGGCCCGTAGAGGACCCTAAGCCTATTATTCCTATTATTATTTGAGAAAGAAGTACGTTATGCTAAATATGTCCATCCTTGCATTTCGCTGTCAATTTTGAGGTTCTGCATTCGTACTTATAACTGGCGGAACAAACACACGTCCTTTCTAAAAATTAGTCCAGGCTTCAGTGAAGGTATTTTGGATAATTGGTTTGGGACATGAAAAATATTGCAGTCTCCTTAAGGCTACAATTCCCCGAAAGAAAGTCCGTAAAGGATGCGAATGGTTACTATTGCTCTTAGCTTATCACAGCAATTCGTTTTTGAGATCTTTTCGTTTTTGAGACGAATGGAAGGGACCTGCGATATCCTGTCGAACGCGAATAACTAATCATGTTATGCTCTAAGTTATGAATCAGAACACATTCAGAATATGAATTGATGGACTTGTTTTAATGACAGGATTAATGTTTTAAAAAGGCTGACTATTTAAAAAAAAAAGCTATTGCAGACGCTTTACCGCTTCGCAATACTTCGCCTTGGTATCTGTATGAAGGAATTATCTGTCTAAAAGCATTCAGACACAATCAAAAAAATACTTACTTTATTTTCCTTAATTTTTAGGAGTACCCCAAGCCCGAAATTAAGCTCAATAAGACTGTCAATCCAGTAATGCACATTCCCCTACCCCTATAGCACAGATAATATAATAAACAGATGTCGCAGTCCCATGTTAGCTGATGTCGACGTTTGTTGTATTATCTCATTTTTCACTCGCTAAGAAATAAAAAGGGACATACAAATTGTTCTGTAAATAAGTGGAAGGTACCTTTAATACAATATATTATTAATCGTTTCTTTCTTTTAAAAGTTAATACTAGTAATAAGGATAAATGTGCGAAGAATAAATATAGGGTGGAAAAGGTACTATTTCTTGGAGTTTAAAGTGTTTATAATACCTTCTTGTTAATAAAATATGTTTGATTTTCTGAACTAAAAAATGCAGTGACAGGGAATCTCTATGGAAAAATAAGAGCGCGCAATGTTTATGAAAGTAGGTAATCCAAACGTTTATGAATTGGTTTTGAATTGCAAATGAGTTCTCCATTGAAGATGCGAAGAAACAGTATAGATTTGATTAGTTAATCAATGCAATTGAGCGCAGTGGTTCAGTAATTGTGTGGTAAGTGGGGTAAGGTTTGATCCCTTGAACGCAAATTATCTCTTAAAGTTTTACCCATTAGGTCACCTCTCGCATTTGACGAGAAAAGCCTGTTTTTAAAACTTCTTTTTAAACTTCTCTATTTAGCTGTTTGTTCGGCATAGAATGGTAGGTTCCTTATATTCGTCCCAACAAAATAAAAATGTATACAAACCAAATATTAATTTTGTGAAGCTAAACCTACGGTGCCTATATGGACCTGTTGTGCTCTTAGCACCACCACCCTAAAAATAAAAAAATTAAAAAATTATTTTTTATTTAGATTTTTTTTTTTCGTACTTATATACGTAGAAATTACAAAAAATATATATTTTTTATTTTATAGTTTTTTTTTTTAGTTTTTGTATTTTGTTTAAAGTTTTTTTTTGCGTGCTTCACATACCTATATCCACAAAATTCATATTTTTTTTCATTTTTTGTTTTTTATAATTGTTTTTTCTTATTTTTTTTTTTTTTGTAGTACTTTGCATCAAAATGTTTGCTAGAAATAAGTGGACGAAGAAGAAGAAGAAGTTATTGTATTTTTTAGTTCATTTATCAGGAAATTTATATAATTTTGTTTCTGGGTACTTTGATGACGCATTAAGCTCTCCAAGCAAATTTTATTCTATAAAGTTTTCCAGGAAAACAAAACGAGCTAAAAATTTCCAATACTATTTTTTCGTCAATGAATACCTACCTATTAATTGAGCCTACGAGATCGACACAAAAAGCAGATATTAAATTTTATTTTTATTCCGTCGAAGGCAATATTTTTTTCCCGAGGAGCAGAAGGACATTCGATATATATTGAGAAGAAAAAGCATAGGATGGGAATAGGACAAAAAAGAAAGAAAATAAAACATGCACGATAACGATACACACACAAATGATACGGTACATTCGAATGAGTTCAATATGAATGGAATGTAACAGCCGACTTCGCCGAAGGACAAAAATGACGAATAATGAAATGGAGACAGAAAACAGAATTTCTAAGTGATCTGTCTGGACTATGCATGCAGTGCAAATATGCAATACTGTTGTGTAGTAATAATGTGATCAACTTGGGCATTGGTTACCTTCGCTTTCTCTCTGTAACAGCTTTTTGGAAAAGCTTCTTAATGTTTCGCATTTTGGTTTCATATGACAACAGTTCCTATTGGACTGCGTCATCTAAGTAAATATATTATCTTTGCCTATAGTTTACCTCGTACAACTCTCTATAGATGCGTAGATACCCTAAGGCTTCTCGTATAACTCTTCGTGAAAGTTTCAACCCATAATCGGGCAAAACTTCTCAAAGCTACCAATTAAATTGTCAGTGACTGTCGATAATACAATTCAATACAGCTATGATATCTTAATAGATTTAAGCATTCTCTGTGCAAAGAAACTATATAGATACAGTAGAAATCTGACCTCACTTACCTAGTCCCATCTCCCAACAATGTTAACGAAATCCGAACATGGAAAACTTCGCAAACAGCTTCAGGCAGCCACTTAAAACCGTCTTATTGCGCACTAAGTCATAAATTATCCGCTGATTAATTTCCGATATTTATCGATTGCGGTTTTCATAATCTTATTATCCATACAACAATAATTATTACTGTCACTACCAGTTTTCTATATATAATCCAAATGACTCATCCATTAAACCGATCACTTGCAATTCCAGGTGGATGGGAATCACCGCAAAGCCGAATCGATGCACGAGGAAAAGGCGCCCTCCAAACTGCTGTACGGAATCAATGACAACCCGCCATGGTACCTGAGCATATTTCTAGCCTTTCAACACTACCTCACAATGATCGGCGCCATTGTATCGATTCCGTTCATTTTGACACCCGCACTCTGCATGTCCGACGAGGATCCGAACCGAGGTGTCATTATCTCCACTATGATATTTGTCACCGGCATTGTGACATTCTTTCAGGCGACGTGGGGCGTCCGCCTGCCCATTGTACAGGGTGGTACTATATCGTTTTTAGTACCAACTTTAGCCATTCTAGCGCTGCCGCAATGGAAATGTCCAGCGGAGAATGAGTTTGCGGCAATGAATGCCGATGAAAAGAACGAACTCTGGCAAGTTCGAATGCGGGAGCTATCGGGAGCGATTGCAGTCTCAGCTCTACTTCAAGTCTTCATTGGGTATACGGGATTGGTTGGCAAAATTCTAAAATATGTGACACCTCTGACAATTGTGCCGACAGTGTCGCTGGTGGGATTGACTTTGTTCGAGCATGCTGCGTCGACGGCCTCCAAACATTGGGGCATTGCCGTTGGGTAAGATTTGCATGTCATATTTATTGGAAAAAAACTGTAAATTTGTAATTAATATTTTAAGAACGACCAGCATGCTGACTTTGTTCTCGCAAATAATGGTTAATGTGAGCGTACCCATTGTGGCCTATAGAAAGGGCTCTGGACTGGAGATTCGACAGTTCAGTTTATTCAAACTTTTTCCCGTGAGATTCCTTTGAAAATGTCAACAAACAAAAAAAAAAACTATATTTAAACTTGACCTATAGGTGCTACTAACGATTGCCCTAATGTGGGGCTTATGTGGGATTCTAACACTGACTGGAGTCTTTGAGGAAGGGCATGCAGCTAGGACTGATGTGCGCATAAAGGTGTTGACAGATGCTTCGTGGTTCTATATTCCGTATCCTGGTCAATTTGGACTACCGTCTGTAACACTGTCAGGTGCGATTGTGGATTGAAATAATTGGAAGACCAGTAATGTGTATTTTTTTGAATTTTAGGAGTCCTGGGAATGATGGCCGGAGTTCTTGCATGTACAGTGGAGTCAATCAGCTATTATCCAACAGTTTCTCAGATGAGTGGTAAGTTCTGACTCGAGTTGGTTTTACAAGGTAAAAATAAAACTTACAAACTGACACTTAGACTTCAACTGTACCTATTCATAACAGGCAACTCTTACTACCCTATTTTTAAAATTAATGAGGAACTGCACAAATATAGGGAACAGTTTGACATTTCACGATGGTTGCATTCATCTTATAAAATCGAATATTTTAAGATCACAAATGGATAGTTACTTTGACATATACATATTTTAGCGGTTTTCTTTCTTCCATCAGAGCTGATCACTTTGAGCACATTTGAGCACCAGCCAGCGCCTTGCTGTCATAAGCTGTCATTTGTTCTTTTTCCTTAAACTGCTTTACTTTAAAGATCTACTACACTTTCCCCAATTCTATTTCTTTTCTGTTCTAGAATCTGCTGTCAAAATATGATATGTTCAGATTATTATTTAGACCGATCAGTCAATATATTGTGGAACTCTTGTGAGTCCGCATTCAATACGCTCCGAACGGACAAAGAACAAAATCAGCTCAAAATGTAACACGATCTTCTTTTTGACAGTTCAGAGTTTAACACTGACGGATCAAGATTGATAAAAACACCAGCCGTTTTTGCGATGTTGTTTGACTTTCGCGGTGCATTTTGATGGCTCTGAATAATTTGTTTAATGCTTTTTAAGATTGATATTACGCTGACAGTTGGATTTTATCACAGTTGCCTACCGACTTACAGGCAAATTGCCTCGAGCTCGGAACAATGAAGTCGGCATAGTTTTATTGAACATTTGTCTACTTTATCTTGCTTTGCCGAGATGGTCTTCAGTAAACCAAGTTTATTTTCAAAGGTATCAATGGAATTGGTTCTATTTACAGGAGCGGACTCACCGCCACTTCACGCCATCAACCGAGGTATTGGAACTGAGGGACTTGGCACAATGCTGGCCGGCTTGTGGGGTGCTGGCAATGGAACCAACACCTTCGGTGAAAATGTTGGCGCAATCGGTGTGACAAAGGTTACTTTCTTTCGGTTTATCCTGAAGCACTTTTTAAATACCAAGTAACTTAAATAGGTTGGAAGTCGTCGCGTCATTCAGTGGGCTGCATTTATAATGCTTCTGCAAGGTGTGATCGGAAAGTTTGGCGCAGTTTTTATCATGATTCCTGATCCCGTTGTGGGTGGAATATTTTGCGTTATGTTCGGAATGATCACCGCCTTCGGCCTGTCTACGCTACAATATGTCGACTTGAGATCAGCTCGAAATTTGTACATTCTCGGACTCTCGATTTTCTTTCCAATGGTGCTGTGCAAATGGATGCAAGAACATCCAGGTGTCATTAAAACTGGAAACGAAACAGTAGACTCGACACTGTCGGTGCTGTTGGGGACGACAATTTTGGTTGGAGGACTATTGGGCTGTTTCTTGGACAATGTGATTCCAGGTAGAGATTTGATTGAAACGTTTCTGCTAGAACTTGTGTTACATAGATTGCATATAATTTTAGGAACACCCGAAGAGCGAGGTTTGGTCGAATGGGCCAAGGAAATGCCTTTGGGTACCGATGAAGAGAAGACGGAACATTCACCGGATTATGACTTCCCCTATGGAATGAGTCTTCTTAAGAAGTCAGTTTGTAGATATCACAGTTCAAATGGACATTTTAACATAATCTTTATTTACAGATGGAAATGGACTTATCACGTGCCCTTCCTGCCAACATACAAACTTAAAAAGCAAAACTAAAAGTAGGTTGTAGGTAATTAAAGTTAGTTACTTGAAACCTTTTTATAATAAGAGTAGATAGGTTCGAATAATTAAGAATAAATGTTTTGTTGTTTTTTCAATGTGATTTTAGTTGGTGTTTTTATTAGAAAGTGTAGCTACACAATTAACAGGGCCTGTAGATAAAGATATATTATGGTAGCTCAAAACCAGCCCTAAGAGTTGAGAAATTTGATGATGTTGTTGAAAAGAATACTTCGAATGGCCGATAGGTAATCATAGAGGGGACTACCCAGAGCACCGTGTCTGGTTTTAGCTAGGGCCGGACACTCACAAAGAAGATGGAACACTGTTTCACTCTTGTTAGTGTCAGCGCAGCTACGGCAGTTGGTGTTATGGGGGATGCCTAGCTTGGCTGCGTGAATTCCACTGTCCTCTAGAAACTCACGCACCCACTGTAGTTAGTATACTGCACTGCTGACCGAATGGTGTCAGCATAAAATTGTAGGTCCCTTCCATTCCTCCTACAAAATAAAACTCAAACATAGGGAAACTTGTTGAAATTGGAACGTGATAGTGCCGGTGAACATTTTTCTAAGTTAACCTTTTTTTGAACTTTAGAGATTCGGACTAGATGTTTATCGAAAGTGGAAGTGACGTGGGAGTGAGTGTAGTTCATGATGACACATTTCCGGTTGATACACAAAAGCCATTTACTTTTTAGCGATACTAAGCGAACGTTGATTAAATCAACGTCGGGACATATACAATTTCAAGAAACAGAAGTTAACAATTTGAAGATGCACTGTACTGTACATATTAATACTGTGCACTGCAGCAAGCTGGCGGTCTATTTATTTAGGTGTTTTTTCCTTCTGCAATATTTTAAAAAGTAAAACAGGGCTAAACAATATAATGGAGCTGGAGCTTGTCAGAAACACTAGTAGTCTAGTGAAAGACGGACGCCATCTTTTTTGGGGAAAATTAGAATTAGCGCTTCAAATCGCTCCTACTACCAAATACTGCTAAGGAAGCACCCTATCGCAGGTTTTGTAAAAAAAATAACAGTTAGATAGCAGCACATAATACTGTTTTGCAATGATAAAGGGGTTGACCTGTGCCAGCTGAGAGAGAAGCTTTTCAAAAAGTACGTGAGTTTGTTTTCTAAAATAATTTTATTTGTCAGTAACCCCTGTCTTTGACGAATATCGGCGAATTACGTTGAAGTGCGATGAGTGCATTTTTTTCTTCAATTTTTGACAGCTAGGTTATCCTCCGACAGAAATTGGTTGCGGATTTTGTTTACAATTTGGAGTGAAGTGTTTTCTTTTCCGAAATGGGATACCTGGAATGTAATTTGAGCCTCCGACAGAGTATGCGTTGCGGAGAATTTTCCGTTCCGAACGGATAGCTCGATAGGGGTGAGTATACGTTATTTCGAAACTATTCGGTTGTAGCGAGGCCGTCGGAACGGAAAATTCTCCACAACGCATACTCTAACGAAGGCTCAAATCCAAGTATACGTCGATATACGTTACAAAATGTCTGAGAAATATTACGAATAGATGTTCCGAAGAATACCTCGAAGCAAAAAACCTCCAAATCGTATAATATCGGAGAATTTTCCGTTCCGACGGATACCTCGCTAGGGCCGATTATGTAGATCCAAGAGGAATCAAGTTAAGTTTTACCTCGTTGAAATTTCAAGTTTATTATTTATTTTATTTATTACCTACATATTATGAGTTTATTAAAATGTAATTTACTACAATATTAATTGATAAAATCAATAGCGCTAGCTGCTAGGTCTTTCGGCTAGTAGTAAGGAACAAAATCAAAAAATTAAATACAATTTACAAACTTAATTTCTAAAATTAAACTACATTATATACATCGTTTATATTTCTATCGTTAACTATGGTCAATAGTTCAAGGAGGCTTTTGTCGGAAATTGTTTTGCAGATTCGATAGACTCATTCGCAGACAAGTAGGTAGGTGACTGATTGTGAATCCAGGCTTAGCGGTGCACAGCTGACAGAGTGGAGGTTGTTGTTTTGTGATGAGGTGTTCATGGGTTATGCTTGTGTGCCCCATCCTTAATCTGATATACCTAGATTTTTATTTTCTTATGTGACACATTTCTAGGGTAGAAAGTCATTTGAGTTTCTGGGTTGAATTTGGGGTAAATATTAGGATATTTGGTACAATGCGTTTTCTTTTGTATTTCCAGGTGGTCAGTAAGTAATTCTTTAGGCCCTTACGATTGAAGAAGTAGAACATTTTTAGTGATTCTTTTACTGCTGACTTTGCGGCAGTATCTGCGTGTTCTTTGCCTTTAATGCCACTGTGGCCTGGGATCCAGATAAGTTTTAGATAGTTGTACTTGGAAATTAGATGGTCCCGAATGGATTCAATGATTCAATGGTACATTAGTGTTAATGTTTTTAGCAGAATTAAGCGGGGAAAGACTATCTGTAAATATAACAACGTGTTTGTTGTTAGCTTCTTTGATGCCCTTTAGGATAGCAAAATCCTCAGCTGTTAAGATTGATGTGAAAGCTGGAGGAGGCCCTTGGAGGCATCGGTGAACAGGAGACTATATCCGCGCTCTTTATAATAAAAAGCAATCTCTGAGAACATAGCTCTATGCATTTCGTCCCTTGGTGATGATTTTGGGGACTGATTTAATTGTGTGTTTATGGCGGATTTTGGTAGGTTCCAGGGTGGTTGTGATGTTGTTGGTTTTGATCAAAATTTGTATGCCCAATTCTTTGGCTACAGTTATTGTTAGAATTATAATTTTTTGACATCAGTGTAGATGTAGAGCGTTCAGTTTTGAGCGTTCTCGTTGGAGCTATGACTTTTTGTATAAGTAGCGCGGTGAGATAACTAATTCTTTCGCTTACCTCTGGGTATTCCAGCTTCAGTGAGAATGTTGAGAATAGGGGTTATTTGTAAGGCTCTCAAACTGGATCTGAGGGCGGCATGATATGGTATAGAGATTAGATGGATCAATGATAGTTTATTCTTGATAGTATAATAGATTTAGTAACACTTATTAGAGTGTTTTTTGAGGAAAGGTTTCTAAATATATTTACTCTAGGAATTACATTTTTTCTCATGTGGAAACAATGATTTTTACGTATTTGAAGATCTTTAGACACTCGAATATCGTGGGAAAACGCCTCTGGAAATGTAAGCCCCCGACAATGTAGGCGCGGTGGCAGATTTTTGACCGCATTGCCTAGCAACTGTGCCAGACGGTACAGGTGCGTAAATTGCAGCATAAAACATAAACTAGGTGAATGCAAACTCTATTAAAGTGAGGAATCACTGCAAAAATTGTGATTGACTGCATAAAGGTATAAAAAATATATGTATCGCAGAAAGGATCTCATTAGTCTGGCATCGCAGAAAAATGAGGCAAATATAAACAACGCTGCTAACCAAGTAAACCTCATTAGTTTGCTGGCAAAAGTAAAACAATTTAGAAATAACCTAAATAATGTTGGCTCCCTGGAGCAAACGCGTCAGGCTTACTTGCGGTAGCTGGACGAATTTGTTATTGCAATGCCCATAAGGCTAATTCAACGTTGCGTCGTTAGTCGGAAATAGCGGACGAACTGAACTAAATAAGGTGCGCGACCATGACAATATTACATGTATCCTGGCTGGCTCTGAGGATCAGCCACTCCTTCTCACTTTCAAAAGGCCCTTCCTAATCAGAATCGCGGCTAACCCTGCCCTGCTTTTCCAAATCCAAGTGAACGAGAAACAATTCAATTCTGAAAGGGAGGAATAAGCACAAAAAAATATACGAAAATATAGAATTGCAGTAACTAACTTTAACACCAAGCAATTTCGAATTCGAATTTTACGTTATTTGATTAAGTTAAAAAGAGCAACTAATGAGTTACTTTATACATAAGGGTATGTTTCGTGTTTATTTATGTCGACTGTATATTTCCAGTATATTTCCCTGCATTCAACCCCGTTGCGTGATTAATACCAACTGCAACCTCATCAAACAACGTGGACTGTGGTTTGAAAGCATCCATATCAATCCCTATATCTAAACTGGTACATATTAACACTTTAACAGTCGTCGAAGCTGCACTTACTCAGAATGGAGGCAATCAAATATGTGCCTGCAAAGTTTAAATAAAATAAAGTGCAGACACAGTTTTGTTTAAATTATTCGCCTACATTTAATACTCTTAACAAATTTATAGCAAATAATAATATCTTAAGTATATATTCGTTGAAATAAATAACTACAGCTGCTAGGGTACAAAACTATGCTTTACAAATCTATCTAGATCTAGAATAGGTTCTATTTACAATCTATTCCTATGGTGCTTATTAACACCTTCCGCTTGCTATGCAGCTTTTACTATAATTCGGTAGTTTCTAGTTTCTTAACCAATATATGAGCATTATTCGTTAGTTTATCAATTTGTTGGTACACGTTAAAGTGTCGATTCAAGTCGTTGGTTTGTTCGAAAATTTTGCAGTTTTGCTTGAAGGAATTTTGCCGTTCGGCTGACAGAAAATTATCGTCCAATGAGTCGTGTCCCGTTTGGCTGGAATGCGAAAAAAAATGCGTTAGTAAACTCGATTTTATTGATTTAGCCTTTAAAAAGAACTTACCTCAAGTTATCGTCGTTTTTGAACCATTCATTTTCGTATCCCTTTAGCCAAATAGGATTGGATCCCTCCTCACTATGTTTGTTGGTGTTGGGCACTGTTGTGCTTGGTGGTTCTGGCCCATTATGAATGTCTGACATTGAAGATCGATCTGCAATTGGAAATAAATGTCATCCGTTCGAAAAAATTAAAGGTTAGATAAACTTACGAAAAATGTTAACTTTGGCTGCCCGCAGCTGTCTCTTATAGCCGTTTCGTTGGGATGCACAAAGTGCTAGAGTCACCACCAACAGAGTGGCAAGGAACAAGTTTGAAAATACCAACCACACAAACATAGGTGCTTTTGTTTGCCCAGCGGTAAGAAGTTGCGCTTCAGCTGGCTGTGTGTCTAAAACATTGAATTCCTTGAAGAGTGCATCGAGGCTCTCGATGTGCTGATCGATTAGGCGTAGAACTTTGGGAACTTCGTATATAGAATTCTCCTTTCTGTCAACCAGATGCATGTATAGATCGGTTTTGGTTTTGTCAACAGAGCCGTCCTTGTTTGCATGTACTTTAAATTCATCGATGTTTACAATGGCGTTGGTCACGTTACTCATCGTGCTGTAAAAGGAACGACATTTGAATTAATTTGAGTTATTTCTTCAAGCTTATGTTTTGCATTTTTGAATTTATAAGAAAAAAAAATATTACACAGAAGCGAGACAGCTAGTGATATCAATACTTCGTTTAGAGGTTATAGCAACGTGTACATGTTTTTTAACAGCTGAAGCTGTTGGGACATTGAAGATTCGAAATTTATCTCTCACCTGCTAAGCGGCTGTCCATCCAGCCTTCATGAAAACCTGGACAACTATATAAGCTCAAAAGACTTAGACTTATAGGATTCATATAAAGATCTGGGTGGTTTTAAAACAAAACCAAGTGTAAGGACTGGTATCGCAGAAATGCGCACTGTTGAGCCGCAGTCGCAGCTGAGAATCGTAAACGCCTTTAAAATGTAACATACTCACTCTTTAAATTTGTGAATCTTTTCCCTCAATTCTGATGGCTGCAGTCTGAAGACAAATCGGACCTTTTGATCCTCCCTCAGCAGATATATGTAAACGTGGGCAGTGTCCTTCAGTCCATCTGTATCATTTGCCACGACCATAAAGTCAAAGTAACCCTTCATGTCCTTTTGCGGATCGAAATTCAGTTGAATATCTCCCGTTTCGGAATCGATCAAAAACGGGTATTTTTCAACATTCTCCAAGCCTTCAGAGAGGCTCTGCCTTATCTCACCCACTTGATAGTACGAAATGAGAGCATTTTTCCCATCATCAGGGTCATGTGCTTCGACTCTCATGAATTTAGTTCCAAAATCAGCTGTGGTCGTGAATCCACCAGTGAATACTTTTGAGCTGAATCTCGGTGGGTTATCATTGATATCCAATACTCGAACCAATACGCGCACGACAGTGCTGTCCGACATTAGATCTTCGTCTCTCCACAAGGTCTCATCCTCATCGCTTGTCACTTCGTCACTTTGTAGATTCCTCAAGTGCTGGTAGCGGTCGTATGGGTTTTCCTTACTGCCCCGTCCTGACAGTGGCATTATATGTGGTGAATCGATTCGTCGATTTACATTCTTTGTTTCAGCCGAGCTAGTGCGCAATTCAGCACAGTTTTCAGTTGCACGAATATAGAGGGTATGGTTGGCTTCAGTTTCGCGATCCAACTCCTTATCGACCATCAGGATGTGCGTCTCTGGATTAAGTGTGAAGTAACCTTCATTGTTGCCGTGCACGATGAAATAACAAACCGAACTGGGTGGATCATCTAGGTCATCGACCTCGTCTTTGTCTATTGTGTCTGGCAGTTTGACTCGTTGGCTTCTGGGTTCCATATGCTCTGTCGGAGAGGTAAAAGATTGATGAAGATATAGAGTTTAAATGTGTCGAAGCTTACCAGTAAAGTTAACAACTATTTGCTCGACGAGGAATTGCGGCTCGTAGTCGTTGACATTTCGTACGTATATTGTAAGATCGAGATCTGTGCTCAAAGATGTTGGTACGCCCTGATCGTAAGCTTCAATTCGGACCTAGAAAAACAAAATCTCGATTCAAACTCGATTTAAATTACAGATCAGACACAAACCTCATAAAGTCGCTGCTTCTCCCGATCGAGAGGTTCTCGCAAAATGATCATTCCATTGTCGGGGTCAATTTCGAATGTTTTGTAACTTCCCATGGGATCCGGTTTCAGCCGGTATCGCACCAACGCGTTCAATCCCACATCATCATCTGTTGCGTAAACTTGCAAGACCATTGTGCCGATTGTTGTATTCTGAAAATGTAAGTGTTACGTCAGCTGATGTGATAGAAATCAGTTCTTATATTACCTCCGGTATCCGGACAGTTGTATTGTGGATAGGTGACACGAATATCGGTGGGTGATCGTTAAAATCGGATATACACACATCAATGGACTTCCTGACAATATTTTGGGGCGTTCCCAAGTCTCGAATCGTAATTTCTAAAGAGTGATTTCCATATTTGCTCTTAAGTGAGGTCCTCGCAAGAAGATGAGCTGTCCAATGGTCGCTTTGTTGAAGCTCGAAAAGTCCTCAAATAAGAAATGGAAGTGAATGCATGGTTGGCAGATATTTAACTTGTATGAGTTACCTTCAGAGTTCCCCTTGGTTATTTTCATCTCTAAACGTCCATTTGGTAAATTCGGATCATCAGCATCCTTTCCGTGGATCGTTGTTATTACCTCATTCAGATCGTGATATTCAGTAATTAAGACGCATCCAGTTGGAACTGTGACCTCCGGTGGAGAGTCGTTTTCGTCTAATACGTTGATTCTAAAAAATAATAAACGAAATGTATAATGCCCACGTTATATTGGTGCCAAGATGACTAATGTCAAACTAATTTCCAACGTTTGTTTGTTTTATTGACACTCGTCTATAACATAAGATTAGGTTAGGTTAACTTGATGGGGGTTGTGAGATCGTCACAATAGACCAGGCACCATATCGGGCCCATCGCCATCCCCAGGGAACTATTACGGATAAAAGACCTAAACCAATTCACACACGCATTCGATTTCACTACAGAATTTGAGTATGGTCTCAGAACTATTTGAGGAATCAACCTCTTCCAAGCTATTAAAGAAGTAGGTACATGCCGAGATGCTTTCTCCTACTCCTAGCAATAGCTTGACATTCACAAAGAAGGTCTGAAATGTCTTCCGCGGAAATATTTTTCCCGATAGGGGTGATTATTAAAATGTTGCATCAAGTTGTCCAACAAAATTTGTTTTATATAAGGGTTGAATTTGTTGATATTTGCAAACAGATGACCGAATTGATTTCTGTCATGCATTGACTATTGACTGTCATCTGCAATTGCAAATGACTTTCTTTTTACCTTTCCGAAAACACTCGCAGATTTATAGGTGAAAAAAGGTACGCCGAAGTGGAATAATTATGGAAAAATATTTTGGGCAACAAATAATGGGAAGGATTCAATGGAATTCTATGGGTTGGGTTGGGCACTTTGGTAAGTTTGTTAAAAGGCCTACACGAAGGGCTTTACCACCATTCTGACTTATTGCCAATAAAAGCAATGGAACACTTACGTTATTTGCTTGAAAGCGTTTCGACTTTCTCCCGCCAGGAATCCAAATTGATAATTATCCCACGCTTCGATGACAAGCATATACACATCTTTGGTTTCACGGTCTAGTTTATCCACCACAGTCAATACCCCCGTATCGGCATCAATTGAAAATTTACCCTGCAATCAAATTCAAAATCGAGTGTTCTTTCCACAAATAAAAATAATGTCGACTGATTCAAACCTGTGAACTAATTCGATCCATGAGGAATGTAATTTTACCAAAATCACCAGAATCCGCATCAGTGGCTTGGATGGTTCCTATTCTTGTGCCAATGGAAGCATTTTCACTGATCGTATAGTTTTTATGGCCCGGCTTGAAATACGGATTATTATCGTTTTCATCTAAAACCGATACATAAATGTCGATCAGCGATGATCGCGATGGATACCCCGAATCAGTAGCACGAACAGTAAAGTTCAACCACTGATAGACTTCATGATCGATCTTGCTGGCGACAACAATTTCCCCAGTCTGTGGATCCAAGTGCACTAGGCTAGTAAAGCTGGGATTCCCTGTGTAGAGTGATAATGTTAAATTTTTTGAATTGTTTTATAAAGACTCGCATCTACCTTCCAGCGAATAGATAATCGTTTTATTTTTGTCCACATCGTAAGCGAGTGCATTCGCAATGAGCACTCCATTCATGCTATTTTCGGTGATGGTCCTCTTGTAAAACGGCACTTTGAACTTGGGATTGTTGTCGTTCTCATCTTCGATTTGTACATTCAAATAAGCTGAAAGTAAAGCAGAGGCACGCAGTCAATTTTATTACTTAAAATCTTGACAAAAATAATCTTGATAATAAATCCAATGTCAGAATTCCCTTTTTAAGCAATATATCTAATATGACTTTAGAGAACATTTGGAGTATTTGATTTTTTAGCCCTTAAGCCTATCCTGCACCTACTCGCGCTAAATTGTATCTCCCATATAAAAAAAATTTAGCGAAGCAGTCTAACAAATCGGTATCCTGTTCGCATGCTAAATTCATTACTTCATACAGATGCTTTGACCTTAACATTCACAAATCCGCTGGTCCAGAAGGTATATCCCCAGCCCGTACCTAAAAAAAGCGATTCTCTCCCCCCACCAAATACGTTCATTTTTTCTAAAGTCACGGAAACGCTGATTAACCGTCAGCTTATGAAATATCTTGAATAACGAAAACTTTTTAATGACCGGCAATACGGTTTTCGCATGCCTATGGGACCCAAGGCCTAGCTTCTCACAACGATTAGTTTTGTGTGAGTTTTAAATTTTTGGGACGAATGGAAGGGATCTACAATTTTACGCCGAGTCCAAACGGCTAATTGAGAAGCTCTTTCATGACAGTTTTACTCTCGGATGTTTGTCTGTCGTTCGCGAGAGGTGGTGCAGTGGAAAACACCTTAAGATGTAAAAACCGGGGACCGCTCGCTTAGTAGTCCAACACACTAACCACTAAGCCACTGCGCCGACTTGATGACTTATTTCTCCGAAAAGTGGAACCAATCTCTACACCATTCTGGTGAAGCGAAGATTGTCGCGCATGATATTTCGAAAGCATTTGGCAGAGCTTGGCATCAAGCTCTTTTGTCGAAAATGCGTGCCTATAGGATTGACGAATACCCACGAACTCCCCGCCATTATCCGTGAATGGCACTTGCATCAACAAAACCGAAAGACTTTCCATACTTTGGATGTGTGTGAAACGAAAAACTCCGTTAGAACAACCACATATATGAAGTCGCCAAAAACGCAGCGAAATGTCTAGGTTTCCTAAATCGATGCAATAAGTACATTACACCTTCTGTTTAAGTTTCAATTTACAAGGCCTTTATTCGGCCTAAGCTTGAGTACAACGCTCATGCCCTGTCAGGGGCACCAAAACCTACTGCATAGTGTGTGCGACAAAACTTATAGGCGATAGAAATATAGCGGAGTCAATTTACTGGCTTGAACACCACAGAAACGTTTCTTGCCTTTCCTTGTTTCATCGCTATTTCAACAATTCTCTCGCAACACTCGTCACTCATCGAATGCGCATCGCATCAGGGGTAGCAGCATGTAACTTGATACAATCGAGTTCAGTCGATACAATCGAGCTCTGGCAGCAACTAATTTCTTTCAATCGATTGTCCTAAACCGATTATCCTCAATCGAAACAAATAAGGTGCTGCCAGAGATCGATTGTATCGACTGAACTCGATTGTATTAAGTTACGTGCTGTCACCCCTGTTCACCCTCAAGCCTACCTTCGAACGTACCGTAAAGTCTAGAAATTATTTTATGAGCCGAACAACACGCATGTGGAATGCATTGCCTCGGACGCTTTTCCTCTCCCATTACGACCCACAATTGTTTAAAACCAATGTGCACCAGTACCAGTACGACAATATCCTTGATCCTATATCCTTAAGACTTTAGTTATGCCACAAAAGATTGTGCGTATTTTTGTAAAAAAAAGTTACTCATATAGCTAGCCTTTATTCAAAAACTCCGAAAGGTTGTATTAACATTAGCATTAGAAAATCCTCGGTGGTAATATGAAAAGGACAGTGATGAGGCCGTTCTTGCACAATTGTAGAGACTTATTTCAAAATACAAACCATTTCGATTAATCATTTAAAAAAGTTTGTACCACGATCTCTGTCCTATAAACCTGCCCCCATTAGTCCCTCTTGGATATATCAACGTACAGAAGTCCAATACAAGACAGAGGTAGTTTAGGTAATGCAAATTGTGTAGTTCTCCTTCCTCTCTCATTAAAACGGTGTGCACTTACCAGGCTCCCCAAAGTTAGTGATCTACCAACTAAAATGCAAGCTTTTTTCAGTTCTAAATGACCAGAGATCAACTTTGAAGAGTTCCCCAAGTGGAGATAAATTTCTTCAATTGAATTTACCTTCAACAATTTGTGGTCCCTTGGCAGCACCCAGGTCTTCGGCAACAATGCACAGCTTAATGAACTCCACCCTTTCTCGATCTAGCAGCTTGACCACCTGTAAAACATGGTCATTCTCATTAGCTTAAATAAAATTCAACCGTTTGGCGAATTACCCACCTTAAGTTTCCCATCAATCGTGTTCAGGTCGAACGCACCAACATAATCATATTCACTGTCCTTGACAAACGAACCATCCTCATTGCGTGCTTCCGACTTGCTTCTATTTATTTGGTACCTAAGTATGGAAGCGTCGTCCAAGTCACTGGCCATTACCCGATAAACTACAGTGCCAACCGGAATGTTCTCCATAATCCTCAAGGTGGACAAATCGTTAAGCATGGGCAATTTATTGTTCACATCCTTAATTGTTATATTGACAGTTGTCGGATTCATCAACTGGGATGACCCCAGACCGCCATCTAGAGCAAGCTGAAAATTTAACAAAAATAAACCAAATACGTGCAATGGAAAAGTGCCTAAATGCCATACCACTGTCAGGGTGTACAGCATCTTTTTGGAGCTTGTAAGATCCGGATCCAACGAAGCGCCATTTGCCACATAAATAGTCCCGGTATCTGCATTTATGATAAACTTATCCTCCGCCCCCGACTGTATTCTATATACGATATTATTATTGGGCGATGACCCGTCTCGATCGAGAGCTTTCACCTCTAGAACTGAGCTGCCACTTGGAAGATCTTCTGGAATGATTTTCTCATAGAAAGACTTTTGGAAAATCGGTGGATTGTCATTGATGTCCTGAACGTAGACTACAACTGGCACAACTGTCGATAGCATAGGTATTCCCGAGTCTCGGGCTCTGACTAGCAATTCAATGTTTCGCACATTTGAGTGGCCCTCTGGTGGGAGATCTTCAAAATCAAATGACCGAACTGGTCTGAGAACACCAGACTCTTTATTTATGGTGAAATTTCTCCGATACATCCCCTCGACAATTTCGTAGGTTATTTGACTGTTTTCTGTCCCGTTAAGATCGATGTCCCTTGCCTCCAACACTAGCGGAGTTTCAAAATCGATTTTGTTCTCAAGCAGGTTAGCTTCGTAGTACCGCTGCAGGAACAACGGAGAATTGTCGTTCACATCCTCGATGTTGATGATGATTTGAGCGGTGTTGCGATTACCTAAACCGATGTTGTCCTGGGCCTCTACTGTAAGGTAATGGCGTGAGATCACTTCGCGGTCAAAGGCCTCACCGCCAGATATTCGAACAGAGAGTACTCCAGAAATTGGATCTAGATTCAACCTAAAATGAGTCGTAAAATATAAAATTTTCTCACTTTTTCTGAATTGCCTTACAGATTTGCGATCCCTCCTCGCAGGTTCTTGTATCGTATACCCATTGTACCGTAGTCTCCAGAGTCGTTGTCGATTGCAGAAATCTGAGTAACTATTGTCCCTGGTTCGCTGTTCTCGAGTATCGTTACATTGTAAACGGCCTGCGTGAATTCGGGAAAATTGTCATTCTGATCTCGAATGTAGATCTGAAGATGAGCGGAGCTGAAAAGGTAAATCGGGAGAACATGTCATTCTAAGATGGGAATTTGCGAAACCAGTTGCACCTAATTGAGACGCGTTTTTCCGTCTAGATCAAATTGGGTAAATCAAACGTTAAAATCGAGCTCATCAAATGATCCCCAGTGCAGTATTCGATTATTTATCCGACTAAGTCCCGTTTACTACTCATAGCGACTTAAGTTACACATCTTACTTATTAGTTTGTACCAAAATCAAAGTTTGTCGTAAAGGAGGCAGCTGGAACTTATTTTATGGACAAGAAATAGTAGGTAATTAAGCGTTTAAGTTGCGCTTAGGCAATTTTAAAGGTTAATGACATTTGAGTGATTTGTATAGGGCAAACAAAAAAATAGATATTGTTTTAAACAAATTAATAACAAAATGGACTTTTAAATGGTCTGCCCGTCTTCTGTAGTTTTTGGGCATACATGGCGTGATTTTTGAGCGTTAGCCCTATTATTGACGTTACTTCCCATAATAAAGTTTGATTTTTTTTTCGAAAACGGCTGTAATGATTTTAATGAAAATTGATATTGAGCTTAAGTATAGTCAGGGCTATCTTGAACAAAATTCCACCCGAAATATAGGTATCGGCGATGAATTCGAAAAATGATTGATTGGATGATTGAATTCTCCACGGAATATTTCCTTTGTAGATTTGCAGGTGGAAATTCAAAACGTAGGCCGTTTCTATGGGAAAAAGTTTAAAGTCTGTTGCTTTTTTTAATTTGGTTATTTGAACGAAGGAAATAGAAGTGACACGACGATTGTTGTTTACTGTAACCGAACAACAATTTTTATAATACATTAAGAATTGTTTGAGTAATAGCGATCTAAAGGCAGTAAAGTCAGAAAAAAAAACACATTTTGGTTAAAAAACGTCCCAAAAAATGCATGGTAATAAAAGGAATAGCCTATGTCCTTCTCAGAATCTTAGTTAACATTTTAAAAAATGTTTCGTCGAAATCTGTGCAGTAGTTTTCACGCCAACCGTGAACATAGAAAACAGTTTTATTATATGCAAATTGCGACATTGCCAACGGTTTTACTACAAATAGGAGCAAAGAGGATGTAAAGAAGTTTTGGAATATTTCAGAGAAGGAGTTAAACAGTGCTGGGCCTCCAACGAAATCTATGTTTAAGTGGAAAAAGATAATTGCTATATCATCATCATTTAACAGATTTTCTTCTATGTAGGTGTGGGTGGACAAAAAAATATATAAAAAAAACTATCGGAGAATAAAAAAAACAAAAATGATATATGTTCACCTCTTTGGAAGAGGCTATAATAAAAATATGTCCAATGTGTGAATCGGTGGAAGGTCTATCAAATGCTTCAAGATTTGGCTTACCGTTCTGTGAAAAGTAGAGGAAGTTGATTACTGAAATTGAAGAAAGTCCTTTGTGTCCTGGAAATGTTGTTCGACGACCCAGATAACTGCAGTCCGTCAAATGGACAGGAATTATTTGCGAATAATTCATCCGTAAAGCCTTGCCAAAACCGCATATGCCAACAAAGGAAAAATCATCGCAGCAACTATTGGAAGAAGATATACAAATACAACGAGAAACATGTGATAAGGTAGTACAAGCGCTTTCAGATAAGAAAAATTACCACGAGAATCCACAGACGAATGTTAAAAATCTGTATCAAATCTATTAACCGGCTTTATGACCAACAAAAATTGGCCTTGCAGGAGACAAAACGCCACAAAGTGTGTGGTCTGCCACTTTAACCTAACTGAAAACACTACTTTTAAAAACTGTTTGTGTCTCGAAAACGCCGTTTAAGATTTGGATACAACTTATAAAAACAAGTGATGCCTACATCCTGAACAATACTCAGTTTTTTACTTTAACGATTTTGACCAAAATGTATATTAAGGTTAACATAAGTTCTCTTAATGAGATACCACAGGTAGTTTTTCTTTTAAAATGCACATAATACCCTATTACAAGAATTTCTGAAAAATTACTGCCCAAATCGTAACCTGTTTTAACACACGGCACATTTTTGTAAAACTCTATATTGCACTGCCAATAAAAATGCAGTTACAAATACGAAACACTTGATTTTAGAAAATATCACCCAAACATGAACTTTAAAATAATTGCAACCACTTAGAACTTAATCAGAAACACACAATTCGCCTTTGAAGAACGAGAGTAAAAGAAACTGCCAGCTAACTGATTCTAAATATGGTTCGCATTTGCTTGTCAAATGAAAAATTCCAGAGATGTCACTTTCGCATATTGGTTTTTCAGGTAGATGCCTCCTATGTATGAGAAAGGCTTATTTGCCTACCTACAATATAAGTACATTTTTAGATTATTGTGCCAATCGAACATTGTTTATATGTCCGTTAAATCGGTAGGACATACCCGGTTGAGAGTAAAGCATAAGATCGACAGATATGCCATAGAACATAATGCTCAGAAGAACAAGAAATGTATGTTTCTTCCATTACTTACGTAAAGATACGAAGCAAACAGTTGTGAGCCGAACATTTTCCAAATTTAATAGAATTTCTTATCTGGTGGGTCATCTGACAGTTCATATTTATACCAAACGCATTCAGAAACTGAGTGTCAAAGAATGCCTAGAAACCCAAAAAGTCGAACAAAGCAACCCACTTGCAATAATTATGAAACATGACCGTGCACCGGATGTCCGGAAGAAAACCAAATCTCCCCCAATAAAGAACTAAAACAGACTTAGACCACGTTTAACCACTAAGCTCAGGTTCCACATGTTGCTCACCCCAGCAGCAACTCCCTTTATAACCGCGGTATTGGCATGGCACTCACCTCCACTTATCTGGATCCTCAACCTCTCGGGCAAACAGCGTGAAATTCATTTCCCTGTGCATCTCGAAGTCGATCACTTTCGGATCCCTGACTCGTATCAGAAATGTCGCCTCGTTGACCGCCAATTCGGGTACAATCTCAAAAATGTCATTTGGCGGATCCATGAACAGTCGGAATGTGCCATTGTTGCCGACGTCATGGTCGAACACGAAATTGTCCACATCGCCGATGAAAGTCAGCGGTGTATTGACTTGTGAGTTCTCGTTGATCTCACAGCGGTATACCTGTTCGCTGAAAGTGGGTGTTTCGTCATCAACGTCCGTGACGATAATTGTTACTTCCGTTTTAACAGAGGGCGGTGTCTGCATAAAAAGGGGACAAACTATGATGATAGTGTTCAATGTCATTCGCTAACGCACACATACCTGTAACTCGGACATCTCAGTTGCCGTTATTTTAAGAATATAAGCCCCATTCACTTGGTTACTCGTATCCTCTCTATCCAGCGCTTGTAGTGTATAAACCGAGCCGGTTTTCTGCTCGATGCCAAACAAATCATTTGATTCGACGGAGTATTCGATCGGATTGTTGATGCCACGATCACCATCAATCGCTTTGACGCGCAACACTCGAGTGCCCACGGGGGCATCTTCAGGAATTCGTGCGACCGCTTGAACTTGCACAAACTCTGGTGGTTGATCTTCGACATCTTTTACTTTGACTAGAATCGCAGCGGTACCTGTATTCACTGGACCCTGATTGGCTCGATCGATGGCCAAAACGCGTAGCTGATACAAACTCTTGGTCTCGTAGTCAAGCTTTCCCGAGAGACGAAGAATACCCTTGCCCTGATATGTCGATATCGAGAAAACGTCATTGTCACCGTCCAACTCCTGCAGATAGTACACCACCTGCCCGTATGCGCCCTCGTCATTGTCAACGGCCTCCAAAGCGGTGACGATTCCCGGTCGACTATTTTCGGGAACCTCAATCGCCGACTGATACGGTCGAAACACAGGTTCATTGTCATTGATGTCTTCGACCAGCAACAGGAAGCTCTGCGTTACATAATTGAATTCACCGAAATGGTGATTGTCCGTCAATGTCAACACAATGGAGTATTCATCTTTTGTCTGGAAAATAATTTACATACCATAGAGGTGAGTAGGTACTCGTTGAAAAAAAATTCGATAACTTACCTCTCTGTCTAGCTCCTTTGCTAGGTATACATTCGCTTCGTTTGAGCCGCTGTTTTCGATTCTTATTACATCACTGTCGGGTGAGGGTCGCTTCCCAAATGTCAGTGGATCGTTGTCAGGGTCATAGCCCTTTAGACGATAGATGAGGGTACCTTTCATTAGAAAAAAAACATAAGTACCTAAACCAACTCCATTTACATGATTCGATCAAACTTACCAACAGCGGTTTCCGGACTCTCTTTCAGCCGCAAAACTATTTCCGATTGACCTTCGACGACAAACCTAGGCGGCCTATTACACGTCACACCTCTAATGAGGCATGCATAAAGCGCTACGGTACACAAGGCGACTACCATTCGATGCCTTTTCAAGCGGACTCTTTTAAATTTGATTCTTTGGCTGCATAAATGCGGTTGTAACGTCAAGACGCTATTGTTGAACATTTTCAGTGCGGTTGGGGTGACCTTACGATGGAACTGAAATTAATCGAGCCATGAAATGCAATTGGCACATCGGAGTATACATGAGCAAGTAATTCTTTCGCGCTGTTACTGCGTTGAAATTCGAGTCAAAACGAACAGGTGAATGCAAGTCATCAGGTAGTTTGTGCAACTCGTTGGAATTCGACTTTGGCTCATGTTTGCGATATATTCCTAAAAATGAAAATGAAAATAAATTGGAATACATTTCCGGTTACAAAAGAATGGGGAAATCGCAAGATGTGCAAGTTAATGGGTAATTAATACTTAGTAGGTAAAATGCACTGCAGGTTTGAATACAAAAATTTGATATAGGCACCAGAGGAAGAGAAACAAAAGAAAATCAATTTTGACAATATTAATACGACTGAAAGTAATGTGGAAAATAAAATGCACTACTGGGTTGCACGAAAGTTTCTCGTTCATGAAAAGTTTGGTCGATTTTTTGTTTGCACTATATAAGCAAATTGTAGAAGACACCAAATCTATAAAGAAAGTGAAACAAAGTCTAGCTGATGGCAAAGATTGAATGACATTAGGAGAGAAGGAAAAGACATCATCATTATATTAACACGTAAACATCAAAAGTTTCCGTATACTTTGAAACTTATATCATTCGAAAGGTACTGTGCCATAGATGTGCACAAACAAAAAATCGTAGGTATATGTCGCCATTAAGACTGGTAAAATGAAGTTAGAATTTCCCATACAAAATGCTTAGCAGTTAATCGAAAGCATTTTGTTGCCATTGAATTTGTCGCCGTCATGTTTCCATAGTAACGAATTTAATTATCTTAGATTAGAAGCAGGAGAGTCTCATTAACCCATAAAGGTATGTAATTTAATTACCCCTAAAAGTAAGCAATCATAAAATCTTATTTTAGGGACATTGCAGAGTTATCTTAGAGGTGTTACTATGGAAACGAACATTTGTCTTCGATTTTTGAACATTCCATGTTCACGTGTTAGATAATTTTCTTTACTTAACTTTAAATTACTTAGCTATTTTCTTAATAATTAATTATTTATAATAATCTTAATTATTTCTTTTAAACAAAGTAGGTATCATTTATCCTTCTTTATTTTCTATTTGAATATATTTTTTACTTGAATATGTTTACTAAATTTCCCATGTTTTGCCCTTTTCAATTTTTTTTCATAGCGGAAAGGTGTATGAATTAAGATTTAGCATATAAATAAATTATGTAAAAAACATGTTGGCTTTCGTTACTTTATCTACAGAAAAAATTGGTCGAATTTCGACCACGGGCGGTACTTGTATGAAGAAATCGACAAATCTATAGACAACTTAAAAAATGAAAAATGGGCGGGAAATTACGAAATTAAAGCAGAAATGTCAAAAATTTGGAAGCGGCGCAGTGACTAGTGGTAGTGTGTTGGGCTACTAAGCGAGGGGTTCCCGTTTCGAATCCCGAAAGAACCAAATTACATCTTAAGGTTTTTTTCCACTGCGCCACATCTCGCGAACGTCTGACAAACATCCGAGAGTAAAACTGTCATGAAAGAGCTTCTCAATCAGCCGTTGGGACTCGGCGTAAAATTGTTGATCCCTTCCATTCGTCCCAAAAAATGAAAACTCACACAAAACGAATGTTTGTGAGAAGCTAGGCCTTGGGTCCCTCAGACCTGTCGCGCCAAAATATTTATTTATTTATATTTATTTTATTTAAGCTATAACAACAATACTGAGGCAATTTTCACCGAAGTTCTTTTAACTAAGGAGATACCACTACATTGGACAAAATCTACAATAATACTTATTGACAAAAAAGAAGACAGAGACAACATTAACAACTACAGACCAATAAGTATTGTATAGGTATACAATATACAAAGTTTTTGCCAAATGTCTGTTGAGAAGGATCAATAATGAATCCGAAGATAACCAGCCTCGTGAGCAAGCAGGCTTTAGATCAGTGATTCCCACATTGGTCCAGGTGAACCCTCAGGGATCCACGGAAGACTAGACGCGCCTTTACGTTGACATGAAAAAAATGGGGGTTCACCAGTTGTAAGTGACTAACATTTTTCTGGTTTCTGGCAACGCAAATTTCCATCGTTAGATCTAATCTTCAAATTTGTTGACGAGTTTTGGGAATATGCTAAAAATGTAGCAGCGTCCACCAAAATCAGTTTAATTTTGAAAGTGGTCTACGAAAAAAAAATGGATTGGGAACCTTTGCTTTAAATCCAGATTCTCGACAACTGACCACTTACAACTTACAAGTTCTGAAACAACTCATCGAAAAATGCTCGGAATACCAGCAAAAACGACGAATGGATCGGTCGCCCTTTCCAATTAATGAGGGGAGTCCGTCAGGGAGACCCACTTTCTCCTGCTCTATTTGCAGCTGTATCGCAGGGATGTTTCAAACGCTTAAACTGGAGTGAGATAGGTATCAACATTGATGGAGAAAAACTAAATAATTTAAAATCTGCCGATGACATTACACTAATAGGCACATCAGACACTGAACTAAAAACAGTGATTAAAGCCCAAGAAAGCGCAAACAGTTGGACTACACATTTTAACAAAGAAAAGACAAAACTAATGACTAATGAACAACGATTTCAAATTCAACTTGAAACTGAGAACCTTGAATAAGTACACGAATTTGTATACTTAGGTCAATTAACATCTTGTAATCAACGAACGATCTTTTAATTTTATCTGATAATAAATAAATAAATAAATAAAAATTTTGGCGCAACAGGTCTATGGGACCCAAGGCCTAGCTTCTCACAAGCATTCGTTTTGTGTGGGTTTTCAATTTTTGGGACGAATGGAAGGGATCTACAATTTAATCCAAACTGCTAATTGAGAAATTCATTCGTGACAGTTTTACTCTCGGATGTTTGTCAGACGTTCGCGAGAGGTGGCGCAGTGGAAAAAAACCTTAAGATGTAATTTGGCCCTTTCGGGACTCGAACCTGGTACCCCTCGCTTAGTAGCCCAACACACTACCACTAAGCCACTGCTTGTAATTCTACCCCCGTATAATTTCCCAAAACTGTATTACCTAATTTGGGATTAGGGTAAGTATTTTCAGGTGTCCCACATGTTCAAGCCTTTATTCTAGCTGCAGTTTGATGGCGCATCTAGCAGCCGTCTTCATAATGAACAATTGAAGGGGTGAGAGCCCAATAATGGCCTCAAGTGCTGTTGTTCGGCAAGTGCGCATAGTACAGGCAATCCGTTTGAAGATTCTAAGGCTAATTTGCCGTAGTTCGTTCACACACTTTCGGCTACCAGACGATTGCCGCATACGGGATAATGGGTCTTACCATCATTGTGCAGTGTACCGTTCAGGGAACGGCTACGTAGACCCCCCTCCAAATTTTCGAACTTTTTAATATTTCGTTTAAGACAAGGACCCAGAGATGCGCTCTCCACCTCTTTGCCTTTAATTTAGGCATGCTGCGTAGTTGAGATCACATTTGCGTCAAGCCGCGGATGGAAACATTTAAAAGTTTTCCAAGGCTACCATTGTTATTCTTGAGATAACTTGGAACCGTAGGTTCTTTCTATAGGATTTTCCTAAGTCTAGCTGATTCCCTAGTATCTTCTATTTCATTACTAAATTTGATTTGTAAGTTCCACTTCAGTTTCGTATCAGGGATAACATGTTTAAGTTACAAAAGTTACTCTTTTGTCAATCAAAATTATACCAACGATTACTGATCGGTCAACAAGTGTTGTGCTCCTACCTCCACGAAGATTGCTTCATGTTTTATTCCATCCAAAACCCTAATTCAAAATTGGGACCGTCAACTGCGGGTCACTGCTTTTAATTTTTCAATGTCAACTAAAAGGAGGAAATAAAAAAATCCATTCCAATGTTTGGCGTGCTTTCCTCCACATACTGCCGACGCCTATATACCCACATAGTAATGGATCAAAATTAGGTTCACTTTTCACCAAAAAAAAATTAAACAAAAGCCAGTCTTAATGCCACCACATTTAACCTGGATAATTTTCTGCCATTAAAATGTTCACATTCGCCATAAGACACAAAACAAGAAACCAAGAGAAATCTACTTGAGATATGGTCGACAAATTCTTCACAAATATAGCGGTTTTTTGTTTGTTGTAAAGTGATTATTTGATGACGGTCCTATTTCGGTTGAATCTCACCCATAAGCCCCACAAAACATTGGTAGTTGGGATTCTGCGAAAGAAGCTGAAAACTCCATAAATTTCCAGACACTAGGAAATTGAAGTTGGAACGCTTTGCTTTTGTTGTTGATTTTCGTCGAGGTGTGACGGTAAAAAACAAAAACACAAAAAAGTTCGCTAAATAGTTTACTTGGAACAGAATCACAAGCCCGCAACGAAGAGAAGGTGACGTTGAACTTGACTGTATCGGCGGATAGATGGCCGGACATGGATGGTTGATCGAATGAATAAAGTTGGTTTGGCGGTGCTATACTTCTGTTGGATGCGTACGAGTGTGGTAAATGTGGGCTAAGGTGAGCGCGATACAATACAAAACTGAGGGTAGAATCGAATGCTTTAATCATCCACGGTGTAGTATGTAAACGTAGTGTGTTGGCCAACTGAAGCACTCAACGACGACCTCTAGGACAAACGCATGTTCTTTGGTGGTGTCTGGAACTGGTAGCTATGGTTTGCTGCACCTGTCATTTATGGGTACGTAGTGTGACTTGTAATGCAAACAGCTCTGGGGTAAGGTGCTCTTTCAAGGTTTCGTATAGTAAACATAATCAAACTCGTAATTAACTGTCAAACCTCTATTACAACTTGGTGCTGGTACCTACTGCTTAATGACAGTTTTTTATAATAACATGTTAAATGAGTAGATAGTTCTGGATGGTATTTATGTGGACGCTTATCTTACCTTCATATATAAAAATGTATGTTTAGCTTTATGCCATTCCTCTATGCGTTGCTGTTACCTTTGTGATAGGACTTTGAGTTTTTGTCCACACTCACGCGAAGATTTTGAACTTAATGTGGATTGTATTGGGGAAATGGGGGCGTGGTACCTCCCACACAATAAGATCTTTGAAACGAGGTACCTACTTACTTTTTCTTGACATTTAAGGCAGCTTTTGACTTGAAATTATAGAAATGGACTTATTGGCTGCTATAAAATCAATTTGAAAAATGTGGGCTATATTGGACAAGCAACAGGTCATAACATATTTTATACACCAAGGCACATTTAAGGCTCCCGGAAATTACGCCGGATGAAATCAAAATATAGTTTTTCCATTATTAGGAAAGGTAAATATGTCACAAATATCGTTTTTGGCATTTTTTTCCAAACGCCAGAAAACTTTTAGAAAAAAAAATCCAAAATTTTGGAAAGATAGCCAGAAAATAATGGCTTTTCTTCCTATAAAAAAGCTGGCGTTATTTCCTCAGGCATAATTTCTGGGAGGCCGATTAAGAAAATAAACCTGGAAATTAAGTAAATTTAAAGTACAATTTGTTTATATTTATAGGCAAATGTGGATGAGCACTCATTACTTAGAAGCTAGAACTTAAGCTAAAAACAAAAAAATTACAGAGAGTGCTAAATATCTAGGGACTATACTTGACAGAAAGCTTAATTAGAAACTAAACGTTAATGAAAGAGGTAAGAAAGCGGCCAATGCTTTTTACGCATGCAACCGAGTCTTCGAAAAAAGATGGGACCCAAAACCTAAAATAATTCTGTGGATGTATACGGCTGCTGTGCGCGCTATACTGACATGTGGCAGCTTAGTTTGGTGGCAAGCCACGAAAAAGTCATCCAATCTTAAGCTTATGACTGAAATACAAAGACTATCATGTATATAATGACAACACCTACTTCTGGACTAGAGGCAATCCTCAACTTATTACCAATAGACCTATTCATGCAAGAATCTGCAGCCAAAAGTGCCCGTGCAGAGACGAATGGGATACAGATGAACCCACAAAAGGAAATCAATTACTGTGTTTGGACTCCGAGGAATTGAATATACGCCGATCTATCAGATTGCCTGATCATAGCAGTGTCTTCCAAGCCGAAGTTCTGGCAATCGCCGAAGCTGCCCATATGGTGTCAATGTTGGCAATACCAAAGGACGATATTACCATATTCATTGACAGTCAGGCGGCTATAAAAGCAGTTTCTGCTATTGAAATAAAGTCAAAGCTAGTTCGCCGCTGCAGTGAAGAGCTTAAGGTTCTCTGCTCGCAGCATATCATGCATCTCTGCTGGGTCCCTGGACACATGAACAAAACCGGCAAAAAGATGGCTGATGAACTGGCCAGAAATGGATCAAGAGCGGGCGCTTCAGTCCATTAAATTTCCGAGAGATAGTGGAAAATAAGACCCGTATGAACCCGTATGTTAATTTCGAGTCACTGTTGCCCCGTGACAAATCTAATTCTTTACTTTAAACTTTTGAGTGAAAAGCATTTTGGGACTAATGTAGTCCGTTGAGGGTGGTATGAGTGATGTTTTAAAAAAAAATGAACAGTCTAGGCTTTGGTTATCTGATAATAAGTCCTAATGCAAAGTTCAAAAACTAGTCGGTAGTAAAGTTGGACTACAAATTACATCTTAAGGTTTATTTCACTGCACCACATCTCGCGAGCGTCTCACAAACATCTGCAAGTATAACTGTAATGAAAGAGCTACCCAATTAGCCGTTTGGATTCGGAATAAAATTAAAGATCCCTTCCGTTCATCTTAAAAAATAGAAAACTTACATAAAACAACATTGTTCCATTGTTCTCAAAGAAATATGAACCGATGAGGCCCCCAGACCAAAATCCGCACCAAACAGTGACTTTTTTGGGATGCATTGGACGCTCATGTGGATTGGTATTGTCCCAAATTCGACAATTTTATTTATTGACGTACCCATTCATCAAGAAATGGGCCTCAACGCTGAAGATGAATTTTCGATGAAATTTAGGTAAAACTGCTTTTGATAAAACAGTTTTATCATTTGCACGTGTTGTTGAACGCTTTGTCGGCTTACAAAGTACATCACAACCAGTAAACGCCTCAACCACCACACTCGCTTGATGAGTTTGTATATATAGTTCCAAAGTGCTTGCAGAGTGTACTTCTCGGTCTAAGACGCACTTCGAGTTTATTTCTGCACAGTGCCCTTTCATTTTCTCAGAAACAAAACGAAAATGTTGGCTGGCATCTAGTGAACAAAGAATAAATCGTCCAAACATGGGCAAGGTCACGTGGTATTTAAAAGCTGAATTCTCCATCCGGGCCTACGTAATCTGCAGCTCATATATAAAAGTTCATACAAAGCGTTCTTGCAAAAAATTCTCTTAAAACCCAGAGATCGAACCACTCGATCGCTTGTCCAGCACAGACCCACTAAGCCACTGCTCCCTCTGTAGTAGTTTTGTAGATTCATGAATAAATTCGCCACACTTTGCTTCACTTTTTAGCAAAATTTTGTGTGAAAATTGCAGAGTTCCAGAGTGCAACACAGATGTCAATTATTTGCACATGTGTTTTTATTTTTGTACAAAATTTCTCTTCCAAAAATTGAGAGTGCCCCAACTCGCATTAATGAAATTCTGTTTAACTAGAGGCTTGTCGTCGAAGAAAGTGAAAAAATATTCACTCAGATGACGTTTTCTTGTGATTTATCATAAACCACAATGCTGTTGAATAAGACAATTGTGGGATGCATCATTCCATTCCATTGTACCGTCAATTAGCCCGACAATATTATATAACCGCAACAATAAAAGAAAAAGGCAATTAAAGCAAATGTTTATACGACATACATACACATAGTGCACTTGTTCACTCACGTATGCACTGAGTATCTGTTACCTGAGTTTACTGTTCAACTGACTCCACCCGTGTTGTATACTTATAAGAGCTGAAAATTATTTAATCGGCCTGCGATTTTCTTTATTTACCACAGCGATGTGCAGGTTTCAATGTGAACAAAATAATAACAATTCAACTAGTCTCTAATTAAAAGGGAAAGCGGTGGTGAAGGTGAAAAGTAATATATGTAGCGCATTGCTCATATATGCAAGCCAAGGACTAGTGTGGCTGCAGAGCTCGAAGCTTATTGGGGTGGACAAGCGCGAACCGAAAGAGATCAACACGCGAGAAGCAAAATTTCAAATTTCTTAAAAGAGTAGATATTTTTTACTTCTAAACACTATACCACTAATGGTTCTGAACGTCCTATATATTAACTTCTGATGCAGAACTGTTTTGCATTGCTTTGCATGCTAACGAGGTGTAGTCATGCGATGTTTGCAATTTTTCAGCCACTTTATGATTTGCTGAAGTAATGAGGCGAATTTCCAAGGCCTGTATTGCATTGGAGAACTGGACTGAACAAAGATTTTGCAAAGAAATTAAAATATGGATGTGTTACCCTATATAAAAGGTACTGCTGTGCTGTTGGCTTTGTTTTATTGAACACCTATCTCAGCAAAGTGAAGCAGGCGCACGCTCAATAAAACAGTTCAGAGTGATAACTTATAAGTGTGATAAAGTGGTATAAACTGCGGTGTAGGTAATTGGCGACTAGGGTGGAGCACGGATGTATGAAAAAATTGTTTTTGAAATTCGGAATTCTAATAGTGGGCAAATGGTGCCTTATGCTAAAAGAAAAATAAATGTAGTTTTTCGATTAATTTGGTTAAGATCTTCTGCCTCCGCACTGACTTCAAATCTCAAAATTTGATACAACATCTTACTAAACTTATAGGTATGGCAGAAAACAATTTAAAAGTAAATAGATAGATAAAAGTTTTTGTCTAAAATTTAGGCATTTCCTTCCGTGATTTTATTTTCGACTTTATTGCGTCTAGTCATGACTTTTTTGTATACTGAGAAGTGGCAGCTTCCGTCTGTATCTTCACTTCTCGTTGAACAGCCTAGGTATGGCACGTCTTAAAGGTAGTTCATTCAAATGTAGTAAACATATTATCCATCTTATAACACCGCCGTACTGACCTGTATTCACATTTGTACCGTCACAACCGCTAGCCATAAGATGATGTTGAGGAATCTCTTCATCTATCTTCATCTATATATGGATCCTGGCTCTTGCAGCAAAGAGATGTGTTCTTCAACAATTGTAGTAGCCATATATTTTCTATTTTGGATGTTACTATAGTTGCTACTTCTGGAATGGTGGGCTTTTTTGTTTGCAGTTTTCAATTCTAATTTAAGTTGATGTCTCCTCCATTCATAGTATAGTTATTTCATGTTCATAAGTATAACGTTTTCTTTTATATCACAAGGATCACCAAATATGGGACATTTAAATATACTTCGCGTTCTTTGCATGTTCTTTTTTTAAGTTTAATGTTTTTAAAAGAGACGAAAATACGATTGATGCACTCGGAAATCAATAGTGAACTGATATGAAACAGAAAGAGTGGCTAACTAGATATTCAAAAGATGTAATAACGTCTTATAGCACACATGATCAGTTGATATGTGTTTAGGAATTAAAAACGAATATTCGGAATAAGAAGTTTTATGATGATTTTCCCAATTAAATCATAAATTAAGTCCTTATTTTGAAACCCAAGTTTTTATTAAAAGATTCAGAGCGTCTGCGGAGGCAGTTATCGTTATCCAAATCGAATAATATTTTGCATATATATATTTAAGTCTATAAGGCACCTTTTTTTCACTATTAGATAGTTGTGTGAATAGGGATGGGCATCTGATTGGCATCAACTTGGCGATGTCCAGTGTCGCAACTATCTCACACTCACCAATTGCATTTATTTTACCTCCCCGTGGTCACCACCGGGTACTGGTCTATGTCCACCCGGACTTGACTTGCTAAACTTTTAAGCGCGAGTGTTGATCACGAAGAAAATAGCAACACTATATTGCTCTGTCGGGATTGACTGTCTGCTCGAGTCTCAGAAGTCTAACATGAGCCCCTCAGAAAGAGGACGTACGGCGGAAGAATTCACATGACTGAATCAACGGTGGCGTCAACAGTCGACATGACAGATACCTCAATGGGCTACTCTGACGTATTTGGAGCTGAAATCATTGAGGATTTTCAACACTAGTCAGGGTGTTGAAATAGAGATGGTGGCGGAAGAGCCCTTAATGGGTCAACGGCAGCTTTCACATCCCCGCAGCGGGTTACTGACTCCGGAATATTCCGTCTCCTTTGAATCAACTGTCAACCAGATTGACCACGATGCGATCGACGCAAGGCACTCCTTCAGTATTATGGATGTCCGAACGTTCCGAGCGGCCAACATTAACTCGGACCACTACCTTGTTGTAGCCAAGGTACGACTCCGGATGTCCCAAACGCCGCCAAGACAAGTCAATACTGTGAGGAAGTTTGACTTCGAACGGCTACAATCGCAAGAGATCACCAGATCCTTTTCCGATCGAGTCTCTCTCAATCTCTCAAGAGGTCCTATGCAGCCAGCATCAAGTATTGAAGACCAGTGGCAACATTGCCAAAAAGCCATCAGAGACGCCGCCTCTGATGTGCTGGGTTTCACCCGACCACCACAACGAAACCCCTGGTTCGACGACGAGTGCCGGCAAGCACATGCAGCGAAGCAAGAGGCATGCAAAGCGGCGCTTCAAAGGAGGACAAGAGCTGCTCGTGAGCTCTGCGCGCAGAAGAGAGGAGACGAACACCGGCTTTTTAGGAGAAAAAAGAAAGAGCATGAGAAGCGCGCGATCGAGAAAATAGAGAGATGTTACAACAGGAATGAGGTTCGGAAGTACTACCAGAGGGTAAAAAGAACTTCACAAGGCTACAGAGCCCGAAACGAAGCCTGCAAGGACGAACAGGGGAACATCGTAGTAGAATCGCAGTCGATGCTGAGGATATGGAAGAACTACTTCTGCAGACTGTTTAACGGCGATGTCCACTTAAATTCCGCTGTCAGGCAGAATGAACCGTTCAACCTGGATGATGAGGATCAACAACCTGGATCCACCCGACCTGGACGAGGTGAAGATAGCTATATCTAAACTGAAGTCCAACAAAGCCGCTGGAGCAGATGGCCTAGCCGCCGAGCTGTTCCAAGCGGCAGGCGATGACTTGGTTAGCAGCATGCACCAACTCATCTGTAAAATATGGTCGGAGGAAAGTATGCCTGATGAATGGAACCTCAGCATTGTTTGCCCAATCCTCAAGAAAGGAGACCCTCTGAACTGCGCCAATTACAGAGGTATCAGTCTTCTAAACATTGCCTACAAGATCTTATCTGCCGTTTTATGTGAACGCCTGAAGCCTTTCGTAAACAACCTGATTGGTCCATATCAGTGTGGCTTCAGGCAAGGAAAGTCCACCAAATATTCACACTGCGGCAGATCTTGTAGAAAACCCAGGAACTTCAAATCGATACCCACCACCTTTTCATCGATTTTAAGGCCGCCTATGACAGCATTTATAAGGACAACTTATACAGAGCAATGTCTATTTTTGGCATCCCAACCAAACACGCCCGTTTGTGCAGGATGACGATGGAGAATGCATGCTGCTCCATCAAGGTCGGTAAAGAACTCACCGAGAGCTTCGATGTCAAAAAATGATTTAGACAAGGCGAAGCGCTGTCATGTGACTTTTTCAACATCGTTCTTGAAAGACATTGACATAATTGGCAGAACACAGCGTGATGTTAATGGCGCGTTTGTGAGTATTGAGACTGAGGCTGCGAAGATGGGTTTGGCGGTTAATGAGGGCAAGACGAAGTATATGCTGTCAACTAAAAAGTACACCCAACACCGAAGGCTGGGACAGAACGTCACAATAGAACAGTAGACAGATATAACTTTGAGGTGCTTAAGGACTTTGTCTATCTAGGCTCCGCTATGAACTCAGACAACGACACCAGCACTGAGGTTAAACGTATAATTACTTTTGCCAATCGTTGTTTCTTTGGGCTAAGAAGGCAATTGAGTAGCAAAGACCTCTCTCGAACAACTAAAGTGACCCTTTATAAGACCCTAATCATCCCAGTCCTGCTATATGGCGCAGAGACATAGACTCTATCAAAAGCGGATGAGGAAACACTCGGTTGTTTCGAGACAAAAGTTCTCAGTCCAACGACTGAGGAGACGCTTGTTGGTTGAAGCCCAGGTCCACCCCGGACTGTAGCGCCACCTTAAGTAAGTAAGTGAACTTTTTAAGTTGCATTTAAAAGAAAATTCTGCCACATTTTAAATTTTAATCGAGCACTGTTATGAACTGCTAACTACTCATCAAAATATTTTTTTACAGAACTTAACCATAAATTTCACTGAACTTTCTCTGTTCACCACAGCACTCCTTCTGCACCTTCGTTTTTTTTATTTATTGTATTGTGCAATCCAATGGTTGATGGTTTCCCTCAAAGATCTTTCTATCGTGTCCAATTTATTACACGGTGGCCAGAGAAATACAAACACCGCAAATGTCCCAATAACTCTAAACAATTTGTTCACTTTACTGCACACGAATAGTTTTTGCGTACTTTCAAGTAAATCTAATGTTTCGAAATGGCTCGCGGTCAGTTTAATTTGCTTCAAGGTGTATGCTTCACAATTAATTTCGAGTTTAATGTTCTTCTGCAAATGGAATATGTTTTGAAATCTTACAGTTTACTTAAATGGGTTGGGTATACATGTTACACTTGACGTGGTCACGTTGTTGCTTCTGTCAGGTGTAAGCAATAGGTTTTGAATCCGATATTATGCAAATAGTTTGCTTTAATACCAAAAGTTAATGGACGAGGACGTTAGGTAGGCATTTTATTTTGCAATCAAAAGAGAGTGGACAGTTTGCAAATCGATATCGACATCGACATTAAAATGGAAAAATATTTTGGTTTCAAGGCCGTAGTTTTTGTAAAACAATTGAATGAAACTTTTGGTTGGCAGCCACTACATCAAGGGTTTGCCACTATACATCCTCGGAGATTCTGTAACATAGTCGAATCGACCTCCAATTTTGGGAAACTTTTTCAGTGCTTTCATCTTTTATTTTTAATACACGCGTTTGCCACAAATTTTTATTGAAATAGCTGGACAGTATAGCTATTAAATTTTTCAATCAACTTTAAATTACTTTTCAATGCAGCTATCTTTGTGTATTCAAGTTTCGCAATGTAGTACTATGTATAAAAACCCTTGGCAAAACAGTTACAGCGATTGCTTTTCATTCAAGGCCAGAAATAAGTGCATAGGTAGTTACGAGTATGTAAATGCTAGTATAACTCTGGAGAAAATATTAATTGACACTTTCACGTTCTTAGCGTTAACCCACGTTTTTTTCACATACTGCTGATATCAGATTACAATACTTTCAAGTATACGGAAATGAACTGTTGATGCACTAAAAATATCACGAACATTCAGCGATTGATGATTCCGTATACACCGTCATCATTATATAAACGAATGTTACTACAAATATTTACGTTTGTATATTTGCAATACCTACTTAAACACAATAGAAGATAATTGTTTATATTAAGATGAATGAGTCAATCCGCTTGAGAGTGAGACTAGGTCATAAAGCAATCGTCCCAAATAGTTAGATACTCTGCACGTTTTGTGTTAGGGTGGCTATCCCGATTATAGGCCATAGGAATGTTACACTGTTTTCGAATTTCGGCGAATTTATCAATTTAACATATCCAAGCAAAAGCAGTAGAATAGTGCAGGAAGTGATGCGAGGCATATCGTTGCCCTCTCCACAAGCGTCGCAGACAGTGGTGTCACTGTCTCTACAGTCTCTACCCCGCCACCTATTCTTAATAATATAGGCCGCAGCCATTATAAAACATAAATATCTGCTTGAAAAACTAAATAATGGAGTCGAGTGTTGTCCACTTCAATGAGGACACCAGCACCAGACCCTTGACTAGGTTTGGAGCTAAGAGTATAAGTATTCGACTACATCCGAATTTTGGCTCAGACTTTGTCTGGGGTCAGTCTTGAATGGAAGGAAAGTTCACCCTAAATTTGCACATCAGCCGAAGCTTCGGTGTCATTATATCAGACGGCATATCCATGGATAGGATAAGTGTCGAGCAAGGCCATCGAGACTCTAGTTTGAATGATACCAAAAACTACCCCGCTTTAGACGGTAGATTGCTTTGATAGTACAGGCTATGATAAAAATATCAAGGGGATGCAGAGCGTCTAGAGCAGCGCCAGGCGTACTTGGGAATGCTCCCGTGCATCCGCGACAAGCCGTTCTTTGAAGTTACGTGAAAACCCTCTTATCAGATATCCCGAGCGTGATCCAGATAAGGTCTTATCAAAATCATATAGATTCCAAGGCCCTTTTTTTGGAGATAAGCCACATGTCTTGCCAAAAGCTCATTTACACTGCAAGAAAACTAAGAGCGCTTTAGATGCCTTTGACTTAACATGGCAGGATCACTCCCAGGTATTTCGCTCCATCAGTTGATATCTGCATGATAACGCCTTTTAGCACTCATAGAGTCAGGCCAGGCCGGTTAAAGTCCTTCGCCTAATGAGAACAATTTTAGTTTTTAAGGGAAAAGCCCATTTCTAGTGCACCATTCATCGACCACGTCCGACATGATCCGACAGAAAGTAAAGAGACAGAAAGAGGAGAGAGTCAACTATCAAACCAATCAGGATATACTGCAGCGTCATCTAATGTTGAGTCACAACAAAGTTGATAACATAAATACGTCACAAATATGTGACAACTTTCATGGTGATCGATCAATGATGGTGTCGATCGTCGAAGTCTATTGATACTCGGTGACGTTTTAACCCCCATGCGTATATTTTGGGAACCCACAAATTAATATAGATACACAATTTATCTATGATTTAGGGTTCTCCAAGCTCTCGCTCACTGAAAGTAAATGACGTTAAAAGCACCTTTCCAGGTCTCCATAAATCTCAAACAGATATAGTCTACCAGTTTGATTTTTTTTTTTAATCGCACATTGAGAACAAAACTCCAAAAACAAAAAATATTCAAATGAGGAATCTTCAAGCTTTGAACGCACAATAAACTTTGGAGAACATTTTTCATTGCTAAGGAATCGCTATACCACAGATACTAAAGTTCCATAGATATCGCATCTAGTGCAAATAAAAATGACCACTTTTTTCATCCCCTATTTCAAGCGATTTGTTGGAGTCAAACCTTGCAACCAAATTCAACAAAACTTATAACACGATTTCCAAACAACAGGCAACAGTGAGTTGCATTCGAAGGATAATAATACATTCTCTTATGAATCCGTATTCGTTTGCAACGTATTGGGGATGACTGGTCTGGTATGGTGTTGGCTTTGTTTTGTCGTGTGTGTGTATGCATTACCATAATTATCTATGTTTTGATCGGATATTATCTAGTTTGATCAAACTGGGACCTATCTGTGTACCTACGTCCTATTGAATTGAAAAATTATCATTTTTATTTGCTCTGCATGTAACTATAGTACCTATCTGTGGCTGTACTTTTAGAAGCCTGACAGAAACTTATTTGGCCATTTTATTGAGAACTGAGTGGTTGTAACAAAGTGACAATTTGAGTGAGTTGTGACGTTGTTTTTCTTAACGTGCGATATTATAGATTGAATTTTAGATAGCTAGTAAAAGTAATATTTGGAACAGGACAGTGTTGTAGCGGTATTTTGTGATGGGTATTCGCTAAAAGTCATATTTCTATTAAATGTATGATGCAATGCAATTCTGAGCACTGTATTTGGAACGCGGTGAACAATAAACTGACAGAAGTTGTTTCTTTCTTAGGCAGGCAAAGCATAAATACATTTATTTAACAGCTTTGTTACTTTTTGTCTATTACATCCATTTTATAAGAAAAAACATATATTAGCTAGCAAGAAAATCAAAAATTGTGACGACTACTTGAAGCACAGCCAGCGAAGCCGGCGGCCATTTAAATGATTTGCTAGTCCACACATAATGGCATAAATGTATAGCTTCAAAATAAAGCTAGAATCATTTTTATGTTGTTTATTGTTGTTTTATTTAAATTGTTTTCGCTATCGTTCTTATCTGGTCACTGTTCACAATTTATAATAGAATTGGGGAAACTTAAAACATAAAATAAAAAGCATATCTATTCCGTTGTTTGCAAACAATTCCCTTTTGTTTCGTTGATTTTTATAAAAATAGTCGCCTGTCATTTTAAATTTTAAAATAAATAGATACATAATCTGATAAAAACTTTATTCTACAAATGTTTTTTTGTATTCGCTGTTTTTGTATTTAAGTTTAAATTTGTCTATTCATAACCTGATAGCCCGTTGTTAAATTTGTTTAAGTTTGTCTATTCATAACCTGGTAGCCCTTTGTTTTCCCTTTTCATTTAGTGGTTTGCTTACGCTTGGATTTACACAGACGAGTCCATGCTGGGATCCACTATTGTCCATTTTTTAAGGATTGGCCAAGAATTCTCTTGTTTAATTGAGTTCAAGATAAAAACATAAAAGCAACACCAAGATTCATATTTTAATTATAATAAATAAAAAATTAAAAACTGGCACTTTAGTCTAGTGCCCTGCCTTGAAAATTTAGTAGTCAAATCCCCTATTTTTCAAAGAGAATTACAGCTAGATATTGCCGTAAAAATATGTAAGTAGAAGGTTTTTGAATTCGTCGCACGTTGTTCTAAAAAAAAAAACAAAGATTTCCCAATCCTTCTATTTAAAAACCAATCCTTTCTCTCTTTTTCATTCTATCCTCTTTTCCTGGGGCTAGAAAAAATTGTGATATGACACGCTCCGAATATCTAGGTAACTTAGCTTAGGGACAAGTTAAGAAAAAAAACCTAGTAGTTTTCAGAATACCTATCCGGATACCTATAGTAGGTATTATCTGTATTTCTTTACTCATTCTCATTTCGGAACTATGATGACTTCTGACTAATGACGATATGCTTGAAGTTATCGGATTAAATTATCTGTCCCGACTGGCAACTAGAATGTCGGTTATCTGGAAAAGTAAAGGGATCTTCATAGATGCGCGCTTATTGTAATCCAGTGTTTTTTTTATTAACTATTGGTGTGATTAGATATTGTACTTCAAGCCTTCGACAATTCTTAATCTCCACTTTATAAAGCTATATGCTACTGAAGGTAAACTGTTAACGGCGAAAGATACGTACTATGGATGGCATCGTCATATATGGCACATTACTATCCCTTATTGCATTACTCAGTAAAAATCTCTTTATCACAAAATTCACCAAAAACCGCTTAAAATACAAACCCCCTAAGCCCTAACCAATTTCAGACATCATAATGTCCAGCCCCTTAATATTTTCTTAATTGGCTATATTAAAATATTAAATAAATATATAAATAAATATTTTGGCGCGACAGGTCAGTGGGACCCAAGGCCTAGCTTCTCACAACCATTCGTTTTGTGTGGGTTTTAAATTTTTGGGACGAATGGAAGGGATCTACAACTACGCCGAGTCCAAACGGCTAATTGAGAAGCTCTTTCATGACAGTTTAACTCTCGGATATTTGTCAGACGTTCGCGAGAGGTGGCGCAGTGGAAAAAAACCTTAAGATATAATTTGGTTCTTTCGGGACTCGAACCGGGGACCCCTCGCTTAGTGGCCCAACACACTACCACTAAGCCACTGCGCCATTATTAAAATATTAGTTACTCAAAAATTAAACCGTTTACACTCTTGCACACAATACCTTTAGTACTGAAATTGAATAAAGTTTTCTGTCGAAATTAAGGCTCTATACGAGTGATTCCCATAGTGGTCCAGGTAGACCCTCAGGGGTCCTACGTTAGCTTAAAACAAAAATGGGGGTTCGCCAGTTGTAAGTGACAAAAATTGTCTGGTTTCGATAGCAAGTCTGCCTATTTAGTATTATTTCCCTTTTTCAAAACCCTCCCTTCATTTTTAACTTTCTCGTTTTGAGTAGTGAAGCGATAATCAGTGTAACGCAATATTAACTTGCAGTGACAAGGGGTAGCTTAAATTTAATTAAAACAAAGTGCGTACCTAATTTCGGCATTTCTTGGAAAATTTAAATTTATGAAACAAAATTAATCGGCGCGAATTTTCCCAGTTTCAAAACTTATCAACTAAGCAGTCTTGATAAGGATATTCAGATACAATTCTCAAGATGAAATACTGCCATGGATTATAAATATTTTTGACGAAACGGAATAGCCGAATGCGGTATTACAAGAGGAGCTACCCGAGCTTAGCACCAATGAGGAGCTGAAGGTGAAATTTAAACAATGCCATCAAACATTTTGGCTGCAGGGAGAAATACCCGACAAATATCCTGGGTTGTGGGAAATTGCGAGAAAACTTTTATACCATGTCGAAAAAAGTTTTAGTGTCGTAACAAACTTATTAACCAAAAAAAAAGGAGCAGAATAAAGATCACAGATTTTGACGAGCTTTGGGAATATGGTAGAAATGTAGCAGCAGATGGTCCACCGAAACCAGTTTAATTTTAAAAGTGGTCTACCAAAAAAATGGTTTGGAAACCATCAGGCTATGCCTGATTTCCCGGAAAATGTTGCCGAATTGCCTCTGTTGTGATTTTGTTTGTGATATTTGCATTTAAAACTAGAATAATATTAACAACAAAAAAAGCGAACAAATGACCGACTAGAGCTCTTAAAACTATAAATGGAATTGAAACACAAAATCTCTCTATACCTAAATTCCCAAGTGGGAATCTTTAGATTATGATGCTTCCAATTTACACTAAGGACTTCTAAAATAAACGATTAAGTGTATAGTAGTCACCCTTAAAAAAAAACACTGTGAAACAGGGTAAATTGTCCCCATTACATAATTGTATTTATCTAAAAAAAATTTAATTTTTGGGAATAGACTCTTAGGTATCCCAGATATCAAAATTTGTATTAAGTCAAACTCTAGTAAACTTACATTAGGTACATCTACGATTACTTTCAAAATTAGCTCCAAACAAATAGTAATAAAAAAACTGTCAATATTTACAGATGTTCACTTCTAATCCTTTGACACTCCACGCTAACGTTTTACAAACAACATAAATTAAACACTGATGGTTGGGATGACGACGACAGCGCGGCGCAGAAGCAAGAACACACTCAAAACGTTATAAATTTATACAACAGTATTACACGCACATCACATACACAACACTGTGACACTGACACCCAAGGCAGTTGTCCACCCTCGATCAAAATGCATCTGTCGTCTTGCAAGACATCATTTGATCAACCAAAGGGACACACGACCACTCGCGCCAATTATCATATTGCTCGTACACTCAAGAAACTAATTAATTCCACGTTTATCGTGCGGTACAAATTTTCAGAATGTAACCACTCCAAAAAAATAAAAAAATTGAAGACCGCATCAAAAACACCGACACACGGATCTTGTGTTTTTTCACTTTCTAGGGCACACGTGAATCCTGCCGGCAGTGATGTAGAATTTCAAATTGCAATCCGAACGGAAACGCGTTGGTTAACCATGTGTGGTTCTGTCGATGAACACGAATCAAATTTGAATGCACTAGTGGCACAGAATTTTGGGTTGTATTACCGTGGAAAGAAAAAAAAAAACATAGAAAAACAACAACAAGAAGGCGACTTGCTACTCCGTGATCCGTGTTGTATATCCGATTCGACACTTGAATTATGAATGAAATGAGCGGCGGAAAACCTAGTAATGAACACCGCGTCAGGTAAGGTACATTTTTCCAGCTCAAATTACCCATGCATAAACAAAAGAGGGTCTATACGCACGAGTATATCACCGTCGCACCATAAAGTAGAGCCAAATTCAGTTTCGGTTTGAGAAGTTATTTCGTGTACAGTGGAGGTCTGAATTATGTGCACACTTGACATTCCAAAGTCAATGTGGCTATACCGTCTTAATTTGGCACTCACTCGTGGTACCGGTGCCTTGCAAGGAAGAGATCGGAGTATCGGACACTGACTTTGAGAGATATGCGAAGGAAATATGCTAACGCCAAAGTTATGACTTATCAAGCAATTTGTCATCACGAAGCTATACACTATTGGCAAACAACATTCCGATGAAGGCTCTCTACCATAAGGTGCACTTACGAATGATTTTAATAACCACTTTACTTTGAATAGTTTGTAAAATAGTTAGATTTGTGTCACTGGTACAAGCTATACAACAAGAACCTGAGCATTTTAAATCTTATAACATCATTCTCTTAAGTACTTTACATACTTTGACTTTGACAGGACTCTTCTATCTTCTTATGAGATTAAGGCTCATTTAGATTGGGAACAGCCACTAAAATCTAGAGCAAATGTAGTACCTTAGCCACAAAAATGTAGTATTTTTAAACAAAATGTTTTACCTGCCAATTTGTCATGTTTCTATTTTTGGTATATAAGCAATAATTCTGATGGGTCCAAATTGACATAATATTTTATAAGCTAGTAAAATATTTTGAATTATTGTTTCTTGTAACGTATTACCTTTTCCATCTTTTAAAATACTTCGTTTGGAGAGCTTTTGCTCAGCAGAAAGGCAGACTATTGTGTGGAAGGCAGGATACATCCTGTATTTCGGTAGGCATTAAGTTTCCTTAACAATTTGCTTGTTAACTTAATTCACATTAGGATATCAGATTGGCAAGCCACTTAATAAACGCCATTGCTCATTTAGAATTTCCTTATTTCCAATCCTACAGGAAAAAAATGGTGAAAATAAACGCAGCACAAGAAATGTAGTATTTTGTAGTATCGATGTAGTACGGCATACAAAAATCAACCGAATATGTAGCACAGTACTACATATCTAGTACAAGTGGTAACGCTGATTGGGAACCCTCTCTAATATACTTTTGATCTTATAATAAGAGTGCTACAAGATCAAGCTTAAGTCTTACAATAGGAGTTACATTAGAAGTTTGTTTTTTTTTTGCAAATTTGAGGAGCTTATATCTAGGAGTATTGTAAGTTGGGCTTCATGTCTCACCGTATCAAATGATTGGTGAAACGTCCAAGAATAAGACAGAGCAGCTTTCTTCATTACGTTTATTATCCAATAGGCTGTCCCGTCAATTGTTTTTGAGTATCTTAACGAAAGACCCGCAAAATTTGCGTACTGAATAGTATATTACGGGACAAAAAACCAATAAAAAATCAGATGCTACTTTTGGGCCTTTACCGCCCGCTAATGTCTTAAAGAATGATTTTTGTCCATATTTTTATTATTTTTTTTTAAATATCTTAACGAAAGCGCCGCAAAAGTTGCGTTTTGAATAGCATATTCCGGGAAAAATAAAAATGTATTTTTTAAACTCCTTTGTTTTGCTTAACTTTAACTTTAATTTAATAAATCAAGTCAGTGAATTAAAAATAATAAAATAAATACGCAACTTTTGATACCCCTTTCGATAAAAAAAATTTGAGTATTTTTTTTCTTCATAGAACGACGGGACAGCCTATTATCCAATGCACTTGATCGATCAAAAATTGGTTGTAAGCATCTGAGTAATATCCTCTGAAAGACTTTGAAAATAGTTGGAAAAGGTGGGTCTATAAGACTTTGCCTAGTTTTAGAACCATAATTGACTCGGAATGTACTGCTATCTGATCGCGGCGTTTATAATGTGCAAAGCCTTAGTTGTTGTTTTCGAGGGAAACATTATAAGAAGTTCACCCTTAATCAGGTCGTAACACGGAGCTTTTTTTGGGCTTAAGTTTCTTTATCCTCAGATGTTCTGTCTGAAGGATTGATATTTTCATTAACCCAAACGTCTGGGGTTATCTTAATGGGAGGTGTAAAGACCGATAAATTCTTGATTTAATTCCAAAATAATCTTTTTATAGAAAAGTCTTATTTTCTATTTTATTCGTTTTTATTACCAGCTATCGTTTTTATTATCAAAACTATAAACAAACAAAATTTTCTATTGTTTTATCATAATTAGCATTCAGCAGGTCTCCACAGGCGGCGGCCGGCGTTGCGATTTTCGGCCGCCGAGTAATTGAATTCTTTTCCAGCTCTTAGCTCTTAGGCTTTCGAGGTTATTACTCTGGCCTTGTCGTTTTTAAAATCTGTTATCAACTTTGTTAGCAAGTTACATAGTCGATTTAAGTGCGCTTTATCTTGCTACCTTTTGCCTGACCATATTTAGGTATTATTTTCTGCGGTTATTTGACGCTCTTGTAGTCCGTTGCTCTCCAATCTGCGCTGGTAAAGAGTATTATTTTATGCAGCTTTTTGTACGATTTTGACGAAGCGATCAACCGCGACTTGAACTGAGTGATACATGCAGTTCAGTATTTTCCTGACTCGGCGGTTTATCATTTTTTATATGTTTATCCTTCGTTGTTAAATAACTGGAGTATGATAAAAGAAAAGATCAAAACTTTCTTCAAATTTTCCTTTTGTAATAAAGAAATCATTTGCCTGTCGAAAAAAAAATCACAATTTTCCTCAATTGAATTGTATTAAACTCGAAAGAATTATTTAACAATAAATGAGGCACACTACGCTTATAGATAGTAGGTATATCATTTTTGATATTTTCTTATTCTGAATTATGTATTCCTTTTTACAATTACCTTAGAGGTTAGACATATCCTTTCAGCCAAACCTTTATGGAGACCTAAAATGCATTTGATCAATTCATGCGGCCACTACTGTGTTTTCATTGAGTGTGCTTATCTTATTTTAAATCGTGTGGATCTTCTTCTGCCAATAAACCAAGCTCAACCACATAACTATCTACACTCAAAAAGCGTCAGTAGTATCGTAGTAATGTGTAACAAGTCTTTTATGAAACAGAGAATAACCATGAAGAGCTGACACTCTGAATGCCTATACAATTTGCCATTCATCTTTGCTTGAGTCTCTGTTCCTCGTTAGGGCTTAGTCATTTCCACAGAAAAATACACACTCTGCAAATTTATTTTTTCGCTTTCAGTAATTAAAACTAGGTATCACATTCACAACTTGTTACACAGCGAAATTTGTTGGAAAACCTCCCATAGTGTAGCTCGAGGTAACACTGTGCTGCGCCGGTTAGCAGTTTGTGTAAAACAAGAGCATTAAACAAATTCGCTGGTATACCACGGGAAAGGTCATTGTTTTTAAAGAAGAGGTCGTCGTGAACCTGTAATAAATTCATTGAATGAGGTCCGAAATAACGTTTTGATGTAGGGACCGTGATATGTAGATACTCCCATTCTTTACTTCTATAGCTTCATTTCCGTTATAACGCTAAATGAGGTGCAGGTCAGTAGGTATACAAGGTACACACCGGAGTGTCTTGAACAAGAAATAGAATATGTTTTGCAGAACATTTCGGAGAAACCACTGGACAACTTTACTGGGAGGTGGCGATAGTGCAGTGAATAGAAACATTGCTACCGAAAGTCTAGTTTGACAACTTTTTTTCCGCAGAGATCCTGCGAATGTGTTTTCAAATATGACAACGACGCGAGTTTAAATGACGACCGTTTCTGTTGCATGTATTTTTATGGGCTGTTTCGGGTCGTTGTTTTTTAAAGGCAAAAAATTAAACCTATAGGTATTCCATTGTTTTTAGTTCAGTTGTCTTAAATTCTTGACCTTAAAACAATAAGAGACATTCCCATTCGTAGGTACCACCCATTATAGAAACTTTTCAAAATGTTTTCTGCAGCTTTTCGCAATATTAGAATACCTACTTTGTTCGTTCTTAAAAAAAAGTCAAAATATGGCTTTTCAAGTTTTACCATAATCAAATTGAAGTTTTGCTGTTCTATGTTGGTTAGTATATAGCTAGTATTATAAATTGCTTATCTATTATTGTATTCCAAAATATGTTTGTATCTTCCATCTTATCTTTTTCTCTTTTACTTTTACTTGTAACAATTGAACTTGATGAATCCCACTAAATGTTGTTCACCCCACATTAAACCTGAATTTCTATTATTTATGAAGTGACATTATAACACTACATATTTGAATTACTAAATAAAAATGTCACTAACTATTCTTTTTATAATACTATAACTTTGTAAAAATAATTTAAGCTACAATTATATATTATCATAATAATAAGAATAATGATAATAAAAAAAAATTTAAATAAATCATATTAAATGTACAAGTACAGCTTCAATTTTAAGAATTCACAGTTGCGACATTTTCCATGTAAAATTGTTTATTATGACCTGCAAAATATTTAAGCTAAAGGTTAACAATTGTTCTTAGTAAGACCCACAAGACATTTATCAGATTATAAGGTTATGGTTTTGACGTTGCGATGCCAGGTCTCCAGGTATAAACAATCGGGATATATGTTTAACGATAAATTGAAGAACGTTTCTCGCATGACAGGAAGTGCTGCATTTGAATTGCTTAAGAGTAGGAATGCAGCGCAGTATTCGTGTTTGGGATTAATTTCCATTTTTCACGTATATGCAGTTTAAGTGACTAGCGAAGTAGCTCTACAGCGACCACAACCAGTTAGAAAACATTTGCTATCGTTCGAGTTTTTTTTCGAATCGCAGTGACAATACGTGAAAATCATTTCAAACAATACGACATTTTACCGCATGATCTCTGTGTAAAAAAATACACACTGTCGGTTGCCTTTTCGATAAAATCACGTCGGTTTAATACATCTTATGATTGCTTTCGCTTTAGTTTGGACGTGCATTCTTTGTCTACTGTAACAAAAAACCAATATGACTGAGGTAAAACGCAAATTATTTGACTCTGCCAATGCAATGCCCCAAAGCTTCCTAAAGCTTTTTCAAGTAAAAGTCTTTTTGCCATTGAACTGCATTTATGCAACATTTTATTTCTAATGTAAAGACTCTAATTACGATGTTTTCTGTTATACATGTAGATATGACCAAAACAGGAGCAGCAATTTTGAACTGTTAAAAGTTGTATACGCCTCATTAATATTACGTGTAAATAACAACCTACGGCATGGATTCACTGTTGATATTTCCTTTCAAGAAATAAACTGAATTTGTACTATAATCTCGATATATATTAACAACTGTTAACATGTTAACAACTTATATTTCTCCGACAGTAACACTATAATCCCAACACCTTATTCAATGCAATCATTTTAATTATATGTAGTTTCTTTTGTTCGCTTAGACCTAAAGAGTGAGAAGAAAACCATAAGCTCCAGAGGAGGGACAACAAATAACATGAGAACAACACCATTCTCTTTGTGTTTACTGTATTACAGAGGAGAGAACAAGTGAAACTGAAAAGGAAAACTGAAACAAAATTAGAAAAAAAGAAAGGAATTATGTTTTTTTATCTTAAAATATGTATTCTGTTATTTTCTGTTTAAAATTGTTAACAAAATAAATCACAAATGCATAAAGAAAATATTTTTAAATATTTTACTGCCATTTTTTCTGTTTTGTTCCGTTGAATTTCTTTCTCTTTCTCGCTATACAAAAATACGCATAATTTAGTAAAATGGAAATGGGAAAAAATTAAAAGAGGAACAATAAAATGTATAAGAGAAACAAAATACCTTAACAACTAAAGCTTAATAAAAAAGTATACAGGTATAAAATAAAATTAATCAATTTGTATGTACTATTTAATATATAAAAGCTACAGGAAATAATAATGTTACTCATATAATGGTATACATAGCTTAAAGAGAATATAATACGATTCGTGGTTGCGATCCCTTGTACACGTAAGCGCAAAGCAAAATACAGTAATTTTGCCAGATTTACAATTAATTATTATTATAAGGATTAAAATGTGTTCCTTGTTTATGGAGGTGAGACATCCCTTCTCCAAGACGCTGGCTGATGCCCTGCTCTCTCACAATTCACCTTTGTTCGTCGATTTCATTCAACAAATTTTTATTTGTTTAATTAATTTATTTATTATAATTTTTGATTTTTTTTTTGTTTATTATTTTTTAATTATGCTATGTTTGCTGATTTGGTTTACTATACACAAAATAATACACTGAACTTGAATAATATGTTTTTATATGTTAGAATGAATGAATGTTTTTTTTATGAAGGGTGGGGGCGCGAGAGATGGAGTGTATGAGAGGAAGATGATAAATGAGTGTGTGTGTGGTTGAGAGTGCCTGCTTTGCATATTAAATGACATGACATTCGTTTGGATGACACCGCTTTAGGTTTGCACTAGGCCTCTGATGTCCGTTGGGGTGTGTCCGGTACAACTTCCTGACGTGCTGTTGCTGCCGCCATCGACAAAGAGCGTGTTTGTATCGATGCCACTGGTATCGGGCGAGTGTGAAGACACTATCTCTGTGCATATATCAGTGTCGTCTAAGATTTGATCACTGCCATCCAAAAGATCTCGTAGAAAGTCTGTATCGCTGCCGGTCATTTGCTGCAGAGATTTTATTTGTTTATCGGCAAGTTCCAGAGCTCTTTCAACTTCTTCTCGTTCGTCTTGATGCACTGGAAAATACGAAAACGTTGGATTTCTTAAAATATCATGGACAAAAGAAAGCTACAGAAAGGGAGCAAAACAAAACATTTTCCCCCTATAAAAAAGCTGGCAAAGCCCGAGATAATCTCGCTAATTTCGTCTGGTTCTGCAAGAAGACAACGGAAAACGTCGTCTCAATTTCACTTTGATGTTAAAAAAGGATTTAAATTAGCTGATACGTTGTCTTTAAAACTATGCTTGAAGTTGAGCGAAACTCGTAAGTCAACGCGGGGCGTTGGCAGTGAGCTGTCACTGTTGCGCGTTTGCAAATATTGAGCTCAAACATATTCTCTCAATAAGAAGGACACACAACATCGATAAATAGAACGGAATGTCATAATAGAAAGCCGAATTCAATGACCGTTCTAACTAAGGAAGCGCATTTTTGAGCCCCAGGTCTATCCTAAACTACGAGAATACTCGACAGGTTACTTTATTCTATTCTAAATAATACTAATCGTGTCAAAACTAGTTGTTCTTGAAAATACACAATACGATATATTATTCGAAGCGTCTAAGAAGCTACGTAAAAAAAATTTCCGGAACTAAACAAGCCCACTTATTTGCGAAATTATATTTCTGACTCTACAAAAGCCAATGCGGTGAAGAAATTTTTTCAGAAGGCAATGCCACTGAATGCTCCTGTTAAATTCTCAGGGTATTTTTGACCAGGCTACAAATGGCACGTACTGAAAATGAGATTACGAAAAACGGCATTTCGGTGACTACATTTGCACTGTGCGAAGAGTACTGAATGGTCCAAAACAACATCAGTAAGCGTAAAAAACGTTTTATTTTCGATAATTGAATTTGGCTTTGACTACATAGCCGTGATAGTTGTACCAAACACGCCAGATGCAGTCAAAACGGAACGGCAACGAATGCTAATTTCAATAAAGTCGACAGCATTTAAAAATAATATCATATCTTTGTTAGCTTTGTTTGTCCTCCGTGTTACAATTTATAGAATTTAAAAACCAATCTGCATCTGTATCTCGTCTTATTTATTACCCTATCCTGCGGTGTGTATTTCACACTACCTACATTATAAGTGTAGTCATAAACTCTTTGGCATTGCCCAAGTCTTTAACACAACAGGCACAGCCTCCTAGGAAGATACTTCTTCAAAGGCCTAGACGAGCTTTTTAGCACACCAATAGACAAGACAATGAGCGCTATCAAATCCATAGGATGGTTTGTATGCAACAGCAGTGAGTATTTAATTTACAGCTTTTTATAGACAGGGTTAAAATGGGTAAGGGACTAGGACCCCATGGGCACCACAATTTAACAGTGTGGCACCGAGTACTCCTCGCCAGCCCACAAACCTAACCTAACCTAGCGTGTGCTCATTCAAAATTCCACCGGTCCTCTACAGCTGGAAGTGTAGGTCTCCACAAACATAAATTCATAAAAAAATGTGTACCTTTAAGACTAAAGTGAAAATCGAAAAGTTGAGCGTGTACTAAAAATGTGGAAAGGAAAGTTGAATTCCACAAAGCCTTAAACTTATACTAAGGTATTTTAGACTTACCAACTGTGAATAATTCGTTGAAAGCATCTACAGGCAAATTATTCAAAACATTAGTTAGATCATGCTCTTCCAAGAGACGTGTATCCCCAAGCGGTATCTCCTCTGTAATTAAAAATAATAAGAATAAACAAATTCAACTTGTTGTCCCATCTACAACGAAAAATTACAACTTACCGGCATCTTGAGTTCCAACCATCAATTCGCTTTCACTTAAGCCACCAACGCCTGTGTCCTCGGAACTGGCATACACAGAACTGTTTTCGCATATGCCCAGCATATCCTGTGTGAGCAGATCTTGCTGGATTTGCGGCCTCAGCATGTTCAGAACGTCCATGCCAGTATTAAATGATGGCATGTTAGAATGTGCAACAGCCTGAGTAATTTCATTCATCTTCAATGCGAAACCGCCTTCATTCGTTCCGACTGAAGCTGCGTTTCGATCGACAACAATAGTCGCAGCGATACAATTCGAAGACAATATTGGAGGCGCAAGACCAAACGCACCACCAGAGCCTGTGGGCGTTGAAACAATTGTGGTACTATTACTACCAATTGATTCCAATGATGAGGTGCTGCCTTTTCGTTTCTTCTTGCTACGTTTTGGTGGGCGACCACAAATCGCTGTCGATTTTGTACGTTTTCGTGTGACTTTCGCCTTTGGCCTTTGCTCCTGTACTATTCGATTGTAGTTGTCGCGTTTCCAGCCATGCTCCCGACATAATGGCAGCTCGTGCGATATATCGAAAACTGGAATGCGACACTGTGTGTTGTCGGAGAATTTCGCCGTACAAGGTAGGAACAATTGTTGATCTAAATTGCGCGTTATGTGAATGTAGCATTGGGCGGTTAATGCCAAAGAATTATTCGTACATGATGGGACGCAACATTTTTTTACCGGTACACTAAAAGAAAAGAAAAATTATTAGTTAAATATGTATTTTAAATAATGATGTTTGCCATTTTGCAGAGATTGTGTCTATTAAATAATGCTTAACATACAGCGGCTTGCTTCAGAATGAGCCTTTAACAAAATACACTGCAAGGAGCAGTGACGAAAGTCTTAAGCAGCATTTGCACAATGTAAATGTCATGCGCAAAAGAAGACGTTTTGAAAGACGTGCAAGACCAACATTTCAAAATTCTTGATGCCGTAAATATTATCAAGAAAGAAAAGCAAAGTAAAGAAGGAGATAAAGATACCGTAGTCAAACGCGGCCTTCCACTCTTTATGCTTACATTTGATAGGTGCGAGAATGTAAATGGCATTTTTACAACTATACTAAACATCAAGGTCAAAATCAACCCCTGCGCAGATTTCAAAATCACCAAAGAACTACAAAAAAGACGCAACACTCTCAAGAAGCCGATGCACCCGGACCCAAGATTAAAAAATCTTAAAATGATTAACCCAAGACCGTTACGGCAGTAAAAATGATGAAACCGACAAAGGGAAATATAAAAGCTAAGCAACCGTACGTCGTTGATCAATGTGCAACGGAAAAACCGCCATTGGTTGGTGGGATTTCGTACGACTAAGTTGCGACACATAGTGACCCATCAATATCAGCTGCAACACATCCGGGCCTCCAATTATTAACTGTGCTATTCAAAAAACTTGAGGACCAAAGAAAGTTCAAGTTTTATTTGACTAACGGGCATCTAAAAGAAAATTGAAGAAGTATTCCTGGAAAAAAAAACAATATTCAAATATGCTTTACATCGGAAACCTGGACGCAAAATGAAATGTTACAGTGAGGTATGAGAGGCATAAGTTTCTATGCAAATAAGTTCAGTCTCGGTTGACTACCACATCGGATCTTGTTACTTAACCTTAGAATACAGAATGGTAGACGACGACCTCGAACGTGTCGTCTATTTGACTCACTCGGGTATAATTACGATATCATCGGTGGTGGCTTTAACGCGAAACACACTTTTGGGGCTCAAGATGCATATCAACGAAAGGCAGACTACTATTTAAAGCCAGTATAAATCGTGGTGTGGACTTTTTTTCTACGGGAAATTCAACATATTGTCCAAATGACTAACCAAAAGGACTAACTAAACTTCTGACAGAAGTCGAAGAATGCTATGATCAGTCACTCTAGCTAGGTTAACTAGGACCGAAACCAACTGGGATGCTTTCAGTAGAAATTGCAAGGAAAATATTGTGTTAACCAATAAATACGACGCGGCGTTGACTTGGTTAATGACCCTACAAGATGTAAATGAAAATGTCCGACAAGTGTTCACTCCTAAATGGAACTCACTTCAAATAAACATGGAGCTTAAATAATTATTTTGCCGATATTATTGGATATTTCAATAGAACTCACCCATCTTCACGACTCTTGAGCTTCTTTAAGAATTTCGAGACGAAAACCAATCGGTTTCTGGCTGCTGTTGGCTTTAAGAACTCCTGCGATGAAATCAATTGGACTGCTTGGCGTCGCATCAATGCTTTATGCCTCTCGATTCGCTCCTCACGTCCAATATTCAATGCACGTGCCGATATGTCTGCCGAATCTTTCAAGTCGTACACGCCCAGCCAGTGTTGTTGTACACACGATGCTCTCGCCGAGGCCATCGTACTATCACATTTCTCTGCCGAACGTTGTCGACGTTCAATCAGCGACGTTAGTGGTGACACACTGTCAAATATATACGTATCGGGCGCATGCCAGTCGCCACTACTTTGGCGCCCCTTAAACCTTCGCCGGACCGATGGTGACATTGACGGTGGTATTGATGATAATGATGATGACGACGCTGCTGATGGTTGATGGGTGATCGATGATATTCTTTGTAACGCTTCATGGTGGGTTGTTTGACTGTGTGAGCGTTTCGCTTTACCGGGTGCCCCAGCATTGGCACCCTTGAGCGATTTTTTAGCGGAAGACGAAAAAACTCGAGAGTCTCTTTTGGCAGGCGTGGCGAACACAACGTTTTTCTCACAAGAATCGAGAGATTTTCGGGCTGGTGTTGGTGCGTTGCTGCACAGCGTAGTGGGGAACACATCGATGGATTGTTCTCCAGAAAACTTTGGACTAGTTCCTGGTTCACTCGTTTGAGTGGCTGCTCGGTAAATAACACTAACTGGAATTTCATTTAAATCGGAATGATTTAGTTTCACTTTGGAGAGTGATGTTTCTGATGAATAGGACGAAGATGAAGATGATGACGACACCGGCGTCGCTGTCGTACCAGACGGCGCCACACTGTCACGGCTATGGGAGACCGTAGCTGGCGGATTATGTGGATAGACTGCGACTTTTGAGTATTGTTGTTGCGGTAGCGCTTGCTGCTGCTGCTGTTGTTGCTGCTGTGGCCTGGACCAAGGCACTGATGTGGGTATCGCAACTGTATTCGAATTGGTTAGCGTTGAACCAACTTTCTGAAGTTGTTGGGCCAACGTGTTTTGGTGAAAATTCGACGGCGGCAGCAGAGTTGGCCCACATGCTAAGCCCTGCACGTTACTATTGCAGTTGCTTGTCAATGTGAAAAATGATTGCTGCTGCTGTTGTTGTTGTTGAAGGTGGTGGTGCTGATGTTGTGTAAGATGTTGGGCGGGTGGAGACACAGCCGAGGGCTGCGTTTGATTCCATGAGATTACTTGCGTTGGCAATGCACTGCATGCTGTAACAGCAGTAGGTGTTACAGTGACTGCAGCAGTTGTCACGATTTTCGGATGAGAATGTTGAGTTTGTTGCGGTAATTTGCTGGACACCGGCAAATTACTATTTCCATTGCTAATCGTTGTTATCGAAATGACATTCTTCTGCATGCCATTGATAATTTGCTGCTGTTGCGTAATAGACGCCGATGGTGTTTCTATCGCAGTGGTGGTACCGTTGAAACGACCGCCAAAAAACTGTTGGGTTACGTTGACATTGGATGTATCCTGTGCATTTGGATGTAGTGGAAGTGGTTGATTAACTAATTTTGGTTGTTGTGAACTTCTTGGCTTCTATAACAAACGAATTAAAACTAATTGATGTTTCAAAAATTGATGGTAACGCACCTGAGGATTAAATAAAACTGGCGTTGTTGGCACTGTTTCCGTAAATATATACGGATCTTCAGTAAGTCTGGGTGCTTGCTGACATGACATGTCCAAATTACAAATGAATTTTTCTTTATCACTCTGTCCTGTAATAGAAATGTATCATAAAGCAAATCTACATCAAAGTGTACAAATTGAAATGTATTGCAGTGTGTAGTTGTATGAATGACTAACTGTCGGCTGATTAATGTGCAGGGCAGGGCCTGTGATTTGTGATTGTGCCAAACAAATATTTTCATTGAAGGGTTAAATATTGTAAGATCAGTCATATCCTCTAAATCGATAACAGTGCTGTTCCAAAGACTAACTTTTTTGGCTGATCCTGCAAAAAAAAATATACCAAAAGTTGTCACTCTTTGCAGTTAATACAATCACGTTTCCACTAAGGCAGTTTTTGTTTAAGTAAGAAACAACCGATTAATTTCCTTCAAATAACATCAACAGATGCGACTGTAATACGCGTTCCTGACAGACGCAATTCAAAGTTCTTGTAGAAATTTACCACTAAGCGGGCATACTTTCATCAGTTTTTGTAACGAGACAACAAAAAATACTGTAAGAACATAATGACGACGACGTAATACACGCCAAATGGTCGAACAGGCTGCCAAATTGTTAGCAAACGGTGACAACATTGACATTAAGGTCACAATAATCCGGCCTGCTACTGGAACTGGAACTTGAGATAGAAGAGGCTAAACTAGGTTAACCAGTAAAGTACCTACGCACCAAGAAGGGCGGCTCAACATCAGACACAACGTCAAAATAAACGGGCATAATTTAAAGGTAACAAAGGCGTTCATCTAACTTCTTTCGGTAGATGTAAATTCAGCATTTAAACCACGGATAGAACATCACTTCGTCAATGGTAATGCTTGCGTCTCTATATCTGCTGAAGGAAAAGGTCGTAACACACTAGTTACATAAATAAATAGTTTTACAGAGCAGTGTTGGAAACCCAAATTAATCGCTAACATTCTGAATTCCAATTTCTCAACAAGAGCTAAGTAAGGTTGTTCAACTTAAAGTATAACTAGGTACGTTCATCATGATTGCTAAATTCGGAGATTACACATTATATTCTTTTAGACATTTTTATTCACCTTTATCAGAATGTTAAGTGCCTAGATACCTACCATGTAGGTATCTGGCTTGTTATATACTAGGTACGTTCATCATGATTGCTAAATTCGGAGATTACACATTATATTCTTTTAGACATTTTTATTCACCTTTATCAGAATGTTAAGTGCCTAGATACCTACCATGTAGGTATCTGGCTTGTTATATACTATTGCCAATATTTCTGAAACTGTAACGCGCTGATGACGAAGAACAAAACAAGCCAAAAAAGGCCTGGGATCTGGGAATAGTAAGAGATTCTGCTTTCATCGCAAGAAGCAATTGGGTTAAAAAAGTAACCACATCTCCCACGCCAAGCACACAAAGTGTTTGAAAACTGTTGATCTATGTATAAAATAAATTAAATATCAGCGCAGTGTTGCGTTGTCCGACATACCTTGACATGTTTTGGATATGCCTTTTTCTAACTTTTAAAAGAATGTAAAATCTCTATGCAATTGTCACAACTTCTTAAGAAAATGTCGCGCAAAGTTTAAATTACAAAACAACAAAAATTCTACCAACGCACACAGAAAACATGTTTCAGAACGCGATACCTCTCTGTTGCCAATTTGATGCGATCCAATAAGTACGTAGTGCCTTAAACGAAAACCTCTATTCTACTTAGCAATTGCAAACAACAGACGAAAAAAACAAAACTGCTTACGTGAGATACAACATAGGTATGTAGATACATAGCAGACCAAAACAAAATACACAACAAATGCGACGTGAGCAATAGATATAGAAAGAAAGCAGAGATCCGACTCAAGAATATTGTTGGTTTGTTGTAGACGTTATCTTCTTTGCCGTATAATTCTTCACTGCTGTCGGCCTGGCGGAATAAATTAGAGTAGGTACTGACTAGAGCGGGGCCACCGCCCTCCTCCAAGCTCCAATTCTATGGTTCATCAAATGCCTATTGTTTACTCTGTCCACTTCACCCCTCTGGGCGAGAGAGCTCCAAAACAAATACACAACGTCAAAACCGCATAAAGCCTTTGAACTTTGCAGGGGTTTCCCATCTATTGGTGCTTCTGCTTTGAATAACTTTTGGTCTTATCCTAAGCTTATCAACGTTTTTATACTATTCTGCAACTTTACATACGTTTTTCCGATGCAAACGGTTGACAAATATCAAAAAACAAAACAATTCCACAAAGTAGTTTATGCGTAATAAGTTTATTTTGCAATAGAAAAATGCTTAAGCATAAGATTTTCTTCAAAATAATACACGGAAATCTACTGTCAAACTTTGACAACTGAATGAATCACACAATTATTCATTCAGCCGGATGAATGATAAAAGGCCGGAGTTCACTCCGAATGTGTATTATTCCGATTGCCTTTGCGTTTGCTGCCGCCAAACAAATTTGTTTTTTTTTTCGCGAAATTTGCCTTTCATGAACTAATTCGCCCACACATAGATAAAGAAGAATACCCAGCGATTAATAGTACAAACGGGGATGGTTTACAACTCTGCAGCTCAATTATCCCGATAGGTACATACAAACAAGGAAAAAAGTTCACTGTCATTGAGAAAGGTCATTTAGGGGTAAAGTCCTAGGGGAGTGTATCTATCCGAACTCGTCGCCCTTATGCCAATAGGAGGTAGGAGCACCTGTCAGTGCTTGCTTGCTTACAATTGCCACATGCACAAAAATTAATGAAACAAAAACCTGTTCAGCATTTTTCTGTAAGGGTACACATTTGCAAATTATCTCACGACCCCGATAAGTATATTCGGCCAATTGTATTAAACTAGAAAGTCTTTTGTTCTTTTTGTTTGCAAACCTACACGCTTGACGAGTTTTGTCCCTTTTTGCGTTGCTTGTTTGTTGTTGTCTTGTTTTGTTTAGAGCTGCTTTGGTGTAATGAACATAGCGCTGAATTCACTCTTGTATTGTTGGAAGATTTTCTTGCAAAAAAAAAATGTTCACTTGTTTTCGGGAGATTTTCAAATTGATTTTTTTCACAAATCCAGCGACTTTGAGACTACTTATGCATATAAATTCGAGGGTGGGAGGACCGATTAATGTTTTGCAATAGTTTTTTGCGATTAAATGCAATGATAAACACTGAAAATACGTGAAAATATGCGTCACGTATAGAAATGACAGCACGCAATTAAAATGGCCGCGGTATCTGTTCATTTTATTGAAGGCGCGAAGGTGTGTGTTTTTGGTCTGTTTACCGGAGGGGTAGTGAAACCCAAACAAGCTGAAAAAAATTTCTCTTGAGAGAACCAATGCGATTTTCGTGGTTGGTGAATTGGGTATTTGTTCCGAGTTAACTGTTCTTCGACATAGAGATGGCACTGTTTGGGCCTGTAAAATAAGAAATGTGCTTATTTTGTGTTTTTTTTTGAACCGTTGTCAGTCAGAGTTCTAGAAATGTCAAACATTTAATGCGACGGACAATAAAAGCCAAGTGAAATCACTTTTTGAAGAACTGTTTTGCACTTCCACAGTTCCACAGCGTACCAGCCTTTAGGGTACGCTGTTCAAGTGAAGTGAAATTTTCACTCCTCTCCAAGAAATTGCTGTGAAATTGAAAGTGAAATTTTCACGCCGAGATGTCAAAAATTTAATGCGACGGACAATAAAAGCCAAGTGAAATAGCAAGTAACGCCCCCTACAAATCACTTTTTGAACAATTATTTTTCACTTCAACAGCGTACCTACTGCCTGGTGAAATTTTCATATGAAAAGTTCATTTTGACATTTCGCAGTGAAGAATTTGTATGAAAAATTGGATTTCACTCGAACAGAGTACCAGGCTTTATTGTCCGTCGCATTAAATTTTTGACATTTCAGCATGAAAATTTCACTTTAATTTTAAAGCACTTTTTGGAGAGGAGTGCAAATTTCACATCACTTGATCAGCGTACCAGCCTTAAATTTCGTTTAGTAAAGGCTGGTACGCTGTTCGAGTGAAATGAAATTTTTCATACAAATTTTTCACTGCGAAATGTCAAAATGAATTTTTCAAGTGAAAATTTCACCAGGCAGTACGCTGTGAAAAGTGATATGTAGAGGGCGTTACTTGCTATTTCACTTGGCTTTTATTGTCCGTCGCATTAAATTTTTGACATTTCGGCGTGAAAATTTCACTTTCAATTTCACAGCAATTTCTTGGAGAGGAGTGAAAATTTCACTTCACTTGAACAGCGTACCAGCCTTAAAATTTACCACATCCTTGGAGAACCCACTCCAAGTCCAAAACTCAAACCGATTATAAACGCCGGCCGACCCCACCAACACCGTGAGAAAAAAATAACGCACGCCTATGCGCTTTGCCGTATAAATTTCAAAATCGCGCGAAAATAAAATCTATTGATAACCGCTCCGGTAAAAACACCCAAGTGTGAAGGAGTAAGCAAAATCTGCGGAAAACTACTTCCCTGTTCTATCTTGCAGTATCATATGCAATCCAAGTTATCAACGAACAACGGGCAAAGGCAGAGCAACCGAGAAAGAATGAAAATAAAACACAAAAGAACATAGTGCACTGCACAAGCATAAGGAAAAAATAAATACACCAAATCAAAATCATAGAACGAAAACGAAACCGACGGCGACGGCGACGAATGGAATCAACTTGGTGGTGGACAAGAGAAACAATTATACATTGGAAAAAATGGCGATAGGAGCAGCATCGTTTACTTTTGTGCTCAGTTATTTTGGTGAATTTTACGATACTTTATAAACAATAAACTTTCAAAAAGTGATCATTATTGATTTGTGAATTGGTAAGAATTGTTATTGCATTAAAATGTCGGAGAAAATTGACGATAAAGTAAGTGAAATGGACATTTTGTGTGGCAAGAAAAACAGTCTCCCTCATACGCAGCAATCGCAAATGGCGACTGAATTCACGTCGTCGGAGACGAAAGAAAATACATTGTCTATATTCACGGCGTCGTCGGCCATTGAAGTGCCAGTACTTCCAATAGAGGGAGTCACCGATTCTTCCGGGACCCATGATGAAATAATTACGAACTTAAGTTCGTTGAGCAGTTCATGTCCGAACAACTCGTCAAATGCTGCGGGAGCCTCAGTTGCAGGTCCACAAGCTAAAAATAAGAGAAAACATCGACGAGGCAAACCGAAAACTAAAAACACTAAACCTTACAAGAAGACTAATTGGAAGTTCCAAGTTCCACGCTATGGCAGCAGTCAAAGTGGCGGATTTGGTGGTGGCAGTAGTAGTAACTCCAACTTGAGCAGTGGACGTCGCATAAAACTAAATAGAAGCCGTTCGCTGGTTCCGTACAATACAAATAAGTTCCTCATGGAAGAGCACTTAGCGGAGGTGCCAACTGCTCTACTGACACCATCTGGTAGGACAAGAGATTCAAGTTTTTCTGTTGATTCCGAAGATAACTACTTCTATTCTTTACCCGAAGATGAAGAGGAATTTCTGACCAAGGAATTCGCAAATGTGTATGAGAAGGCCCGAGTTGAACAATTGGAAACTTTAACAAAACAACAGCTAATTGAAGAATGCCTTCAAATTGAGGATAGGTATTCCGAACAAGGTGCACAACGGCAACAGCAACTAAATGCACAAAAGATATCTACAGAGTATCAATCAAAGATCCGGCAGTTAGAGGAGAAAATTCGTGACCTCACTAGGGAGAACTATGGTAAGTGAGCTTTGCTGTGAAGGTTTTTTTTACCCCTTCTGCTTTTTTAACAATTCCACCGCAATATTTGTTATCTTAAGGATGCATGCATTTGACTTTTAAATAAAAAAAAAACGTTATACTTTCAGACTTACGCCGTCAAGTGGCCATTTCGTCAGTGACAGAAACAGCGATAACACAAAACCCAACACCAATGGACTCATCCAGTGAAGACAGCGAAAGTGATAGCTCCAGCAGTAGCAGTAAGAGCTCATCATCGTCTAAAAGTTCCCTAAGCGAATACAGTGCTCCAGGTGAACCCAAAGTGGACAGCGAAATGGTAGTTGATGCTGCAGCAAATGTCGAAGAAGAGTACGATTTAGCCAGCGGAGTCGCCCAATGCAATGGCTACCATTCAGCTGGTAGCGATACTTGCTCCTCATCACCCACGCAGAGCCGTCAGTCGATATAAAGCATTTGGAGGTGAATTTTTAAGTAATTACCTAGTATTTTAAATGATTTTATAAATTTGTTTTTACTTTTATATAATGTCAATTTTAAATTAACATTTTCACAGTTTATTTATACATATATTTTTAACATTAATTGATTAGGTATATCAATGTAAGCACATTTTTTCTACGACTGCATTGTACTGTTTATTCCTTTTTCGCTTTGTTACCATTTGTTGTTTCTTTTTAACCTAGCGAACAAATTTGTGAGTGTATTCTACTTCTAGTCAATTCAATTCAACTCTACTAATACAAAATTTAAGTCTCCACTTTGAATTTGAGCAAGCTCACAACTGAAGATATTGTATGAAAAATACAGCTATCGATCAATATTCAGTTTTCGTAGACAAAAACTTATATCCGATGAACTACGACGTTAATCCTTCCAAAAAAGTACATGTACTCAACCGAAAAATAAGCAGTGCTTTTAGCCGTATGCTGTCAGCGTGATCTTTGGTCTATTTTTCACCAACTTACACATTGTTGTTTACAAGCATTTGTTTAAAAAAATTGTGGACAAATCGATTTTTGCTGCAAAATTGTATTTTTTGTTGTTTAACAAGGGAAATTTGTAGAGATTTCATTATTTATTTAATTTTCTATGTTGCTTAAGAACAAATTTGTTAAAATGCATAGTTATGTTTCAATTTGTGTTTCATCAAAACAAGAAATATCACGAATTTGTTCAATTACTGAAAATTTATTACAATAAAAAGATCGTATCGGTCGATTTAACAACAATTTGTAATTTTCCAAGGGAATCGTTTTCCAGACCTAAAAATGTTATTAAGTCGAAGGCATAGTAGCACCGATAGTTATCTAGTGAAGATATGTGCTAATAAGAAATTTTCCGACCGCGAATTAACTATGACAATTTTAGATTGTTTTGTTTCCAACGAAGAGTTTAGGTTAAAACATCCTCAGGCAGAGGAAATAATAAAACAAATTGGACCTCGGATTGCAAATCAGTTTGAAAAAAGACTTTTCTGAAAGGTACGGGATATCTGTTAAAAGATCGGCTGATGACACCGGTCACGAGAACCCCATCTGCAGCAATCTATCGTTCTAATAGAGGTTACAAATCAACTCGAAGAATAAAAGAGAATGCGATTGGTATTCTAAAAATTTAATTTCCTTATTGTTGGATGCCGCAGATTTTTCTGGAAAAGAAGTACAATTAAATAAAACACGTTGCGATCTATTTGAAGTACAAAAAAGGAAGAAAGTTTATTTGTCATAATTGACATAAATCAGTGTTACCAATTAATTATAAGTTTTCATTATTGAGATGATGCCAAATCAACATCCCCACTAAAGCTTATATTAATGCAAGCCTATTATTTTGATTAAGTTTTTAATCGCTGGATACGGTAGAGATTTTGTCATTATGTCGGGCCGCCATTTCTTTGGATGGAATGTGTTCCAAATTAATTTTGTTCTCTGCTTTTATATCTCTGATGAAATGATGACGGATATCAATGTGTTTTGTGCGTGGACGGTAACTTTCATTGGTCGCGAGATGAATAGCGCATTGACTGTCACAAAAGATCTTTATAGATGAATCATTTCCTGTAAGCTCGTATTGAATTCCTTTTAGCCACATCGCCTCTTGTATCGCTGTTCCCACCGAAATGTATTCCGCCTCGGCAGTGGATAAAGCAACAGTGGCCTGTTTCCTTGAGCCCCATGATATTGCGCCACCTTGTGACAAAAATATGTATCCACTAATAGATTTCCTTTCGTCCAGGTCATTGGCATAATCAGCATCGCAATAACCAAATATTTCATTCTTTCCGTCACGGTTATAGCAAAGTTTACTACTTGAAGATCCTTTGAGAAATCTAAGGATTCTCTTAGCTGCTAACCAATGTTCTTTACCTGGATTATTGTTAAAACGGCTTAGCAAATGTCTGGACGACTAATTTGGGCTGCAAAAAGTAAACTGCCAATTAACTCCTGGTAAGGGATTTTGGCCATTTCAAGTTTTCCTTTTTTCGACTTTGGACAGTTATCCTTGCTCAATTTAACGTTGACTTCCATTGGACTTGAGACCGAATTACAATTGTTCATACCAAATCGAGTTAGCATCTTTAAAATGTATTGTTCTTGATTTATATAGAGTTTTCCAGAATTTCTATCGTGTTCTATGTTCATACCCAAAAATGAATCAACATTGGAAAGCTCCTTCATTTCAAATTTAGTTTTTAAATAATCTTTTAACTTTTCACATACTTCTATGTCCTTTGAAAATATTAAAATATCGTCTACACAGACAGCCAATATTTAAAATAAATTATTTTTCTCATTAGTAAAATATATACACGGATCATACCGCGATTGCTTCAAGTTAAATTCTTTAAGAGCTTTACTTAACTTGAGATTCCATGTTCTTGAGGATTGTTTTAATCCATAAATAGATTTCTTCAACTTAAGAACTTTATTTTTTGGAATATTTAAACCTTTAGGTGGCATAATATATACTTCTTCTGATAACTCACCTTGAAGAAACGCTGTTACTGCATCAAGTTGCTCTATGTGAAGATCCATTTTCGCTGCAAGTGACAGGAGATAACGTAATGAATTGTATCTGATGACGGGAGAATACACTTCATCAAAGTCGATTCCCTTCCGTTGAGCGCAACCTTTAGCAACAAGTCTTGCCTTGTATCGGGGAGCTTTGTCCCTAGCGCTTTTTTTGTTTTAAAAACCCATTTCGAATGCAGAGCTTTCTTACCTACCGGAAGATCAACTACTTCCCATGTATGATTTTTGATCAACGAATCTTCCTCTTCGCTAATCGCCTTCATCCAGTTCGATGCGTCGGATCCAGAAATTGCTTCAACGTAAGTAGTAGGATCTTCAGTTTCTGTTACCTCGTTCACAAAATTAACATAATCGCCAAAGTTCTTGGGTTTAGGCTCTCGATTCGAACGTCGCACAGGTCCAACTATGGCATGACTACTTACTAATGAATTCGGTGGAATGAAATCTGAGCTTGTGTCAATATCATATTCGTCGTCGGGAATCTCAGCATCAACGTAAACATCGTCAACATCATTATTTGATTCTTCTTCAGTAGACTGAGAATCATCACAAATAGGGTCGTCAACGAAACCAATTTCAGCAACAGCAGGTTCAACAACAGCAGGTTTAGCAACAGCAGGTTTAGCAACAACATGTTTTATGAACAGCAGGTTCAGGAACAATAAGATCGGGATTTCTCTTTAATTTCCCCACTAAATTCTGATCTGTAGACAAATCAAAAGAATTAATACTGCTTTTAGAATCAATTACCTCATAAAATCGACGATTTTCAAAAAACGTCACTTCTCTAGTTATGTGTATCTTTTTGTCTAACGGGTTGTACATCCTGTAGTCTTTAGACGATTGAGCATATCCGACCATGATGCATTTAATTGACTTTACATCAAATTTTGTTCTTTTTTGCTTTGGAACCAACACCATTCCAACCGAACCAAATACTCGCAAATGAGATAAATCAGTTTTAACACCAGACCAAATCTCCTCAGGACAACGATTTTCCAAACTTTTTACTGGAGATCTATTTATTAAATAAGCTGCCGTGTGTACTGCTTCACCCCAATAACGCTTGTCCAAGCCAGCGTCAAAAAGAAGACAGCGGGCCTTTTCCACCAGTGACCGATTCATTCTTTCCGCTTTTCCATTCTGTTCTGGGCAATACGGAGTTGACGTTTGATGAATTATCCCAGACGACTCAAACATTTTCTTCATCTCTGTGTTCAAGAACTCAGTACCATTATCCGAGCGAAATATTTTTATTTTTCTATTTAGTTGATTTTCCACCATGTTTTTGAAAGATAAAAAATGTTTTGCCACTTCGCTCTTATTTTTCATAGCTTACACGAACACCTTTTTTGAAAAATCGTCCAGAAATAGAACATAGTACCTCGCTCCTCCAAGCGATTCTCTCTCCATAGGACCAGCAACATCAGAATGAATTAGCTGTAGAAAATCTGTTGTAATAGTTGCTGAGGATTTAAAACTACGTCTACACTGTTTTCCTTCACAGCACTTAATGCAACTTTTATCTTCTTCCCTGTCAGAATCTAATTCCAATTTTCGCAAAACTTCTGGATTCGGATGCCCCATGCGCCTATGCCATAAACTATTCATGCACTCAGTAGCAACTCGAGCTGTGTTTATCAAAGGAGTATTCAGTCTGTATACCTTGTCAATCTCAACAGCCGAAACGAACAATTTTGGATTGTTATCAAGAATTTTACAACCATCTTAACTGAATTTGATTGTGTTTCCATTTTTAATAATTTGGCTTATTGAAATCAAGTTAACACTTATATCTGGAACATGAAGAACATCACGCAAAAGTACCTCATTAACAGCACCTTCACCGCACATCAGCATCGTAATATCGCCTCTTCCAACGACTTCCAACTTCGATCCATCTGCTAGAGTAACAAAATCCTTCGTAGAACTCTGAACGTACCTGTCGAACATCTCTGCACTTTTTGTCATGTGCGATGATGCACCCGAGTCAACAAACCATGAATTAGAAGTTCCTTGCACAGAAAATGATGTAAATATAGCAAACTTACTTTGGTTCTCCTTCTCTGATCTTTTAGGACAATTTTTAATGTGCCCTATTCCACCACAACCAAAACATTTGACAAATTTGGGTTTGCTTTTAGGTTTTCTGTTAAACGCCGCCATGGCCTGAATGTCAGCACCACACTCTGATGATTTGTTATAGCATTCGAAATCTTGCAGCAATTTTGATTTGATGGCATCAGCTGTTATTTTTATTCCACTGCTTTCGATTGCCATAATCATTGCCTGAAATTTATCAGGTAAACCGCTCAACAACAAACTCCCTATCCATTCGTCATCTTCCTTCATTTTAATTGCATTTAGTTTGTGAGCAGTTCCGATGATTTTGTTTACATACTCCGAGATTGAAGAACAGTCATCCAACCGAGTAGTGGTTAGCTCTCGCAAAAGTCCAACCCTCCTGGTGAGTCCTGAGTCATCGAATGCAGTCGCCAGTTTATCCCAGACTTCATTTGCAGAAGTGGCTTCCTTAATATGTACGTACAGCGACGGGTCAATTAACAAGACCAATTTTGCCTTCGCTAACGCAATTTTTTCAGGTTTTACTTCGGTGCCTTGGATCCATCCAAGTTTAGGTAATTCTCCACCGCAAATTTCCAACTGTCGTAGTTTTCACGCCCTTTTAGACGTTCTATTGCCGGCAAATTACTCGTCATTATTAAACAATGAACTAAACCGAAAATGTGAAAAAATTATATTTAATTTTACTCTTCCTTTAATAATCTTTAAAATATCGTAGAACCTGGGCCCATAACCTGTTGGATGCCGCAGATTTTTCTGGAAAAGAAGTACAATTAAATGAAACACGTTGCGATCTATTTGAAGTACAAAAAAGGAAGAAAGTTTATTTGTCATAATTGACATAAATCAGTGTTATCAATTAATTATAAGTTTTCATTATTGAGATGATGCCAAATCAACACTTATCTCAACCATTTGAGAGTGCAACCACGCAGGGCAATTCAAATTTAAAAATGCTGTATAATTTTGACAAACATTTCCCAACAAGATGAAACCAAATGACAGCTTTGAAGTTTGAAGTGCCAACAAGGGATCAAGTAGAAGAAGAAGAAAACCTACAAAAAATAAGGCAACTTAGATGGCAAAATTATATTATATTTCTTGAAACTAAAAATCAATAAAATTAGCTTCAAAAACTTTTTACACAAAATCATTCACAAATTACATAATTCAATAATGTTATGAGTTTCATTTTTATTGGACCGTTATTTACTCTCAAAAATTGTGTATTCTTTGGCAAAGTGCATCTAAGGGGCCAGTTATAGCAATACGTAAAAAGCAACCGAAAAAAATTTACTAATTTTTTTTTGATAAACTAACTTAACAATTCCTAAGCAAGATTTTAAGACCAAGATTGAGTTCAACAATTAAGTTTAAGTGGTTTAAAAAAGCAAAAGAAAATTTTTACAGTTTGGTTTTATGTGTCGCTATAACTGCACTCTAACTGAAGATTATAAATCTCCAGTGTCAACCTTTTTTTTCCCTAAGCGAGACTATAACATCGGCATAGTCACGTATTGTCGTCGCCTCTTTTTCTTTTTCGGTCAGGTTTTGATGCTTTCACATTGTTCATAAATTAACAATTTTATCGAACGAAAAAATCAAGCGTAAACAAAATTTAATGAGTTATAATATTTTCTTATCTTATAAAATTCACCGTGTATACAAATATTTTTGACTTACCACAGTATTTCGTCTAACTATTGCCGCACGACATTTCTTTGCTATTTTCAATCCTTATCTATTTAAATTCTATGAGATTTTATTTTGTTGAACATTTTTGCCACTCGCTAACTTCATATATTATTAGAACATTTGCCGTATAAAATATTTTTCTTATCGCGAGTTAACTTGGCGATGAAATTTTGGTTTATTCATTTATTTTTTTGATGTTAACAGCTAGAGCACTTACAAAATTGTGAGAAACAGTCTCAAACTCTGCAAAATGAAGATTATTGCTTTGAGCAACAAACGCGGTTGTCTCCCAGGAGAGCTTTGAAAGAGCTGGAGGACTTCTCCACATGGACAGAGACGATGTAATGGTTATAGGTCAATGGTAAGATGTGATCCTGCTTCAAGAACGGAATACACACCTCGACACTTGCGTACTCGAGCGGGCATGCACGCCTTGCTCTTGCTTAGCTCGCCGGATTGGGGGGGTTCTTGCTCTTTTCACAAGCATCTGGCCATCCACAATCTAAGTAAGAGTGCATTAAAGAAAGCGAAATAAACTACAAATTCGTTACTGCGGGTCCGGTACCGCCAGTAAGACGTCCTACTTATAATCTCTGTTGCACTCACCCATACTCAACTCAGCCCTAAAGATGGCATGCCTAGATGACAGCGCATACCTGCGGGCGATTCCCACCCTACCTAGGTCACTCTTACAACGTCTTGTGACCCCACTTATTGCTTACTTACGTACCGCTGATACTTCCTTCATGTTACCCTATCTTCAGAGGAGCCAAAATAAAAACAGACGATTTATCGTATACAGTTCATATCAAGTTTATTTTTCTCTAAATATTCTTAAAATGAACCACAGAATCCAATGGCCAGAAGGGCTTTAATTCAGTTTTTTTAATATAAACTATTCTTAATATCTAATGCCAATATAAGCAATGATTCCACAGAATCCAATGGCCAGAAGGGCTTTAATTTAGTTTATTTAATATAAACTATTCTTAATAACTGATAAAAATAACAAAGAAAGAAAAATCGGTCCCCATCGAAATTCAAAACCTCGATAGCGTGGTAGTTTATAATCAAATACCTATTACTAACTTCTGCGGTCTAGGGCCCTACTCTATCTCGACAGCGCTGGCGATAGCAGGTGCTCTATCCTACTTAGGTAGTGAATTTTAAAGTTTCCCGTGCTTGAATTGCATCAGGTCCGATTTACAAAAAAAAACTGATAACCTAGAATGTAAAAGTCTCAACAAACTTTTGTTAATATAGTTGTCGCCATACGACCAATCAACAAATTAATAAAACAAAAGTTTCAACAAACTTTATGAAATATAGTTGTCGCTATACGACCAATCAACAAATAAATAAAACAAAAGTTTCAACAAACTTTATGAAATACGATATTAATCTCATTAGGTGAGAGTGAACAAGTAATACTACAATTAAGAGGGTAATCAAAAAAATTTTATAAAATACGCTCACGAAGATCCGCACGATCATCCGATTGGGTCCATCCGTAATAATTGGGTTAGCTGAATGCTGAATCCTCCTGCCAGGAGTGGGTGGTTACCGTTGCGGCATAGGTTGCCGATTAATACGCTTCATGTATTTTTATTCACTGTTTTCTAGTTCTGGATCTTAAAGACTTAGATTTAAGCACTGCCGGTCAATAGACGTAAACCCGAACAGGCTGACGTGAGATAGGAGGGAATAATTAAGTTATCCCGGGCGAATTCTGACCTTTGGGGGTCCCGGAGGATAAACTCGTTGGGGTGCACTTTGTTTGTCCAGGGAGTCACTGGAAGAATTTTCTGTTGGGGCGCACTTTCTTCGCGGAGTCACTAGAAGAATAATTTTTGGGGTGCACTTTCTTCAAGGAGTCACAACTATTTATTTAAAAAAAACGTGGTTATCCAACAAAAACATTTTTCACGATACCACACTAACATGTTTCTGTGCGCGGGAGGACTTCCCAACCGACTCCTAACTCGCCACCAGGCACGACCTGCTCCGTTTTCCTTCCCAGACTCGACTCTCGGATGTGAGCGGCCTTCCTTTTTTAGCAGCTCAATCTCTTTCCTCATTAGCTCGTACTTTCTTCGTTTTTGGTTTACATCATCATCTGTTTTCTCCATTGTCGTTCCATCTGCTGTGTTCATCGTCGCTCCTTCTGCTTTCTTCGTCGTCGCTCCATCTGCTATCTTCGTCGCCGTTGTTTCATCTTTCTTTTCTGTTGTTTCATCCGGTAGATAACCATCTACCGCTCCATGTGTGCTGTCTTCATATTCGTCGTCGCTGTATATCTCGTCATCGTCCACTTGCTGTTCATCGTTCACCTCTTCTGGAAACTGTCCTCTTTCGTCTGCTGGTATTGACAACAATCTCAACACCAGCTCACTTTTATTTTGTAATTTGATTAGTTTTTTATTTGTGGATATAGCGTATCCCACTTCTGAATTTGTAAGAATGACCTTATATTCAAATGAAACACAACAAGTTTATATCTTTATAATTTAAAATGCTTTTATTATTTATCTTAATACAATCAACACCATCAACTGTACACGACGAGTGCTTCTTAACGACTAACTACCTACCCGTTGCAGTCACCGTCAGTATTCTTTTTTTCTTCTTCTCTCTTTTGTATTTTTTGACAGTGTTGCCACAGCATAATCCTTAATAAATTTTCTGTGTCCTAAGAATCTTTTAATTTGTTTAGTAGTCCTTGGTATTTTTTTTTTTTGAACTGCCAATAATATCATTCGGCTGCTTCCGATTTAGCTAAAGTCTCATACCCTTCCTGATTTTGTGGGATATTTTCCTGGGACATATGGTTAATCCTTTGCCGTCTCTGCCCGGACTGTCTTTCAGAGATATTCGACCTCTTAAAACCATATCCCTGCCCTTGGTTATTGGTATTATTACCAAAGTTTTGCATTGGATAGTTGGTCGACTGTCGGAAACGCGACGATGTGGGATCTACATCCAGGGCCTATGAGGGCCCTGATTACCATAACTTTGTTGCCAACTATAATAGGGGTTCTTTCCCTGAATGGCTGGGTTATTAGTTTGGTTGTTGTAATTATTACTATTGTTTCCATTATTTAAATTGGCTTTATTTTGCGGTCGAAATTGCGATCGCTGACTTTCAGACCTTTGTGCTTTCTCTTCAGAATTCTTGGCATAGTTCGTTGCGAACATGTACCTTTCATGGTTTGACTCAACTTCTTGAGCCAATGCCAGAGCGGCGGGTAAATCAGATGGACGGGCTGAAAATAGGACGTCGCTGAGTGATTTTTTTAAACCAGAAATGAACACGCGAAGCGCATCCGTTCTGTATTTTTCGTTGATAGAGCCAGCTAAAACGCTGTCAATTGTCATTATAGTTTTATTTGTCAGAAGTGTGAGTTTCCTCTCAACTTCATCGTAGTACTGTAAAATTGTAAGATTACCTTGTTTGAGAGTACTAAGTTCCTGCTCAATCGAGTATATTGGCCTTTTGTCGGCGTATGTAAAATCTAATCTAGCTATAATAGCTTTAAAATTTAAAACTGTATTGAATGAGGACAAAACAGCGTCGGCTGATCCCCTAATCAGCGTTACCAAATCAGTCTGGCGTTTGAGCACCGTTCTTAAAATTTTCAGCGTTAATTTTGACCTCTTGGGCACCAAAACTTCAATTTTGTTAAAAACAGCTCCAAAGTAGAATAAAAAGTAATTAAAGTCAAAAAACAACAAAAGTTTATTTAATTCAGTCATACATATAGCGATTGCACAGTTAAATAAAAATAAATACAATAAAAAAACTTAGTATAATAAAAAGCAATATATACATTTAATTTGTACATTAAAATTTATCTGTGGTATATGCCTGCATAGTACCAATTTTGGAAATTACATTTTCAGGAAGGGTGTAAGTGTTACAACATTTTTTGGAAAGGGTTTTCACCTACCGCATCCCTATAGGTATTTATTTCCAGCCATAAATTTTTTGTAGTCTTTGATTGCCATTTAATATTTGCTAGGTTTCTCCATTCAGTTTCTACCCTTTGTAGCTTTTCACTATCGCGATCAAATAGTTTTGCGAGATCAATGATATCTAATATATCCTTTTTATTTTGGGCGAGAGCACTATCAATATTTATAGCACTCATATTTCGTAAAACGTTTATGTTTTCTGGTAATCGGGTTATTAATTGTTCAATAAGTGCTTTGGTAAATTGAATACAATTTGACCTTATTGATTTTTGTTTTTCAAATGGTAGAGTGCTATCTCTTGTTCAAAGCTAAAACCCAAATTGGCTTCAGAATCTACATATGACGTGAAGTTCTTTGACAAAAAATCAATATTCTCAAAATCCGCACCAGGAACTATCTTTCTAATTAAAGACTTAATTAAGTTTATTAGATCGTTTAAAAGTTTGGAGGCATCTGCTTCTTTACTCTGAAATGCAGTATTAACATGATCTACCTCGGTTAAATTTGGTTTTATGAAAATCAAATATGATTTATTAACATCAGTATAAAGCGAAGTCAGTATGCCTGCGGACATGCAATTTTGACTTTCTATTTCGAAAACAGTTTTTAATTCTAACCATTGAGACAATACTCTAGATACAACGAACATTCTTGAAGACCATCTAGTATTTGAAATCTGTGGTATGGTAAGGGGATCAATTCCTTCGTTAATCAATTGATACAATGTTCTATCTGGCATTGATTCCGATTTTGCAGTACCGGCATTCCACTTTCTCGTCGACGTTTTCAATTTTTAAAATCCAATTTTTCAATCTGGGATCCTGAAACCATACAGATCGTATTTTTTGACGATAAACACTTTTGTTTAAAACTGAGCCGGATTCAGACTTATGCCTAACAGATCCAAGAAACACTAGCATTAATAATTAGACTACTAATATTTACAAACCATAAGAACTTACTTTGCCTGATTTTTAAGAACCAATTTCTTCATTTTTAATTTTAAAAATTACTGCACAAAAACAAAAGCACACCTCAATCCGACAGCTCATAATACAATAATAAACAAGAATCAACAAGCAAATCGTGTGAATGCGAGGCAAATATTATTTGCTTTTATTTCTGTATACCCATTTGTATACAGAGTGAGTGAATGCAATACTTGCATGAGCGAAAAGGTAGACACACAGAACACATAAAACATTACATTTCAAAACATACATAAACATAACTGGTATAAAGTATAATAAGTATAAGATGGTTGCATTCGGTGAAACAGAAAAAAGGGCGGTGTGCAGCTGCAGCGTCAAAAAAGCACTAAAATATTTTTTTAAGCACTAAAAAAAGGCCCAAGCACTAAATTGACTTTGACGGCACTAAAATGATATTTTGGGCACTGAAATTAACGTTGAAAGCACTGATTTGGTAACGCTGCCCCTAATCTTATTTCTGATTATACCTATTGCTTGGTAGTGTCTTGAGCTGCCATCATATTTCTCAAATACTTTATATGCGGAATGTGCTGCCTGTCGCCAAGACACATAATTTTCAAACTCTGGTAAAGATTTAACTATGTCAAGAGTCTCATCGCAATTAACACCCTCTATTATTTCTGTATCTTTATACACTTCAGTAGATAGACTATGCGGATCCTGGACCAAGAAATGAGTCATCAAGGTCATTGTGTGTGTGTGTGTGTGTGTGTGTGCAGATATAAGAAGAGTTGAGAGAGAGAGAGATAGATAACAGCTGCAAACAGAGTGAGAGAGATAAAAACTCCAAGGTCATTTGCAATGTTCAAGGTAATGCATAGAGATAAGAACTCAAGGTCACTTGAATGTTATTGTAGAGATAAGAAATCAAGACCATTTTTTGTTTCCGCCCCCTTAAATGATTAATGTTTTATGAGAGTAGAACTAAAGAGATTAATATACAAATATCTGCAGTAAAGAAAGGTCATTCAACTAAGCGTTTAAAGAGACATTTTAAAGATTACATAGTTAAGTTCAAACTGTCTGCAAAGCCAATAAGAAGGGTATTGCAAATGGTATTGAATACTGTTGCAAAAGCAAAATGTTTTGGTGTGAACTGTTAAGAGAAGGAGAAAATCTTTGTTCCTGTGAGGCTGGATGGACAGAGATAAATTTCTCAGATGTATTGTTTTATAGAGCAAGTTGTGAACTTTTTGCAACACCTGAAGATGGGAATGGCTGTTTAATCTTCGTTTAAAAAATGGCGAATCTGTATCTTCTATTATCAACAGTAGATTAAAACTACAGGCATTTCAACATGTTAAATTACATGTGGTTGGTGGAGAAATATCGATGTATGGAACAGTTTTATCAAATTTAAAAGCTAAGAGGAAAACAAACCGTTTTCCAATAGATTGCCCCTTTGGTGACAATGTTGAAATAATGAAATTGTCATCAACTGGAAGTAGACAAATAAGTATACGAAATCCTAGAGCTGTGAACGAAGGGGTAGATGCAGAGAATGAGGAAGACGTTAAGAAATCATAAAGTAAGCTTCATCATGTATTTTGATATAATTGTATGACTTAAAAGCACTTATTTATTTCTAATCGATTTATTTCAGTGCTTTCTTTCCTCGAAGTAAGACATACATATTACATACGAAAATGTTTTTCATCACTCTATCAGTTTTTGCAATTTTACCATTATTCCTTAATGGGTTCCCACTTGAGTTTGATTTAAAAAACAAAAACCATATGGAAAATGTAACTTTCGCATTGAGTTTACCCAGCAATGATACTGACAAATTGGACTATCATTTCGCTTGTTGACAGTTTCATCAATTAATAATAACACTACTGTAAATCCAGAATCTATGATTAATGATATCATATCCAGCGACAGAAAAAATTGAGAGAAAAAAATTTGTAACTGTACATGAAGCGATTGAGGGATTTAGGCAAGATTTGATTAAAAAAGAAGGTGAAATATCTGGAATAATAGAGAGCAAAGATGTTTTTTATAGACATTTTAAATTGCAATTTGATGATAACAAGGAGCTTGCTATTCGATGTACATATAATAGCAACTATAAACATCGTTCTTTGGCCATTTCATGATTCGAGTATCGTGAATATGATCAGGAAAGGATTTTAAGTAACGGAGAAATTGAGATCTTTACAAACCAAGAATTAAAGTATGAACCCAACGTGGAGCTAGTGAATCTGAAATCGATGAAGCAAACCTATGCGATGAGCATTTCATAAATGTATTTAACTTTCAATAAAATGAAATAAAAAAAAAAGTTTATATTAATTGTTTTTTATTTATCCATGAATTGTAGGTTGATGGAAAGCCTAACCCCTTGACAAAAAGTTTATTACCTTTCGATGAAATCGGGAAATTTGGTTTTCTGTTATTCTTCGGCATAGAAACATCCACTAATAGGTTGTTTTTGAAAATCTTCAATTAGATATGTAGCTGGGTTCGTTAGTTTAACTTTTCTTATCTTGAATATTTCTGTTGTCCAATTGGGCGTGTAGTCTTTCTCAAAAGCATGTTTAAACTTGCTCACTCGAACATTGTTGCCAACCCTGAATTTCCCCTTTGGAGCAAATTTTATTCGATTGTATACTGTTGATAATAATTCTTTAGCATTCGTTTTATTTATATCCACTGGTCGTCTTTTAATTGTTCTATGCATAGAATGATTGTATGCATAAATCAAATCCTCATAAATGGGGATCCATTTGTAACCACACTCTGTGCAGCTCTTCGCCTTTTGAAGGCTTCCTCAGCAAACAAACCTAGTCTCTCTACTGTGTCATGAGACGACAATACCTTGCTAAAAACCCTCTCGCCACCCTCCAACTCAACTCCCATAGCTGTGAGGTCCATAATGTCGGCATAGAGCGGACAGTCACACAGAACGTGTTCCCAGTCTTCATAGGGCTCGCCACACGAGCACACCTCGGAACCGGCCAGACCCCTCCTATGCAGAAATGCATTAAGCGAGCCATGACCGGTCAAAAGGTATCCCATGTACAGCGAAAAGCCCCGATCCGCTCCACTCACCGCCACAGACACATCAGGGAGGAACCTAAATGTCACCCTTCCGGTAATACTCGCACTCCATCTGCTTTGCCACTCAGATGTAACGTGACTTACAGCAGCGTCTTCCATTCCCGAGCATTCAACCCCGCTATCTCTTCTCCGCTAACCCAATCAGCTCCTGAAAGGGGAAGGCCCCTCCTAACCCTGTATGAAATTCCCTTACGGATTACCTCAAGGTCAAGTGGGGGAACCCCCAAAAGCACCTGCAACGCATCTGTGGCAACTGTACGGCATACCTTCAGTGAGCTAAGTAGGACCACTCTCTGGCATGAGAGGATGCTGTTCCTACCCGCTACAGTCCGAACAACGTCGCCCCATATGGATGCACCAAAGGTTGCACACGCAACAAACAGTCCAGCATACACCGCGCGCACAGCCCTTCTTGAGAGGCCCCACTCCCTCTGGAGCACCCTAGCTGTCATTGGGGCAAGAGACATGAGCCTCTCCCTCACCTTTTTAAGATGAGGCAGGAAGCCCATTCTCTCTCCGATGGTTATTCCCAGGTATTTCACTTCAGTCCTATACTTCAGGCCAACTCCGCCAGCCCTGACTGTCGGATGCCTGGAAGATGACAGCCTACCCTTGAGCATCATCATCACTGTTTTTTCCGTTGACACGTCAACTCTTACTTCCGCACTCCACTCACTAACTAATGCCATAGCCGCTTCACCTTCCCGTTGCAGTTCATTCCTAGAATGAGCAGATCATCAGCAAACGCACTGCATTTGTATTGTTGATTAAGGCGAAGTAGCAGGGGATCGAACATGAGGTTCCAAATAAATGGAGCCGCCACGGACCCCTGTGGGCAGCCTCTCTCAACCCCAACAGTGACGCAGTCATTGGCTCCAATGACTCTAGCCTTCCTATCGGAAAAGTAACTTCTCCAGAGCCCTATCTCCGGACAGCCAATTTCCGCCAGTCGCACCATTATTTGTTCCCAATTGAGGTAATCAAATGCGCCCTTGAAATCGACAAAGATGCCCAAGACATACCTGGAGTCGGATCGACCGACACACTCCTTTACATGCATCCAAGCATCCAAACTGGTTTGAACAAAGTGGTTCAGGCAGGCACTCCATCATTCTTTCCACCATATCCATAGCCCTTTCCAGCACTTTTCCAAGGACCGGAAGAAGGCTGATGCCGCGATATGAGCCAGGCGCAGACCTGATCCCATTCGCAGACTTCAGAAGCACAAAAACCCACGCATCAAGTCCCGGTGACCTCCTAGACCTGATTCGCCCCACTGCATAGCCTACCTCTCCCGCCTCCAATCTAGGAGCATCAATCAGCCCGCCAACCGACGGGGCAGTTCGCTGCTCAGCTCTAGGAAAGAAATACCTCATAAGTGCCCCAGCACAGCTTTCCCACGTGGTGTGGACAGTGTTACCCTCCCTAATGCCACTCACATCAGTGGACGTACTTTTCCCCCTACAGACTCGAAAGAGTCGACCCCAAGGGTCATCCCTGTGCCTTTCGGCGAAACATCTCCACTCCTCTTCCTTGACGCTGACAATCATCTTCTTTTACTCAGCTAAAGCCTGCCTATAAGCAGTGCTGAGTTCCGACAAGTCTTCCGTGCAGGAACGCCTTCCCCTCTGAAATGCCTTTCGAAGTCCTCGTACGTGTCTTCTCTCCCGAGTTAGACTGGGTGTCCACCACTTCACTCTCTTTCGATTCACCTTACGGTGTCTCTCAAAGAGTTGGTCGTTCACAGCCCAAGTCCACTCATCAAGAAGTGACACTTTCTGATCCACACTCAGAGCCTCAAAGGCACTCAGCGGTACCGATGAAAACCTATCCCTGATGTGCGCTTGATACAATGCCCAGTTGACATTATCCGTGCGCCAGCGTCTTTCAGCCACTCCCTCACCATCATTGCCACTAACTCCGCCACGGGTAAGCTCAATCCGTATAGGATTATGGTCACTAGCAGCGAAGTCAGCCCCGACATCCCAGCGAAAGGTGAAACATGCAAGCGCTGCCTCACTGACAAGAGTAACATCAATGTCACTCTGCCCATTCGGCCCGTCGAACGTGTACTGCTCACTCGGCCGATTTACAGCATGGATGCGGTTCGTAGCCATCCATTCACAAAGCATCTCCCCCCTCTGGCGTTTTCGATGCTCGGATGTGCATCCTCGCATTTTACTGAACCAGACAGGCGAGATAGCATTGGCGTCAATACCAAAAACCGCAGCCCCACTGCCAATCAGCACAAGCAATCTATCCAGATAGTCGAGGTATGGCTCAATGTCCTGGCAAAATTTAGAGTAGATGCTGCACAAAAACAGTCCACCGAAAGCGCCTTTGACGTGAACACACACCCCGAATTCAGACTTATCAACCAGCACGCAGTCAACACTCACATCACTCACGATGACAGAAGCGTTGCCACTTGTGTCAGTGAATGCTCTCATGCCGCCTGGTAGGCCCCTGACAATACCGTTCGAGGTGTAAGGTTCCTGAACCAGTGCAAAGCTGCACTGGGAACTCAGGATTGCATGCCCCAGATCACACATTGCTGCATAGGACCCCTGGCTGTTTAGCTGAATTAGGCGTGCAGCCATATTCAGTGTCGGGAGTTCGCTCTAGCCACTGCCGCACAGAATATGGGGCAGGCCTTGGTCAACATCAGATGATCCGCCGAGTAGCCCCTAAACGCGCAGTCCCTGCACTTCGCATCGAATCTGCACTGATAGGCAGGAGGCCCCTCCTGCCCGCAACGGCGACAGATACTCTCCGTCTGCCGGCAAGCCGCCACCCTGTGATCTGTACTCAGACACCTGAAGCACGTGCTCACCGGCAAATACTCACGGACCCTGAAGCTAAAGTATTTTATGTAACAACGTCCCGCACGAAGAAGAGTACTGGTGACTCGTTCAGTACCCTCCACGATGACGTTTACCACACCATTATCTTCCCCGTTCCACTGTCCACTGACCACTTTGACCTCGTTGTCGAATTCCTCCCTCCCCAGCTCTGCCAAGTTGAACTTGTGAAGATCGGTGAGGAACTCCTCAATACCGATCCTCTTCTCGACCTTCTGGATCACAACCCTAGTGCCCAGCCTCTTGTTGACCGCTACTGTCAACCCTGTTGAAAGATGTCACGTCATCGACTGCAATATTTAAAGGACATTTACAAGATAATTTATTGCTCGGATTTTCTTGAGTCCTTCGTTTGCAGAAAAGATGGCGATGAATTTTTTCACCACAACTTCAACAACTGGTCCTTTTGCTTTTTGCAATTTCATATCGATCCCCTTCAATATATCTAAAACAACTCCAATCGGGCTTTCTAATATAACGGATATGCATTAAAAAAAATAATTCAAATTTAAACACAACACTTGAAATCATAAATAATAAGTATAAGGGTGAATATTTCAAAATATTAATATTCTGCGGTCCGCCATTTATAGGCTAAAAAAACATATATATTTTTTAATATTCGACTAAGAAAAGCTTCTACAGAATCTCTTTTAACATGTGCACATATAAAAGAACAAATATAAATTTTTATTAACGCCGAAATTTTAACTTAAACCTCAAAAATGTCATTACCATGGCATGGTCCAGTTGTACCCTCCTTCAAAAAATGAATTTTATTTGTAAAATGTCAGTCGGCTTGCAAATTTTATTGATGAAACCATGAAGAAGAAAGAACAATGGGGAGTGTGGCCTACTCAATTCATTTTTAGAGAATATGCAAAATTATGTGGAACGTGTTTAGCGAGTGTCCCCAACAAAATTGTCATTTCCGTGACAAAAAATATTTCTTTAAAAAATTTGAATTTAACGGCCGCAGAATAGGCAGCGGATTTCACGTTAATAACGAGACCTGTTGATTGTTTTCGGAACATTTTTCAAGAAGCCCATATATACATCAGTAGTAAACTTTATTTCATGTTTTGAAGGTGGTTTAGGTTTTCGTTAGCCGAATTTGTCATTACCGTGTCAGTCTTTTTGATTATAATAGGTTAATAATTAAATCTAATATATTTTGCGCTGCATGCTTTTTTATAAACTTTATTAATAAGATGAGTTTTAAAAAAAATATTCAGTAAAGTTCAGTTTTATTTAATTAAAATACCTTTCGACGTCATTTCCATGTCATCATTTCCATGTTTCCCGTGGCATACATGGTAATGACAGTTCGGACACGGAAATGACATATTTAAGCAAATTACATTTTTGTTAAATATTTTGACTTTTATTTTCAATTTATATAAAAGCTCACCTGTGTTTATAATGACAACCCGTAAAAATTTAAAGAAAAAAGCTATAAACGATAAAAAAATACGCGCGGAAAAGGAACGTGAACGTCACAAACACGGAAATTACCTTGCTTCCAATTAAGGATTCCTTAGGTATCGCTAATTGTAAACTCATAATAAAGAACAAATCTTTAATTCCGGCTAGAATTGTCTAGCGACAAAGCGGATCTGGCCAAACGTTCTATACATTAAATCTCCCTCAACAGGAAGCATATTAGGCAAGCAATAAGGCTTGGCGTACTTTTAAACGACTTTTGCAGAAGCTGCCTTGACGAGGACGAAGAAGAGAACATTCTCCATCTGTACTTGTCTGGCTCTCCCACAAAGGCGTAAACTCCATCTGGGAGCTTTCTATTAAAGCGATCTGAACGATCTAAAAAGCACTGATATTCGATATCTCCAACGCTTCATCAGAAGTTCCAACTGGTTCGACGAGTAGGAAGAGTAAAGACGTAGATTCATGTGGTATCACAATAATAAATAAATAAATAGTTGGCGCAACAGGTCCTTGGGACCCAAGGCCTAGCTTCTCACAACCATTAGTTTTGTGTGGGTTTTCAATTTTTGGGACGAATGGAAGGGATCTACAATTTTACACCGAGTCCAAACGGCTAATTGAGAAGCTCATTCATGACAGTTTTACTCTCGGATGTTTGTCAGACGTTCGCGAGAGGTGTCGCAGTGGAAAAAAACCTTAAGATGTAATTTGGCTCTTTCGGGATTCTAACCTGAGACCTCTCGCTTAGTATTCCAAGACACTAACCACTAAGCCACTGAGCCGACAAGGGACCTTATAATGGTCTAAGTATGTCGGCTAACTGACAGCCACTTTATCCTAACCTAACCTATTCGAAAGTAGGAAAATATTAATAATAAATATGGTAAATATATAACAAAATTTAAGCAAACTAAACAAAAGCGTGTATTTCATAAATTCCCACACAAAATTAATGTTTTCTAATCTGTACCTATACTGATGTAACAAAATATGAAATAATATAATTTCCATACCTATTTTTTTTTTATTTTAAGAATACATGTCTGAACTTCCTAAAAACTTACTTCAGATGTGTTTAAATGAGGTTAAGGTAATTTTCATGCTGTTTCGTTATACCATGATAGGAATTTGTCATTTCCATGTTAGTTCTGTCATTCCCGTGGAAAAAAAAATCGGTTAAAAATAACTAAATTGGGTGGCCCATTGGCTTAAAATGTTTAATAACGTTTCTTAAATACAGAGTAACCAAAAAATTATTAAATTTGTTTATATTAGTAAAGGTCCATTTCCAGATGCAAAATATTAATATTTTGAAATATTGACCCATAAAAAGAAACTTACTTTTAATGTTATAGGCTTTTCGTGTTGTCATTTACCGACGAGAAATCGAATTCGTCTGGATCTTTCCAAAAGCAGATTAGGAGTTATTACAATTACCATGATGAGTGTAAGTTATAAATACATATTTAGTTCTTTATCATAAATCCAAGACACATAATTTTCCTGCTTGCCATCAAACACTGGCAAAGATTTAACTATGTCGAGAGTCTCATCGCAATTAACACCCTCTATTATTTCTGTATCTTTATACACTTCAGTAGATAGGCTATGCGGATCCTGGACCAAGAAATGAGTCATCAAGGTCATTGTGTGTGTGTGTGTGTGTGTGTGCATGTTAAACACCAAAAAATCTTCTGATTGTTAAGATGATAGTTCTTTATTGTTTGAGTTCTTAAATGAAACTGACTGTCGAAGATCGCTGCTATGCACACGAAGGGTCCATGCTTATCTTTCGCGTCAGCATATTTCGCGTCGTTCGCAGAGCATGTTTATTCAGGTATCATATTACCCTTTGGTCGACGTTGAACACTTGAATAAACATACTCTGCAACAATGTATAATACAATGAATATGGATGAAGACTTATCGTTATACTAACAACATCCGCAACAAAGTATAAAAATTGATGACCACTCATCGTTATGCATAACACCTCCCTTCATAAAAATAAACAATATGTTTACAAAATTATTGTTTATATCTATCAAATATAATTGCATAACAAAATATGTACGACATTTATACATAATAACTCATCAATCTAATTCAGTTTACATTACATTCTTCTTCTGAATCGAAATTATTAACTTTAAAAACGTTGGAATTAGGTCTTTTTACAACCATCCTCCTTTTCTCATTGTCATAGTAATGAACAATTTTTTCTCTTTCTTAAATAGGGTTCCTTATTTTCTTATTAAAACAATTTCGAAAAATAGTTACCCCTTTTCCCTTTATTAATTTTAGAGTAACATAAGTTATAATTGCAATAATAAGGATTCCACCTATTCCTAATACTGCACCTTGAGCGTGAGGTGGTATATTTCTTAATTTTCTAGTAATATAGCTTTCTTGATTCCTTATTTCGATTGTTAAATCTTGCAATTCATTTAAGTTTTGAAGTCTTATTTTAGGCATATTAATGTTCTCTTCATTTATATCATTTAATTTTATATTTAAACAACAATCCTCTGGAGCGAAACGGTATATACCTTTATTTTGTAGCGTTGAAGTTTGGTAGAGCAGATAAGCGTAGCGTGTGGTCGGCCGATTTTTCTCAAACGGTACACCTCTCGTGGTGCAATGAAAGAGTTGTCGTAATTTTTAGGCTTTATTAAGCTTTATTAAACAATTTAGGTTGGACTCTCTTATTTATACAAAATTATAAATTAAATTAAATGTAAATTAAGCTTAGGTAAGATTTTCACCCGCGAGTATGCTGTCCGATTATTAGCCAAGGAGCAAAAGTCAGCCAAGGGGCAAAAGTCAGCCAAGGGGCAAAGATCAGCCAAGGGGCAACAAAAGTAAAAAAAAACTCAAATGTGCAGTGATTTCTAAAAGGCAGTTGTAAACTTCCGAATTGGATGATCACTTCAAATTTGACAAAATAAATAATTAATAGCGCGCAAGAAGTGTGGTGTGTTTACCAAGAGGCAGTTGAAAACTTCCGAGTTGGTCTTCACGTCAAACTCCTGTCTGAAAAAGAGTGACTAGAGCGTTCAGTGCCGGCCTTTTATACAGAAATATTCTTAGCTGGAGGAGCTTTTACATTACAAAATAAAAAAATAATAACAAAACTCTTTCATAGTACAGCTGGATGAGCTTTTGCTACAATAATAGCAGCTAGAGGAGCTTTTACACGAAAAAAGTTTAATGAGGAAAAGTACACTAATGATAGAATTTAAAGTAGGATTATATAATGTTGTAATTGTTTGGAGTGTTACAATTTTCAATTAATAGCTCCGAGTCATGCGTTACAATTCTCGATTCGATTGTTTCAAAAGTACAATTTGCGTTTAAACTTAAAATTCCAATATTATTTAGAAGACCTTCCTCATTATCTTCTTCTTTTCGCTTAACGTGTATAAATATTTGTTATCCGAAATTTTATGAAATATTTCAACACGATTTCTTATCTGTTTAAGATTACAATCATTATTTCTTCTATTCATAAAAATCGTTAGCTCACAATCATTATTAGCAATACTATTTTTAAATTGTAATTGATTGCATATATAATAATTTTCAAGTTTTTTACAATCATTCATTAAATTTTTACTCAAAAGATATTCATCTTTATGTTCTTTAATGATAAAGTAAGTCATTTTTTGTTCGATAACGTACATCATTTCATTGATTTTATAAGGTGATCATTTCATACACTTCTGATTTTGTCCTCTCAACTACTGGTACTGATAAAACAACTACGAGTCTATTATCCTTTATATAGTATACAAGATCGATTTCCTGCATTATGTTATTATATGCTTCTAGGCTTGGGGTATATAACATTTCCTCTTCTTTGTTGCTATTCTTTAATAACTCTATAAACCTTTTTGGTTCTATTGTTATTGGATGTATAACCTTGTCCTTCAAAAATAAAATTGCTTCAAAATTTGATTGATAATCATTTCTGTATGGTTTATAAGAAAAAAAATTCGAAGTTTCAATTCAATGAAATATTCTCTTACAATAGTGCTTTTTCTTTGTTTGTACCTATCAATTTTTCTAATTCATTATTCATTTTAGAAGTTAAGTTACCCAAATCCAAATATGCTTCTTTCATTATTTGGTTCTGCTTGTTAAGACTGTCAATTATTTTTATTTCTTCTTGTTGACTTTTGTGGATAAATTCACTGTTCTCTTTCGTTGTTATAATTGCTTCTTCGTAATACTTAGCATCTTCACTATCTAGAGTGCCGAATAACAGTTTAAATCCTGAGCCAACTATATTTATAAGACCTCTTTTAAAACGCTTTTCAACCCCTAATAACTGGTATATAATTCGTACACTTTTCTTTAATTCTAAAATTTCTAGTTTGGTTTTTCTTATAAATTCCACGCTTTCGGGAATTTCCAATATGCAATCTTCGTTCATATTGAGTATGAAACGAGAAATTACATATGTTTGCTCTTCAATTTGATTTAGATCAATATTTGTGATTATGGAGACTTCTCCCGATGTTTGCCGTAATTCTCCGATGTTCTTGTAGTATAATATACCGTTGGGTGGTATATTTTCCCATTGTATAGACTTAACGCAACTTATTAATGTGATTCTGTGAATAATATTATTTTTTAAATAGTTTAATTTTTCTTTTATTGTATTTCATAGGTCTATTGTTACGTTTAATTATGACACAATCGTCTAGAACCTTGATAATTTTGTAAGGACCTACATATTTTTCTGCAGACTTGTCCCTTTTATCGTTTTCTACTAAAACTTTATCATTAACTTTATATTCCTTTATCCTATAACCTAATCTCTTATCGTATCTTAATTTGGCTTTTTCTCTCATATTCAACATATTCCGTTTTATGTCTACTTCTAGTCTAATAAGTTTCAACTGTAATTCCTGTACATAATCACTATAAGTTCTCATTTTTAAACTCGTTTCGGATGGTACATTTGCTTTCCTTCCAAATATCGATTCATGTGGAGTAAATCCAGTGCTACTATGAACTGTCGTATTATGACAAAACGCAGCATACCTAAATAATTTAGCATATTCTGGTTTTGATTTGTCTTTTATCATTAAACGTAAATATTCTCCCAATCTATCGTGCGATCTTTCAGCAGATCCATTTGCTTGTGGATAAGCATTGCTGGTTCTTAAATGTTTAATTCGGAATAATTTACATAATTATTTCATTAAACCGTTTACGAATTCTCCTCCATTATCAGTTAATATAAATTTTGGAATACCAAAATAAAGTATCCAATTGTCGGTAAAAGCTCTTGCGACCGTTTCGCATTTTTTATCATTAATTGGAATATAGCTTATGTACTTACTCAAGTCATCTTGGGTAGTTGGACTATATATCGTTTTATTCCCTTCCTTATAAGGACCTGTCAGATCCATTGATACTTTTTCTAAGCTGTGAACTACACTTGATACAATTTTCATTGGATTTTTCCCTGGATGCCTATTTATTTTCTGCTTTTGGCATTCTGGACATTTGTTAACAAACTCAATTACATCACTATTTAAACCCTTCCAATAATATTTTTCCCTGATTCTGGAAATCGTTGCTTTTTGGCCGCCATGACCCCCAATCAAACCGTCATGATTCTCTTTGATGATTCGTTGCTGGTCATCTCTATCATTGATAACTTCGACATCTGTTTCAGATTCATTTTCTGAGAACTCCTCGCCTTCGATTTTATTCGTAATCGTATTTTGGTTGCTAGTATGGCTCGTACTTGGTAGATTCCTACATTCTTTATCATAAATGTTTCTCAACAGAGTTTCATCCTCTTCTTCTTCGTCATAGAAATCACTACCAAAAATATCTTTAATATTTCTTCGAACTTCTGTGTCGACAGTGTGTGCTTCTATAGGGTATACGTTCCTACTTAATTCGTCAGCTACTACATTATCTACACCTTTCTTATATTTTATCTCATACTCATACTCTTCTAATTTCAATCGCCATCTAATCAGACGAGAGCCTGGATCCTTAACATTGAATAACCAAGTCAATGGTCTGTGATCCGTTTTTATAATAAATTTTTGCCCATATAAATAAGATCTAAGTTGTTGTACTGTGTAGTGTATTATACTGTAGTATACCTACTTGAGTTTTGATATGAATACATAGTAGGTAGTTCTATTGTATTATTATGAGAGATATTCAAAATTAATAAATAAAGAAAACTCGACAGAGTAAGGTCGACAACGAAATATAAATATAAATATATTCATATTCTACATACGGCCCAAACGATAGCTAGACATTCCTTTTCCGTTGTGCTGTAATTAATTTCCGCTTTATTTAATGTTCTACTCACGAAGTGTATTGGTAATTCTTTACCTAAATGTTCCTGTGATAAAACTGCGCCTATTCCTAAATTACTAGCATCCGTAGTTATAACGAATGGTTTATCATACTTGGGATATTGTAATAGAGTAAATTCTTTCAGTAATCTTTTTAATTCGTTGAAGCTTTTAGATTCTTCTTCTCTCCATACAAACTCGATATTTTTCTTTAATAGCTTAAATAAGGGTGAAGCAATAATGCTGAAATTTCGTATAAATTTCCTATAATAACCTATCATTCCCAAAAAACTTTTTATTTCCTTTGGATTCTTAGGCTCTTGTAACTGGTCAATTGATTTGACCTTTTCTACATTAGGGAGTAAACCTTTACTTGTAATGAGATGTCCTAAATACTCGACTTCCTCCTTTAGAAATTCGGACTTGTCGATTTGTATCTTCAAATTAGCTTTTTCCAGTCTATCGAATACGTTTTTAAGCCTTTCATTGTGCCCTTGTAAACTACTACCATATACTACTATATCATCTATATAGACAAAACATTGTTTACCTAATAGATCTGATAAAACAGTATTCATCATTCTTTGGAAGCAAGACGGAGCATTTTTGAGACCAAAAGGCATCCGAGTATATTCGAAATTACCGTAAGGTGTCGAAAATGCTGTCTTTTCCATACTATCTTCGCTGAGTGGTATTTGGTGAAATCCAGATTTCAGATCTAGGGTGGTAAAATACTTCGCAGCTCCTAGCTGATCTAGTATTTCATTTATGTTCGGAATCGGATACCAATCTGAGATTGTAACATTATTTAATTTCCTAAAATCGATGACCATTCTCCACTTGCGTTTACCACTAGCATCTACCTTCTTCGGTACAACCCATAGGGGACTTGACCACGGTGATTGGCTGTGTCTTATGATTCCTTCTTCTAATAGTTTCTTTATTTGCCTATTCACCTCCTCCTCATGTACCTTTGGATACCTATACGTTTTCGCATTTATTGGTATATCGTCTATAGTACGTATATGATGCTTGATGACAGACGTTTCTGTCAGTTTTTCATCTTCTAATCCGAAAATATTAACGTTTTCCTTTATTAATTTACTAAGCGTTTTTAATTCAAATTAATTTTTTATATGGTCAACTCTCAGTTGGTTCCATAATTTATTGAACTTTTCAATACTTTCAAATGCTTCATTTGGAGTAATGTTTCGTTGATTTTTATATGATTGATTTTTTCGTCATACATCCTTGACTTTTTACTAAACTAGTATGTCTCGGGTGACAATTATCAATGAAATCTTGTTTATATTCAGTACTTTGGCTCTTTTCTATTTTATTAGAAACTGTAAGAGCTTTATTTTCCTGAAGTTTATCTTCATCCTCATTGAAAACCAAAACCATTATAATTTTATCATTATACATGATTTTCCGCTTTAAATTTATACAGAATTCTGATACCTTTAAGAAATCAATTCCAAGAATACCATCGTAATGACCTATAACATCATCCGTTACTACATGAAAATATATGTCAGTCAAAAACAAGTCGCTGTTTTCCTTATCTTCATATTCTGTTGTAATATTCGTACTGCCTATGCTGCATCTATTGGACTTACCAATACCTTTAAAATTAATTGTGTCTTCAAAATTTACATCATTTTCAAATATACATTTCGTTTTTATTAGGCTAATGCAAGCACCCGTATCCACTAAAAATCTAAAATTTTTATTATTATATCTCAAATTTACGTGAGGGCTTTCATTATAACTGGAGACAATGCCCTCATTCATTGCTCCTTTTGTCGAAAATTTATATTTCTCCTTGTGCTATTATTTGAATCCTTTTTTGTTTCTTTTCTATCTTCATTATTTACTTTTGTAGTATAGCCTTTATGATCCCAATATTTATTCTTATTTTGGCTACTTTGATTTTCTCTTCGATCTACCTGTTGTCTTTTAGGTAATCTGCAATCCCTACTAATATGACCAAGTTTGTTACAATTATAACATTTTACTGCATTACTCTCGGTTGTTATAACCGTATGTTGCTCTTTTCCCTATCAACCTAGTTTCTTCCTGTATGGCTAAAGACGAAGCCTCGGCTAGTGATGATGGTCTTTGGCTATTAACAAATGTTCCTATTTCTTCCTTTAAACCATTTACAAATGCGTTAAGAACATCTTTTTCTATCATATATAGTTGTCCTTCAAACAACCTATCGTTTTCATTATTTAGAAATATATCGTCGCCCGAGGATTGTTTTGTCGTATACGCCATTCGGACGATTTTGGGAAATCGCATTTTAAGGTTTGCGTTGAAATTAAAAGAAAACGAACCGCTGAAGTTTTTTGAACTTTTAATAAAATGTTATATTGACAATCCTCTTTCAATTGAGGTACTTCCGACGCGTCAATCGCTATTAGTTTTCAAATTATTAAGATTTTTTCTCAAAATCACTTTGTCGTATACGCCAAGAAAATGAAGAGTTGCTTACACTACATACACGTACGACAAAGTAAGCGCACGTACGACATTCCAGTACTGAGTCAAATGGTAAAATCCAATACGGAGTGGTATGTTAAAAATTTGTTTAAAATATAACGTACAATAAGTTGATGTCTAATGGAAAGTCACTTTTCAATAGGTTAACATTATTTATTAAATAAATATTTGAATATATTTATATTCTAATAAAAACAGTCTTTTCAGTTCTTAGTCTCAATAAAAAATTAAAATAAACATAACAAAAGTCATTCTATGACCATTAACAATAAACAAAAATTATGAATTAAAAATTAATGAATTTATAATAAATTAAAAATAAACAAAAAATAAATTATATAATGCAATGATTGCACAAGGTCAATTCCTATTTTGAACGATTAAACAATGCCTCGTAATATAATTGGTCGGTTTTAGGCATAAAAGGAAACAAGCTTTTTAAATCATTTATTTTTTCCTTAGATATTGATTTGGAGTTGTTGCTTATAATATTAAGATTTTGGCTGAATATATTTGTTGGTGTAGCTAAATTTGTTTTGTTCGATCTCTTAAATATTGAGACCTTATTGTAATCAAGTTCTCTCCCACTTGTTTTAAAATACAGCGTAAATAAATCCTTTTTTTGAAATTTGAGAAATTTAATTTTTGTAAATGGAACTGTTGAGAAATTCAGTTGACCTGCTCTGAAAGAAAATGCCTTAAAATCTTTTGGCTGCATTTGAATAAGTTTAAGTTTCACATTTTTAAAATTCATGTTTTTTAGATGTCTTAAAAGTGATAGTTGGCTGTATATTTCCAATTTTTTTAGATATTTGTCGATGGAGCTATGGACACAATCTACTTCCTGAATTAAGGAATGTCCAGGCTCCGAAAACTTTTGCTCTATTACTTTCAATGAAGTAGCACTTTGAAGAAGAAACAATAAGGCAGTTGACATCACTTTGTTTCTATTTTGGGGGACGCATGAATCGCTCCAGAGTGTTAAGGTTTCAATATCAGTGTAATCAGATAAGATTTGGCATACAATTTTTGAAACTGAGCTTGCCATATCGTCACCAGTTTGACCGCTCTTTAACTCATTCCAAATTGCACAATATGTCACTTTTGGTTTTTGCGGTAAGCAAAGCGTTGCCGTCATATTAAAAACATTTAGTTTTCTTTTATAAAAAAATGAGGAGGCATTACCTTTCGGCAGAGAAAAGACACTTTGAAGGTCAAAACATACTATTGCATGTTTTGCATCAATGTTTTGACGATCAACATCTCTCTCTGCCTTCATGGACGTCTTTTCAGTTTTGTGTTTGTTAAAATCACTTATTTCGGTGGTTGTAGGACTCGTTTTTGCTTTAAAAACCAAACAGCGGTCACATTGATCTTTTTTCGGTTTATAAAATGCTAAGTTAAAGGCACAGTTAAATTGATTTCTATAAATGTGTTCTTTGACAGGATTTGTCGAATTCTCTTTGTAGAGCTGGTACATTTTATTGATACTTAAATGACTCTCCAAATATTGCCTCCCTGTATTGGCCCTGCAGTAGTGGGAGTCTATTGTAGGAAAGCTTTTAATGTGATCATGAACGCTTTTTATTTGATCGGCCGAAGTAATTTTCTTTATATTTTTCCCCTTCTTAGATGGCTGAGGGCAGCCTTGTTCATGCAAGTTTTTAAAATAGTAGTAAACTCTTTTTTCACTAATAACTAACGTGTTTAAAAAAATTTTTTTACAAACTCGGTGAATTCTTTCCTCATCAGACTGAAGAAAGAACTTATATGAACTTTTTTTTACATTTGATTCTACAATTCTTCGTCTTTGGACAGTGTTTTTCTTCACAAATTTGCAATAAAAAACTGGTTTCTCGGCATCAGTTAACTTCCAGAATGAATTATGAATTCGTTGTCTATCTTCGTTGGTGAAATTTTTTGTACAAAAATAGAAACAATTCTGCTTACATGCTTCCTTTATATTTCTTGCTGGCATGGATTTTCCATTAATATTACAATACTCCTGCCCTGACTCTCGGAGTCTTTTCCTTATGTGTCTTTTCCACAGTTCTGGTTTCTTTATTTTTTTCCTCGTTCCCTTTGGAGTAGCGTCACCGTCTTCATAAAAACAAAAATATTACTAGAAGCTGGGGGCCTTAATGGCAGTTTATTTTACCTGATGATGAGTAGTATTCGGATGGTATACTTCTTACATTTTCAATTAAAGAAAAGTCTGCTAAGGGTTCACGGAACTCGCTTATATTTGATTCTGGTTGTTTCTCTTTTGATGGTGGAATGAAATCGGGATCCTTGTAAGTGTCGTCGCTATCTAACAAATAAACAAACAACTTCATAAGATTAAATTTATTTTTTTTTTCTTTGAAGTTCATAAATACCAGAATCGTTTTCAGATGGAATAGAATTAGTATCATCAATATTTTCAGCAAATTCATTTTCATTTGGAACTATTTCATCAATTAATCTAAAATTAAATAAGTCAAATCAAAGTGAAATATAAATAATATGAAGTACTTTATACTTTTCAACTATGGTACTTACGAAAGTATTCCTTGGAGGAATATATCTCCTTGAACATTCGGTTCAATTCGATTTTCAATTCCATCCACGAATTAAGTTTTTTTTTCATTAATATTTTTTCAGCATTTCCCGAAATCTTACTTTTTATGAACGGTAAAAGACAATGCTTTTGTCCAGCCGTTGCTAAAGACATGGCGTTATCAACATTTGCTACGAAATGATGGAGTTTATTTGGATCACTATCAAACGGCGTTATTAATTTGCAAAGCAAATCTAAGCTTATTTGTGGTACACTAGTTTCCATAATTTCCCTTTCATGATTAATTAGAGTTACGTGACGCGTATCATCAATTGATAATGATTTAATATTATCATCAATATTAAGTGTTTTATTTTTCGGAATTGTTCCTGTTGTATTCAAATTCCTATTTCTATTAATTTCATCTTCTAATTTACTCATATGTTTATCGTTTTCTTTATGCATCCTACTAGTTTCAATCTCATATTCCCTAAGTTTCTTAATAGTTTCTTCTACTGATGGTAATTGTTCTTTATTTTCACATTCTTCTTCTTATACGTGTAAAAATAATCGTCTGCTATAAGTTTTATTCTCATAATGCACTAAGTAATCTTCCTCAACATCGTCTACACTAATTCGGCAGTTATCTAGTATCTGTGATAATGAAAGTTCTGTTACCCTTCCACTTTTACTTCCAATACACTTAAACACTTTACATAATGCTTGTTCATCGAACCGGAATTCACTTATATCCGTCAATACGGTTGCCATTGTAATATTTATTTATATAATTATTTGTATTAGGTATATTATATTTAAAGGCACATAACTTAACACATAACTTACAATATTATATTGTTCAATTGGAGATTCTGCATCCCGTCTTCCGATCGTCTTTTCCCTCTGGTCGTTTTTATCTTCTTTTGTTCCTTTTAGAGCTGATTACTGATATTTGTTTGATTACCTTGAGTAATGTCTCTTTCTTTGTTTTTAGAACACTATTATTATTTTTTTTTTATTTGCTGCTTTCCATACGCTGTTTTAGTAATGATTCAGTGACGTTGTATATTGCTAAGCACTTCCTTTTTTTTCCAGTGAACGTTGTAAATACTTCTAGACACTTTTTTTTTCAGTGAACGTTATTTCTTTTATACGCGGTTTGAATACTCGGATAGTGATTCAGTGACGTTGTATATAATATCGAAACAACTTATTAATCTTATTTTTCGAGTTCACAAGTTAAAAGAGAAATTTATTCAACTATTCGATTAAGATATCTGCACCGCTGCCACCAATTGTTAAACACCAAAAAATCTTCAGATTGTTTAGATGATAGTTCTTTATTGTTTGAGTTCTTAAATGAAACTGACTGTCGAAGATCGCTGCTATGCACACGAAGGTTCCATGCTTATCTTTCGCGTCAGCATATTTCGCGTCGTTCGCAGAGCATGTTTATTAAGGTATCATATTACCCTTTGGTCGACGTTGACCACTTGAATAAACATACTCTGCAACAAAGTATAATCCAATGAATATGGATGAAGACTTATCGTTATACTAACAACATCCGCAACAAAGTATAAAAATTGATGACCATCGATCTCGTTGTTAGTAGGCGTGTTTTATTGAACACCTATCTCAGCAAAAAAAAAAGTAAAGTAGACAAAAATGCACAAAAAAAAAACGATTCCAGTCACATTTGTGGTTGTGTGTCTCGATTTTTCTATTAATTTCCACACACATAACCAGAAGGGTTCCAACTTTTAACATAAGCTGCTACTTGGGATAAATACCTACCTAGTGTGAATCTCGATAATGTAAAGTAGAACGTAGGTTGTTATTGTAATTGGGTGCTGAAAATCCTTCTTTACTTTGCTTTGCTGAAAGCTTAAAAAAAACACGCTCATTGTCTCTGCCTATTGAATAAATATCTTCTTAATTTTAAAGGCTTCTTCAACCTTTTTTCTGTTCTTAAAATGATTCCCGACTGACTTAACATTTTCATATTTCCTTTTAAACTCTCGCAATTTGTTCAATAAAAGGTTTTTCGATTCATTCTCTTTTCAGTCTACTTTTGTTTGGTAAAATATAATGCATTTCTAATAACATGTGTATTTCCCTAAGTTTAAGGATTTTTTTGTTTACAGATATTACTAATATTTAATAATTTAATAAATTAAATAAAAAGAAAACAAAGACAACCCTCTAATATTTGAGTAAGTGATTTATATTAAATCTTGCAAACTTTGTTCATGCACACAATTATCCCCAAATTTAAGTAAATAAAAACAAAACTCTAAAAATATACCAATGTATTGAATGCTTCTTGTTAATATTTTTAAACTAAGTGCTGTACTATTGATTTAGGTTTTAACTAGCAAGCTAACTTATCAGTTTTGTCATCTCGTATGAGATAAGCATAAATAGAATAATGTAAACAATATGTCAAAATGAAGAGCTTTAATGTATTTTGCAAATTCAAGCATGTATTTCACATAATATACAAATAAAATTATTCATGTATGTGTTTTAGCTGTGTAAGGTTGATATTTAATTTGAAAAGTGCAATGCCCCAAAATTTCTGTGAAAATTAATATAATTAATCAAAGTTATAATCATAACTAGCATAAAAACTTATTTGTAAATTAAAAAAAAAACTGCAATTGTGATATTTACAAAGGAAAAGCAAAATTGTTAAGCATATAAAGTATAATCTTATACTAATGTTTTATAAAACGAAAAAATGTAAAAATAATTATATACCAGAAATTTTCGGGCTATACGAAATCTCTCTTTTATAACCCACAGACTCTTCTGTTTCTCACAAACGAAATAAGCACAGAATGTAAATGTAATTTTAGTTTTTTAACATAAACAATAAAAGGAAAAATACACCATTATACATAGATGGTTGTTTGTTCTTATGCATCGTAAACCGTTACACTTGTCAAAATCATTAAACTCCCCTGACTTGTTGGCATTTCCCGACAAGTGTTTAACGTGTGAAGATGGCAAAAATCAAAGCGTACAGAAAAATGCTATTTTAACTTAAATAAAAGAGAGCTAACAAAAGAAAATAAATGTGCAAACTGAAACAGCTGCCCATGTCACCGATAGGCCAATCAAAACTGAGATACATTAAGTCAGTCAGCTGTCAGACTTACTAAACTAGATACTTGAACGTCCCCATTTTTGCCCGAGATCAGAGACAAGAGAGAGCTCCTTTTGATGTAATCTATGCAACATAGAATAGAGGGCGACGGTGGTGGCAAATGGCAATCTCGACGCTTAAAACGACGCAGACGATGCGAAAAGTGAAATTGAGAAATGTCCTGTGTCGAGTGATGGAAACATTTTAAATTTCTAAACTATCTATCTGTTATCTGACGTTATCGTGGTAAGTAACTTGTCAGCAGTCTAAATTAAAAAGTTTTAACAAATTATTCTTGTCTAATTATACAAGATTGAATTAGCTTGCATCCTCTGCGAACTTCAGGTACTACGCGTGGTAGTTCAGTTTTCCAATTTCTACATGGTCCCAAAAGCTGAATGTGTTACCACTATTTGATAATTCAACGTGTCAAAAATCGAAACATTCTCGGCTGTTGGTAACTACCTACATTTTTATTTATATGAGAATCTAATGACACCTCACTCTTCAAATTCCTTCAAGTCAGCTAGGCTGCAGGAGGTCAAAATGGAAGGATATATACGAATACATATACATAAAGCGGAAAACATTATCCTTCCGGGTCCAGTAGGAAAAAAAAAACGAATTAAAAAAAGTCTCAGTCTTCATTAAACTTACCCCCATAAAGACGTCATGCACCGGATTTGGATAGTCCCACATCTTCTCCATCAAGCATCAATTCGTTTCATTGTCAAACACTGGAAACATCCACCCCTATCGTGGAATACGGCACACTTGAGATTCACTTCACATACTCGATTAACTTTTACTTTCACTTTCCATGTACATAAGAGTGGATCGAAAAAACTTGTTTTTGTTAATTGGTATCTAATAGTGAAAAATGATGCCCTATAGGCTTAAATGTATATATGCAAATATTATTCGATTTGGATACCGATAACTGCCTCCGCAGACACACTGAAACTTTTAATAACAACTTGGGTTCCAAAATAAGGACTTAATTGGAAAAATCATTATAAAACTTCTTTAATCCGAATATTCGTTTTTAATTCCTAAACACAACATATCCTTTTTTCATATTACATTTAGTTTTTCCCAGATTATCGCACGATTAAAAGCCAAAAATCTACCTTTTCGTAATCAAGTGAGACGGTGTGCTATAAAACTTTATTACTTTTTTTTGAATATCTAGTTAGCCACTCTTCCTGTTACATATTAGTTCACTATTGTTTTCCGAGTGCATCAGTCGTGTTGTAGTCTGTTTAAAAATAAAAAAATAATAAACTTAAAAAAACAACATGCAAAGAACGCGAAGTATATTTAAATGTCCTATATTTGGTGATCCTTGTGATATAAAAGAAAACGTTATACTTATGAAGATGAAATAACTATTCTATGAATGGAGGAGACATCAACTTAAATTAGAATTGGAAATTGCAAACAAAAGAGCCCACCATTCCAGAAGTAGCCGCTATATTAACTTCCAAAATATATGGCTACTACAATTGTTGAAGAACACATCTCTTTGCTTCAAGAGCCATTATCCATATACATGTGATATATGTAGTTCCTTAGCCTAGTTCGGCCATAAGAATACAAATTGCAATAAGAAGTTTTCTATCAGATGGCTAGCGGATGTGACGGTTCAAATGTGAATACAGGAAAGTACGGCGGTGTTATAAGAGTGGCTTGGACTTGCACCAGCCAAATCAGCCCGCCGCAATGAAACATTTTACCTCATTTTTTACACATTTGTTACAGTTAGTCCCAATTTAATTACACTTGCCGTTCCCGAGATATTGCGTGCTGGTGTAGGTTTTATTTGAACCTACACCACCACTCTATAACTTCCGATGTAAGTGAGATATTTGGTTAAATCTTAAACCAGAATTTATTACAAATTTATTACAGCTGCACAAAATCAGTTTACAGTTTATTAAATGGTTATTTACAAAATTACAAGCATTTCAAGATTGCCATGTATAATTTGAAAACATCGATTTTTCCTGTAACATAGAATAATTTATTGCACCACACCGCCTAGTGTAATAAACTTTATTTTATTCAAGATGCCTTGAGAGGGCTCGAATAGAGTAGCCTGCACAAGGGGATGTGCACTTTCAACCCGGTCTTGAACTCCAAGCATTAGAAAATTGCACTAGAAACGAAAAATATGAAAAATTCCTGCAACATATAGAATAATTTATTACCCCACACCGCCTAGTGTAATCAACTTAGCACTGGGCAATCAGGCGGTGATCAGATGCATGGAACAGACAAATATCACAACATCAATAGCACTGGAATGTGTACTCAAGCTCAATAAGTGTTCATCTAAAAATGATGTAACACTGACCTGTGTACGAGGACACATAGGGATCGAAGGCAACGAAAATGCGGACTCCCTTGCAAAACAGCGGCCAACCGAAAAGTTGCTTAAACAGAACCATTCTCTTTAATTGGCAAAGGAATGGTAGAACTTTCCAATTTTTATTTTTTTTAATTATTTTTTTTCCGAGGGTAGGTGAAAATCTTCTAAAGACACTATAAGAATAGCAAGCGCGAGATATGTACACCGCGCCGAGCGAGATTAAAAGAAACAATTTATTATTATTTTTTGTTTTATTATGTCCGCTTTATTGGCTTGGTCACTGTGGAAATTAAATAAATTAACTTAATTTACATTAAAGACAACCCGCCGTCCTTAGCGTCGCTGCAGTTATCGGTAATGGAATACGTATTACTGGTCGCTGGCTCCCGCATTGGTTTTTTATATTGATTTGCTGACGCTGCGTAGTCGACTTGACCTATATTCCTAGTGTTGTCATCGATTGGAAAAGTAATCGCTGATCGGTATGCTTGGCTTGCATTTTGTGGTTTGTTGAAATTCGCTGATTTAGCTTTTGGTGTTGTTGCTTTGTTTCGTTTTGGGGGAATGACCGTTGTATCTGGGTATGTTACTCGCGTGCTAATAGTAGTGTCAGATTTTTACTGACTAAAAACACCACCCTTCGAATGTGGCTCCAGGAAATAACCCCAAAATTGGGGATTTATTTCATGGGCTTTTGGGGACTAATTTCATACTTCAAATTAGGGAGTTATTTCAGAGTGAAATAACTCCCTAAATTCAACTATGAAATAAGTCCCCAAAATTTGGGCAAGGAAAGTATAAAAAATGTGTAGTAGGTACAGCTACATAATATATAGTTAAGAATTCGAACAAAATGAACAAGCAATTACAATTATTTTGCGGCCGCGTTCTTCGCGGTGAAATAACACCTCAATTTCAAAAATGAAATAACACCCCAATTTGTTGTTATTTTATTTTTTTTTCTCTTCCTATTCAATATATTGTCTTTTTAGAAATAAATTTACAATCTTTATGTATGTATTTTTAATTAAATAAAGACTTGCATTTTTTTAATAATTGCAACACACCACCCATTCGAATGTTAGATACTGCAACTAAGATATAACTTCTCAAGCATTTTTTCTATCACGAAATAATAATTTTTGACAGCTTACTTTCCAATATGTACATGTACCGCAATTCAGACGCGGTTAATTTTATCTCGCCAAGTTGTTGATAGCTGCAAATTCGTTTTTCAGCACGGGCAGTGGTAATAGGGCATATCGCCATTGCTAGGGCTAGTCTATTGAAACCTACTGAAGGCCTTTTAGCAAACAAAGGTTTATTCCACTAGGCGGGGTGGTGTAATAAATTATTCTATGTTGGAGGAATTTTTCATATTTTTCGTTTTTAGTGCAATTTTCTAATGCTTGTACTTCAAGGCCGGGTTGAAAGTCCACATTACCCTTGTGCAGTCTAGTCTATTCGTACCTTCTCAAGGCATCTTGAGTAAAATAAAGTTTATTACACTAGGCGGTGTGGTGTAATAAATTATTCTATGTTACAGGAAAAATCGATGTTTTCAAATTATACATGGCAATCTTCAAATGCTTGTAATTTTGGAAATAACCATTTAATAAACTGTAAACTGTTTTGGTGCAGCTGTAATAAATTTGTAATAAACTCTGGTTTAAGATTTAACCAAATATCTCATTTCGACGCATTGAAGGAAATGTAGCTGAAGATTTAACTACAGATACACAGTGGGTTGGGATCGATATCCCGCTTTTTATAATCCCGATTCTTAAAAAAGCGGGATTTCAAAAATCGGGATTCAAATACGCTCCCATCCACAGTACTTGCACAAGATTATGTGACCGGCCAACCGCATGTGTTTATATAAACAACTGTTTGTCTGGTGTCCCTCAAGGCAGTCACTTTGGTCCACTCGTGTTCCTGTTATTTATTAACGATCTATGTCCTCTTTTTACATATTCAAAGATTTTGCTATTTGCGGATGACTGTAAGCTGATCTATTCATATAGCAACCCACAAGGTTATATTTTCCTACAGTATGATATTGACCGCATGCAGGAATGGTGTAAGGAGAACTATAGCAGCTTAATCTTCACGAGACGCCAAAATTTAACTGCCCCAATTTATTTCATTAATGAGGAAGCTGTAGAAAGTGTGGATTGCTTTAATGATCTTGTTGTGGTCTTTTACAAAAAGCTCACCTTCAATCTTCATTTGGATTCCATTGTAAGTAAGGCGAGAAGCCGATTGGGACTTATAAAACGTTTCTCAAAGGAATTTAAGGATCCCTTCCCTATGTAACCAAAACTCTATACTGTTCTCTCGTCCAACCTGTTTTGGAATACTGTAGTCCTGTTTGGTGTCCGTCCTACGAATCTGGAATTTCAAGAATTGAAAGTATTCAAAAGCAGATTCTTCTTTTCGCATTACGTGATTTGCCTTGGAACCCCAAAAGTCGTCTTCCATTCCATTTGCTGAATCTTCAAACTTTGGAAAAACGCAGATCTCGACATATGTTCTCAATTCCATAAATATCAATACTAGACCGAGGACAACAAGGAACCCAGTTTTTTTTTATACCAAAGGACATCTCGGTGTAACTATGGGAGTAATGGCCCCATCAATAACCTAACGAGGGATTTTAATAAGTACAATAAAGTGATTGATTTCAATCTCTCTGAATTCAATTTTAAAAGAATATTATATATATGATATTATATATATGATTATATATGATTAACTGTGACATTAGTTTTGTAGTTAAATAAATAAATAAAATAAAAACAGAGATACCTTCGGGAAACTTGTTCACTTTGGCCTCGTTTGTTTTTAAGGTATAGGCGTAGGCGCTATCTTCGTTCTCCGTCAAAAATGAACCAGCATCTTTTCAACATAGTTATGGCTTTCAGATATCTTCCAAAAGAACTTAACGTTATCGATACTTTCATTCAGCGGAATGGTTATTTTGCGCATCATTCTTCTTGTTATGGTAACAGATAACAATTAACACATTGGAGAACTGGCATACCTATCAAAAGCACGTAGTATGCCTCGGTCTTCAAAACCCAGGCTGTTTGAAGTGCCGCTTATTAACTTCAATGCATCAACGTATATCGATTTAATAAATTATCAAGAAAAGCTTTCTGAACCACGGATTATGCAAAATCTGGTGATGAAGGTGAAGTGTTCTTTTTAAGGCTTCCGCGCCATACCCAGGCTATTGAACGAGCTGTAAAGATAAAGACTGAAACTGCCACTTCTTAGTAGACAAAAAAGTCATCACTAGACGCAATAAAGTCGAAAATAGAATCACGGAAGGAAATGCCTAAATTTTAGACAAAAACTTTTATCTATCTATTTACTTTTATATTATTTTCTGCCATACCTATAAGTTAAGTAAAATCTTGTATCAAATTTCAATTTTTGAAGTCGGTGCGGAGGCAGAAGATCTTAACCAAATTAATCGAAAAACTACATTTATTTTTCTTTTAGCATAAGGCACCATTTGCCCACTATTAGAATTCCGAATTAAAAAAAGAAAATTGTCCATACATCGTGCTCCACCCTATTGTACATCGTGAAATCCGCCGTGGAGACTATCTTATCGACAAGTATTTTTAAAAATTGGTAGGTAAATTAGCTGTTGAGCAGTGATAGAGCAAAGCAAATTCGAGTTTAGGTTAGGGTGCAATTATAGCGACACGAAAAATGCAACCGAAAAAAATTTCGTATGCTTATTTTAACCACTTGAACTTAATTGTTGAACTCAATCTTGGTCTTAAAATGTTGCTTAGAAATTATAAAGTTAGTTTATCAAAAAAAAGTAAGTAAATTATTTTCAATTTTTCTAGAAAAAGAATTCATTAATTTTTCTGTACGAAAAAAATGAACGTACAGAAAAATTAATAAATGTTCTTAATTATGGAAAATTTAAGATAATTTGCTTATTTTTTTTTTGATAAACTAACTTCAAAATTCATAACCAACATTTTAAGATCAAGACTGACTTCAATAATTAAGTTTATGTGGTTAAAAAAAGCAAAAGAATTTTTTTTTCGGTTGCATTTTTCGTGTCGGTATAACTGGCCCCTTACAGAAATCAAATTAAAAATAATTGAATAGCATAGGCTTATATTTGAGTACCTATATTTGATAATGTGGAATGAGCAACCTGCGACAGAAAAGTATGTGTATAGAGGAACTGCAAGACATAATTGAATTTTCGGATTCGACATGAGTTTTCTGAAATACAATTGTTATTGAAATTGTTAATAACTTTTATTTATCTCTCAGATTTACTTAATGCTTTCGTTTAAATAAAGCAGCATTTTCATATGTTTTGGATGTTTTGAAAACGGAGCTAAATCCAAACTCGAAGTCATTTTGTCTATCTCCGAAAGTTAAGTTCGACTTTTGATTTTGGCACAGCTGACATAGAATTTAACAAAAATGTTAGCCAGTACACTACTTGCATCTTTTGTTGATGCGGTGTCCTTCTCCTCGCATAAGTCCTCTGTCGCTCCATTTTTTTTTTCTTAAACTTAATTACACTGGGATTAGTAATAGGTATAACTTATAAAATTAAAAAATAGGTACAGTGCGAAAATAATTAGATACGAAAATTCTGCTTAAACTCTGGGCTCTAATCGCGTAAGACGATGATCGTCTGATGACGTCGTTTCGACGATTGTATTTCTTCGTGTAACACTAAAATAGTTGGATCGTCTGGACGACGTCGTTTTGGACGATTGAACTATGCTTCGTATAACTCGTGCAACTGTCAAATTCGACGACTGAACGATTGCGATTGAACGATTGCTATTTTGCAATCGTTTGATCGTTTTTGGTGCATTTTCTCAGTTTGATTCGGCCGAGAGAAATATTAACAAATATTTAAGGGAAACATACACTTATGTTCTCTTTGGAGGGGACTCAATTTTGTCGGAATGGTAAAAAACGCATTTTTAGCAACAAAAAAAAAATGGGGTACAACTTTTTTAGAATTTCAAATGAATTTTGTTTTATAATGGCATGCAGTAATGCAATCAGAAACGAAATGTAGTTATAAAATTGTATTCATTGAATCCTTTTTTACAACTTCAATATTAAGAATACAAATTCTCATGTGATGAGAGCTGTTGAGTAGAGTAAACGTGTTTCTGATACTGGTGACTTTTTATTATTTTTTCTTGATCGAAAACGCACTGAAATCTATATTTTTGTTTTTCTGAAAATTGCAAAAACATACCTCTATTGCTTAAAGTTGTGTTTCGGGTAGTTTTTTTTTTCACAATAAGAAAAAACCAAAAACTGAAAGTGAAACTATTCATTTTTTTTTTCTTTTCTTGTGTCAACTATTTACATCGGTTCTCTTTAGTTACTTGCCTATACAACCACAAAAACACTCACTAATCTATTATCACAGACACTACAATAATATTATATAAATCACAATAAAACTTAACAAGCACACAGTCATGCCTTCTAATCCACCAAAACGGACTGCATCCCGCACAAAGAGCAGTAGCTCTGTATTGGATTCGCCACAAAGCTCTTTTTCTCCCCTTCAAAAACCGTCAAAACAAAACATGGATGACCAAGAGAAAATGTGGACTGTGATGGACGAAAAACTTCGCAAACAAAGTGAGTTTATAGTGTCTCTTTTGTCAAAAAAAGTGGAAGATTCTGAGCAAAAAATAACCGAAGAGCTTGGTCGCGAAATAAAAGACATTAAAAACAGTATTTGTGATATAAACAGTCGAGTTATACAATTAGAATCCGCGCACTCCGATATCAAAACCGATATTATTTCTCTGACCTCCGAAGTAAACAAACTGAAAATGTCACTCTCTAATATTACCACTGAATGCACAAATACTAAATCATTGCTTGCTGATAAAACGATTGAACTATCAAATGTAAACAAACAATTTGATCACTCCGCAAACGAGCTAAGTCAAATAAAGCTTGAATTAAACTTGTACGAAAACCGCATAATCGCGAGTGATGCTTTTTTATTTGGCATTCCGTACTTGCCAAATGAAAATCTTAAATCGATTTTTAATCTTATATGTAACACAATTAATATCAAACCACCAACACTTAACAATATCTACCGTACTCGCCCGAAACCCAACTCACAAAACTCCGCGATAAAAATTAAATTTAACTCGCCATATGACAAAAACTATGTCATCACGTCAATCGCGGGTTATCGAAAAAAAAACCAAAAGCAACTTTGCCTAAACGATGTACACATGGCTATAGACAGTGCCTCAACCTCCGCTGCATCTACCACGATCCATATACGTGAGAGCTTATCCCGGCAAAACAAACTTTTATTCCAACGTGCTCTTCAATTGAAAAAACAAAAACAACTCTTTTCTGTTTATACTGCGCGCGGAGTGGTTTATGTCAAACGTCAAGCCGACGAAACAGCTGTAGTAGTGGATTGCATCGAGGGACTCGAAGACGTTGCCAGATCAGCAGTTTCTGAAGAAAATTAGCTTTTTATATTATTTTTTTTTTTTCCTTTCTTCCTCTCTACATAGTTTTTGTTATTATTCTTTATTTTAAATTGTTTCTTTTTCTTTTCCTTTTTTTTTTATTCCTATATATATATATATTTTTTTTTTCTTGTTGCTGTAATAAAAATGTCTAATAAGCAAGCTTATATGAGTCATAATCGTAATGTAGCATTGCGTTCAATGGTTAGAGTATTGAGCGGTCAGAAAAGTGGTCTACGAGTTTGCCATTTAAACGCGCAAAGTTTGTTACCAAAAATTGACGAGTTCCGTGATTTATTTGTTGGATCGGATGTTGATGTAGTATGTGTTAGTGAAACTTGGTTTACGGACGATTTAAAAGACGAAGCGTGCTGCATGGAGGGTTTTCATCGACCTTTTCGGTCAAACAGAATTAAGCGTATTGGAGGTGGGGTGGCATTATATGTAAAAGATACGATTAAATGCAAACCAAGATATTCATCTGATGCTCACAGTAGTATTGAGTATGTGTTCGTTGACCTGGTGGGCAATGAGGATAGACTACTTGTTGGTGCAGTATATAGGCCAAATAGGTACATCAACCTGTTGCCTCTGTTAACACTTTTAGAGGAAATTTCGCTGTCCTCCCCTAATATTTTATTATGTGGTGACTTAAATTGCAATCTTTTAAATTCCAATCTTCTCACTCAAAGCATGCATACTTTTAATTTGAGACCAGTTAATACTTGCACACCTACTCACTTTTTTAACGGTGGTGCAACACTATTAGATGTATTCTTCGTTAGTGATATGAGTAAAGTGGCTTTGTACGATCAGCTCTCTGCGCCTGCTTTTTCAAAGCACGATCTAATATTTATAACTTTGGAGTTCAGTGTTAGTCACTCCATAAAAAATATCAAATATCGTGATTTCCGAAACATCAATTATGAAGCTTTAGAGGAGCAAACAATTAGTACGAACTGGGATTACACATATTATTTACAGTCTTCAAATGAGCAGTTGCAGTTTATAACTAAAAACATTACCGCCCTTTTTAACTTTCATGTGCCTTTAAAAACGAAGCTCATAAAGCCGTGCAACAAACCGTGGTTTACCCGCAACGTGCGTTTGTTGATGCAGCAACGTGATGATGCTTATAATAGTTGGAAGCGTTACCGGTTAATTGAGCTGAAACGAATATATTGTTCACTTCGCAATAAAGTGGTAGCGGAGATACGTAAGGTGAAGTCTCAAATTTACTCCAACCAGCTTAGTACTTCCTTGAGCGGGCGTCAGATGTGGAATAATTTGCGCAAGTTAGGCATCGGTAAGTCCAGAGTTGACCCTGCTGAAGATATTGATGTCAATACTTTGAACCAACAATTTGTATCTTCACCACCGCTATCATCCGCGATTACTACTGAAGCTTCATTTCCTTTTTCGATTCAGCCCGATGATCCCGGTTTTTGTTTTTGTACTGTGAGTAGTGCTGATGTTGTAGAATGTGTGCTCTCTATAAGGTCAAATTCTATAGGGCTGGATGAAATTCATCCCTCATTTTTAAAAATAATCTTGCCGGTTGTTTTGCCACACATAACCTTTATGTTTAATACAATTTTGACAACCGGTGAGTACCCAGATCTATGGAAGCTGGCTAAGGTTATACCTCTACCAAAAAATGCAAAAGGTAATGAATTCAGGCCTATCTCTATATTGCCCTTTCTGTCAAAAGTATTTGAAAGGGTTATACAAAAACAAATTAGCGCTTATCTTTCGTCGAACAGTATGCTTACTCCGAAACAATCTGGATTTCGTGAAAAGCACAGTTGTATTACGGCCTTGCTAAGTGTTACGGACGATATAAGGCGGGCATTGGATAGAGATAAAGTAACTTTTTTGGTGTTACTTGACTTCTCGAAGGCTTTCGATACAGTCAATCATATTTACCTATGTAAAAAGCTTGTACAGCAATACAACTTTTCAGTTGGCGCTGCCAAACTACTCTATTCTTACTTATCAAATAGAAAGCAAGCAGTTCAAGTTGGTGAGAAGTTATCAGATTTTCTCCAGAATGTCACCGGCGTCCCTCAAGGTTCTATACTTGGTCCCCTTTTGTTTTCCATGTACGTTAATGAAATCCCATCTTTAATCGAAAACTGTACATCTCATATGTATGCGGATGACGTGCAACTATATTTTAGCTGTCCTCTCGGTCTTATCGAGCATGGTGCTTCTTGTGTCAACGAAGACTTACAGAAAATAGTGAATTGGTCCAAATTGAATGGTCTTATTTTAAACCCCAAAAAGTCGAAATGCCTTGTAATATCAAAAAATGCACTGGATCTTTCTTATTTTCCTTCAATTGTCCTAAGCAATGCACCAATACAATATGTTGAAACCGCAAAAAATCTCGGGGTGACTTTTAATCGGCATCTAACTTGGGATAACCATATAAACACACTTGTTGGAAAGGTGTATGGTGTACTGCGCAACTTATGGGTAACTCAGTCGCTTACACCCGTTAAAACGCGTTTATTGCTTGCCAAGACATTAGTAATACCAATATTGATTTACGGGTGTGAAATTTTTTGTAAATGCAACTACATAAGTAAAAGAAAGCTCAATGTCGCGTTTAATAGTACTGTACGATATGTCTTTGGTTTACGTAGATATGATAGGGTATCTGGTTTTGCTAATCGTCTGCTTGGTATGCCGTTTGAAAACTATCTTCAACTTCGTACTGTAACTTTGTTATCCGATTTTTTACTGACACATCAACCTCAATACTGTTTTGAAAGAATAATGATAGCATCCTCGCAGAGGTCTTGTCAATTGATATATCCTCGTTTTTCATGTTTAACATCGGAACGTCAATTTTTTGTCAATGCTGCCCGTCTGTGGAATTCTCTACCGCGTTACATTAAAGAAACACAAAACACAACAAGAATTAAAAAATTATTAAAGCACTATTTTTCAGTTAATATGTAAATACTTATATTCATAATTGTATATTTAAAACTGAAGATATAATAATTAATAATCTTTGAAATTAGAAATTGTTTCAATTTTTTCCCAGCTCTCTCTTTGTAAAAAATTAAAAATGTAAAATTAGCTTAGGACAAATTTATAAGATATTGTATCTTACTGTTCTTAAGCATTCACTTATAAATAAATTTGAATTTGATTTGAATTTGAATTTGATGTTTCATGATGTTTGATTTCCGTAAACATCCTTCCACACTTATGTATGTATATTTTACACGAATGGGTGTCATGGACAGCGCCATCTTGTCTATGGTTTTTCACTTCCACCCAATTCTACAACGGAAAAAAATGTCCATACATTTTCTGCTGTCAGAGTGTGTTTACAGTAGTCTTCAAACTGTTCAAAATGGGAACGATGAACGATTCGATTGAACGATGCTACGAAGATGTTACGCGAAGCAAACTTACAACGACGTCGTTCAGTTTGATCGTTTTGACGATGATCGTTTCATGAATTACGCGATGAGAGCCCAGTTTTCTTGTTCCATTGGATTTCAGAATGAGTCAATCCCCGAGTGAAACCAATGGAATTTTTTCATGAACCAAACTGGAGCAAACACGCATACACCATGAACAAGTTTAAAGAGCCATGTAATACTAAAACCCAACTGCCCCAGAAATTCGGTTTTCTCATTCTCTCCGGTCAGTTTAAGAACCACTGATTGAGAAATGGTTGGAATATTAGATATTCGATTTCGAATGACCGAAGCCATTGCTGCTAGTTGTTTAGAAACTTAAATGTGGAAAATATTTTCTAAGATAACATGTGACAAAAAGATGTCACTGTTGACGGTTCGGAGCAACCGGCGCCTCGTGACATATTCATTTGTTATTGTTTTGTTTGTCATCTTCATTCTAATTATTTGTTTAATATCAAAGCCGACAGACGAAGGAATTAGTATAATCAGTTGTTTTTAAAGGAAGTGTAGGTATCGACAACAAAAAGTAAAGCCAGAGCTAACATTGAAGGTAAGTGTCCCTCACTATCTATTTATGAGAATTGGCATTAGAAACAGAATAATTGTTCCACTTCAGCTTATCACGAATTCAATTATTAACAAACAAACTGCATGTACTTAACAACAATATCAATAACTAAAAGCTGAAATACTTTTGATAGAAATGTAAAATTTAGTTCTATAGAAACAGTTCGTAGTTAAACCGTAGCTGTAAGTGACACAGCAAAAGTTAAACAAGGTTATAGGTATTCTTCCAGGAGAATAGTAATATTTTTGTGTTTAGTTTCTTTTCTCCTTGTTTTCGAATAGCGCCATCGACGTTTATTAGATAATTGCCTTTTCTCTGGTCGCTAGTTTAACTCTATCTACTGTGTAGGTACATACTCAAGTTCTATAAATTGTAGGTACCTATATGCAATACAAATAGTATAACATCACAAGAAGAGAAGTCCCACTTGTAGATTTGTCGAATCACAATCCTAAACAATAAGTAAAATGTCAATGAGAGAGTTAAAAGACGAAGTAAAGAATAAACTCAAAGCTCCATCCGATAATGCGAGTGCGACCGTTGAACCAGCCGCCGCGGTTGATACCTTAACTTCCAGACACTTTCCAACACCAATGTGGGAACGTTTTTACAACCTTGAATGTGAACTTAATAACGAACTAGCTTCAATTGAACCAACAAGCATCACTCATGTTTACAACCCAATCATATACGCATCAGAGGTACATTGTGCGTATTTGCGAAAATTCCTTAATGGTCCTAAGAAGTTGATGTTTGTAGGAATGAATCCCGGCCCGAATGGTATGGCGCAAAATGGGGTACAATATTACTTTTTTTTTGGAAAAATGAAACAAATTGAAATTCGCAATTTAAAATCCTTTCTCATGTTCAATTGCAGGTACCCTTTGGTAACACAAACACTGTGAGGAATTTAATGAAGCTAGAGGGTCAAATAGAGCAACCACCATCAACTCATCCGAAACGTTCTGTAACAGGTCTATCGTGCACTACGGAGGAACCTAGTGGCGTTCGTATCTGGACTTTATTTGAAGAGTTAGCTGGCAGTTTGGATATATTTAGCCAACAGTGCTTTATGCATAATTTTTGTCCTCTCGCGTTCTTTGATTCTGCTGGCAAGAACATTACACCCTCAGAATTGAAGGTAAGCTGAATGCTGAATGAATGAATAAATGCATTTAAAACAAACATTTTCCCTCTCTTTGCAGGGTGATACTAAAGCTGAAGTACGAAACATCTGTCTCAAATACCTCGACAAGGAGATTCAATTAATACAGCCTGAAGTTGTTGTATCCATCGGTAGTTACGTAGGTGACTGTGTGAAGAGGCTCAAGAAGCAGCAAAATTACTCTGGGTCAGATATACAATTTTTACAGCTGGCCCATCCTAGTCCTCGCAGTGTCAACAACACCAATTGGTCGGAAAAAGCGAAACTATTCCTTGAAGACAATAACCTCATACATTATCTGCGAAACGAAAATTAGATTTCATATTTGGCTTACTACAGTTCATAGAGTGTTATATTTTACAACTAATCATTGTATGTTAAGCATTTTAAGTATCTTAAATCAAATAGAATGGATTCATTTATGGAAGAAGCTTTTGTGGAAGCTCGCAAAGCCCTGGCAATAGGTGAAGTACCTGTTGGCTGTGTTTTTGTCTACAATGGAGAAATTGTAGCGAGAGGCAGTAATGATGTGAATGCTACCAAAAACGCAACGAGACACGCCGAGCTAATGTGTATTGATAGGCTTTTAGAGTACTGCACGCAACATGACTTTAACTACCAAGATGTCCTGCCAAAAGTGTTGGTCTTTGTTACTGTTGAACCCTGCATTATGTGTGCATCGTTGCTCTATGACGCCAATGTACAGGAAATTATCTACGGCTGCTCCAATGATCGGTTCGGTGGCACCACTTTAATCAATTTCGAAGATATAATGAAAAATAAGATACCTATCAAAGCTGGCTTGCGAGGAGACGAAGCGATGGAATTACTGAAAACGTTTTATAAAGGAGAAAATCCATCAGCTCCTGTTCCGAAGACCAAGAACTGATATTTTGCATTTAATCCGTTCGTTTGTACATTTTTTACGATAAATTAATGTAGTTTAAAATTAATAAATGTATGTTAACTTAAGCTTAATAGTAGTTGTCGCAACAGAGCCGTATAGGACCTTAGGCTAATCTTATCGGAACTACCTGTTTTTGTATGCCGAATTCGAATGGCTTTATTCAGCTTTCTCATACTCAAGTGGAAAAAACACGGATTTTCGGGGTTAATTCTATCCGTTGTGATGTTCTGTCTAATGCGCCGATGGAGTGTTCACTTTTGTGGACAGCACATTTATATTGTTTTGCTTTCAACTGGTCATTTTTACGGCTTCGAGATCTCCAATATCATCCTGCACAAAAATAAAAATTTGCTGGGATGCCAAAACTAGACATGGCTGCGTACAGACAACCGAAAATCAATGAATAGATGGTTGGTCGTTGGTGTGGATTTGGGATTGGTGGGTCTTTTTTAAGATGTGTCCGAGTTAATTGTTGACTAGTTTGGCCTGGAAGCCCACTGATAATGATCAGATTTCTAAAGATTTACTTTAGGCGTTCGATTCTACATACGATTCTATTCGAAAGTTGTTCCGATTCTACTTCCAAAGAAACTGTTCTATTTAAAAGTAGAATCGGATCAACTTTCGAATAGAATCGAAAGTAGAATCGAATTACATAGTTGGCCCCCAGAATGGCGGGATGCCGCCCTGTGTGATGCTGCAGCGCTCTAGAATTATTGTCAAAGACGTTCTGTACTTGCACCGGAAAGTTGTCATCAGGTCAGGGTTACCAGTAAAAGGCAGGGGGTCCGTAAACAAAACCATCAAGAAAAATTTTATTAAATAATAAATATTTTACCGTGAGCTTTAAATATGTTCTGAATAAGTCGCTTGATTGCGATGAAATAAAAACAAAATTCTGCTGCATGTCTACTTCAATGTTTTTCTGAAAAATCCATAAGAATTAGGTGAGTAGATTTATCGACAAACCCACATACAAAGAGACAAACTTTACAATACGTATTAAATGTATAGCGTAGAACACATCCATAGGCTCAACAACTTAAGAAATAACGAAATGCAAGACGGGTAATATTTTTACATCGTTTCCTTTATTGCATACATATATATGGCATTTTATTTGTTAACTTAAAATAAATATCATCATAAAGTCTAAATCTATTCGAATACATTAAATAAGTCTTATCTTAACGTACACTTTAAAGTTGAGACGATCCTCTCTTATCCTATTAACGATTAAGGGGAGAAGTGCTTTTTATCCAAACTTATGTTGTATACTCATTTTATTTCTATTTAATCCGTCACCTTGTGCAGCCCAAACTCAACCCAACTTACATAGTAATGTTTATGTATTCTGCATTAGAATACGTATTAATTATATCTAAACCGAAATGGGTCAGAAGCATAATGCACCTTGTGTGGCATTAGATGCTGCCATCGCAAGTGGCATCCCATTAAGTTGGCCAAATATAGTTCACGATAGCAGCAACTGAATGCAGAGATGATTCCTAGATATTTATTGCAGATATACGAGTGCTCGTCTGCTCGTGCCTAAACTAATTACGAAACTAAATGCAAGTATTATATCCGAAGGCTTCGTCGACGGTTGCCAATATTTATCCATTCGATTGGAATTGCACTGCTAACGTCGTAACGCGGCGGTTGGCAATTAAATAATTTTTGTGTACGTTCGCATCGTCGGCTGACGGACCAATATGCGAATCCTTGAGGGCAGCGATAAATTTGCCCTTCCATTCGGTTTGTTTCCATGGAGTTACCGCATTTGATGAACATAGAGCCGCAATCATCATCGTTGAGCGCGTAGTGTCCTTCGCCAGGGCAGAGTGGTTTTAATGCCTTCACATGGATCTGGCGGTGAGAAAGAGAAACAAACAATGAGAGAGAAAGAAATGTGGTAGATGGTTTTATTTTTATTGTTATTGTAGGCAATATGCATAGGAATTCATTCAAGTGTTTGCAGTCATTGTGGGGACTGGGGAGCCGTTAATTGTCTTCGACAGAAATGAGCGATTATGATTTACGGATGGAAGTGGTGTGTAAAGAAGAGAGGTACGTGCGATGAGAGAGATATATTATGTGTATGATTCAATTTTTAATAGATTTAGGAGACCATTGATTTTGTGTATAGCTTCAGATTAGACATAGAATCTGCGTTTGCGGATTCATATCCTTCAGGGTTTGGATGCAGATTTGTGATTTGGGAAGGACCAAGGCAAGAAATCTTAAGACTCCTCCCTTAAGCTCTCACCAGGTCATAATCCTCTGCAGTGCCGAATTTCCTCACACGTCACACCTCCACAGACAGCCCAAGGAATGACCGTTCTGATTCGATCTTATCGAAAAGACGTACGATAAGTTCCCGAAGTACGAGGTCAATAGGCGAATTTCTGTGAACTTTTATATCAGCAAGTACCTAAGGCAGAATTTTAGGACAGAGCAACAAGAATTCTACGTCCTACTTGGCATTTCCGAGATTCACACAAGTGGATTTAACTTGGCAGTAGCAGCAAACTAACAGTCGAGTTACACAACATTCTAAAGCATTTTATACCATTCAAGCACAAATGTGCTTTAAAATTCATAAGCAACATTTTAAGATTAAGTTCAATATATTCCCATTGCGGCGAATCCTGGAAGCCACTCAAGAATTTTAGGTCGATGTTCACCACCTCTCAATCTATTTTAAGGCCGGGTTTAGAATTTTTAGAAACGAGGTATACTGTTTTTGGCATCCTCACAAAACCCGCCCGTCTGTGCAGGTTGACGATGGAGAACTCTCTATGCTCCGTCAAGGTTGGTACCGACCTCACAGAAGTTTTCGATATCACCAAAGGATTGCCACAATTTAATTCAAGTCTGTGCATACGCTGACGAAACAGAGATTATTGGCGGAACGTATTGAGCTGTCACTGGTGCGCTTGCTAGTAATATTGGGGACGTTCAAGTATCTAGTTTAGTAAGCCTGACAACTGACTGACTTGATATATCTTAGTTTTGATTGGCCTAGACCGGTCTCATGGGCAGCTGTGCAGTTGACGTTTATGGAGGGATAGCCGACGAATCTAGTAAAGAAATTTGTGACTGAATACTAAAGCTAAGATTAGACTGTATGCCAATTAAGCATATGAATGGCAACAGGCAAATGACCAGATTAGCTGTCAAATGACCAAAATGCTAGGATTATCAAAACTGTATATCAGACTATATAACCAAAATTACCAATATGGTCATATTTGACTTAATGGTCATTTAAGGCATTTGTTGTTTATAACCAAATGTTGTAGTAGGGTAATACTGTAAAGAAAAACAAAGCAAAAAAGGGATCCGATGTGTACGACTTGTGACATCGTAAAGTCCGGGTCGGATCTCGACAGCCGAAATCAATTTGCGGATGAGATGGTCTGACCATTTGCCTTTAATCGCTTTGTCGGTCTCTTTCTCACCCTTTCAGCTATTGCTTCCTCCATAATCCTGGCATCGCTAGCCGCTTCGATTGAGCTCCCCAAAAACATATAGATGTGTGTATCACAAAACGAAAAGGAAACACACAAAAAGAACTTAAAATGGTAAAATAAGAAACAAAATAAATGCACCAAGTAAAATTTATTCAACCCATGAAAATACATAACGAATATGAACAAAAATACATATAACTATATCACAAACCAAATACCTAGATAGCAAAAAATTTCTTCACAAACAAAATTTCACAACACAAGGAAAAAAGTATAAATAACCACAATTACTAGAAAAGGACAAGACCACAAAATAAACTTAAACAAATTACAAAGAACAGACAATTAAATAATTTCCAAAAATTATAGATCACAGATTCAGTAATCTACCAAAAAAAACGAATGAAAATAAAAATTAATCCCAATTGCACAAACTCTCTATCACCGATGACAACAAAAAAAATTGTTGTTCATCAAAAATGCCAGAAATGCCACAACGAAATTTCAATAAAGTGCATATGGGCATATGGGCTTTATGCTGACATTCGTGCTTATTGTCCCATTACACTATATGCTATTTTGGCATTTTTATCTGTTAAAATCAGTCTGGTCATATGTGGCATTTAGGTCATTAGGGCATATGGGATATGCCCATTACACTGTATGACCATATTTTGACAGAAGAACCGTCAGAAATTGGCATTTTATGACCACTTGGCATACCGTCTAATCTTACCTTAAGTTGACAGTTGGCATATGTGGCTGATGGAGGAAAGTGACGTCCCCGATCAATCTAATCTAGTTCAGGTTACATCTAGCCCAGAAAGACCAATCTAGTCGACTTATGCGAATAAGATTTTGAGTGTGCCCATTGAAGCTAGAGCGGCAAAAATGGAACTGACAGTTAATGAGGCAAACACCAAATACCTGCTGTCAACAAAAAGGGACACACAACATCGACGTTTTGGACAAAACGCCACTTTGAGGCAGTCAAGGACTACCTGACTAAAACATCTCGTCAGAAATTAAACGAAGGATAACTCTTGCCAACCGCTGTTTCTTTGGGTAACCCTACACGAGAAATAGGATCTTTATATTCTCAGTCCTGCTGTGCGGCGCTGAGGCATGGACTTTATAGCAAACGGATACGGATATTATTGGTCGTTTCGAGCGTAAAATATGTAGGTACTTCGTAACAAATTCGGCCCTGTTTGCATAGCAGGGATTTGAAGAAGTAGATTCAACAACAAGCTGTACGAGGGGAGGGGGACTACGCAGTCACAACTCACAACCTCAATCAACTTGGAGTGCCCAACTGGAGGCAGCTAGCTAAGGACCGGGCTAGTTGGAGACGGAAAGACATATTGATTTAGGTCAGGGTTTGCTCCGAACTGTAGCGCCTTCTAAGTAAATAAGTAGAGATATCTAAGCGAGGATCATCGCCTTCTGAGAAGTACCTACGAAAAATTAAAAACTACTGGTAACGAATACTTGCTTATGAAGGACTAGCTGACCCGTGCTCGCCGTTCTTCACCCGCCTGTTACTTTTAAGACAAGACGTATTTTCATCGAACTGCATCGAACAGTTTGCAATGTATGTGTTAGTGCGATGCGCGCCACCCATCATCCCCAAGCAGAACAACGATCAAGAACAACGGTTGCTAATCATTTTCGATTAAATAAATTAAGTTTTTTAAAGTTTGATTTTCGGTTGTAGCTCAGCTTCTAGAAGACACAGAAAGCTGATTGATGGTTTAAAATAATTATGGGAGTGTTGGCTTTCTTAAGTATTTGCTTTTTTTGCATTAATTAAGAATTGACAGAGTAATGGCTAGCTAAAGGCAGTAAAGTCGGAAAAAAACGCTGCCAAAAAATAAGCGAGGTAATAAAAGGAATAGCCTATGTCCTTCTCAGAATCTTAACATATTTCAAAAAAAGTTTCATCGAAATCTGTGCAGTAGTTTTCACGCCAACCGCGAACATAGAAAACGGCTACAGTTTTATTATATGTAATAGATAGATGAGGATCTCCTTTGTAGTATCGATGTTAGTATAATTAGCATGTTGAGAAAACCAGAGCTCAATAGAAGTTGATTTGAAATTTAAGACTTACCATATCCCTCTGCTTCACCTCCTCCTCGTAGAATGACGTTCTGACCGTTGAACTCTGGCACTGAGTATCCGACTGCGATGGCACATCACACAGATTCCTTTCTTCATCATATACAGTTCCATTTGGACATTTGAACATCACTATACTGAGGTCATAGCTGTCCGGTTTGTTTGTACATTGGTAGAACATGTCACAGCTCTTGGGGTGTTTCCTGAAGCCAGTTGGACAGACAAACAAATCTTGATTTGGGCTTTTCGGTGGGCAGGGCGAGCTTTCGTTATTACTTGACGTGGGCGGCCTGGTTGGCGTTACTTCTGTGGGATATTGGGTGGATTCAGTGGTCTGGGTTGGATACGATGTGGTACCGGTGGTTGGTGCGTCTGTTGTTGGATAAGGGCTGCTTGGCTCCTCTGCGGATTAGTTGGTGGCAGATATAAGTCGGTATAAGCTAGTGGAATTTGAGATCAATTTACCTGTGGTTGTTGTGCTGTATGGATAATCGGTTGTCGTTGTTGGATACTGCGTGGTACTGTCAGTTGGCTCTACAGTCGTTGATCCACCACTTCCCGACGAGCACTGATCAGACACTTGACTTGCATGATTGCAAGTCTCGACTGATGTATCCCAGGCGGTTCCATTGGGACATCGGAAGCTGTATATGGTATACTTACCATCCTTAGCCGCGTCGACGCATCTATAGTACCTCGAACAGTCTTCCGGATCGGGGAAGAATCCTTCTTGTGTACATTCGTGGTTCGGTGGCAGAGTTGTCGTACTTTCAGTTGGATATTGTGTTGTCTCTGTACTGGTGGTAGGATATGTTGTTGACGAAGATTCACCTACTTCGGTAGAAGTTGCCGGATAGGCGGTTGTTGTTGTGTATCCTGCTGTCGTAGACGGGGGATAACTAGTCGTAGTTGTTCCATAGTCGCTTGTTGTTGAATACGTGTTCGTTGTTGTTGGATATCCTGTCGTACTCGTAGTTGTTTGGCCGGCGCATCTATCAACGTTTCCTTCAAAGTCACAGGTTTGTTTCTCTTCACTCCAGCCAGTGGCGTCACCACATGTAAACTCGTGGCGGATAAAACCATTTTTGCCGTCACTAACGCATCGATAGAATTTCCTACAGTCATCGGGGTTGGCCATGAAACCGTCTCCGGTGCATTTAGTGCCTGGCGGCAGATTGGGAATAGGCTCCTCTTTGCCTGTCGATGGCGAGACTGTTGTGTCAGTTGTAGTTGGTTCTATAGTCGTTGTTGTTGGTGTATTTGTGGTTGTGGAATAAACTGAAGTTGTCGTTGTTGGCTGCTGCGTTGTTGTGGATGGAGAAGTTGTGGTTGTGGTCGGATAAGTTGTAGTTGTGGTTGAATAAGTTGTAGTTGTAGTTGGATATGTCGTGGTTGGTGGAGGTGTTGTTGTTGTGGGATAAGCTGTGGTTGGTGGGGGTGTTGTAGTTGAGGTCGGATAAGATGTAGTTGTTGTCGGATACGTTGTAGTTGTTGTCGGATAAGATGTAGTTGTTGTCGGATACGTTGTAGTTGTTGTCGGATAAGATGTGGGTGTGGTCTGGTAGCCAGTTGTTGTTGTTGGGTAATTCGTTGTGGTCTGATAACTAGTCGTCGTTGTAGGATATTGAGTTGTTGTTGTTTGATATCCAGTGGTTGTTGTCTCCTGTGGATACGACGAAGTGGTAGTCGAGCTAGTGTTACATTTAGGATTTTCTACGGCCTCAGGATAATTGCATGTCTGAATACTGTCATCCCAAACGGTTCCGTTACCACAAGAGAATTCATACTTATGGAATCCACCTTTTCCATTAGCAACGCATCTGTAAAACTTCTTACAGTCCTCCGGATCACCCATGTACCCTTCTTGGCTACATTTTTCACCAGGCGATGGCTTTGATGTTACGGTTGTGGGATAACCGGTTGTGGTAGAAGGTTGATAAGTTGTTGTTTCTGGGTTCTTTTCGGATTCAGTCGTTGGGCGGTGTGTTGTTGTTGTTGTGTAGCCTTGGGTTGTTGTGTAGCCCTGTGTTGTTGTGTAGCCTTGCGTCGTCGTATAGATTTGTGTTGTTGTCTTTTCTGTAGTTGGTGGTTCTGTTTTTGTAGTTGGATAAGTTGTGGTCGTGGGTGCATATGTCGTCGTTGTGGGACTTTGCGTGGTTGGATATGCAGTAGTTGTTGGGGCTTTTGTTGTTGTGGTTGGATATGTCGTCGTTGTAGGCTTTTGTGTGGTTGGATATGCAGTAGTTGTTGGGGCTTGTGTGGTTGTGGTTGGGTATGAGGTAGTTGTTGGCCGCTGTGGGGTTGTGGTTGGATATTTCGTTGTTGTTGGCTTCTGTGTGGTTATTGTAGGCTTTGTGGCTGTCTGTTGACCAGCACCCGAGCCACACGTACTACTTTGGTGGTTACAAGTTTGAACATCATCATCCCAGACGGTTCCATCGCCACATTTGAATTCGTACTGAGCAAAGCCACCCTTTCCATTGCTCACGCATCTATAAAACTTTGCACAGTCATTTGGATCGCCTGTAAATCCTTCCTTTTTACAAATTGCATTAGCTGCTGGTGTTGAAGTAGGTTGGTTAGGTGATGATGTCGTGGATGGTTTTTGCGATGTTGTGGTTGGCTTCTTGGTTGTTGTTTGTGGCTTTTGAGTTGTAGTCTGCTCTGTAGCTTGGGCAGTGGTCAGATACCCACCGGTAGCTGAACTCGGAGTGGTCGACGAACTTGGTTTACTGGTAGTTGGCTGACTTCCACTTTGCCCGCCTGAGCCTGTTGTTTGGGATTCCGATGATGGTGACGGCGTTGAATGACCACATTTTCCAGTACTAACTGCCCATGGGTAGTTGCAGCTTTCCAGCGAAGCATCCCAAACTGTTCCCTTACCACAATCAAACTCGTAGCGCTGATAACCTCCTTTGTCGTTGCTGACACAACGGTAGAATTTTTCACAATTCGATTCGTGCTCCATGAAACCTTCCCGCTCGCAGATACCATTCTGGCCAGCAGGTGGTCCAACAGTGGTGCTTGTCGCTGGTGTTCCTATTGGCGAGGAAGTCGATCCTGTAAGTGGAAAAAGAGCACGTATTAATATCACAATAATAACACTACTAAAAGGGACTGGGAGGCTAGCCATATAAATTGACAGTGTTAAGTTTACCTGTTCCCGTGTTCTGATTGCTTGATCCTTGATTACTGCTGGAGCCCTGATTGCTGCTCGATGACTGATTATTATTTGAACTTCCACTGGAACTTGACCCTTGATTGCTGCTTGATGACTGATTGCTGCCAGACGAATGGTTGCTTCCCGATGACGACTGGTTGTTAGAACTTTGGCCTGCGCCTGATGATTGATTACTGCCAGACGACTGGCTGTTTGAGCCTTGATTGCTGGCCGATGACTGGTTGCTGCCACTTGATCCCTGGTTACTACTTGATGACGAACTCTGGTTGCTGCCTGATGACTGGTTGTTGTTTGAGCTTTGATTACTGCCACTTGATCCCTGGTTACCGCTAGATGAGGAACTCTGGTTGCTGCCTGACGACTGATTGTTGCTTGAGCCTTGATTGCTGCTCGATGACTGGTTGCTCCCTGACGACTGGTTGTTATTTGAGCCTTGATTGTTGCTCGACGACTGGTTGTTATTAGAACTGCTACTCGATGACTGGCTGCCGCCATTTGATCCCTGGTTACCGCTTGATGAGGAACTCTGGTTGCTGCCTGATGAGCTAGAGGTGGACGTTCCACACTTCCCACCTACGGCCCATATGTGGTTGCAGGCGCCTGCCGACTCATCCCATACAGTGCCCTTGCCGCAGCTGAACGAGTATTTCTCGAAACCACCCTTGTCGTTGCTGACGCATCGATAGAACTTCTCACAATCAGCCTCATCTCCAACGAATCCTTCTTTTGTGCATTTGCCACCAGATCCCAATGAACCTTGCTGTTGCTGTTGGTTGTTCGACGAGCTATTGCTGGAGGAGCTCTGATTGTTATTCGATGACGATCCTGAACTCTGACTGGCACCACTGGATTGATTGTTGCTTCCCGACTGATTGCTCGAGGAGCTCTGGTTGTTGTTCGACGATGACTGATTATTGGAAGAAGAAGACCCTTGACTGCCGCTCTGATTGCTTGACGATGAAGAGTTTTGGTTATTGCTAGAGGAAGAACTTTGGGATCCTTGATTGCTAGATGAACTCGATGACTGATTGTTGCTGGATCCCTGTGATCCACTGGAAGATTGGTTGTTATTCGATGACTGGTTATTGCTGGTCGATGATTGATTACTGCCGGAAGATCCACTCGATGCGGCAGAAGCTGCACACTTTTTGGACTGCTCTTCCGATGGGTAGTTGCATCCACTTATGTCTGCATCCCAAACAGTGCCTGGTCCACAGGTGAACGGGATCTTATCGTAACCACCCATGCCATTGCTTACACATCTGTAGAACTTTGTGCAATCAAACTTGTCGGCAAGGAAGGTGGTTTCGCTTTCACAGTTGCCAACTGGCTCACCGATGGTTGGAGCGGAACCCTGCGAGTTTGAGGACTCTTGCCCACCTGAGCTCTGATTGTTGCTGCCTGATTGGTTGTTGTTGGATCCTTGGTTATTTGAGGAATTACTCGACTGATTGCCCGATGAAGTCTGACTAGAGCCCGACTGGTTTTGGGATGAACTTGAAGATCCTTGCTGAGAGGAGCTCTGACTACTTTCGGATGATTGTTGGTTATTACTGGAGCTCGATGAGCTTTCAGTACTACTGGATCCCGATTGACTAGTGCTGCTGCCCTGGTTGGAACTCGATGAGTTTTGGCTGCTGCTGCTGGAAGACTGCTCATTACTGCTACTGCTTTGGCTGGAACTCGATGAGCTTTCAGTGCTACTGGATGATTGCTGAATACTGCTTTGGCTGGAGCTTGATGAGCTTTGAGTGCTACTCTGTACCCACTGACTGCTGGAGGATTGTTGGTTATTGCTTTGGGAAGAACTGGATGAGCTTTCGGTGCTGCTGGAGGCATGACTTCCGGAAGATTGCTGACTACCACTACTTTGGCTGGAGCTTGAGGAACTTTCGTTGTTATTATTTTCCGCAGATTCACCACCTGAACCAGATGAACTTCCCGATCCGGCACATTTTTCACTTTGCTCCGAGGTAGGATAATTGCAAGCGATAGCTTCGGCATCCCATACGGTGCCAGGAGCGCAGTTGAATGGAATCTTATTATAGCCGCCACTACCATTCTCAACACATCTGTAGAACTTGGCGCAGTTATGCTGATCTGCTAAATAATCGTTATTCGAAGTGCATTCGGCCGTTGAAGTGGATGACTCGTTGTTGGAGCTTTGGTTGTTGCTGTTGCTTGATGAGGACTCATTGTTAGAGCTCTGATTGTTGCTGCTGTTTGATGAGGAGTCGTTGTTGGAGCTCTGATTGCTGTTGTTGGACGATGACGCCTCATTGTTAGAGCTCTGGTTGTTTTCAGCGTTCGATGATGATTCTGACTGATTCTGATTGTCGGTGTTGGATGTACTCTGGTCGTATCCACCGCTTGACGAACTTGATTGATTGTTGGAGCTAGACGCATTGTCATTGTTTGCTGCAGTTTGGCTTCCACTGGAAGCGTTCTGATTGTTTGATTCTGACGAACTTTGATTGCTGCCAGAATTTGACTGATTGCTTGACGAACTTGATTGATTACTCGAGGCAGACGAGCTCTGATTGCTGGAAGACTCCGATTGACTGCTGGAGATTTCACTGCTTGATTCATTGTGGCTCTCACTAGCCGATGAGGAGTGATTACTCGATGATGACTGACTTGAACTTGCCTGGCTACTGCTGGTAGACGATGCCTCACTACTAGTTGACGATTGATGACTGCTACTTGATGAACTCTGATTCGATGAGGACGAAGACGACACACTACTTTGAGTGGAACTAGCTTGCGTCGAAGACGATGACGAATACCTATTTTCATTGGTTTGCTGTTGTGATGCTGCAGCCGATTGACTGTAGCTTGAATCACGGATTTTATTAAGTTTCTCTTCACTCAATCTCCGGCAGCCGCCAGCAGCGATCACCTCATCCACATGATTGCAGGATTGAAGTGATTCATCCCATGCTGTTCCTTCGGCGCAACGAAATCCTATCTTGTTGTAGCTGCGTCCGTTCGATATGCACCTATAGAAGACGCTACAGTCGTCTGGATCTGTCAAAAACCCATCATCCTCACAAGGCAGTGGATCGGGCGATCCATCGGCAAGTGCCCGCGACGATGATGTTGACATTGAAATGACCGAGACACCATTGAAACCGACACCCAGAGTTCGCAGTGGTGAGCCCATAGTCATTATGTCATCCTCATTGCCAATTTCGTTCATGTACTGCATGCACTCGCTGCGTCCAGCTATCATTGGTGGAACGCAAATTTTTAACACTCGAGAGAATATCGTGCCGTCCTTGCATTTGAACACGTACGGTTTGATGTAGCGCTCCGCGGGCTGGTGGTTGTTCGGTTTCTCCTCACATCTGTAGTAAAGCCGACAGTCGAAGTCGTCGGCAAATAATCCTTCTGTGGGACAGTTGAAAAGCACTTCATCTGGAAGTAAAAAGAAGAAATATTTATTTATATGGCGGTTGATTTCAAGATTATGTAAATGGGATCAAATTTACTACAAAGCGAGCATTTGGTTGAGTGGAGTTCCTATCGGTGGCACAATATTTTTAGTTGACAATACGTGATGAAGTTTCAGAGGTAGGTAATCAATTACAAAGTTGAAATTTGCAGAGCGGCATCTAAAGGGTTTTCCATAATTCACGCAAAATTTAAAGGTTGCGCTATTTAATATTCAGTAAGAGTTCGGGGCTAGTAAAAATGTAGCACTATATACTATATATAAATATTATTTGTTGAGCAATATTTCAAAAACAAGGACAGTTTTCAAGCTACAGTCCGCAATTTTCGTAAAAATTATGACCGTCTTAGTGATTTAAAACCATCAGCTTCGAAGATAATAATTGAAAAATTCAGGGAGACTGGATCATTGAATTGTTAAGTAATAAATGTCTGTTTGGTGCGGATTTTGGGCTGAAGGCATTATCGGACCGAGCTTATTTTAATTAATAATTTAACAATTAAAATTTAAATTGTTGATTTTACAACACATTTTTAATATTTAATACAATATTGTTAGACACTACAGTAGTACTCGATCACGGATGCGGTAGTGGTAATTCAACCCCAGATCTTGCGTTGGGACTTATTGTCAAAGGTTTATGCAAACAAGCCCACGATGACCACCAACGCATTGGACATGAAAAACATTGAATTGAATTGAATTGAAATTTTGACCCGTACATGAATACTTTATCCGCTTTGGCTCAGTAATGAAAAGAGTTATACATTTTGAGCCGGACGAGAAGCATTTCCGTTTTTACCCTGGAATAAAAAAAAATATTTTAGACAGGCATGAACAAAATTCAAAACTTTGATCTGGACATAAAATATTTTTTTATTTTGGGCAGGACATAAAACACTTCAAACTTCGACCAGGATATGAAGAATTCACCGTTCTGAACAGAAATCGAAGAAATTCTAAATTTTACATGGACATGAACCTCTAAATTTTGACTTGGTAAAGTTTATACAAACTAACCCGGATATAAAAAATTTAATTTTGACCAGGACACAAACAAAATAGGTACAAAATTTCGTCTCGGACATGATTCCGAAATTTAGAGCCGGAGAAAATGGCCAAAAGACCTTATAATCTAACATTTCCCATGATGGGTACCGAATCCTCGACTAGGTAGATGAAGAATTGCAGTACACGCTCCAGTCATTGTAGACAACTGAGCTCCGCAAACTCTGTCAATCTGCATTTGAGCGGTTCGTTTCGTAAAGCCATCTTTTATTATTTTTAATATTACCTACTTCTGACACAGACAACGGCATACGTCTCAATATTTGCAATAACATTTAAACAACATGCCCATTCACAGCGACAACGAGTCAATAAATTACAAACTTGACCATGACCACTGCGTTGCGTCCACTCATGAAAAATGATACCCATTAGTAAACACTTGTCTACGTATACGTCACAGCCTAATCCGAAGCGCCAGTCACGGCACGCCTACCAGCGGGACGCAGTAAAATGATTTATGTGACGTTGATATCATGTTCAATAAAGTCAATTGTGGTAGTAATAGTAACGTTACGACGAGTCATCAAAAACTGGTCCCAACTAACACGCATGGACACGGATTGATGTATCGCAATAGCAACCGCATGTGTTTGTAAACCATCAAGCTGGATTAGCCGCAAATTGACATTTGAAGTTGAATTATCTTTAAGTATTTTTAGATATCCTTCGGCAGCGTCCAAAAAACCCCATAAATATCGCCCATAAGTAGGAGATCGTTGCCATTCACGCAAAACATAAGTTTGAATGCTAATAGTGATGGACAAACACAGCAGGAGAAGCCGCACACCCTGCACTACCATCCATACGATAAATAGATGCAGCCATGCCATATCGCAGATTGAAACAAACAGCGTCAAAGTAGCATAAAACCTATATAATGATAGAGAGCAATGGATACTTGTGCGTTCATCTCTTTGGCAAGGTATCCCTTTCTGTACGAGAAATTAACTTTTAATTTTATGCTATCTAAACGTTTCATCTGAAGTCAGGGGAAACAGGTTGCTGCCGCCGGCCGACGCGCTGTAGCAACCCTAGATGACACCCAAAGGATGCGCCTTTCGTTCCGCGGTCGCAGTATGAAGACGCTCATTTTTGTGCGCCAGAATATAACATGGAATTACAAATGAATGTTGCATTATGATTGCATGGCTGTGCGTTGTCAAGATGTCTTCGGTACTCAAGGTGAAGGTCATAATCAAGTGCAATTTGTTATCGTTCCCTGGATGCTGGCAATGCACCCCGCAATAGGCGAATGCGAAAACCTAATTATGGAAGCTACGACTCTGAAAATGGGGATAGGTACCTACTGAACTGTTGTGAGACGTCATATAGTCAAGTCAAGTTAACTGAAGTGGTAGCATCTATCCGTCACATTGAGGACGTTGAAAGTGATGCGAAGCCTGTAAAGTGTATAGGTGCGGCGCAGCGGGACCAATTGATGCCAATTTAAATTATTGTTATGTTGTGCCGCTCTATGATGAGATAGCTGGATGCACCGCCCTCATGTCAAGTTAGCAGTAATGCTGCTGAGTATTCTTTCATTTGATTTGCGAGCGTAGTGAGGGGTTTCAACTAGACAGTCATTATCGTTGAGAATTTGTAAATAGATTTATCAGATTCAGTAGGCGAAATTTCTGAAATTTGATAGCTTGGCGCAGAATACTGTGGGGGAGACACGGACTACGGTTTCCTGATCTACGGGATCCTTAAGAGAGGATCAGACTCACACGAAATGAAGTAAATCATATAACATGGACGTTTGCCATGTTGCAGGATAGGGCGATACAAAATTCAATCTGAAATGAAAACTTAACTTAATGAGGGGGTCAGCAGGGGCGTCTTATCACTTTTTCTTTATTTCTTGATTGTGAACTCCCGCATAGCTATACTTGAGGATGTTTAGGCATTCTTCGATCATCGAGAACTCCGAGAACACGTATTTAGTTTTACTAGATTTGTTTTACCTCTAACCTTTTCCAGAGCGGACATCAAAGTGCATAATGGAGTTAATTGTTTGAGAGTGTTCTTTGATGGCATAACCTACTTGGATATATAACGTGAAAGTTCCGAAAGTCCGAACGGGTGTTATGGTAGTGTAATACCAACTGCAGTGCAGTCCCTATTTTCCTAGTCCTCTGAACCTGAGACTTTCTGGCCGGATCCCAGAAAACATTCGTAATTAATCCCAAAAGTAACTTGCTAGAGCTCGTTTTTAATCGGAGAAAGACTGCAGAATTAATCAAACTCAGCAAGTTGCAGAAGACATATCCGACCATCTCTGTGAATGTCAAGCAATTCTTCGTAGTAGAAGCAAGCACCTCAGGAGGTATTTACTTACTTTAAAGTAACTTAGAAGAGGTTGGTTTTATGCTTTGGCGAACTGATTTAGCGTACTGGCTCTCTGGGGATGGCGATGGGTCCACTATGATGTCTGGTCTTTTGTGACGATCCCATAACCCCACTCTAACTTACTTAAATCTAACCTAGCTTCCAAGAGTGGGACTTTTTTTCAATCTACTATCTGGAATAACTGTGATGAGTGCTCTCTACATTTGCGTAAGAGGTCCTTATAATCGGGGAAATATTGCACATAGAGACCAAACGTGACCACCGTTTGGTCGCAATTATATTGTCCCATTGCAATTAGCGCAGTGGCTTAGTGGTATTTTGTTGGGCTACTAAGCGAGGGGTCCGCGGTTCGAATCCCGAAAGAACCAAATTACATCTTAAGGTTTTTTCCACTGCGCCACCGCTCGCGAACGTTTAACAAACATCCGAGAAACTGTCATAAAAGAACTTCTCAATTAGCCGTTTGGACTCGGCTTAAAATTGTAGATCCCTTCCATTCCTCCCAAAAATTGTAAACCCACACAAAACGAATGGTTGTGAGAAGCTAGGCCTTGGGTCACATAGACCTGTCGCGCCAAAATATTTATAAATTTTTTTATTGCAATTTTTATTGCAATTACTACATCCAAATCTTCGTGCGAGCATATAGGATATCAGAATCCATATATGCAATACTTTCAGGGGTGTATAAACTTCATCTAAGAAAGCTGGGTACTATGACTTCAGGCAAACGAAGTGATGGGTCAACGATGTATATAGGTACGCCGCACAGGCATCACCACAGCACAGACTAAAACAGACTACGACATACCGTGTAACTATACAGTATAAATTGATAGAAATGCATAAAACGTAGCAATAGCTTTTACCCAAACAAAGTATTTGCTTCATTTCTTATGAATAACAACTGATCCTTTAACTTTGGACATATTCGAAAAGCAGCACCACGTACCTTTTACTCAGATCGGTAAAAATGAAACGTAGCAATTGCTACAAAAATCAAAGTCTGTGTTTTTGCTGACCTTTTGCTTAATATTTTGTACGCAAATTTTTTACATAAAACAATCTAAGCATTGTGAATAAACAGTTAAGTTAAGTTTAATTTGTAAAGAAAGACCGGTTGTTCGTCTGCTCCTGAGGTTCTACAGCTTTCTAAACGGCTGGACGGATTTGTTTGAAACTACGGATTTTTTGGGGCATGCAAGTTACAGTTCGGGGCATGCAAGCAAATGTACTTCCCATATACCTAAGGGTTTTAAGGAAATTTAATTTTTTTTCGAAAAAGAATCTAATGATATTTGTTCGCAATAAATAATCAAATAACGAAACTTTTGAAAATTGGACTTATATCAAAAGCGGTCCATACGATTTTACCAAAAATGCATTCTCAAGGTAATATGTTCATTTTTAACTTGATTGCAAGCTCAGCTATTCTCTAAATTATCGTTAAATGAATTTTTGAAAATTCCACATGAAAACGGGTAAAATGGTTTTGACCATAATATATACTTGGAGTAAAATAGATGTTTTGGAATCACCGAAAATGCGAAAACGCTGATTTTAAAAACTCTTCATATCTCGAAAACTCCGTTTTGATTTTTACTTAAAAATCTAAGTGTCCTTACATCCTGAACAAAACCTTATACTCAGTTTTAAGCTAAATATTTGAGCAAGAATATTTTTCAAACAAAACATTGTAATAGTCATTACTATGGCCGTATTATAAGAATTCCTGAAAAATAACTAGCTACCCAAATCCACAAGGCATATTTTTGTAAAATTCGCAATTGTAAACTATGCAACTACAACTAGGTACTTAAGACTTATTTTTTGGAAAACCATCACGAAAAAAAAGTGTTAAAAAACGAAAAAAATCCTACAAATAAAAAATTTTAAAATAAATAAATATAGATTTTTGAAACGAAATATGAAAAAAAAATTACATTAGGAAGAAAAGACCTGGATGACAGCAGAAAAGGATACGCATTCCCGTGGATTTGCAAGTGATTTGGGAAAGTGCTGCCATCGCAAACATACAATAATAGAAAACAAGTCAATTGAAAAATTATCTTCAACTTCGCACTGTGACACTTTTATCCGATTTTTTGCTAACACAACAACCTCAATACTGTGCTGAAAGAATTAGGATCCAGAGGTCCCGTCAATTGATACATCCTAGCTTTTTTTGTCTTTCATCTGAGCGTCAATTTTTTTTCAATGCTGTTCTTCTATGGAATTCTCTACCGCGTTACAATAAAGAAACACAGAATTTAACAAGAATTAAAAAATTATTGAAGGATTACTTTTCAATAAATATGTTAATATTAACACCAAAAAATATATTTTAACTGGAGATATAACTTGTACAATCCATGAATTTAAATATTGTCCTATTTTCTTTTTAAGCTGTTCTCTATTTGGTAAAATTATAAAATTGTAAAATTAGCTTGACAAACTAATAAGATAATATATCTTACTGTTTTTAAGCATTTAATGAATAAAATAGTAAATACATGGGTTAAATTTCTTTATTAATAAGAACATTTATCTTATGAGTTAAATTTTTAACTACCAGTTACGTAGCAGATGAGTAGTTAGAGAGTGGTTTGAGTTCTAGTATTAATACGGCTGTTCTTCTTTTGTTTACCGTGATATTAAACATGAGCCTTAAATTATTTGGAATCACAAACACACGAACACACGTCGATCGGCAAATTCGGTATCAAATTCCAAAAATTAACTTTTACGAAATCTATCCCAGACAAAATCAAAAACATGCCCCCAAAGAGCAGAAACTCCTCTGATACGCTTGTCCTTGTATGTACATAGTACAATGTACAACAATTGTTGTACAATAATTGTACTTTGTACAATGTACATACTCACAAGTCACAAATCTTGCACGGTGTAAGAGACTATAACCAGTGCATTTAGCGCTTAAAAAGTTGTAACCATATCTTTCGAAAAATGTTTTTTACTAAGAGCATTTTTTATATACTGCCATCTGAAATAAATATGTTTATGTTTTGTGCTCAATCTATTATCTTTTACCTATATACAATATACCTAAAAAACAAAAGAAAACACAACCTAATACAAAAGAGAAAGTTTTTTTGAGACACATTCGTGCGCTTTACATTTGTCAATTTCGTTTACTGTTGTTCGATTTTTCACAAAAGACGTTACACTTTCAATTAAAATTCAAATTGGCTGATAAAGTTTGAAAGGAACTGCATGCAAGACAAGTGCACGTACAGAGGAGTAAATGCTCGAATTTCCGAACTTACTGTAGCAAGCTAGGTTTTTATCAGTTTTCAGTTCAAAAATGATAAGTAGGCTAATTTCTTGTTTTAAAGACACATATTTTTATTAATAGGAGGGATGTACCTATTCAGTTGACGCACAAAACATATGCTTACCTATATGTTGAACAAAATAGCAGTTTGTGGTTTAAAGAAGAAGGCGAAAGAAAGCAAATTATAAACCCAATTGTAAATTAACCCTAGCAGATCTTGAATTGTATTTAAACTATAAATGAATTGCTTAATTTATTAGAAACAAAAGTTCCCCAGTTCTAGTAGAGACTGACGACGCATCATCACGTATCACAGCAAACAGGATTATAGACCCTAAGTAATAATTTCAAAAATATTTTCCATTGAAGTAGAGAATCCATTCAGTTTTTTTTCAAATAAAAATCAACTCTTTCAGTCGATTCGCATTAATTTGCAATGGAATAGTTGCTATAAATAGAGATCGTTGTCTGAACATGTGAACACATAACCGGCAGAAGACCAAGACGTCTGTTGTTGTTATTTACCTTTTATCCTCTTAAGCGGATGTTGTAAAGTTCTCGTAAAAAAAGAACACTTGGTTAATGGGTCAATGGAATGTAGGACTGAAATGGACGTTAAGAGGTTGTAATGAAGATAATAGCGATTTTTTTTTTCATACATCTCCCAGACAAATAGCGTCTGTTTCGAAGAAAACCAGACAGGTGAATTCGATTCGAATTCATTAAAAAGGATAATTAATTTCTTCTTTTAACTAAAATGCATATAAACGTGATGCATGTCATAAATTAACAAAGTTTCTCATTAAGAATTTATAACGATCGCATAAAATAAAATAATAAGCGATTTTGTGCAGTCTGCAATGGCTTAAAATGTTGACGAATTTGCTTCAAAAAGTCTTGCCAACCAAAAGCTTCTATACAAAAATATATACAAAAAATGACTTTCCATACAAATTTGAATGTGTATAATAGTTTATCAATTACATTGACAGAGCGTATGCGTTCTACAATCGTACGTACAATCAAGGCAGATGCATATTGATTTTTATTTCACAATCTCTGGCAGTGCAATAAGCTCCCAAAAATAATACTCCGCGTAAGTTACTTAGTTAAATCGATTTGTATATTGCTGCACACAAAGCTCTCTTTAATTCATGTCAATCGCCTGAAGCATAAATCAGATGACGTCTACTTGTCAGACTTCAGAGTCGAAGACGAAAGGATAATGCCGAAGACAAAATGGTATTTTTTAATACGGTCATGAATCAATGGGGCACCCTTTCTGACAGGGAATGTTAAACTGCCCGTAAATTGTTGCGGTTGTAACAAATCAGTGTGTGCACCGAGCAGTTCTATTTTTAAAAAATCTATGTGCCCACTGTTGGGCATGATAAAAAAAATGCTGCCTTATGAACGCGGTTACAGAATGTTGCAGCATATTATTTATTTGTGTTAATGCAATGAGACCGCATACCAATATCTGTCGAACAAAGGCGAATAAAGACATAACAATAGCCCGTGATTTTCTGTTTATAAGATCAAGTTTTAATAAGAATCGACTGGAATCGAGCATGGCAAATAATTGCCAACCGCTGGAATCGCTCTGCTGGATTGGTGAAGATAGTGGAAATAGGAATGTGCAAGAAATATCGATTACACTGGGTGTTGTGGAACGACAAGTGTGAACGTCCCACTAAGAAATTTGATGTAAACCCAGCTTATTCCACTTCTTCCTGTTTTTGACATTTGTCTTTAGTTTGTCATTTTAACTGAATTCTTACCCATGTGCTAAGAACCTTAAAATATTCCCGCGCGAATTATTTATTACTCGCTCATTTGCCATTTATTTATCAGCCAGTGAAGAAGGGAATAAAACTGCGGTAAGGAATAAATTTACCTTTTGTCACCATCTGAATTTATATCTTACAGAAATAAACGTGAATTAAAAGTTAAATCGCATCCCTTGTTCATTGCAAATTGCAACATCTTTATTTCGCATTTTAATATTGCGAATATCATCATTGCCGCCGTGCCTACGACACTTGGAATTAAATTATAATTAATTTGCCGCCTAGCTTGATTAACCAATTTAATCGCTAAATGAACCGAACGCCGCCACGAAGAAGTCCACGGTTACAAGAAATTATCATGCCCAAATTGCCTGGGATTTCTGCTAGTTCTAATGACGCCGTCGTGAACGCTCCAGCACTACCAGGAGATATCTTGCAGAAAATACCTGCGACTTCGAGTGCAACTGTCACGCAGTGCGTCTCTTCAAGCGCTCTCCTAAATGCTCCAATGCTGCCGTCAGGGGTTTTCGAGGAAATCCCTTTGAGTTTGAGTATTACTGCCACGCCACGTGTTTCTACAGATGCTCTGTTAAATGCCTCAACGCTGTCAACAGATATTGCCAAGCACATTCCGTCTGGTTTGACAGCAACTCCAAACCCATGTTTTCCCTCAAGCGCCGTCTTTAATGCCGCATCAGACGTTTTCACTTCAAGTTTGAGTGCTTCAGCCAACACTGCCGCAGCTCTTGAACCAGATGACACAAATAAGAAGAAGGATGACTCTAGCCACAATGAAGCAATCTTACTATCGATGCAAAGACAAATCGATAATCTTCAAAATCAACTCAAAGCAACTCAGGTAAGATTAAGCGAAAGTGATATGCAATGTCATGCTCTCAAAGTAGCGCTGCAAAGTACAGATGCTATAGCACCTGCATCAACGATAACCGCCCGCGAATCGACACCGCTCTTTCAGCCAATTACTGCCTTAGTTACTTCGTCCTCGCCCTTTACTGCCCTATCAACTGAATTCAAAGCCAAGCCAAACATTTTTCAACAACAAACTCATAACAGTGGAATTTATATGCAGCAACAGCAAGTAACGTGTTCGCCTTCGATTAGCTCTTCTTTGCCATCGGTAGGGGTTTATAAGACTACTCCAGCAATAGACGTTGGGACTGCCAATACTTCGAGAAACATTCCATCTGTGTCATCTCATGTAAACTACGGCTCTTTACAACAACACGACTACATCAACCCTAGCCACTTTCCGCAGCCAATGTTTCCACGAAAAATTCAAGATCTTCCAGCATTCAGTGGACAACCAGAGGACTGGCCAATGTTTTATAATGCGTTCATACAGTCTACAAATGCTTACAACTATACGAACCTGGAGAATAATCATCGATTGCAAAAGAGTCTTACTGGTGTCGCTCGAGAGACTGTGAAGTCTCTACTTATACATCCAGACAATGTTAATGCCGTAATAGATCAACTCCAGTTTCGTTTTGGTCGTCCGGAATTACTTATTCGTAGCCAGTTGAACGAGGTGCGGGAAATCCCGATGATTACTGAAACTGCTGTTAGTCGAATAATTCACTTCGCCACTAAAGTAAAAAACTTAGCTGTGTTTCTTCAATCCGTTAACGGGCATCAACATTTGGCAAATCCTACATTGTTAGAAGAACTTGTCGCGAAGCTTCCAATGAGCAAGAAATTAGAATGGGCCAAGTGTGCTGTGCAGGTACAACCGTACCCTACTATTCTGCATTTTAGCCAATGGTTGAGTGACTTGGCAAATCTAATCTGCACTGTGCATGAAGTTGATAATAAAGAGCCCAAGCGACGCATGACAGTTTTGCATACTGCGGTGAGAAACCAACGCTCATCCGATCATAAGTGTGTTTTGTGTGCGAGAGAACACAAGATGAGTGAATGCCAGCGTTTCATTGATACAAGTATTCCAGAGAGATGGTCCATAGTAAAACGTAACCGCTTGTGTTTTGCGTGTTTGGAAAGGGGCCACTCAATGCGTTACTGTCGCAATAGGAAACGATGTCCCGTCGACGGCAGCTGCCGAAAGCAACATCACTCCCTGCTACACGATGAAAAAGACGAAATAGCTATGACAACTGAACATGAACAACAAGCGGAAAGTGATATTTCAGATGAAGCTCGATCCCTTGTCGCACACTGCTCCAGTAACAGAACTATAAAAGAAACAGTAACCAACGATCTCCTCTTCCGTGTGTTACCAGTCACACTGTACGGCCCAAACAAAACTATCAATGTACGAGGGGAGTTCAATATATTCGCGGTATGAGGGGTATACTCCAAAGATGTGAAAAAATTATTTCGTGATTTTAGTAGCCCCGTTATTCAAGTGTTTTACTTTAAAATTTCATTTGGCTGTGCTTATAAGTTTGCTTTGTATTTTGCGTTGAACAAAGGTGAAATGGCTGGTGTCGCGATGATCACTAAAATTGAGCACCGTGCTGTGATAAAATTTCTTACTAAACAAGAAAAAAGTCAAAAAATTATTCACGAAGAGATGGTGGCTGTTTTTCGAAATTCTACACCTTCGTTGTCAACCATTCGAAAGTGGTCAAGTGAATTTTAAATAGGCAGGGAGAGCATTGAAGATGGCCCTCGCTCAGGCTGCTCACTAACTGCCTGCACAGCAGAAAACATTAAACAAGTCGGGAAACTTGTACTTAACGATGCCCGAATAAAGACTAAAACGATAACTGAGAGCGTTCACCTTTCCATTGGTACCATACACACCATTCTTCATGACTGCTTTAATCTTTCAAAAGTCAGTGCAAGATGGGTGCCTCGAATGCTCAAAGCACCTTAGAAACAAATGCGAATCGAGTGTTCCGGATTTTTTGAAGCTGTGTAGCGAAGACCCGGTAAGAATTATTAATAGAATTGTTACCGGGGACGAAACTTGGATTCATCACTATGATCCTGAAAGCAAACACGAGTCCATGCAGTGGCAAAAGAAGGGCACAGGCCCCCCAAAAGAAGATCAAGGTTCACCATCTGCCGGAAAGGTGATGGCTGCAGTGTTTTGGGACTCAAAGGGAATTTTGCTAATCGAACACAAACAAAAGGGTGAAACCATAAACGCCACATCCTACGCATCCACTTTGCATCATTTACGGAAAAAAATAAGGAAACAAAGACGGATTAAGCTGGTTTCTGGCGTGTTGCTCCTTCACGACAATGCTTCAGTGCACACGGCACCTATTTCTAAGGCTGCTGTACGGGATTGTGGTTTCGAAGAGGTTCAACACCCACCCTATAGTCCGAACCTTGACCTTGGTGAATATTTCTTGCTCCAAGATTTAAAAAAAAACCTTCGTGGTAAGCGATTTACCGATGATGAGGAGCTCAAAACTGCAATTAATGGACATTTTGGAGAGAAGGATGAAAATTATTTTTTTGAGGGTATAGAAAAGTTAATCTCAAGATGTAGTAAATGCATTAATGTAAGAGGAGATTATATTGAAAAATAAAAATATTTTTAATTTAATTCGTGTTTTCCTTCATGTCGATACCGCGAATATATTGAACTCCCCTCGTATATGCTCTCTTAGATGAAGGCTCATCTATCACTATGTTGGATGCTGACATTGTTAAAGAATTGGGTCTTAGAGGTCAACAATGTCAATTAAACATGCAGTGGGTTGGTGGGCAGCAGGCTCAGGAACCTACAATATTAGTTGATCTTTACATCAGTGGAGTTGATAGGAACAAAAAGCACTTTCTAAGAAACGTTTATGGAGTATCGAACTTAGCTCTTCCCAGACAGAGCTTGGGTGAGAGAGAGATTAATAATCTAGCGGGTTATATACAAAACGTAAAACTACAGCCATATTCAAATGCAATTCCCAAACTTTTAATCGGACTTGACAATTGTCATTTGGGGTTACCGAAGGAGACTGTGGCGCTAAACAGAGATGGGCCATACGCAGCAAATACTGAATTAGGTTGGGTTGTGTTTGGTAAATCTGCAACGGTTCGATGTACAACGCCATCTTGCCTCTTTACTCATGTTTCCAGAAGTGAATCTCTTCATAAATTAGTTGCTGAGTACTTTGAGACCGAGAGCTTTGGTGTCCGACCGTCGCCCCCTGTGGAGAGTAAAGCTGACATGCGGGCAAAAGAAATTCTTCAATTGACAACAACAAGAGTCAAGCAAAGATATCAAACTGGTTTGTTATGGAGATCTGATGACGTTATACTGCCGGAAAGCTATTCTATGGCAAAGAAGCGTTTAATAGGAATAGAGCGTAAAATGAAAAGAGACGAGAAATTTGGTGCAGCGTATGGTTCCATTATTAGGGATCACGTAAAAAAGGGGTATGCCCGTAAGCTGAAGCCAGAGGAAGTTGTCATTCATGAGCCGAAAACATGGTATCTGCCACACTTTGGCGTGGTAAACCCAAATAAGCCAGGCAAGTTACGTCTCGTGTTTGACGCTGCAGCCGAAGTCAATGGGACATCACTTAACTCGTACTTAATGAAAGGCCCTCAACAATACCGAGCGCTGCCTTCAGTACTATTTCACTTTCGCGAAGGAGCCGTGGCAGTTTGTGGTGATATTAAGGAGATGTTTCACCAAATATTGATTCGGCCTGAGGATAGATGCGCTCAACGCTTTCTCTGGCGTGATGGAGACGATGCGAGGCAGCCAGACGTGTACGAGATGATGGTTATGACATTTGGTGCTGCCTGTTCACCTTGTATAGCTCAGTATGTGAAAACTACTAATGCTCTGGAACACCAAACGTATAATTCACGGGCCATAAAATCCATCATGGATTACCACTATGTTGATGATTTCGTGGATAGTTTTCAGTCTATTGAGGACGCCATCGATATCTCACGGCAGGTACGTGATATCCATAAAGATGCAGGTTTCGAACTTAGAAACTTTAGCTCGAATTCTGCAAAGGTACTCGGGGCACTAGAAGGTAAAAATGTTCCGATGGTCGTGGATAATAAGAGCAGTCTTTACACTGAAAAAATACTTGGGATGTACTGGCAGCCAACCAGTGATCTGTTTTGCTACCAGCTACGGTTTCATCGCGTGGAGAACGATGTTATCACTGGAAAAAGAAGTCCAACCAAGAGGGAACTCTTAAGCGTCGTCATGTCGATGTTCGATCCGCTAGGGTTCTTAAGCCATTTTACGATCGTCGCTAAATTATTGATGCGTGAAGTATGGCGGCACAGTGTGCGATGGGACGAACCAATACCGGAGGAAGTACTTTCAGCATGGAATATATGGCGACTACAGTTACCAGATGTAGTAAAATTTAATGTTCCTCGTTTCTACTTTCAAAACGGACCGCCAAATCGGCTTCAGCTTCACGTTTTCGTCGACGCCAGCGAAGACGCCTTTGCCGCTGTGGCATATTGGAGAGCCGAAAATGTCAAAGGTGAGGTAGAAACAGCATTCGTATCCTCCAAAACGAAATGTGCACCACTTAAACCACTGACGATTCCTCGCTTGGAACTGCAAGCTGCTATATTAGGAGTACGATTATTGAAAACTTTGGTAGAAGAGCATTCTTTCGAAGTATCTCGTGCTGTTCTTTGGAGTGACTCAACAACCGTTCTCAAATGGATTCAAAGTGAACATCGTCGCTATAAACCATTTGTGGCTCATAGAATCGCCGAGATAGTGAGTACTTCCGACCCGTCAACTTGGAGGTGGGTACCAACTAACCAGAACCCCGCCGACGAGGCTACAAGGTCCGGACGTATTGTTGACTTCAAATCCTCTTCGCGTTGGTTGACTGGTCCGAATTTCTTGCTTAAAGGAGAAGAAAACTGGCCAACAAATAAATCATCCCTTATCGAAGAAGACGTTGAGGAAGAACTTCGCCCGAAATTCGCATTGGTTGTTGTGAGTAATCACTTTATTGAATTTAACCGCTTCTCATCTCTTTACAGGCTTATAAGAACAATGGCCTGGGTACTTCGTTTCGTCAATCGTTGCCGTAGCCCAAAGAGTAACCAACAAGCCATTGATCTCTCTTTGGCTGAACTAGATGCTGCAGAGAAATTACTGTGTCGTCAAGTTCAACTCGAATCATTTGCAATGGAACTGAGGCAGATCAACTGTAACCGAGCAGTACAAAGTGGGAGCGCATTGAGTAAACTTTCACCTTATGTTGATAGCGATGGAGTACTTCGCGTGTATGGTAGACTCGATGCAGCTAACTGGCTGACGTATGCTGCGAAGCGTCCAATAATACTGCCTTCTAATCATGCGTTTACAACGTTAGTAGTCAGTGACCAACATCACAAAATGAAACACCAAAATGTCGAAGCCACGATCTGTGAGATTCGTCAAAAATATTGGATACCACGTATACGACAAATCCTACGAAAGGTGGTTTCAAACTGTTTTGTCTGCAAAATCATCAGAGTCACCCCAGTCACGCCAATGATGGGTTCTCTTCCCGAAGACAGGCTTACGCCCTTTGTTCGTCCCTTTACGTATACTGGCCTGGATTATTTCGGTCCTATTACTGTCACAATTGGCCGACGAATTGAGAAGAGATGGGTCGCCTTATTCACGTGTTTGGTCGTTCGTGCTATACATCTTGAAGTTGTTTACGATTTGTCGACTGATGCATGTATTTTGGCTATTCGAAACTTCATCAATCGACGTGGGGTTCCTGTGAGGATTCGTTCTGATAATGGAACAAATTTCGTTGGTGCTTTCAACGAGTCTAAACGCTTTTCTGAAGTTTTCGATTGTGGCCGCATACAAGGGGAACTGACGAAGAAAGGAGTTGAGTGGGTGTTTAATTGTCCGTCCAACCCGGCAGAAGGAGGAGTATGGGAACGCATGGTTCAATGTGTGAAAAGAGTGCTTTGTCATACGCTGAAAGAAGTTGCTCCACGAGAATCGACTCTTCAAAGCCTTATAATTGAAGCCGAGAACGTTGTGAACTCCCGCCCACTTACTCATATACCAATCTCTCCCAACCAAGAAGAACCCCTCACCCCAAATCATTTTTTGTTGGGATCAGCAAATACTGCACAGACCCCTAGTAAAGACGAGCCGTTGGAAAATCTGTGTGGCTTGAGAAAACAATGGCGTATTGCTCGTCAGTTGAGGGACCGTTTCTGGAAAAGGTGGGTGGCAGAATATTTACCCACATTAACGCGGAGAACTAAATGGTGTGAACGTTCAAAGCCTGTCACCATTGGTGATTTAGTATTCCTATGCGACGCGAATGTTCCAAGAACTCAGTGGTGCCGTGGCCGAATTGAAAACGTTTATCCTGGAGCCGATGGACAAATTCGAAGAGTAGACGTTCGAACTTCTAAAGGATTAATGCAGCGTCCTGTATCTAAGCTCGCCGTTTTAGACGTAGATGTTGGTGAATCGGAGTCGATCCACGGGGGTGAGGATGTTGTGGAACGACAAGTGTGAACGTCCCACTAAGAAATTTGATGTAAACCCAGCTTATTCCACTTCTTCCTGTTTTTGACATTTGTCTTTAGTTTGTCATTTTAACTGAATTCTTACCCATGTGCTAAGAACCTTAAAATATTCCCGCGCGAATTATTTATTACTCGCTCATTTGCCATTTATTTATCAGCCAGTGAAGAAGGGAATAAAACTGCGGTAAGGAATAAATTTACCTTTTGTCACCATCTGAATTTATATCTTACAGAAATAAACGTGAATTAAAAGTTAAATCGCATCCCTTGTTCATTGCAAATTGCAACACTGGGTAATATATAGATTTGTTGGTGGGGATAAATAACAAGTGGTTTCTAATACTTTGTTTACTTATAGTCCGTTCAATAGCTGGTCGTTAGTAATGCCCAAAACAAAATGTACAGAACACACACGTTGAAATGGGAGAGAACACATATAAAATCAGCATGCGTTGCAGTAAATACTGCAATTTGTCTCTTTTTTTTAATCGACTGCAAGCGACAATGCCACCACAACAGAGAAACATAAAAAACTTAATTTTGCATCATTGTGATTAAAGGTTATTTCAAATTCAAATGTTTTGTATAAAAAAGTTTTGTAAAAGAAATGGAGGAAAAATTGCAACAAACGCAAGATATATTACAAAAATATTTACGTAAAAGATAAACAAATGGAAAAACCTTCTAAGATAATAAATGTTTCAGGTTAATAATTAAGTTTTTACGAATTCCACATCTACCACATTTACCTATTTACCTCTATTAAAAGGATGATACATGAAACACAAAGGGATAGGTATGCCAAATTTGGTCAATTTGGCCAAAGAATTTTTTTTTAGCCAGCAGTCGAACCTCCAAAGACGTTGTCTGATCTTTTTTTTGAAGGCCTTGTAAGCAGTGATGCCAGCTTTTTTTTGCCGAAATTCCCCATTTTGGGGAATATTTTTGAAAATGTTTCCCATTTCATATCCGTTTTTTCCCCACTTTTTTCCCCATTTTTAATGCAGTACAAATTTGTTTTTTTTATTAAAACATCTATTAAAAATGAAAAGTGATAAAAATAAAAAATAAATATAGAATAAATTATTGAAGACGTTGAAGACGGATTTCTAGTTTAGTCTAGTTTAGCTGACTGACTTGATGTGTTTAAATTTTTACTGGCCCATATTGATCACGTGATTATTTTTTTTGTTGACGTTTATCGAGGAGTAGCAGCTAAATTTAGTCAAGAAAATTCTGATTCTATGCTCAGTTGACATTTTGAAGTGTTAAAATTAAGAAATAAACCCAAATTTTACAACAACAACTCAACTTAATTAGTTAACGCGTTCGTATACCTGGTCCAGACAAATCTAGTTGGCGTTTTACACAAGTAGATATCCAAACGTCCCCATTAAAATTTAAAAAAAACCTCACAGCTGATATTGAATTTGCAAAAGTTTTGCAGCTAGTGATAGTGAACAGAATGTGAAAATGACACATGTGGTGTTCAGTTCGAAATTCGTTTATGACTAAATCGCTTAGATTATATAAACGCGGTGATGTCATTATGTTCGGGATTAGGGTAAACTGTCCCACGGTGAACCAAGTCCCACAGTGAACCATTCAAATATTCACAACCGCTGAGCATACCAAAAAAACGAAAAAAAGAAAAAACAAACACTTACCCTATTTATTTTCATTTTACCAGTCAGTTGAAATTGTGCGTTCGTCGGTTTAAGGTTGTGTTAAGTTATTCAAGTTCTGACAGGTAAGTACAAAAAAAATCGTTCGCTTTGTTTTTGTTCCTGTTGGAAATGTGATGTGTTTTATGAAATGCGTTCTATTTATTTCTGAACTGTGTTAACCAGAGTTGTTTTTAAACAGTGAATAAATTAAATCTAGGCAATTAGTTTTAAGTAATTTTGGTTTATTTTCCACAACATATTGCGTCCAACAGTGAACCAGACAAAGGTGGTGCACAGTGAGCCATGGTTCACTGTGTACCTAGCTTAGGCAATACACAATTCGTTTCATTTTGGCAGTTAAAATATGGCACGCACCAAAAAACCTCGCCAAATAGGATGTCACACTACCGACCAAATGAAGACTGCTATTGAGCTGATTAAGAAAGGGAAAGGCATAAGGGAGGCTGCTAGAATTAAAGGTCTCCCGTATCCAACTTTAAGACGATATTATGCCAAAGTGAAAAGCCTTAACGAAGGAGAACATATAAGGTTAGTTCCTAACTACACCGTGAACCAAATATTTAGTGAAGAGCAAGAAGCTAGCTTGATAAAGTACCTCGAGAACTCTGCATATTTGTTTTATGGATTATCAAGTTTAGAATGCCGAAAATTAGCTTATGAAATGGCAAAAATTAATAAAGTAATCATTCCCGAATCCTGGGATAGGGATAAATTGGCGGGCGTTGAGTGGTTGAGGTCGTTTCGTAGAAGGCACCCTAAATTGACTCTTAGATCAGCAGAGAGTTGCAGCTTAGCACGAGCATCAGGATTTAACCGCTACAATGTCGGAAAATATTTCGACAATTTGGAAAATGTTTTAAAACGTCATACACATTTTTTAAACGGAACAAGAATTTATAATTTGGATGAAACATCAACAACAACAGTCCAAAAGCCACCAAAAATATTGGCACCAAAAGGAATAAGATGTCTATCAAAGGTAACAAGTGGCGAGAGAGGAGTTTTATCCACAACATGTGCCATAATATGCGCCAGCGGACAGGCTCTTCCACCTGTGATTGTTTTCCCCAGAGTAAACTTTAAAAATTATATGCTTAAAGGTAAGTAAATAAACATTTACGAGAATTTTTCATCATTTCATGTATCTACACACATTTTTTTGCAGGTGCACCTCCCGGTAGTCTGGGCCTCGCCGCAAAGAGCGGATGGATGAATTCGGATTTATTTCCAGAAGTAATGAAACATTTCATTCACCACACTTTGTCTTCAAAGGAAAATCCATCGCTGCTAATTATGGATAACCACGAGTCTCACCTATCCATCGAGTCTTTGGAATTGGCGAAATCAAATGGAGTAACGGTTCTAACTTTGCCACCACACTCATCTCATAAAACACAACCTCTCGATGTTGGAGTATTTAAGCCTTTCAAAAGTGCTTACAATGCGATTATGGATTCCTGGATGATGAGCCATCCTGGTCATCCTGTGACAATATATGACGTGGGTTCTTTCATCGGTGAAGCCTATCAGAAAGCTTTGACTCCTGTTTCGATCACCAATGCTTTTAGGAAAACTGGCATTTTCCCGTTTGATCGATCGGTTTTTACTGAAATTGACTTTTTACCAAGTACAGTAACTGATCGCCCGAACCCCGAAGAAGAGGAAAATATCAGCCCTAATGAAAATACTACCACCAATACTTCACTAACTGAGCCGGAAGGACAATTGAAAGGTCCAGAAGATTTCCGACTGCCTATAAAAGCGCTACCAAGAAAAAATAGGGCGACAAATAGAAAAAAGGGAAGAAGTCTCATTGCCACGGATACCCCAGAAAAAGAAGAAATTTTTTCACAGAAGCAAACAAAAAAGCGACAGTTAGAGATGAAAAATGTAATAGAAAAAAGAGTAAAAAAAACAGTGAGAAAAGTTCTGCAGGATAGCTCATCATCAGAATCCGATACTTCCATGCTTCTAGAAAGTGATGGCGTTTTAACAGATGAATTTTCTGATAACGATGATCCCCAGGAAGCTGTTCAGAGTATGGGTAAAGAGACCAGAGATCCCGTTGCAGGCGAATTTATCTTAGTGGAATTCGAAGGGAGGAAGAATCTTATTTACTACGTTGCTAAGGTTTTAACGGTAAAAGGTGACGAATATCAAGTGGGTTACTTAAGAAGGAAGTCTGAAAAGCAATACATCTTTTCCTTGCCCGATGTTCCTGACCTGGCTTCAGTTTAAAGATTAAACCAATAGTTTATAAATTACATCGATTCAAACGCAAATTGGTTCACTGTTGGACAGTTTACCCTAGTTTACTACCCGAGCTTTGTTTTTAAATTAAACAAAATTAATAAGCATGCGTGCATTTCATTTTTCCCCATTTTCCCCATTTAGTTAAAAATTCCCCAAAATGGGGAAAAATCCCCATATCTGGCATAGCTGCTTGTAAGACAAACCAACGAGGCAAATCTTTTGGCGGTACAAACTTCCGAACTGCAGCTGGAAATTCTCAAATGTTCCATACATTTATGTCCAAAAAATAGTTCCTGTTCCTTTTCTATAATAATAATGGCTTTATTAATTTAAATAATCTTTTAAAAAAAATGTCATATTAAATGCGTTTTGCGAGGCTAACTTCCAACTGCAAGTTTCCTCTAATTATGTCACCTGCTTCCGTTATTTGTTCAAGTGTCAAATTTCTCCATCTGGTCGCAAGAATTCCAAAGCTGTTCTCAATTTTTACACGGGCTTTAGACAATATTTTGTTGACATTCCCTTTATCGGGAGAAATATATCTTCCAGGATATGGCCTCATTATATTCCTTTATAATGGAAAGGCTGCATCTCCAAACGAAAATTCATGATTTGAATTCGGGAACAGTTTTGGTTTGGAAATGTTAATCGTTTCAGCTAAAATTCGGCTTCCAAATCCACTTGCCTTTTGAATACCTTCATCGCTTTAGCTACCGTAGGCAGGCCCCAATGTCGACTGAAATACTGTTTATAATTATTATAGTAAAGTGATCCGGAATTTGGCGGATGCTTTATTTTCAGAAGTTTTCCATCGATTTCTTCTATAATTTCAGCACATGTTTTAAGCATAAACTTGAGAATGTTTTCTAGATCGAGTACGAACATTGTGGACAAAAACTCGCCACTTAGGTACAGGATTTCCACTGGTCAGTTCACATTTTTCTTTATATGCGGCCACCATTTACACGTATCGTACAAGGCAAAGTCTTTCAGATTAGTTAGCCTAAAATCCTTTCTGTGTAAAACAATGAAAAGGTGGTTAGAGGTAGTGTACTATATGGAGAGTACTGTGCTTAAGATATATTCTTTGAATGGTAGATAGCATGCCTACAGGGCAGGCATGTCTAGAGGAAGAGCCCTACATCAAGTAGTACGCGTTGCGGAGAAAAACCGAAATACCGGGGGCATTGCGATGATAAGTAATGCTTTGAAAGACTGAAACGTGGGGTTTAATCTTTAGTGGTAAGATGGGTGGACAATATGTTGAATACAAGGGCGGTAAATGTTCAGACGGGAAACTCAAAAATCAAAACTCATGACGTCACTGCAGATATCAATGCGGTGGTGACTGGTACAAGAGCTTTCCATTAAAGCGGTGAGAAAAGATCTTATAATATTCAGTATGTGATCGGAACTAAAAACAACCAAGAAGGTTAAATATTTTGGAGTTTATCTAGATATTGGACTTTATTGGTCCAGAAGGCAAAACCCCAAAAAAAACGTCATCAATGCAGACGTGTGTGCGAATAGAGGTATGGACTCTCGCCTAGTCCAGCATACTGGGCACTCATGCCGTATGTCGATTATCGTCAGACGAAAGCGTGTCGACGATAGCTTTGCTTTCCGTAACTTTAATAATGTCTATCGTCCGGGCGATATCGTTTAGACGATTCAACATTTGCTTCACTTAACTCAATAATCGACAGAATACTATCGTCAAAACGATAGCTTTTGCACGATAGCTAAAGAGGTATCGTCTTGCATTGATTTGTGTATTTTTCCGACAATTGGAATATTTTTCATGAATTTTATTCTGAAAATTTACTTCGTAATACTTTAAATGATTATAATGTTCAAGATAGCATTACGGCAATTGAAAACGAAGACTTGAAGATGACAACTACCTAAACGAAGAATGTGTTATTTACACAAAAAACAAAAAACAATGTACTCCAATGTACTAGGAAACATAAATATCACTTTCTCCAAGCAGACACGGATTTTGTGGGTAGGCCATCGGCATTTAAAATTGCAAATCATCCCACATTTTTTTATCTTAGAAGTTTTATTTAACGCTTTCATCTATTAGAGAAGCATTTTTGATGGTTTTGAAAATAATAAAACTGAGAGGCGGTTGCCGTCTAGGATACATTCACCAAACACTTCAAGCGAAATCGTTTAACAAACTACAGTTTGTGAGCTACAGAGATACGTAAAGTTCTCAAACTTTGTGAAATAATGTTCTCAAATTTTATACCAAATAATCGAGAGACGAGACGATAGTGATAGAGTTATGGAAAGCAAATTGTTGACGAGATCGTCGACTACTATCGCGCGGACGATTATCGTTTTAAAAGTTACGGAATAAGTACCCTGGATGTGCACGATGATAAGCAAACCCATTGTCACCTACGTCTCGTTCGTCGGGTGGCGAGAGCCTACAACATGCGAATGGGAAGTGATCATGAGAATTTAACCACGAGACTTATTTATTAAGGAAACAACTTGCAACAAAACAACTATGCACATCGTTTGCATCGAGATGCGAAATGGCAAAATCGTGGTATAGAAAAATCTTGAAAATTGTCGAAAACGAGATTAGGGAGCAAAGCATACCTATGGATGGAATAATAAGGGTGCGTATTATGAAAAGGAATTACAAAACTCGTATTGAAAAAGGATTATTTCTAGCACAAAGAAATGGTGAAATAGTGATTTTCACAGTTGGATCAATGATGGATGGCGGGCGGGGGCCGTTCACTTAAAAAATAAGTAACACTGACTTGGGTACAAGGACACATAGGGATTGATGGCAAGGAAAAGGGGTTCAACTGAAAAGTTGCTGCGACCAGAACCATTCTCTACAATTGGTAGATGAATGGTAGATGCTTCTTTTCAGAAGCCAGGGATGCACCTTAGCGATAAGGAACATACAGTACTAGCACTCACTACTAAATCAGCTTGTATAGGTACACCAATGCAACAGCTGACAGCTAATCACTCCTTGGACTTCGAAAGCTCGATCAACAATAGAAGCCTTAGAAGTGGTTGTAGATACAGCTGCTGCTGCCGTCAAGGAAAAATGATGGCGATTCAGAACGAAAGAGTGCTGTGAAGTTGTTACCCTGGACGTCAATTCCGCGGACTGGTCCGGCATCAAGAGTTCTCTTACCAGAATAAAGGTAAAACCCGGTTGGATACTCCGGCCTCGAATAAGGTTAACATAAACCTGAAAAAGTTCTAATAACAAGTCGGAATGTAACGGATTACATTCAAGTGCGCGTGGGAGACCAAGACATTCGATCGAAACCAGCGATCCGTTACCTTGGTGTAATGATCCACAATATGCTTAACTTGAAGGCGCACATAAATTTCCTTGGTAAGAGATCATCGGTCCTCCAATCATCGCTCTCAAGAATGCTGCCAAACATCTGCGGACCTAGAGGCAGAGCCACTGGCAGGACGCTATCACAGTAAGCTGGACACATTGACTTATCCCTGACAAAGAACCCTGGGTAAGAAGAAAAACGGAAGAATTAAACTTCTACATTACGCAGTTTCTACTCAACCACAGTTGAATCAACAAATACCTGCACAGATTTGGACACGACACTTCACCAATTTGTCCACACTGTCCGCAGAGCCATGAAATTTTCCATTGCCCACGCTTTATGATAATGGCTGCAAATCTGCCAGATGCAAATCACATAGTTGGCGAAATGATACTGTCTGAGAAAACATGGTACAAAGTAAGCCAGTTTGTGACTAGCGTTCTAAAAGAACTGAGGGCGATTGAGCGCATAAGACAACAGAACGCCGAAGAGGAGATAACAGACTGAGAGGCTAACCTAGTCCCGCGGGGAGAGTGTGGTTCTTCTATTAAAAACGATATTTCTAGTAAAACTTGTCTGCACTCAATTAAAATTCCAAATTTTCCTCTGAGTTGTGTTTCTTTAAGTACAACATACAACAACAAAGTATATATTTGGACGTTTCTTTTGCTTAAGTTTCACTTCAGTGTTGTTACCAAAGGAAACTCAAGTGAATTTCTGTTTCTAACCTTTAAAGTTATTTTCCCAATATTATTATTTAGCATAATTGATAGACGGCTTATTATTCATCAATCTGTCATAATTCCGCTTTGCGAAAATACCCAGTAAATGGGAATTTCACATTTCGGCTCAACTTCCTTTGGCAACACTAATTGGCTTTTAAACGTTGTAAGGAAACAAATACCTAGCAAAGCAATTATTCATAGTAAAACTTACCTTGTACAGAAGCGTTAGCTGTTGCAGCCGTGTATATCAAAGCGATCAGAAAAAGGAGTCTCCCCACCCATCTCAGGTCGTGTGCCGATGCCATTTCCTTGAAAGGAAATTTGCACAACAGCAGTGAATCGTTTTTTGGCTGCCAACGTCTCGATGTACTTTGTTGCCGGTTGCACCTGAAAAGTGAATTAAACAGATTTTTTTTAGATGTTCTCAAAATGTATTTTTTATTGTAATAGAATATTATCGCAGCAGAGTTTTTTGAGCACGCGCGCCGGTTGGGTAATCATTTGGTGATGGTTGTACAATTTGGCGAGGACCAGCCTTAGTATTTTTAGATATATATTGTGATGGCTACCTAAGGAAAAAGTACTTGTTTTCAAGAACAAGCAATGAAAGAAAGGTATTAAGCTAAAAACAGTCCAAACATTTTTATTTTATATGGAAAATTTAATAAACTTATTTTATTAACTGAAAGGAGTGTGGTTCTCGCTGAACAGGCAGTAGTCGAGCAATAACAATGTGTGAAGTGGAGAGCATGCAACTTGTTTCGAAGACTTTCTCGAAGTAAAGAATTTTTTTTTCCGAGGGTAGGTGAAATCTTCCAAAGACACTACGAGAATAGCAAGCGCGTGCTCATAGTAGTGTCAGATTTTTACTGACTAAAAACACCACCCTTTGATCGAATGTTAGATACTGCAATTAAGATATAGCTTATCAAGAAATTTTTCTATCACAAAATAATAACTTTTGACAGGTTCCAGTGAAAGATCCTGCATGTTCCGCAATTTAGACGCGGTTAATTTTACCTAGCCAAGTCGAACGGTTTCGTTCTTTGTAGTCGGCGCAATAAATTGCTCTCATCCAAAATTTGTCGGACTGTATTGTAGATATGTCCGGTCAGTCGGTTTCTATGTTTTCTCGCGATGCTTCTAGTTTCAGCTTCGACTGTTGGAATTCCGAGATCCCTTTGGATATCGTCGTTTCGAATATACCATGGTGCTTGTACAATTTCTCTAAGCACTTTATTTTGAAAAGTTTGTAAAATATTTGCATTCGTTTTCTTGGTACAACCCCAAAGTTGTATACCGTAGGTCCATACCGGCTTTAGCACTTGCTTGTATAAAAGCAATTTGTTCTCGGTACTGAGTTGGGAATGGTTTCCAAGTAACCAGTACATTGCTCTATATTTGATATCTAGTTCTTTACGTTTCATTTTCACGTGCGAATTCCATTTCAGCTTTGCGTCGAGTGTCATTCCCAGATATTTGGCCTCGTTAGCAAAAGGTATTCGGGCCAAGTTTAGAAAAATTGGGAAGTCAGATTTAGTTTCGTTGAGGGCGATCCGCCAGCGTTTATCTTATTCAGTTTTATTTACAGTTTTGAAGTCGTTTCTTCGATTGTAGTACCCACTGCTAGGATAGCGGTGTCGTCGGTGAACGTAGCAAGGGAAGTGCCGTCTTCTCTTGGTATATCGCGAGTATATAACAGATAGAGAAGCGGCCCAAGGACGCTTCCTTGCGGTACGTCTGCCGAAATCTCTTTAAGTTCCGAGTATTCGTTTCTAAAATATCATATATGCATACGGGGAGAATTTGTCTTAATTTAAATTTCAAGCCGTCGTGGCACACCTTATCAAAGGCTTGTGAGACGTCAAGGAATACGCTTGAGCATATCTTTTTTTCTTCAAATGCCTTTTCGATTACGTCAGTAATTCTATGCACTTGGTCAATCGTCGAATGCTTGGTTCTGAACCCAAAGATTTATTGTATTCTATTCTATAACGGGTTGCAGGCGCCTTAGCAGGCGTCTCTCGAAAACTTTGAAAATAACTGGAAGAAGGGAAATTGGTCTATACGACTTTCCTTCATTTGGCGGTTTTCCTGGTTTTAAAACCATTATGACCTCCGCAACTTTCCATTGGCTCGGCACGTGTTTTAATCTGAGCGCAGTATTCATAATTATGAAGAAGCTTAATTAATGCTTTTCTTGGTAGAACTTTGAGAACTTCTCCAGTGATCAAATCATAACCAGGAGCTTTCTTAGGTTTTAGAGATTCGATACGGCTTAAAGGTTTCTTCTAGATCGGCGGCAAAAACGTCCGCTTTTTCCTTATCTTCCCTTGGCCATTCATTTTGATTTATTTTTTCAATGTGAATAAGTGAAAAATTGAATCCTTTTTCGCGGACGTTGACAATCTAAATGATTCCAAGAGCGTCCAATGCATCCGGAAGAAGTCACTGTTTGGTGTGGATTTTAGGCTGGCGTCGTCATCGGTCTATATTTCTTTGATAACGAAGTTGGTTGGATCATCACCGCCTATTTTTTCTTGTCCGATTTTCTGAAGTGGCAGGTCTATGCAACATAACCCATTCCATCGATCAAATTCACCCTGATTTATGCCTCAGAGTCATGAAAAATTTGACACTTCGGATGCTCGCCACTAAAAGAAGAAGAATTTTGTATTCCAGGCATTATGGCATCGAAAGGCCTGTCAAACATATGATATTTTACAAACACATTTTTTTATTTAAATTTAAAGATAGGAGGCGCTTAGTGAAAGACCTTTTACGAAGCCATGTGACTTTATGTGTGTCTGCAGAACAGATACAAGATGGAGCGTGTCACTCGCCAATGACGCCCTTTTTCGTTTTTTTTTATTTTTCCCGAGTATATGGAATTACTACCCAACGAGTCGAGTCATAAGAGTTTTACTTCAAAAGTCATATGACTTCCTTCAAGTAATAGAGGCACAATTTTTCAAAAGTCTGTGCAATTAGTTGCATACATTGACGAGAATGACATCAGCACACAGTGAGCAGCTTCTAAAACATTGGTAAAGAAGTGGCTGCTGTCTATATAGTACCAAAATAGATAGCCATCGCTTCTAGCCAATTAGGACCTTTGTTTGCCTTCGAATGGACCGAACTGTATACTATGCTAATTGGAAAGATATATTGCCTGAGACTGAGGACTTTAGGGTAACCTAATTAACTGAGCAAGCTTGCAACCACTTCGTTATATTCATCTTCTGCTAAAGGTACGATATTTCCCTAAAGATTTATCACTATCCGCGCTTTCCGGCACACGTGCACTTCAAAGATTCTTGCAATGACCGTCGGTTGTCGGGCTGGTTTTATTTTGATTTTATTTATGCTGCATCTAACAAAACTTTAAGTCGAACATAAATTCTCCCCAAATTACACAAATTGCCATCATTGTCAGAGTAGGTACCTGCATGTCCCAATTACTCGTGCATGTCAGAGAGCGAAGCAAAATTGAATGAGCCTCGTCAGCCCCGAGGTGCATGTAAAAAAATGTGTGCACACTATCAGAAACATCATGCCATGGTCTGGTGCAAATATCGCAACGAACTATTGTTTCGCCTAGTATCTATACTCCAGAATGGGAGTTTGGCCTATAGGGCAGCTCAACTGCCAATTAGAGTTTCCACCATCGAAATGTAATCTGAACGAGGAGATTTGCATATTCGCTATTGGACGACGGTGTGTTTTTTTTTTGTTTAACTACGTTTTGAATATTTTTCGGGATTTGTAAGTTGTTACCATGCCAACAATTGGTTAGTTGGTCAAAGCACAGGTTATGTGTTAATTAACCGAACAAATGCGAGTTAAATTGATCGGATATTCAACAACCAATAAAAAGTGTAAATAGTTATGAATTTCGACCATTTCTTAACGCAGTAAAGATTTACAGTGGGACAGGATGGTCCAAATGGAAAGCAACAGGTCTAAACAATTTTATATGAATTTAACTATAAAACTTATAAAGCTTTACTGGAAAATCCACCCTTTTCGGAGGTCCACTCTACGGATTCTGGGGAGAGCTGTTTATTGCAAACCATTGACCCTTTTATTAAAAGAACCCCGGGAAAAAAAGTCCGCCGAGAGCGCTAGTGCGTGAAGAACAGGACTTAGAGAAAGAAACAAGTTTTGAGGAAGAAAATAAAGCACTCCGAATCAAACTTATCTAACTATCAAGATCTTAAGAAAGAGATAGATCTGTTAAAAAAAGGAATTGAGGATCTAAGGAACATTAATTTGCAGAAAGAACGCGAATGTACTCCACCACGCTTAGCTAGTGGGGAATACCACACCGACGAAGAACAGCTAGCAAGCGAAACGAATCGGGTCCCTCAGAAAAGACCTAGTGAGAAAATGAGAGGCGGTTCGTCGCCCGAAGTCGAGCCCCTAAAAGAACAAAAGCGTGAAGTACCGCAAGAAAAGTAATGACTTCAAGAGTTTGAATTTAGGACAACAGATTTTCAAGTCATCGGAGAATAGAAGACAAGAGGAATTCTGAATGTAAGATGGAATATCATAAGCAAATATGACAAAAAGCAATGGTAAAATGTGACTTCCTCTACGGAACACCAGAGGCTCTAAAAGACAACCGTCGATTTTATCGGTCATGTAGGAACGATGATATCCATTCTATCAGAGACGAGTCAAAACCAGTACATTTTTGTTTCGGAACAAGACATTATGATTCACTCTGTCAAAGGCCGTAGCAAAACCGGCCAGTCTAAAGGGCAAGTTAAGAATTCGTTACAACTTTTTCGCAAAGAATTGCTAAGTTTGTGGCTGTGGTGTGGATCTGCTTTGAAAAAAGCTGTGCTGAGAATCAGATATAATTTCTTTGACAAAGAAGTTTACTTTATAACACACAATCCTTTCAAAAATCTTGATGATGACTGATGGTCTGCACATAGGACTATAGTTAAGCTTTTCTCGTCTGGATCAGGATTTAAAAATGGTGTAATGTTGCGCATTGCTTAAAAAAATATATGAGAAATCCCATCTGAATCTACACCCTACATCTAAGCCGGTTAAGTCACAAAGAACATCCGAGGTCCATAGCAGCAGATTTCTTACAGGAACCCGATTTGAAGAAAAAACGTTTTGATGAATAGCTGGAGAGAATCGAAATGGTGGCAGTATTGCTGGATGTTTTATCAAAGGATTTCATACAATTTTAAGGTTAAAAGATAAGTCTACTATTTTCCTTCACTTTAGCCTCAGCTGACGAAAAGTTACTATTGTAGAGAAATTTATTACGATAGTCGAACTTCTTATCTTATATAATATATATACTTTCATTTTTAAATACATATGTAGCAGTAAAAAATCAATCAATTTCATATAAATCATCACACTTGAAATTAATTTACAAATATTTAGTATCATTAAAAAATGTAACTTCTAGAAGAACAAATTCTATGATGGCTGGTTTCTTAATTGGTAAAAATTAAACAATATTAAAAGGAATAACCTCGCTTTATTGCATTGCAAACACAATAAAGCATTTATTGATGTGACAACTGACAAGTGTGTTTGATTTTATTGAAGCTGTAACCACAAAAAGTTTCCAATGCTTTTCTTGTGTTCCGTTTTTTAACCGGGAGACGTTTAATGAGAAGATTTACTTTTTGTAGCGCAATTAACCGGGTAACGCATTTAAGCGGGACGCATTTCAACGGGAAAAGTTATGTACACTTCTTATCAAATGTTTTGTTTGCTCAGTTTTTGGATGAGTTAAACGAGGAACGCAAATAAGCGAGGGCTACTTATTGGGGGATCACTGTATCGTATATGTTATCGAAGTAGCTGTCTTAGCATTGGGTGGACGTACCATTAATGAATATGGTCTACCACAGGTAAGTTGACCCTTAAGGAGACTAACTATGCTGTTCAGGCTTTGGGCAAGTCTGCCTATAAAAGTGATAATCCTTAAGAAAGAGAACGACCAATTTTGACCCCAAACAATGACCAATCTGCGTTCAATGACATCTTACTTAAGCCTTTAAACTTTAAGCCGTTAACTATCAGGTAGTTTTTAAATTCCCTTTCCATACCATAGGCAAACTCTTAGCAAAAGCACACCTGTAGTACTACTTCGGAACTTAAAACCACCAAAACTATGAAATGGCATTAGACTGCAAATCAAAGCTTTCCATAACAATTTAATTGAAGCTATAATGTTGACCGAGGTTGTAATATTACTGCCGCCCAATGAAAATACAAAAACATTGTCTGTAAAGAAATTATTAAAAAAAAAACAATAATTTAAGTAACAATTTTTCTGGAAAAGTTTTCTGAAAAGTTGTTGTTCAAGTATCTTAGATACCACCTTATATCTCCGCTTCCGGAAATCGAATATTGGTAAAACATATATTATCTCCTATTCTCGACAATTTGCAATGCAACTGTGAAAACCGGAATTAATTTCGTGCTGTACTTTTTTAATCTATTCCGGGCAAACATATTACAGTCGGAAAAAAGTTACAGTTTTATTATTGTAAGGATGTAGTAGACCTTTAAAATGCACCGCGATATAAAAAGTTGATACAGGTTATTACATCAACGTGCAAAAAATGTCCATTTCAAATCCACATGTGTAGTTAATCTATTTACAACCTCATTTGCTTCCTTCATCTTGGAAAATCGGGTTCCGCGAAACCATGACAGCTTTCAGTTTGCCATGTGTGGGTATAACTTTCCATCAAATATATCTATCGCTCGCGATCATGGTGTCGTGATATGTATCTTCCATTAATGAAGTCATAAACATGACACCAACCACAAACTAACGCACGTTTAACTATTCAGAACACATTAATATGCACGTAGCGTCGTCGTTCAAGTTGCACACATCTGATAAGTCGTTCTGATTGAAGGCGTCATTAAATGCAACAGGTAATTCCCATCCAATTCACACCACACTTAATGGAGTACCGCGTCCGACGCGATTCGTGTGGAACACGTTCAGCTGAAATGCCAATGTGACTGAAGACCGACCATTAGCCAAGCGTCAGCCATTCTTGTTCGCGTAACAACAACTGTCAATCGGAAGTTGAAATAAAAACGCACGCCATTAGTAACTGCAGGGTATGTAGTTGCTAGTTGCTCTCTGCCGCGTACTCTTCTGCAACACTCTATAGACAATACTGGGACCGGCTCGTTGTTGGTTGTGCATGCAAATCGCGTTTATGTTATGTTGTTTGCCTTCTTCACTGCTGCGTTGCGTATAGTTAGTACACACACAACAACCGCAATAACAAAATTTCATTCAGCCAGTAGTTGTAGCCTTTGCATGTGGGATGCACGAGATTGTATCGTCGATGGTGGTTTTGCTTGGCCGAGCGCAACCTTGACTTTGACATCTCTGCCACTGCGCTACTGTGATGTAATAATTCAAGAGTTCAGCCGGCACGCCAAACGAAATATAGTGACAAGGTGACTATAAAGGTGTAAACAAGTTTTCACAAAACAGGTAGCAGCGAGCGATGACCGCGACAGACAGATACCGGTATGACACGCGATTTACGGACTCACGTTTCCATGATGGATCACGGATCGAGATCGAGCTGCTATTGTTGATGAGGGAGGTTTTGTTTTATGTGATTTTTTGACATGTGAAGCTGCTACATGAGCACTCTAACCGGTGATTTAATCAAGACTTCATATAAAGAGCGCAATGCAAAGATTGTGACAGTTGGAAAATTTTCTTAAAATTGTCAATATTGCCACCGTATTCATGTAAAGATCGTACTTCATCTATCGAGCTTGTGAGATCCGTACAATTCTAAGGTTTTGAAGAAGTCAAATGAGAGTTTGTCAACTTATCCTCACCGAATTTTTTTTTTGTATGTCTAAATAAGCTTCTCTCTCTAAAAAGCCACTGTTACCAGCTTTCAATTTTTGAAACGGTAGTAGAACCATTTAGGATCTCAGTGGCTTGTGGATATAACAAGGAAGGTGTATCTGAAACACATTTAAATCATTCCCATTCATTTGAAAAATAAAAAACAAGTAGATATGCGTTTGAAAAGCTAGCCCGTAAGCCTGGTATTCTAGGTAGGCTTTTTGCGGTTACTATTTACTTTAGACGTACAAAATTACCATCGCTCGTTTTTGTTGGCAAACCGATTAAGGCGTTATTTCAAAACCGATTTCTATGAAACATGGACCAACTGAAAACTCAATTTCTGTAGCTGAATTTCCGCAAATACTGATTTGTCACAAAAGACACAAGTAGTTAATTTACATATCCAATTGAGTAAAACAAAAAAAAATATGCTCCTATGCCATTGATCCGATTACCGATTATGATGCAACTTTGGTAATTTGTTGTGAGCACGTACAACCACCAACAGAGGCTATGCTACGATAAGAGGTGAAACACGTTGAAGACTTAATTCATAATAGGTACCGTAAAACACCTGTACATTGACCCCTTTTGAACTTTGACACGTTACTACCAATTATTCTTGTGGTTTTCATGATTGGAAATATTTGCCCTACGGGGACTGCAACCCAGCGTTTTTATTTGTAAATACTCTGATTTTTTTTGTTTTTCTTAGCAAAATTATAGTTAAATAAGCAAGCGGTCAAAGTAAAGCTTCGGTTGTCCTAACATTGACCGGGCTTTGACAATTTGTATTATTCAATTAAACTCAAAATTACAGACATATTTAAATAATAGAAATATAAGAAACAATAAAATAAATAAATTGAAATAAAAATTCGGGCTTAAAAACACAAAATCATAATATATTATTAATTTCTATAAAAAAATAAATACGGAAAAACAAAAATACAAAAACAAGAAATTCAGGAAATTATGTTTTTAAATAAAACTTGTAATTCTTGTTAGCCTTATCAGAATTTGGACCAAAAAAATTGCAAGTGTTATTTTAATATGTATTTTCTGAAACATATAAAACCTAAAAAAAGTTAGTCAAAGTTAGAAATTCCATTGTCAAAATTGGGAAAACTCATAATTTGTATAGGGGATTTTTTAATTTCTTTAATTATCTACTTAAAAATAAATAAATAGTACCAATTTGAATATTATACGATTAAATGTAACGAACACTACTAAACTAACTTAAATAAAGTGCACGACTGGATCGCACAAAACTTTCTCGTTCATATCAACAGTTTGGTTGGTTAATGTTTATTTAATTGTTGTTTATAGGTGATGATAGTAGGTGGTGACACGAAGTAGGACCGATATCTTGACATAGATTTATTATGTAAGAATTCAGAGGTTTGTTTTTGAATTTATCGATGGACGCGTTTGGGGGTTGCAAATGAAGTGCGGGTTTCTAATAGTGTAAACTCCAATTGGTTGGAATTATTTAAAGGTTCATAATTAATATGGTTGAAAAAAGAAAAAGTGGGTTGGGTACTATTTTCAAAAAAGAAGCTTCTAGTACCTAGTTGTAATTGCATTTCTACTGGTAGTATGGTAATTCTTAAAACACTGGTTTAATTAATTTTTTAAGAAAAACTAATTAAAGGGTCCTATTAAGAATACTTATGTTATCATAAAAGGAGGGTTTTGGTCAAAACCGTTATGGCGGTTTTTGGAAAATAATGCGTACAAGATAGTAGTAAATATTGCAATGTTTATTTCAAAAAATATGCTTGCACAACTAATTATCTAAAAACTGAGTACAGGGTATTATTTAAAATGTAAGCATTATTTGGTTTTTGAAGATTTATCTAAATCGAAAATGGCATTTTCGAGATATAAACAGTCAAAATCAGCGTTTCCGGTGATTCGAATCGAAAATCAAGGACGCAATAATGTTGGAAACGTCAATTTTACTCCAAGTATGCATTTTTGTCAAAATCGCTTTAGCCGTTTTCATGTAGGTAAACCAAATAAAACCAAAATTCTCAAAAAATGCATTTTTTCCAAAATCTATTATAAACAATTTAGAGAAAAACTGAGTAAGCTATCATGTTAGGAATGTCCATATTAACTTCAAAATTAATTTTTGTTGCAGTCGTATTGACAGTTTTCGCGATAAGGCCACTTTTCAAAAGTACCGTTTTTAGCCAAAAACTGGGTATGCAGCCATGTTAACCTCAATTATCTAAGCCCAAATATTAATTTTGGTTGAAATCGTTATAGCTGTTTTCGAAAAAATCAAACTTGTTTAAAACCGTTATATGGGAAGTACCGTTAATAATAGGGTTAACGTGCAAAAAAAAAAGTAGCCCCGAACTGTAAGCCCACAAACTCCAAATCCGAAGTTTGAAAGATATCCGTCCAGCCGTTCGCGCTGTGGAGCTCAGGAAAGACGGACAGAATTGCGAGACCCGCTTTTTCGAGTTCCTCTATCATCGTAATGTTAGATTTGATTAAAATCTCGAGTTCGATTTTTTGTACGATTACATACAATACCTTTCTCTTACTACGTATACGAGAAAGTAAAAAAAGAGAAACGTATCTGGGTTTACAAAGATAATTTTTCGAACACTCTAACTTACATTTGAACATACTTCCTTAAATTATCAGCGGTTATATTTAAATCTTACCACTGAATGCTTCCATTATTTTCTGTCAGGAACTACAACATGAAAAGTAAGGTCGTACCGACAGTTGACATACTTAGCTGATTTTTGGGCAATGTTAAGAGCACGGTCAATGTTAGGGTGTTTTGCGGTACTTTCAACATAAAATCGAAACAATTTCCAACCATTAAGTAAAAATGATTAATCGTTGATCGTTGATCAAAGCAAAACGTCTGCCAAACTTCGGACATCCAAAGTAACAACATCACATAAGTATGGTCAGTAATTGAAAATCAAAAACTATACTCTCTGCCCTTTTGCATGCAGCACTGCACCAACCAGTACCATCCCGAACTGCGACGATAACGCGGTTTCACTGCCCGCTGGAACCCAATCACATCGTCCACTGTGACCAGATGTCTCACTGCTCAAGTCAATTCATATGGCGCTTTATCCACTTGCCCTGTCGTGATGCTTACCCTCAATAAAACCCGACTGGCATCTACTATATCTGCCTATTCTGGATACACACTCGATATATGGGTGATGATGGCAGTAGGTTGAGCGGATGTGCTACCTCACTGCGATGCGACCCAACAAACAGCTCAAATTTTATATCCAAACATATCGCCAGGGAGGCGATTCATTGCTAACAAGATGCGCTTATATTATTCCATGAGGTTACCTCCTCGTACTCCAAGTAGGAAGAATCGAACACCGAACACATCTCATCCATTGTGGACAATACACAGATGCACTTCATCCTCTCGTATGCAGACACACACACAAAGAAATGTTTAGATAACTCTTGACTCTGTTTAGTCGGTCGTTGCCGGTTTCGGTCACCATACCGATCCAAATTGGATGGAAACGTACAACGATGTAATCGAACGTACATAAATTTAATGATAGCTCCATCATCCTTCCGTATGAGATTCGAGCATCGAGCATCTGAGTGCAAAACGAATGAGGGGGGTTTTCGAGTTCAACGCTATTCAGATACACTGTGTGGTTGAGTGATACGTGGTCAGAAAGTACTCTCCAAATGGCCGAAGCGGTTTACATTGTGAGAAGATCCGATGCACACGTACTGGCTTATTCTTTCTGTCGTCCCTTGGAACGGCTGCGGCCTGTAGAGATGTGACAGATTTCTGTTTGAAAGCTGAATGAATATTTATTAGACACCTTAGGGCATTATGCGGTCAGGCTGGACACTATTGAGGTGATGTATTGCCATTTTGTTGCAAGGATTCTCTTTTGGTAAACAATGGTTTTGATCAGCTGTGGGGGAAAGGCATGATTTGAGCGGATTTTGAAATGAAATGTACCATTCGATTGCTCGGGAACAATACCTTAGGAGATAATGACCCATACCGGGAAGATAGAACGCAATTATTCGAAAACAAAGGAGTGGTCTTTTATATAATCGAGAAGCGTTTTAATTAAACGTCAAATAGTTCTGCTGCCGATGGCATATGAACAAAAACATATAGTTACACTACTGTTTCACTGGATGTTGGTAATGATCTCATGGTGTTGCTCATTTAGTATCCGTTATCCAAAGATCCATGGAGCCTAGCTTTGGGTTATTTAAAATATTCAATTTGTAAATAGGTGGACAAATCAAATATGCAGACATAAGCTTAACAACTTATTTGTACCTATATTTAGACATGTTCACGCTAGGCTATCACATGTTTGAAGTGTGTAGGGTGTGTTTTAGTACGTAGGCGTATTCCCGGAATCGATTACTCGGGTTTGCGAATCGTGCATGCTAGTAGCACGGGCAAATAGCATCTTTCGAAGATTACACATCCCTTGGCGCAACCAAAAAAAAATACATGGACTGCTAGTGAAATGTCAGTTTCATACAAACTTGCGAGGAAAGATGAAGCAAACATAAGCACTAGCCCTTTTGGTTCAGTGCGGCGAAAGTATGACGTATGAAACCTCTGCGAGCCATTGCTATTTTTTACAAAGGACACAGTCCCATCCATTGTAGAAACATTGTAACTGCGCAAAATAACGATTTATTCATATTATTTCCAACTTTCTACAACAGATGGCATACTCAGCACTTTTGAGTGTTTCCGATTCTCTCCGCCGTGAACGAAAAGTGCTAGTGCTTATGTTTGCTTCAACGAAAAATTGGCTGCTAGCAGTCCATGTATAGTATGTTAATGACTAACATGCAAAACTGTTTGACAAATGACAACTACTTTGGTCGGCCATCTTGTGATGTACAATACAAATCATGGAGTAAATTGGCATGTGTAATTTTGAAAAACCGATTTTGACATTGTTTCAGTTATACACGTGTAAATGAACACACACAACAAAGCCATTGAAATCTTTTTGTGCTTACAGCTTCAATAAAATCAAAGACACTTGTCACGTCAATGGTCAATGCTTTATTGAGTTTTCAATTTCTACGCGAAAGTTTGGGAAAAAAGAAAAGTTAGAAAAGTCTCTACAGGTGGCGCTGATGTCGATCTCCAAAACAGCTCAACCGGGATAGAAAAGCGGGGAATGGCACTTTCCATATAACAAAAATGCTTTGTTAGGATATTTATGACAGATTTAGCATTGCAATTTGGTAGATGGCATTCTACCCAATGTGGCAGTAATAACAAAAGGCGTGTTGCACCTCCCTTTAAAAAAAAATCACTTTGCGAAGTGTAGGCGGCACTTAATACGAAAGGCACGGGTAACGCCGTGCATACCGCTAGCTGCCGATAAAATTGTAACGACATGAAAACAAAGTGCAAACAAAATCTATAAATACACTTATACTGCGCTGTTTTTTAAGGTCAAAATCAGACAAAGGGGAGTTCGAAATAGGTTTTTGAATGCTTTCTTGCCTGACACTTTCCATACTTATGTGAGCTAATGTTGCAAAAAGTAAGCGAGATAAACGGGGATTGGCACTTGAAATGAAGCCTTCACGTTTTTTAAATGGCATTTTATACAATGTTGCACTTAAACGAAAAGCACGAGCAAACCCAGGTGGGCAAACCCAACTTTATATAAATTAAACTGAATGGAAAAAGTCCACAAAAATCTTACGAACTATTGCAGCAGTTTACAAAATTGATCTTATTAAAATGTGTTAAATACTTGTCTGCATGACTTTAGCTACTTTTATTTTAAAAATGCTCATTATTTTATTTAAACAAATTCATGCACGAATACAAAAGTAAAAAAGATGAAAAGAAACAAATCGTAGAGCTCTATTTTCTATTCTTGCGGTTGTGTACACAGAGATCTGTTTTGTTCACGTGTGATAATTTTTCCACACTTTTTCAACCATTTAAGTAGGTATAGGGTTATCCAAGGAATCGAAAATTGATTGCTGGCTAGGGCCAAGAAATGCCACATTGAAACTAATTTAATTTTCTGACAATTTTTCGTATTCAAACATTGCGCACTTTCCTCTCAGCAGTACAACGCACCAACATCTGAACGAAGCCACCGATTTCTCCGTCAATACGTGACGCACATGTTAAAAGTCTTCTTTAACAAAGATCCATTGATGTTCCGTTGATATGCTGAATCAATTTCGTCAATATTTGCTGGTCAAATTATACGAAATCAGATATTATATTATGTCTTCCTCCTCCCATACCCTCAAGCATTGGGGTGCCAAAAAAAAGAAAGAAAAACGAACTGAAATGAAAAATAACTCTCGACTATTGTTTGAAGTCGTTCGTATATTTATGGAGACAGATGGGATGGAAGCTTCAACCCACAATCTTGACAGTCACGTGCCCGCAAAATAATACATATTTTCACGCTTCATTCTGTCACGTTGTGGCTTCGAATTCTCATTTTTAAGTCATATATGAACCTACTTGTGTCCTTTTTTTCGTGGCCTACATTTGTTTCATGTCATTTTCTTTTCACTTACTATACGAGCGACAACCTAAAGGCTATTATCCGATGGTCATTAAACAGTATATTCTTATGTTTTTATTAAAATGGTAAGTAGAGGGCGTTGCAGTCGTCGAGTGAAAAAAAAATGCAAGTGCAATTTTGCATAAGCGCTGCGACAGAAGAGAATGCTTCAAAATGTATAGGTACGGACGTTGTTCTCAGGGCTGCAAGGTCTTGAAATAGCCCACTTTTTAAATTTCATTTGTCCAAAATCGGAGCCAAAATACATACATATGTACATACATATTTTGGCGCGACAGGTCTGTGGGACCCAAGGCCTAGCTTCTCACAACCATTCGTTTTGTGTGAGTTTTCAATTTTTGGGTCGAATGGAAGGGATCCAAACGGCTAATTGAGAAGCTCTTTCATGACAGTTTTACTCTCGGATGTTTGCCAGACGTTCGCGAGAGTTGGCGCAGTGGAAAAAAAACCTTAAGATGTAATTTGGTTCTTTCGGGATTCGAAACGGGTACCCCTCGCTTAGTAGTCCAACACACTAACCACTAAACCACTGCGCCGGCCGGAGCCAAAATAGTAGCTCAAAAAGTTCAATAAGAATCTGTTATAAATTAAAAAATTAACTTAAATTAATTAATGAAAGAAAGGAATACATAGTTCAGGTTGATTTGAGAAGTCAAGATTGATGAGTGAAATCAGTGAACAAAAAGTATGGAAAAATTATACCTAATACCATGTTCCCGCCAACGTGATTTAGCTGAAGTAATTTACAAATCACGATAGGCGTTCCCACCGAACGGTTGTTTTAGTGTTTTAGTGTGACATTTAAAATTAGTTGGCAAACTTTCAATATCGTACCTATGTACCTATGTATATATATAAAAGTGCAAAAGAAAAATTACCCGCAACAATTTAAAATGAGTTCAAATGCTTTGGATACAATTTATATCTACCAAAATAAATCCAAAAATGATGTAAACAATTACTATCTGCATTTTTAATTTTAATTTTTTGACAGTTTGTTTTTGTATAAACAGCTGATGTCGATAATAGGCCTGTTTGATTTTATTTGTGTCTGTTCGGTTTTATTTTGTGTATGTTCGATTTTATTTTGTGTGGATTTGCACGTAATTAAAAATTAAACAGCTCTAAATCCCGTAATTAGTGATCACGAAAATGTATGGTAAATCACATCATTAATGAACATAGGAACATGGTATAATTCGTTAATGGTATGCGCTCTAAAAAAATACTCGGCACAAATGACGACATATTATACTAGACTCATTTTTGAAAATTAAGGGAAATGGTAGCCCAATTTCTGATGATAAATAGCGCAATCTTGCAAGGTACTTGCCAGGCGCTACTCAAAAGTCTGTACTTATGCTGGGTATCTACATGACAGATACTACCGCGATGTACGATATTATACGGATTTGCCATCGCAAGCCCGCTTGGAAACCTAGTAATGCCGAACTTTTACAATATTCCCCCACGAATGACGAAAATTACCCTCCTTCCGCACGACACGTTGGTGGAAAATGGACACTGGATTAAACATGCCCTTAAATTAACCAAATGCTTGTTTAAAATGTTTGCTCTGCTCACATAGGAATTTTGTGCCAAGCTTTAGATGATGCTTTGTAGTCGTCCGTTAAAACTACAACAAATTCTGCATCCTCTAACTCTTTGTACAGTCGAATAGTTTTCCGATTCCTCTTTTGCAAAAATTTGCTTTACTACTGTTGCTATAAAATTGCCTCAGATAGTTTTTGTATTTCGAAGTTCAAATATATTCGATTAAAAGTATTAAAGCCAAAAGAGCGCGAAACAAGACTTTCTTTTCAATCGAAAGTCGAAATCGAAATCTTCTTTTTGACTTTATAGAAGAATTCGAGTGAAGAATAGCGAAACAGAAATGAAAATATGGCAAACACTTGTTTTTAGAAGCTAATTTTAAATGTTTCGTTTGAATTCAGTGAATGTGTATGATATATTTACAATATACCAAATTCAAGTTTAAATTTTAGGTTGATTGTTTTGATGAATCTAAAGTTTGTTGTCGTTCGTGAGTATGGTGTGTTTGTGTGAATTAAAACTCTTGTTTTTACGGTTTTCCTTCAACGTCATTCTGAAATAGATTCGCAGGAAGATCAACCAAATTAACAAACTACCAGGATCATAAAACACTCGGCTTTGATTTAAAAAAAATCATGTAGCGATTTTGTATGTATTTTAGAATTCAAGTACGGGGTAGCTAGTATTCAAATAAACACAAGCTGAACAGACACCAGGAAGACTAAACGAGGTATTTGTTCGACAATTCGCTGAAAGAAGCAGTCAATGTTTTTTTTATGCGCATGAAATTTTGCATTTCTCAAAAAGCGCGATCGGTAGACGAATTCGGGTAGGTGGCTTTTGGTATGGTTACCTAGCCAAAATATATACCTAAGTGTTTATTCAGGGTGTTATGAAAATACCATTTCTCCAATTTAGTTTATGTAGAGATATGCAAAATACCCACAATATGGGAAGGTAATTATCAGCGGTCCTATATAACTGCGCTAAAAAAAAAAATTGAAATTTTGAAAATCTGTCATGCCGAAGTTTTTCTAGCCCATTTTTTAGTACGACGTATTTTTTTTAGATGTAGATACCACAACAATTCAATAATTCATGATTGGTTGAGTGAACGAGCAATTTTGGCTGGAAAAAATAATGACGTAAATGTTATCAATGCAGACATTTTGAATTAAATACAAACTCATTTTTTTGCATAGGTACAAAACGATCGATAGACCTATACATGTACCTAGATGACGTCGTGAATTATCCCACTGAATTTTTGAATTTTCTTAATTTACCTGATTTTCCTACCATCACATCATCTACCATTGAAAGTTGGCGCGTCGATAACAATGCTACGCAATATTAATCAACCTCGGCTTTGCAGTGGTACCAAAGTAATAAAAAAGTTGTTCAACAATGTGATCGAAGCCATAATTTTAAAAGGAAAATACCAATGTGAAGTTGTTTGAATTCCGAGAATTCCAATGATTCCACCAGATTTATCTTTCGATTTCAAACGTTTTGAGTTTCCGATACGACTTGCTTTTGCCATTATGATTGATAAGGCACAGGGCCAGTCTTTCGGAATATAAATTTAGATTTAGAGGTTCCAGTGTTTGTACACGGGCAATTGTATATTGCATATTCACGTGCAGGCAAACCATCTACCTTAATAATTTTGACCGAGGGAGGAACGAAAAATATTGTCAATCGTTAATAAAATTGAATAACATTTTTTAAGATTTGAACACAATAGAAATACAGTATTTTGTTTGCATTGTATTGGATATTTTGCACCCAACGAAGCTCAAATCGAAGGATAGAACATGTCGCAGTTCGTAGTTCGAACAAAATTAAAAACTCATCAGTCATCACCCACAAACAGGACGTCTAAGTAAACCATTATAAATAAAAATAACAGAGACAGTATAAAAAAATTTAATTTAAAAATCAAATCTTCAAAAATATTATAATCTCACTCACAAAACTTCAATGAAATCGGTTGTGTGGTTCAGAAGATCGACGACATTTTTTGCATTTTTAATTCATTTTTATTTATTCCTTATTTAAACTTAACTCTAGACAAAAACGATTAAATCTAATTAAAAACTAACAATGGTCTTAATTCTAGCTTACTGGCTCCAAGCGAGCACTCTAAACTTAACATTATGCTTAAAACTATTGCCTTTCGGCCTTAAATCTATCGATATTTATTTTTGCTTGTTTTTTATTTTTCCAGAAACTGATAAAAACTGGAATTCTTTATTATTTGTTTTATTTAAACCTACTTAAAACTAGTTAAAACTACTTAAAACTACCTAATCTACTTAACCTACATTACCTATAATCAGAATGGTGAGCAATCTTAAGGATTGGTCACCATCCTTATCGCGTCCATGGGTGCCTGGCAGTCGCCAACTGGGTTCATCTGCGCCGCCGGGACTCGAGCGAGGCCATAAGCGTCGGTCAAATCCCGAAGGCACTCATCATATTGACGAGCCCGGCCCCTCCCACAGACCCCCTAATCTAACCTAGCTAACTTAATACTAGCTTAAAACTAGGAGGATGCTACATAAGTAGCGCACCAACCCGGGAGAGCGTATCTACCCTCACCCCTTCCTCAAGCCACCAAAATTCGGTGAATTGCTTTTCCGTATCTACAATGTCCCGGTCCGCAATTGCGGTGCTAAATCGGAGGAGCTCCTGAGCATTGGCGGCGTTCCCGTCGTAGATGAGCCGCTTATCCCTCGCGCCGCGGTGGCTGTGGTAAATTACCGGCACACCATCTCTTGTCTGCACTAAGCCTTTCATATCTGCATGGAGAAATGCCTCAGGCGGGACAAAGCCAGACCGTAGCGTACTCTCGTGGTACATTAAGTTGGGGTAGTAAGCCCCTGAGATCAGGCTATTATCGCTGGCCATCGCCCTTGCAATGTGCCTCCGAATCGCCTTAATAAGGAAATTGTCAATCCTATTCAGTCGAGCCCCATTGTATAGGGTCTTGTTGGGATAATAATGCATGTACTCAGATTCGGGAGTTCTATACAACCCTAGACAGGCCCTGAGACATTGCCTCTCAAACACCCGAATCTTTTCCATATAATACGGCGCTATATTGAACCACATGGGACAACCATAAGCGATGATCGGCCTTATAAGGGCCACGTAGCAAATGACCTTCACCCTGGCGTTAAGTTGACTGCTGCGAAACAGTCTCCTTGTCAGAGCGTAGGCCCTCTTAGCCCCAGCAAGACAAGCATCTATATGTTTGTCAAAATATAGATACTGGTCAAGCCAGATGCCAAGATACCTGACCACGTTTCTCACCGCCAATGACCGCCCATGCTGTCCAATAATGGCCAATTTTCTCCAGTTTTTTCTGGTATCCCTAGAGGCCCCAGCCAATGGAGTTCTGAACAGGATTGTTTCTGATTTTTGGAAATTGATTTTCAACTTCCAATCATCACAATACCTCCTAATTTGTTCGAAGTCACGCTGCAAAAGCACGTTGATGACCTCGATTTTAGGACCTGACCTGTACGCCACCAAATCGTCTGCGTACGCTATGGCATGTCTGAGGGAACCCACCAGATCGCTTGTGTAAATATTAAATAGGATCGGAGAATTCACCGCTCCCTGTTGTAAGCCGTTTTTTATTTCGAAGACCCTGCTCGAAGTCACGTTGCCAGATTGGACAACGAACTTCTTTCCATAAGCATGTCACAAATCATATATAGCAATTGCTTTTGGATGCCCAATCTGGTCAGCTTATAGAAGAGCCCCTCCAACCATACGGTATCGAAGGCCTTCTCAAAGTCAACCAGGCAGGCACCCGTGCATTGTTTCTTGCTTTTATTCCACTGTATGTCGGAGACCAGTTTCGACGCGGCATGAATAGTGTCATGCCCCGCTCTAAAGCCAAACTGATTTTCCGGAATTATCTTGTTTTCTTCAACCCATCTTAAAAGAGATCTATTGACAACTTTTTCGAATACCTGTGAAGCTGAGAAGATCGACGACAGCTCCACCTATCGTGTCCAAAACTATCCTTTCTTTCAAGTTGAAACAAAAATCGATTGAGTGGCTTAGGAGCCGATAGCCGATAACGACAGGCCAATTTTCGTCGTCACGGCATAAACAGCATCATTTCCGTCTAGGTAGTGTCGATTTTACTGTCCCAAGTCGCGCCAATAGATGTTTCACATTAAAAAGAAGCGCCAACAGCCACTGAATCAGCACCTTTTTCAAGTTTATACGCCCCCCACCATAAGGCACCATCAAAGAGTGTTATATTTATATTGCCCTGCGTACTCACACCTACTTATGTGTAATTATTTGCAATGCAATACAAAACGCGTTTTATAGGTTTTATTATCCCCAGCTAAACCATTTGATTGCCTTAAATGAGCGTTATTCCCTAAGCAGTAAACGCAATTTTATGGTGGCAGTTATTTTCACTTCAATGTGAAGGTGAATTTGACAAAACGTCTCCCGCAAGTAATTTCAATTTAACACTTTTATCCCAGCACACGCAATCCTCTCAACATGTGGATAGCATTTTATGTAAATTGTTGATGTTATCACACCGAGTTGGTGTAAAAATTCGATGCATTTAGCACGAAAATAACTTGAACCCTTTAAAGGATGTTGTGTTGCTGTAGAGGAAAACTCGTTCCTCCAATGGAATCTAAAGTCTAAATATCTTTGAGGCTGCTGTCGGGAAGAACATGCTGCACTGGCAATGTTGTCAGACAGGATTGTTGTGTTTTGTAAATGAGCCTTAGGTAAGTGATGTGATTAGGTATCAATTTGGACTTGTATATGATAATAGGAGTGGTATTGTATGCAGCTAAAAGCGAGGCAGTGCTATTTGAAGCATATTATGATGGGGTTATTGGGCTATTATAATGGAAAACGATTTTAGGAAGTTTTAAGCTAGGAAACACATTCTATGCTTCTTAACAAAGTATTGTAATGTGTATGGCAGGAAAGTGGACATTTGGAATCAGTCGCACTAAGATTTCTTTCAAATGTTCATCTCTATGGTCGCTTGCTTCACATAGAAGTTGAAAATAATAGGAATTAACTTTAGGCTTATGGGTTAGCTCGTATGAACCCGAGTACACAACTTTCGACACTTTATCGAGTTGCGACATGAGTTATAGTTATACAAAAAATGCATTCAAAATATTAAATTTCGAAAACCGCCCAATCGATTGAGTTCAAATTTACACACAATCTTAAGTATGAAGATTGATCAAAATTGGACAAAGGGGCGTGAAACCGCCCATACAAAAAAAAAATCTCGAAAACCACCGAATCGTTGGATTTACCCTGTTAACCTCCGCATAATCTCCAATTGAAAGTTGGAGTCACTTTTCTTATGCTTCGGTATATTAATCAACCCTGTTTGTGTTATAGTACAATACTTTCTGTTAACAGATTAATGGCTTATGTAATTGAAGCTACTATTTTAACTGGAAAATTTAAAGGCCAAAGATGTATTCATACAACGCATCCCAATGATTCCATCTGATGTTCCATTTGAGTTTAAACGACTTCAGTTTCCTGTTCGCGTTGCGTTTGCGATTACTAAATTAATAAGGCGCAAGGGCAAACGTTAAAAATGTTATTATGTAGCCTGTTCGCGTGTTGGAAAACCATCGGTTTTGCATATTTACACCGAAATAGAAAAACCAAAAATATTCTGTACCACAAAGCATTACTGTAAAAACTACTTACCACTGATTTAAGTGAATTGAATTTGATTTTTTAATATCTATATTTTGCACTACGCTAGTGTTTATATATTATGTGAATTGCTCCAGTACAAAACTTTGCATACGAAAGCTTTATAATTTTAAGGGATATAGTCATTCCAAACACATAGTCCTTGATATGTTCGCTATTTTGTTTCAATTCATCGATGTAGCTATTTATTCAAAACCTCCCCTTTAGCCAATAACACAACCGCAATTATTACTCGAAATTACGTAGTGTATCAAATAAATCTTAAGAACCCTGTGATAAGTCATTGCGATGAGCTGTAGAAATAAAAACTTCACAAGCGTTCTCCTAAAAGCAAACCTAGCTGCAGTAGAAAATGAAGAGGGAAAAGAACACACGCCGAACGACTACAAGAATCACCTTGCACTTGAACCGACTTTAATGTGTTCTATGCAAATAAACTGCTCATTGACATATATATCTCATCGTATAGACGATGATATTGCACTTGACATCCGTTCATCTGTATACGAACGACAACTTCAAACTACAACGCGACAATAATCATTCCGATTCCATGCTTCGCTGAGCGTAGCAATAACAACTGTCGCTGTCAGACCTCTGAAAGTCTGAACAGCCAGCACCTACCTCAACGAAAACTTACAACCGCTGACGCCACCTCATAACACCACCCAGTCGCACCATCACCAACTGCATACTCATCCACCCATGAGGCAGGCACATCGAACAACTGCAAAGATCTAGTACTTCCGTTTGTTTTCCAATTGACTCGTTCGTCGATGGGGCAGAAGCTGAAGTTGGAGCCACCAACAAGATTTCGGGAAAAATCAAACTCTATATTCCCAGCGAGATGCAGACACGGAACACGACCCGACGACGACGGTGCAGATACATTACATCCTAAGACGTAGATCCCCAGTCAACTCCACTCAATTTTCACATAATGAATGAAAATAAGGGGAAAATTTGCATTTTTATCGCATTCTCGGTCCGCGTAGCCTAGCGCCTCGCCTATAGCTCCCCATCCCCTCCCATCTCCTCCAGAACATGGCTCTCAGTTCAGGTTTCTTCTATTCACCATGTGGTTCAATGGAGCGTCTATAATTGATGTGCGGCTGCAGCATAGAGAATATTCGAATTGAAAACCGGGAAGCCGAAGCTGTCAACATGTAGTTTCACATGATGGATTGGCAAGTCCTTGATGGATCAATATGCGATTTAAATTGCGGTCTGAAGGGAAAATCGAATTTATGCTGCCAGTGCGTAGCTATAGCTGGTCGCGCTCATCCCGTCATCCGTCGCGTCGGTACACACACAACAATGGCTCATAATTCATCAGTTCAGGTGGAGGAACTCGGTGTTGGTCTTTAATAACACTTTATTGTGGCACGGAAAGCACTTTGATGGGCAACAATACTGCAAACCGGATTTCGCTGTGCACAGTGAATTTCAATTGTGCGTCAGTGAGGAGGAGAGTTATTGGCGGAGGAGCAAAATGCTCTTAGCTACAGGCAGCGGCTTCGGCGGCAGCAGCCGCATAGTGGTAGGTATTACTCTGTGGTCGTTATTTATGGCTTATTGGCATGGAAGCGACTAGCCAGAGTAATATTGCCTTGAAGAATGCGAATTTAGTTCGTGCTTTGTCTCAAGGTTATCGATTATATTGACTATGTTGGACTTTGTGCACCTGTTGTTACACGAGTGTCTTTGGAACCAGTGATTTTCTTAGTTTATTATGCGTGTGGACTGTGGAGTGGAGTGTAGTTGAGCGTGTTGACAGTTTCAAAAGGGAAGGATTGGTGTAAATGGGTTAAAAGGATGTGTTATTCTCGGTGCTGCTCGGGCCCTGTTAGGGTGTAGTCTGGAGTCCTTTTATGCTAACAAAACGTTAATAATGTACTGTGTGCGCGTCACTGCTGGCAGTGTCTGAATATAATTAAGCGTTTGGTCATTAAAGCTATTTATGGAGATAATAACCCCAGAGCGGGGGCTTGTCCACTTAACCAGGGTCACAAAGTCTAATCTGCCGGATGATAAAGCTGACACTACTGAATCTCGGCTCTTTATTGAAGCCTCTGGCCAGAGCTATAAATATCATTTAGAGTCAGTCCGAGAAGCTGGGTAATAGTTAAAAGCCATTAGAGCAGCAGCCGTTCAAAAAGCAATTGTGGATACATCGCCGAGGTGGGTCTAGATATTAAAATGGTGTCATATGAGTCTGTGATACAGAAGATACAGCGCAACGCATCAAGTGACTTTAAGAGAACCTCTTCTACAATTTCGGCAACTGATAGAAACTGATAGTGGGCAACCTTGTGAGCAACACCAAAATGCTTTGTGGCGCTTGATTTATTGACAGTAAGGCAAAATGTATGCCTACTTTCTGACGGAAAAACAATTACGTCTTGTCAAGAGGATTATATGTCTACATAGAAATTGAACTGTCATGACTCATGAGTCAGGAATCAAAGTAAAGGGCCCAGCTCAACGGATCCAGCAATTTTGACATATTCGACGTAGCGAGTAGTACCACTCTCTCTTCATTTTTTCCATTTTCACCGAAATCAAATTCCCTCGATACTTTTTTGTAACAAATTCTAACTTTTAAAGTAAAATTTGTATTAAACGGAATGTAAATCACATGAAATTAACCTTAAGAATAAAAATCGCAGTCTGTTAAAATTATGATGATAATTTTCTGGTACAATAAAATTTTGCTAAACGATGATTTACCATCAGGAGCTCTTTTTTATGGACATTTTGTGTGTTTTCATGATTACTAATTGCGTGATTTATACGCGTTTGATTTTTAATTACGTATCTGTCATCGCAATTCAACACAAAATAAAGTCGAACATACACAAAAAAGGATCGAACAGACACAAATAAAATAAAACAGACCTGCTAACGACTTCAGCTGTTCACACAAAAACAAACTGTAAAAAAATTAAAAATAAAAATACCAGATAGCAAATATTGCTTATATCATTTTTTGATTTATTCTGGTAGATATAAGTTATAACCAAAGCATTTGAAATTATTGCTTTTTCTTAAATTTAAATTTTTTTTAAACTTGAACTCAATCGATTGGGTGGTTTTCGAAATATAAAATTTTGAATATTTTTTTTGTATGGGCGGTGCCACTCCCTATAACTCATGAACCAATATACCTACAAAGACCGTATATGCTTAAAAACCATGGTATTAACGTCACCTTTCATGGGAAATTTCCAGAATCAAAATCAATTTACGGATTACAGAGAAAATTGGCGACCAACACAATTAAACTTATTTTTATATATATAGATAGATGTTTTGATGAAATTTTACAAAATAGTGATAATGTTTTTTGACAGATTCCTGAAATTCCCAGAATCCTTTTTTCCCCTTTTCGCACATCGATATTCCCTCAAAAAGGGAGAAATCCCATGATCCAAAACACTGGCATGACAGTCGAGGTTTCGAAAACAGTTTCTCTCATTCTCTCAAATTTTCCATCACTGTAAATCCTTTTCTCCCAAAAGGTAAATCCTTCGACCGGTGAATAATTTTAATACCAAGTCTTCGAGTGCGAATGAAGGATTAAAGACAACACCTTTTAATATAGATACTTGCAATAGGTCCTCATTTCATGTACGTACATATACAAATACCTGATTTAGTTCCCAAATATACACTACTGTTGACCTAAGGCCCACAACATTCATCATTGGTAACAAGTCTCAAAAAGGACACAAAAATTATTATAGACAGATCGTCTTAATTTTTGTCATAAAGCCGCCTTGTAGATTCCGTCGTGAATCAAAAACCTGTATAAAAACACTTACCAATATTCCTTTGATTTACTGCTTGGAATACTTAAAAGGTGGGGGCAGAACTGAAATCTGTCACACAGTTTAATAATTTTTTGATTCACTTCTACAACATTTATCAAAATAATCACGATTGATTTCAAACTTGAAATGAGCTAGTCTTCGAACAGCGAATGTGTCGGAAGCAATTTCAACTACCTAAGTGCTGCTCGAAATTTAACGGGTGGACATGCAATATAAAATCAATAAGTAATTTACAGTGAGTGCGAGACGACATTAATGAGCTCTATGGCAACTAACAGCAACAAAAAATTATGATGTCAATATCCAACGCTTATATAATTTGTATCCTCTTATCAGCAAACAGTAAAGTATTCGAGTTTTTGAACCTATAATACCCAACTTAAGTGACGCCAAAGTAATTATGCAACAAGTAGCTACAGAGTACACACCTAAGCTAAATTAGCAGCTTGAATTCCTGCATTTGCTCTGGTTGTAAAGTCAAACGTGCAAACTACAATAAGGCGGAACAAATAAATTTTAGTGCTGACACTGTTTGGAGCGCCACGACATAAATACGCCCCAACGATGACTCGGTCCTGTTTATTTTTGTACCTAATTGTGTGGGTATAATCGAAACAAAACGGTTAATCGATTGGGCTCCATTTTACAGTCGTTGACACAAGCGCATAAATTCATTTTGAAAACGAAATTAACATCAGAAACAGAATGAATGACGCAAAAGACGGAGTGGATATTGGTTTTTTTGCTGTTATTCTTGTCGCCGGTCAGGAAGATACATTGGGGCCAAATTGGAGTTCCTTTTAGGGACTAACTCCTTATAAGTAAATAAAATCAACCAAACCTTTCTAGTTTTATTTGCTGAAGTTTTCTGCAAATCTAAACCACTGTACAAAGTGTCCACACAGTGGCGTTATGCGTAACTTGTGATTGGGGTACAACAGATTCTTGGGCGCCACTAAGAATAAAATAATTTTCAAACTCTATTCGTTTAGTTTTCTTGCATTTAATGAAGCAAATTTTTCAATGTTGACCATTTAAGTTTTTTTTTGTCTTTTCATACCTTAAACGTTCAACTCTTTGAGAAACCCGGATATTGCTAATTGAATAAGCAAAATGAAATATATTTCCAGAAAACTTTATTTGTACCATCGCAGCGCTGATAAAATAAGAACAAGTGATTATTTTGCCATCTTTGAAGCAGAATATTTCGTATGGGATAAATGTTTTTTTTTGAAATTTTCCGTAAGAAAACAAAAGAGTTGGCAAAAGGAATGGCAATTTTAGTTAATCTTTTTACTTTTTCAAATATTTAGAGAAAAGCGACAAATTTTTTAATTCTTTGGGTTGTTAGTTTATGAGTACGCGCTTCTCTTCACGTTTGTGTCACAGTAGGATTCGATCGGTAGGTATATATGACTTCTTAAATTTTCTCAAGTTTCCTTCTAATAGGGCCTTTTTGACAGAATGAGCCTTTTACTTTTTGTAGTATTTAAAGCAGAGCAACAAATTATTTTATTCCTTTGGTACACGCTTCTCTTGAGTTATGTGATATAGTAAGATTTGAACGGAATATATGACTTTAAAATATTTCAAAAACTTTTTTGTAAGTTCTTTTATGTCATAAAATTCACTATTTACTTTTTGACACATTTAGAGAGAGACAAATTATTTTGTTCTATAAGTTAATAGCTAATGACGAAGTAGAAAATATTTCAATATATTTTTTAAAGAAAATCTTCAGGCTTCTAGAAAGCGGACAGCCTTTACAATCAGGTTGCATATTTGGTATACATTGAAAGTAATGACGCTTCCCAGCCACCGACCGCCTTCCGCATATAGCGGCAAAACACGCAATGCGTGGACATTCAATTCAAGTCGAAAAAATGGACCAGATGTAGTGCCGAACATTATGTCCCGATCCGGAATCCCAATACCGGAATATATTGCAGAATTTTGCAAGGGAAAAATATACATGAGCTGTTAAGGAAAATCTGTGCGGAGGGTAAAGCCCAGAGCACACCAGAGTGAATGCTGATTTACGTATCGAATACCCAACCATGATCTTAGGGCGCAAAATAACTTCCATCTTCCATGATCAAAATAGTATAGAAATTGTTTAAACAATTTTTAAGGCCACACAGTTCGGACATTAATGTGAGTAGTTTCAACGTGATGTGGTAGCAAATCCAAACCTACTTACAGATTTCTATAAAACTGACACTTTATGAAAATGCCATACGTTACTCCAGTCATCCAAAAAAACTTAAATTTTAAAGTAAAACAATTTAAAATTGCCTCTTTTGGCAACAGCCGACTTCAACCTGCCCAACTATTCCCGATGAGCTATTCATAGCATAGGTATATCTAGTTGGAACTGGCGACAAAAGCAAAAGCCTTCATTTTGCAAAAAAGAGAAACTGAAAAACTTGACTAGTGATACTGTACTGTGTGTCTGCAGTCTTTTGTCCTAAAAGGAAGAACTACTTGACACTGCCTCGGAAAGAATGTGCCTTGTGTGGACATCCATTTCATTGTTTCCAACTTTTTTTTGCAACAAAGATTTAGTATCTTTCTTTGACTTGTTTTGGTCAGTGGCCATTGACTACGGCCTGGACATGCAATCAGGAAACACAAAGTGATTGCTGGCTGTGTGGTCAAAACAGAGGAATTTTTGTTTTGTAAATGGTTGAGTACTGAGTTATTGTTCATCAGATATTTGTAGATTGATTTGACATTTGTGTATGCGACTTGTACCAGCCATAGACAAAGAAACACTTCGTGCTATCTTTTTCTCCCCATATAGGCATAGGCGATAGGCCCCAGCGACTAAGTAGACGGTGAAATTATTTTGTTTCCAATTGAAAGTAAATTTTTTAAAAGCAAATCGCTATCGGGCGCATTTTGTATAAATTAAAGCCACAAGCGGTCATTAATACTGGCATTATCTCCCACAAGAGGAGCAATTTTTTCACTTCTAAAAGGTAAATGTGATATGCGTAGGCACAAGCTTGGACGTCAAAATGCCGACAATAGAACAGAATACCGGAGCCCGAAGGCCCTTTCAAGTATTCGGCGCGACCTCTGATGTAATTCTGTTCAGAAATCACTTCTACCGTACGACGGTTGTTCGTTCCTTAAATACCACAGTCTCAATTCCACATTGACAGCGAGCTATTATGCGCTGACTCAGCAAATTGGTCACAATTTTCTTGCTGATTATATTGAATTATAACATTTTTCGGATAGGTCTGCCTCTGCGGAATTGACGATGTGTGCGGCGATTTGTAAAGACTGAAGGCGAAAATAGCCATCTCCTGAGAATTCGCATAATCCCTTCACAGGTCGTTAGCCACGAATTACATGTAATTTGTCATTTGAGAGGCCGTCTACAATTTTATTTTTTCCCAACATTGCATGATACTATTTTGCGGATGCGGATGTAAACAAAGTGGTGTCGCACCTTGCCGCACAGTAGCACGTGAAAGCAATTATAGGATGATGACTTTTGGCCTGCTGACTTTATTGTGTGGTAGAAGCTTGCCCATGACGCAGATTTTTGATTAACTGTGCAATGCAATGTGCATCGGCTGTACCCAAATGGAATGTGGAACGAGTTTGAATAGTGTCAGAGGGAAATTCCCAAATTGAGTCATCACACGAAGGTATGTAGGATTTTAAAATAATTTGCTTCCATGAGTGAGCGGTACTTCATTGACCTATAGCTTTTCACATCTTTAACACTTGTTTCCAATCCATAAGGAAACTAAACAAGCTATAAGTAAAACTCCAAGGACAATTCGATAAAGAAAGGCAGTGAAACATTTTTGTCGGACAGCTTCAATTTGGATGATGCAACTATCTATTTTAGCCGAATATAGGGGCAGATGTTATGTTATGCTATGATGTTATCTTCCAACCCTGTTTCTGATACGAATAATTCATCCACAAAGTCTTCCCACAATTTCATCTAACAAAGATCAATTGTTGCGCTGATATTATCCTCAGAGCCTCTATTGTCGTACTGTGATGCCCCAAAGACTTCAACTTCTTTCAAACAGTTTTTTCCACTTCGTATTGTAGTTGTCAGTAAAGACCGCGCAGTAATAAGAAGCTCTTCTTACAAGGCACAGCTTGAGGTTGAATCCATCAAGTCCAAGTCCTTTGCTATGAAAAATAAAAAAAAGCTCACCACAAAAACGTAAATGAACAGGAAGGAAGAATTTTAAGATAGCGAAGAGGACGAGGGTATTGTGTTGTGGGTATTTATGCTCCTATTCTTCATCAGTGGGATTCCTGCAGAGCCATCAAAAATTGTCAACATCGCCCTGGGGAGGATTTCTTTATGCCGATAATGCCTCACCTATATTAATGCCCCAAAACAAGGGCACAATGGTATCCGTCGGAACGGAAAATTCTCTGCATCGCATACTCCGTCAGAGGCTCTAATTACATTCGAGGTAGTCCGCTACTGATTACTGTCGGAGGATATCGGAAAACAATTCTTATAGCACTGAAAAAAAAAACAATTAAAAAACAAAAACCGCTGAAAAGCTAAGTGCATAGAGCTTAGAATAGCTGTTCGGGAGGATACCTCGAAGCAAGAATTTTCCGTTCCGACGGATACTTCGCTAGGGCAGATTATACATTTACATAACATTTTTGAAGTTTTCATGTAAAGAAAAATACTTCAGGTGCCCATTATGCCCCGGCTTCCTCCACAGTAAAACAGTATTGGAAGTACCTAGGTCACCAAAAAAAAAATGCTTAAAATAATTTTGATGGCAAATAAAAGGTTAGGGTGTGGCGGGTGGTAAGATCAACACAAAAGACTGAGCACCATAGTGGGTCGCCATCCCTAGTGAAAGCTTACAGGATAGTCTCCCTATCGCTAGTCTAAATTTTGTTCTGTTGAGTTGGCTTATTACTCAAGTTTTTATTTCGAATTTAAAACAGACCTCAAGGGCATTGAAACCCAGTGCCTTTCTTGTTATATTTCGTGGGATCAACGCTCACTTTTATTTTAAGAACGTATAACTTTTCGTTGCCCTCAATGTCACAGCGCCCAGGTATCCAACATACTCCGCCTCCGCCATGGTTCTCCTAGGATAATGCCTTGAGCATTGTGCGGCATTTGGCAGTTCCTTGCTAGTTCAGATTTGGTGGTGTACGACTCTAGCGCCTTAAGCTAGAGTCTTTACTCCAGCAAATTTAAGCACTTTGAAAGACGGTACCTATCTTGTGTTTCGAACTTTACAACTAAAATTTTGATTTTTTGAGTGTACGATTTTACGTCCACGCTCTGACCTGGCTGATTCCATCATGTGCTTAGATATTGTCCCTGAAATGCAATCACTACGTCGCGTCATCCGCATAAGCAGTGACGCTAAGTTCTGCTTTACCGTCAACTGGCGTAACAATGACCAGTTTTGAACTTTGACTTTGAATTTAACAGCTTTGCTTGTATCTACAATGTTTGATCTAAATTATAAATGTTTGTTCTAAATTCTAAATTAGCATGGATTTACCGATTTTTGTCCATTAATTTTTAACTTATATAGGTTTGGGTAGTAAATCGTAGAGATTCGAATTCCTGACACTTCGGATTTTTCAAATATAATTGGTTATTATTTTATTTTTTACTCAAAAATGAAACTGTTACTCGATTTACATTTATTGTTTAGTTTTTTTTTTTAAATATGAATTTTTCAATGATAGTAATTATTTAAATAATAATAATTTAAATACCTACCAATTTAAATAAAAAATATTATTTATATCTTTTTTAAATATCATTAAATTAAAAAAAAAAAATTACGGACAAACAATTTTTTTCGAAATACTGAGGGTAGCATATTCAATGAAAAATAAACATAACTTTTATAGAAAGTAAACAAAAAAACAGTGATCAGTCAATATTAGGAAAATGAATAATATTCAAATAGCTTCCACAAAACCCTTATTATTCTAATTTCCTACAATACATAAACAAACAAACTTTTAATTTTTTATAATGTTGTGCTACTGCCCTTCATTTATTTTGCTATACAAGCGATAGTTTGGGTAAAGCAGACGAAAGTTTAAAGCAATCAATCGCCAAAGCTTATATGCAATCAATAGTTCCCTTTATTATATAATTTAACATGACATTGACGAAACCTTAATATGAAAACAATTAAAATAAACAAACTACCCGCCAGGATGTTTGGAAATAAACGGTCAATGTTAGGCTATTTGACGGTATCTAGTTCTGTAAGCACCTAGAAAAGGGGAGAGATACCCCTTCCTAGAGAATTGGTTGGTAACAGATTTTCTCACTGAACCATTCTCGAGAGTGGAGTGCCATGGAAGACATTTGTTCTTTCAAGGCCATTTTTGATTGTCTGAAATTATTTAAAGCCACTTCAATGTCCAAAAAAGCAGTCGTGCAAAATTTTTCCTAAATTGGTTGTCGCTGGAAAAAGTATCGCAAATTCATCGAAAAACAAACCTCTAAAAAACATACCCCTCACTTCGTCTAAAACAGTTCAACAACAGCCTTAAGAGCAAGCATTCAAAGTTCAGACTAAAACAAATTATAGGCTAAGCTGAATACCTACCTTACTTGTGAATACCTAACCTCGATCGGCATTTCGAAGCAAAGTTCACTACCCAAACAATAGGCAATAAAAAACAAATCAGCTTGTATGCCAGATTCGCACATTGTCGAGTTCGTTAACCCAACCCGCTATTTCCTCCACCACGCATAACCGTAAAACTCGGGTTTTATTAAATAACCATCAATCCAATAAAACATAAAAGTTCCCAAAAATTCCGACTACCTACTCAAAAGATCTGACATAATACGATCGCAATCTCAGCTTCCTACCTTCTTTTTATTTTATATTTAATTTGACCCACTTATCTGATCGCAGAAACAAAGGAAATTAAATATTTTTAGTAGCTTTTCCTCATTAAAAAAAAAACCAAACAACAAACAAATTGTCAACATGCTTTCTTTCGCAGGGGGTTACTCATAGCTTCGTCCAAATCTGAACATATCTACTCCATATGCAAATCAGTCGAAAACTCCTAAATACGCTGAATAAATCACGTTATGCAAATAAATTAAAAGTATATTATTCACCCAAGTCGCCCATAATTCGTGTGAAAATTCAATGCTGTCACCTGTAATCAAGTAGAACATAGAACCACCGCCAAAGGGGGGAATATTGCCAAAACCTTAGGCTAATCAATTCGCATTGGATGTCTCGTCAACGAGAACGCTGGATTTGTATCAAACATTTTGTTAATCGTTTTTCCCTTGTTTGCATATTTGCGCGACTAACGGTTTGACACAGTTATTTTGGAGTAGGTAGGTACTCGAGAAACTACCAAAAAAAAGTATCTTTTCATCCACACACTGTAGTTTTATAGTCGGTGGCGGCCAGCCGTTCGAGTGGGGGCAGGAAAACAATACGATAGTACTATTGTTGGCAATTACCAGACGCTTAGAATTGTAGATACACGTATTCGTATTTGTTCATGGTGTTTGATATTTGATTGTTCTGTGTGTCGAAGTGGTTTTCTTTTCAAATATTTGCCCTCCAGCGTTATGATGGCGATTAATATCTTATGTTGGGCCAAGATGTGTATAGAGTAGCTCGGAAAGGAGAATGGGTAGGTAGGTGTGTACTCGCTGGATGACAATTGACATCACTTCTTAATAAATTATACGAAGTTGTTTGTTTGATTCAGTTACAAGATACTCTATAGGGCCACCGAAGTTGTTGAACTTTTATTGCACGAAGAGTGCTAAATTTATTCCCTTGATAGGGGAATGCGACAAATTGTGGAAGAGTGGAGCTAGTGGATCTTTAAAAAAAATCTATCATATTTGGAGACACTCAGAGAAAAATATCCTCATATGTAAATATGGTTCATAAAATAAAATAATTCCAATGGACGTTGTCTCGATCAAAGCAGTACGTATGTGCATTGTAGTAAAAAATACAACTTATTGATACAGGGTGGACCCAAAGTCCCTTTCCTATAATGGCCGCCGCGATCGGCTGATTAGTCGGCTTCGGGATTTTTTTAATGGGGTTTCCTGAAGGATTCGTATAAAAATCGCTCAAGTTACCGCGGCAACGCTTCAAAAAGCGATGGAAAGTGCCGTCAAAAGAGCCTATGAGTGCATACATTCTAATGGTGGCCAATTAATTTTCTATAAGTCCACAGCCACAAATTATACTTTAAAGTTATTTTCACTACGCCACCTCTTGCGAAAGTCTGGTCTGAGAAAAATTCTTAAATAAGAACTCATAAAGACTCAAAGACAGCTACCATTTCTCCAAAGTAGCTCGCTAGCTCTTGAATACAGTAAAAATCCGACGGGAAGAAGCAACCCAGAGCCTAATAGATAAAGATTAGTGATGAAGCTTAATTTAGAGAAGGAAAATGATCTTTACATCCGCAAATGTAAATAAATATAATAAGCTATAAGTAAAATATTACAATCATTTAGAAAATACGGCAGGATGGGCAAATAAAAAACTGAAAACTGCGGCATTTACTATTTTTTTTTTTTGTTTTAAAATTGAGAAGTGTTTGAAACGGACTACTATATATTGGATTGGATACCTTTTTGTATCTCTCTTGGTGTAGAATCATAATTCGTTTCCTTTTTGGTCGGTGGCAGATTATTGCTGTTCTCCACCGGGGTTCGAACGTATGGGCCGCTCGGAGAACAAGAGCAATGACTGTAATTACTAAACTCTATTGCCATCTCTGTGACATAATTATTATACTTCGGTCGTCGGTGAAAAGTGTCATTTTGCAAGAAATTTAGGCAAGAAGTTTCAACCCCCAACTAAAAAGTAAATAACAACAACATTAGCCATTTGTATATTCTTGTCCTTGGAATATGAAGGGATTTTCTAATCCAAAATAGAAAAGAAAAACAATTTCAGAAGTGCAATAAGCAAGAACAAACATCACGTCTGAAAAATGAATGAGGGTAATTGCTATAGTCGCTGTCACTTAATCAACACAACCTGAACCAAATTGATCAAGTTGCGATCGAACAGCTTTTGAGTAGACGAAGATAGTACCCAACCCATCACGGTCTAAAACTGAGCTTATATTATTTTTAGACATATGTTTTGTAGTCGGAATTTGGAAATATGGATGCATCCAGCAGATGTCCTTGTTCTGATATCGGCGGCATAATTGGCTGGACAGATTTGACTCAAACTTTCTATTAGGACTTGGGATAACATTTCGGGAAGTTTTTACATGTAAGCCACAATATAGATGGAAAGTTTGACTGTTTTTAAGAATACTGCAAATGTGAATGAAGGAACCTTTAACAATTGGACTTATCTCAAAAACGTTATTTATAATAGTTTTAAATGTCCAAGGTCATAGCTTTTAATAAATACTAATACTATAGGTACTCGTATCTTAACAAAAATTCGCATATCACATACGCTTCTCACAACAATCTTTATAATCTCAATAGCTCGAACCATTTACCTATACTTCAACGCAAAATTCTTCAAAGGTGCAAGCCTTCAACATTTTCTTATTCTAAATTAAGTAGCTTCCAAAGGTCAGTTATACTCTCGGTGCGGTATGTATTTTTAACTAGAAAAACTTAGCTTAATATTCCAACGTAAGTGGTCTTTTAGCCATATGCTACTATGTTATTTTTTTAACAGGATGGTGCTATATGTCACAGTGAAATTTGATAAGCTAGATGGTTTTTTTAAAATGAAAACAGACTGGAGTCTTCCCGTGATCCATCTTGCTCTATTCTCTTTTCATTGTCAGTGTAATATTTAAAAAAAAAATTCAACTTGAGCTTAGAGTGATATTTTGAATACTTAACTTTATAGACCTATGTTCATGCTCGTATGACAGCGACTTGATTTCTACACTTAAACAAGTTACCAGAACACAGTCCGTGATATTAATAATCATTTTTAGTTTTGGGGCTAAATTTTTCGAGCTCACAATAGCGAAATTTTCCATACAAACAAAATATTTAAGGTGAAGGTAATGTGTTACAAAACCCGTGAGAATTTAGGAAACAAATTTCCTAAAAAATAATTCAACAATCGCTTTTGTTAAGCCTAGTACGCAGCTCGATCTAAACTAAATTTTAGCTGCTCTCCAACTTTTCTCTCCAAACATCAGCTAAAATCCTAGCTAAATTTTGACTTAGAGAGCCCTGTGGATAAATGTCACAAAAAACAGCTGTTCTTTGAAAAAACCTCCCTTTATTCAAAATCTGCAAGTCTTCATGTCGATCGTTGTTGCTTCACCACCATCGCTAGCTTTTTCTGAGGACTTCTCTGTTATTTAAATGAAAGACTCTAGCTCCCGGTACTCCTCATCGATGTATTCATTAAAATCACTCATCTTTACACAGCAGAACAACAGAGCAGAGCAATCTGTCAAAATTTAGCTTGAACAAAATGTGCCGACCCATTAAATGGGTGCGCTAAATTTTGACAGATACATGAAAACACTCGGAAACAAAAGTTTGATTTTTAGCTCGAGCTGCGTACCACTCAGCTAAGGGGATTCGCTTAAATTTAGCTCAGCTAAATTTTGGAGAGAATTTTGTATGGTAGCTAAAATTAAGCTCGAGCAGCGTACTAGGCTTTAAGCCCAAAAAATTGTGAAAAAAGTTCACGGGATTATAGCATTCTAACTGATAGCAAATGCGTCCAGCGAATTTATTCTCTGTGTGCGACAATTTGGAGTAATTTTTGAAAAGGCAACATTAATTGTTATATCTTTCTCAGAAAACAAAGATCTCAGCAGCCATGGTATAATAACGTTACATAACAGCAACATGTTGTTATGTGTCACAAAATCGGAACAAAAACAATTAAATAAATATAAATATTTTGGCGCGACAGGTCTTCTCAGAACCATTCGTTTTGTGTGGGTTTTCAATTTTTGGGACGAATGGAAGGGATCTTCAATTTTACGCCGAGTCCAAACGGCTAATTGAGAAGCTCATTCATGACAGTTTTACTCTCGGATGTTTGTCAGACGTTCGCGAGAGGTTGGAGGGTGGAAAAAAACCTTAAGATGTAATTTGGCACTTTCGGGATTCGAACCTGGAACCCCTCGCTTAGTAGCCCAACACACTACCACTAAGCCACTGCGCCGATAGATACTTTATTTATACTTAAAAAATACTTTTGAATTCCATACCCAATCCCTTTCCAATGCAGAACCAAACTTTTAAAAATATGAACGGTCCTTACTTTCTAGCCCACCTACATATTTCTAGTCCAAAACCAAATAACACCCAGTCATAGCTACACCTGCTACAAGTCTGCCTGATCACATAAAATAGGTCAATCGATCGCATCATCAAGTCATAGCCCTCCTCCTATTGTCTAACGAATGACACTCTTTGTACAGAGCCACTGAACAAATTAGCATAATAATCTGCCCATCGGAGGATTAAAATAACACATTCAGACCACAAAATTGAGACATTCATTGTCACGAGTTGAACCGTACCAGGCGACCGTAGAACAATAAATTCCAGTCACGTACGTGTCTCTCTCTCACCCACCTGCGCGTGTATCTCAATAGCAAATCAACAATCCAATTCGACCCAAAGAACTTAATATTCGTTTGCGATGTAGCTGAGAGACAAAATTCCTGTGCACTTGTTCATTTAATTTTTATAAATTAAAGCGCACAACCTACTAGTTACTCGGAAATGCAGACAGAAGGAACCCCCGGATGTTAAGTACCGTCTATCGCGTTCGCATACTGTCCGACAATGATGGCCGAAAGACAAGGCTTACACAAACACCATCAGTGTCCGTTTATAGCCACAGACTGGGGGCAAACGCGTTCATTTAGTCAACGGCGCAGCCTGATTGATTTATTATCCTGATGTTAAATTTATGCTCTCGAGCTTTCAGTGCACAGTGGATGGATATTTCTGTGTTGGCGACCAACAAGATTTCTTTCAGTGAAAACATACCTGCAGTGAGTTATGTGAAATTGTATTCCGTCCGTCAGCCGTGATGAAATGTCCTTGACGCGACTGGTGTCCTTGGTTTGTTTTTCGCCTCTAAACCGAACACAAAATCCGTTTTTTTTCCTGTTTTTTTTGCAAATATTTTATATCGATTGAAATTCTGACGTATCCTTGCGATAGTCAAAAAAGAACACACTAACACCAACAACAAGAGAACGAAGGAAAATAAAACACTTTCCCCACGTACGCGAGAATTTTCTTCACCGAAAAGCACTTGTATCCTTTTAGGGGTTGATTCACTTTGCACCGCTGAGATCTACTCGCGAATTGTTGCCACCAGTTGCACTCTAGAACTTCATCGCGATCCCACAGTCCCGTCGCAAGTATTGCTCAATTGATGATTGCGGCAGGTTCTTATATACCTTTTGTATCTCCTCAGCAGCAACTCATCCAAGTCCATCCGAAGTGCGCAAAGAATCAGAAGTTTTATATCTTTCGTTGTTTTTTTTGTTTCTGTTTGATCTTCGGTCTTCTTTTTCTTCGGCAACATGCATATGGGCTTTTGGTGAATTCGCCAGAGATTACAACTACACCGAGTGGATTACATCGCACAGCGATTGTCTGGAGCTTCTGTTTTTTTTCTTCGTTCCTCTCTGTTTGTAAATTGCGCGAAGCTGTTTTGCCTTTTGAATTTTGAACTGCTTGCTGCGCCGCGCCGCCGCTACGCTCTTGAAATAATTGAGAGTTCTTTGGCGATTCCGCTGCTGTTCGGCTTTAGCGCTATGGTGTGGTCTGTGGTGGCTGGTGGTGGCCATTCCCTAAATTTTTTTATTCGATGAGGTATAAGTACTGAGTACTGACAGACCTGACTGTAGTTGAATTCGCCGCATATTCTTGGTCATGCTTACATATACGAGTGAGTGGAGTGCTGTAAGTGCGATAAATCGGAAGGTTGGATTGGGATTTGGTATAAGTGAAATTGTTTATATTTTGCGCTCCGTTTGAAGGCCGTTTTCATCCCTCTTGGCAGCGGGGTTTTATTTGAAAGCAGAGTGCAAGGCTAAGAACCTAAGAGGAGACTTAAATCAGAGAGAATCTAGCGCTGAGGAATGATGACGTTATAGCTAAAGTTGATGAGAAAAATGATCTTTCTTACGCAACAGTATCGAAGTTAGGTATTTAATAAAATATAAAATACTAAAATTGTGGTTAAAATATATCATTTTTGTTCATGTTCTTCTCATTCAATAATGTTCATCAAATTGAATTTTTAATTAAAAGTTTATATATCTTATTTAAAAATTATTTTAAAAATTTTAAAAATTGCCCAGACAGGGCATCCGTTTGATCATACGTGTAAGAAATGCGTGAAGTTGTAAATCAACCATTAACGTTATTCTGAAAAAGGTGTTGAAAGACTTTCCAAGAACGAAATATATTATTTTGTGGTCAGATGCATGTGTAAAAGAGTAAAAAAAAAGAATGATTTCTTTAACATTGCTTAAATTAATAAAATTATATAAATTAAATAATTTAAGCTTTAATAAAACTATAACTGTGAAAATAAATATAGTAACAGTTTTTTCATGTGAAAGACTTTTTCTTATTTTTTTTATTAACTAATTTCTTATACCTACCAGCTTTATAGGTAGTACTTAAAAAAAGAATATTTGTACTCTATAACAATTTTTTTTTAAAGTTTCACATTCGTCCTCTCGATTACATAAAACTCCAAAGTTTTCCAACACAAAATTATGAGGACCTATTGTTCAATTTAAATACATATTTGTTACATTGCTTTTATAGTTTCGTTTTCTTTATTTCATATCTTGTTGAAAATAACTTTTTTCTGTTCAATATCCAACATTTGATCTAACCAACAAAATTACTTAATGCATTTGAATTTTAAATTGATTCCTAGATATATCAATCGAGAACGGTTGAGCCGATTTTGCTCAATTTTTTGTTCGTAGTTGCTAGGAGAATATTTTTACGAAATAAATTTTTTGGAAAACCCTCCGGAAAAATCGAAAATAAATTGATGTTTTTTATGAAATTTTGTGTTTATAACTAAATAACGCCAAGCAAATTGTGCTCTCAAAACAAAATTCCTTTGGAATAGAAATTGAATAAAAACTTTGAGCTTGAACTTTAAACTACGACTTTCCAACAATTTGAAAAATAAACATTGGACAAGATAGAACTCAGCCGACAAATTGACAAATATTGATTTTATTTGGTCTGAATGCCAAAGTTCGGACCGTATTTCAATAAAAAAAAACACTGGACATACCTAGAAGCTAGAACGGAAGCCCATGAATAGTTTAACACTCTGCCTTTATCGCTGATTAGTTGTATGGAACCAATCAACGCTATCTATGCGCTTAGTTCAAGAGGGTGTTCTTGTAGGTACTATGGATAATGAAACTATTTACCTATATATATCCTTCAACAAGTAATATTCTTCTTGTTGAAGAATTCAAATCTATATCTTATTTAATGAAACACCTTATAGCGATATTTTCGAGTTGTGTGGCTTTACAAATCGTCCAAGTTCTAGTAATTGCCCCGTGGCTCAGACAGCCAGTGCACACACAGATGAGCAATCAATTTGGTGTAAATTAATAAAAGTAATGGGTGTTTTTCGAAGCCAGAACATTACAAACTACTCACTAATGTCTTGTCAGACTCCGTAGCTTGAACATTTTATTATGACATCGTTTTAACAACGTAACCTGTTTTTAAAATTTGGTTTCAAAATAATGGTTCCCGGCGCCAAAATTATAGAGCACTTGTAGAGATGACTAAACTGTCCGAAGCATTTAAATTTATTCTGTTTGTACGAAAATGTACTTTATTACAATGACCCGAAGCAGTAAGAAATTTACAAAAAGTTTCTGCAATAATTTCATCATGAAAGGGCACAACCACCTAATTATTTTATTAAATTGAACATACCAGCTCTTGTTGTATGATCCGTTCCAGTAATCTATATATATAAAAATGGTGTGAAAAATGTATAGTGAATCATCAATTGAGAACGGCTGGGCCGATTTGGCTCAAATTTTTTTTCTGTTGTTCGTATATGGCAGGAGAATATTGTTATGAAAGAAAGTTTCGAAAAAACCCTCCGCAAAAGTCGGGAAATCGGAAAAATCGCAATTAGATTTTTCGTATGGAATTTGTCGAGGAATTGTTTCGACATGACTTTTCGCATGGAAAAATAGAAAATTCTTAGTGAAAAATTTGGAAAATTCGGGAAAAAAAAAACACGAACAATTTTTTTTTCGATAATTTTTTGCTTTTTATCGCATGATTTGATTATTTATAGCTTTTCGTGAACATTAGAGGTAGGGACCCTTCGTTTTTTAGCGTACTGTAGATCGTGTGCTGTTTGCCACTTTTCGGGAGGTTTACCAATGATTAAATTTGCTTGAAAACGAAACTCTAAAATCGCCGATGCAACTTTTTTTACGCCAGTCAATCAAATTTGTACATTGTTTGCGATCATCATAGCCACATGTCATCCGGCGAACCCGACCGCATTGTGGGACAAATACAAGGACGAGATGGTTGAGGACATTTTGCACAGAGTTCGCACGACAACTTAGAATTTCGATCTTGAAATTAACGACGGGATGCGCAACGAAGCGTTAGTTCTGATCGAAGACATATGCGTACTTATGTGCGGCAGTCTGCTGTCGAAATTGGGAATGCCAACGCCAAATCGTTCGATGCACGATGCATTCAATCGCGAATTGCAGAGGGAGGAAGACTATGATCGGGATGAGCGGGCCGAAAGACTCCAAACAAATGTGCGCTTTTGAATGCCGAGCAGAAGAACGTGTGCAATTCGCTGATGAGGGTTGTTGACAATGAAACGGGAGGCATTTACTTTCCCGATGCTCCCGGTGGGACAGGTAAGACATTCGTCATTTCGTTGATTCTGGCAACAATTCTGTCAAGATCTTAAAATCCGCTTTGACGCTGACGATGAATCTTCTCACGCAATGATCAATAATTCAGCGACAGCGAAATTGATGCGAGAATGCAAAACTATCATTTGGGATGAATGCACGATGGCGCATAAAATGAGCTTTGGAGGCAGTTGACCGAACAATAAAGGATTTACGATGTGATTCGAAACGATTTGGTGGGACTATGATCCCGAAATTTACTGCTGCCGATGAACTCAATGAATGCCTGAAATTGTCTTTTTTTGTGGAGAGTAGAGGCATATCAAGAAGTTAAAATTGACCACGAACATGAGAGTCGCATTGCTGCTGAATTCCCGAGACAACTTTGTACTTGGTATACTTGGCAAGGCCAAATTTCTGTTGGTATTTGAACGGGATTGATATTGTTCCCTGCAAATTTTTGCGAGTTCACATCATCGAAGAACCTCATCACCAAAGTTTTCCCCGGCATTGCACAAAATTATAAAGATCTCGATTGGATTAGTGAACGGGCATACTGGCAGCGAAGAATAAGGACGTCGATACCTTGAATTTGATTATTCAAAGTCAAATCGCTGGAGAATTGCATTCGTACAAATCTGTTGACTGTGTGACCGACGAGAATGAAGCGACCAACTATCCGACGTAATTTTTGAACTCGCTTGATGTGCCAGTAACTCCGCCGCATAATTTACAGCTGAAGTTGGGATCGATTATAATCATGTTGCAAAATCTAAATCATCCGAAATTGTGCAATGGTACGCGGTTGTCCGTCAAGAAACTGATGAACAATTTGATTTAAGCGACGACCATCAAGGGAAAAAGGAGAGGAAGTCCTTATCCCATGAATTCCGATTATTCCAGCTGATCTTCCATTCCAGTTCAAGCGGATTCAGTTTCAATAAATCGCAAGGCCAATCTTTGAAAGTCTGTGGGATTAATCTCGAATTTCCCTGTTTTCGCATGGTCAGCTGTACGCTGCCTGTTCGCGTGTTGACAAACCGTATTAAAAAAAAAACCTTGCTTATCATAGGTCTCTCTTCTCTCTACTGACTTCGATTCAATTGAAATAAATAACATTGAAATTTTATCTATCTGTGTTTTATTATAACTCTGGAGTTTATCTGAAGGCGTTAAATTGGGGCGAGACGAAGTTCGCCGGGTCCGCTAGTTTATTCTATAAAAATTGAAGACCAAGCATATTCCTTCTCTCGTCGTCGCATTCACCAGCCCTTTCGTTTTCACGCCTTCACGTCTTGTTTTGTTAAATGTAAATAAAGAATACTTCCTAAGCTACGGACGGTATTTAATTTCAAGGTGACAACTGACAACCCAAGTAGGTCGGTTATACACCTATCAGCACGCATGAAAATATTTTCCTTTTCGATGGCATTCACTGAATTTACCAAATCCACTTCGTTAGTTTATCATAGGTGCACAGAATTATGCTAATGAGGAGAATCATAATAATGTAGGTATTATGAGCTTTGGCAAAGCGAAATTAAAACATTTGCTATTCGACTGCCTGTTCAATGGACACGAAAATAATTGACCTTGTATAGTCCAAATGTGTCACGTATTAATAAACGGCAGATAATACATAACTCATTTAAATCGATTTTCGATTGGGTACCTTATGAAGGACATTGACAATTAGAGCATCAAACAGATTAATGCATTTAAACTGCATACATTAACATATATTTAGTGTACATACGTTGCAATTTGTACTTTAATCTGGTTCACATCTTTTCTGCGGTTAAAATAAAATCGAATGTTGTTTTCGATACGTCTAATTATGACAAACAAACAACAAATATAATCACTGGAAAATGTCTCAGGCTGCAATAATATTGGTACAATTTATATTTCGAACTAACGAACTTGTTGAATCCGATTGTGGAAACACTTCACTTTGGGAGTTATTTGTAAATAATGGTTTCTTGCGGTTCACAAAAATGAGTCAAAAAACGCGTTGATAGTTGAGTCCAAAAACGCGTCAAAAAAGCATACAAAATCGCATTCAGAAATACGTCAAAACACAATTTGAAAAACGCGACAAGAATGCTCAAAAATTGAGTCCAAAGATAAGGCTAACATTACGTCGGAAAATGCGTGCAAAAGTTATCGAAGAACGCGACAAGAAGCAGCTCAGGCCAAAAACGTATTCAAAGATGAGCCTAAAAACATGTCAAAAATTGCATAGCAACTGACTAGAATATGACCTGCGACTGCGACTCAGAAAAAAGTAAAAGAGTTGAGACTTGCGAAAGAATTTAAAAATGTATTCCACTTTCGAGCTTTTCTTAAATTGTGTCCAGGCTTAAGCAAAGCTCTTAGTAGGTATATGTAGAATGACTGTTTGCTACAGACGAAGACACAACAACCCCGCCGCATAATTCTAAAATAATAGACGGGAGAAATTAGGATTGATAGATTTAGCTCGAAAAACAAAGGCATGTTTGCCTAACGAAAAGTGAAGTCAAGCCGAGGACCCTCGAGTATAGTCATTCGTAAATATTCTACTCCACCCCAAACCAGGCTTAAACTCTTGCTGCAGGCGGTCCTTCAGTCGGATGTGGATTCGAAGATTTTCCGGGCCGGAGTATTCTTGTCTATTCGCTCTACATGACCCAGCCACCTCAGTCGTTGAACCTTCACTCTTCTGACTAGGTCCATGTCGCTTTGAATCTCCTTATCCATTTACCGTCAATACAGACGGGACCAAAAATCTCTCGAAGAATTTTTCTCTCGAAATAACCGAGAGTTACCTCATCTACTTTTGATAGAGTCCATGCCTGCGATTAGGTTCTTATAAAGGGTCACTTTAGTTGTTCGAGAGAGGGCTTGGCTACTCAATTGCCTTCTTAGCCCAAAGAAACAGCGATTGGCAAGCATTATTCTACGTTTAACCTCAGCGCTGGTGTCACCGTCTGAGTTTATGTTCATAGCGAAGCCTAAGTAGAAAAAGTCTTTAACCACCTCAACCCACGTTCTGTCCGAGCCGTCGGTGTTGGATATCCTTTTTAGTTGACAGCATATACTCCGCCTTGCCCTCGTTAACCGCCAAACCCATCTTCGCCACATCGATCTCAATATTCACAAACGCGCCATTTACGCACGCTGCGTTCTGCCAATCATGTCAATGTCGTCGGTGTTCGCGAGCAATTGGACGGGTTTTTGTAAGATCGTGCCGGCGTTTTTAGACGTTTTTTTTAAACCATGATAAAAGTATTAAGGGGACACAAAACAAGCAAAGCATCTAGAGCAGAGCAAGGCGCAATCGGAAAAGCTCCCGTGCAACGGAGAAAGGACGTTCTTGAGAGTTTAGTAGGCTCCACCAAACAATCGACTTATAAGCTGGAAGAGTGTTATCCTATTCGTATAGATCCAAAAAACGTCCTCGGTCATAAACCACATGCCAAAAGCACCCATATACATAAAACAAAAAGCGCCTTAAATTTCTTCAACTTGACATGCTTCCGTAGATTTTTTTATCCAGGTTCACTCCCATATATTTCGTTTCATACCTGGTGCCATTTAGCCAAGTACTCTTGGAAATTTGCCCTGCCAGGAAGTGAACCTGCACTTTGATTCTTAATAGAGCCGAGGTTGACAGGCGTAACACATATCTGCTGTTTTTTCTACCTCTTTAGTCTTCTTCGCCTTTTTTTCTCTGCAAGAATTCTGCACACTGTTAGTGGTGAGTCTCAACAACTAACTGCTGATGCACTGCCTGCACTTTGTAAGGGAACCTTTTGAAGTCTTTCACCCAATTTCTCTGTAAAGACAGATGATTGATGCCCAATTGCCGCCATTTGCAAAAATTATAACATCATCCGATAGGTCGTTCACTTTTGCGCCACCTTGTATTTGTTTATTAAAGCAAGGGATATTGGAAAGTGTGGAATATTTGCGTAAGCTGCCAGACTTAAGTTGATTATTGGTAAAGCTGAATCAGGCGCCGGGACATAAGTCCATGAGATAAAATCCAAATTGGACTTATGGTCCCACTGAAATGGGACATAAGTTCAAAACTTTGTTAGGGACTTATGTTCTATGCTAAAATGCTGTTTTTAATAAAATGCTGCAGCTTAAATTAATTGAAATTAATAGCAAAGCTACCTCTTAAGCATCCAACGCTCATTTCAGTTTCGCTGGGCTTTTTTCATATTGAATTATTGCCCAAATTGTTTGAAATTGAAATTAAACCAAAACGTTATTTTGGAATATCGCGAATGACTTTTATATTTTCAAATTCTCTAAAGCTAAAAAAAAACAAAAAAATAAAAAGAATTTTAAATTCTCAAATTATCTTGCCATCTTTGCTTCGATCTATTTGCCGGAATATTTTATTAGGGAAGTGCTTTCGTCCTCTGGAATTTTCATTTTATATACAACGTGTAAAAAACAAATAGCGATGGTTGCCGCATGCCCACATTCTGCCAGGCCCAAGTTAAGTTATTAAGCGTAAGCACCAATATAGCCAACCGGAAAATCTATGAAGCCTTAACTATGCTCTATGCATTGAATTCAATTTAATTTCTAAGTGGTTCCATTCTTTTAATAAAAAGTCTTTCGAAAGGGATAATTTTATCAATTTTAGGCGGCACAAAGTTCGATGGGCCAGATAAATAAATATAATACTTTTGTGGTAAAACAAATAGCAATTTCAAACCATAAATACAGTTGAATTGATTTGTTCGCGGTTCCCCTATCTGGGTGTATGTTATGAAAACAGTTAATTTCCCAATTATAAACAAAACTTCCTTTTTCTTTACAGGAAACTTTGTTATAGATTTAAGATTCTTAATTATTTTTTATTTTTCTTAAATTTTCTTAAATTAGGTACTTAATTATTTTTCGCAAATTATTACTTCTATCTGGGTTGATCTGCTTTATATGAAAAAAAAATAAATTGCAATAAAACTCCTTTTTTTGTATTTACCAAGTTAATACATTGTTTATGAATGATAGCCGCATGATATGTTCGAGGCAAGCTATTTTTTAATTTTTATCCACGTTTCCCCAATTCCAGCTCAAAGTTCATCCGAAATTTCGAACTTAATTGACCGATCTTAACTTTTACTTAGTGCCATGGATTTTCTATTGCAAGATTTGAAACTGGGACTTATGACGACCTTGGGCAAAACGCATCAATCTTTGTATTAGTTTTAAGACTTGTTGGACATAACCTTTTGCGTATTTTACATCGAGAGATGTAAGCTATTGCCACCGATCCCTAATTATTGCATAAACATCGTCTACCCTGAGCAGTTTATAATTAGCCCAGTTGCCCAAGCACCTCTTAAAGGCATAAACTATGTAAACACCACAAACAAACTACAACAGATTGTAATCCCCGGCATTAAACGGACTCTTAAGCAAGACACATCCATTATACGCCTGGCAGCGCGTAAGGCGGCACCATGCCCAGGCCAGTGTCCAAGGAGGTATCAACTCACGCACCAGCTTCATAATCCAGTGAGCTTACCATGCTCCAGCCTATTAATTACTGCAGAAGAAACTCCACAAATTAGTCATACAAATTCGGTCTTTACACAATTACTGCGCCATGCAGTGCCGTCCAAGAAACCAGTCGCCAACAATTTCAAGCCGGACCATTAAACGGCCCATAAAATCACGCACTAGTTCTGTTTGGCTTGGCTGTGTGTCCCTTCGGGCAGCCGAAGGTTCATAGCGCGAGAGGAACCTATTTTGGTTCGATTGCAAATACCAAAGATCCGGTTCTCAACTTTATTACGGATCTACTTCATCTAGTGAGTATATTTTGTGTTAAACTGATGGCCAGTTAAAATTGTTAACCCATATTCGTTGTTGTTGGCCTGGCAGAAGACACAAGAGCTCACAAGATGCTATCTATGGGCGGCAAGTAGTTAACGTTATGCGGTGTGAATTTCCCAGCGTTCGCCAGAAATTTGCATGATTCGCCCATTGGGCGGCTGACGACACGACGTCGACGACGACGACGCAGAAATGGGGCAATGGCCCTAACACGCTGCAAAAATATCAGCCTATTAAAAATAAATTTAATGAAATGCGAAAAGGTGTTGCACATTAATGAGCAAGCCACTATACGACAGGTCTGAGTACACAACGAAGCTGGGCTTAAATTTGAGACGCCGCGCCGGCCGCCGTCATCTGCACAGACAATATAATGAATGGGATGGCCTTAAACTTGGGCATCGTGTACGTGCCGGCTAGTTATGCAATTAACGATCTGCTAGATGCCCATTTAAGTGACGAAATGTTGTGATGGCGCGTCCGCTCATTACTCGGGCCGGTTTTTGGATTGTTCCTGTGGGGGAATCTAATCGAATTGCCTCTTAATTACGGAGTGGGTTCGTCGATTTTTGCCAGGCTGCATGTTTGGATTAATTTCCTGATAATAGATCAAGTGTGTAAATGCAGTAATGTGGGTCTGTGACAGATGGACCTTGTTAACATTCATCATGCGGTGTGATCACCTTCTTAACCTGTCAAAGTGATTAATTTTGATCTTGTCTTCTACCTGGGTTTGAAAATTTGTAAAGAAAAATAAAACGGTATCAGCAGGTTGTAGTTACATTATAAGGCGGTTGGGGTTGCGATGCATTAACATCATAACATCATGTATGTACATATATGGTGAAAAATAAACGAAATATCCACCAAACGCAAACCTGATAGAAAATGTTTTAATTCCTTGTTTGGAATATTTTCTAAAACTCACATAAATGCGCTAGTGGAAACTTAAATTTGCTTGGGTTAAATTTGATTGTTGGTAACTCATTTTTGGAACAATCCCCCGAGATTTAATCAGGCAGATGCCAGAAAGTTGTTTTCAAAAATATAGTTCAGTAGGTAATTCATTCAAAATTAAAAAAAAAATTTCCGAATGTCCGAAAACACGTGTTTGTCTGGCGTTTAGTTTTTCTTTAATATTTGCTGTACGAATGTGCCTCATGTACGAAGAGTGACCACTTTCCCCTATAGGATTTTCCTTCAAAATTTCAGGGAAAATCGGGTAGGTGCATGGAAGCTGACCGCCTAGTCTAGTGTAAAGTTGTTGCCTTAGTGCGTCTCTATGATTGCGCTACTCTCCACTGAATGGATGCAGTTTTCATTGTTATCATCTGCATTTATCGAGTAATGACTTGTGAAATGCTTCTCAATTTGTCGAGACTAAGAATTAAAACTCTAGCGACGGTTAAAAAAAAAACCATTCCTCAATAGTTTGTTAACCATAGTGCTATTGCAAAACAAATTTAAAAGCATTGCAGGCAGTGAAACAGTTTATCAGCAGAAAGTAAGCGTTGCTTTTTTGGGAGATTACTCCCACAGCAAGTGTGTTAACTACCTTCATCAGTGGTTTAATGGTTACACACATGTGTACCCTATTTTAGTGTTGCATTATACGATTCCAATCGCTGAGTAATCATTTTCTGTTTAAATCGTTATTTTAGCTTCAAAACGACACAACTTCAACAGGACCCAGGACTGCATACTAATGCGTCTGTATAATGGCCACTTGGGAGTTTTAGAGAAAACGGTCAGTTCGCGGAACTTGTAGTTCCCCCTGTGCATATAAAAAAAAATACAGTCACACAAACGTACACTTTCGTTACACTAATTGAGATGCCCTAAAGCGAACCATTAACCAGGTTATGAAGATATGAGCGATTTTTATGTAGGGAGTGCCAGTTGGCAGACCACAGAATGAAGATCAATGTAATTACCCACAAAAAACTGGTAAAACAATCATATTTCGCAGCAATATCATTTGTGCACAGTGCACCCAGGAATTCCACTTTTACGACCGTATCGCAAGAATTCAATTAAGTTGCGTACAATTTGCAAAAGAGGTGTGATAGCTGAGAGTTCGAAGATGTTTTCTTTTTTTTCTCATTAGTCTGTTCTCCTGTTTATTTTCGACTGACCGAATTTGTTTTCTTTTGTGGGATGAGGTTTTTTTTTTTTGGGCAAAACTCATTCATGCGTCTTGTGTGCGGGAGCCGTTTGGCCTTTTGCCGAATGCCTGTAGCCTGATTGTCGTTTATTATTTATTCTCGCCTCTGCGATGAGTTTGACAAAAGAAAGACTTGTTGGTCATTATCGTTACAAATGCATTCACCTGCGCAACGGGAACGGTATCTGGTGAGAGAAATTTTTCATTCGTACTTGACCTTTCGGCAGTTGCCGTTGCCCATTTGTTTGGCACACGAGCACAAGGTAAACGACAACTTAGTAAAGGGATGATTTAAGTACGAGGAAGCATATTTTATGACTTGGGGTTTTCAGCGCTCTTTTGAGATATATGGGCGGGTTTTTTCAAAGAACCCGATTTCGTGGAAGAGGCCGATTAGTGTGCCCGAGATTGATAGGTGGGTCGATTTTTAATACACTCCACCCGAGTGCTTTGATAACGGCTTTAAGGAGCGAAATATTTGAACTTTTTTCGTGGTTGTCTTGATAGCTGTGTTTGAATGGTTGTTGGTTGTTCCGGTAATAAAATTCGTTCAAATCGGTCCAGCCGTTTAGGAGGAGTTCAGTGACATACACACGTACAGTAGAATTATAGGTATATATAAAGATATGATTTCTGGTATATGACCGCCACGGCGCCACGGCTGGCACGGACGTAGTCTAATCTGGAGGTCCGGTTTTAGATGACTATTTCCAACATTTGTGGCCGTATATCGGCAATAACGCGGCGAATGTTGTCCTCGATGTGGTCAATCGTTTCGGCCTTATCGGTGTAGACTAGCGACTTCACATATCCCCACAGAAAATAGTCAAGCGGCGTTAAATCGCACGATCTTGGAGGCCAATTTACGGGTCCGAAACGTGAAACTATGCAGTTACCAAACGTTTCCTTCAATAAATCAATTGTGGTCCGAGCTGTGTGACATGTTGCGCCGTCTTTGTGAAACCACAGCTCCTACCATGATTTTCAAAACAAACAATTTGGAAGCGTTGTTCAGGCGTCAGTCTATTCATGTGGAAATGCCAAACCAAACTAAAAATAAATCACTTTACAGCTGACAAAATGGCCGCCAATTTAAATAATGTTGCCAACTTTAGATTCTATACCTCTAAAAGAAACACCCTTTACAAAGCTGTATCATGTTTGCGTGCTGCACCGGTCTTCAAGAAATAGCGAAGCGGTTAGAATAGTTCGCCATTTATCCGCCAGGAGACATCACGTATTACCAACTATTTAAGCTTTATGGACACTGCCGAAAGTTCAACTGGTAGAAGCTATGTACTGTAAAGTTCTTACTTTTATAATACTTTTCCTGAAAGCGGCATCATAAAATATTTCTTTTTTTTTAACCATTTTCTTTTTGTTTCCAAAATACGCTCGCCCTCGCAGGCACATTACTGGAGATTGCATCGTCGAGTCTTCCCGCACCACCAATCGATGGTTAATTTTTCCTTTCTCAAGCAATATCGTCCCCGTTTTGACACAAACACCTTTATTAGAGGGAGCTAGGATTGATATCTAAAGGTTGCTAAGAAATAGTTGAATAAGGTGCGTAAATATTTTCTTTGAAATACTTGCAGACGGATGTAATATATCCTTAATATTATTATAATAATATTATTACACGCGTGCGGGTTTTCTACGTTCCACAGCTCAGCGAAACCAAGCTCGAAAGTAGACAACTGTGGCTTAGTGATTACGCTCTACTAAGAGCAGGGTCCCAGTTCGATTCCCGAAAGAACACAAATAGCATCTTACGAGCAGAACTTTTGTTTGACGTTTTTGCAGTGAAACGTCTTTCTTTTGTTTACAGCTGTGGTGTTAAGTAAAATTTCTTCCTTTTTTATCCTTGATTCCAATGTGTTTTTGTAATATTTCTTGCGATTATTATAAAACATGTAATTTTCCTTCACGAATTCTATTAGTTTTTCCTCGACTTCGTCAGTCAGCCGGTGTTATTTGTACGCAAAACATTTGAATTCACAATGATGCCAAACCCGTTAAAATTTTGTGTTTTTTTTTTCTGTGTTGCGGTTGCGTTGTTTTTTGCAGTGGATTTAGAAATAGAGACAACTTGCAGTACTGCAACGGGTGCTGAATTTACATGTGTTCTCTCCCATTTAAACGTGTGTATTCTATTTCCACTGCAGGCAAAATTCAGCACATGTGTTTCGGCTTTTGGGCATTTAGGTTTCTTTTCTACTGCGCCACCTCTCTCTATCGTCTGACAAACATCGGAGAGAAAACTGTAATGAAAGAGGGCTGCAGGAAATAAGACCCCAATGAAATAAGGCCCCAAAGAGAAATCGAAATAAGATCCCTAATTTCAAATATGAAATAAGTCCCCACTGCGATGAAATAAGACCCCAAAAAGAAATGAAATAAGGCCCCAACTATGGGGTGTTACATCATAATGAAATAACACCCCAATTTTAAAAATGAAATAACACCCATATTTCCTGTTGTTTTTTTTTTGTATATTTCATTGCTTTTTCAATATATTGTCTTCTTAGAAACAAATTTACAATCTTTATATACATATATATTTTAAATTAAATAAAGACTTGCATTTTCTTTTATATATTGAAACATTTCTTTGCAACATTTTCATTCATTAAAATGAAAAATAACGGAAATAGGTACCTAAAAACAAATTTGTAAATATTTTTAAAATGTTTTTTTTTATGAAATAAACTATCTATAACATTAAGAAATAATGAAAATTTCGTACAAAAAATCACGCGATTTTTTGTACCATATTTTCGCCTGCGACGCTAATATTAAATCCCTGAAAACAAATTTGTAAATACCTACATTTTAAATTTGCATTTTTAGTAAAAGAAACTAAACATTAAGAAATAATGAAAGTTTGATACAAAAAATCGAGCGACTATTTATTTAACTAAAATAACGTCATTACCTCCTCAATATTCAATATTAAATATAGATGACTAGAAGCTGGTTAAACAACATTTCGGAATTATTTTAAAAGTTTCGTTAATTAAATATCTTATATTCTGCGATGGTCTATTTTCCTTTAGGTATTTCGCTTATTATTTTTAAGGACGAAAATATACAAAAAACATATTTTTGGTCTTCAAAAAAACGAACCTATCACTGAACATAGTTTTAAAACGGTTCTTTTGAACATTTGTACAAAAAATAAGCAAATCAAATACTTAAAATCGTGATGTTGTTTTCTGTATAAATTTTTGGGGCCTTATTTCATATTTTTTGGGGGATTATTTCGCAGAGCCATGAAAGAGCATAAAATTGTTGATCCCTTCCATTCGTTCCAAAAACGAATGGTTGTTAGATGCAACTACAACTAGATAAAAGTTGTTAAAACAATGCTATGAATATTTTAAAGGTTTTTTTTAGGTAACTTTAAGTTAAACGAACTTTCTGGATAGGTAAGGTAGCGTGCTCTTAGTCATCTTAGGCGAATGATGCATACTTCTCTGACTATGTCGATGTCGCTGTTAAACTCGTAGAGTCCGCTGTTAAATCTCCTCCTCTAAAGGCCGGTAACGCAAACGGGACCGAAAATCGCTCGAAATATCTTGAATTCGTAGCGACCAAGTAGGGGTTTATTTGCCTTTACTAACGTCTATACATCAGCGCCATAGAGCAGGACTGGGATGATAAGGATCCTATGAAGAGTCTTCTTAGTTTTTCCTGAAAAGGCCTTACTTATCAATTGCCTTCTTAGGCAATGGTTGGCATGCCATTTTTCGCTTGATTTCTGAGGTGATGTCATTTCCAGAATTAATAACGGAGCCGGGGTAGACAAAGTCCCTAATTACCTTGAAGCTAAAGCTGTCTATCGTGACGTTTTGCCCGATTTGGCAAGGTTGTGGGTCCCTTTCAGTTTACAGTATGTATCTTTTCACAGCGATTTTTGTCGCATATGAAAGAAAATCTTTGGAAAATGCACCGGATACGTCGGAAATTCGATTGGAATTTCTGTGAGACTTTCGAAGATCGTAGACAGCGATTAGAGACAAAGGTGCGATAAATTATGATTTGGAATGTCGACGAAGCTGACGTAATAAGCAAAAAAGCATTTTAAGCAAAACAAACGAGTTAGGCAAAAACTTTACCAACAGTTAAGGAATGTTTAGGAGAGAAACACATGCAAACAAATGAGAGCGCCCACATCAAGCTATAGTCTTACAAGTAAAACAAAATAAAATCTTGAAGCATGTGAGCGACGAATATCCGTATTTATGTCCCATTCAATGTCGGTGCAGTGGCTTAGTGGTAGTGTGTTGGGCTACTAAGCGAGGGATCCCAGGTTCGAATCCCGAAGAGCAAAAATTACATCTTAAAGTTTTTTTTCCACTGAGCCACCTCTCGCGAACGTCTGACAAACATCCGAGAGTAAAACTGTCATGAATGAGCTTCTCAATTAGCCGTTTGGATCCCTTCCATTCGTCCCAAAAATTGAAAACCCACACAAAACGAATGGTTGTGAGAAACTAGGCCTTGGATCCCATAGACCCGTCGCGTCGCGCCAAAATATTTATTTATTTATATTTATTTATTTATGTCCCAGTCAATAATTTTCGTTTAAATTCATCATCAATATCTGTGATGTTGAAAAAACTATAATTTTTGACAGAAAATCGGGCGGTAACATCGAAGGGAACAGTAGAGCCCACCCAAGTTCTCTGGTAAGGTACCTACTATATACATATACACCCTTTTAGCAGGAACCAACTCTGGCTGCTTTCGACTACCCTAGAACTTTGGAACCAATTGAGCCAAAAACCCCGAATTTTGAGCATTTACTAAGTAGATTAAAGAGGTTAACCTCATCAAATTTCAATACTCTCAACACAAAACCTACTAATTTTTTTTACATTAAACTTTGTTCTGTAAGAAGAACTTGGCTCTTTTTTCACATTTATGATTTCGTTCTATTTAGTTAACATTTAAGGAAATAATTGCTTCGACTTTATTTCACAAACAAGTTTCGGCGTTATTTCACTTTGCCAATCATCTAAAACAGTTGTTATTTTCGGAGGTACGAGTAGTTAAATGTGGAACCCGATAGCAACTTATTTGAGAAACTCCGCTTACTGAATTTGGCTGTGTTATTTATGAGTAAAAAGTTAATTTACAGCACTGTTCAGATTTAAAGTGACAGTCAAACTTAAAATATTGCCAAAGTCTAAGACATCAGACTTACCATAGTAAAAAGCGATCCACAATTGTTTATAATGCATGTTATAATCCAGTAATTCATTTTGTTTCAAACGCAAATTAAAATATTTTTATTGCACTCATTTTACATTTCTGACTACCAAACGACAACTCAACGCAAAAGACCATCAACAAAGAGCAGGTCAACAATCACGTTTATCTCAAATCACATCTGTTACCACTGATAAGTGCATTCAATGTCGTCGAACGAGCAGGTGTCAGTTGAGACACTAAGGATAAACTGATTTATAATCTCCTTTAAGTGGTTTTCCTGGCCGGTTTCGCTCAAGGCCACTCACCCGAATATTCTGCCCACGTACCAACAAGTGTAAGCCATGAGAATGCGTCAAGAGTCAAACTCGAGAAGAAATAGCACCCTCCAACCATTTATCACTGGAAAATAAAAGTAACATTTATGGACAATTGCCAAACGAAGATTTCGGTCTTCTTATTCCCATTCACAAGCGCGTAACAATTCCTCGCAGATGATTCATCGCAAGCAACCATATCGCATTCGGAGGAAGCTTGTACTGTGTACAGGCAATAAATTGCCCAGCCGAGGCACTCTGCAGCTGAACTCGACATAGATAGTAGCTGCGAGTGTAATTTATCAGGTTGGTGGCTGGAAAACCCATATTCGACAAGCTCATCTTAGTACGAAATACCGTGCAAAGATAGTTTTAGGTAGATAAAGACGCCATCTGAGCAGTGACCTTAGTCGTGCCATAAACAAATCCCAAAAATAGGCTGTATGAATACAATTCGTTAAACAGCGAATTGACGATAACATAAATTCCGAGCGGCGCAAAACTTTTTATTTATTGTGTCTGTGTACACCTACTACGTCATCACGATCGACAAGAAGTCTTAATGAATTCCAGGTGCGTAGAGTGGATCAAAGCCGTACGAGAGTATCTACATAAATGTGGACTCAGGCGTATTATAATAATCGCACGATGGCGAAATGAAGTGTGTGATTGATATGCGTGTTCCCATACCTTAAATGTTTATTAATCTTGAATCGCTTGTACAATTCGAATTTGCAATTCAGAATTGTTCTTTCTCTGGCGTAGCTTGAAGCGATTTGCAAACTTTCTATGTAAACATTCGACTGGTGAAAGTTTAACCGAACGACATTGCTATTGTTTTGATTTTATTCAGAGGGGTGGAGCAAAACAACTGGGTTTATAATTCAAGAAGGTGTTCTGCACTGCAAAGGATTGGTAAAATATTACGTTGTAATCATCAACATACAGACTTTGTGCGCTACAAACAATCAGCGGTTTTCGAACCATCTCAGACGAGGCTGCCTTTGTTATAGCTGGAATGGTCCCATCGACATCATTGCAGATGAGATTTTGAGAGTATACAACAGATGAGCCTTGAACCAAACCGAAGCCAATGGTATATAGACGATCAAAATTGAGGAAAAGACGACGTCAGAAGTTATGTAGCAAACTCGTTGGGAAAATACAACGAAAGGCAGATGGACATTGGACATACAAGCTATAATACCGACAATTCAAAACTGGATAAGTCGTAAGTATGAAGACTGCAAGTACAATCTTACGCAGTTCCTGTCTGGTCATAATGGTTGGTTACCCCAAATATCTTCACCGATTTGGACACGACAGTTCCCTATCTTGCCCCGAATCCCCAAATGAAGATGAAGATACGGAGCATGCAGTGTTTTATTGAACACGCTTCAAGGCATGGAAAGTCGCTCTACCCAGTCCATCGCTACTGTTGCAGTCGGAAGGGAATTGGACGGTAGTAAGTGACTACATAACAACTCTACAAAAATAGAAAAGTTAAGGAAACTAGCAGAAACCTCGGCAACAGGTGACAACACGAATAGCTAAAATGCTAACCAGCCCCGCGAAGTAATACCTAACGTCCCGTGGGGAGAGTGGTTGAAGTGTGTAGGGTGTGTGTTTAGTACGTAGGCGTACATACTCGATTTGCAACCCATGTGCGCTTTCCTGAAAACGTAAACAAAATTATTCAACATTTTTTTAATAAATTATTTTTTTGTAATACTTTTATTAAAGGCAGCAAAAATAACGATTTTATTCTCGAGGATTTTCTTAGCACGCTTTGCTTGCCCGCTAAGCTTATTTGCAAATCATTTTTATCTTTGGCAAATCATTTAAATCAATTTATTTTACCAGTTCAGAGTATATCCTTACGTTTTATATTCTACACCATTTTTAACCCAAAAATATGAGGAATAAAGAATATCGTTTAGTCCTCTCTATGAAAGAAGAGTGTCCCTTTAGCTAGAAAAAAGTACTTCTATGTCAATGCTTATCCTTATCTTTTATAAGGTATCTACAATTCTCACATTTTACAGTTCATCTATTGTAAAATGAACACAGCCTACAAACAGAATCCTTTCCTTGCAATTTCTGACAAGGTGCCAAAATTTCAGCTGTTCGGAAATGGCTGGAGACCGTTTAAATGCACATTTTGCTACTTTGTAACTTTGCTTTGTTGAGATCGAAGCTAAAAAAATAACACCAGGACCCGAAAAGTACTTTTGAGACTTCAGAAAACACACATTATAAGTCAAAATGCTTACATTAAAATTAGTTTTAATTACTTCAACCAAAAACGTAGGTAGTGATTCTAACTCTAAGAACACATTGACATAGGTTGAATATAAGAAATAAATTGTTGGAGCATAACACCTTTTCGTCATATATTGCATACTTGATTTAAGGGGTTTCAGAGTAAATATTAGGTACCTACTCCTATTCTCTTTGATGTTTACTCGGTTTTGTAAGCTATCAGGCTATCACAGTTCGTACATACTCAATCTGAGAATGCGGAGAGTAATAAAATATACTGAAGAATAGTTTTTTTTTTTATTTTATTTTAATTTTAACATATTGTGCCTGCGTGCGATTTCCGGCTCCGTGGATTCAATATAAGGCATTAATTTATTGTCGTTTAATTATTGCCATAAAGTTGAGAGTGTTTTGTATTAAATCAAGTAAGAATTAAAACAATTAAGGATGAAATGTGTCGGCAGTTCGATTTTAACATCCGAATTCTAGAAGTAAGAATGGCGAATCACAAGTTTCAGACCGACGTGCTTGATTTAAGCACAGATCGGATAGCGATGAATATGAGTTGAAAATTAGCACAAAAGTGTGCTCTATCATTGAAGACCAAAGTTATACCTACTTAACTCTGCAGATTATGTTAAACTCCACGAGAGACCTTCTCGCATTAAACATTTAAACTAACCACTCGCACAGAATTCATTTGCATGGATTTAAAGCCATCACAACACTATCCTAATCTGTCATTCATTTATTTCATAAATAGAGCAATCCATTCTCTCGGCTGCAGGACATTTTAGCTTAGGATGCAAATATGGAGATGAGGAGTATTTCTTTTTTTTTCTACATTTTCTGCATTGGTTCATTCAGAACATAAAATTTGAATGGAATTAGTGTGCTCGCTGCAGAGGACTTGATCGTCGTTTAACCGATTTGCATTTGATGGTGAAATTGTTTGAGAACATTTGCACCGTAACGCTTAAAGAGTGCAACAAGAAATTTATTGGAATTTTGTGCGCTTTGTGCTTGGAGTTTTTAGCCGTACAAGAGGGCACCTTTGTGAACTGCAGGACTTTTCAGTTTTCAATGTTTGACAATGTGTTTGAGCGAACTGTTGGTATTTCGGTGGTAGGTAATAGTGATTCTCGTTTCAAATTTACATAGAATCTTAGGTATTGGCAGAGGACTGTTTCTGTCAAGATTGGTCAGAATTGGACAAAGGGGCCTGGCACCGCCCATAAAAAAAAAATTTTAAATCTTATATTTCAAAAACCACCCAATCGATTGAGTTCAAATCTTAGGTATTTGCCCAGGAGTATTTCTGTGAACATTGATCAAAATTAGACAAAAAGGCGTGGCACCGCCCATACAAAGCAACAATCAAAATCTTATACTGCGAAAGCCATCAAATCGATTTCTGATTCGAATGCGTCAAGTTAATCGTAATCCTGTAATGGACTTCAGGCCGGAAATTTACAATGAAGCATTAATTTGTATTGAAGATTTCTGTTCGTCGATTACTAATAAAGCATTAGCACAGTTGGGAATGCCATCACCTAATCGTGCAATACATGCAATTTTTGATCTAGAAGACGTGAACTACAATACGATCGCAACGAATTGAAATGTTTTGACAGTGAATGCGGAGCAATAAAGGCGTACGATACTATTATGCAAGCTATCAATAGTGATGCCGGTGGATTTTATTTTCTGGATGCGCCTGCAGGCACCGGAAAAACGATTTTAATTTCACTGTTGTCGGCATTGGCATTGGCGTCTTTTGGCATTGCAGCCACTTTGGTTAATAATGCTCGGACAGCACATTCTGCTATGAATTACCAAGTTAATGAAACTCAAACATTTAACATTTCAAGAACATCTGGAACAGCAAAAACGTTGCAGTATCATAATTTGAGATGAATGCTCTATGGCAAATTATAAATCTGTTGATGATGAATGATGTTCGAGATAATTCAGAATTGTTTGGTGGTGCATTGATTTTATTGTCAGGCGATTTCAGATAAACATTGCCCGTAATTCCTAGATCGACAGCTGCTGATGAAATTAACGGCTGCTTACAGTGCCGTCTTTTACTTGTTGGAGGCCCTGGGCTTATTAGGATAATAGGCCCCTATGACTTTGACAGAACAAGAATAGACATAGAAAGTAGATAAACAAGGTTAAGTATTTATTTTTATTAACGCGAATAAATAAATTTTGGTTATCGTTTGGTGATCTGACAGGTAGTAGGGACTTTGTATTTGATCCGAGGGGGCCCCTAATGATCGCGGGGCCCTGGGCACTTGCCCAAAGTGCCCACGGGGAAAGAGGGGTCTGGCTGCTTAAAGTCTTCAGTTGCAGAATGATCCATCTGCTGAAAAATTCTCCAAGCAATGGCTGAAAATTGGAAATGGTGCGATACCAGTTGATGAAACTGGATTGATAACATTGCCAAATTATTTTTGCCGTTTTGTACTGTCAAAAGAGGAATTGATTAAAAGTGATAGAGCAATTTTAGCTGCTAAGAGCAAATATGTCAGGATATACAATCCAAGAGATCGAAATATTTGATCGGACTGAGTCGCAGAGACATTCGCATACTCACGGGGGTCATTACTGGACACTGTGTGATACGTGGAACGACTTTGTATACTGCATAATGACTTTTGCAGAAGCTGCAGGGACGTTGAAGAAATAGAATCTGTACGTCACCTGCTGTGCGAATGCCAGGCCCTTAAAAATAATAGGAAAATGTTTCTTAATAGCTACTTCTTTGATGAGCTAGAGGATCTGCACTTAACAGAGCTTTAAAACCCGAAGTGATTCTTACTTAATCTATGGGGCTCTAATTTAATAAGCGGCGTAATTAATTTCTTTAACAGCTTTTCAATGAATGGTACCCGTAATTGGACACAATGGACCCAACTGATGGTCTACATGAAGCCATGGCAATCGCCACAAGTACACCAACATCTTAACGCAGACAATTTATTTTTCCTTGCAAAAAAGTCGTTCTTAGTGGAGGAACAGAGGCTGAGGTGCTCTACCGTGCTGTTCGATATCGCAAGTTCAACTAGGACTGCTCAATTTCATAAACCGCAGCGAGTCCATGTGAACTGAGCTACAAGCAGTTCATATATAATATGTCAATGATATACCCAACTTTTTGGCTACCTTTCGAGTGAAGTACGGATCAGTTTGCACCTGTACACGTCTGAAGTCCATATTCCATAAATTCTTAGCCGCTCCCTGCAAATTGTTTACGTTCGCTCCTCGATTATATTGACAGCCAAACAATATCTGTCCCCAATTGCGTATGGTGTCCTTTCTTTTTGTCCTAAAAATTGCGCAGTGAAATCAGAATCAGATTTCAGACAGCACCCATGTGAATATCATTTCCATTTCTTTCGACTGGTGCAGCTCTTTTTTTTCTTCCTTTCTGACACCGAATAAGACAAGTGACGCGCCTTGCATATCAATGAACGTCACTGACAGACAAATTGGGGAATTCTGTACTTTTTTTTGGCTTTTCGTCTGACACTTTTTGCGAAATTGCGGAATTTCACTCGAAACTTGGGCTGCATGAATTAAAGTTTCCGCAATAGAAGAACCACCAACCACCGGCCGATAACATCTGTCGAAGAAGCGCTGAAAATGTGTCAAATCGTTTTGATCCAGTTCGCCTTTGGCCGAGCAACATGACAATACAATGCGGTGCGTTTTGATTACTTGTCACCTACTCACGGTCGGCGCGCGGTGTATTGTGATTTCCATTCTAATTCAGAGCCATACCTCGCATAGAGATTTCGGATGACGACCATTGACAGTGATTTGAGAGCCACCAGCAACAGGCTAATTAGAAATTCCAATCAGATACACAAGGCTCGTAGTCAAGCGTGAGCTTAAATTTAACCGGTACAAGTCATAATAAAATGTCGTATGTACATACGGTGGAATATAGTAGGCGTCTTGCGCGCCGCTCGGATGGGGCGAACTACTTTCGGCGACATGATGTAAGGTTATTGGCGCGGATTTTCGACACAATTTGGTCAGTAGGTCTCTCCTGGTGGATGGAGATGTGTGCGTTGTTTGCAGTGAGATGGGTTGCCTTGCGTAATGTATATACCTACGAACAGGTATACAGTACTTGGCAAAGTCGGGGCGAGAGATTTACATTTGCCAAGTGTTATGGGCTTCTGGAGGAGTGGATGCTTTCCATTTTGATTGGGTTTATGATGGTGCTTGCTAACATGGTTTACGGCAGGTAGTATTGCGGAAAACTTTCATGTGAACTAATTTGGAATCTGATGAATGTTAGCTGGGCTGCTGTACAAGAATTATTTGCTTTTTATGCACAAACATGCACCCGGATGATGGAAGAAGAGTCTTCTTTGAGTCATCGTCAACTCTGGAGAGATGTGCACCTTGTTGGGTATGACTCTGTAAGTTCGGTTAAAAACACGTAGTTGAGAAATTTATGTTGTCGCGGACATTCGTTGTCATTTATTTGAGTGTTTGAATTTGCCAACTTATTTAGCAGACTTTTGGTTCACATTTAGTTTCGGATTTATATTGTATGAAAATAATCTGACAGTTGATCAAGAGTTATAAGCGTCACCATGTCGATGAGATTTCCTGATGAAGCGTCTCCAATGCCTTACTACACAAATGGATGAGCCACACCTATACACATTACTGAGGTTGGGAGGTGACTCCCGTGTATTTTTTGAGATTTTGGTCAGTTTTGCATTCTTTTTTTATATTCGAGTAGTTTGGCGCCAAGTTGGCTTTGATCGGGCGCAGAATTATTGGCATAAAAGGACGGTTTCTAGTAGTTCCCTGATGGAAGTGCTGCTACTGGTCTTCTGCACTTATTCGTAAATCTGACGAAACGTCAATTCGTGAGAAGTTGATGAAAAGCCGTTGCCGAACGTTCCGTACCTTGGCTGTCAATACTGATATGGGCGAGTCTCCTCGGACTGTACAAATGTCTCTAGTCATAGTGCAGTCAAATTTTCTTGTCCTATTGTCCTACCATATGTATCTACATGCTATGCACAGTATAGGATTTGATTGACGTAAGTACTTTACAGATACCCATTTCCCTTCTTTAGTTAAAGGAGAAGTCTCATCAACTGCGCCAACCCAGTTACAAGAAGTTTAAATACTTTTAAGACAAATGGTAAAACTAATATGTAGGTTTATATTCCGGACTTTTGGGTTTACTTTAGATTGTTTCCAGACTAACCGATAGTGCTAAATATTGGCTTTTGTAAGGTAAATATAGACGGAGTAAAGTTTTTATTAAGCTGACTGCCCAAGGCCTTAGATATGATAGAGGGAAGTGTATTCGAAAATAAAAACTCGTGTCATCAGGTAAATCACCACTGAAAACAGGAAGAACGATTACAGAAGAAGTGGTATAGAGCTACGTTTACATACCCGAGATCAATAAAAAAGAAAAAGATTTCCCATAAAGAAGAACAACGAAGACCACCAGATCCAAGACTTTATTCAGTCAGTTTATTTCTGCGCAAATAACAATCTTTGGAGCAGTGTTTAGTGTAGTGGTCTATTGAGCAAAAGCGGTGGACAAAGAAAGATCCTGAAACTTGTCAAAAACGTGATTAGGCAGCTGAAACATTTCAAAGAGTCTTTTTGGGTTAGGTTGATAGTGGTAGATGTAATATAAAAGGTATAAGGTCAAAATTTCGTAAAATCGAAAATATTACGTCTTAAAGCATTATACCTCTCGCGAACTTCTGACATACTGCAGAGCTATCATCAAAAAAGGGGTTTCTGCTTGTAGTACAATGGACGGGGGTTGATCTGGTCTGAGTAATCCAGTAACCCCTTTTTTATATAATAAAAATCTCCCTGTACTGAGAAAGTTTTTTCATTCAGCCATTCGGACTCGGTATACAATAGAAGGTCGTTTCCGCTCGCCGAAAAAATAAAACTCAACACAAGTGAAAAGTTGTGTGGAAAGCTGGGTCTATGATCCTACACTGAACTGTTAGTAGAAATATTCGTAATTTAATTTAGCATATTGCTATTTAAACCATTTTTTTAAATATAAAATGTATAAGTTTTTATAATAAATTTTTATAACCAGTTGACAATTAAAATAATTTTTTTATTTCTCATTTAGAAAGAATACCGTTTTTAGTAAAGTTCAATTTTATATATGAAATTAACATATTTTTAAAAGTTCTAAGATGTTTATCATTTTTTAAATTATTAGGGAGACTTTAATTTCTGACCTTTATAAATAAATATATTTGGTATCTTTTTTTCAGGAAAAAAAAACGAAATCTATTCCTCTATATTTAAGACTCAAGAAAAACTTTTAACTTTAACTTTCTACTCCAGGTTAGAGCATATAAATTTAAAAATGTGCCCTAATTCGGTGACCGCTACAAGTTTCTTTAAGGCTCCCCTGCGTTTGTGTCCCAAAATCACTTACCAACATACCAACTCGAGTGGTTTTCGGTTGAAAAATATAATATCCCAAGTGAGATGTACGAACAGTGCCATCAAAATTGCAGAACCGCATCTTAAGTTGACCCTCTCGGACCTACCAACACCACGATTGCCATCAACCAACTCAACAGCTATCTGTCTTTCCAAAGAGCGATCTTTGAAATCGGGAGAGACTATTAAGTTTGAATGCTATTGGGTACGGATACGGGCGATTGAACGTCAACCAGCAATAACATTTGAGTCATCCACTGTTTTGAGTTTCGTTGGCACAACGACCCCACGCGAAATTCCACGAATGAGTTGCGTAGTTTTACCAATACTCTGTCTGTAGTTTTTTGTTATGATTTGCGATGCTTTCTGGCGCGGTATCATTCGAGTATGATGTCAAGCAAATTGATCTTGTATTCAATGGTTGTTGAGTGAATGGCGTGCTGGATCTGAGACACTGAGCCAAATCTAATTGATTTAATATGTTCCATCACGTCGGTCGTAGCGGAAGCCTAAGGTATAAAATATATATGCCTCCGAGGTTGCTCACGAATTGCGGTTGCCTCTAATTAGATATTGAAAAGTGCTGAAGAAACCAGCGAAGACCTGTAGAAAGTTAGAGACATTAAGAATGAAATGGATTTGATTTGAGGGACAACGGACAACCAACATTGAGGCCTATTGGACTCGGTCGATTAGCTAAGGATCCCACTGTGGTTTCCTAATTGAATTACACATGTCTTCTTTGTTTGAAAAGAAAGAACGACTTGAAGAGCGGTTTCCATCATCGTAAGAGCTTCAAAGTCCGGATTGCTTTGGCATGTAATACATACCAAATTACAAGTCGATGTATATGTTTTTAAACGGCCAGTGACCCTTTATTGTGGCAGACTTATAGTATATACGCAAGCAATTACCTCTATCTGGTCGTTGTTCCTAAGCCGTACACATCAGCCCGAAAAATAAATAAATACGAAAACCGAATAACTTAATCGCAAAACTAATCCATGTAAATAGGTCATAAACAAAACTCCGCCGTAGAAAGAAATTGTTTGCTTCCAAGATAAATATTGTGCTCGCAAATTCAAATTCGCATGTTATCTGAGCGACTTAGCACACCTTCGCAACAAATGCTTCTCAAATTTTCTTATCAATCAAATGTTGGACAGGTTCCGTGTCATTTGGAAATTTGGCCGATAAGAGGTCACGGACTGGGAGTTCCATGTTAGCCCCCAGGTGGATATAAAAACCGAAAGCCTTCACCACCAAATCACAGTCAAAACACACTTTCAAGCAGCACTACAACCACTCCAAGGAGCATTATTTTCTAATCAAACACCATGTCGCCTCTAGTGTCCTTAGCAACCCTTGTGGCATTCATTGCATTCGCTGAATGCCTGCCAGTCAACGATAATGAAATAATCGATGTGGTCGGGAATTCAATTGACACACTCGCCCAGCAACCAGATTACATCGACCTTACCCAGTACGGGAGCGCACTTTATGGACAACCCGACAACGAGACCACTGGCAAGGCAGTAGCAGCGTACACCTCTGATTCGAACATTAATCCCGAAGAGTTGGGCTCATACTTCGAAGGTGATATCCTGATTCCGCGCCAGATGGGGCGCAACGGAATGACATCGCCCAGCTTGAGGTGGTTAAATGGCGTCGTACCGTTCGAGATTCGGGGTAACTTTAATGCACGCGAAATGGCACTCATCGAGCAGTCTATAGACGAGTTCCACAGAAGGACATGCATTCGATTCGTTGCACGTATGGGTGAGCCCGACTATGTGTCGATCGTCAGTGAAAAGTCGGGCTGTTGGTCTTCGGTGGGACGCATTGGCGGCAAACAGGAAGTTAATCTCCAATCACCTGGCTGCCTGACAAAGCCGGGAACACCCATGCACGAGTTAATGCACGCAGTTGGCTTTCTGCACGAACAGAACCGCAGCGAACGAGACGAATATGTTGCCATTCGGTTCGAGAATATCCAGCCTTCAGCCACGTCGAACTTCGATAAGGCCTCGGCTTCTCAGACTACCGGATTTGGAGTACCCTATGATTATGGCAGCGTCATGCATTATTCGGCAAATGCCTTCTCTGTGAATGGGAATCCTACCATTGTTGCCAAGGTGAGTAACATGAGCGCGACTACCTGAGAGTGAGCAAACATTTGCGGCTCTCTGGGTGAAGGTCGACAGTGTTGTATTTGTAGCTTTCAGAAGATAATGTTGGATAAATATTTGTTTTTACATCTAGTCGAAAGGTGGCAGCACAAATATGGGTCAACGTGAAGGGTTCTCCGCTTTGGATATTGAAAAGCTGAACGCGATGTACAAGTGCGGCAGTTCTCATCAAGGGCCTGCTCCAGTTCCAGTTGCACCAGTTTCTGGGCAGGGTCAGCAAGGGCCGGATGTGCTCACCAGCTTTTTGGGAGGGCTGATCAGCGGTCTAGGACTGGGAGAAGAGCCAACAACTGAAGAGCCAAAGATGTAGTCCTCAATGCCGAACAACTCAATATTTCCATTAAATATTTATTTCACTTCATAACGGATTTTATAATAAATTTGAAAAATATGCAACCTTCAGAAATGTTTTATTATTATTTGTCCACACCAGATTTCTTGCGAATGTGCTTGAATACTGTCATCAATATTGGCTAATTTTGATGACAGTATTCAAGCACTACCGAAAAGAGCAATAGTTAAGCTGCTGTACATTATAAATGCTTCTCTGAGACTTTCATATGTTCCAAGACAATGGAAAGTAGCCGAAGTCATTATGGTTCCGAAACCAGGAAAGAATACAAATGATAAGAAATCATATAGACCTGTTTCGCTACTGCCGATAATATCTAAGGTTTATGAGAAACTTCTGCTAAAACGATTACAACCAGTAATTGAAGAAAGACGCTTGATACCAGATCATCAATTCGGCTTCCGGGTTCAGCATTCCACAATCGATCAGGTTTATCGAATAACAAATGAAATTGAGAATGCTCTAGAATGCAAAAAGATTTGCTCTAGCGCTTTCCTCGACGTATCGCAAGCCTTCGACAAGGTATGGCACGAAGGCCTCATGTATAAGCTAAGGACAATCCTACCGGAAAAATTATTCAAAATATTGAAATCCTACCTTGAGAACAGACTCTTTCGTGTTAGACATGAGACTGAATTCTCGGAATTCAAAGAAATTCACGCCGGTGTTCCTCAAGGAAGCGTTCTCGGCCCAATCTTATTCCTGCTCTACACAAGAGATATACCACAGGATGAAGGGACCATCATAGCAACGTTCGCAGACGATACGGCTATCCTCGCAATCGATGAGTCAGTCGAATCATCAACTGAAAAACTCCAACGGGCTCTTAATAAAGTATGCGAGTGGACAAAGACCTGGCGAATTGCCCTTAATGAGACCAAGTCGACGCATGTCAATTTCACGTACAAAAGGATAAACAACTTACCTGTTTTCATTAACTCGGTACAAATACCGTACGCAAACGAGGCGAAATATCTAGGAATGACCCTAGACGCTAAACTTAAGTGGAAGCCACACGTAAAGAAAAAGCGCGACGAGCTCGCAATCAGAGTTAGAGAAATGTATTGGCTACTCGGAAGATATTCAAAGCTAAGCGTATACAACAAACTGCTCCTGTATAAACAAGTGCTAAAACCTTCTTGGACATACGGTATTCAACTTTGGGGTTGTACCAAACCAAGTAATATGGCTATAATACAAACATTCCAAAACAGAACGCTAAGAGCAATCGTGAATGCTCCATGGTATATAAGGAATAGTGATATTCACAGAGATCTAGGAATTGCTACCGTGAGTAACGAAGTAACAAACTTTGCTCGCAAACTTCGTTCTCGTATTCATGGTCACTGCAATAATGAAATAATCCGTACTCTGGACGTGACAAACCTTGAGCGCCGACTACAAAGAACAAGACCGTTCGACCTAGCGCCATAAGGAAAAACCGCATGTAATGACGGTATTAGTAGGTGCGTTCGCTGGAAAGCTACCTACCAAACGCGAATAACACTACAGAAGCGTAAACTACTTGTTAAGGTAACTTAGTCGTAGTCATCACTTAAATGAAAAAATGAGAGGAACAAATTTCATACTACTATGAGCGCGCGCGGCCGGATCTCATAGTGCCTCTCTGAGGGGTGAGGTTTAGCCCGTAGGCAGACGAGATATACCTGAATCGGGCATAACCAATGGTACGGGCCATTGGTATCTTTTGAAGATTACTCACCTCCAGGCGCAACCAAAAAAAAAAAAAAAATATTGGCTAATTTTTGTATTTACTTGTACGTACACAGTGTAAGACTGCTATAAAAAGATTTGTTTATATGTGAAAATGGGTTTGCCCTTTATATTTCACACAGTGCCGACAAGATGGCGGAACATTTTAAAATTCACCTTATTTGGGATCGGTGTCATAGGGGCATTCCACGTAACTGTAATCTCTGCATGCTTCCCGCTACCTGCAAACTCCTAACCAAACAAAACGCGATATACGCTACTAACCGCAGGTAGGTAGACTGCACGACTTGCTCCATCATGAAACAAATTTAGCCCACGTTGGATCTCAAGCGCTCCAGCAGTCTTGTATGATTAAGGATATCCTTCATAAGCGCACTAGTGGGTGCCATAACGGGACACTGCATAATAGGGAGACATGCCCTCAGGCTGGGTCTTTCCGCTAATGACTTCTGCAGAAGCTGCATGGACGAGGAGGGTGAAGAAACCATTCTTTACCTCCTATGCACAATGCACCTGTCCTGCACTCTCTAGTCAAGGAAGAGTACTTGGAGAGTACTTCTTTGACAATCAAGGCGAACTCGATGTTATTAATATCAATCGCCTCCATCGCTTTACTTTGAGCTCCTGTTGATTCAACGGGTAGTTTGAGATCAATAGATCCTGTGGTGTCACAATGGGCAAACGCTGGTTGGCGCAACAGGTATGTGGGGTCCTAGTCCTAGCTTCTCACAATTATTCGTTTTGTGTGGGTTTTTTATTTTTGGTACGAACACAGCCAGCGTCTTTCAGGCAGAATTAGTTACCCGATAACAAAAACAGGCATCTTCGTCGATAGTCAGGCCGCGATTAAGTCTATGGAGTCAGCCAGGTCTTCGTGAAAACTTGTTGTGGACTGCAGGGAGAAACTAGACGGGGCTGGTCATTGGTTAATATCACTCTCGTCAGGCCTCCCGGCCATAAGAACATTTGTAGGGAAATGAGAACTTTCAGGCGTTGCTCCGCTCTGTGCGTGTCTCATACGAAGGAAGTTTTCCCTCCGCTGGGATACGTAAAAAGAGAAATCCTCCTACACTGTACTGCAAGGGCTGTGACTAGGTGGGTGAACCTCACAAACTGCGTCATTACCAGGGTTCGGATTTTGTTGACCTAAAAAAGGAAAAAAAGGCAAAACAAAACACTTAAAAAGGCAAAAAAAGGCATTTATTGAAAAATAAGGATTTAAGGAACGTAAACACACATTTAATTATAGTAGCATTGAACTACCAAGAGTTTTTTTTGAAGTTTTCTGGTAATAATCTTCTCCGGTTGTCTCTAAGAAGCGCCTTGAAGGAGCTAAACGACCTTTCTACTTCAGCTGAAACTCTAGATCAATGTTTTCTGGAAGTTTGGAACCCACGTCGCCGTTCATTACAGAATTTATCTGCTCAATAGTTTTCAGTCCCGTATTTGCATTGAAAACGGCAGTAAACTTCTTCAGGACTTCCTTTGCAATCGGCCCTTTTGCTTTTTCCAAGCTTTCCTGAATGTTCTTTAAAACCGGCAACACTTCGCCAATTGATGTTAATTGAAGGATGAGTATAATGTTAGTTAAAATTAGTACAGACTCTCAAAAATACCTGTTCTTTGTAACTCTTCGAAAATTCGTTTTTTTGGGTCGACTATAAAACCAAAATTGACTTTGATGTAAGCCAGCTGCGCTTGCACTGCTTTATCTTCAATCGATTCCTTTGCAAACACAACACAGCTTGCATCGTCTTCAAGAACGCTAGCAATTTTTTTTGATCTGAGCAAAATAAACGGCATAATATATTGCTGCCTCTAGCCAAGTACCCCAGCGAGTTAACACCTAATGTAATGTAAATGTAACAATAATTTGAATTAAAATTTAATTTTAAACAAAATTACGGGTTGAGGCGGTAGCGGTAATTCAGGTTCCATCTCCTTAAAAACAGCAATCCGGGATGGACTTTTTAAAAATATTTTTTTTATATTAGATACGAAGGCGTCAACTTTTGAGTAGTGACTGCGTATGCTTTCACAGACTCTATGTACACCGTGAGCGACGCAAGTTACGTGAACCATATTCGAATACAACATTTGCATTTGTGATTTGCCACTCTTTTTCATATACGGTGCAGCGTCTGTTACGAACAATAAAACTCTCTCTCGCTTAAGTTCATCTGGGATCTGGCCACAGCAACAGCATTGAATCGTCGAAAATCTGGACAATAGTTGTTGAGTTTACTCTCTCCAGAACTTCGGAAGTTAACAGATACACTCTACCATATGCTCGCAAAGGCCCAACAATAACATTTGTTACACAGCGCCCTGCTTTATCTGTCGTTTCATCGATGGATACATACACGTTTTCGTCACAAACTTCAGCTCGAATTTTTTGGAGCACTTCGAGGTAGCAATCTGCGACGTAATTTTTTCTTAGTGTCGACTCGTGTGGCACTTTTTTTTGTGTATACTTCTCTATAAAAGTCTGGAACTCTGGACGATTGATTTTATACAATGGTATGTCACATGCTAACAACATTTTTGTCATATAGCCCTAAAATTCATTTTTTTCTGTTCCAATAACGAAAGATGTAATTGTTTGAGTTTTTGTTTTTTCCTTTAAAGCCAATGCTTGCTGGTGCTTTGATCTTTTGATATGCTGTTCAATAAAATATTTTTTTTTTTCAAGGTTGACTGTGTAGTATAACACAATTTGCATAAAAGCACTTTTCCGTCAGATGAAAAATAATCCGATCCAAATTTCAAAACAAAATTTTTCAATTTTGTTTCCTCTTTGCAAGCTGTTTTAGGCATATTAGCACTTTACTGATATTTCTAGTTATTTTTATATAAAAAGCACTCCGAGATATTAAGTACCAACTACGTAAAGAATCACACTTCGAGTTAATGAGTTTTGTATTCAAAGAAGAAAAAACAGAATAATGCGGTCACACACAAGTGAAAACCGTGTGCGGTCATGTATTTCCATGGTTACTCGCCCCACAGGACACAAAATAGACGTTTAAAATTTAAATGCGTCTCGGAAGGTAGGTATCATTTTTCTACAATTTTTTATCGAACAAGCTTTGAAAAAAAGCAAAATAGGCAAAAAAGGCAGAAAAAGGCAATAGCAAATCCTATCCCTGGTCATTACAAAGAAGATGTGACCAACATTCATGATGCCAGAACAAATAACCTCCTTTCCAAAACTCGTGCATAAGTCCTAGACTTACGCCAATTAGTACGGGCCACTGGCCTCAAAGAACTCACGTAGCTTAGCTAGGCATTTCCCATAACACCCACTGTCGTAGCTGCACTGACACTGACAATTGCGAAAAGTTTTCGAACTTCTATGTGGGTCCGGCCCTAGCTAAAACCAGACACGGTGCCCTGGGTAGTCCTTTCTTTGATAATCTATCGACCTATCGAAGGTATTCATGTCAACAACATCATCAAATTTCTTAACTCCTCAGGCTGTTTTTGAGCTCCCATAACATATCTTTCTCTTTTTATCTACAGGTTCTATTAGTTTGTGGTTTCAAAATGGCGCTCAAGCTTCAAGTTTTGTTTGTTTGTTTATCAATCTATTTTTACATTCTATTTAAATAGAATATATTCCCTAAAATTTAAACTCAACTCTGAACAAAAAAGTTATAATTTTGTTAATTTTGCAGATAATGTTAACACCGACTTCCTGCTCTTGTCATAACTCGCGTGAGAGTAAACTAGTTCGTAAGCAATGGGGACGTTCAAGTATCTAGTTTAGTAAGTCTGACAGCTGATTAATTTGATGTATCTCAGTTTTGATTGGCCACTTGGTCAGCTGTTTCAGTTGACGTTTATGGAGGGGTACCCGACGAATCTAGTCAAGAAATTCGTGACTAAGTTGCATTTCTTTTGTGTCATCGGAGAACAATTGACAGATCTCCCCTTAATAAACGACTTATTCCAACAAACGGAAAAAGAAATAAACAAACAGTAATGTTTATTCAAGTATTCCATAAGGGAGTGAAATACGGCTTGGATGCTCCTCCAGAAGTCTGCCGAAGGATACAGACAGGTAAATGTAATTTGTAGCCGCAATAATAAGCACTTTAAATAAAATAAATCAATTTAAGACAAATGCTTTGCTTCCCGTTATTTGGACTCAATTTAAGAGAAGCAGGAATACCAAAGCTACATCAATTGCTTTAATAGATTTTCAACAGGAAGTGTGAAAGTATGACATATACCACATTGTCAAGTATGTAAACTTGTTACATTCACACGATCTCTTGAAAATCTATTAAAGCAAAAGATTCAACTTTGGTATTCCTAAGTTCCTGTTAGTGTCAACTAAAAGATAGGTTGTCTATTTAAGTGCTCGCTGCACGGTAGAAAATTTGTATATTACAGGATTTATATAGAAATAATATACGTAATAGTACGTTTATTTTACAGGCATTGTAAAGGAATTTAAAAATATTCCTTTGCAACCTTTGCATTCTAATGCGACCAACCCATAGACGTCAGCCAATTCCCCAATAACAGCTCCAGCAATGCCCATTTTCACCTCTGCCGAGCCCTACGCTCCAACCAGTTAACAACTTCGTCCCATGATAGCGTGTTGCAGGATTTAACAGCTGTACCAAAGGAGCCATATGTTTCAGCCGAACCGCAAAGCTCAAACGAATTTCCTGGTAAGAAATAATTAGATATGCATTTTGTATAATGTAAATTATTTTCATAACGCCCTGATTTTTTTACTTTGTAAAAAAGTTCTTGTTATTGTTCTTGTATGAATGAATAAATATGAAGGAAGATCTGCGAAGTTGCAAGTTTCGCAGAAAGCATGTTTTTAACAAAATTGCGGCGAAAATGCAACTTCACGGGTATTCCTTCAGCTCGGCCAATCTCGACAAAAAGTTGGCAGACCTGAGAACTACGTATAATAAAATTAAGGACAATAACAATGTCAAGAACAGGACAGGGCGCGGTCGTATGTGTTGGCCATATATGGAGCACATTTGCTAGATATAGCTGATGCGCCCGTAGTATCGAGTTTAATAGTCACAACACCAGTTTCCTCTAGAAGGTCACCACTAGGAAACTCGGAGGCATTGGATGACGCTAGTGACGCAGACGATACGTCTCCGAGTCCGCGATATCGCCGTAATAATAGCAGTACTGCGAGGGAGCAGTTAATGGCTATTGAAAGAAAAAGCTAGAAATCGGGAAAACGCAATGTTCGAGGAATTAAGGCGAATGGCTGAAACAAAGGAGAGGCAACTGGATTGGGACAAAGAAATGCGGATGCGGTATAGGCAGTTGGATTTGGACAGGGAGCGGTTGGAATTTGAAAAGAAGAAGTACGAGGAGAGCAAGTCCACAAGGTAGTTAAACTTTTTTTATTTAATAATAAACATTCTACTTTTGTTTCAACAAATAAAATCCATGGGCAGTTTTAAGTTATTTTAAGAATATTATTTATTTTAAGAGTTTTAGTTTTTTTAAATTTTTTTAATAATTTCTTTTTAAGACTTTTGGATTTCTAGGTTGTTGACACTGGAAAGGCTTCTGCCGCTGATCTGATGAAGCGGCTTCCGCGAAGCTTTCTTCCAGAAAATCGTCTCCGTTAGCGCTGTCTTTGTATAGAGTGATGTGGTTGTGTAATATTACATGATTGGATTGGCGACGTCAAGGTATCTACTTCAGCCTATGGAAGCGTCCTTTGAGTAACCCAAATGCCGTATCAATTGTGACTCTCCCTCTGCTCAGTCAAGTGTTAAAATGGGACTGTATTTCGTTCAAATGGCAATTGTAATTAGATTTCGGCAACGGGTAAGCTGCCATGTGAAAGTCTGCAGGCAAAATGGTTTTTAACTGCTCATGAAGAGAATTGTTTCTATACACCCTTCCATCATGATATTTCAGGTATTATATGTAAAAATACCTTGTAGTGCTACCTATGAAGTAAGTGCTTTTAGCGTTGTAGTAAACTGTGTTGTTTGCTACGGTCTGTTTAATTTGGATATGACAACCGTCAATGGCTCCAATAATACCAGGTATATAGCCACTGCTCTTTTCCTTGAAAGCCTGTATTGAATTGTTCAATTACCTACTTAATAAGCAGAATAAAAAAACGTTGTTAACTTGCCTGAGAAATCTCTTCATATCGATATCTGCAACGCCATTTTACGTATACCTACAGTCTACTCCTGTAAAAATGTTGCGATGATATCCAAAAATTTCGCAAAATGCTACATGCGCAGCGCTTTTATAGTAGTTAAAACGATCGCCTACTGATAAAAAACTTTCCTGCTTGCTTATCATCCAAACTGTAAACAGCAGTTTTTTTTTACGTCTGCTATTCGCTTAGCGTTTCCTACTTTTTCCAGAAGGTCCTATAAGATAAAAATATTATATTTATTTTTCTTGTTCAGTAAATACATTACAAGAAATAATATAAAAGGAATAAAGGGCGTTAGGTCTAATCGCCCAAAACCATAACGCCCAAATTGAAAAATGTCATAACGCACAAAACATTGATATACAATTTGTTTTTGTAAAATTCACGTACATTTGGGTGATGTGATATTTTTTGGGCGTAATGACATTATTTTTGCTAAAAATAGCGTTGGGTCTCATCGCCCAATGTTAAAAAATTCAAGTAAATAAATGTCACAACATCCAAAATCCGTCACATCGCCCAAAATTTAAAGGAATAAACCGTCGCAAAGCATAAGTAGAATGACATTTGACACAGATTTTGACTGCTATAAGCGGAAAAACAAAAAAACATATTAGAACAATATTCTTGCCCGCATCGAGGAGGAGCGGCGTGGCGCGGCGCGTCGCTAAGGCCGCACTTACGACCGCACTTTAATGCACTTCACAGGCTAATGATTTTTAATTTTCTCGTATACGTAGTAAGAGAAAGATAGTGTAATCGTACAGAAAATCGAACTCGAGACTTTAATCAAATCTAACATTACGATGATAGAGGAACTCGAAAAAGTGGGTCTCGCAATTCTGTCCGTCTGTCCGCCTTTCCTGAGCTCTACAACGCAAACGGCTGGACGGATTTCTTTCAAACTTTGGATTTGGAGTTTGTGGGCTTACAGTTCGGGGCCACTTTTTTTTTGCACGGTAAGAGTTGCCGTTGTAACGGTATTAAGCAATTTTGATTTTTTCGAAAACGGCTCTAACGATTTCAACCAAAATTGATATTTGGACTTAAGTAGGTGTGGTCAACATGGCTGCATACCATTTTTTCGTCCAAAAATTGAACAACGGTAATTTTGGAAATCGGTCATATCTCAAAAACAGTTAAAAATATTTCGACAAAAATTCATATTTAAGGTAATACGGTCATTCCCAACATGATAGCAAACCCAGTTTTTTCCTAAATTATCGTTGAACGGACTATTTTTGAAAAATGCCGTTTTTTAAGAATTTATTTAGTTACAGTTTACTTGAAAACGGCTCTAACGATTTCGACCAAAATGTATGTTTGCCATAAAGTACGTAGGGTTAACATGGTTTTTTGCTAAAAAGTCGAGTAATGGTACTTTTGAAAATTGGCTTTATCTCGAAAGTGGTCAATACGACTGTAATAAAACACATTTTTAAGGTAGTATGGTCATTCACAACACGATAGCAAACTCAGTTTTTCGCTAAATTGTCTCTGCTGGATTTTTGAAAAAATGCATATTTTGAGAATTTTGGTTTTCTTTGGTTTACCTACCTACATGAAAACGGTTAAACGATTTTGACCAAAATGCATTCTTGGATTCAAATTTACGTTTTCAACATTACTGCGTCCTTCATTTTCGATTCGAATCACCGGAAACGCTGATTTTAAAAACTGTTCATATATCGAAAGCGCGATTTTCGATTTGGATAAAACTTAAAAAACCAAAAATACTTACATCTTGAACAGTACCCTATACTCAATTTTTAGCTAAATAGTTGAGCCAAATTGTGGAAAAAAACCTTAAGATGTAATTTGGCGCTTTCGGGATTCTAACCTGGAACCCCTCCCTTAGCAGCCCAACACACTACCACTAAGTCACTGCGCCGACATTGGAGTTTACACTATCAGAAACACGCACTTCATTTGCAACCCCCAAACACGTCCATCGATAAATTCAAAAACAGACCTCTGAATTCTTACATAATAAATCTATTTCAAGATATCGGTCTATCACAAACCCTACTTCGAGTCACCAGGTCACCAGCTATCACCAATTTGAAAAATCTTGTTTTAAAACCTATAAACAACAATTAAATAAAAATCAACCAACCAAACTGTTGATATGAACAAGAAAGTTACGTGCGATCCAGTCCTGCACTTTATTTCAACAGTTTTTGTAAGCGTTAGCGTAAAAAAACTGGAGTAAATTAACGGTTTTGTGGAAAATGACAAAAATAAGGAAATGTCATAACATAATAACAAGAAATATTTTGGGCTTTGTGACATTTCTAGATTCGGGCGTTATGACATTATATAATTACTTTGAGCGATATGTCATTCTATTTGGGCTTTCCGACACTTTATTTCTTTAAATTTTGAGGGATGTGGTGGTTTTTGGGCGTTATGACATTTTTCAATTTGGGCGTTATGGTTTTGGGCGATAAGACCTAACGCCGGAATAAAGCACTAGCTTTCTGGGCTTCAACTTAACATTTTTAAATAGTGACAACGTTTGGATGGATTTAAAATTATATGCGAGGCTTATCTTCATTGAAAACGCGCAGGACATTATTAGTCGATTTGACGAATCGATTCTATTTTATTCCAGAGCGTCAAGCAGTAGAAGAACTATGTTATTAGTGTTGCTCAAAAGTAGAAAAAAAACCTTAACGAATTTCAAGTGCGCAACTGAAGGCATTTGACTAAGGAACGGTCTGAAGAGGCTCATTGGTTGAGGCTTTGGGATACCACAAACGTTGTAACTAAGAGAAAAGGAAGTATTAGTTATATTCTTGAATACCGCAAAACAGCCACTGAGCCACGACTCATTCGAAAATGTGAACCGAACTCGTCTGGAGTGTACATCAGAATTATGGCTTCAACGCAGTTTTGGTTACGTTGCGGCTCTTCCTGCATATCAAATAATGCTGGACGCCTCATTTAAATTGATGTGTTCATCAGCTCATCCATAACAAAAGTTGATACACGGACTATAATAACCAAAAATTAATATTTATTCGAAAAGAATATGAATAATAATTTACTTACGTAGAATTAGATCTTCCTCTGTATTACTCATTCTTGTTTTATTTACTGTTTTTGTTTAGGTGTTTGTTGCTTTTGACCAATTTCGTGATTTACAGAAAAAAATTTGACGTCTAAAAAAAAAAAATTACAAATGTCAAGAAGTGACGTTCCCGACCAATCTAGTTAGTTTTTCAGTTTACATCTAGTCCAGACCAATATAGTCGACTTCAGTCAACTAAGTGACTTAGTGAATAGTGTGTTGGACTACTGCGAGGTGTCTAAGGTTCGATCCCCTTCCCTTCTTTCTTGCAGTATTACAATTTGAATCAGCAAATGTTCTCACTTTTTAATAGAATCTTCTCATTTTTATAAGTCAGAAATTAGAATTTTCAAAGAAATAGGTTAAATTTATACAGATAAAGACAGATTAATTTAAAAAAAAAAGATATTTAGGCAATGAAATGAAGTTCATTTTGAATTTAACGTAGCTTAAACGGAATCCGTTCCCTAGAAAATGCTACACTTTTTTGTACAATACAATAACAGAAAGTGGCCAAATTTCACAAAATCATAGAAAAATTCCAAAGAAATTCCCTGGGAAAATTCAGATTAATACTTAAGGATGTTAGCTAAGTCGTAAATACATAACTTAAGCGTTGTATGCAACTCAAATATTACCACGTTCAACTTTTAAGCAATCAGAGCATCGCCTACTCATCAAAGAATTTGGAATTTGTCATGCGAGTGGAAAATTGTACTAAAATCTGTTAGAAATCACAAAAGCCATATAATTCTTAAAGAAGGCAACATTTAAAAAAGTTTTGCAATTTTATTATTAACCCGTATGAAGTGAAATAAATATTTAATGAAGATATTGAGTTGTCGACATTGAGGACTACATCTTTGGCTCTTCAGTTGGGGGTTCTTCCCCCAGTCCCAGACCGCTGATCAGCCCTCCCAAAAAGCTGGTGAGCACATCCGGCCCTTGCTGACCCTGCCCAGAAACTGGTGCAACTGGAACTGGAGCAGGCCCTTGATGAGAACTGCCGCACTTGTACATCGCGTTCAGCTTTTCAATATCCAAAGCGGAGAACCCTTCACGTTGACCCATATTTGTGCTGCCACCTTTCGACTAGATGTAAAAACAAATATTTATCCAACATTATCTTCTGAAAGCTACAAATACAACACTGTCGACCTTCACCCAGAGAGCCGCAAATGTTTGCTCACTCTCAGGTAGTCGCGCTCATGTTACTCACCTTGGCAACAATGGTAGGATTCCCATTCACAGAGAAGGCATTTGCCGAATAATGCATGACGCTGCCATAATCATAGGGTACTCCAAATCCGGTAGTCTGAGAAGCCGAGGCCTTATCGAAGTTCGACGTGGCTGAAGGCTGGATATTCTCGAACCGAATGGCAACATATTCGTCTCGTTCGCTGCGGTTCTGTTCATGCAGAAAGCCAACTGCGTGCATTAACTCGTGCATGGGTGTTCCCGGCTTTGTCAGGCAGCCAGGTGATTGGAGATTTACTTCCTGTTTGCCACCAATGCGTCCCACCGAAGACCAACAGCCCGACTTTTCACTGACGATCGACACATAGTCGGGCTCACCCATACGTGCAACGAATCGAATGCATGTCCTTCTGTGGAACTCGTCTATAGACTGCTCGATGAGTGCCATTTCGCGTGCATTAAAGTTACCCCGAATCTCGAATGGTACGACGCCATTTAACCACCTCAAGCTGGGCGATGTCATTCCGTTGCGTCCCATCTGGCGCGGAATCAGGATATCACCTTCGAAGTAGGAGCCCAACTCTTCGGGATTGATGTTCGAATCAGAGGTGTACGCTGCTACTGCCTTGCCAGTGGTCTCGTTGTCGGGTTGTCCATAAAGTGCGCTCCCGTACTGGGTAAGATCGATGTAATCTGGTGGCTGGGCCAGTGTGTCAATTGAATTCCCGACCACATCGATTATTTCATTATCGTTGACTGGCAGGCATTCAGCGAATGCAATGAACGCCACAAGGGTTGCTAAGAACACTAGAGGTGACATGGTGTGTGATTAGAAAATATTGCTCCTTGGAGTGGCTGTAGTGCTGCTTGAAAGTGTGTTTTGACTGTGATTTGGTGGTAAAGGCTTTCGGTTTTTATATCCACCTGGGGGCTAACATGGAAGTCCCAGTCCGTGACCTCTTATCGGACAAATTTGCGCATGACACGGAACCTGTCCAAAATTGTTTGATAAGAAATTTTGAGCAGCTTATGTTGGATATACAAATTGGCTTAGATAGTGGGCTAATTTGAATATGCGAACAAAATATTTATTTAGAAAGCAAAAATGTGCTTTAGACTTAAATTTATAACCTACTTAGAGTTGTTTTTGTGATTATACTATTTGGTGTTTGCCACTCGTTGTAGTAGGATGAGGTTCAGTGGTGCAAAGACTGTTGTCTCGGTGGTCGCACATTTGCATTACAATTTTCTTCTGGCAGCAGAGAAGCGAACTTTTAGTGGATGGGAACAACTTCAGACATGTATTTATTGTCAATTATCATCGAAACTAAATCGTTCTACTTAAAATGGCATTGGGTGTAAATTGTTCTTTAGCTAAGTACTCTGCACACAGTTGTCTACGGTGAAAGAAATAAATTTCGAAAGCAAGCCGTAGATAATCCGTTAATACCTCGAAATGTGATTATAAGCGAAAGCCATTGAAAACGAAATTTTCGCTCGTTTTATTTTATCCTCTTTCATCTATGCTATATGGATTCTCGGTGTTTGTTCAACAACGTATAAGTTGTGCACCACCAAAAAGATATACTGTGCGGCTTATGCTTGTTGAGCAAATACAGAACATACATATTGCATGAGAGTTTGCTTCCTAGTCATTTAAAAAGGAATAAATCCGTACACGGGCACAGCCATATTAAAAACCATGAGTGAGGTAAATGTGAACATTTGATTTTTGAGGCTTGAGGGTATTTTTTCGTATTAATTGGGGGCCGTGGATGGGGTTTATCTTGTCCCAATTGCCGAGCACAGTAATTTAGTTAGAAATTATTTGAACAGCTGTGCGAGGAAATGCAGGTAGTTTTTGGTTACATAAACCGCGGAAAACTAAAAAATCAACTCTGATTGACTGTCAAATATTCCACAGTCATTGTTATAATTTTGGTAACAACCTAACAACATCCTATCCCGATATCTGACAATGGCCGCGTTCCTCTGCCTGCTGGACATCTAGCACGAAATACCACAAATGAAGGAACGCTCGCGCTAGAATCCTACATTTTCTAATCACTTTCTAATCACTTGGAAATATAATTTTTTTAATTGTTTGAACAGGTTTTTGGAGAAAATGGATCCATTTGATGATGATTTAAAGTTAATTATTCATATTTTAATAATAAAATTTGTTAAAACATATAATTTGTTTTTTTTTTTTTTCACCGGAATTCGCATCGGGGAACTTATGGGGTCAATAATTTAAGATGATCCTGTAATATTTTAAAAGTTGTAACGGTGGTCCCCATGTTACCTGAGTATATGTCCTTGTATCAATAAAAAATAAAATAAAAAAATAAACACTTTTCTGATTTTCACTGTACCTAGACCTACTTATTATTATTTTTTGTATATTCTGGATTAATAATAATAAATCGTATGTTGTAGGAAATGTTTGTCATATAATTTCTGTGTGTAAGCGAGAAAGGAAATACATAAGTCAGTAAAAAAAAATACATATATAAAGGAGAAAGGTTACGACACATAAAAGAATAAAATGAAATTGTTTATTTCAAGAGAAATTTGAAATATAATAGGGTGCTTTGTACCGTGAAATTATTTAAAAAAAAAATGAAGCGAAGAAGCAAATTCAAAAAAACGAGCTGTCTGCAATCATAACAAATTTTTAAATAAGGCCGTCCAAACATAACTAAAAAGAAATCTAACCAAGAAAAAAAATAAATTCAAAGAATATCTATACCTTAACTAAGGGTAATATTAATACAATTAGTAATCTATCTTATTTTGTTCTTCCCAATAACACTAATTTTTAATTTGTAAAAGAAATCAAATCATAGCTATCTTATTTTAATTGTTAATTTGTTAGTAATTATTTATTCATCTTTATTATTGTTATTGGTATTATTGACTATTGATTGAAGATCTAGTTCAGTTCAACATATTGACTTTAGCCAAAAACAAATCAAGATTTTCGTGCGCACGGACATCGTTGGATGTTTAAGGTAAATACGTTTCCGCAATACTAATAAAAGCAATTAGGTATGTTCTGATTCTTGGAAATACAATTGAATTTAGGGGCTCCTGGCGCGCGCCTCAGCAGAGAAAATGTTAACAAAAACGTATTTGAGTTGATGACCAACAACACAATTTACATTTCCATTAACTATGTTTATTTTCAGTTTATTTTATGCTTAGTTTACGGGTAAAGATATTTTAAATTAAAATTAAATTTTCTTTTAAAAGTGACGGATTTTGCCAGTGTAAAACTAAAATCCCGAAAACAAGTAGGAAAGTAGGGCATTTGTAATATACCTATATCGGGATGCGCAAAACTTGAACTTTGCGTAAATTTTAGGACATACATACTTTAAAAAGCAACAAACACTTAAATGCGTTAGCAAAAACGCAAAGACAAACTATGTAGTTTTCGATTGTAAGAAAACTATTTTTTTTCTGCTTCTTGGCAATTTTTAAAAACTTAAATTGTTTAAAGATCCACCGTCTATCTGCTTGGTTAATACCTTACTTATGAGTTTAACATATTGCTGGCTTTTGTGAATTAATTTTCATGGGTACGATATCTTTCTTAAGGATACTATTCTTTTGACACGCACGGAAAAGTTTTGAAATTGTTTTTGGTTCTTGATATGCTTTAGCATAAATGTGAGAAAAATTAATAAAGTTAAGCAAGTGCTTTTGCGGGCTAACTCGATAGCTAAATGCAAAACTATGGTTTCTGTGTTCGATTTCGAGTTTTAAATAAAATTCTGAAAAGCCCAATCGGTGACAGGATTAATAAATTCGGTTTAAAATTAATTAAATTAATTTGTCTTTGATTAAACTCAATAAAATGTCCTTCCATCTAACAGCTTAGGTTGCGTTACGGAGTACGGACCTTGGTGGATCTAACCTCAACCAATTATTCTCTTCAGTTAGATTGGCCAACTGAATCCAATTACACACTTCCAGTTGGTTGAGGTCACCTTTAACTTAAACGACTGAAGAGTGAAGAACAATTTATTCACTAGATCGCTTTTTCAACTACGGTCAACGCAAATGAGGTCGGTTATATTTTGCTGACAATTTGACTACAATTACCTCGTTGCAATAAGGAAGAAACAATTCATCAAAAATCAAATCTCAAATAGAGCAGTTATACATTTCTGAGTTATCTTGAATTGGTTCTAAAATTAAGATCACGGCTTCCTTCACTATGTTCCACCCGTAAAAATCGATCGTGACAAAACTGCAAGTGCGAGAATTCACTTACAGATGTCCCCATTTCCTTTGATCCTTTCCTAAAAATCTGTTTCGAATTAACGCCATAATCGGTACGACAAAAAAAAACTGTGACAACCGACTGTTTATATATTTCTCGCGTTATTTGCCCAAAGCATATTGCTAAGTAAAAACTGTCCATGGCCACCAGCCAATTGTCGGAGTCATTTAGCTTCTGGACCTCCGGGGATAAGCATTCAATTAACTTTGCCAGTATGAAAATTAAACTTAAACTTATATTATAAGCCACGTTTTTTCCTTTTTTTTGACATGTGAGAGAGGAAGTAAGGTCAGGAATACCAAATTACCAAAGTCGGGCACACAACAACTAGAGAAAGCTACCGAAGGATCGTGTCAATCAAGGCCGAGGCATACTCACAAATGCAGCGCCAACCGAATAGGTAGGTAAAGTGAGACTTTCCTAACTAGAACATCTGATTTAGTTAAGATGAACATTTTATGCAAGCACCGTCCTAACCTACATAGCGAGGTCTCATACATCCCATTCCGCCCCGCATATTATGAAATAAAAGTGCTGCCCTGCCGACAGACGAAGTCAGCCTGTGACCTGCACGGCGACTAAACAAATAAATCGTATCTCTTAATTTAGGATTCCCCAGTGAATCTTACTTCGGTGTAACGAAGAAGCTGGTTCATAACCACCGTTTAGAATTATTACCATGCAAGCAAGATGATCTCAGCTATAGTACCTACTCATACATGCGACTGTAACCACCAATCGGGCGGCATTTCATTTGTGGCAAAATATTTGAATTCTTAAGTACAACTTGAGGTGGTTATGCATACACATTTTTCATCTCAGATTTAACCCAGATTCTGCAGCATTGTTTAATGCAAACAGCCAACCTAACCGATTGTAGAATAAACCATCGCACACGGTCGTTTCGTGAATGATGTCACCAGACCATCAGGCGTAGTTCGGTAACCCTAACTGGATCCTGTTCGTTATCGCAATCGACTATCTTTACACCTTACAGTTATGAACCTTATGACACATGTTTACCCCTCGGCTCTGCGAATAATTTAAGTGGCTTACGGTTGTGGTCACTTGATGTGTTTATAGGCCCCCAAATGGATGGCAATGGTAAGTCGAGGACTTAATGACCTTGTCGTCATTTGGGAATGTTTGTGTATCGGGATTGCAGTTGACATACTTCTTAATTTTTATGGACAGCTTTGTGTTTCTTTGGAAATCCACTGTAGGTTTATAAGTGTCCGTTGACTTAATAATACCAGATTTGCCATGAAAGGGACTGTATGTGGGTTGCATACTTTTTCTTGTAATTGACTTTAGATGGAAAGCACGTCAATTGCCATGGTCTTACCTAGCCTAGTTGTGAGCTGTAGAACCCAAATGCATATAGATCAATAGTTGGCGCAGTTGGTCCGTATAGGTACCCCAGGTCTTGCTTCTCACAACCATTAGTTTGTGGGAGTTTTTATGGCGACCTAGGAATCCATGCCGGGTCCGAACGGCTGAATTGTTAAGCACTTTGACGACATTTGTACTCTCGGATGTTTGCAGACCCCAACTCGCCCCTCAATTTTTAAAAAAAATCCGGCAATTTGTTTTTTTATCGGTGTTCTGCCAACTAGAATTCGTGTGACGTGCAAACAAATAAAAAAAGTGCTGCCAATCGTGGTGGAATGTGATAGAGTTCGGGAATACTAACTTTAAATAACAACGAATGCTATTGGTTAGTTATTAGATATAATATATTGCTAAAAGGCGATTAATTTGCTTAGTTAATTAAACTATCTGTAGGAGACGTTTTACATATTTGAAACATATTAGGACAGATATGGTAACGTATTTACCACTTCTCGATATCATTAACATCGACGCATGTGTACGTTTTTCATAAATTATTGATGAAATTTTACTCAAAGTGTTATTAGGTATTTTTTATGAATTTGCAACTTCGGAGGAGGCACTGGATAACGATTCTGATTATTTTACAGATGTTATTGTACAGATGACCCTTTAGGGGATGCATTTTGCATTACAAATTTTTCGGAATAGGTACATATCTGGGCACTGATTCCGTATGTCGATTATCGTCAGACGATAGCGTTTCGACGATAGCTTTGCTCTCCGTAACTTCAATAATCGTCTATCGTCCGGGTGATATCGTTTAGACGATTCAACATTTGCTTCACGTAACTCAATAATCGACATACCACTATCGTCAAGACGATAGCGTTTGCGCGATAGCTAAAGAGGTATCGTCTTGCATTGATTTGTGTATTTTTCCCGACAATTGGAATATTTTTCATGAATTTTGTTGTGAAAATTGACTTCGTAATACTTTAAATGATTATAATGTTCAAGATAACATTACGGCAATTGAAAACGAAAACTTGGCGATGACAACTACCTAAACGAAGAATGTGCAAGTTGGAATTGGAAACCAACCGGTTGAAGGAGTTGGCGCTAAAAATAAGGGATGAAATAAAAAATGCGTTGTGCAGATAATGATTTTTTTATGTATTTACACAAAAAACAAAAACAATGTACTCCAATGTACTAAGAAACATAAATATCACTTTCTCCAAGCAGTCACGGATTTTGTGGGCAGGCTATCGGCATTTAAAATTGCAATTCATCCCACATTTTTATCTAAAAAGTTTTATTCAAAGCTTTCATCTATCAGAAAAAGCATTTTTGATGGTTTTGAAAATAATAAAACTGACAGGCGGTTGCCGTCTAGGATACATTCACCAAACACTTCAAGCGAAATCGTTTAACAAACTACAGTTTGTGAGCTACAGAGATACGGAAAGCTCTCATGCTTTGTGAAATAATGTTCTCAAACTTTATACCAAATAATCGAGAGACGAGACGATAGTGATATAGTTACGGAAAGCAAATTGGTGACGAGATCGTCGACTACTATCGCGCGGACGATTATCGTTTTAAAAGATACGGAATGAGTACCGCGTCCGCGCGATAGTAGTCGACGATCTCGTCACCAATTTGCTTTCCGTAACTATACCTATCACTATCGTCTCGTCTCTCGATTATTTGGTATAAAGTTTGAGAACATTATTTCACAAAGCTTGAGAGCTTTCCGTATCCCTGTAGCTCACAAACTGTAGTTTGTTAAACGATTTCGCTTGAAGTGTTTGGTGAATGTATCCTAGACGGCAACCGCCTGTCAGTTTTATTATTTTCAAAACCATCAAAAATGCTTTTTCTGATAGATGAAAGCGTTGACTTAAACTTCTTAGATAAAAAATGTAGGATGAATTGCAATTTTAAATGCCGGTAGCTGTGACTGCTTGGAGAAAGTGATATTTATGTTTCTTAGTACATTGTAGTACATTGTTTTTGTTTTTTGTGTAAATACACAAAGAAATCATTATCTGCACAACGCATTTTTTATTTCATCCCTTATTTTTAGCGCCAACCGGTTGGTTTCCAATTCCAACTTGCACATTCTTCGTTTAGGTAGTTGTCATCGCCAAGTTATCGTTTTCAATTGCCGTAATGTAATGTTATCTTGAACATTATAATCATTTAAAGTATTACGAAGTCAATTTTCACAACAAAATTCATGAAAAATATTCCAATTGTCGGGAAAAATACACAAATCAATGCAAGACGATACCTCTTTAGCTATCGCGCAAACGCTATCGTCTTGACGATAGTGGTATGTCGATTATTGAGTTACGTGAAGCAAATGTTGAATCGTCTAAACGATATCACCCGGACGATAGACGATTATTGAAGTTACGGAGAGCAAAGCTATCGTCAAAACGCTATCGTCTGACGATAGTCGACATACGGAATCAGTGCCCTGGATTTACAAAAAAAATAAAATCTTCGATCTCATTTTCCGGAGATCATCAATGATTCACCAGTTTTTTTCCGTAACAAGAATCATCGTCAAAAAGGAAAACGTAGATATGCGTGCCGTTGCTTTCTGTTAAAGATTTCGCCACATTTGCTTTGCATTTTGTCTGCCCTGCATCCACAATACGTCACAATCATATCACATCCACCTAATGTCACATCCCATACACTTCGGTACCTATCAAAAAGGTGTCGTATTTTAACCCAGGAATAACGAAAATGTTTGATTCATGCTTTGCACCTGGGGCTCGTTGGGTCATATAGCTCTAGATGATATTGCATTTCAAGGTAAGCTCTCTGTTTAACTGTCCCATATGTTCAAATTGTTTAAGCAATTTTATGGAATTTATTAATTAATTTCCATAAGTTCATCCCTCTCCCATCTCCCTCTGGGGCTGCCTCGTGAAGTTTTGTATTCTGAGATTTCGAAGTGGCTGCTGGCTGCACGTTATTTTTAAAAGTTAAAAAGCTTTTCCAGCTCCGTTTTTCGGCAGCATTTCGCCGTGCCAGAAGCGAAAGAGAGCACCTAAAATGATGCAGCTCTGAGCACGCCGCTCCGTAAAACGTTTTCTTGTCATGACTCATGATTATTTGGTTTTTCGCTTGTGGGGCTCGTGATAAACAATACTTGTTGCGCCTAAAAGAATGCTAGCTTTCTATCTAATCTTACAAAAGTACACTTATGGTCAAGTTTTTGTGCAAGTATTTATCAAAATAATATATTAACCCGTCTGCAGTCTAATAAAGTGCCTGAAAATTTTATTTATAACAATATCTCCTTGATTTATTCTTGGTCATTAATTAATTTTTACCAAAGTGTTGTCATAATAATGGGAGACTTTTTCGTTCACGTGTAATTTACACTAAGCCGTCTGTGAGGTATTAACACCATTTTTTTTCCAAAGGCTCATGTATGCATGGAATATAACATGGCTCAAATGTCCGCCATAACTTCTCACCGCGGCACGGATCCGAATGACTATGCAGCATAGATTTGGCTTAATTTGGGCGATGACATTGGTTATCCTGGCTTTAAGAACACCGGTCAATTGCGGCGTAGATCTGAAACTTCAGGTAAAGGGGTAAAATCGCACGATCTTGATGACGATTTCACGTCACGAGAGATTAGCATACACTCATATTCTTCATGAAAAATGTCTATCGTGGTCGTGGCGTCTGCTGTGTGAAATGTAGCCCCTTCCTGCTGGTTTCTGTGGAACCACATTATCATCTACCTTCATACCGTTCAATTTGTGGCAAAAGAAATCGGTAAGTGTGTTCTGCAGCGCTCGTCGTTGTTGATGATTGCCTTATCGTCATTCTAAAAAAAGTACGGACCAATAAAGCCGCCGCCGGTCCAAAATCCGCACCAAACAGTAACTTTTTTGTGGATGTATTTCCACCTGGCGAGCCTTGTGTGAGTTGGCGCCGTGCGTCGATGATAAACGGCATTATTGCTTGTTAACATAGCCATTTATTCAAAAATGTTAAAGATGATTCTTCATCCGAAATTGAGTTCCACTTCCAACGCGCAGTCAGCGAACAAGTGGCGTTGTCCATCGTCATTAACTGTGAGCTCCTTGTACTCGGTTTAAGACCCCACTCCCGACGCAAAATTCGCCATTCTAAAATCTGCGAAAGGCCGACTTTACTTCTATGCACTAGCTTTCTAGGCTGATTTCAAACAAAAGCAACTGTTTTAAAGTCATTACATCTTTGCCATTTTAAAAATTTGTAAATTAATACAACTCACAGCTCCACGTTTCAGAACACTCATGTTTCGTCATTTTATTCATAGAATACTAGAAGTAAGTTTATAACTGGGTCCCTGGACACAGAGAGGGCGTATGAACTGGCGAGGATTTGGTCCGCAATGGACCGTGATGGAGCACTTCAGTAGATCAAGCCACGGCTTTGCAATCGTAGAGAGCGAGTGAAGAACAAAATTCGTATAAAAACAACTAACAGGTGGAAAGTTTTTACTACCTGTGACATATCACGGAACCTTTGCACAGAAAATAACAGTGGCCGGACGAGTAAACTACTACAGTTTGACAAGTCGTCGCTATCTAAGATGGTAGGGACTCTAACTTATAACTTCCTAGAACACCACACAATGAAATTTAATCTCAAAGATGACGACATACTAGAGGCTGTGGAGCCGAAGAAGTCCACGAGGACACACCTCACATTCTTTGTCATTGTGCGAGGTTCGTCGACATCGGGATGGCTGGATAGTGTCTGCTCAAGGCATGAAGACAACCGATACAACACCAACGGTTAACCCCCAAAAAAAGGGCATCACAATGGGCCCAGGAGTATGGTATTGTAGGGTACAGCCTGCTCTACTTACCCTCTTACCTAACCTAACTAAGTGTAAAGTGTTAAGCTTTTTCCAAACACTTAAATGTATTGAGCGACACCACCATCTGTCCTGCATGTGGGGAGGACGATGATACAGCGCAACACTTCCTCTGTAGTTGTTCTGCATTTGCTCGCATCAGGTGGTGGATGTTTCGGGCTGACGTGGTGAGTACCGAACGTCTAAGCTCTTCATCACTGAAGCTTCTTCTCATCCTTCTTCAAAAGACGGAAAAAGTACAGCAAAGTAAGGTGTCTGTTTGGCAGTACAATGGACCAGTATAGTTGTGTCTGAGTGCTCCATCGGATAGTAGCAACCTCCGACCCCCTTAGGCCTCCCATTGCTCAAAAATCTGAATCTCCTTAAACACTTGTCCAATTTTCATTAGGTATAATTTATATTTGATGGTGCTGAATACAGTTAAAGAATTGATTCCTTTATGAATACCACATTGTATTAAAACCCTACCTACTCCTCAATAGGGGTCACTTTGATATAAGAGTAAACAAATTTTACAATCTCGGATTTGATTTCGTTAAACTTACTTGTGTAATAAGTCGGAATTAGCTTGATAAAACACGAATTATTTACATTCGCCAATTCACTTTAGTTTGGTGTACATATCTGTCAGCTGTCGCACTGATTTTAACTTGAGAAGTTGCAATATTTTGCACCAGGACCAATCGAGTGTTTTTCAACTAAATGAGGCTGATAAAAACAAAAAGAGAGAATTTCAGAGATAAAAGGACCAAAGGAGTGAAAACGAAGCAAGCGCACTAGGACCTGATATCTCTTTATGTTTATGTATCTTTCTCATATTAGTTTCTTATAATGGAATTAAGAGCTCCTACATGTGTAAAACACTCTTCGTTTTTGTTTAGAAAATTCTAAACAATTTTAAATCATTAAGCAACGAATACCGCACACGACTTCTTATTGTGGCAGGCCAATTGCTAATGAGTTATTAAAACTGTCTTGGAAACTGAATTGGTTCCTAATGAAAGAAAAACGCAAACAAGTTATGTACGAATTAGGATCAAATAAATTGATATAAGCGGGATAAAAGTTAACCAAACGCTGACAGTAGGTATCTACTTTAAGTGAGTTACTTTCGATTGTACTGACTATTTCACAGCCTTTCACCACAAACATTTATACGTATTGTTTTAGATAGGCTGCCTTTATTATTATTTAATTATTATTTTAAGTTGAATTGAAGTTAAAAAAATAACTGAAAGTAGGTATTAGACACCTCCTTTACCCAAAAGGCATGCCAAATAAAAATAAATTTTCGATCATATACGTCGACGGCGACTTTCTAGATTCGAGCACAGAAACCCATCTTTAATTTTGTACATGATTTAAAAAATTCTGGTTTGGAAAATCACCGTTATCGGTGTTACAAAATGAAAGTATTTTTGAGAATTCGACGTGTGCAAGAAGCACATAAGACGGTTATTTTCATCGTCGGAAAAAATGGCACCACCGGCATGAAAACCGCACCGCACCAGTGACTTTTTTCGGATGAGGTGTTGTTTAATGAGGAACAAGAGGGTCCAGTAACGCATACATTTTGCTTATAGACGAAACCGTTTAACCAAAAATGCGCTTCATCGCTGAAGATGATTTGCTCTTAAAACTGCGACCACCGATTCGGAATTTCGGTAGTACCTTCATTTTAAAGGTGTTTTCATACTAAAAGTTTGAAGTCCATCCGTAATCTGCGACAAAATTTTTCAAACTCACAATTGCAAAATTTTCCATAAAGAATTGCATATAGTGAACGTTGAAAATTATTAGATAATAGTAGAGCCCATATCACTAACCACTACATTACTCATGGACTGCTATTATTAGGCTTGAATAAACGCTTAAAACATTTGACTGAGTTTGGCATTAAGTAGAGATCGATGCGTCTGTAATTCAAAGGATTGAAAACTGCTTTTCTGGGCCCTCAATAAAATTTGCTTTGAATGGGTTCGAGTCTAAGGCTCCGTTTGTCTTCGACTCTCTTTCTCATTATCATGAACGGTTTTCTATCTGCAACTCCTAACTCCTTCGCTTATAACAGCACACCCAGCTTTTTCATATTCAATTCAGGCAGACAAGAAATGCCCACACGTAGGGGAAACTGGGGCGTAAAGGGCATAGGCGGGATAATGAGCACGAAACTACATTTAGTTACAAAACGAGCAAATGCGAGTGGTTTCAGCATCTATACCACCCTCTTCAGCACAAGAACAATGAGCCCACTTGTCACAAGTTCTGCAGGATACCCATCCTTCTGTAGATTGGGAGTATAAATATCCACAATATAGGCACTCCTCGTCATTCTCACTCTCTGATGCTTCCTTCCGGTGGGGTTTATGTATTTTGGGCTTGAAAAATATTTGGATTTACGGCCATATTCCTGTCTTGCGAAATCCGTTTATCGCAACTGCATTCTGGCAGCTCCTAAAGAGGCTTTAACGAACAATTGTCCTTCCTGATAGTGTGTAACTGTTAGGGTGTTGTCTCAGCCATTACTTCACTTCATCTCCATAATATTTTTGAATCGTGTAAAAATACAAATTATATAAGTACAAAACAAAAGGGGCATAATGGGCATCCATGACTATTATTTAAAAATAATGGATTTATACACTAACCTTGCAGTCAAAAATAAATAATCCAATCAACAATTGGCCAGATTTCCGAAAAATACAAACTAATATATCTTAAAGTAATTAACGTGCAATATAAAACCTGTTTCAGCCATTTACACAGAACAAATGAAGCTATTGTTTAAAAAATGGGTTTTCGCTTAACGCATTCGAAATAAAAAAGCAGAGAGAATGCATTTCAGAGTTGCGACTTTATTTTAAAGGAAAAAACAAAGGTTACCCATACCCATTATGCCCGGGGGCCTACTATGCCCCTAATCCCTTAAATTTTTGGCGAGTAATGTCTAGACTTTGCCATCGCCGTGCTTTTTCTAACGTTTCCATTGACTTACCCACTGAATTCTTTAACTTTTAAATTATGTTTAATGTCTGCTATAATAAGAAGGTAATGTTCGAGTTCTAGGGTTACTGCCCAAGATTGAGTTAAAATTAAGGTCACGGAAATTACTCTAGCGCAGTCGCTTATCTGGAAATGTTTTCACTCAAAAATTAATCACTCACTTTCACAATATGAAATTTTTCAAACTGTTATAAATACACTCTTTGCCAACTGATTCTCTTTGTTTTAAACGCTCTTTTAAGCAGAATATCCACATACATATATTATTAAGTAAATGTAAACAAATTTTATATCCATCAGCATCAAGGTAGAAAATAGTCTAATGATGGTAGGTACTTGTCAATATTTTTAATTACCCATAGGTTAAATTTTAGGAAATGATTTTCCATAGAGAATTATTTAATTTGACCTAGAAAACAGAAGCTTAAATTAGTTATTGTATTGGGAACTAATTCCGGTTACATGAGTCAATGGGCCTTATACTATTAATCACTGGTAAGGATTGCATTAAATTTGTTATAGATCACAATATAGATTTTTATTGGTCTCTTCTTTCTCTAATAATTTTGTTCTCCATCCAGTGTGAAGTTTTTAACTTTCTTATATACATAACTGGGTACTGGGATGAAAAACTAACCGGCAATTAACAAAGCCACCTATCTAAAGGCCCTAACAAAATTTCAAAGACACCACGTGTTTAGATCTTGTATGACTAAACAATTTATTGTAGGTAATTTTATACATATGCATTCCGGCATACCCATTTCATTGCACTCATTTTATCATGACCAAACTGTTTATCGTATTATTATGACTCCAAGCAAAAGAATTTATAACAGCTCCTCAAATGTCCAAGTCGTTATCTTATTCGGTGACCTAAACTGGACACCAATAAATAGCCAGCGTAATTCCACGAATTGCACAGTAGAAAATACAACAATAAAAGTAACGTTAATTGTCTCCGGAATTTGTTGCGCTGGATTAATAAATCCATATCGTGTGCAAACTCTGGGCTGTATATCGAATTATGAATAAATTCTCTTTATGGGACTGGATCGGATAAGTTCTTTGCCTGGAGTCGTCAGTTAGTTTTTCCATCTTATCAAGCGCTAACCTAATACAAAATTTATCAATAATAAATGTCCATTTAACAAAAGTTTTGCATTACATTTTAGTGTGGTAGTATCAAAACAGATATTCTCTCGAAACACTTAGCACCACCAGCGATATAAGAACAACTCCAACCGCAGGACTTGAGGCTATCCTCAATCTGTTTCCGCTAGATATATTTATACGATCATCAGCCGTCGGCGCAGTGGCTTAATGGTAGTATGCTGCGCTACTAAGCGAGGGGTCCCAGGATCGAATCCCGAAAGGGCCAAATTACATCTTAAGTTTTTTTTCCACTACGCCACCTCTCGCGAACGTCTGACAAACATCCGAGGGTAAAACTGTCATGAATGAGCTTCTCAATTAGCCGTTTCGACTCGGCGTTAAATTGTAGATCCCTTCCATTCGTCCCAAAAATTGAAAACCCACACAAAACGAATGGTTGTGAGAAGATAGGCCTTGGGTCCCATAGACCTGTCTCGCCAAAATATTTATTTAATTATTTAATCATCAGCCGCCATGGCACTAACATGAGAATCAGCCAATCAGTAAACCAGAAACCGAAAGTAACGGGTCACTCGTCGATCCTACAGAAATACTTTGGCTGTGTGTGTTGGCGCCACAATGTTCTATGGTAGCATATGAAGAAAATGCGCCGGACGGAAGAAGAATTTTGTAGAAGCTGCGGTGATGAGGAAGCTCTGGAGGACACTACCCACTTCCTATGCCACTGCTCAAGTCTACAGCACACTAGGCACAAATTCCTAGGGAGACTCTTCTTTAAAAACCTAGACGAGCTTTCCAGCGCACCAATCGACAAGTTAATGGAATTCATCAAATCCACAGGATGGTTTGTATGTTATAGCACAGTAAGTAATTAATTATAACACTTATAGACAGGGTGCGATGGGATGGAGAAGGCACAAGAAGGATGAAAAACTGTGACACCTATTACGGCGAGTGCCACAAAGAGCAGAGTCAGCGGCTATTTGGATGTGGATTTTTGATAAGAGGAAGACTTAGGCAAGAAGTCTTAAGATTTCGCAATGTTAGCGATCGCCTAGTTACAATCCGCATCAGGGCCAAATTTAAAAATATCACGCTGATCTTCTACGATCTTCTGGAGAAGACGTATGATAAGTGCCCGAAGTACGACATCAAGATAGTTCTTGGCGACTTTAACGCTAAAATCGTAAACGAGGGCATCAACATACACAAGGACACTTGGCGGCCTCCAGATCAACAAACGTGCCTCCAGTATCCTGGATGTCCGAACGTTCCGAGCGGACAACATAGACTCGGACCATTACTTGGTAGTAGCCAAAGTACGGATGCGGATATCCCATACTCCACAACACCGAGAGGATACCTTGACGTTGCAAGGCTACTATCGCAAGAGACCGCCAAAAACTTTGCCGATCGCGTCTCCCCAAACCTCACATCAAGCTCATCCTCAGCTTTACCAGCATCAAGTACAGAGGATCAGTGGCAACACTGCCAGCGTGCTATCAGAAGTGTCGCCACCAAAGTGCTGGGTTTCACTAGGCGATCACAACGAAACCCTTGGTTTGATTAGGAATGCCGCCAGGCACATGCAGCCGAGAACGAGGCCTACCAACTAATGCTGCAGACAAGAACCAGAGCGGCTGAGAGAGCTGCCCGTGAGAAGGAAAAAAAGAGCACGAGAAGCGAGCGGTGCAGCGGTCGAATCAATTGAGGGACGATACTGCAGAGGCAATGTTCGAAAGTTCTACCAAAGGGTAAAACGATCCACCCAAGAATACAAGGCCCGAACAGAAGCCTGCAGAGATGAGCATGGGAATATAGTAGTAGATTCACAGTCGGTGCTGAGGATTTAGAAAGTACACTTCTGCAGACTGTTAAACGGCGGAGACAGCCAACAACCCGCTTTCAGGCAGAATGATCTGTTCAGCTTAGACGATGATTGCCAAAACTTCCGTCCACCCGACCTACATGAAGTGAGGATAGCGATATCCAAACTTAAGTCCAACAAAGCTGCTGGAGCGGATGGCCTTCCAGCTGAGCTTTTCAAAGCAGCGGGAATTGACTTGGTAAGGAGCATGCACCAACTCACCTGTAAAATATGATCGGATGAAAGCATGCCCGATGAATGGAACCTCAGCATCGTGTGCCCCATCCACAAGAAAGGAGATACTCTGAACTGCGCCAACTACAGAGGAATAAGTCTCCTGAATGTCGCGTATAAGATCTTGTCGGCTGTATTGTGTGAACGACTAAAACCTTTCGCCAACAACCTAATTGGCCCATATCAGTGTGGTTTTAGGCCAAGAAAGTCAACCATCGACCAAATTTTCACACTCCGACAGATCTTAGAAAAAACCCAGGAATTTCACCATATATTTATCGACTTTAAAGTCGCCTATGATAGCGGATTTAGGGACGAAATATACAAAGCCATGTCAAGTTTTGGCATCCCCGCCAAATTCGTCCGTTTGTGCAGGATGACGATGGAGAAATCTCGCTGCTCCGTCGAATCATTTGATGTCGAAAAAGGTTTAAGACAAGGCGACGCGCTATCATGTATTTTCTTTAACATCGTTCTTGAAGCAATTGAACGAAACTCGCAAGCCAACACCAGAGGTACAATTTTTCAAAAGTCCGTTCAACAACTGGCCTATGCCGATGATATTGACATTATTGGGAGAACGCGGCGAGCTGTCAGTGTCGCATATGCAAGCATCGAAACGGAGGCGGCGAAGATGGGTCTGGCTGAGGACAAAACGAAGTATATGCTGTCAACGAGAAAGGACTCTCAACATCGGTGACTCGGACAAAACGTCACGATGGACAGATACAACTTCGAAGTAGTTAAAGACTTTGTATACCTGGGCTCCACTATCACTTCGCAAAATGACATCCGCGCAGAGATCAAGCGAAGAATCACTCTTGCCAATAGCTGTTTCTTCGGGCTAAGAAGGCATCTAAGAAGTAAAGCCCTCTCTCATAGAACCAAGGAGGTACTATATAAGACCTTAATCATCCCGGTCCTGCTGTATGGTGCAGAGTCAAAAGTGGAAGAAAACCTTCTGGGATGCTTTGAGAGAAAGATTCTTCGAGTGATATTCGGTCCAGTTTGTGTCAATGGAGTGTGGAGAAGAAGATTCAACGACGAACTCTACGGGCTATACAGCAACGCTGACCTAGTCAAAAAGCTGAAAATACAACGGCTGAGATGGCTGGGACACGTGGAGCGCATGGACAACAACGCACCAGCCCGACGAGTCTTTGAATTCACCCCTGAGGGACAGCGCAGCAGAGGAAGACCCCACCTTAGGCGGCGTGCACAATTGGAGAACGACATCAACCAACTTGGTGTGCGTAACTGGAGGCAGCTAGCGCGGGACCGAGCTGGCTGGAGGGGCTTGTTAGTTGAGGCCGTGGTCCACCCCGGACTTTAAGCGCCACCAAAAGTAAAAGTAAGTATAGACAGGGCTTTCTTTCCCCGACGGGCATCACAATGAGTCAGTATTGATCTGAGTGTGGCACGCAGCACTTCCAGTCAGCCCACAAACCTAACCTAACTTTATTAAATGTATCAAAATCATCGTTCAAATTGTATCAATTGTATTCTTTTTGTCCAATAGGCAGATAGCTGATTGACATTATTTAGTAAGAAGTTTCGCATGATTATACGGCCCTTAAGTTCGAGCTGTAGCGTTAAATCCATTTTAACATGTTGTTATTAAATTCAACTTCCTTCAGTCTTCTACTTCCTTGCAACAACTGGCTTTTTGTAGCTATAAAGCTGTTCATAACCGATATCCGTATCCCAAAACAAATTAATATTTCTTAATACAGGCTAATATTATTATTATTATTATAAATTTGTTAATATGTAATTAATGACAATATTAATTGATAAAATCAATAGCGCGAGATGCTAGGTCTTTCGGCTAGTAAGGAACAAAATCAAAAATTTAAATACAAACTTAATTTCTAAAATTAAATTATAAACATCGTTTATGTTTTTATCGTTGACTATGGTCAATAGTTCAAGGAGGCTTTTGTCGGAAATGGTTTTGCAGATTCGATCGACTTCTTCGCAGACAAGTAGGTGACTGATTGTGAATCTAGGTTTAGCGGTGCACAGCTGACAGAGTGGCGGTTGTTGTTTTGTGATGAGGCCTTTCAACAATAGGTATGGGTATAAATACTAACCAATAGTGTTCATTTTTGTTAAACGGTAGTATTCCCGAACTCGATCACATTCACATTTCTCATAACGCTTAAGTTGGCGAATAAGCGATATTTCTTACCAATTACCACTGCATCAAATAATTCGTCTTCTTTATTATTAACGTTATGTTAACAGGTGTTCGCTTCAAATGTTAAATCACTGTCACTCTCAATCCCGTAAACATTTCACGCCCGCCGGCCTGCACAACACCAATGACCCAACCAATCCAGGAAATGCGATTTATGGATAAATAAAAATGAAATAGAAACTCATCAAGAGAGCAAAACAAAGACGGTGTAAAAGTGTCTGACGCATCGACACACACCTCACATTACATACCTGCACTGCATCCGCTGTTCTGTGTTGTGTGTGTGTGTGTGATTGCGCATGACAAAGCGGGTTGAACAAAGAGGTCTCACAGTATACTCTTCTCTCCTCAGGGCAGAAAAAATAAATACAAATAGGTATACAAATAAAAAATGTTGTTTCAAAATCAACTGTCCATTGACAGTGAGAGCTTTAATAACCCGACATATTTGGGGTTACCTTTGCTCTCTCGTGACGACGACGATGATGGATGAAAACGGATACACACACACAAAATTTAGTGGATGGGTGATGTGTATGCACTATTTTGTGAATATTCAATTTATTTGGTAGGTAGGCTTTCGTGTATATTTGGTTTTTGTTAGATAGTGTTAAATGGTGGAAATTAAAAATGGGAAGTCGGTGGGAATCGGGTTATATGGACACAACAGGATTTATGAATGCATGAGTGAAATAGGAACTGAGCAAGAGAGCAGACACGTCTTTCCTACATATTTGACATTATCTTTTATAGGTTTCTTTTTTGCTAAGCAAACCAAACAGCATACTATCTCTGTCTGTCACAGGAGTAAAATAAAGTTAAAAGAGATGTACCCAAATCTATTTCGCGTTTAGTATGTTTGATTTGAGAATGAAGTGCATATCCACTCACCCAGGTGAAAATAGTAGAAATGTTTAAAATGTTGTCTATTTATTTTTAAGATATCGAGTTAATGGATATCCTATATATCCTATTTAAATGCTCCCAGTACTTTCGAACGCCAAGCGTTGCAAAGGAAACAGCGAGAAATTAAAAATAAATTACTCTTATCCAATTTTCTCTGGAATTTATAGAAATATAGAGTTAAAAAAAAGTGGAGAGACCTAGATATCCTCTAAAGGCCCGTGAAAAATGCAAAATGCAGCACTTTTTGTGAAATATCCCTTTCGGCGTTCCTTCATCTGGGATATTTCGTGCTAGACCTCTAGCAGGCAGAGGAACGTGGCCATTGTCTCGGCAGAGCACAGGTAATCCCAAATATGTCGGGTTATTAAAACTTTCACTGTCACTGGATTGGATAGTTGATTTTGAGATAATTTTGTTTGTATCTCTTTTTTTCTTCCCTGAATGAGTTCTGCGTTTTACACCTCTTTTTAACCCGCTTGGTCATGCGCAATCACATCACAGTACAGCGGGTGCAAGTATGTAAAATGAAGTGTGTGGGATGCTTCATACACTTTACAACGGTTTTTACCTGCTCTCTTCCCAAATTTCTATTTCATTTCATTTTAATTATCCATAAATTGCATTTTCAATTTCGATAGAGTGTGACGTGTGGGGCGTGGGATTGATTTGACATTTTAAACGAATACCTGTAAACATAACGGTAATAAAAAGAAAGGCGAATTATTTTATACAGTGGTAGGAAATATCTCTTATTCGCAAACTCAAGCGTTATGACATGATGCGCATCCAGATCCAGCCCCTGCGAGAGAGCAAATTCTTAATTTTTTTTTCCATAAACTGTATTGAAACCGTATTTTGGACGGACAATGTCTGTTTGTGGCTTAGATTTGAGCACACCATGTCTTTCACACGGACAATTATACGTGGCATGCTCTGAAATGGGCAAACAATCAAGTTTGTTTGTGGTAGCTAAAGATGGAATGACAAAATATGTTGTAAACTCCATTGCACTAAGAGATTAATATTGTTGAATAGTATTTCAGAATTCGTTGTATATGTATATAGTTTTAAAAAAAGTTACAATAAATTAAAAAATATAATATTTGGTGTGTTGTAAGGCTATCACAAATAGGATAACCGATAGTGGCTATCCTTGGGGTATGCCATTTTTCATCTTGTGAATTGTTGAGTACGCATCGTTGGATTTGATACGAAAACTTCTGTTGGTAAGAAAAGATTTTACGTATTTGCAGATCTTTGGACCGACCTTCCATTAAATCTAATTTTCCAGAATGACGGGTACCTATGTATGCCGATACGATCGAAAGCTTTTTTAAAATCAATTATAAATATTGAAGCATGGTTTTAATTTACAGACAGAGCTGAGGATATAAATTGATCCAAGTGCAGTAGAGCATCTGAGGTAGGTACTTTTCCCTTACTTAAAGGCAACTTGCCGGTTGTCGATAGATTTGTTTTTTTTTTCGAGGCACCAGTTTAGTCGCCTGGATATTATTTTCCCTATAATATTTTTGCCATGCAAGGGGAGAGATTATTTAACGGTATCAATAGATGGTAGGTTTGTCTTTATTTGGCTTTGGTATTGGGACGACTTTCCATGCATGTAGAATAACTTTTCTATTAAGGATCTGATTAATGATTTCGGGGTGAAAATTAGAGTCGTTTGCACAGTTCTCCCAGCTATTCGTAAAGTACCTATTCGGCAATTTCCCTTGGACAGGTAATATGCTTTGTTTCGGCCTTGATAACAGTTATCGAGTGCGGTACGTAGCTGCCTGTGATGGTTTTTGTGTCCGCCCACAATTTTTCTGAGTTGGACTGTGGATTGATATTGGAGGTGAATTTTTAAAATCTGGCTATTTTTTGCGTGGCGTTAGATTTTCGATAAGAAATAAGGTTTATTGTTAGATAAAACATATTTTTGCATGTTGCAGCAATAATCAAATTTTATTCCTAACCCAATCCAATTCAGTGATTTGATTTAAATGCTATCTATTACTTAATAATATTATTTTGATGAACCGAACCGCCAAATGCAAGCTAATATTGAATATGTATTACCAGAGGGGTTTAGCAAATTTAAAAAGTTTTTATTATAATAAAAATAATTAAATAGGTAAAATGGTTAATAAGTCAAGATGTCAAAAGGTCATGAGGTCAAAATTTCAAAAAAGTCAACGGTTCAAAGTTCTTAAGTTCTTAAGGTTCGTGGATTATTCACATCGACCTGCAACTTCAGACTCCAACAGAAAAAGTCTAACAGGTCCAAATTGCACGATATCGGTGGCCAGTTGACATCTCCTCCACGTGAGATAACCATGCCCTCTAATCGCTCGGGCAGAATTTCCAATGTGGCGTGAGGCAGCGCCGTCGTTGGCGTCCGAGTGCAGGCCCAAGTCACGACGCAAAATTCGTCAAGCTGTCGGCTGGTGTAGGCGGCCGAGTTCTGTGGGTTTTGTCGACGTACGGGTGTTGGTAACGATTTCGACCAAAATGCATATTTGTTAAATTGGTGTTTCGCTTTCGATTCGACGCGCTGAAAACTGCTCATGTCCCGAAATTGCGATTTAAAATTAAATAAATTAAATATTCTCAAAACAGACTTCCCAAATATAGATCTGTTTTCACACCTTTCTTTTATATACGTTACCAAATCAGCGACCTGGATATCTACCCGCATCACATAATATTGCCCCACCAAGAGCTATTTTAGAATTGATGGAGTTATTACAGGAAAATAAGGTACTCAAGTACAGAGTTAAAGCTGCCGCCACAATTTTTATACGTATCGTGCCATAAAACATGTTATTCTACGTAGGTATAGCTGGTCATTATCCCCAAGCCAATTATCCTTCAACGCAATTTGAATTGATTGCAAAAGTCGCACGAAAGCGTTCTTTAAATTAAAGTTTTCTCAATTATATATTCAAACCTCTTCCCTTAAGCGTGAATCACACGCCCTTCCGTATAGGTAAACCACATGGGACTGCGGTACCACCCAGACGCACATTTCCTGTTATAACTCCCTCTGCTAATTTGTCCGTCCCATCATTACAGAGATGAAATATTTAGTTAACGATGGCCACGTGACATCCGGTCAGAAGATAATATATAGAAGACTTACGCAGGCTTTTATATATCCACACAAAATATTTATGCTGCGGATTACCTCTGGCATTTTCTTACACGAGGCGTTCCACCTTAGCAGTAAACAGTGGAGTTGTACCTTCTGTGGCACTACAAATAGACTTTGAATGGATGTAGCCCACATTTGAAACCGGGCCTGCGGCAGCTACACAGTTCCACAAGTCGTGCAAGCGAATTATTGCAACATGATGAAAGTTTTAATCAACGCTACGTGATGTCACGCCACCTTCACAGGTTGCACACTTTTTCTAAGCAGGAGATGCAACCTGACAGCATCCCAAATTGGTGTCAACATATTACTATTTCCATTTTCAGTACGAATTGCGAAGTGAGAAAATTACGCCAAACCTCACCTTTTAATTCCACTGACCAATTCGGATACAATTCTATTTCCATGCCCTAGCAGCTACCCATTATAAAGTCAGTTGCTTTCCCAGACGTATTAAACTAACCTACATTTTATTTAGACCAATCGTAGTCCTACCAATCACGGCATCTGTCCAACCCCAAGGGGGCTGGAAGGCACAAAAAAAAGTAATTCCCCAATTGCGAAAAGAAATCACATATTAAGTATGGCCCCATCTGTTCCCCTTACCATGGCCTAAAAATGAGTAATTCTCTAATTTCGTATTTGCATTGTTCGGCGGTGTTCTGATGGGTGAAACAAAAAAGTGAGCACACACATTTTCTACTCTTGAATTGGACCCGGCTAGGCAACGGGAACGAGGAGTGGTTTCATCTATTAATTTGCAAATGCTTTCTTTTTGTTAACTTTGAAGCTAGCGGGCTTGTTGCACGACCTACTTAAAACGAATAATAGATACGAGTACACAAAACAGAGGATGTGGATGTTGTATTTGGGGTAGGGCATGTGAAATTACCAGACTCTTGGAAATTGGAAACGCCAGGCGGGTGCGGTGCCATTCAACATTTTCCATTCGGAAAAGAATGTTTAATTTGGAAACAAAAACAAAATAAAATACAACCCCTTACATCTTTGAAGCCGGAAAAGACGGTGTATAAGCAACCGCAGGCTAGCTTTTACTTTATTGGCCTTATGCTTATATGTAAGGCTGTTTGTTGAGGGTTGCCACGGAATGAAATTAGCCAAAGTGAAGCGTCGAACGGCAAAGTCTATGTACAGGGTTTTCCAATGACGAATTCTGAGTTTTGACAGTTGATAGAGGCAAAATTGTTGATGCAACATCCGCAAATAGTCTGTTTTGCCAAATCACCACGAACGTATGTATATAGCGTTCAACAACACATACAAATGATAAAATTGTTTTATCGAAATGGGCGTACTGCTTGGGCAACGTTTCGCGCGCTTCGCCCATTTTACGGGAGTCCCAATTCTGGATGAATAAACAAAATTGTCGAATTTGGGAGGATTCTAATCCACATGAGATCCAAGAGCGTCCAATGCATCACGAAAAAGTCTCTGTTTGGTGTGGATTTTGGGCTGGTGGCGTCATCGGTCCATATTTCTTTGTTGCAAAATATTTTAATTAATATTAACCGCGATTAAACTACTTATTTTATTAATTACGGGTGAAACAAAACATGAGAAAATAAATGCAGTCGCCACTGCCCGAGAGAAAACAAAATCGAATATGACACTTGCCAGGGATCGGAAACAAGAGATCGCGAACTTTTGCAACCACAGTTCACAGTCCATGCCACGTAATTTTGTGGTAAATTACGAAACCTTGAAAAATCTGAAACCTAAAGGACCGAAAAACGTGAAAGGAAGGAACGTTAAAAAGGATTTTCTTTTGATCCAAATATTTGGAAGGCAAAATATTATAAAATGACGTCGTTTTGGATATCGAAATTAATTGTTTAGATCCTCAAAATGGTTCGCTATCGCGTTGTCTCGAAAAATCTAAACTGTTATTTTTATGGGTCGCGCGTTCCGATTTTCTCGGGAGTTTACCGAAACAAAATCTTGTTTACAACTTTCTAACTACCAAAGTTCACTTTTTAAATCACTCTGTTTCTCTTTTCCTCAACACCTGTTGGGTTCCTTGTATTTTCTTGATGCTAGTATCCTCCTAACTTTTCCCGCCTTTTGTATGTTTAGCTCCTCTATCCTTCCTGTCTTGTACTTAAACCACCTAACTGGTTTGCTTTCACACTACGTATCTCTACTTTACTATTAAACTACTCTACTATTCTACCACGAATTATTTTTTTACCAACGAAATACATTTGCTTTTCTTTAAGCAAACAAATATCAATTATGTCTTGCAAAACTTCAATTAAAACAAACTTGATATTTGATAACCAGTTGTTCAGCCGAGAAGAAATATGGGCGAATATGGACACATCCGACATGTGGTTTCAGTATGGTGGGGCTATACGTGCCACACAGGTCACGCCACATAGACAACTCTGCACGAACGATTTGAGGGCATGGTCATCACACGTGAAGGTGATGTTAAATGGTCACCGACAATGATATTATAGAATTTGACTCTGTTAGACTTTTTCTTGTTGGGTCTGAGGTCGCTGGTCTATGCAAATAAGCCACGAACCACAACGGCCTTCAAAGCCGACATAACCCATGCCATCGGTCAAATTCAGCCTCATGGACAATTGGACATTTCGGATGCGCGCCACCGAAAGAAGCCGCGGCGGATATTTGAAGGAAGTTACATTCCATAAAAGCGAGAGAAGAGTATCGAGTCAGGAGAAGGGAGGAAAAGAAGATCCTGCGTAGAAAGAAGAGGGCTTACGCAGCGATCGTAACCAAGCAACTGGCTGCTGGTTACAAACCCGGAACGCAGGCTCTTCGAGACAGCGAAGGAAACCTAGTCACCGAAGCACAGGGAATAGTAGATGTGTTTAAGCAGCATTTCCAGCAGCTGCTAAATGGGCACCATGTAGAGAGAGTGATAGGGCAAGAAGAGAACCCACGTCCAGTCAATGAAGAACCAGTTCCACCACCCAGTATAGAAGAAGTGCGCTTAGCTATTAAAAAGCTAAAGAACAACAAGGCTGCCGGCTCTGATGGCTTACCAGCGGAGCTCTTCAAATACGGAGGTGATGTTTTGGTAGGGTGCATGCACCAAATCATCAACCAAGTATGGGTGGAAGAAAACATGTCCGATGACTGGACTATCAGCTCTATACGCCCCATCTACAAAAAAGGCGATCCTATGTCTTGCAAGAACTATCGAGGCATATCCCTGCTTAATGTCGCATACAAGATCCTATCCAACGTACTATGTGAACGTCTAAAACCGTTCTGCAACTATATGGCGATGGCCGAATTCGGAATCCCGGCAAAACTGATTCAGCTGTGTCGCGTGACGCTGGAAAACACGCGCTGCAGCGTGCAGTTTGAAAGTAGCTCCTCCGAACTATTTCAAACATGCACCGGATTTCGGCAAGGAGATGCGCTATCATACGACTTCTTCAATCTCGTACTGGAGGCACTATCTTCAACAGGTCCGTCCAGCTGCTGGGCTATGCGGACGATATTGACATCATCGGTCGCTCCCAGCGTGCCGTGATAGAAGCGTTCACGGCGATTGAAGAACAGGCGAAATCCGTTGGCCTTGAAGGAAATGAGGACAAGACCAAGTATACATGCTCTCAACAAACAAAGAAACAACTGTCCACCGCCTAGGACACAACGTCACTGTTGATAGCAAACATTTCGAGGTAGTTAGGGAGTTTACCGACATTGGCTCGGCGAATGGACAATAATGCTCCGGTTAAGAGGATCTTCGAATCCCAGCCCCCAGGTTCGAGAAGACAAGGAAGACCGAACCTCCGTTTCAAAGACCAACCCATCGCGGATGCCAGAGCGCTTGGTTTGGACAACTGGAAGCAACGTGCCCGGGATCGTAGAGGATGGAAGGCTGCAGTGTCTCAGGCAGAGACTCTTCACGAGTCGGGAGCCCGATAAGTAAGCAAGTAAGTGCATTCCATACATGATGGCAATATGCAATCGATCGATAGGCCTTTCTAACGAGTAAAAAATTTCTATGATATCTCACACAATTTGATTTTTTTTTTTTTAATTTAAAGATACGAAGCGCTTAATGAAATATATTTTTTAATCGAGAACCATATTCAGCTTTTTTTGGCGGATTTCATATTGTAAAAACAATCTGAATTCCTGATGCAAAGAGATAATAACTCAGTAGCCACATCTTCAACTTCCATGGCACTTAATATGCTAGAGACAAAATCCCTAAGGTTTAAAAAACCCATGTTGCATAGAGAAAAGAATTGACTTGCAATAGAAGAACATTATGTTCTGTCGTAAACGATGCTCTCAAAAAGCTTAAGGTAAACAATAGAGTTTTGCAATGGGTCTTTAATTAGAGATATCGCCGATATATCCCTTTTAGTGGATGGGAATGATAAATGAATACTTTACATTTTAGGGAAAATACCTCGTGCAATATTTGACAGCTGGAAAAGAGCAGCGCTAATTTGTTAATACATTTCTTTAAAACAATGGAAGGGAGAGCATCTGGACCTTCAGCTTATATTCATTGATGTAACGCAGCCAATAATGTAACTGAAGTAATTAGGGTCAGGTTAAACGTTGTCATTCGCGATCGCCAGGCTAAAGAAAATAGCGAAATGTTGGTGATTATTTTAGAATGAAGCCGAACAACCTTTGAATTTTAAAGAAGAAGGATGCCCATCCGATTTTCTTTTGGTGCTTATAAATTGAAAGACAACAAGAAATTCGGAGTAAAGAGCCCCGCACAGATCTGAATCGTTGATATATGTTGTTTTGATAGTTTGCTGTTTTCTCAAAACTATTTGCTTGTGTGTGTTTTTACTTTTGATTTAGAGGGATGTACAATTTTATGCCGCATCCAAAAGTATTAATTTAGAAGAAGAACAACAACAACTATACCCTCCGAAGTTCAGTACACTAACCACCAGAGACAAACCATACTGAGACCCCCAACTCGCAATCCTCTTGCCTCTGGTCCCCTCAGTTTTTGTTTGAATTCGCCATTTTATTTCCTATCCGTATGTATGTAATTTTAAGTCCGTGTAAGCAACCGCAAAAAAAAACCAACAGAAAAATCTGGTTAATTTCTTTTGACAGAAGTCGATTGACATAATGTCAAAATATGGAGAAGAAATTGTGTTTTGCTTTCAACAAATTGAAAAAATTTAAGTTTTTGGATTGGACATTGGCAAAGATAGTGATCTGGAACAGATTCTGGAAATCCTGGAAAACTCCGATTCTGAGTTTTCAGATGACGATGACCAGGTTGATGAAACCTGGAAGCCACATTTTAGTGATGATGAGGAGCAGCCGATTTTTTCATCAATTTCGTTTGCAGAAATTCTGTTTATGACGTATGGAAACAAATTGATTTCGCAGTTAACAAAATTCCAATAATGCAAGGATGTCAGAATTTTGTGGAGCTTGGTACACCAATGAGCTATTTCTCAAATTATTTTCCAAAAGCTCACTTCGAATATGTCGTCAAATATACAAAAATGTACGTACTCGCAACAAGTGGAAATGAGTTATACTTAAACGAAACTAAAATAAAGAACTTTTACGGTTGCTCCATAATAATAGGTTGTCTGGGCTTTCCTAATATGCGATTGTATTGGACTGAGGACTTTCGAATCGATTAAGATTATAAATTTGAGCGCAAAATGAATGCGAACTCTCAAAAAGTATTTTAAAATGAAATGCATTGGTAGCTCTTTGCAACAGGTATACGGAGTTTCGAACTGCAGTTCTTCAAATAGCTTTGACACCTCTAATATGATAATTTTGTGGAAACAGTACACAAAAACTTGCGTCGAGATGCTTAATGTATTCCACGAAGTTTAACGGGGGTTGCAATTGTCATATTGCTTGAGGGTTGTAAAGAACAAGTTCGTTTATGGTTCCAAGTTGGAGAGTTTTGGAAACGGTAAGGAACATCTATGACTTTCGTAACATCTTCTGAAAAGCCAGCCGCAAACATAAGTGAAGCTGTTTCCTTGAAGGAATTCAATTCCATTTATGTCATATGTGAGCTTTGCCTCCAAAATGCTACTTGATCCAGGCACTATACTTCCCAATGCAGCCATTCAGGGTCTTTCACTAGGTTGTGATCTGCGATGGCTTCCAAGTGGCCATTTTCAAATTTCGCAATTTCCTGTTTTGACGGCCTTGAGGTATTGAATACCCCAAACTTTTTGTCTTGCCAAAAAAGTGTTCTAAACAGTCCTGATTTAGATATTGGGTCAACAAGTACTTAAACACATTTCGCTGCAGATGTTGAAACAGCGAAAAAAAACGATGTATTTGAAACCGCACCCGTTAATGAACTTAAACGTATTGCTCAGGACCCAGGTCAGCCAGCCTGACTTTCATTCGCTCAAAGGTGTTGGTGTTTATGTGAGGATTGGTCAACTTTGGAGCTAGTTTGCATTCACTCTTGGAATCAATATTGAAAAGCTGTGCAATATCTTTCCAAGAGGCAATTTTCCCGTTCTCAAACATTATGTTGTTCTTTAGCAAGCAGCTGCGCGTACTTTTTAGCAGGTGCGGGACATCATGAAAAAAATATAGCCTGGATTCTTCGACCAAGAAGTACCTGAGGCTTTTGGGGGCTTATTTCAAAAAGACGAGTGAACGCCTGCAAATTAGGCCCTTGGTCACACACGAAGTGAATGGGGATAATTTTACTTTCTTTTCGTAAAATGCAGATTCTTTAAAAAAAAAAGGCGGGCAACTGCTGCGAACAAAGTAGTATTCAATAGGATACTACCACCTTTTGGCAATACCTTGGACCATGAATACTAGCACACTAGGTGCATCACTTGGTGAGCGTTGGTCTTCACCAAAATCGTCAAGACCTATAATAGAGTCAGTCTTTCTACTGTAATCGAGATGGGCTTTGAGGGACATTTCGTCGTCCGAAATCGAGCAGTACCTGTGTTTTTGGCCATGACTTTATAAAAGTGTGCAGTGTTTCTACGCATGGAAGATTAAACATGGCTTTGAGTTCCCTGCATGCCAAAGGGGGCACAAAATGCATTAAACGTGCAAACTTTTTGGCCTCCTTGCTATGCCTATTGCCACGAGCACTACGCTCTTGGTTTTTGGCGCAATTGGAAGCAGTCAACTGCAAACTTTCAGGCAATTTCTGTTGTTTAGCATCTCTTAATAACTTTTTTTCCGTACATTTTTGAATTTCGGCTTTCAGGAGTAAAATTGCACGGTCTTTCGCTTGAATAATTAAAGAATATTCTAACTTAGGGCTATTTATAGTCTCAGTAGCTTTGAAGAGTTGGCTTTTTAAACCTACCTTTTTGGGGGTGGTGTTGCGCAGATAGCTACTTGTCTGAACACCGACCTCTTTCCTTTAAGTGGAAAACGAGTCTAAGGCGACATCGATTTGAGGACTGACGGGTTCAGCAAAGCTTTTCTGCGCTTCCCCTAGTCATTCTCCATTACGTCCTCCATTTCCTAAGCAGTGCTCTTCTATCACTTTTTCCGCTTTTTTTTGTGGGCAAATCAGGAACGGCACATCGGATGAGCCTATTTTTCGATTTTGAAAACATTTTGCCTGAAAAATGCTCATCACACACTCTGTCTGTGGCTAATAGTTCACATATTCCTTCAATCGATAAACCGAAGAATTACGTTAGCTTTTGGTGAAACGCTAAACTATAGCTTACCCTAAAACCAGTAAGCAAAATGCTATCATACATTTTACGAAATAATAATGATTAACTGATTTTTATAAAATGTTTAATTCCCTACATTGACTTTACAAAAATCCGTTTCACAGGGGCTGTATGTTTGAAGAAAAAAAGGAAAATGAACTTTTTGCTTCTATTCGAAAAAACCTTAGCGGAAAGTTTTCATTAAAATTTTATAGTCAAGCAGACACCCAGAAAGAAAACGAGTGTTAAATTTTTCTGATTCTCTTATGAAGTCCTCAAGGTGTATTATGTACACCGATCAGCTGTGCTCAACTATAGGGTCATTTGCATTTCCCTTTCTTTTTTAAATTAATAATTTTAACTCTATCGTTATACATTAACAAATTACAATATTGCTCTCTTAACACATTCACATATTGTGCTGAATCTATTAATGCCCCCTACTATCAGGCTGTTGTTGGAGTGCAATGGCGATCTTGCATCATATTCCTTGACTCTGTCTTCCACTATCTCGGCCATCATGAAATTTGCTGGATGACGACAACTATTGTCGTTACTTGGTTGTGATTGCAAGCTAGAGAGAGATCGATCTGTTTGACATTTAGTTTTTTAATTTCTTGACTTGATCTCGGTGGTTCGTCGTTTATTACGCGGGTTTGAGCAATTCGCGTGGATTTACTGTGGTTTATTTTAATTGGTTGCCGATGATAATATGTATTGGTCCACACAGCGGCCAATAATGTTAATTATTCGTCTCCTTTCTGTGGCTTTAGCCAGTTGTTGGGAACCAACAAAGTGAATAATTTTTACGAACAAATGACACCTTAATATAATATATAAATATATGGAATTTTGAATAGGTTTTCTCAATTTTTTTATTTAAAATTAGTAAAAGTGTTACAACAATAATCTGTCATTTGGGGAAACAATCCAAATAACGTATTTTGTATGACCGTCAGACGGACATACGTAAGCACTAAAGCCAGACTTGACTTCAATTTTCAACAAAATATCTAGAATGTTATCGTTGTCGTAAGCACATTGTGTCGTCATCTTGACGCTACATAGTACAAAATCAAGAAAATATTCAATGTGATAAAAGATACCACAAATAAAAGGACCGGATTCAAGTTATTCTCGGACACTTTTATCGCCACACATACGTATGTATTTAAATGCGAAAGAGTATTACAGATGCTGTAAGTCCACTGATATGTTTGTAAACAAGAATGTTCCCAATCAGAACGAAAGTAGCTAATAGTTATTTCAGTTTTTCTTCTGGAAAGCAGCAGGTGCGAAGTGATTATTGATTTATAATACTAAACAAGTATTATTTCGTATCTCTGAATTGGTAATGATGTGTGCTACAAAATAGTATAGCAAATTAACATTCTCCTACATTTTTTTGCCGGGGGCTGTCCGTCATTCATTTTTCTACAATGAAGGTTGTGAAACATTTTTTTGAAATATTTATAAATTTAATTCTGCTACGATAAACCTACATTTATTAATCCAAATCCGAATTGTATATTTTCGTTCGTCCGAGAAAAGCACGTGTAAATAAACAAGTGGTGACAGTGTTCATAAATACAGTTTTTAACTTTCTTACATTACGTAGTAAGAGAAAGGTATTGTATTCGTACAAATGAATTCGAACTCGAGATTGTAATCAAATCTGACATTACACGACATGATAGAGGAACTCGAAAAAGTGGGTCTCGCAATTCTGTCCGTCTGTCCGTCTTTCCTGAGCTCTACAGCGCAAACTGCTGGACGATTTCTTTCGAACTTTGGATTTGGAGTTTGTGCTTACAGTTCGGACCCATTTTTTTTTTGCGCGTTAAGAGTTACCTACCGTTGTAACAGTATTAAGCATTTTTGAGTTTTTTGAAAACGGCTAAAACGATTGCAACCAAAATTGATATTTGGACTTAAGTAGTTGTGGTTAACATATATCTCAAAAACGGTCCATATGATTTTAACAAAAATTCATTTTTAATGTTTAGGGTCGAGTGGGGTAAATGTAAACTGGGGTAATTGTAAACACCACCAATATTATTCAAACCGATTGTCAATCATAGCATGTCATGTCACGATTTTAAAAAGCGCTTTCACTTCTTGATGCAAACATGAACCAGACATTATTTGTCAACGTGTTAGTTGAAAGCCGGTCGTCGATGTGAGTAATTCGTTTTTTTTCGTTTTTCCGATTTTAGGATTTTTTGTGAATTGTGTTTTGGAAAATAATCTATTGACAAAGTGAGTACATTTTTAGTTAATCAGTTATTGGTTATATTTTTTTATATTTGCCATTTGCTTTTTCTTAATTTCAACAAGAAATTAAAAAGTTGTTCCGTGTTTACATTCACCCTATGTTTTGTGCCTGCATGTCTAAATGTAAACACTAATATGGGGTAAAAGTAAACGCTGTTTACAATTACCCCAATTTCTAGACATCTTTTAACATTTTTGTTCCTTATCTTATTTAATTCAAAAAGATGCCATGCACATATCAGCGAAAACTATCCGGTTCATCCTACACGTCTGAGGATATTTTAAATGCTGTAGAAGACGTAGTAAACAAAAATAAAACGTATCGGCAAGCGGCAGAAACGTACTGTATTCCAGTGTCAGTAATTTACAACCGTATCGGTGGTAGAAAAACTGCTCCCGCCATTGTGCCACGGGGAAGAAAAACCGCACTAGCAACTGATGTGGAAGACACAATCGCAAAGTGTCTTGTTTCAAGATCGCGCGCTGGCTATCCTTGCGATAAGGAGGATCTTCTGAACTTAGTTGCCACATACGTAACTACCAAGAACATCGTTACCCCTTTTAAGAACGGAAGACCAGGAGATGATTGGTATAGAAATTTTATGTCGAGGCATCCTAACCTCTCACTTAAAAAGCCAGAACACTTACAAAAGGCACGCCAAGATGCTCGAAAAGCTGACATCATCCTCGACTTTTATGATAAATTGTTGAAAGTCTACGGTGATTACAATTTGACAAGCTCTGACAAGGCAATATTTGTTCTAAACGCAGACGAAAGTGGCTTTGGAAGTGATCCAAGTCGCCTAAGAGCCATTGGAGAAAAAGGGGTAGCCTTAAGTCGTATTTCTGGCGGTTCTGGTAGGGAGTCCACAACCGTTTTAGCTTGTGTCTCAGCTAATGGATGTAAGCTAACACCCCTAATAGTTTTTAAGGGTGGCGCAGTACAAGCACGCTGGACATCGAGCGATTCATATCCTGCAACTCTTTATGCTGCTTCAAAAGAAGGTTGGATGGAAGAGCCTCAGTTCTTCCATTGGATAAAAAACGGTCTCATACCACACGTAAACAAAGTTCGTGATGAAAAGAAACAAAAAGATCAAACTGCTGTACTTCTTTACGATGGGCACTCTAGTCATATGAGTGTTAGGATCATTGAAGAAGCATTAAATAACAATATACAATTGGTTCGTTTTCCAAACTACAACCACTCGACAAATGTGTATTCGGCCCGGTGAAAACAGCTTGGGACAAAACACTTGTTAACTACGGCAAAAAGATAATGGGACGGGGATCTTGCCGGCTTCCAAAAAAACGAATTTGCTGCACTCTTGAGACCAGTTTGGGAAAATAATCTAACGTCAGCGAACATTGTTTCAGGATTCATTTCTACGGGAGTTTTTCCACTAGATCCGACGAAATTTACTTCTTTCTGTGATAAGGAGTTAGTAATTTATAAGGAACGATGCAAAGCCTGGAAAAGTCTGACAAAAGCTTTGTTTCATTCGACCAAGTGTGTTACTTGCTGCCCGATCCGACAAAAAAAACAGATGAAGGAAAGGCTATTGTGGAATTCCAAGCGAAAGTTCCCGTGTTCGAGCTTTGACGGGTTTTAGAGTTATATTATTATTAATATAATTTCTTAATGTAAATCTTGGTGTTATTGATTTTATGAATTAAAAGATTATTTTCTTACTTAAACTACTGTGAGCATTTTCTTGGTTGGGGTAAATGTAAACATGACATTTCAGCCACTTCTGATCATTCATTGTTTTCTTTCTGATTTAGTTCACATTAGCCCCAGCTCTTATCACTCTATGCCCTCTATATATTAAGATCGGTGTTTCCTTTTACCCCAGTTTTCTTGAATTTTTATAAATGGACGGGGGTAAGTGTAAACATTAATTTTTTTTAAAAGTTGCAAGTCTACATATTTGAAGCTAACACTATACAACAGTAAATACCATCTAAACGAAATGAGCCTATGTCCGGATACAGAATGTAGATTCTTTCTGTAGTATGTCGAATCTTTTCTGACTGTCCGTTTTTTCATTGGCTAAGAGAGAGACTCGTGCACCTGCCGATATATTGAAATCTGCTACTAAAAACTTATTAGCCTTTATCAGGGAGGTCACACTGTCAGCCAATCAGGGCATGGGATTTATTTAAAAGAAAAAAATGTATCCTGCGTTCGGAAAGACCAATTATTAAGTTGATGCAAAACTCATTCGAAAGAGTATCACATTACATGAAGGCTCTTTCGCAATTAGTGAGTCCCCTTATTGCGAAACCGCGACGAGTCCTTACCACGTTTCCCGTTTCCAATTCGCTCCACACTGTAATCCAATTGATATTAAAGTAAAGTCACCCTATCTGTCCAGATCTGTCAGCCGTATATCACTATCCCAACGTTACGTCTGCATGTCGCAATTGCATCCACCTTGACTTGGAGACGAAACTTTGTCGGCGATTATGTCTCTTCTTCTGCTGCATTCGCAAGGAATAGGAATTTTTCCCCATAGCAAAAGAAAATCAATGTCAAAGCAATTTCTTGAATTAGTTTCTGTCTTTTGCTGTACGCTGCAGTTTTGCTCACTACTCGCTCTCTGAATATTGGATTTTAATTTTAATTTCTGCTCTTACACTTCCTTACGTCTCACCTACACCTTTGGGACACTGTAAAAGACTGCGCTGCTGGCTGCTGATTCTCATTGACAGTGATACTTCTATAATTTAGAAAGACGGGAATTGATTATACTGAGATGTAAATATATTTTGTAATTAGGTTCTTTCAATTTCCTTTTGAGATATACCCACACTAGAGTTGACGTTCCTAGTGGGTACCTATAGCAGTCGCGTCGCGTCGCACTGCGAGGACATGCATTGATGGAAGTGGTGTCTCCTGGTGTACTGCTTTGCACCTGATGTCAAAGTACTGGAACAGGGAACCTTTCAGGAATATTATTAGTCCTTGAAGCTATAATTACATTTTCCAACTAAATGGGAACGATTTTAAATTTTGTCTAGCGAAAGCAATAGGTACGTATAATTTTGTCTTAAAGCTATATCAAATCAAATCAGTTCAAGCGGAAATTCAAGGACACAACTCCAAGAATCTATGGTATCCGTTGCGCCAAGAATTCAACTGACAATTGGATAGAATACAGGCCAGAATTGCATAATGTCGACAAATAAAGTGGGTATCTAGAAAGACACCAATTATTTTCTTTTTTAATTAACGGCGCGCGGGTTGGTTAAAGCTGCATTAAACGGTCACACATTCCCAACAAGGAAGAATAAAGGGATGCCTAGTACGGCTTGAAAAGGCAGCACTACTTAACACGCAAAAATACGTGACACGTGTTTTGGTCGGCCATCTTGTTTACGTGGTAGGAATTATGGTAAAGCTCTGCATGCTGATATTTTTATTGAGAAATGGATTTCCGGAAGTAAAGAACGAACAATCCTTTATTTATTTCCTATAATTGATTGATTTATTGGTGCTTAAATTTAATCAACTCTCATTTTTAAATCTGAAATGAAAACGTTTTCAGTAGAAATGCTGGTCGCCGGAACTTGTGTTTATTTAAGTTTCACACATCTATAATTATGGGTTGAATATCCATTATATTTTATGCATCTGATTTGTGATCTTATTCTTACGCCTTATTAAGCATTGACTGCTGACAAACGGATCTCATCTCATGCAAAAATGCGCATTCGTGAGGTTGTAAATGCAGTTTATGTCCTGCAAATTGCAACCAACGCAGCGACCTGAGTAGGTCTTTTCTACACCTAAATGCCTTCGGAATGTCTACTGAGTGATTTGGTCATGCACAAACATCAAGTTCATGAAGGTTCCCCACCATTGTCGTCGCTGATGAGTTGATCACTTAAAGTGTTTAAAGTCAGTGGAATTTCGGGTTTTAGCCGATTTTGTGAGAGTTGAGACTATAATGAAATCAGTTCAGACTTTAACACAACACATGCTCATCTAAATTAGTTCAAAGGTCTGCTTTTTGTAACCACCACCAGCCTAACGTTTACCATGTAAAAAATTCCTTTAACCAGCCCTTCTGTTCCTATTGAATCCCTCGTGACCTGGAACTAAGGAAAGCGTGACTCGTTATAGGAAGGGAGCCTGCTGGTCGCTAGGGTTCGGACAGACTTAGACGTTTCTGGATTAGAACTTCCGTGAGTTAAGGGCCTTTAGCGCTGCTTTCTGAAAAGATGCTAGATGTTCCGGAAACCTTCAACACATACGGAAAACGAGAACTGAGATGTGCCATCCCGAAGTTACTAAACACACTTCCTCAATCTATAAAAATCATTCCAAACTTTAAGAAAAGAAAAAAAGAGCTAAAAAAATATTTACTTCAATTGTATTTTGTAAAGTAAAGTCATAAATTACTCAACTTATTGAAATTGCTAAACGAAAATTGTTAAAAAATGAAACCAAAGTAACTGTATAATAAATCCCCTTAAAAATTAAAGCACTTCAAATCCAATTTTCTAAACAACCACCTGCAGATAAGCACTTTGCTTTGCGGGTAAACTTTATATATGTCAAACGAAAATACTAATAAATAATAAATAAATAAATATGCTTAAAGAAACGCCAGACCGGCCGAGAACATTACCGAGTTCCGTGAAAGTGTACATGAGACCCAAAGTCAGTCCTTCCTCGCCGTGCAAAAGAAGTCGGCCTTACACACTCAGAAGTCGTGGGGAATTTTGAATTGGGACTTAGATCTACATCCGCGTACAAGGTCCAATTGACTAGGTTTGGAAGAGGCCGCTTATGGCTATGTTTATAATTATAAGTGTCTTAAATGGGACGACGGATGAGGGCCACTATGTGGCAATGTATCTACAAATACGAAACGAAGAAGCGATACTAGATAAAATAAACCGTACACAAAACATAAGAGCTAAAGTGCACTTTTGGCATAATCAAACTTATTTAAAACCGTTATATTAGAAGTAACGAACTAAGCCCAGAAACTTCAAATTCGAAGTTTTAAACAAATCCGTCATGCTGTTTAGGTTGTAGACCTCAGGAGACCCACTTTTTTAATTTCTCTATCATCGTAATGTCAGAATTGATTGAAATCTCGAGTTCGAATTTTTGTACTACGCATAGGTACGAGAAAGTTAAAAGCTAACATGTGCCACCGTATTTGAGTCAGACTTTATCCCCTATACATAATAGCATACCTACATGGCCTTTAAAATAAATAAAGAATTCCGTTAACACCACATACAACAGTTTATTATTTTCCATTTTAACATCGAAACGTCCTTATTGGAAAACCCTTTAAGTTTGTACATTGGTGGGGTGAAAGAATTTCTCTTTTGAGGGCATTCTTTAAAGGCTTTAATTGTTGAAACTGTAAGTCCGATTTTGGAGGAAATATTTTTTTTATTATTGCAGCTATTCAACATCGGATTTCCGTGAATTTCACTGACATCCAGTACCCAGTCTAGAAAAAGAGGTGACACCGTAAATGACGAGGCGTTCTGAGGAATATCGGTCGGTTATTGAAATAAAAGTCAAGTTCGATTTGCCTCGGCAATTGATTAGGTCAGACGAAGCCCATTGCCATCTTAATAAACATGAAATATGTTTTCAGGGGTACAGGGGCGCAGTGGCTTAGTGGTAGTGTGTTGGGCTTCTAAGCGAGAGGTTCCATGCTCGAATCCCGGAAGGGCCAAATTACATCTTAAGGTTTTTTTCGGTGCCGTGAAATAAGGCCAAGTGAAATAAGGCCAAATTTTCAGATTTGTGAAAAATGGTGGAAAAATCAAAAATTCTTAGTTGAAAATTTGAAAAATGCCGGAAAAACACGAACAATTTGAATTGAATTGAATTTTTTGCATTATTTCGCATGATTTCATGATTTATAGCTTTTTGTGAACATTATAGGCCCTACAACCTTCGATTCCTTGCGTACTGGAGATTGTGTGCTGTGCGCCACTTTTCAGAAGGCTTACCAATGTTTAAATTTGCTCGAAAACGATACACATTGGAACTCAACGCTCGCCGATGCAACTTTTTCTACGCCAGTGAATCAAATTGGTACATTGTTTGCGATCATCCTAGCGATATTTCATCCCTTGAACCCGACCGCGGCGTGGCTGACGACATTTTGCACAGAGTTCGCACGACAACTTCGAATTTCGATCTTGAAATTAACGACGGGATGCGCAACGAAGCGTTAGTTCTGATCGAAGACATATGCGTACTCATGTGCGGCAGTCTGCTGTCGAAATTGGGAATGCCAATGCAAAATAGTTCGATGCACGATGCATTCAATCACGAATTGCAAGAAGAAGAACTATGATCGGGATGAGCTGCCCGAAAGAGTCCAAACAAATGTGCCGCTTTTGAATGCCGAGCAGAAGAACGTGTACGATTCGCTGATGAGGGTTGTTGACGATGAAACGGGAGGCATTTCCCGATGCTCCCGGTGGGACAGATAAGACATTCGTCATTTCGTTGATTATGGCAACAATTCGGTCAAGATCTAAAATCCGCTTTGACGTTTCTTCACGCAATGATCAAGAACTCAGCGACAGCGAAATTGAATTTGGAGGCAGTTTACCGAACAATAAAGGATTTACGAGGTGATTCGAGACGATTTGGTGGGTCTATGATATTGCTCTCCGGAGATTTTCGTCAAATGCTTCCCGTCATCCCGAAATCTACTGCTGCCAAAGAACTCAATGAATGCCTGAAATCGTCTTTTTTGTGGAGGGTGGAGGCATATCAGGAAGTTGAAATTGAGCACAAACATGAGAGTCGCATTGCTGCTGAATTCCCGAGACAACTTGATACATGATATTCTTGGCAATGGCCAAATTCCTGTTGGTGTTTTAACTGGATTGATATCGATCCCTGCAAATTTATGCGAACTCACGTCATCGAAGAACCTCATCAACAAAGTGTTCACCGACATTGCACAAAATTATAAAAATCTCGATTGGGTTAGTGAACGGGCAATACTAGCAGTGAAGAATAAGGCCGTCGATAGCTTGAATTTGATGATTATTCAGAGTCAAATTGCTGGAGAATTGCATTCGTACAAATCTGTTGACCGCGTGACCGACGAGGATGAAGCGACGAACTATCCTACGGAATTTTTGAACTCGCTTTATGTGCCAGGAACTCCGCCGCATAATTTACAGCTGAAGGTGGGATCGATTATAATTATGTTGCGGAATCTAAATCATCCGAAATTGTGCAACGGTACGCGGTTGTCCGTCAAGAAACTGATGAACGATTTGATTCAATGGACGATCATTTAGGACAAATTCAAGGGAGAGAAAGTCCTTACCCCACGAATTCCGATTATTGCAACTGATCTTCCATTCCAGTTCAAGCGGATTCAGTTTCCCGTTCGATTGTCTTTTGCGATGAAAATCAATAAATCCCAAGGCCAATCGCTGAAAGTTTGTGGGATTAATCTCGAATTTCCCTGTTTTTCGCATGGTCAGCTGTACGTTGCCTATTCGTGTGTTGGCAAACCGTCTTCGTTGTTTGTTTTTGCCCCGAAAAACACATCAAAAAACATTGTTTATAATATCGCTCTACTGACTTCGATTCAATTTAAATAAATTACATTGAAATTTTAACTATCTGTGTTTTATTATCTGAAGACGTAAATTGGGGCGAGACGAAGTTCGCCGGGTCCGCTAGTATAAAATATAAAAATGGATGTATCAATATTATAAACTGCAAGAAAGAAGAAATGTAATTTTTTTCCAAAATTACATTATAATCGTAGTACATATGGCCTTGTTTCACTGGTGCAGGGAAATAAGTCCCCGGGAACTAAGTCCACTGAGGGACCTAGTTCCCACCTAGTGGGAAATAAAACAACTTTCGCGAAGTGGACTTAGTTCCCATGTGAGGTGGGAACTAAGTCCACTTTTTTATGGGAACTTAGTACACATTCAAAATTAAAAAGAGGTACCTAACTACTTCCAACATTTAGGATTGCAAAGTGCAGTTAGTTATCAAAATATTTTAACACAATCTTAGGCGGCTGCAGGAAATAAGGCTCCAAAAGAGAACACAATTTTTTGCTTATTCAAAATATTGGCTTCTTACAAATAAGTTTACAATCTTTTTTTTATATATTTTTAATTTAATAAGGCCTTGCATTTTCTTTAATATACTGAAATATTTCTTTGTAACATTTTCATTCATTAAAATGAAAAATAACGGAAATACCGAAAAACAATTTTTTACATATTTTTAAGTTTAAACTATAATGAAAATTTGGTACGAAAAATCGCGCGATTTTTTGTACCAAATTTTTGCCTGCGGCGCTAAGGTTGAAACAATTTATTTAATTAAAGTAACGCGTTAAAATATTGAATATAGATGACTAGAAGCTGGTTAAACAACCTTTGGGAACTATTTTATAACTTCCTTTCATTAAATTATTTATTATTTTTATTTATTGTTTCTATTACGAAAATATACAAAAATCATGTTTTTGGTTTTCAAAAATACAAACCTATCACTGAACTAATTTTACAGCGGTACTTTGGTACATTTGTACAAAAAATCCGCGAATCAAATATTTAGTCTAAGTACACCTGCAGATAAGAAAATTAACTGTTAATGTTCTTATTATATTTAATATTTTATTAAAAATAAGAAAAATGTATTTCATTTTGACAAAATACTCCTTTCAAAATTCAGTTTGCAAGACTCTGAAAATAATCAAAAAAAAAAAATCTCACGAAATTTTGAAAATTTTGTTTATTAAATTTGGTAGGTACATATTTATGTTGCTCTGATCAGTAAAAAATTAATTTCTTGTTGGTTGATAAAAATTGCAAAGTTTCTATATGACTCTTTCATTTTACTTTGTTCTTAGTCGACAGTGAGAATTTACCCCAGATTCAAAGGGAAATAAAACCACTCTGAGTTTTCAGAATTTATTTCCCACCTTAAATGGGAACTAAGTCCACTTCACTAAAGTGGTTTTATTTCCCACTAGGTGGGAGCTAAGTCCCTCAGTGGACTTAGTTCCCGGGGACTTATTTCCCTGCACCTGTTTCACTACCTCAAAGTGAAATAAGGCCAAATGAGCACAATGCGCAATAATGCCAATTTGGCCTTATTTCACTTTACCATAGTGAAATAAAGCCAAATGTTGAAATATGGCTTTATTTCACTATTGATTTGGCCTTATTTCGCTTGGCCTTATTTCACGGCACCGTTTTTTTCCACTGCGCTACCTCTCGCGAACGTCTGACAAACATCCGAGAGTAAAACTGTCATGAATGAGCTTCTCAATCAGCCGTTTGGACTCGGCGTTAAATTGTAGATCCCTTCCATTCGTGGCAAAAATTGAAAACCCACACAAAACGAATGGTTGTGAGAAGCTAGGCCTTGGGTCCCATAGAACTGTCGCGCCAAACTATTTTTTTATTTATTTAAATACTAACAAATAGCTTTCATTGTTATTCGAATGTAGTATTCCCGAACTCTTTCACTGTTCTGTGATTGCGCATGACCAAGCAGGTTGAACAAAGAGGTGTCAAAAGCTGCAACTTCTCTGGGAAGAAAAAACAATCCAGTGACCAGTGACAGTGGGAACTTTAATACCCGACATATTTCAACTGGAATTACTTTTGATTTGTCGTGCCGATGACGATGATGAATGAAAATGAATACCTTTTTTACTTAGCAAACCAAACTGTCTCTTCCTCTGTCTGTCACAGAAGTAAAATAAGGTCATACAGCTTATTGCAAGAGACAGGAGAACGCTCCTATCCAGGGTTACCCTTGGGATACTTTAGTAACAATTGGACACCTTAACGATCACTCGGACACCAGAAGAGCTCTTAAAAAAAAAACGATTTTGGAGACTTTTTAGAAATTTATTAAAATGTAGCTAATCAATCAAAATAACATACCTATCTATATCTCTATCATTTATACTCTCCGTTCATACGATTTGTATCTTTGTGTTTGAATACAATGCAAAATTTTAGCCAATGCTACTTGAACTGAATTTATGTTTTTGAAGCAATTTTGTGTGTGTGTGTTTTTTTTTCATTGTAATAAATATTGTATTGAATGTTCTTGAATTATATTAGACACTTTCTAAACAAATTTCAGAGGTAATACTGCTCCCATCCCTACTCCGTGCTGTCTATGGGGTGCGAAGTGACAACGGTAGAACCCTGGCGGGGATAGTTGATCAAGTGTTAATTGATTAGCTATCGACCGGAGTTAAAATATATAAAATGCTATTATAAAGTAGGGGTTGGTGGTAGGAGGGTGAAAATTAATGTAATGTAAATAATAATACTGAATGTATTATTAAATGCCACGTCATAAAAAAATAACCAACAAAAAATTGTCCAAAAAATGTAAAAAAAAATTTTTGGGGTGAGCCACCCTTAACACTTAGAAGTATAAAATTAGTTATTAAGCGCCTTTTAACAAAATATAAATAACTACTGAGAGGAAGCGTTTTAAAAGTGTATGGGGCAGCCCACACAACTCATCCTGCACCCGCTGTACTGTGATGTGTGATTGCGCATGACCAAGCGGGTTGAACTAAGAGGTGTCAGACATAGTATAATCTACTCTACTTAGGGAAGAAAAAAAAAATACAAATGCAGGTTCTCTCAAAATCAACTATCCAATCCAGTGACAGTGAGAGCTTTAATAACCCTTAATATTTATGATTACCTTCGCTTTGCCGTGACAATGACGATGATAGATGAAAATGTATACACAATATTTAGTTGAAGGCTTACATGCGTGCACCATTTTGGGAATATTAAATTCGATTGGAAAGCTTTCATGCATATTTGGTTTTTGAAAGATAGAGTTGTCTGGTGGAAATTTAAAAAATCAAGTAGTCGATAGGAATCTATTTATAAAATAGGAATGAATGACAGCCGTGCAAATACTTTTTTTATTTTTTATTTAGAATAATACCTACAGTAGAAATAAAAAAAATATAAAATGCTATTAAAAATTAGGGGTAAGTGGTACAGCCGAGTCATCGAAAATTGGGTTCAAGGTATCGACCGCTCATAAATGTTTTGATAGTAATTAAAGCCAATAAATTTTGTTTTGAAATACTTCAAGTAGTTTGCGTTTAATTTAAAAAAGAAGTTGTCAAGTCTCTTTAAATACGTATTATCAAACTTTCCAATGCATCTTTTCATCATTCCGCTCATAATGTCAACAAATACTGTTCATAGATTTTATCTCGACATGAATTTCCCTCATTATAGCCAATTCGTTGCCAACTTCAAATAAGTTTCCATTGCAATAGCCGAATCTCGAAACCCCCTGCCCCAGCCCCGATACCCATAAAATAATAAATTTATTGCAAATAACCTTCCAGCCATTAGCAGCGACTTCTCTGCAAAGCATGCTAAGAAAAACTATCTAAACTGTTCACTTGCACTAAAACTTTCTCCAATTTTACGAAAAATTGAAGTCGTGTCTAAAATATCAATACGAGTCCTAGTCTCATATAGCCTCTTCCGTTTCGACTGGATTTGGTAACAGATAGCCCTGCTGGAGATGGGTGTGCATTTTTATGAGAAAATTACATCCGAGAAGGGTATTTACTGCTACCCCACCGCCCATCGTACGGGGGTTATGATGCCAATATGCGAAGTCGGCGGACACGGCGGACCTGGTAATGGTAAACTTTATCCCCTAAAATGCAAAACGTTTACCGGATTTCGAGAGACATGGCGAGTGGGAAAATGTCATCTGGTCATAGTTAAATTTGTGGAAAGTTTCAGACGCTGCGGAGTGGGTAATTTGCATCTTTTGCTTAATTTAGTTTCGAAAGCAATCATTTGCACTTTGTTTCAGATAGTCAACGTCTTTTCGAAACATATTTAATAACTGTTTGGTTTGTACAAGCAACAATATTACTTTCAACAACAGGGTATACTCTTCATTGGGCTTCGTCTTCAAAAGTTTAATTAAACGACTTGAGGGTGTTACCGGCAACGTTTACAGGATTCGCGTGATTGCAAATATTTTATAATGGTGGTATCCAGAAAAGGGGCATTTCGCATTATTGTGGAGGGAAAACTTTATTTATCGAAATAGTAACTTGGGTAGCACAAAGTGTAAGAGTTGCGATAAAGGTAGGGTAAGGACAATTAATCTACTTTAAGGCCTTGTCGGCGCAGTGGCTTAGTGGTAGTGTGTTGAGCTACTAAGCGAGGGACTCAGGTTCGAATCCCGAGAGGGCCAAATTACATCTTAAGGTTTTTTTTCCACTGCGCCACCTCTCGCGAACGTCTGACAAACATCCGAGAGTAAAACTGTCATGAATGAGCTTCTCAATTAGCCGTTTGGACTCGGCGTAAAATTGTAGATCCCTTCCATTCGCCCCAATAATTGAAAAACCCACACAAGCGAATGGTTGCGAGAAGCTAGGCCTTGGGTCCCATAGACCTGTCGCGCCAAAATATTTATTTATTTATTTATTTAAGGCCTTGAAGCAGAAAATATTTGAAATTTCTTTTCAATCGCGTGTATAGGTATGTGACCGACTCACAAAAACACAATACTTTAACAAGAAATTCTCCACGGAGATTATCAAAAGGAAGCATGGGTAAGCAATACGAATAACCTACCAAACTGCCAAAACGGCCTAAAATGGTAAACGTATGGCTCCAAAATGGACTCGGGAGCGGGACCTGGCATACACTGACCAAACCATAGCATTTCAGACAAAGATCCATACCTCTAAGGAATGCGCGAACCTTAAGAACACGCAGCTACTTCCTTAGCTCACCATTCATTCTCTCAATATCGGTATTGCACTGTTTCAACACCCTCAACGGTCTCGGCTCCAGAAACAAAATCAAATTATGGTGGGTACCCGGGTACGGGGGCATTGAAGGCAACGAAAAGACTGACGAACTTGTCAGAAAGGGCTCAAAAACCCCTTTTATAGGACCAGAACCTTTCTGTTCCGTCACTTAATCAGCTATTTACTCGGCAACACATTGGGAAGAAATTGCAGGCCTCAGAAATGCCAAAAGGGGAATCCTGTCATTTAGAAACAATGCCAATAAAATTCAAAATCTACAAAGACAAGATGTCAAAGACCTCGTATAGGCTAACTTACAAACCCCAAAATTATCTTGTGGATGTACACGGCGATTGTGCGGCCAATACTCACATATGGCAGCGTAGTCTAGTGGCTAGCCGCACACGCAAGACGACCAATCTCAAGTCAATGACTAAAATACAAAGAATGGCGTGTATAGGGACAACTAGCGCAATGAGCACCACACCTACCGCTAGACTATACCACTAGAGGCACCTATACATGGAAGAGTTTGCTGCTAAAAGTGCCTTAAGTATCAGCCAAGCCTACACTTGGAAGTTGGAACCCCTGTAATTTCGGGCATGCACAGATTTTAGGTAAATACGTAGAAAATGCTGTCACTTCTGACTACATGACTAGGACTACCCATCTGGACTTTGACAGACCTGCTCCTTCCCGAGTAGGGAGGAATGGAACACCAATGAACCCACGAAAATAAAAAAATCAAGATCCATCTACACGAATGGATCTTAGATGAACTATGGAACTGGTGCCGGTATATTCTCTGAGGAATTACATAAATATACAGTGCTCAATCAGACTGATATTAGTAGTGTCTTCCAAGCGGAGGTTCTGGCAATCGCGGAAGCGGCCCGTAGAGCGTCAATCTTGGCAATGAACTGGCGAGAATTGGGTCTGTGATAGTTGATAGACCACTTCAGTTAGTCAAGCCACCGCTTTGCAATCTTATAAAGCGTGTGGAAAAAAAAAATCGTATGAAAACCAGCAACAGTTTGAAAGAACTTACTACCTACAGTGGCCGGACCAGTAAACTACTACAGTTTGACAGGTCATCGGTATCTAAGATAGTATCTAAGTTAGAAGGGTTCTAACTGGAACTTCCTAGGAAACCACACAATGAAACTTAATTTCAAAGATGACGACATATTTAGAGTCTGTGGAGACGAAAAAGTCCACGAGGACACACCTCACATCCTTTGTCATTGTCCGAGTCTCGTTCACTTGAGAAACAGAACACTTTAAAGCTATTATTTCCAAGACGTACTAGAACTTTCTGATATCTCACTGTCTGATCTCTACAGGTTTTTGAGATTTTCGGGATGGCTGGACAGCGTCTGGTATCCACAGGAGGAAAAGGATGAAGACAACCGATACAACACAAACGGCTAATCCCCAAAAAAGGTCCGAGAGGACCTAAGTGTGGTATTGTAGAGTACTCTATGCTATATTTACCCAACTAACTAACCCAACCCAGCCAATTCCTCGGAGTGCCGGCTATGTCTAGAAGAAGACGAAACAACTGAGCACATCTTGTGCGAATGCCCAACTCTATCTAGAATTAAAAGGCAATTCTTCTTCTGTGAAATACCAAGTCCAGGAGAAAATCCTCTGCTGAAAACATCATCAGCTACCTTAGGGAAGTAGAAATTCTGCAAATCTTAGCGCTATTTTCGGACAATCTCGGCAGAATAGATCTTACAAAATAAACACGCAATTTGGCTTCTTACTGTTTGATCCTTAATTCCAAACAGATTCAAACCGCGAATGACAGTTTTTAACCTAACTTCTTCCCTCCAAGCAGTACCAAACGCCCTAACACGAGCCAAGTCGCATCATCAAACAAAACGCCGCGCTTCTGGCATTTGCTCTCAAGTGTCATATTCATTGGTCATTATTCGCTCTAAATGCACTAGAATTGAAAGTTCTGCACAGCGGATTAGTAACACAGCACCCCGATAGCTACGACTCCACGAGCAAAGACATCGTCATGCCCCATATATTCATATGCAAGACGATCTAATGTAACGTATCGTGTATGTGCGCAAGTTGTTAAACTATTCAACAAATTTTCCAGGATTTAGCACATTTACAACACGTCAAAGTTCTCCGAAGCATGATGTTTATGTTTCTTCTTCCTAGCATTGCCGTCACCAGCACCAAACCGACCAACCGACCGGGCGACCGACCGACACGGCCTAATACGAAATACAACCTCCTATTTAGGAGAGGAATCTGTTCTGCATTAACTATTAGGGCGGCTTTGGGTTGGGTCTTGGGTGGAACACAAAACGTCAGTGGCGGTTGTTTGGTGTGGTTGGCTGCTATGTTTCTGCCTTTGTAGATCCTGTGGTTTTTACCAGTATACTGTGCTATGATTTAGGGATTTTCTCTTTTATCCTTCCAGTGTAAATCCAGTACGAGCGAACGCTTTGCCAGTCCAGCTGTATTCCGGTATAGAATACTTTTGACTACACAAGATGAATTCGCCCCAAAATCCAAAACATTTCCATCTGAAACTAAAGACATCGAGGACATTTTTGATACGGTTGAGGAAAGATTAATTACCATGTGCTTTGTGATGGATATTTTGACTTCTTGATGTCGGTCGGTATACGGTCGGCTGGGGCATATGGCCTTATTAAATTTTAGTCAACTTTCGGTTGCGAATCATATTTAAGAGTTTTGTCATGGAGACTGGGTATTTTGGCAATCATTGTGTGGGCGGGTGGAGAATGGACATATGATGCAGACAGAGTGCTCTCTAAATGCAGACAATTATTTGTGGGCGGTATTCCGGACAGATAGTCATTTATTGTAAAGACAGTCAAAATGGTTTGTGAAAGGAAATATTTATATGGAGTTGTGGTCCCAGTAGAAATGGAGCTCAGTTATTGAACATAGGTAGATGAGCTGCCCAAGAGATTGGATCGGTTTCAAAGAACTCAATTAAATAAATTGACTACGTTTCTGAGGGCAGCAATGTTCAATTCATGTGCATATTATACTCGCAATGGGCATTAGTCTCTCTTCCATTGGTAACTTTTGATACAACTGTCGCCTTTGCATAGGAGTGACTTTATATTTTCTGTGAGCTATGAATTATTTTTGAGGTTATAGCAGCAAATTGGCTTGTGTTTAATAAAGCATTTTGACTAAAAATTGGGTAGATATATTCGAAACTTCTTATTTGGAAGACGCTTACAGCCCTGGGTAGACCACGGACTCAGGCAATCCCATACTAGTTTTAATGCTAGCTCGTAACTTTGTAAGGCTTGGAGTGCTGCTTTGCTGTCAAGATTTCCGCTTGAAATACGAAGTTACATTTGTCCATGCTGGTGTAGATGAACGTTTTTGTGTTAACACCTTATGCTTCAGCTTCAATTTCTTTATTTGTTTTCGACCCTTCTGTATACCATACATAAGAATCGTTGGCAAATCTTCGTTTATTCTGTTCCCAGTACTGATGATTTGGGAATGTTACATTGTTACCTTGAAGTTTAGGCTGAAGTTGAATTCGGGTAGACAGTTGCCTGCCATAGTGATTTCATTTTCTTTCAGTTCCATAACAATCTTTGATGGATTAGCTAGGAGTTATCTGCATTTTCAGATAATGTGACAATTGGTCTGGTTATGGCTGTATAGAGCCAAAGCATGATTTTTGGGTTTACACCCCAGCTTTTACCAATTAGACCTTTGCTGGTTCACAGAGAGATCCTGGCTTTGTCTATGGTTTTCATGAGGTGAGAGTTCAAAGTGAGTTTTTTATCCAGGCTTAATAATAATAATATATAGATTTCGAGAGATATTCGAATCAGACCACCAATGTCGGGTCTCTTTTCGTCTTTCTACAACTATATAACTTGCCCAGAGAGACTCTCTGGATTTCTCCAGAGATCTTCCGTGCGCTCGATTCCTAGTGTTAACGCTAGCATCTGTTTATGGGAGATATATTTCATCGACTGGGTCTCGACTCAGTGATGTCCCAAGATCCTCATTCTTCTGCCAGCCAACGCCGGACATTGGCACAGTATATGCGCCGCTGTCTCAGACTCTTCCAGGCATAGTTTACAGGTATCATCTTCTCTAAGGCCCATCTTCCTTAAGTGATACCCGAAATTACCATGTCCTGTAGATAAAGAAACCACCCATTTCAGAGTTCGTCGACTCATGCTTAGAACACTTCTTTGAGTGGAGCAGGTCGGCCAATTAATTGCCATTTTAGCTTGTCTACATTGTTCCACGGTAGACCACCTTCTCAGGTGTTCTGCCGTGATCCATTTGTGAATCAGCTGTTCTACCATTCCTTTACCAATTGAAGAGAATGGTTCTGGTCCCAGCAACTTTTCGGTTGGCCCCTGTTTTGCAAGGGAGTCCGCATTTTCGTTGCCTTCGATCCCTATGTGTCCTCGTACCCAGGTCAGTGTTACATCATTTTTAGATGAACACTTATTGAGCTTGAGTAAACATTCCTGTGCTAATGATGTTGTGATATTTGTCTGTTCCCTGCATCTGCTCACCGCCTGATTGTCCAGTGCTATAAGGATATTTCTTCCCTCCACCTGACCTTCAAGCAAGTAATCCAACGCATGCAGCAATGCAATCATCTCAGCCTGGTATACAGAAGTGTGTTTCCCGAGGCTGACGTGACGGGCTAGCTCCAGCTCTTCTGAATAGATGCCTGCACCCGCTCCGCCATCCATCATGGATACATCTGTGAAAATTACTTTATCACCACTCCTTTTTTCTGGAAGTAATCCATTCTCAATACGAGTTTTGTGATTCCTTTCCATAATACGCACCCTTGTTATCCCATCCATAGGCATGTTCAGCTCCCTAATCTCGTTTTTGACAAGTTCCAGGACCTTCATATGTCCATAGATGGTACCACGATTGTGTCAGTTCGTGTCTCGATGCAAACGAAGTGCCGTTAGGGCCGCTGTTTTCTTAATAAATAAGTCTCCAGACTTAATCCCAGGTATCTGACTTCTTTTGAATATACTATTGTTTCACTAAGCTGAGTGGGTTTTTTTTTAGCTTTCCCGACTCTGCATTTTTATGAATGCAACTATGGTACTTTTTTGTGGGGTTGGCATAGGCCAAGTTTTGCACCTGTCAGCAACAAGGTTAGGTGCCTTCTCTAGGTGTTCAGAATTAAATTATGAAATATGTAAATGTATAATGTATTAAGTATTTAAAGTCACTAAATTTTTTAATGTTAGATGTAAACGCCGTCAATGTTTTCTAATCAGGTCTCTATATATGCCAAATGTCAAGTGTTTTCGAAATTTTAAGTCAAATGTCATATTGTTTTTGTATATAATTGTCAAGTTTGTAAAAGAAATGATTTAATTGCCATCACACTGTTTAACTCGCTAAAGTAAAATCAATACCTTTTATAACGTTTTAAGAAAAGCGGAGTTTTATTACAGAAAGTGGTTATTCGGTTTCTTCGGTTAAGTTCAACCAATCAATCAAAAATGTCTTACACTCAGAATCAATATTTGCCTTATGGCGAAAATTTCTGCATATCTACTAACGTCCTTTTGTTTAGTATGTTTGAGATTTAAGCACTGTGATCCAATACTGTACATCCCAATGAGATATTTCAAGGCGTATACGATTCCAAAACTTTATTTTGAAGCTGAAAAATCAACAAAAATTATTTTGAGTGGTTTCGACTCGAAATCATTAAAAGTTATTGGGATTACGTCTCACCTTCCTTAGAGTAAGATTTATTGCCCATGACGGGATGTTTCTTACTAAATTACATGGCTTACTTTGGCTAATTGCTTTCAGTTGGAAACTCAAAGTTGGTTAAGGTCGCCTTCCACTTGCGCGCCACGGCTACCTAAGGCGTGGTCTTCCTCTACTGCGTTGTCGCTCCGGGTTGAGATCGAAGACTCTTCGTTCGAAGTGACCATGGAGGCCACCTATCCCTCCATGTATCTGAACCATCAATCAGGACTGGGATGAGGACTGTCTTAAATACAGTCTCCTTAGTGTTTCTTGACAAGGTCTTATTAAACAATTGCCTTTTTAGAACGGAGTAACAGCGGTTGGCAAGTGCAATTCTCCGCCTGATATATGATATGATGTAATTTTCTGAGTTAATAGCGGAACCAAGGTTGACAAAGTCCCTAACGTGTCTATCGTGAAGTACTGTCCGATTCGTCGATGTTGTGTACCTTCTCATTGACAGCATATATTTTGTATTGCCCTCGTCAGTGTTTGTAGTTGTACAAATTTTTGGAAAATTGTGCAGGCCAACGCCTGCGAGTTTTGCACAATTTTCTCAAGAATGATTTTGAAAAATTTGCATGACAGCGCGACACCTTGTCTAAATCCTTTTTTGACATCGGTGAGATTGTTTCCAACCTTTATGGAGCAGCGAGCGTTCTCCGTCGTCATTCTGCACAATCCGACAAGTTGCCAAAACTAGTCATGGCTCTGTATAGCTCGTCTTTATAAATACTGTCATATGCGGCCCTAAAATCTATGAGAAGATGATAACTGTCGACCTTTGGCTTTTTTAAGGATCTGCCGTGAATATTTGGTCAGCTGTTGATTTATTAGGCTTTAAACGGCACTGGTAGGGACCGAGTCCGTCGTTAAAGATAGGTTTTAGGCGATCACGCATTCCAGATTGATACCCCTATCAATCGGGTAAAAAATGCTGAGGCTTCATTCATTCGGCCTACTTTCCTGTAACAAAAACTCGTCAATTCCATCAAATATAGGCTTCCTCCCTTTTTCTAAAAGTTACGTGCGACCCAGTCGTGTACTTTTTTATTCTCCCAGCGAATGATGGTCCTTCGAGCCTGCGGCATTAAATGACCAAATGTTACATGTAGAAGTGGTAACAGTCAACAAAATCCTGTATTCAGTTTGACAATGGGTCTCTAGTACCCTTAAATTGCCATTTGTCAGTACTTGTACTTGTAAATATCTCATTCGCACTGCAATCACTTTCAGTCATGGTAGTGAAATTGAATACGACATTTAAGTGGCATTACCTCTGCGTCTGAACTCAAACAGAAAAGTGATATTTCCTGCTTTGGTTAGGAGCCTTGAATGGCTCACGAGTGCGGTGACGTAATGTTTATAGAGTAAATGCTTTGCGTACGTTAATTGTACCACATTAACAGTCGATGTTATAATATTTTCTCAATTTCACAGACCGACTTCACTCGAACACATGCAGGTATGCCAGTCCTTTGATTCATTGCCAAATCGCCTGTCACTGGCTGGTGGGTGGTGGTGGCATGGCGGTGTGGGTTCGTGGCTTGTTTCTGCATCCGCTGCCACAGCAAATCATGGCGTTTTGCTAGAACAATTACGGGTTGGGAAATTACATCAATTCATCCATACAACAGTTTCGGGACAGGCCATCACACAGTCAGGACTGATTTTCGTTGGCTCTGTTGGCGAATGCATGCATGCATCCTATCAAGTTGAAAAATTACTTTTTGACGTTCCTCGAGTTCATTGTTTATATACATAGCCCGGGGCTTAAAATGCATTGTATCGGTTTGGTGGAAAGCGAATTTTCACTGAAGGACAGCAGTGGTGGTTCGTGTTACTGGTGGTGGGAGCTGGTTTTGCCTGAAGTTGAAGTATGGCATCGTTACAGCGTCTATTAAATGTCCATTAAAAATTCATTTTCAAAAAATTACCCAAGCTTAATGGTGGCAGAAGGTTCTCTTGTTTATTTATCATGTGGAGGTGCGTTTGGTTATTCGCTGTGGGACAGCCGTAGTGTCGGTATCGTTTATGTTGGGACATTATGTGATAAATGATAAATTAAAGAGCAATTATGGCAGATAATTGCAGTGAAAAAAAAGGCGAGTCACTGGAGTATCCCTAGGGATACCAGCCTATGACAAAAATCTTCTCTAATGAAGATATGAGCTAAATAGGAGTCAGATCTCAGATTCGTACAGTCACAGGTTCCTCACTGGACAATGTCCTGTCAAACAACACTTCGCATGACTATGGGAATAACTCAAGATGACACTTGCAGACTATGCAACGAGGACGAAGAATCCGCAGAACACATCCTGCTGTGTCACTATAAATGTCTAATCACATTACGTCTACACCATCTTAGTAAACACTACCTTGAGATACAATGGAATATGTGACAGTCCACTCAAAGATCTACTAGGATTCATCACTAAGTTCGGTGTCATGAGTGAGGTCTAATTGGAGGAATTCACAATAGGCCCACTTATGACTGCAGTGATATTGTACTTTCTACCTTGCCTTCACCTCCCACATCGTATCTTGTTTAATCTAAGGACTTTTCACAGCCAAACTTGATTTAACCTAAAATGTCGTGTAAAAAGTAGAAGTAAATCCATTACTTAGGTACAGGGCAGGCTTTAAATGTTTGATTGATGTAATTTTGCTCAAAACTACCCAGAGTCCATTTTCCGTCTCCACCAATAGATAATATTTTGCTTAGTGTCATATTTTATTTGTGGTAGGTAATTTCCTGTAACAAATAATGCTATGCAACTTCCTTGCCAATGTCAGAGATATCACATCATTTTCATTACATATATGTAATTACATTTTATGATCCTTGAATGTGTGGTTCACTTGAAAAATCACCTTCTCATGAACGAATAATTCAGAAGCCGGTCGCTTCCTTCCGCAAAAGCTCCCATAAATCGACGATTTCCAATCGTTTCCTACACATCTGAGACTGTACTCAGCCGAGGGATTCTATTTAACATACCGTCAAGAGAAACCATAGTTAGCTACATATACCAGCATGTATCGACTACGAATAAAAATTTCATTTTTATGAAAATTTATTAGCAAAAAAGAGGCTACCATCAATTTTCAGTTTATTGGAGCTGCTCGAATAGTTTTCAATGTTTCCTGCCGCAGTTTGATAAATCCTCTGATGCGTGAACCGCCATCAATATTCAGTGGGACAATTTTTTTTTTAATTTTTTTTTAAGCATAATTGAGTTATGGGGGCTGTGGCTGGAAATTTTAGTTTAGAGTGCAGTAGACATAATTATCAGAATTTAATTTGATTTATTGTAAAATATTCAAATCAATTTATTTGCTAATGTAATCATGTACGATCCGATGAGAAACTTTTTCTATTAGGTATGTGGCCAAAGGGGTGTGGGTGTGTTCAGTTAGAAAATTTTATCTTGTTAAGCTGCTATTTTAGCAATAAATGTTACCACTTTTGATAGTGTTTCAGTTTAACAAAAATGTGTATTTCTGTACATCTAAGTCAAGCTAAAAGCTGGTTGAGTTAGAGCTGAAGTTTTTTGAAGCTCAGCTTTTACAGGGATGAGTAAAAATGACCGCATGTAATGACATTTGTTTGTTGAATAAATATCCTTAATGAGTGACAAGCAAAAAATAATTATGTTTGCCAAAAGTTGCCCCCCCTCCTTGTGTCATTAAGTGCACCTTGAAGAAACTTCCTGGCTTCTTAAATATTTTGAAATCTAATAGTAGCCCCACTTTCAAGCATTATCGCAGCCCCGTCACATTTACTAAGTTATTGATGTTAGTAAATTCCATAAAAAAAATTGTCTAACTTCTTATAACCATTCGTTTTGTGAGATTTTTTCATTTTTAGGGTGAATGGGAGGGTCAGCAATTTGTATACCGATTCCAAACTGCTTATTGAGAAGCTCTTTCAGGACGGTTTTACTCTTGGATGTTTGTCAGACGTTCGCAAGAGATAGCGCAGTGGAAAAAAATCGATGCATTTTTGTTCTTTCGGGAATCGAACCGTGAACCCCTAGCCTAGGAGTTTAACACAATTTTTTTTACTTTTTACTTTCCAATTCATTTTTATTGATATTATATCATTAACTTAAGACTAGAAAAAAACGATTAAATCAAATTTAAAACTAATATTGATCTTAGTTCTAGCGCACTGGGTCTTAGCGAGCGTTCGAAATTTAACATTATGCTTAAAACTGTTACCTTTCAGCTTTAAATCTGTCTATATTTTATTTTGTTTGCTTTTTTTGTCTTCAAGAAACTTTTTAAAACTTGAAATCTTTATTGATTTTATTTTATTAAAAACTACTTAATGTACTTAACCTACATTGAACGCACTAAGCCACGGTACCTATCCCATATTTATTTTTAGCTTCGAATTTTAATAAAAAAAATACAATAATTGTAAATTTTATATACTAAAATTAAATAAAATAAATAATAAAACATTTTCAGATAAAAAAAGAACTAAATCTATCTGATGTAGATGAAGATATGCTAGGGGAAAAAATAAGAAGAACTTCAATAGATAGCTACGAAAGGACGGCCCTAAGGACGATTACTCGCACTCGTACTATATATAAACTACTGATTATTTTCATCAATAACGGCATCTATGTCCATATAAAAGAATATGTGGATGAGGATGACATAGCTATCCAAATCAAAGGTAATTACGAAGACGCAATCTCGGAATATCTCCTAGGTGAATAAAAGGTTTTGTTACAGACAATTCTAGAAAAGCGCCTTATATGCATTCACCAAGAGAAGAAAACGAATAAGACTCATATTCTTCGGTGAAAAAACGAAAGTTAAGTACCTATACATATCTTGGAAACGGTTGAACAACCTACTTGAAACTTTAACCTTACCAAGGCTATCGACAAAGCCAATGCTCATTATGGACTTAACCCCAAATGCCACTTTGGGTGTGCTCGACAATAAAGAGCAAAGCAAAGGTTAGCACAATCTAGATTCAAAAAAAAGCTTCTGTCTATGCAACTGGTGCAATGAAAACTGCATTGACAGCTAAACTTGAAGTTGTGCTAGAAATCTCAGATCACACCACTTAATCCATAACTCATCAAAGACGCAATAGCAAATAACGACTACTTGATTATCATCACAAAAGGTGAACCAAATTCCAAATTTGTCCACTCCATACTGATTCAGGAAAAATTAGCTAGGTACTTGGAATGCACAGTTAACGGGCAGAGCGTCTAAATGCGAACCACCAATATACCACTAACATTTAACAAGGATTCACATGTAGGTCTGGTTCACAGAAGGTTCCTAAACAAATAAAGGAGTTGGAGCTGAAGTATACGGTCCTCGCATTAAAAAACCCATATATACGTTAGCTTCGTATTTAAGTATAAAATCCACTGCCTTTTGCAACTAAAAAAGGCTAAAATAGTTAAAAATTCTACCTACCTACCTACTCACTGATGACAATGGGCATAGCACAAGACATAACCTGCAGATTGTGCAACTAGGACGTAGAAACAGCATAGCACATATTAAGCTACTAAAACTGTTACACAAAATTAGTTAACGCTAGGGAAATTCTACTTCGAAACAGCCGACATAGCTGCCAGCTCACACAAATAGCTTTCCAAAATTTGAAAACTTAAGAACCCCCTAGTATTTTTTTCAATCTCTTAATTGCTAAAAAGGGAATGCCAATACTTTAATCTCAATATGAGCACTTAAGTTATTCAGCCCTAATGACAGACAGTGCGTATATGAAACTTCATAAAAATCGCTAGACCCGGTTTGTGCAAAGATTGTTCAATATCTACACCTAGAATATATCCTGTCATGTAATTACTCAGCTTTGAAACCTAAGTCAGCTAGGTAAGCAAAATGATAAAATTTTCAAATGTAGTACTAAAATAAAATTCCAGAGGGATTACTCAATCTCTGCAAATCAAGTCAACAGTCTTTATTACAATTCGAACCTTTTTCACAAAATTTTGATCGAATAAATCCCAAATACCAAGCGTTAATATTCAATTCACTTTTTTCTCTTCATTCCTTTGCATCCTTTCAATTGGAATTCCCTCAGTAAATCCACGATTAGGATGTCTGCCAGAGTAAACACAAATTATTCCCATCGTATAGCACTTTGGTGGCACTAAGCCGCTATTGAAAAAAAAAAAAACAGAAAATGAGGCAAAACAAAAAAACAACAACCTCACTCCTTCAGTTGTAAGGACAGGCAGACAGATTCAAAAAATAAAATTAAATAAGTGCGCACCCCATTATGGCATGCAGATTCGCCCAGTTTATCCATGTAATTGATGTGAATTTACGATTCATTTAGCCTGCCGAATGATTTCATCAACCTTCTCCACCGGACCGGACGGACAGTCGCGTTGTGCGCCCGGCGGCGGTGTGTCTGCCGATCGGGGCATTTTGTTTATGTTGGGCGGATGCACCACAGGACAGGACATTGCGTGATTAAATTTTTTAAATTTTGAAAACAACTTAAATTTAAGGAGAGAATGTTAAATCGGGTCCTCAAATTTAATGGGCTCGCAAAAGTCTTCGCATTTAAAGATGATACCATATAAGTTTATGTATGTTAAAAGTGGATGATTTATATCCAAATTCCACTAGATTTTGAATAAATGGGTGTTTGGTTACTCGTTTTTCAATTGTTTTAGTTACATTTGTTCGCACTCTGTGAGATGTGGCGCATCATCTGAATGAATATTGGTAATTTCGGGTTATACATAAAATATGAAATTTTGTAAAGCAAAGAGCAGCTCTGGTCGTGCCTTAACGTGTTATAATTAGGCACTTTCAAATGTTCCGTAATTATCAAAAAGGTGACATCGGATTTGGCTGACTTTGTTTTTTATACTCCGATTATTCGATTTTTAACAAGAGAAGAGGTGTGCTTGAAGAGGGTTAAGGTTGGAAGATTTTTAAAGTTGGGTGTCCCATGACGGGAACATGGGACTTTTGCCGGCGTGAAAGCCGTTTTTAGTGGCACACCCAAAGCAGCAGCGTATGGCGACAAGTGGCAATTCAATTGGTCAATTTGTTTTCGATCGAAATGTAAGCATATTAAATCAATTGCCAAAATATAAGTTCGCGATAAGTTCTCAATTGTGTTAAACATTTAAAAGAGTGAAAGCGACGTGGATATAATTATATTTTATGACTTGCCTCTAGAAAGAAAAGGGACACTCAGGTGCCATGGCACGGGTGGTGAACGAGTCGCTTGAAAAAAAAAAATCCAACAGCGGTAGATTTGTTACTTCGTCGTTGTAATTTGCAAACATTTTTTTAAAGGTTATTTTAATGTAAAAATTTATAGTGGTATTTTATAACTTTTTTTTTCATTCTGATATCCATGAGAGCCATACCGATCCGGAAAAAACGGAAATGTCGTTTGAGGTCTTTTTTCTATATACGCTGATTTAAAATACACACATATTGCTTAGAAGAGCTAACCTACCATTGATGAAATTTCAAGACCACTAGCCATTTTCAAAATTCAAACTTTAATGTTACCAGAAAGTACATACCTTTACTTTAACGAATTTTGCACCCGCTTTGCGCACATTTCCTGAATGCGGAATTATTTATTATTTCCACTTGTACCTTCATCTTTTACAATCTTTCTGGATACAAATGCGAAACTTGGGCGCAATTTGTCAACTGGTTTGACTGTTATACGAGTGCCTCACCGGTAGTTTTATCACTGCATTGAAATAAACATGTCATTTCTCAATTCTCATTCCAAGTGCCCTTGTTCCGGATTGAAAGTAATTTCATGAGCGATACTTATTGCAAAAAAAAAAAACACAAATTTGTCCAAGGCATCTAGAGAATATTTTTAAAAGGATTTTGTAATCCTCTTCAGTTCATGTGGATAACTTAACAAACATCAGCAAGACTATGCATTACGGAAATATGCGGCGGTAGTGCAAATCATCAAGATACAAAAGTTAGCTACCAACCATTCGGTACATCCTCTGCAAGAGAAAGGCATGACTACGTGCCTTGCCTCCAGCACGCAAGTCATATGATACAAAGCAGCTAAGGAAACACTTCACACCGTGCAAGTGAATTCACTAAATTAAGATGGAGTTCATGAGGTTGACAGGAATTAAATGTGTATGCGAATATAGTTCCAATAGATGTGGTTGCACAACATTCCTTGAGATGCAGCACACACTCTAGGTATATGAAAACTGAATACGTATACAAACGTTATATGTTCGTTACTAAAACCTATTGCTTGACTGCATGACTGTAGGACAACCATAATTGTGTTTGGTTCTTGTCTCTATATTGTACGTATACGGATGCAGAGGAAGTAGATTCTCATGTGTGGATCTGTTGCCTAGCGGGATATTCTTAACACTGCCAAGGACAGAGAATATTTTATGTTTTTATTTTTCCAAATTTTCCTCTCTTCTTTCGGCAAGAAAGACACATCTAACTTTAGTCAAGATGAGTGGCACCGGCGTTGGCGATATGAAATTGGACACATAATGTGTTTAAAATTTTTGGAGCTGTTTAAGGAATGGTGGTTGGGTGTTGTGTGAATAGGGATGGGCATCTGATTGGCATCAACTTGGCGGTGCTCAGTGTGGCAACTATCTCACACGCACCAATTGTGCTTATTTTACCTCTCCGTGGTCACCACCGGGTACTGGTCTATGTACGGGTCAACGGCAACGCTCACATCCCCGCAGCGGGTTACTGACTCTGGAATATTCCGGCTCTGCCCGACTACGTAAAAATCTCATAGTTGCGAAGCACCAACAAGCCTCGGATACGGATGATTTTACTGTTGACGAACCTGGCAAACGATTTTAGGATAAGGTTTCCAGAACATCTCTTTTAAAGAAAACACGTCCTCTTTTTTGTCAGCGATCTATTTTACACTTTCTTTTTTCACTTGGCTCTTTTTTGTCCTCTTTGTTTGTTCTGTCCTCTTTTTGTTCCCTTTTCAATAATTTTAAATTAAAATCCTTTATTTTTAAACTTTTAGGTATGTACTTTTAAACACTTTTCCGATCCCGGTTTGCCCGGGACGTCCCGGATTTACGACATAATTTCGGTTGTCCCGCCGGGACAGCTTTTGTCACGGGTTGCGATTCATATTAAGAAAAAAAAGAAAAAAACTAGTTTAAACATTATTTTGGAACTTAGTGATAAAGAAATAAGATATTTTACAAAATGGAACAACATTCTTAAAAACGTTTCATTGGACGAAATACCAAATATAGGCTGGTACGCTGTTCTAGTGAAATCCAATTTTTCATACAAAATTTTTACTGCGAAATGTCAAAATGAACTTTTCACATGAAAATTTCACCAGGCAGTACGCTGCTGAAGTGAAAAATAATTGTTCAAAAAGTAATTTGTAGGGGGCGTTACAAGCTATTTCACTTGGCTTTTATTGTCCGTCGCATTAAATTTTTGACATTTCGGCGTGAAAATTTCACTTTCAATTTCACAGCAATTTTTTGGAGAGGAGGGAAAATTTCACTTCACTTGAACAGCGTACCAGGCTTATATTCAAAATAATTTCCTTCGTGTTTAGCAATCATAGTTCTAATTGTTTTGCGGAAAGAGTGTTTTCGCAGATGGCTCTGAAATGGACGGATGTGAGAAATAAATGTTCGCCAAATTTTATTAAAGCCGAACTACTTCCAGCTTTTAACTTCGATTACTCGTGTTCGGAATTTTACAATTTTGTAAAAAACAATCCCGAAATGATTCAATTTGCTAAAAGTTCCTTAAAATATACAAAGTAACTTAATGTTACGATTTTTTTTTATGAACTAACAATGAAACTGAATATTAGATATTATGTTTAATTATATAAATTAAGAAAAGATAATAAGCAATAATAATTTGAGTCTTAGTATGAAATATTTTTTGCGTTTATTTTGATTTTAAATGAACGTATACATTTTTACATACGATTCTTTTAATTCATAAAAACGTAAATCAAAATATCTTTATATTTATTAAAAAAGAAAAGAATATAAACAAAATAGAATTGTTTATATTCTTTTCGGTTCCCGCATCTCGATATTCAGAAAGGCACATGGAGATCTCCCGATCAATCAACCGTCAACCAGATTGACCACGTTGCGATCGACGCAAGGCACTCCTCCAATATTATGGATGTCCGAACGTTCCGAGGTGCCAACATCGACTCGGACCACTACCTTGTTGTAGCCAAGGTACGACTCCGGATATCCCAAACGCCGCAAAGACAAGTAAATACTGTGAGGAAGTTTGACGTCGGACGGCTACAATCGCAAGAGATCACCAGATCGTTTTCCTATCGAGTCTCTCTCAATCTCTCAAGAGGTCCTATGCAGCCAGCATCAAGTATAGAAAGCCATTAGAGACGCCGCCTTTGATGTGCTGGGTTTCACCCGACCACCACAACGAAACCCCTGGTTCGACAACGAGTGCCGGAAAACACATGCAGCGAAGCAAGAGGCATACAAAGCGGCGTTTCAAAGGAGGACAAGAGCTGCTCGTGAGCTCTACGCGCAGAAGAGAAGAAACCAACACCGGCTTCTAAGGAGGAAAAAGAAAGAGCATGAGAAGCGCGCGATCGAAGAAATAGAGATATGTTACAACAGGAATAAGGCTCGGAAGTTTTACCAGAGGGTAAAAAGAACTTCACAAGGCTACAGAGCCCAAACCGAAGCCTGCAAAGACGAACAAGGGAACATCGTAGTAGAATCACAATCGATGCTGAGGATATGGAAGAACTATTTACTTCTGCAGACTGTTTAACTTCGATGACGACTTAAATCCCGCTGTCGGTCAGAATGAACTATTTAACCTGGACCATGAGGATCAACAATACCGCCCACCCGACCTGGACGAAGTGAAGATAGCTATATCTAAACTTAAGACCAACAAAGCCTCTGGAGCAGATGGCCTAGCTGCCGAGCTGTTCAAAGCGGCAGGCGATGACTTGGTTAGCAGCATGCACCAACTCATCTGTAGAATATGTATATGTATCGGAGGAAAGTATGCCCGATGAATGGAACCTCAGCATTGTTTGCCCGATCCTCAAGAAAGGAGACCCTCTGAACTGCGCCAACTACAGAGGTATCAGTTTCCTAAACATTGCCTACAAGATCTTATCTGCCGTTTTGTGTGAACGCCTGAAGCCTTTCGTAAACAACCTGATTGGTCCATATCAGTGTGGCTTCAGGCCACCATAGACCAAATATTCACACTGCGACAGGTTTTGGAGAAAACCCAGGAACTTCAAATCGATACCCACCACCTTTTCATCGATTTTAAGGCCGCCTATGACAGCATTTATAGGGACAAACTATACAGAGCAATGTCTAGTTTTGGCATCCCTGCCAAACTCGTCCGTTTGTGCAGGATGACGATGGAAAATGCACGCTGCTCCATCAAGGTCGGTAAAGAACTCACCGAGACCTTCGATGTCAAAAAAGGATTTAGACAAGGCGATGCGCTGTCATGTGACTTTTTCAACATCGTTCTTGAAAGAATAGTGCAAAACTCAAACGGCAACACCAGAGGCACGACATTGACATAATTGGCAGAACACAGCGTGATGTTAATGGCGCGTTTGTGAGTATTGAGACTGAGGCGGCGAAGATGGGTTTGGCGGTTAATGAGGGCAAGACGAAGTATATGCTGTCAACTAAAAAGGACACCCAACACCGACGGCTCGGACAGAACGTCACAATAGACATATATAACTTTAAGGACTTTGCCTATCTAGGCTCCGCTATGAACTCAGATAACGACACCAGCGCTGAGGTTAAACGAAGATTTACTCTTGCCAATCGCTGTTTCTTTGGGCTAAGAAGTCAATTGAGTAGCAAGCCCTCTCTCGAACAACTAAAGTGGCCCTTTATAAGACCCTTATCATCCCAGTCCTGCTATACGGCGCAGAGGCATGGACTCTATCAAAAGCGAATGAGGTAACACTCGGTTGTTTCGAGAGAAAAATTCTTCGAGTGATTTTTGGTCCCGTCTGCATTGACGGTGAATGGAGGAGATTTAACGACGAACTGTACGTGCTGTACAGCGACATTGACCTAGTCAGAAGAGTGAAGGTCCAACGACTGAGGTGGCTGGGTCATGTAGAGCGAATGGACACGAATGCTTCGGCCCGGAAGAACTTCGAATCCACACCAGAGGGAAGGTGCAGTAGAGGAAGACCGCGACTCAGGTGGCGCACACAAGTGGAAGGGGACCTTAACCATCTAAGCGTGCGAAACTGGAGACAGCTAGCTAAAGATCGCGCTGGCTGGAGACGCTTGTTGGTTTAGGCCCAGGTCCACCCCGGACTGTAGCGCCACCTTAAGTAAGTAAGTAAATTTAAGGAATGCTTATTGAAAAATTAAATCATTCTCTTGCATTTGATTTAAGGCAGACGTATGCTATAATTTAGGAAGGTAAGAAAACGCAATATGACATGGCCATTTATTTTAAAATAAACTAGTTGTTAAGTTTGAAATTACTGGACTTTCGCGACTATGTAGGATCCAAAAAGGAGTAGGTACACCACTAGGACGAAAATACTCGCACTGTTTACTACAAAAGTTACGCTTTAAATGCAGTACTAAATATTTTAAGCGTATATAAAGGGTTTTTCACTAAGCGCCTTCTATCTTTAATTTTAAATAAAAATATATCTTCGAAATTTTTCATTCGTTTGAAAGGCCTATCGATGCCATTATGTGGCTTCCCTTTGTGGCGCGTATCCGAAATGTCCAATTTTCCATGACTCTGGCTGAATTTGACCGATGACATAGATCAGTTGGCTTTGAGGGCTGATGTGGTTCGCAGCTTATACCCCACAAGAAAAAGTCGAACGGGGTAAAATCGCACGATCTCGGAGGCCAGTTCACATCACCTCCACGTGAGATGACCATGTCCTCAAATCGTTTGTGCATAATTTCCATGCCCAAAGAAACAGCGATTGGTATGAGTTATTATGACTGAGCCTAGGTAGACAAAGTCCCTAACCACCTCAAATTTATATCGCTAACCCCATTTTTGCCGCCTTAGTCTCAATACTTACAAACGCTGCATTTTTATCACTGGTCTTGTCCTTCCGGGCATAACTGGCTAGACTTATAAGCCCTGACGTAATGACTGACTGATTGAGTCTCAGAATTCTAACATTAGCTCCTCAAAAAGAGGACGTACAACGGATCCATTTACCAAATTTAATCAACGGTGTTGTCAACAGTCCTAACTTGAGATACTCCGACATATTTGGAGCTGAGGTCAGTGAGGATATTTCAGGACTATTCATAAAGTACTAACATAGAAATGTTGGTGGATGAACATTTTATGGGCAAACGGAAGCTCTCACATTCCGGAGTTTGTTACTGACCCCGTAAGATCCAGTCCCTTTCACCCAAGGGGTCCAACAAAAGTCTGGATTTAAAAAGAACACATCATGCAAGGATGTTTTTGAAATAAAGTCCCATGCGTTTTGAAAAAAATAAACTTCTCTAGACTGTCAAACATCAAAGCAGAGCCAACTCACGCTGTCAGGCAAATCAGGGCAAACAAGTGGGATTAAAAAGGCCAACGTCATCCCAAAAAAATTAAAAGGACCCAATATTAAGTCAACTAGAGAAGGAAGAAATAGCGTATGGCAACCTCAACATGGTTTACACAATTTATAAAACCCCATAATGGTTTGGCATCGTTTGCCAGAATTGTTCAGAATGAGTATCTTTGTTTATTATTCGCTAAAAAATAAAGCTCACCAAGGGCTTTGATATTCAAGTGGACTTAGACAAGGAGATGCGCTGTCATGAGACCTTCAAAACAAAATACTTGAAAAAAGAGTGTGAAACACAATTTTTAACAAGTCTCTACATTTACTTGGACAAAGTGGATGACATTGACATCATTGACAAAACATTGCGAGATGTCACTGGCGCACTTGCATATGGGTTTAGTCGTGAATAAGGACAAAACTATGTACTTTCACTTAGAAGGGGCATACAATATCGTTGAATTGGACAGAACATAGAATAAGACAACTGGAACTTGAATTTAGTTAGGGACTAAATTTACCTTGACTCCGGTCTCCGGTGTTGGGATTTAAATTGGCGCAGTTTATATAAATGCAGTTAAGTATAGTAAGCCTCTGCCAACATTACACTTAGAGTTAAATGTAAGGAGTTAAGAACGAGATTCCCTCAGCAACAATTATTCCATAAGTTTGTACTTCGAGAGCTATGAGGATAAAAGTGTTGCAATAATACTTACCAACTATCCCAGTCCACTTCATATAAGTACACATGGCCTAAGATTTGTTGCTTGCAGTCCTTTCCCCTTTTGGTGGTAAATTGTCTGTTTTTACTTGTTACTCTCAGTCTTTCAACAATACCCCATCCAACAAACAAACAAATTCAACAAACTCTTCGTCACCACTCACCTTCCAGCTCCAATTCATCTTAAATCGGCATCAAAACTTACTTCGCATTCGTCTGAGAGGCGAAAAAAACGTTTTTTCACACCTGTTGGTCGGTTTCATGGTCCAGTGATTTTATTCAAATTTGCACATGCGGAGGAGATCCGTAGCCTCGTCCTTGGGGCACATTTCACCGCACTCTGCCAGAGTTGATTTTTTATTTTTCCTTTCCATCTTTTTCTTCCGAAGAATTTAACTTTCCAAAAGAAGTAACACTTCGTACCTGACCAAATCTGAAGAGGTGGAAACTGTTTGTCAATTTAATTCGCATCATTTGAATGTGCATGCGCTACCACTTGGAATCGGACTATCGACAGGGACTACGACCTGCGGAAAATGCAAAAAAATAAAAACGAATTCAATTACATTCAGTGCTACTTTAAACCGTAAAAGATATATCTAAATATTTCAACTTTATTTTGAATTGAGACAGATTCAAAATATATAGATAAATTCTAGTAGATGGAGGGGCCATAACTGTTGGCAATAAGTTGAAGGTTCGTCAACATCAAAAGCATTCTAACTGAATGAACGCGAATCGAAGAATTGCTAATTTACGACAGAGCTTGTTAGAAGATCAAACAGATTTTTCTCTTCGACCTTTGTGTATCTATCTGGCTGTGATTTTTGAATCCCTTTCCAGTGCAAATTATTTGGTCGCTGTTTATACCTACCTACAATACTCCATCTCAGCAGATATTACGTACAGGAGGTACATATGATGATGATATGAAACCTTGATTTCGAGAGAAATTACTTGGGGCTTGAAATGCACGCTCAATGATCAAAGTTCTTTATCGTGTTTTTTTTTTTTTATTTTCAATTCTTAAATGTTGTGTTATTTTAATGATGTTAATTGTTGTCAATTTGTGTCGCGTATTTTTTTTTTGCCGAGGACTATGACAACAGCTGCAAATTTGGGCGAAAGCAACCCAAGTGTGAGGCTTTGCTTTCTATAATTATCTTTGATGAAAATAGTTCCATTTGCAATTTTTGCAAAAAAAAGATTCCAAGAGCAGTCAATAACTGCTGTTTTAAAAGTGTGCATTTTCAATTTATTTAACAAGCCTGTTATTATTAAAAGTGGAGTCTCAGGATTTGCTAAAACTTCTAGGTCTGTTAGAAAACTGTGCCAATACAGAATGTTTGTTTTAGGAGTGAGAAAGTTGGCCAAGACAATTTTTCAACTTATCTGCCAATATTTTATCGAAAGCTATTAAGAGAGAGGTCAACGAGTGTGTTTTAATTTCAGACGTGACTTGTTTTGAACTTGAAAAGCTGCCGAAGAAATTTTTCTCAATTACTTATATCTACATGAATCAATTCTTTAAAATAATGGTAGCAAATCAAATCAAATAATGGAAATCAAATGGTATAATTCAACAAGTTGGGAGGGTATAGTATTGGATTTGATTAACTGGAAAATAAGTTATTGGCTTACTTCCTTCACAGTCCAAAACAGCTTAAACTCCAGAAGAATAGATTCTTCTTTTCATACTTTTCCTCAATAACATTTCATAAAATATAATTCAATGATATATGTAGCAATCATTAATATAGTGAGTTGTTTACTACAAAGATCTTTTCAACTGTAACATATTATTTAGCTACGTTAGGTTGTTTTTGCCTGGTAAGAGTTTTAAGTGAAAGCGGGACGAAAAAAATGTAGAAAAACTATTCTAAAATGTGTCTAAACACACGTCCAAAACTCTGTGCAAAAATACGTTCAAAATGTTGATTCAAAAACGAGTCGGTAAACGACGCGTCAAGAATAAGTCTAAATTCGTCCGAAAACACACCTAGGTATATCGGAACTCTTCAAACCCGATTTGAAAAATGCATTCAGAGATTAGTCGAAATAGGCACGCGTTCAAAAATAGGTTGGAAACCTATCCAAAGCCAAGTGCAAATAAAACTGGTTTAAAGATGCGGCGAAAATCACGCCATCCAAAAAGGAGTAGGAAAATGCGGTCAAAGATTAGTCTAAAATTGTGTCATACTACGCGTGGACAATGGAGTCGAATAATGGGTCCAAAAACCCTCTATTAAATTCTTATCTTTAGGATTAGGTATATTATTAGTAACTTTCAAAATAAACTCCCGGTTGCCATTGCTTGACCAAGTACATTCAGGTTATGGACATCTTAGCTATACCTAAATGTAAGTGATAAATAATTTCAGTAGTCTCCTGCAAATTTATTGCAGGTACACACTATATATACATTTTTGCAGGCTCAGCCGCAGCGCTACCGCCGCCAGACGAACTCAAGCGTATAAAAGCTTGCTCAAGTGCTTAGAAAACTGTTGCTGTTGTTTTCACACATTTCATATACCTTCTGCCCTCAGCGTCTGATATGAACAGTCCAAAGTGAATAATCCAAAAAAAAAAAAACACCGGCAAGGTGTGCCTTCCAAATGTGGCCTATTTAATATGTACCACAGGTACACGCGCACCGCCATTAATACAATTTTAACTTGGGGCTATAAAACACCAAACCGAGCTGCGAGAAAAGTGAATGAGAGTTTTCCTTTTTAATTGGACGCCCAGAACGTGCCCGCTGCAGCATAAGTGCTATACAATCTGGTACTTTCAACAACTGGGTTATACGGACCGTATACAACGCCATAACATCAAAATGAATATTGTGAGTGAGGCCACAATATTAAATCCTTCGAAATAAAATCAACACAACATTCTGCGAACTTTCCTTCATAAAAGGCAAACAAAAACCGTAATAATATGAATTCGGAAAAATAAGGAAAGCCCTCTCGCGTATGAGAAGGCCAAGCTTTCCTGTTATTGTTATTATTATTATTGTTGTATTTTGTTTTTGCCTCCTGCCCTCTTAATCAAGGACATCCGCCAACTGCAATCTCGTACTCAGGAAGGAAAACAGTTGTTGGATATGCTATTGCCTCGATGTATTGTGCAACGGTCCTGGTGATTTTCTTGAGAAAAAAAAACGAGGTTTACCTACCTACACCTATGGTCCGCGGGTCCATGCATACAAAAGTGTGCATATATGATGATGTTTAATCAATGGGTAGCGTTTATTTAACAACAATTCGATCCAGCTGGGTACCAACCTAGTTTACGCTGAAAACTTTTGTGCGGAAAGTTTAGCCCATCCATGGACGCTGTGCAATTACATTTTCTACTGATGATTTTCATCTTTCAGTATGCATTCAATATAGTTGGAGGATCGATTGGTTTTGCATATCGACCCATGATTGTGGTTAAGGCATGTATATTTGCATTTAAGCAACAAAAAAATGAGTTTCATATTTCCAGTGCAAATTTGGAAATTTTATTTGCACGACTTACTCGTATGAGAGTACGAAATATGCCATCGACGTTTGAGTGTTTGACCATAGGAATAGGATAGACTGCCAGCTGAGCGAAAATGGGGAAATTACTTACGCTACAAGCAGCGTACACAGGATGGAGTCATACCTAACTCATATCATGAGGATTGGTCATGTAATTTTGTTTAAGCATACCTACTTGGAAAATGTTGTGCACGGACTTAAAGTTGCACCGGTTGCGGTTGGTAGTGTCATCGTAGGTTGGATTACTTAGACAACAGATATCACGAAGCATTGACCATGGATGATATTCTTATCTACAAGCTGGACTGAAAATAAATATACGTTTAACTAAACGAATGTGCAGGATATGGATATACAAAACTCCGCGGTGGATGAATTACCATTCCTTGCACAGTACGCGTTTGATGGTTGGTAGATGTCATAACAGTATAGAGGAATACCAATTGAAAATTCATACCATGAATTAAATATCACTTGGTTTCAGTGGGATAAGGACTTCCTCTCCTTTGAATTTACCCTTGATGATCGTCGCTGGAATCAAATTTTTCATCAGTTTCTTGACGGACAACAGCGTACCGTTGCACAATTTCCAATGATTTAGATTCCGCAACATAATAATAATCGATCCTACCTTCTATCCTACCTTCCTATCTGTACGTTTATATTGGGGCAGTAAAATTCGGGCTATAAAAACCAGTAGTCCGAGTATGTTCCCACATATAAATAAACTGTTCAGGCGGAAGGATCATAACGACATTTCATGTGTCCGAATACCTCAAACAAAAGAAAACAGACAGACATTACTGACTGCTGGCATAAGTCCGGAAAGTGCTGCCTCAAACGACGGTTTTTTCGTGGTCGAAGACCCGCAGGAGGGGGTGGATTTGATGGGAGCTTTCTTTGAGACTGTGTATACGGTGAACAGTCCTGTTCGCTGTAACCTGCGGACCGAAATTCAAAATTGGCGATCCGAGAACAACGGTTTCACCAGGTTCAATGACGACAACCGTGCAAATGGCACAATCGCCGATGTAAATTCTCATCTGTTCGTGAGAAAAGATGAACTACGGTGCATCTTTGAGTCACTTAAGAATAAAAAGTCGGCGGGAGTTGACGGTGTCCCAAACGTCGTATTAAGACACCTGCCACTAGAGGCGATAGACATATTCACCACGCTGTTTAACAATGCGCTGAATAATGCATATTATCCGGTGCAGTGGAAGACAGCGGTGGTACATCCTATCCCCAAAAAGGATAAGGACAGGAAAAACCCTGCTAATCTTCGATCAATTAGTTTGCTCCCGAATGTTAGCAAGGTATTCGAAAAAGTTGTCAATAGATCTCTTTTAAGATGGGTTGAAGAAAACAAGATAATTCCGGAAAATCAGTTTGGCTTTAGAGCGGGGAATGACACTATTCATGCCGCGTCGAAACTGGTCTCCGACATACAGTGGAACAAAAGCAAGAACCAATGCACGGTTGCCTGCCTGGTTGACTTTGAGAAGGCCTTCGATACCGTATGGTTGGACGGGCTCTTCTATAAGTTGACCAGATTGGGCATCCAAAAGCCATTGCTATATATGATTTATGACATGCTTATGGGAAAGAAGTTCGTTGTCAAATCTGGCAACGTGACTTCGAGCAGGGTCTTCGACATTAAAAACGGCTTACAACAGGGAGCGGTGAATTCTCCGATCCTTTTTAATATTTACACAAGCGATCTGGTGGGTTCCCTCAGACATGCTATAGCGTACGCAGACGATTTGGTGGCGTACAGGTCAGGTCCTAAAATCGAGGTCATCAACGTGCTTTTGCAGCGTGACTTCGAACAAATTAAGAGGTATTGTGATGATTGGATGTTGAAAATCAATTTCCAAAAATCAGAAACAATCCTGTTCAGAACTCCATTGGCTGGGGCCTCTAGGGATACCAGAAAAAACTGGAGACCCATTATTGGACAGCATGGGCGGCCATTGGCGGTGAGAAACGTGGTCAGGTATCTTGGCATCTGGCTTGACCAGTATCTATATTTTGACAAACATTATACGGAAAAGATTCGGGTGTTTGAGAGGCAATGCCTCAGTACCTGTCTATAGGGTTGTTTAGAACTCCCGAATCTGAGTACATGCATTATTATCCCAACAAGACCCTATACAATGGGGCTCGACTGAATAGGATTGACAATTTCCTAATTAAGGCGATTCGGAGGCACATTGCAAGGGCGATGGCCAGCGATAATAGCTTGATCTCAGGGGCTTACTACTCCAACTTAATGTACCATAAGAGTACGCTACGGTCTGGCTTTGTCCCGCCTGAGGCATTTCTCCATGCAGACATGAAAGGCTTAGTGCAGAAAAGAGATGGTGTGCCGGTAATTTACCACAGCCACCGCGGGACTTGACCGACGCTTATGGCCTCGCTCGAGTCCCGGCGGCGCAGATTGGCCCGGGAGTATTCCTGTGAAAATTGGTCAGAAATGGACAAAGGGGCGTGGCACCATTCATACAAAAAATAATTCAAAATCTTATACTTCGAAAGTCACCAGTTCAAATTTACACACTATCTTAGGAGTATTTCTGTGAAGTTAGGTCAAAATTGGATAAAGGGGCGTGGCACCGCCCATAAAAAAAAAAACATTCACAATCTTTTATCTCGAAAACCACCGAATCGATTGAGTTCAAATTTACACACAATCTTAGGTATTGGCCCAGGAGTGTTCCTGTTAAAATTGATCAGAAATGGACAAAGGAGCGTGGCACCGTTCATACCAAAACTACATTCAAAATCTTATATTTCGAAAGCCTCGAATCGATTGAGTTCAAATTTACACAAAATCTTAAATATTGGCCCGGGAGTATTCCTGTGAAAATTGGTCAGAAATGGACAAAGGGGCGTGGCACCGCTTATACAAAAAATACATTCAAAATCTTATATTTCGAAAGCCTCGAATCGATTGAGTTTAAATTTACACATAATCTTGGGTATTGGCCCAGGAGTATTTCTGTAAAGTTAGGTCAAAATTGGACAAAGGGGCGTGGCACCGCCAATCAAAAAAAAAAAACCATTCACATTCTTATATCTCGAAAACCACCGAATCGATTGAGTTCAAATTAACACACAACCTTAGGTATTGGCCCAGGAGTGTTCCAGTGAAGATTGGTCAGAAATGGACAAAGGGGCGTGGCACCGCCTATACAAAAAATACATTCAAAATCTTATATTTCGAAAGCAACCGAATCGTGATTTCGAGTTATTAAGTAAAATACAAAATTGATATATATTTATTTGCCAATATATAAGACATAAAAGTTGTAACAATATCACACTCCACTGTTCATACGGAACATACAAACACAGTGCCCCAAAACGCAATGCATTATTAAACAAAATTGTAAAAAAAACACGCAGAATTTGAGTGTATTATATTAAACGTGTTTCTTCTGTTTGACATTTTAATTTTTTGTACGGTGTCTTTTGATATTTCCGGTGTCGCATTTCAGTGAATATTTTATTCACATATACTTAAAACAATGCCACGTCTTCATGAACGAGGAAGAAATATTGGTCGACGTACTCCGAATTCACAATTAGTCCAGAACCGTCGGTAATCAAAGGTGCAAATGAAAGTCAAGAGCAACGCAACGAACGCCTTCGAGCTAATGCATTAAGACAAAGACTGGTCCGTCAACGAGTCATCGACACATTCAGAACTCGGGAACAACAGCGTTTGCAAGTGTATCGCACATTGACACGTGCATCACTTCTTCGCCTTGCGTTTGAATATGAGTCGGACATCGACTATTCGCCACATTCACAAATTGTAATCGGTGCTATGAACAAACAATGCCAACACTGTCATGCACTCAAATACAAAGGTGAATAAAATTATTATATTATTTGTCTTTCATTTCATACTTTGTTTAATATCCTAATCGCTTGAAATAGCATGCAGGACAACGTCTGTCAAGTCCGCTAGTTTTTATATATATAGATGTAGACTTAGTGCTAAAAGATGTACAAGTGCAAGTTAAAGCGAACTATACGAAATACATTTAAAAGAATACGAGGGGGAATTCGAAGAATCAATAAAAAAAAAAAAAACATATCGAATTAAAAATCTAGCTGGAAGATATCGATTGGGCGACAGCAATATTACAACCCTGGTCAATGTTATAGCTTCAATGCACCCTCTGTAAGAGAGACTGGAATCGGGATATTTCTAAACAGAGACGCTTAATTTGACTTTCTTTGAACCTCCAAAATCAGGTCCAACCTCCTAATTGGACTTATCGTGACTTATCTAATCGAGACAATTCAATTCGAACCTCTCAATTGTGACCTAGACAAAAATAAAACCGATCTGGGGTGGGGTCTTGTAAAAAACGTCACAAAATCCTCTTTCGCATTTCAAAAACCGAAAGAAATCAGATGTAACTGCTGTCGTTTTTTACTTCGCGTTCGCAAGGGTTTAAGAAACGGTGTGACAAAAAAGTTAAAGTTTGAGAAGCTGGGTATATCAAATATGTTGTTTTGACGGCTCAGCTGACCGCTTTCAATATAAATATTTAGTTTTTTTAGGTTAAATAATATAATCTTAAAAATCAATGCACATCAATTTAATAAACAGACATTTCATTGGGCAGTGTAAGAGGATCCGAACAATCTCAAAGAATTTTTCGGATCTTCCACATCGCTATCATCGCTTGCTTATAAATAATTAGTCCCAGCCACTAATCAAATCACCAAAGTTAATGATAAAAATCAAGCAAATAGCATTCGCTGTATTCCTTTCGCATAAAACGAAAATGTATTTCGTTTTTGGAGTTACATGAAGAAAATGAAAACGAAAACGTCGATTAAATTGCTTTCGCGTTTTTACTTTCGCGTAAATGAAACTTCTTTTCGTTTTCAAAGTTACATGAAGCATAACGTTCGTTGAAACGATTGAACGTTTTCATTTTACAGAATCCCACCAGTGACTTCTCTAATTGGGACAGAAAAATTGAATTTAATTTATTTTTGTGAACGCGCTTTTTTGTCATTCTTCTTTAGCTATTGACACAACGCATTACAATTAATTATGGCGTGACCCCTTCAATTCGGACATCTCCAAATCGGAAGAACAAAAAGCCTGTCCCATCGGTTTCCCAGTTAATAAATAAATCCATACTATTTTAAAACTTAGCTATTGCCATTTGTTTCTAAGCAGATTTATAGCAGCAATGGTTCTTTTCTACCAGCTTATTTTGCGGTTTGTAATGCTACTTATTTAGGTTTAAGAGCTTTCGCAGCCCGGCGAATCGAGGCATGCACGGATGAGCTAGAAAGCAACTTAAATATTAAGACTTATATGTTGCCAGCCATTATTTTCTGTCTATCTTCTTACTACTCACGGCCACAGTGTTCGTTTATTTTCCTTACACCTTCTCAGTAAATCTGAACTGAAGGTTACTTGTGTGTTTGACAATTTGTCAATTGGCTGCTCTTTCAATGCTCCTCAACACAACATAAACACATGCAGTTTATCTGTGTGCTTGAGGACCTCCTCTTTTGTTACCTCTTCTTATGGGATTCAAGTGAATCAAAGAATATGTAGATGTAGATATATTGAATCTAATTTAAATCATGCAAACAGCTTCAATCCGTTGCCATCATCTAGATCTAGAGCGTGACAAAGATTTACTTCCATTGCCCGCCCAACACGCAACGAATATTGAACACATTCGTATCTCTATCTGCTTCGTATTTGAACAATTGGTTGCCGAATTTTGTAAACTCGAACATAAAGCACAAAAACTTTTATTCACTTTTCCCACGTAGCGAGTTGTATAAGTCACATCCGGTGTGTTATCGAATTGAAACCGCCGGCGTTCAGCAACACAGTCAGACGCCAAATCTTGTGTGCGGAAAAACCTTTTTTCCGTTTTCTTATAATGGTGGAGTGGAAACCTACAAATCACATGTCGCATGTGCCCTGCTGACGGTAACTCTGATTTCCCGAAGAACACGCTCGTTTCTTGAAATTTTTCCCACCAGCTACCCTCCCGCATTCGAGATTCTGCTTTCCTTTTGTGGGTGGTGACTGGTGACGGCACCTTTTTTCTATTTTCCACCAATACACACATTGTACTTTCAGGAGGTTAAATTTGGGAATGTTGTTAGTGGTTTTTCGTAAATATTTGCCACTCTGACACCACTGCCTTCATTTTGCCAGCTTGGCTAGAACGAATATTTGTCTTTCATTTGCCTGAAGCTCTTAGTCATCTTCACACGCTAATGCAATGTACGGTAGTGTAGGTAGTCGGTGGCGGTGTTGTTGCTATATGTGTACTGTTTTGAGTGGCTTTGAAATGGCAATGATAGCAAGTCACTACACATAGGAAACAGACCCGAGTGTTTCAATTTTAGAAATACATATTTTTTGCGCCATCGTCTCGTCAGCAGTCAGGTGTTTGCTGGAATGGCATGGCTGCCGCCAAGCACAGCTTCCCGAGATGATAATACGTAAACATTTGTATATACATAATGGTACGTGTTCGCAAGGGGGGACTACACAAATAGGAGCGGCTTTAGGCCATCTTCGAGGTGTTTAATTTGGGTTCGGCGTCGTCGTATTGATATTTGTACATGGAGCATATGTTTTTGCAAAATTTTTTCAACGATGTGGTAAGAATATGGTATCAGGAATAAGGAGTGTGGGTATTTTTTTTTGGTTTTTAAGGAACTTAAAGTAAATCAGCATCGATGCGTTAGGGATTTTCTGAAGTAAGTTTTTAGTGCGAGACATACTTATTTTACTTGTATATCGTATGCTCCACTAATTTGGTTTAAGTTGCTATAGATCCGTGGATGATTGTGCTCCCTATTGATTGTAGTGACTTTAAATTATTGTTGATAAGTTATGGTAAACTGGAGCACATTCGACATCATATATCACACCGCAAACTAGGCTTACTTTGTGCCAACCGTGATTTTTATACATTTACGTACTTTTACGTACAAAATGGGTAAGGTGTGGAGGATTTGACATGTAGGAGAATATGACAACTGCTATGTTTACAAAAAGCCGTGATTGGCAGTGCTACATTTTAATAACAATAAAGATATCTATAAACGACGAGCGCACGTGGCAAGTGTTCTTTCACTATTTCAGTATTAGCCTTTTGTTTGTTGTGAGTGGTTATTTTTTTTTTATTTTTCCTCCTTTGGATCTAACTTTTAAGATTATTAAGATAAGTTAATAAATGACATTTTGTTACTGGCGTTAACATAAAGTCCGTAATTTAAAAATCTTGCATGTGACTTGTAAAGAGCTCATGTATTTAGGGGTTTTTGACTGAATTTGCTGTTCTTAAGAAAACATTTTTTTTAATTTCATGTTATTTTATCAAGAGGAGGATTTGATGGTGCAGATGTAGGAGCATTTGACATCCTGTCAAATCCTCCCTCCTTTAAATTAACAGATTCTCAACATACCAAAGTGTACAAACGAAAACCTCAAGACCGCAATGTGGACGGAAGTTATTCTTGCGGAATGCGATTATGGACATTGAAAATCGGACTTGAAACAAATCCAGCAGCAGAGACAATACTGAGACCCCCAACTTCGGCCGATTTACAGTTACTTGCCTACAAGCTATGTCTTTACGAGGTCGACAAGATTATGTGCGTTAGTAGGTACTGTTCCCAGTGTTTCCAGTTTGACTGTTTTCCAGTCAAATTTGACCGAAAAAAAATCAAATCCTAAAAAGAAATTCAAAATAAATTTTGGCTCCAATGTAAACGCGCAGTGCAATGATGAATGAACACTGAATTGACAGGTATTCCTGGTGGATGATACAGGTATTCCAGGGACCTAAAAAAAAATAAACTTATTTATAAAAATGTTCAATAAAATGCAGATCAAGGTAAGCAATGGCATCTACATCTCTCCACATAGTATTTTGAGTTTATGAAAACAACGGTTGAGTGGTTATGAAGATCGACAACAGCGCCACCTATCGAGTCCAAAACTATCCTGTCCATCAAGTTACAACCAACAATACCCACACATAAAAGTTCATTGAAATCGGTTGAGTTGTTAAGAAGATCGACAACAGCGCCACTTATCGGGTCCAATACTATCCTATACGTCAAGTTACAACCAACCATACCCACCCACAAAATTCCATTGAAATCGGTTGAGTGGTTAAGAAGATCGACAACAACGCCACCTATCGGGTCCAAAACTATCCTATCCATCAAGTTTTAGGCAGCGGCATAGTGATGGACTCCCAAGTCGCGCCATAAGATGTCACATCAAAACTTATTTTGAATTCTGAGTTGTTCGCAAAGTTTTTCAAAAACATGAAACATAATATGTTAGGAATGACTCGAAAAATGCATTATAATTTTACTCTTCTTCTCGGCAATTTGGTTACAAAACGTTTTATAAACTAGCGGACCCCCTGCACACTTCGTAGTGCAAAATAGAAATATAAAAACATCAAATTCAAATAGTTTTTATTGTAATGCTTTGTAGTACACAATATTTTTGCCTTTTCCATTTTCGGAGTAAATATAAAAAACCGATGGTTTGCCAACACGCGAACAGGCTACATATAACTGTCCATGTGAGAAAACTGGATACCCTACATTTACTCCACAAATTCCTAACGTTTGCCCTTGCGCCTTTTTAATAGTAGGTAACCACAAACGCAAGGCGAACTGAATGGGATGCGTGGTATGAATACATATTCGCCTTTATATTATCCAGTTAAAATAGAAGCTTCAATTACCACTAACGGGGTTGATTAATATTCCGAAGCTTAATAATAATGACTCCAACTTTCAATGCGGAGGCAATCCTAGTAAATCCAACAAATTCAAAAATTCTGTTGGATAATTCACAACATCTTCCTCATTACTAACTGTATCCACAGACTTCTACGAAACAAAGTCGCCAGGAATATTGGATTGTAACGGGTGATTTTTTAGCTGGTTTGGTTTTGGCAACACTGGTTTTGACAGCTGACGTGTGTTTAGTACCTTGTGTCACTGTCAAACAGCTTCAGTTTGGTTTGCAATTTAACCATGGATCGTCTTACAAATGAAAAACGCTTGCAAATTATTGAATTTTACTATCAAAATTCGTGATCGGTTCGAAATGTTCATCGCGCGCTGCTTCCATTTTATGGACGAAGCTCATTTTTGGCTCAATGGGCACGTAAATAAGCAGAATTGTCGATTTTGGATTGAATATCAGCCAGAAGCATTGCAAGAGCTACCAATGCATCCAGAAAAAGTCACAGTTTGGTGCGGTTTATGGGCGGTGGCATCATTGGACCGTACTTCTTCAAAGATGATGCGAATCGCAGCGTTACTGTCAATGGTGAACGCTACCGAGCGATGATAACAAACTTTTTTTTGCCCGAAATGGAAGTTCTTGACTTGCATGATATGTGGTTTCAACAAGACGGTGCCACATGCCACACAGCACGCGAAACAATGGCGCAATTGCGAGGCGAGTTTGGTGAACAGTTAATTTCACGTTTCGGGCCGGTCAATTGGCCGCCTAGATCGTGCGATTTGACACCATTAGATTATTTTTTGTGGGGGTATGTCAAGGCTAATGTGTATAGGGAAAAGCCCGCTTCGATTGACGCACTGGAAGCCAACATCCATGCATTCATTCGTGAGATACCGGCCGATATGTGTGAAAGAGTATGCCAAAATTGGACTCAGCGGATGGACTACCTGAGACGCAGCCGCGGTCAACATTTGCATGAAATTATCTTTAAACATTAAATTGCAAGGTTCAAAATATCGATTTCATTCATTTTTTCGAATTTTTTGTGTTTTTTTTTTTTTAAAAAGTTCTAAACCTCTTAAAAAATCACCCGTTATAGCCATGTTTAATTCACTGACATCTTTTATCTTAGCAGCTAAAATTGTTCTATCACTCAACCACGCATTTATACTGTTGTGCTATGTTATGGAATACACTTTCAATCAATTCCTCTTTTGACAGTACAAAACGGCAAAATCATTTGGCAATGTTATCAATCCATAGTTTCATCAACTGGCATCGCACTATTTTTTCAGCAGATGAATCATTCTGCAACTAAACACGAACGTTAATAGAAACTTAACAAATCTCCATAAATATGAAGGCTTTAAGCAAGCAACAATTTCATCAGCAGCTACCGAACTAGGAATGATGGGCAAATAATGATACCGCAACATTTTTGCCCTTTCAGATGTTCTTGGACTGTTACATGTTGGAGTTTCATTAACTTGGTAATTCAATGGCAATTTCTGCGTGGCTGCAATGTCAAAAGACGCCAATGCCAATGCAATTTTACCCTGGGAACGTATCGGTGCCAACAAGTGCATCTAGAAAATTGAATCCACCGGCATCACTATTGACAGCTTGCATAATAGTTTTTTTAATGTTTTTTTTTTATATGTGCGATGCCACGCCCCGTTGTAAAATTTTAAACAATCATTACAGGTATATTCCTGGGCCAATACCTAAGATTGTGTGGAAATTTGAACTCAATCGATTCGGTGGTTTTCGAAATATAAGATTTTGAATGTATTTTTTGTATGGGCGGTGCCACGCCCCTAAAACTCATGAACCAATATACCTACAAAGACCATATATACTTACAAACCATGGTATTAACGTAACCTTTCATTGGAAATTTCCATTATCAAAATCGGCTCACGCATTCAGTGAACATTGGCGACAAACACAATTCAATTTATTTTTATATATATAGAAGAAGAAGATAAATCATGGACACCACGCAAGCCTTTAAAAATCACACAATCATGTCAAATCAATCTATTATAATAGGATTCATCAACAATATGTAGAACTTAAGACTTATTTTGCAATAACCGAACGGACTGAAAACTCTTTTAAAATTACCAGGTTGAGTGATAGAAAAGGAAATAAACTACGCTTACTTATGTTTTTTTAAGCCCATTTTACAAGATCTCCACAGAGTTAACAAAATATTTGATAGCGACAAAATCGATTTTATTAAATCTTTTAATACTAATGTTAATAAAAAAATAAAGAAATAAAGTACTATACTTATTTTTTAACTTTCTCGTATACGAAAGGTATTGTAATCGTTCAAAAAATTGAACTCGAGATTTTTATTAAAATCTGACATTACGATAATAGAGGAACTCGAAAAAGTGGGTCTCGCAATTCTGTCCGTCTGTTCGTCCTTTCCTGAGCTCTACAGCGCAAACGGCTGGACGGATTTCTTTCAAACTTCGGATTTGGAGTTTGTGGGCTTACAGTTCGGGGCCACTTTTTTTTGCACGTTAACCCTATTATTAACGGTATACTTCCTATTTTTGATTTTTTCGAAAACGGCTCTAACGATTTCAACCAAAATTTATATTTGGGCTTAAGTAGGTGTGTTCAACATGGCTGCATACCCATTTTTTCGCACAAAAATCGAACAACGTTAATTTTGGAAATCGGTATATCTCAAAAACAGTTAAAACTATTTCGACAAAAATTCATATTTACGGTAATAAGGTTATTCCCAACATGATGGCAAATTAACTTTTTCCCTAAATTATCGCTCAACGGACTATTTTGGAAAAATATCGTTTTTAAGACTTTATTTAATTATGGTTTTCGAAAATGTACACTTGCGCTACCATACATAGGGTCAACATGGCTACATACCCAGTTTTTGGCTTCGAATAACGGTACTTTTAAAAAGTGGCCTTATCTCAAAAACGGTCAATACAATTACAACAAAAATTAATTTTTAAGGTAATATGGTCATTCCTAACATGATAGAAAACTCAGTTTTTTTCTTAATTGTCTATAATGGATTTTTGAAAAAAGACACATTTTGAGAATTTGGGTTTCTTTGATTTTGACCAAAATGCATTCTTGGAATCACGTTTTCAAAATTATTGCGTCCTTCATTTTCAATTCTAGCCACCGGAAACTCTGATTTTGAAAAATGTTCAAATCTCGAAAACGCGATTTTCGATTTGGATGAAACTTTAAAAACCACGTAGTATTAACATCCTGAACAATACCCTATACTTAGTTTTAAGGTACATAGTTGAGCAAGATTATTTTTCGAACTCAACATCAAGATTTTGACTAACATTCTTATTTACGATACCATAAGTATTCTTAATAAATAGGTAGGTACTTAGTTTTTCTTAGAGAAATGCAAATAATGCCGTCTTATAAACATTACCGCACAACCATATAAAATGTAATCACAACTAGTAGAAACTACTTTCTAGCAAATATTTCCCACTTCTTCTTTTTTAAACCATATTAATCATAAACTTTAAAATAATTCCAACCAATTGGAGTCTACACTATCAGAAACCTGCACTTCATTTACCCCCAAACACGTGCAAATTCAAAAACAAATCTCTGAATTCTTACATCACAAACCATACTTTGAGTCATACCATCTACCAGCATCACCAATTTGAAAAATCTTGTTTTATAGCCAACAACAATAAAATAAAAATAAACCAACCAAACTGATGATATCAACGAGAAAGTTTCGTGCGATCCAGTCGTGCACTTTATTTTTTTTTTCAATGTTTTTTTTTACTAAACAAATCCAATCAAATAGTCAAATAAATAAGATTAACTATCCCGATTCCTGGAATGAGAATGAACAAGCAGGAAAGGCTTGGATCACTGGGTTTATGAGTTGATACAGCTACATTAGTCTACGATAGTCTGAGAATACAAGCATGGCTCGTCTACATGTGTCAAAAAGGCAAGAGGAAGAATCCAGAAACTGTAAAGAACATTGGATTTGGATGCCTAAATTATGTCTTTGAATAAAAATAATTATGCCCCTGTCAAATTTGGAGCTAAGAAACTATTCTACTATGTAGGGGTCATACCAGATCATTTGTGGACCGACACAAATCCATTTTAGCACATTATAGTTGCAAAATATAATTCACGAACTCGAGCTGGAATCGATCAGGAAATATTAAACAAGTCTTTTGGCTTTTTGCAAACAGAGCTTGATAATATTCCAGCAAGTAAGATATGGAACTTCGACGAAACAAATCTTGTATATGATCCAAGATCGAAAAAAAAGTATTGGTAAGAAGAGGCATCAAATATCCTAAAATTATAAGAAACTCTACTAAGGCATGTACTTTCATAATGATATGTGGTAATGCAGCAGGTGACGGTATAGCTCTAGTTTATGTAAACCATAAATAATTACAAAAATTGCTACATTTGTGTATAGAAGGTGTTCCCGATAAGGTGCGATATAATATCAGCATATCGGGCTGGTTCAATGGTCAAAGCTTCGAAGATTAGTTCACAATGCTAGTGCTTCCTATTTAAAATAAAAACAAAGTGGCAAAAAAGTATTGATCTATGATAATTTAATTTCGCACTCAAATATGGAAGTGATACAATCTTGCGACCTAATGGGACCCATTTGTTACAGCCTTTGGACGTGGCTTACTTTTGACCTGTTAAAGTGGAATGGTATAAAAATGGACAGCATGGAAAGATACTGAATATATGCTACAATTCAATTCCTGAAGCAATTGTTTCAAAAATTGGAGCGAAATGGTCCAGAAAGTTTAAAGTCTGGCTTCCGTAAGTGTAGTATTTATCCATTTAATAGAAACATTGGAAGGCAGGTTAGCGTACTCCTTTATTGGGTTTTTGCAAACCCAAAGGGATGATTTCACAAAAACTAGGCAGATGAAAAGACAAATAACACTGCATGTGGTTCCAGGAAAGCATAGCCGTTAAGGACTTGCTTTTTTAGTAGAGATAGCGTCCCAAAGGGAAGCGTGCTTTTAGTTCCAATTTGGAAGAATATGATATGTGATTTCACGGAGGGAATACCCGTGAAAGTTTTATTTAAAAAATTATGTAATCAATATCATGTGTTTTTTAATGGTATATAATAGGGCAAACTTCAACCAAACTTACATTTTGACCATATTACCAAACCTAACAGTAACTGAATATACCTATATTGAATGCCTTTATCTATATCTATCTATTCATATAATAAATCTGTAGCCGTTTTCTATATTCGCGGTTGGCGTGAAAACTACTGCACAGATTTCGATAAAACTTTTTTTGAAATGTTAGTTAAGATTCTGAGAAGGACATAGGCCATTCCTTTTATTACCATGCTTATTTTTTGGGAGCGTTTTTAACCAAAATTCCTTTCTGACTTTACTGTATTTGGCTCGCCATTACTCAATCAATTCTTAATTAATGCAAACAAAACAAAATACTTAAGAAAGCCAACACTCCCATAATTATTTTTTGCCATCAATCAGCTATCTGTGTCATCTAGAAGCTGAGCTAGAACCCAACAACAACAACTAACATCAAAAAACCGTTGTTCTTGATCGTTATTCTGCTTTGGGGTGGTGGGTGGCGCACATCGCACAAGCAAGTTTCTCCGAAGTGAAACGAAAGAGAAGTAGGCGAGGTCGATTTTCTTAACCACTCAACCGATTTTAATGAAATTTTGTGGGTGGGTATTGTTGGTTGTAACTTGATGCATGGAATAGTTTTGGACCCGATAGGTGGCGCTGTTGTCGATCTTCTTAACCACTAAACCGATTTCAATGAAATTTTGTGATATGGAAAGATATATTTTTTTGAATTTTTTCAATTTAATTCTCAAAATGAATACTTATATGGATAAGCTGGAGTGAACTGAAAAAGCTAGGTTTTACACAGACACTAGACTACTGAATCAGTTGATGATATGAAAACAAAATGAAAACAAAAACTCTCGAAATAGAAATAGAAAACTTTGGATGTTATGGTGTTATGAAAATTTTTTAAATTAATGAACACAATTAAGATTATAATTTATTATAAAGATTTGGTTTTTAAATTTCGTAATTAAATTCAACTACATACAACACATTTCAATTTAACATCCACATTAAGCGAGAGAAGTTTCAAATTTAGGGTGTGGTCACATGCACGCTCTTTGTTTTTTTGTGTAGACTTTTTAGTAGGATTTCAAATTATGTTTTTATTGTCTTTGTTTTTGCTTTATATTGCTTTCAAAAACGTCCAAGGGAAGGAACTATGTAAAAAAAAAACTGTTTGATGTTGGATGAAAATAATTTTTGCCTTGAAGCCTTGAAGGCGGGCACGGGTCAGCTAGTAATATAAAATACCTACGGTAACAATCAAATCAATGGACTTATAAATTTATTTATCTCTGAAGGGCTTTTAGAAAACATTTTAACCTAAACATTTTGATTCAATACGCTCGCTTCTTAATTATTCGGGCAGTATAAGTAGTTTTTTTGTAACCAATGGACACAAAATTATATAATTAGAAAGTGTAAATGAAAACACACTTCAACGTTTGAAAAAGGAACATGAAACTTTACAACAGCTGATTTCTAAGAAGTAAAAGTGCTCTGAATTATCTATCCCAATGGAAAACGACACAAACACCGCAGTTGCATTACATCAAAATACAATAGGTCGTTAGAATCTATAGATCGTAATAATTTATTGGGATCCATTAACTTGAAATAATAATCCTCTTAGGCGACATGCATCTATCAAGAATATTTATTCTTTTCAGTAAAAACTTGAAATAATTTAATTCAACCCTCAAGCTACTTCCAATGAGGCAGATACTTAAAATGCAAAATATTTTTTAATATTTCCGCAGCTATATTCAACGAAGCTTTGTTACTGCGCTCCATTGACAAAATGTTAACAGTTTCAAAATTGGAATTTCAATAATATAAGCGACAGCGTGTGATTATCAGCCTTTCACAGAAAATTCACGCAAATAGGACATCACGTTAATGGTAATACCGGTTGTCAGCGATGGTGTCATAGACTCAAGCTTTGTGGATTTTAATTACACGAGTAATGAACGCCAAAGAGATTCCTTATGGACATGAATTTAAATTAAATTCTGTGAAATAAGGTTTTTATTAATTAGGAATTCTTTTGAGCTTCAACGCACCACTAACCAATCCAATCCAATCGATATTATCTCTCTCGAAAATGCATACAATTTGTATGGGACGTGTAGCCGATATTGTATTTGAGTTTCTTATCGGTAAGATCGCATGAACGTTTAGTTTGGAAAGGGAATTTTATCAATGGAAGAAGAAAGATTTTTAACTTTCTCGTTATACTTTTGGATACAATTTGGATCGCATTTTTTCTAAAACCTAGAGTTGAAAACAAGCAGTTAAATATCTTCAGAACGATAATTCCAATCAAAAGCCACAAAGAAAGTGAGCCTAAGGCCGTGTAAAAGGAATACTGATGTAGAAAATGTAGGCGCAGTGGCTTAGTGGTTAGTGTGTTGAAGGGGACATCGGTTCGATCCGCGTAAAAACACAAATTATGTACATCTAAAGCTCATTTTCATTGCCCCACTTCTCGCATTTGATTTGGACAAGAAACGCTTTTGTCAATAGCTTCGTGTGAATATGAATTCTTGAATAAATTTTTGTATAAAAAAATGGAAGAGATCTACAATTTTACGCCGAGTCCAAACGGCCAATTCAGAAGCTGTTTTATGCAGTTTTACTCTCGGATGTTTGTCAGACGTTCGCGAGAGGTGGCGCAGTGGAAAAAAACCTTAAGATGTAAATTGGCTCTTTCGGGATTCGAACCGCGGACCCCTCCCTTAGTAGCCCAACACAGTACCACTAAGCCACTGCGCCGACAATATGTAATGAATACTGAATCTCAAGTTTCAAAAAATCGTAAAGGTTTTTGGACATTTTTAAATAGCAAAAGAAAGTTGTATGGTATTCTGCAAAATATGGAATTCGAAGGTTCCGTCTCTTGCAGCATTGATTAAACTTGTGAGCTTTTTGTTGATCACACGAATCTTATTCTTAGTCCGTTACTAGACAATAATATAAGTGATTGTAATGCACGTTTAGAGTTACTCTATGTATCTTTCGATTGAAGATGTTTTGGATGGCATACAATCTATAGACTCTTCTCAAAGTGCTGGCCCTGATCGTATTCCCTTTGAAGTTCTTAAACAATGTAACGTATCCTTGTCCTCTCCTTTAAAATCCATCTTTAATTTATCCTTAGCTTCTGCTGAGTTTCTAGATGAATGGAATTATTCATTTATAACTTCCATATTCAAAGCTGGATCCAGAAAAAAAGTTTAAAATTATCGTGGGATATCTAAGCTCTCAGCTATTCCAAAACTGTTCGAGTCCATTGTTACTAAAAAACTTTGTTTTACAATCAAGGAACAAATATCTTTGCAACAACATGGATTTGTATCTGGTAGATCCACACTAACCAACTTTACGCTTTTTCCGAAATATCTTTTTGATTCTGTGGAGTCGGGATACTAAGTTGATGTAACTTTTACTGATTTCAAGAAAGCTTTTGACACAGTGTGTCACAGTTCTCTTATAAATAAATTAAGATCATTTGGAATTCATTTGATGCTACTTAGGTGGATTTCGAATTACCTTTTCAATGAAAAGCAGTATGTAAAAATTGTTTTTTCTCAATCTAGACTCATTGAGGTCTTGGCTGGTGTTCCTTATGACCTTTGCTTTTCAACATTTTTATTGATGAGATTCCTTCATTAGTCACGCTAACTGCTTGATGTATGCCGATGACCTTAAGATTTTTATGCGAGTTAAAAATGTACCTATATGATTGTGAAAATCTCCAAAATGATGTAAACAAAGTAGTTCAATTGTGTGACCTGAATCGACTTACCTTGAACATAAATAAATGTCATTCTTTTTCTGTGCACCATATATTAATGCCTATAATTAATGACTATAAAATTTCAGGAACCGGTCTTTCTCGAAAGACCGAAATTAAAGACCTTGGTGTGATTTTTGACACAAAACTAGCTTTTTCGTTTCACATTGATTATGATGTTGCCAAAGCAAACTCTATGCTTGGATTTCTTAAAAGAACATGTGCTGAATTTTCGAACCCATATGCTCTTAAGTTTGTTTAAATTTCCCTAGTGCGACCTTTCCCTGAATATTGCTCTATAATCTGGTGTCCTATGTATGCGAATTCCATGTTACGTCTAGAAAGGGTACAAAAGTCATTCACAAGATTTGTTTTAGGGCAAATGAAATGGAACCTTGATATAATTCCACCTTATTTAACAAGGTGCGCTTTAATAGGACTGGAAAACTTAGAGAAAAGGCGAAGTGTTCATTGTATGTTATTTATTCATGATATTTTTTCTTATCGTATAATATGTCCCGATATACTTCAGAATTTTAAGTTATTTGTACCAGAAAGAATTCTTCGAACAAGAAACATATTATTTTTGAAACCTAGACATTCATACAATTATGGTCTTAATGAACCTATAACTAAATGTATAAACATAATTAATTCTTTTTGCACTGAAATAGATTTATGTTATGAAATATCCAAATTTAAATTATCTATATTGAATTTTACAATGTCCTAAATATTGTTACTAATAAATATTAAATTATCTTGAGTTATTATAACATTTAATCAAAGTCCGGTGGAGTTAAGCTCAGTAGATGAATAAACAATAATCATAATAATATTAGGCCGGTTCTTTTGAGCTTCCACAAAGTAAGGTAGACGAATGCGGAAAATAACAGTTCCCGTCACAGTTTTGCTTGAATGGTATAAAATGCTATAAAAGGATGTGTGTCTCGACTTAAAGTTTGCAATATGTTTATTTTTTTCTTGTCGGCAAAGAACAAAATCTTTCATAAACATAAGGTCATGCATTAAAAATTAAATAGGAGAAATAAGAAAACGTAGTGCAAACAAATTATGGCTGAACTTTTTCAACTTTTTACCTAGTGTATAATTACGTGCTGATAATCTTAATTTACTTTGCTCAATAACACACGCCTACTGATGTATAAAGTATAAACCAGTACATCCGTGAAAGTACTAATTCCATCTAAATCTAAAAATCTAACACCAATATTCTGCTCACTTTACTTTGTTAGGTTCGATTCTATACTTCAAAAGTATAGCTCATTAAATTGAAAACTTTTCTCACTAAATCTTACACGTATACGTATAGGTAGAGCAATAAACCCGACCGTATGCATTTCATTGTGTTCACCAACTGACAAAGTTGATCAAAGCCAAAGCAGGCGAGGGTAAAACTTTTGATATAACTTCAACTCTGTCTGCATCTCAATTATCTTACTGGGGCAGAGGCAAGTGCTACTTCAATCAGAACCAAAGTTTAACAAAGGTCACTATCTCGCGAAGGACAAACGTTATTTCCATATTATAGCCATTGCTTTATCTCTGCAATGTTGTACATTGATAAATGAAGATGTGGGGCTGTCTGTGATTGCTGCTAATTTACCAGTCATTAGTTTGGAATAAGAATTAATGCTGAAACTTGAACGCATTGAATTCATCTAGTGCTTTAGTTTTAAGGAATTTTACGCTTGTTTAACTAACTTGTGCTAATGTTTTAGGAACTACATTTTCGATGGCGACACTGTACGAAAAAGCACTTGGAGAAGCAGGTCTTGATTTTGATTGAATCTACTATCTACATCAGACATTTAGATTAATGGAGACTAAAATAACAGAGCATATGACACATCCTTTCTGACAGAAGTTTGATACAATGTGACGCAAAAATCATCACCATCATGCTATAATCTTTGAAAATGGCGGCAAATGTAATTTCTTTTACTTTGACATTTGTGAATGTTAAAAACATCTGATGGTAAATGGATCGGCGACCCAAAAGAAAAGGTCAAACTATTTTCGGAACATTTAACAAACTATGAGATAATTAAATCTTATATTTGAAATAGATTCTTTAGAGTTCGCTATGGTTCAGCGTATTCTGAACTCAAAGAATTACAAGCAGGAGTTCCACAGGGAAGTGTTCTGGGACCAACCCTGTACTTATTGTATACTAGTGATATACCACATACAAACGATGTGATGATAGCTACATTCGCAGATGACACTGCTCTTCTATCAACTGATGGATGCGTGATTAAATCCACAGAAAAACTACAAAATTCTGTTAACGAGATTTGTGATTGGGCCCAACGATGTCGAATTAGACTAAATGAGTCAAAGTCCACTCATATCAATTTTACAAATAAAAAAATAACGAACGCTCCTGTGGTTATTAATAACCAAGTAGTTCCTTATTCTAACACAGCTAAGTATCTGGGTATGAATCTAGATGCTAAACTGAAATGGAAGGAACATGTGAAAAAGAAAGTAGAAGAGTTAAATATTAGGTATAGAAAACTGTAACTGTAACTTATAAACGCAATTATTGGACAGGAAGAAAGATGCTCGGTAGGAATTGATACTTTTATTCTGATAAGTTGATCCGATCAGAAGGAGGATTAACCCCAGGATCATTAGACTAAATCAATAGTCTGATGTTCATATCGTTGGTTTGTTGCAGTACTGGGTACAATAAATTGAACTCAAAACATTAGTTTGAACATATTCATTTCAAATGCCAGTATCTGCATATAAAATTCTGATCTGCTAGGGCAAGATCCTGTTTTTGACTGGAATAGATAGGTGATGCAGGTTTTTGTACCTATATGGTTGGAAGTATAATTCATGATATATAGAAATCCTAACATAGTTCATCTATACGTAAAAAGTATGGCTTTCTGCTCCATTTACAAACATGCCGATGAAAATCTGTGGAGGTTCAAATGAAGTGTTTTCAACAGTCTAAGATATAGGAGGTTGCATTTAATTGTATGGTATTGTATTGCATTTTCATTGGGAGTGGGTGTGATCCGTATTAAGGTTGTCATTTTCCAAAAAAAAATCTTACAATACGGCTTCATTTGGATTTTTTAATGGATCTTTTTACGAATTCATAAACTTTTATTATCCTAAATTACATATTTTGGTCAAAATCATTAGAGTGGTTTTTGTAAAAATGATTGTTCAACTATTAAGCTAAAAACCGAGTATAAGGTATTGTTTAGGAGTATTAGTTGGTCTTCAAAGTTATATCCAAATCGAAAATTAGGTTTTTGATGTTAACCGTAACAACCTAAGCTTTAAAATTAAATTGGTTGAAATCGTTACGAAATTTTCAAAAAATTCGGATTTTTGAACCGTTGTATGGGAAGTACCGCTTATAAAAGGTATAGGCTTAAGTGTTTCCGAACTATAAGCCTACCAACTCCAAATCCAAAGTTTGAAACAAATCTGTGCAGACGTTTAGGCTTCAAACTTCAGCATCAGCAGGAGACGCAAAGAGCTGCGAGAACCACTCTTCTGAGTTTCCCTATCATCGTAATGTCGATGTTTAAGATCTCGAATTCGAAATACGAGAAAGTTAAAAAGTGAATGTCGTATATAGGTATAGGATATCTAAATAATTACAAGCAAGCTACAATCTACAGGCACGCCACAAAAGTATCTTTTTCTTTGTTACTAGCTAGTAACTTTGACGTTGAAAGTATGCTATGCAATATTCAACAAACAAGGCCAATTCTCTGCAGATAATCAGATACTCGGGAAAGGTTAATGGAGCACCATGTTAATAAAAAGAACAACCGGTGAATGTTTTGCTGCCGACAACTACCCCTAGTCGTAGTTATGGAGGTACCAGCGCACCAGAGGTACCTACTTTACAGTTTTCAACATGTTCAACATGGAATGCAAGCTAGGTAGGTACTTTGCGCAGACATGAAGCGGATATAATGAGGAAAATACTTTTCCATGTTTCATCCGATCTGTCAATGGACTCAACAGAAAGCATACGTTCCTTGGAACAAAGCGGTATTTCCTTTTAGGAATTTCATCTCGTTACTGACGACAGGACCAATATTATCTACTTTCGAAGCGACTTTTCAATTTTAGAATCACTACTTTCCCGGTTAACATTTATGTGCTTGTGTGAGACCTGCTTTGCGAATGAAGCCTTAAGCCAATTATGAGCACGAGATTGCTTATAATGGAGAATTCTTAATTTCAAATGCACAGAGTCAATATACCTACATTTACATTCTAATACGAATGTAGTAGATACACAAATTCAGCTTGGATATGTCCCAAAAACAATTTCAATTAGGTATAGGTACATTCCGCTCAGACATATTCGTCCGCAAAATTAATTAGCAAGTGCTTTTGGTCTTGTGACTTTATACAAAGCAATAGCTGTGGTTTTGTACAAAGGCATAAAATGCAAACCAAGAATTCTATTCTTTTGAGGGCATTCCGTGAAAGTTGAAATTAAATAATGGGTGAAAAGTAAGGTGTGTTGCATGCTGAATTTGTATCTGTGACGTGACGTATTGTGGGAAGAAAATGAGTGACTCTCGAATTGTGCATTAAGCCAAACAAAACTGTTTTTCTGTGCGTTTCTGAAATTTAAATAAACATAACTTAATTCTGTTTTTACACGATAGATACGTTCCCAAATAATTCGTGTAAAAATAGTTCGTGTAAGAAAGATACGGCATGGGAGACAAAATCCCTTCACACTCAACTCAAATACATTATGTGTTTGTATTGTGGGAATCCCCGACAAATGGAAACTATGACCGTTACTTTCGTTTTATTTCAAATCAAATCGTGTTAAAAGAGAATCAAATTTTTTCCTCGACTCGTGTTAAATGGAATTCGTGTGAAAAAAATTCGTGTAAAAAAAGAATTGAGTGTATTTAAATATGCATGCATGGTACTTAAATAAGCATGCCAACACTGAATAAGGCACAACAAAGCAAACAAACAAAGATGTTTTATTCCACTGCCTATGTCAAAGATTACACGCAGCGATGCCAGACTGAGGGGTTTTTTTGACCCTAAATTAGAGGGGAAAAGGGAAGAACTAACCCAGAAAACGAGAAAAATAGATATACCAAAAACTTTTACGCTTCAATACCAAAACTTCTCTTTACAGCGTTCAGAATTCAGAAACAATCGTTCAGTAAAAAGTCACTGAAAGAACATAACCCTTCCTTAGTCTTGCCATGCGCTTCCAACTTAATTTGAGTTTGACAGATTTGTAATTTTTGGCGCGTAGCCGTAGCGACGTGGCTTGCATTTTGCATATTAATTTTATGACTTCGTTGCTGGTAGAGTGGTAGGTAGCTGGTCTGCGCCTGGTCTCCTCTTTTTGGTTCTATTTTTTATATTATTCAAAATTAATTAATTGATTAAGTTATTGTCATGCGAAATGGGTAAGTCTACATTTGCGCATATTGTATGTATGCGTATCATATTTGTCGGCATTTCAGGGCAATCAAAAAATTCTTATGTACGGAAACTGACACTGACACGGAGACCAGACGGACACAGAAGAAGAAGAGGAAAAAATATCGAAAAAAAGAACAAATAAAAGTAACAAGATTTTGCAACCACCTCGATATAGAAAATAATGGGAATTATTGCCTAATTTTAAACCATGGTTGTGCGAAGAAGATGCTGGATATTCTACATCTGCTTTAGCAAGAAGCCGTGGAATTTGCGCATATTGTAGGGTATGTGATGTAGATCTTTTGTTAATAAAGTCAGAATTACAAAAGCACAGCCGGACATCAAAATAACATGACTTTGCTATATGAAAGACGACAATCCAAAATGTCGAATTGAATTGAATGAATCGAAGTGATGATTGATGAATCTACATGGTAGTTTCGACAAAAAATATGGTAGTTATTGTAAGTTATGTAGACGTAAACATGAAAGTAAGAGATGACTTTTTATCTCTATCTGCTTAATGCAAAAATTTAACTAACGTTCAAAACACTTGTAGACTGTTTAATGTTAGGGTGTCCATATACCTCAAACGGAAAAAGAGGACATACTTTATACTTTCCAATCGACAACCCCCCCCCCGCCATTAACAACAATCACATCAAAATTTTAAATTTTATATATTTCAAACAATAACAAAAACCCAATAACATTACTACAAAATTGATATTTTTTGATCATGATGTGGTGTCTATTTGGTTACTCAGAGAAATGTAAAGCATTTGTAATGTGTATAAGTGGATTATGGATATCACATACCACAGGTGACAGCTGAAGGTCTGGGTTTGTTTGAAAAAACATAGAAGAACTTTTTTTTTTTTTTTGGTTGCGCCTGGAGGTGAGTAATCTTCAAAAGATACCAATGGCCCGTACCATTGGTTATGCCCGATTCAGGTATATCTCGTCTGCCTACGCCCCTACGGGCTAAACCTCACCCCTCAGAGAGGCACTATGAGATCCGGCCGCGCGCGCTCATAGTAGTATGAAATTTGTTCCTCTCATATTTTCATTTAAGTGATGACTACGACTAAGTTACCTTAACAAGTAGTTTATGCTTCTGTAGTGTTATTCGCGTTTGGTAGGTAGCTTTCCAGCGAACGCACCTACTAATACCGTCATTACATGCGGTTTTTCCTTATGGCGCTAGGTCGAACGGTCTTGTTCTTTGCAGTCGGCGCTCAAGGTTTGTCACGTCCAGAGTACGGATTATTTCATTATTGCAGTGACCATGAACACGAGTACGAAGTTTGCGAGCAAAATTTGTTACTTCGTTACTCACGGTAGCAATTCCTAGATCTCTGTGAATATCACTATTCCTTATATACCATGGAGCATTCACGATTGCTCTTAGCGTTTTGTTTTGGAATGTTTGTATTATAGCCATATTGCTTGGTTTGGTACAACCCCAAAGTTGTATACCGTATGTCCAAGAAGGTTTTAGCACTTGTTTATACAGGAGCAGTTTGTTGTATACGCTTAGCTTTGAATATCTTCCGAGTAGCCAATACATTTCTCTAACTCTGATTGCGAGCTCGTCGCGCTTTTTCTTTACGTGTGGCTTCCACTTAAGTTTAGCGTCTAGGGTCATTCCTAGATATTTCGCCTCGTTTGCGTACGGTATTTGTACCGAGTTAATGAAAACAGGTAAGTTGTTTATCCTTTTGTACGTGAAATTGACATGCGTCGACTTGGTCTCATTAAGGGCAATTCGCCAGGTCTTTGTCCACTCGCATACTTTATTAAGAGCCCGTTGGAGTTTTTCAGTTGATGATTCGACTGACTCATCGATTGCGAGGATAGCCGTATCGTCTGCGAACGTTGCTACGATGGTCCCTTCATCCTGTGGTATATCTCTTGTGTAGAGCAGGAATAAGATTGGGCCGAGAACGCTTCCTTGAGGAACACCGGCGTGGAGATCTTTGAATTCCGAGAATTCAGTCTCATGTCTAACACGAAAGAGTCTGTTCTCAAGGTAGGATTTCAATATTTTGTATAACTTTTCCGGTAGGATTGTCCTTAGCTTATACATGAGGCCTTCGTGCCATACCTTGTCGAAGGCTTGCGATACGTCGAGAAAAGCGCTAGAGCAAATCTTTTTGCATTCTAGAGCATTCTCAATTTCATTTGTTATTCGATAAACCTGATCGATTGTGGAATGCTGAACCCGGAAGCCGAATTGATGATCTGGTATCAAGCGTCTTTCTTCAATTACTGGTTGTAATCGTTTTAGCAGAAGTTTCTCATAAACCTTAGATATTATCGGCAGTAGCGAAATAGGTCTATATGATTTCTTATCATTTGTATTCTTCCCTGGTTTCGGAACCATAATGACTTCGGCTACTTTCCATTGTCTTGGAACATATGAAAGTCTCAGAGAAGCATTTATAATGTACAGCAGCTTAACTATTGCTTTTTTCGGTAGCTCCTTTAGAACTTCGGCAGTGATAAGATCGTATCCTGGAGCTTTGTTATTTTTCAACTTTCTTATTGTCATTCGAAGCTCGGACAGAGATACGGATTTTACTTTATAGTTGTCGGATCCCGTATTAACATTCGGTTCTTCGTTTAAAGGTCGTCGGCCTGAATGTTTCTTCTAGATGCTCGGCAAATAGATCCGCTTTCTCCTTGTCTCCTTTTGCCCATTCGCCGTTAGCTTTTCTTATTGGTGGCGAGTGCATTTTTGGTTTCCTTATGGACTTCAAGGCTTTCCAAAGTGAGTAGTTTGAGCTCTTTTCAGCAGTCAAGCCCTCTAGGTAAGTAGAAGTTTCGAGATTTCTTAGATCCTGTAGCTCATTTTTAAGTTTGTTGCAAAGATGGTTCAGATAAGTTTTATCAGGGGGTGCGCGGGATTGTTGCCATCTCTTACGCGCTCTCCTCTTTTCTCGTATGAGGTCTTCTATTTCAGGCGTGTACTTGACTTTATTGTTCCGTGTAGCTGTCTTCCGGAAGGGAGTGTTTTTCCACGCTGCACTCTGAATGGCTTCCACGAGGTTGTCAACTTCATCTTCTATTTCTAGCGGTGTCTTTAGTGGCAAATTTAAAGCAACATTTTCTTTACAGTCTTTTCGGAAAACGTCCCAGTTGGTTTTGTTACTACTTAACCTGGGCGGTCCTACATTCGTTGCTACACTTATACCCATTTTCAGGGTGACTGCTGAGTGGTCTGAGCATAGATCGTAGCATTCTTCGACTTCCGTCAGAGTTTTGTTTAGCCCTTTTGCAATAAAGAAGTCGACGAGGTCAGGGATTTTATTTTTGTCAGTTGGCCAATATGTTGGCTTTCCCGTCGAATAAAAGTCCACACCACGCTTCATACTGGCTTTGTATAGTAGTCTGCCTTTCGTTGAGTTGCATCTTGAACCCCAAAAAGTGTGTTTCGCATTAAAGTCCCCACCGATAATAAAATTAGACCCAGATGAGTCAAAGAGGTGGTCAAGTTCGTCGTCTATCAGTCTATATCACGGGGGGAAGTAGCAAGATCTGATAAGATAGTCTAAATGGTTTACTACAACGGAGACTGAACTTATTTGCATAGAATCGAGTTCTATTTTTATGTCTGTTGAGTGCTTAATACAATCTTTAATGTAAAGAGAGGATCCGCCTCTGGCATTTTCCGAAGGATGATGCGCGTGATAATCTCTGTAACCTTTTATTTTGGGTCCATGTCCCTTTTTTAAGTGGGTTTCCGATATCAGGCATATATCAATATTGTTTTTCCGTAGAAATATTTCTAGTTCGTTAATTTTGTTTAGGAGGCCGTTTGCGTTCCATGTCAGTAATTCAAGAAACTCTATCATATTCATGTTTTGTTATTAGGCTTCCGAGGTTTGAACTCGGGCTTGCTCAATTTGTCAAATAAAACTTGATTAATCTTGCTTTGCTGCTCAAGTTTTTCTAATATAACAGTTAATAATTGACGGATCGGATCTGTTGTATCTGATCTTGACTGGTCTCCATGTATCGCGACTTGCGCGTACGATCTCGCATCAGCCAACGCCGGATTTTTCTTTGTACTTGGTCCGGCCACGTTCTCTTGTGCAATTTCTTTATTTTTCTGTATCGGTTTCGTCCTTTTGACTGCCCTAGCGGTTTTTGGATTATCGGTTTTACGATATTTTAAGCTTGGGTCTGGGTGTACCGGTTTCTTGAGAGTGTCGCGTCTTTTTTGTAGTTCTTTCGCTACCTCGCAACCTCTATAATTTGCTGGGTGGTTTTTCGTACAATTTGCGCAGACCGCTGGGACCTGCTTGTTTTTGTCGCACTCTTCCGAGAGATGTTTACCGGCACATTTAACGCACCGTGGTTCTTTCTGGCAGTATGCTTTTGTGTGGTTAAAACCTTGGCAACGTTTGCACTGAGGAACCGTTCTCCTTCCCTTACGCATTGGCTCGATTTTGACCTTTATGTTTAGGATTGTCTTGATTTTGAAGATATCCTCCACATTCTCGCTCCTATCAAAGGTCAGCATAAACAGTGGAAGGCCGCGTTTGATTACGAAATCTTTGTCTCCTTCCGTGCATTGCTTTTCCTTCTTGATAATATTCACGGCGTCAATAATTTTTAGGCCTTGTGTTTGCACGTCTTCCATTATATCTTCTTTACTGCATGTCGGGTGGAGTCCCCTAACGATGACTCGCATCGGTTTTTCGTACTTATTTTCATAAGTAAACCATTGGATATTCTCTGTATTTAATTTAAGAGACAGTGCTCGGTAAGAATCAGGATCCTCTACGTTAATTTTCCACACGTTATTTCGGCGTGAGATTATATTATACTTCGTCTTCAGCGTATTTTTGAGAAGGTTACGAAGTTTTCCGTAGTCCTCTATCCCGACGACATTTATTGCGGGTGGAGGGCGAGGTTTCGCTTTAGTTTTTGTCTTGTTTGTTACAGCGGCCTTATATTTTTCCTGCAAAACTTCGGGTGAGGTTACAGCCTTACGCTTTTTGCTAGGTCGTCCCTTAACGGCCGGATCGGTTTCGCGGGCAAGTTCTTCTTCGTCCGTGAAATATGCCGTTGCTGGACAGTTCGGCGTTGTCTCGAGATCTTTCGGTATACGAAGGTTTTTAAGATCCTCGTTTTCTTTTCGCAGAGAATCTACTTCCTTCTTAAGCTCATAGAAGAGTCGCTCCATTTCATTAAGTTTAGCTCGTAATTCGTTGTTCTCTTTTACGAAGCATTTCGTTTTCACTGAGTCCTGATTAACCGAAGGACTTCTTTTTCCGGTGACATACGATCTAGGTGGAGATCGATATATCTTTTTTCTAGAAGAACTAAAATACATCGGAAAAGTGCTACATCGCTGCTAGTTATAGGCATATGACTTAAAAGTCTTAATTTGAAGGAATTGTTTTTATATTGAAATTAAAGGCATTAATAAAAAAGAGGACAAAACAAATAAAGAGGACAAAAAAAGAGCCAAGCGAAAAAAGAAAGTGTAAAATAGATCGCTGACAAAAAAAAGGACATGTTCTCTTTAAAAGAGATGTTCTGGAAACCCTATTTTATGTCAAAGCTTTAGAGGAAGTGCACCGATTATGGAATACCTAACGAAGATCTCGTCCTTGAACACTAAAAAACATGGATATGAATGGAAATAGTATTTATTACCTAATTAAAAAAAAAAAAAAAAAAACAGAACTTAAATACGAATTATAAACATAAATAAATATAAAAAATAAATATTTTGGCGCGACAGGTCTATGGGATCCAAGGCCTAGCTTCTCACAACCATTCGTTTTGTGTGGGTTTTCAATTTTTCGGACGAATGGAAGGGATCTACAATTTTACGCCGAATCCAAACGGCTAATTGAGAAGCTCATTATTCATGACAGTTTTACTCTCGGATGTTTGTCAGACGTTAGCGATGGCGCAGTGGAAAAAACCTTAAGATGTAATTTGGCCCTTTCGGGATTCGAACCTGGGCCATTCGCTTAATAGCCCAACACTTTTTTTTTACTTTTTAATTCATTTTTATTTGTATTCTTCATTAAACTTAAGCCTAGACAAAAACGATTAAATCTAATTAGAAGCTAACATTGGTCTTAATTCTAGCTTACTGGCTCCAAGCGAGCACTCTAAACTTAACATTATGCTTAAAACTATTGCCTTTCGGCCTTAAATCTATCTGTATTTAATTTTGTTTGTTTTTTTATTTTTCCAGAAACTTTTTAAAAACTGGAATTCTTTATTATTTGTTTTATTTAAAACTACTTAAAACTACTTAAAACTAGTTAAAACTACCTAATCTACTTAACCTACATTACCTATAATCAGGGTGGTGAGCAATCTTAAGGATTGGTCATCATCCCGATCGCGTCGATGGGTGCCTGGCAGTCGCCAATTGGGTTCGTTTGCGCCACCGGGACTCGAGCGAGGCCATAGGCGTCGGTCAAGTCTCGGAGGCACTCATCATATTGACGATCCCGGCCCCTCCCAAAGATCCCTAATCTAACCTAACTAACTTAAAACTAGCTTAAAAATAAGGAGGATGCTACATAAGTAGCGAACCGGCCCGGGAGAGCGTATCTACCCTCACTCCTTCCTCAAGCCACAAAATTCGGTGAATTGCATTTCCGTATCTAAAATGTCCCGATCCGCAATTGCGGTACTAAATCGGAGGAGCTTCTGAGCATTGGCGGCGTACCCGTCGTGGATGAGCCGCCGTATAATGTTTGTCAAAATATAGATACTGGTCAAGCCAGATGCCAAGATACCTGACCACGTTTCTCACCGCCAATGGGCGCCCATGCTGTCCAATAATGGGTCTCCAGTTGTTGTAAGCCGTTTTTAATTTCGAAGACCCTGCTCGAAGTCACGTTGCCAGATTTGACAACGAACTTCTTTCCCATTAGCATGTCATAAATCATATATAGCAATGGCTTTTGGATGCCCAATCTGGTCAGCTTATAGAAGAGCCCCTCCAACCATACGGCATCGAAGGCTTTCTCAAAGTCAACCAGGCAGGCACCCGTGCATTGGTTCTTGCTTTTGTTCCACTGTATGTCGGAGCCCAGTTTCGACGCGGCATGAATAGTGTCATGCCCCGCTCTAAAGCCAAACTGATTTTCCGGAATTATCTTGTTTTCTTCAACCCATCTTAAAAGAGATCTATTGACAACTTTTTCGAATACCTTGCTAACATTCGGGAGCAAACTAATTGAACGAAGATTAGAAAAAACACAAATAGAGATAAAAAATAAAGTTGATTAGGTATGTGGGTATGTCATATATAGAACAAGCATGACATGAAAAATCGTTAAAAAAGTTTCCTATTGAACAAAACAGTTCTCTGCAACTTGAAAACTAAAATAAATAGATCGAAATGGTTTGCGCCGAACGAAAGAGCATTCCAAAGTTACGAAGACTGCATACCTAATTCAATTTCGTAAAAAATGTCCTTTAGAATAAAATAATGTACATTTTTAAAGCTCGTTGCAACTTAATTGAATTAAATGCAACTACTTTTAAAGCATATGAAAAAACTGCTCCTTATGCAATTTAAAAGAAATCAAAAATATACATGCATTTCATAGGAGGATGTCCTATTCTTAAAGAATTCAGACACAAAAAAAAGAAACTCATTAGAAGATGAGGCAGTTCTTAAATTGTTAAACAGTGTACTCAGTAATTGCGACAATGCAACAAATTACATTATCAATGCTTTTGCATATAGGAAATTGTAAATTGAAGAATTTAAAAACTAGTCATTGAAAACTACAATTAAATTCACGTCCACCCAACAAACATCGAGGAAAACAGTGTATCCCCGCCGAAGCGGATTCAACAATTTGATGGGCAGTTTCAAAGTTCAAGGTCGTCTGATGTTGCCGATAAATTGTCCTTCCTATAAAAGCTATACACAAGTACACTGGCTATAGCTATAATGCCAGCATGCATTTAATGCTAGTCATTCATAGTAATGAGCTGATGAGACAGCTGTTGTCGTTATTCTTTAGTAGGTACTTTGTGTACCATGCATCCTATAGCGTTGTTGACATCTGAGTTTGAGCACAGAGCCAATACTTTTAGGTCAACTTCGCTTTTATGTAAGTGACATAAAGTTATACAGTTTCAGTGTCCCCTGCACAATGGCAATACAATTTACACTCTTAATGAACTGCCAGGAATTTAATTTACAACTATCTACAATTTCGTCCGTCTCGTGAAGATATCCTGCCGACTATATTTTGCCCGTTGACATACCACCATTAAGTGCTCGTGTCAGCACTTATTTAATTCATGGTACGTGCATCCTCTGGGGGTATCCTGTTGGCAGAATGCGCTGCATTCTCTGGATGGTTTTATTAACTCATAAAATAATGTTAACGACTAGTCGAGTATGAGCCTCCGCTTCCTGCACATCGTATAATTGTGGGCCGTTTTTTCTGATGGCTACACCGAGCACACACATTGCTAGCCAGAAGTAGGCGGTCCTTTGTATCGAAGGCTGAATATGTTTCAAATGTTAGAACAAACGTGATTCCGAGTGGCCACAGGAAGGGTTAATGAATGAGGTCCAACATGACCGCTGGCAACGACCATCACCGCCGCCGGTAGCTATCGAACAGGTTGTTAGTGTTTTTGCTGCTTTTAGCTTCACGCTAACGACGGGTCTTATGTTCGTGCACATAGCACAATACAAATAACACATACACCAAAGTATCCTTGGTTGGTTTTGTTCGCTGTCCTCATCAGTGAAGAGCATACAACGTTAAGGTAGGAACATGGGTGAACCCCTGAGCTGTGTTCTGCAGAGTTGATTTACCAGACAATAGAGAGCAAGGAGGCCATAATCTTGAACAAGCCTCGTTCAGAATAAAAGAGTAGATTTTTTGATTGTTGGGGATAGCAGTAAACATAAATAGATACATAGTCGTATTTGAATAGATATCTAATGAGACGTTGGTCTGTGATCTATGTTGCATGGACCCGAAGCTAATTGTATTTATAACATCTCAACGCATTGATAAACTGTTTATTGGCCACGAGATTTACTACATAGAAGGCTAATTTTGGAGGAAGCTGGGTGAACTTCAAAGAGTGTTGTTTGTTTTGAGTTATGTCAAAGCGAGCTTCTATCTTGTGTTATCTTGTGCACAAATCGGGTAAAATGAGAAAGATTTCAAGCAGTTTGGAATAGAAAGTTGTGCTCATTGGCAAGGGCGTTCTGCCAAAAAAATATCTAAAATAATAGGCGTTAGCCATTTAACTGTGCTTTTGGTAAAAAAAGAGGAGAAATGCGGAAGCGGCAAGAAACACTGGAGGTCGGACAATGCTTCTAACTGAGTGATGCTCGCTAAATTGAACGTTTGATGATTTCAAAAACGAAAAGGACCCCAAGACGGCTGCAAAACTAATACGAAAGGATGGAAGCGAGTGGACAGTCAGAAGATCTCTTAGTCGAATTGGTTTGGCAGCAGTTATAAAAAAAACCTGCCTTTTCAGAGATATACATAAAGGCCCGTTTAAAATTCTGCAAGCTGCACAAATTCTGGACCATAGAAGACTGGATATGCGTAATTTGGTTAGACTTAACGAAAATCAACCGCTTCCAATATTTTGTGCAGTTTCAAAAGACGAAATGGCCGCGCCAATTTACTGATTTGAATCCCATCGAAAGTTTATGGGAATTTGTTAAAAAAGCTATGGGAGAGGGTACAGAAGGAGTGAGCGGGCCCCCTTACACTGTATTAAATAAATTTGGTAGAAATATTTATATAGATTTCGAGAGATAGTCGAATCAGACCAACAATGTCGGGTGGTATAATGCCCAAAACACATGTGCAGAATTTCTGGACGCAGTGAAGCCCGCAGACGCAGTACAGCAAGCAATACACACGAGCATAACTTTTGTTTGACGTTATTGCAGTATAGTCATACAATAGCGAAACGTCTTTGCGTGAAGTTTCTTCCTTTTTTTATACTTGATTCCAATGTTTTTTTTTTGAGTATTTTTTGCGATTTTTATAACACATGTAATTTTCCTTCACGAATTCTATTAATTTTTCCTCCATTTCGTCAGTGAGCCGGTGTTATTTGTACGCAAACCATTTTAATTCGAAATAAACGTCAATCACAATGATGCCAAACCCGTAAAAATGTTTTGTTTTTTTTCTGTGTTGTGGTGGCATTGTTTTTTTGCAGTGGATTTAGAAATAGAAACAACTTGCTGTACTGCAACGCATGCTGAATTTACATGTGTTCTCTCCCATTTAAACGTGTGTGTTCTATTTCTATTTCCACTGCAGGCAAAATTAATCGGTCCCAACTTCAGCTGCGAGTTCAAAAATGCCGTCGGATAGTTGGTTGCTTCATCCTCGTCGGTCACGCGGTCAACAGATTTTTACGAATGCAATTCTCCAGCGATTTGACTTTGAATAATCAAATTCAAGCTACCGACGTCCTTATTCTTCGCTGCTAGTAGGTATTGCCCGTTCACTAATCCAATCAGGATTTTTATAATTTTGTGCAATGCCGGGAAACACTTTGGTGATGATTTCCTCCTTCGATGATATGAACTCGCAAAAATTTGCAGGGAACGATAAATCAGGAATTTGACCATTGCCAAGTGCCAGCAGTTATCTCGAGAATTAAGCATTGGTCATTGGTCGTTCTGCAATGCGACTCTTATGTACGTGGTCAATTTTAACTTCTTGATTTGCCTCCACAAAAATGACGATTTCAGGCATGCATTGAGTTCATCTGGAGCAGTAGATTTCGGGATGAAGGGAAACGTTTGATGAAAACCTCCGAATAGCCTCGAATCAACTCGTAAATCCTTCATTGTTCTGTTTCCAAAGCTCGTTTATGCGACATCGTGCATTTTTCCCAAATGGTAATTTTGCATTCGCGCATCAATATCGCTGTCGCTGAATTCTTGGTCATTGTGCACATTGGCTTGTCAACCGTGAGAAGATTCAGAGCGGAATGTGCAGTTGCCAGAGGATGCAACAGCCAACGCAATTTGCGATCTTGACCGAATTGTTTCCAGAATCAACGAAATGCCGAATGTCTTGCCTGTTATACCGGGAGTATTGGGTGAATAAAATGAAATGGGAAAGGCCCACACACCTCATATTACATACCTGCACTCGCTGTACTGTGATTGCGCATGACCAATCGAATCGGGTTGAACTTCAACAAAGAGGTGGTACGTGGTACTCACTCAGGGAAGAACAAAAGAGATACAAATAAATGTTCTCTCAAAATCAACTATCCTGTGACAGTGAGAGCTTTAATAACCCGACATAAATGACGATGATGGATGAAAATAGATACACACACACAATATTTAGTTGATGGCTTACGTGTGGGCACCATTTTGTGAATATTAAATTCAATTGGTAGGCTTAGGAATCTATTTTTTATAAAATAGAAATGAATGACAGCCCTGCAAATACTTTTTTATAATTTTTTTTTATTTTGAATAATACAGTAGAAATTTTATATGGTGGTTAAGTATTCTAATTTTCCGCGCAATTTTCTTAATTTTTTCTTTCATAAGAACCTTCTGCTGACAATATTAAAGACAACAAAAAAAAAATCAGCCAAATCGGTCAAGCCGTTTTCATGTTATGTCGTGACAACGGAAAACGGGTTTCATTTTTATATATATAGATAAGCTACATTCATAGATAGAGATTGGGGAAAACTATCCAGTTAAAGAGCCAAACCAAATTTTGTTCGTTTTCGTTTTACTTACGGTCTGGGGTCTAGGTCAAATAGAGTTCAGTATTCCTTGATAAAGACTCAAGAACAAATATGCACAATTAAAATTCCCGTTAGATAATATGGTACTCAAATGAATTTACACTTATCCCTATTGCACAGTAAAATGATACTTTGTCGCTGGTAAATACGTTAATTTGAGAGATAAGTTAAGTGCATTTTAAACAAAATACAAGACTTATAATACTGCATTCGATTTTTAAATTCGGTCGAGTAAACAGACGTACACGCCGCCGTCACCAGAACTAACGATGTGGCGCGTGCGCACCGTTACTGTTCACAGGCGAACTTTAATTATAATATTGGTGTATATTAAGAAAAGTGAGAAAAAACTATTTATTGTACTTACAAAGAAAATGGTTATAAAATTCGTCCAGGTGCCAGCTATGCAAAAAGTCGTAGACTTCTGTTGTTCTCCTGCTTAAGTCACACTCTACACTTGACGATCCGTCTGCTGATTCCATTTGTAATTCGTATGTTTCTCGATCATTTCACTATCACTATTCACTACTCCAAAGAAACAGAACAATTAACAAAAACTTGAACACGATGCGAAATCTCGAACTTTTCCAACCAAATGCAAAATACCGACTGGCTGATCTAACAGCTAACACACAATGTGCACAATGTAGCCAAAAGCGCTTATCTCGGTCCTCGTATAAAGAAGAAAGGAGTAAGGACATTATTTCGATTTTTTATCAGTGGTGCCACTTTGCAAAACTCCATGTTCTAAAACGTATTTATTTACTTAGGCAAACAAATTCGTTCTTACAACAAACACAAGTAAGGACTGTATATTTTTGTGAGAGCCATTGCCTTTGAGATAACTGTCTACACGTAGACCTGACTGCTCGACCGATTTCGCTGAAAATTTCACAATTTGCTTACAGTGTTTAGAGATTAATTTATATAAAATCCGTAACGAGGCGCTGGTTTTTGTTAATTAGTTAGGTTTTGTTCTTTAATAAGCTGGTGACAAGTAAAATCTTTTGTTTTGTTTTTGTGTGTAAGCGACAATTAAACGTACCTATAGAATCTTCATCCCTATATATTTATGTGCAATGAAATATAATTCCTTCGGCGCAAATACTTAAAAGCAGAGGAAATCCAACATTTTACTGCTTACTACATTTTGTTTATTTGCCTGCAATATTGGCAGAAGCCCATGGTGTTCCATGGTATTATTATAAATTTTAAGTCGATATTTGTTCCAGAGTGCTCATCTAAAAGGTGAAATATATACATATAATCTATACATATAATAAAACTGCAGCCGTTTTCTATGTTCGCAGTTGGCGTGAAAACTACTGCACTGATTTCGATGAAACTTTTTTTCAAATGTTAGTTAAGATTCTGAGACGGTAATAGGCTATTTCTTTTATTACTATGCTTATTTTTTGGCAGCGTTTTTAGCCAAAATGTGTTTTTTTCTGACTTTACTGCCTTAAGCTCCCCATTACTCAATCAATTCTTAATCAATGTAAACCAAACAAAAAAATAAAGAAAGCCAATACTTCCATAATTATTTTCAGCCATCTATCAGCTTTCTGCGTTATCTAGAAGCTGAGCTACAACCCAAAATCGTTGTTCCTGAACGTTGTTCTGCTTGGGGGTGGTGGGTGGCGCACATCGCACAAGCACATACATTGCAAAAACAACAGCGTCATCAAGTTTTCTTCGAAGTGAAACGAAAGAGAAGTAGGCGAGGTCGATCTTCCTGACCCGACCCGATAGGTGGCGCTGTTGTCGATCTTCTTAACCACTCAACCGATTCGAATGAAATTTTGTAGGTGGGTATGGTTGGTTGTAACTTGATGGATAGGATAGTTTTGGACCCGATAGGTGGCGCTGTTTTCGATCTTCTTAACCACTCAACCGATTTCAATTATCTTTTTTTTGGTTTGTATGGTTATATGGAAAGATATATTTTTTTAATTTTTTCAACTAAACTGTCATTAAAGTGAATACCTATATGGGCACGTTGGAGTGAACTGAAGAAGCTAGGTTTTATACAGACACTATACACAAAAACTCTCGAAATAATAATAGAAAACTTTGGATTGGATAAATTAATGAATACAATTATCAACTGCGCTGTATTAAGATTATAATATTGGGTATAACGATTTGGTTTTTTAATTAAATTTCTTAATGAAATTCAACATACAATACAGTTCAATTTAACATCCACATTTAGCGAGAGAAGTTTCACATCTGGCGTGTGGTCACAAGCACACTCTATTTTTAGCTTTCTCGCATTACGTAGTAAAAGAAAGGTATTGTAATCGTACAAAAAATCGAACTCGAGATTTTAATCAAATCTGCCATTACGATGATAGAGGAACTCGAAAAAGTGGGTCTCGCAATTCTGTCCGTCTGTCCGTCTGTCTGTCCTTCCCGAGCTCTACAGCGCATACGGCTGGACGGATTTCTTTCAAACTTCGGATTTGGAGTTGTTGGGCTTACAGTTCGGGGCCACTTTTTTTTTTGCACGTTTAGTGTTGCCGTTCTAACGGTATTCAGCAATTTTGAGTTTTTCGAAAACGGCTCCAACGATTTCAACCAAAATTGATATTTGGGCTTAAGTAGGTGTAACTAAGATGGCTGCATACTCAGTTTTTCGCAGAAAAATCGAATAACGGTAATTTTGAAAATTGGTCATATCTCAAAAACAGTTAAAAATATTTCGACAAAAATTCATATTTAAGGTAATACTGTCATTCCCAACATGATGGCGAACTCAGTTTTTTCCTAAATTATCGTTCATCGGTCTTTTTTCGAAAAATGTCGTTTTTTAAGACTTTATTTAATTATGGCTTACTTGAAAACGGCTTTAACGATTTTAACCAAAATATATACTTGCTCTACGCTACATGGGGTACACATGGCTGCATACCCAGTTTTTGGCTAAAAGGTCGAAAAACGGTACTTTTGAAAAGTGGCCTTATCTCGAAAACGGTCAATACGATTGCAACAAAAATTAATTTCTTATGTAATATGGTCATTCCTAACATGATAGCAAACTCATTTTTTCTCTAAATTGTCTGTAATGGATTTTTGAAAAAAGGCATATTTTGAGAATTTGGTTTTCTTTTGTTTTACCAACACGAAAACGGCTAAAGCGATTTTGACCAAAATGCATAGTTGGAGTAAAATTCACGTTTTCAACAATATAACGTCCTTCATTTTCGATTCGAATCACCGGAAACGCTGATTTTAAAAACTGTTTATATGTCGAAAACGCCATTTTAGATTTGGATAAAACTTTAAAAACCACATAATACTAACATCCTGAAAAATACCCTTTACTCAGTTCTTAGCTAAATAAACCACGATTATTTTTCGAACTCAAAATTTCCATATTTGTTACTATTTTGTACGCATTATTCTCCAAAATCAGCTTTAAAGATTTTGACTAAAATGCTTGTTTACGATACCATAAGTATTGTTAATGAAACCCCGTACTTATTTTTTCTTAGAAAAATGCAAATAATGCCGTCTCATAAACATTACCGCACACCAATTAAAATGTAATCACAACTAGTACTAAAAACTCATTTTTAGCAAATATTTCCCACTTCTTCTTTTTTTAACCATATTAATCATGAACCTTAAAATATCAAACACGTGCAAACTCAAAAATAAATCTCTGAATTCTTACATCACAAACCCTACTTCGAGTCATAGCTACCTACCAGCATCACCAATTTGAAAAAATCTTGTTTTATAGCCTATGAACAATAATAAAAGAAAAATAAACCAACCAAACTGATGATATGAACGAGAAAGTTTCGTGCGATCCAGTCGTGCACTTTATTTTTTTTGTATATGTGTAATAAACGACAGCAATGTGCATGCAGATCTTCAAATTTTTTAGTTTTTGCAAAAGGTATTACTAGACCACTATTGGCACTATTGCTTTAGTTAGAATAAGAATTTATTGAAATTCAGTTGAACTAATTTTGTATCCGTTTTAATAAGTAATGCAGAAAAGGACAAAGGGTTCCTTAAGTGTACTTGAAGTGATTGACTAAATCGGCATTAATCGGCGAGCGAATCCGAGGGCAACAGCTAGCAGTTAAATAAAAAAATGGATTAAATACCTACTAGCAATAGCAATACGCATTGAAGTAACATATAAAATAAAGTGCCCACAATGACCCACACGCAGCCGTCCAGCCGACGCCATAAAGCTGTAGAAGTGGCAGTTGCGCACCGTTAGTATTCACGAAACGAACCCACAAAAATAGAATTGGTGTACGGGAGGCAAGTATTTTCAGGGACCGACCGTCTGTTTTGGTCTGTATTATTTTAAAAGGATATCGACAGGATATTAGTCGGTTGCTGTGAAATGATGTTTGATAAATTGATCTATTGAAGTAGTGAATTGCGTCAAATAAAGTCGCAATTCAGCATAAACAGAAGAAGCATGAATTAATACTTCTAATCGCCGTTTTTAATATCAAATTACGAATTTTTGTATCAATTTAAGCAAAAATCGTTGCAATTTGCGAAAAATATGTTATTTGTAAATTGCAACTGAACATGTTGCAATTGGTGATTTTGAATTCTTTCCGTGTACCTACATACATTTTGGTGCACAGTGTCAGTCCCGGATTTTCTCATTGGAATTTATGATTCTGCCCCTTAGAAGCCCTCAAAAAAATCAAGCGCTGTTAAGAATTAAAAAGTTACGATTCTTTTTACAAGTCGCAGAGGTGAATGTGTTTAACCTTGCAACTTTCCTAGTTCAGTGCGTTCGAACATAGCAGGCAATTTTAGCGTTTTAGCACTCTGAGCCAAAATGCCCTCGAATGTTCAGAGCTCAGTCCCCACCTAGTTAGCTTCAAATGTAGATCCGAACCTTTCACTTAAAAGTGGGTCGACTATTCAATTCTGCTACGCCTTTACAAAATTGACTCACATTAGATGTGGCACTTGATTTCATATAAGGTATACTCGTACAGAAGCGCACTCGAGTCCTTCCAATTGGGGAAATGGTGTTTTTATCATTCCACCTACAAGTGTCGTAGAAAGCAACATTACATTCACATTCACAATCTGTGTCAAGTGCGAAATTTTTGAAATTAATTTACATGTCATTAGTTGCATGTCGAAAGTGCACAACCAAAATATCACACACAAAATGGGAACTTAACCCCTCCTTGACGTACACATCTTGCACTCCTGCGTCCTGCCCTGGAATGACAACACTTGAAAGTATTTCAATCGCAGGTCATTAGATATAATTTCCCTCGGAGTGACTAAAGCGTTAAATTTCCCTCTTTCACTGTAAAATTTTAATTGCAGTTCATCGTAGTGCACGAGCACGACCAAGTGGTTGCTTATGCTCGTATACACATGTACTACCACCACCATCTTGATACTTACTTCAGTTACATTCAAACATTGCTAGGCTTTAGTAACTTTACCACAGCTTGCCTGTCTTTGCCGAGATGCGAGATCCAATGAAACGCTCATTATGAATTCTTGCTTCTTCCGTTCGGTGTGGCAGAGTCGAAGAGGGGGGCGGGGAAAAGAGGTCGAAACCGACTTAGCACACAGTGATATGTAAATTAATATTTTCATAGAGTCATTCTTATTACAGGGTGGCGATGCCTCCCCTAACCCAACTTCTTCTTGCTGCGAATTAAAGTTTTTCCTTCAGACAAAATCACACTCACCATACAGTGAGGATGCTCTCTCCTTCTTATCTGAAGGGTCCGCAGAGCACGCCAACCCTGGAGTTGGACCAGTCCAAAGCCCACACCGCATCTGATATTAAGAGGCTATTATGGCGTGTGAAGAAGTTTATTTAAGGTTGCATTTACAGACATTTTGTGTAATTCTACCAAAAATCTAACCAGTCCCCAAGAAACGATCCGTCGGCACTGATAGCCAGTTCACCACATACCCGCCTGCTCCCCCGGACTCAGGAGGGAGAATAAGTGGTTGTGCGGTTTGGAATACACTGTCTAAGATGAATGCAAATTTATGGCAAGAGACGACTGCCGGGTTGCGGGGCCGGATCCTGGAGTCCTTGTGTTTGATGAAGACGGGAAAATAAATGTTGTTTGAAAGTTCATAATTGCATCTATTTGCATACATTATTGAGTGGAAGAAGAAACACATTTCACCCGAGACCCGACACCCGATACCCGACCAGCCAACACACTACGTCGCTCTTCTACTCTCGTTCTCTCAATCACTCCCATACGAGTGGATTGGATATAGTGTAACGAAGGATGTGCGAAATCGTCCGGTCCTTCTACAGTTTATGTTAACATAAATAGTTGTAACAAGTAGTTAAGAAGTGCCATTCATGTGTGCCCGATACACACTGCGGGGAGACGTCTGCCTGGCCTTGGGTCTTGTCTTTTGTTGCGACCGACGACAACTTGAATTGAAATGTGGATGAAGGCGGTTTTTGAAAATTACTCAATTCCCAGCTGTGGGGGCTTGGGTGGTTGCGATATTTACAATACATTCTCCGAAAGGGATGCGAATTGAGCTGTTAAGGGCTATCGGGACTATCCACTATCCAAGAGGTGACCTACATGCAGACAGAGACAAATAAGTTTGATAATGTGGTATGTGCGAGGGAACGGAGAGTGCTGGACAATGTTTTTTGTTTATTGGGATAGCAAATCATTGTTGCGTTACATGAAAGTTTGTGAGTTTTCTTAAGACAAGGGGTCTCACTTGGCACAGTATCAACACGGCCGGCGTCATTTAGGGTTCGCCAATACATATACCTTTGGGTAAATTGCTTCTAAATTGATTTGTGGTAGAACTTTTATTTGATTTGTTTTTGGATATTTACGTAGATCGATATAGGACTTGATTCGGGCTGAGTTCTGCTGCCATAGTGAATTATTAGCATGCATGCAAAAATATCTATAAAACGAACCCTCTGCGAGCTGAATAGATTTTTAAGTCAAAATAAATAAATCCATCATTCGTTTCAGTCCCCTATTGCGGCGATTAGACTTGCAGAACATGATTTAATAGCCACATCAACCTGCTTAGTCGTTTTTGACGGATAGGTCACGTACACCAATATTTCAGAGGATCCAAGACGGGAACTCACCATAAAATTGGGCAGGTCTCTTCGGTGGATATAAATTCTTCAAGGTCTTTCAAGTAGCAGAATAAAGGAATGACTACCAAGTTTTCGGCGTAGTTTTGATAGGATATAAAAATAAAAATGTGCACGACTGGATCGCACGAAAATCTCTCTTTCATGTCATTGCAATGTTTGGTTCGAAAAATAATCTTGCTCAACTGTTTAGCTAAAAACTGAGTATAGTGTATTGTTCAAGATGTCAGCATTATTTGGTTTTTAAAGTTTTATCCAAATCGAAAATGGCGTATTCGAGTTATGAACAGTTTTCAAAATCAGCGTTTCCGGTGATTCAAATGAAAAATTACGTACGCAATAATGTTGAATGCTCCAATTTTACTCCAATTATGAATTTGGTTAAAATCGTTGCAGTCGTTTTCTTGTAGGTAAACCAAATTCTCAAAACATGCCTTTTTAAAAAAAATCCATTATAGGCAATTTAGAGAAAAACTGAGTTTGCTATCACGTTGGGACCATATTACCTTAAAAATTAATTTTTGTTACTATCGTATTGACCGATTTCGAGATAAGACCAAATTTTCAAAAGTACCTTATCTAAGGGTTAGAAAATACCGTATGATGCATGTTGCATCTGCACCTTCAGTGAAGGCCTGTGCACATGAATCTCGACAGTCTCTTCAAGCTCTTCAGCAATAAGAAAGATAGGCTCGAAAACTCGTAGCGAGGAAGTAGTCATATTTCCCAATCAGCTCGATTTTTGAATTTCGTTAACCATGACTGACACTCTGCCATAGCCCCTCCACTCACAAATGAGTTTAATGTCGTGTGTTTTAACAGGAGATGCGACTCTGTTTCCGCCACGGTTGCATAATAATTCCCTATTAATATATCACGGTATACCTACCTCTTAACAATATCAATTGACGTCACTCATCACATTATCTGTATAACTACGTAGGTTTATTTACGAAGGTACAATCTGATATGCTTACGCACTGAAAACCCTCCAAGAAGAACAACTTTCCGCGGCTAAAGACCACCCCTCGCCGTTACGTAAACAAAACGCATGCAGATGCGAGCACAAAACCGAAATAAATTTCCAATCTCATTTGCTGCCATCGCCCCAATCATAACTTTACATAATCCCCCACATGGCATTTAATTTTCCACTGTCGCTCAGCACATCGAGAACATAATTAACATTTTAATTTGGACACATTCGCTGAAATATTATCAGCAATCAATTACGCTCCCGTTGACGTTTCTTCCGCATACCCAAAACCGAGAACAAACAATTTACCTAATTAATAAGGGCTTCCCGGGCACATACCGAGGGCTCGGTATCGGCTCCTCTATGGCAGAGTACCTACCGTATAGGTATATAATTCACAGGACCTCAAGCGACTTCGCTAATTGTGAACTTTTCCTAGCCCACCCACTGGAAAGCGCGCCCAGCCCCAAAACAAAACAAAATTACGAATATCCTCTTTTTTCCGCACCATCTGATATACCAACGGTTGTTTGTCATATCTGGGGAGAAGCAAAAAAGCACGTATAGGTGAAACTGTTGTTTGCATACGACCAGCCAAGCTGATTGTGGATATTCATATGCGTGTCCACAGCGGAGGCTCGAGGCTGGCAGGCGTCAGAATTAAATGTCCACCAAGCCACATTGTGTTACCATGGCATGAACTGTGGCACTGTGGGTAGGGGAGAAACCAAAACCACTCGGTCAACACACTATAGCATGCCTATACATGGGCAAGTGCATAAAATTGCATAATTTACAGAGTTTTAAAATGAACAAGCCCGATAGCTGTGGCAGTGGTGGACCGTGAAGTTACTGCAATCAGATTTAAAACCGCTGAATTTAACCGCATTAAGTACGTGTCAAAATACCACCACTGTGGGCCACCCGCAGCAGTATAAAAATGAAATGCATTTTGACATTGCATTGTGAGAAGAGGTCGAACAAAATATGGGCAACAACTACTGTAAGCGGTCAATACCTCTACATACATCAGAGAAACACCCGCATATTGATTTGCATCGGGTGAGGGGTCATTTTTGACAGCCATTTTGAACTACGCCTTCATCGCACTTTTAGTTGGATGGGCTGCTTGAAATATTTCAGAAGTTGTAGGCAATACGACTTAGGAACACTATTAATTGGCAGAAAGTGTACGACTGCATCGCACGAAACTTGTTCAGTCACTGTCAAAGTGTCAATTCCTTTGGATTAGTTGGCTGCATTTGAAAATAAAGTGCACGACTGGATCGCACGAAACTTTCTCGTTCATATCATCAGTTTGGTTGGTTTATTTTTCTTTTGTTATTGTTTTTAGGCTATAAAACAAGATTTTTCAAATTGGTGATGCTGGTAGGTGGCCATGACTCGAATTCAGAGATTTGTTTTTGAATTTACACGTGTTTGGGGGTAAATGAAGTGCGGGTTTCTGATAGTGTAGACTCCAATTGGTTGGAATTATTTTAAGGTTCATGATTAATATGGTTGAAAAAAGAAGAAGTGGGAAATATTTGCTTAAAAGGAGTTTCTAGTAGTTGTGATTACATTTTAACTGGTAGTGCGGTACTGTTTATAAGACGGCATTATTTGCATTTTTCTAAAAAAAACTAAGTACGGGGTTTTATTAACAATACTTATGTTATCGTAAATAAGCATTTTAGTCAAAATCTTTAAAGCTGATTTTGGAAAATAATGCGTACAAAATAGTAACAAATATTGAAATGTTGAGTTCGAAAAATAATCTTGCTCAACTATTTAGCTAATAACTGAGTATAGGGTATTGTTCAGGATGTTAGTATTACTTGGTTTTTAAAGTTTTATCCAAATCGAAAATCGCGTTTTTGAGGTTTGAGTAGTTTTCAAAATCATCGTTTCCGGTGATTCGAATCGAAAATGAAGGACGCAATAATGTTGAAAACGTCAATTTTACTGCAAAAATGCATTTTGGTCAAAATCGTTTTACCCGTTTTCATGTAGGTATATAACTTAATATAACTAAACACAGACGTAAAATGTATATAATACTAGCACAATTCTGCTACATTCATAGTTGATCGCTGACAAATGTCAAATGTATTGTTTTTCTGTGAATCTTTTGAAAAGAAATAGGTACTTTTATAAATTTTTAAATATCAAATAGAGTATTTGCGGTATTTTTTATCTTCCTAGCCAGAAGATGGACATTGTGAGTCCATTGAACGAAATCGTGCGCTCGTATAATCAATGAAATTATAATTTTCTTGAAACATAGGGCGAGTTCATAATTGCAACATTGTTGCACATGCCATGCAAAAAATATTGATTCAATGCAATTATGAACAGAACCACTGCTGCAAGTTTGCAGTAGTTTTGCGTTTCCAAAAAAGAGTTCATATAAATGCAGTAGGTAGTAAAAAAAAAGACAGACATTTTTAATTTATCTTTCTTCTTTCAGCGACAGATGTTTGTTATTTATAAAAACTTTAATAATGTCAATTAGAAGAATCATTTTAGGACTAATTATTAATCACTTAAATGGATCTAATTTTGAAAGTGTTCATGCAAAAATTTCTGAAAGATATAGAAGCAAAATTCAAAGAAAAAGGAAGATTCTTTTGATAAAAATGAACAGGATTTCAAGAAGCATTCCAAAAACTGAGAGTTTTCTTAAAACCATTGGACAATTTCCAGATGATGTTTTAGGAAATCATTTCCGTAAAATATTTTCCCAAAGAAGAGATTTTTTTTTCGGCCTGCTTTAAATTCGGACTCGATGCCTAAACGGATCGAAATCAGCAGTTTGGTGTCAGCATCCGACCACAATTTGTGCTCACTTTCATTCCTATAAAACACAAATATAAATTTTACAAGAAAGTGGTGGATATTGATATTAAGTTTGTGTAGTTTAACTTATTTACTAATATTCCAATTCCAAAACAATTGAACAAATAAAATATAACTAATATGCGTCCACTAGACAGCACAAACCCTACCGTATGAAAATATGGTCGATCACTGATGACAGAATACCAAAATTCGATACTCTATATTCGATCTCGTGTGTGTTCATACCAAATCAACATTTATCAGTCACGTATGATTCGATAACTGATGTGGTAATACGAAACCAGGCTTTTAAAAAGGATTTAAAATGACTGTAAAAGGTTCCGAAGGTAGCACTGGTCTTAAGTCGGTCTGTTGCCTGTATGTACCTATATGCAGATGTTCGTAATAAATTTAGATGTATCGGAGTCATTTTCATTGACTAAATATCGCCAAACTGCATATACACAACTGTTTTACCCCTATGGATCGTCGGATAAAATAGCGATAGGTACCCTTGACAACGTCACTTGACGTTAAGTTTTTCCAAAGAAACAGGATCCCCTCAGCCAAAATCTATACTCCTTGTCAGCCTGCTGCTATATAAAATCCGTTAGTGAAAAAAGGAAAAGGCCCGGGTCTTAGCTGTATTCTGGTCTCTAGTTTCCCTTTTCGTTCATCTGTCGTGTCATTCTCATATCTGTTGTACAGTGCCGTTCGTCTATCTAGCGTTCTATTCCACACATATTTTATCTCTGACAGCTTTGCACAAGCACCTTGCGAAATGTATACAATACCTACTTCTTTTTACGATTTCCAAATTTTATAGGTATCACTGGCTGTGAGGGCGTGTATGTAAAAAAAAAACCTCACAACAATGCACAAGTTCAGTCGAAAATGATTTTGCCTCACATACCTTTGACAAATGAATGCTCGCAATCGCATTTCAGTTTTTGTCCTAAATGTTGGGTCATATCTGACCCAGCAAGGAATGCGAAAAAAATGTGGCAAAACATGTTCTGTCCACTAAACGAAAAAAAGGTCCCATTCTAGAAATTCCTCCCAGGTCCACCTCCATAATCTGTGTTCTCATGTGCAGTTGTGATTATGGAATTGACAAAACGCAAAAAAAGTTTCCATTTAAACGTTAACATTGATTAAAGAAATAAAATTCACGACTGGGTCGTACGAAACATTGACTTGGATGCACACCTAAACAATTTTCTTAGAAATCTCTTGAAGGCTTGATTCGGACCGAAGTGCTGCGCGATTCAAGCGTTAAACGGCGAGGTTTATTTTTGGACTGCTTATATAAAATTAGAAGAGATTTTCTGAAAGTTAGGTATAGAAAGTTAGTTTGTAAAAAACTCAGAAGCGATACTAAATAAAATAAAAAGTACCCAAAACAAAAGATTGCGCTTTTTTTTGCTTGAAGATTTTCATTTCAGCTCTCAGCAAAATGCATTTTTCGAAAGTTCTGGTTAAAATGTTAGCGCCGAAGCGTCAAAAGCACTGTTTATTATGCAGGACAAGCGTAGGGGTTTCTGATATCTTAGGGCAATTCTTGTTTTTGACTGGGATTGGTGATGCTAGTTTTAGATTTATCTTATTGGAAGTAGGGTTTGTGATATACTGATATCCTAAAATGGGTTTATGTGTAAGAATTCAGGCTTTCGCAGTTATAAACTGAATATGCCCACGGACATGTGTCGGGCTGCAAATGAAGTGTTTGTTTTTCACTGTTATGAGCTATCATTGAAATGCATCATTGAAAATTTTGATTTTCGATTTAAGACGAATAATCGAACAATATTGGCTTTGACTGGTATCAATTATGGAATTTGTTTACAAAAGAAATTACTTAATTCTGATTAAAACTTTTTCCTTAAATCCACTTTTATTATTTCACTGATCTTTGAAGATTTAAAGAAAAGTTTTTATCAGAATTAAATAATTTCTTTTGTAAAGAAACGTTTAGTTCATTTACAGAATTAAACTTAACGGAAGTTACCGTTGTAACCGTTTTCATGTAGGTAAAACACAGAAAACCAACTCCTCAAAATAAAATTTTTCTTTAAAGATCAATTTTACGATGATTTAAAGAAAAACTGAGCTTTTTGTAAAGTTAAAAATTACCAATTTAACTTTTCTTTTTAGATTTGAGTCTGACAGGCTGACACTGCGACCTGAAAGATCTATTGTATTTGCATCAATCGGGAAAGGTTAATCTTAGAGAATTGTGTCCTCAATGATAAAGTCCAATAAGTCCTTAGTAGCAGATTTCAATATATCTGTTGGTGTACGAGTCTCTCTGTTGGAGACATCTTTTCTTAACCTTATCTTAGTCACAGAAGATGTGTTCAAAAGATTCGACATCATCTAGACAGAATCTACATTCTGCATCCGGACATAGGCTCATTTTGTTGAGGTGGTACCTTAAGGCACAATGGCCTGTGAGGAAGCCCACTAGATTTCTTATATTATCCTTACTAAGCAAAAGGATTTCCCTGTAGGGATGAGGCTTGATTAATAGTTTGGACTGTCTTGTTGTTTTTCCCATTTAAGGAGAACGGATTTGGAACCAGTCATAGCTAATCGGCCCTAGCGAGGTATCCGTCGGAACGGAAAATTCTCCGCAACGCATACTCTGTTGGAGACTCAAATCCAAATCGAAAACAAATTCCTCAACTAATTTCTGTCGGAGGATATCGGAACCTAGCTGTCAAAAATTGAAGAAAAAAATGCATTTCATAGCACTTCAACGTAATTTGCCGATATTCTGAAATATTCCGAATAAATGTTCCGAAGAATACCTCGAAGCAAAAAACCTCCGAATCGTATAAAATCAGAGAATTTTCCGTTCCGACGGATACCTCGCTAGGGCCGAATGTGTCGACATGTTCGTTGCCTGATGACCGGGTACCCAGTCAAGTTCATCCTTTTTGTGTTTGGCTACGGTTTGCAGGGAATCGTGACAGCCCTTAACTGTTTTAGAGTTCTTTCAATTGGACGCTGAAGCTTGCAAAGCTGCCTGACATGACTGTAGAAGAAAAATTGTATGACGCCGCCTTTAATACCCTTTTTGGAGATTATATCAGAGAAAATTTCGATAGCATGAATTTCCGCTTGAAAACCCTTGGGACAAATTCCAATGAGTAACGAAATTTTGATATTGGGTCCAAAGATATCAGCTCCAACTCCGGAATTTTTTATCTTTAGATGCTTTTTGGTTCCAGAGTCGTACCATCATTGGCCCAACTAGCACGATCTAGTTATTCTACATCGAATAATTTACCAAAACTGTATTCCCTTACCATAGTGTCAGGAATGGAGCATAACATGTCCATGTTTGGGATTAGGTAGACTGTGTTGCGGCAGCCCATTAGGTTCACGCAATTAATTAGAAAACAAAACGAATTTTAAAAACACAAAAGTTAACGCGGTGACCGATTTGTTGACGAAATTAAATGCATGTGCAATTGTGCACAGTACTCTACAAATTGACATTTGCAACAAATCGAATTTATATGTTCGTCTCCCTCGCACATTACCGGTGGTATCGCTAAAGACGTGGGTCTACGTTCATGACCATGACAGGATCTACCTTGAATCGAGTCATGAACTGAACATAAGATGTGCAATATAGATTTAGGTTATTGATATTTAGTTGTAAGGTATTGTTAGTTATCACATTTAGTCATTAGTTTCGTCTTATTTATTTATTCGTATGTTAGTTTTATTGTATTAGTTGTTGTTATTGATTTCAAAATTGTTATAAGTTAGTGTCGATAAGGACGATTTCTTAAACGACTGATTGTGAACTGACCCGACTAACAAAATAAGAAGAGTGGAGACTTAAAAAGAGAGAAAAGATGAGAAGGAAATATAGCAAAAAGGAAAGATGGGGATAGAAGAGTGTAAACAAAAGAAATATTAGGAGGCAAAAGAGAGAAGAAGATTTAGATGAGACACTCAGGGGAAAATTCACATTTCAGTCATTGTTCTATCGATAACTGATCTGAAGAGGTCATTGCCCTGAGGAGATAGGTAGATAGAATACCAGCTGACTGCAACTACAGTGTGGAAGAAAATTCTGCATCAGGTTTTGGGGTGAGTTTAATGAAAAAAAAATATTTTGTGAATATAGTGTAATAGTGTTTTTATGTAGGATTTCTGTGAAATAATTCAAGAGAAGGAGATTTAGGAAATTACGGAGACCATAGGTGGGACACAGGCAAGGAGTTCGGAACGTATTTGCAAGGTAGATATTAGTAAAAAGGAAATACGATTTTGGTGTTTTGTTAAAAGTGTGCTTCCCATTTAAACAGTGTGTGTCCAACGACCGATTCTGGGATCGTATCCAATCTCCGCAGCTATTTGTTCCGGGGATCGTGACATAGAGCCCGTACAGAGCCCAACCGCAACAACGGGCATTTAGCGGTATCAAGGCAGCGGTAAAGACCGTGTGCTTAAAACCTTAAAAGGCCGCATACGGTGCAATCGGACAAAGAGTCCCCGGACAAAGAACTCTCGACTCATAGGGTCCCCAATAATTTACGGTGGGAACGTTTATTTTCCCCGCTGTGCGACAGTGCGGATATCAAAGAGCGGTTACAAAAGGGGGTGCTCCGCCACCTCAAACATCAAGCAGCTGATCCAGCGTCGTCCAAACCCCGCTGACGCTTTGTGCAACGACACATTCTGCGGAGGTGCGCCGAGGGACAGAATTATCGAGAATTTAATTAGTGAATTTTTTTTTTTTTTGAACGATTTCCTTCTGAAATCAGAGAATTTAATTAGTGAATTTTTTTTTGAACGATTTCCTTCTGAAATCAGTTTTGTTTAGTATAACATAATCTTAAGTTTTGAATTATTGATGAAATTTATGTGAAGGTGTCTGCCCTTAGTGTTGTGTTGTTTCGCGGTAACCATATTTGGGAATTTTCTACAGCGACCTTTCTTGTGCTGGTACCAGGACAACGGGGGATCGAAAGAAACCGTAAGTTTTAGATTTTAAGTCATTTTTTTTGTGTATTTTTGAATTTTTATGAATTAAGATATAGGTAGTAGGTTAATATTAAGTGCAGAACATCCTTATTATAGGTTAATTTTAGACTTTTTTCTCTTATTAAATGGATTTCTTTGATATTATAAATTCAGTGTTTTTAATTTGAAAGATGTCAAGCTAGATAATCACGCAACTGGTGTGTGTATGGCCGGATAGGCCGTCCTCAGGGGTACTGACGGGACATGACGACAACGAACGAGATCCTCTGATCGTTGTCGATTGTGACTGGGAGGAATTTAGGGGTTATCATTCGCAACATCGGCCTGAATGATAACTTTGGATGTGTTTATGACACAAAAGGGAGGGAAGGCCGTCCTTTGCCACTAAGATCCGGCATGTCTCTGAGTTTTGACGAACCTTTGTCTTCGTGAGACTACGGGAACAAGTAGCGTCTAGGGTAATGTTTAGTGTAGGTTAGTTTAAGTTAGATAAGGCTTAGAGTAGTTCGTAGTTTATGTATGATAGATTAGATTAGGTATAGTTTAGGCTAGTTAGATTAGTTTCGCGTTAAGGTTCCCGGTTTCTCTCGAGGGCATAGGCAAAAGTCTTTGAACTTTTCTTTTCTTTTCTTTTCCTCTTACTATCTTTTGCTTTCCTTCCGTCCGTCCGAGGTCAACGTAATGTAGAGTAGCTTTCTTTTCTATTTTTGTTTCTATTTTTATTTTGGCACGATACAAAAGTGTTTTGAGCAGGAGGTGTATGGTGAGGGGGTAAGAACTACCCCATCCGTCGAGCTGAGCCGAGCAACCGCGAGCGTGCCGCTACCCTCTCACCTGCATCACAGTTGCCTTAGTGGCCTTACCCAAGCTCATAACAATGGCGCCCAACGTGGGGCCCGACTAGGCCAATTGTGACTCCAAGGGGGTGATTTTCATCTCGAAAGTCATCGCCTTGGACTTACAATAGCCTTCGCGAATTTTAGTTTCTTTTAATTTTCTTTCAAATTTTTCTATCCTATCAACTTTTTTTCAGGGACTGTTTAAGCTTTTGGGTTCTTTATCAGAATGAAGGCAGCTGTCCTATCCTTAGGCGAAGAGTCTGGAGATCGTGAGGTAGCTGGATTTCTGAGAGAGAATCAGGAGCGAGTTCTCGGTTCTGGAGTAGACTTATGATGGCTGTCCAGTCTCCAGGTTATAAGCCAAGAGACCTCGTGAGGTAATCGTGGGTCTGTAATAGAGCCGAGAGCTAGGTCCAGGTTAAAAGGCCGATCACCGGCTGCCGTCCGTAAGATTAAGGCTTTTAAGTCGGTCTTACGTGAGGCGAAGGATTAAGCCTGAAAGCCTGGGCCGTGTTGGTGTTTATCCTGGGAGTCCCGGCCATCCTTGTGCTTTGGTTTACCAGAAAGCAAGTAGTGGTAGGGGAAGAAAGGGTATCCACCGACACTCGTCAAAATTTAGAGATACCAGTCACAAAGAGACTACGATTAGGGACAACATTTACGAACATTACTCAACAGACTAACCCCATTCAAGAGTGATTGGAAAACCTGTCCAAAAGTACACACACCAACGCGCATATTTGAATTCATATAAAACTATTATATCAAACACTGAAAATATTTTTAAAAATTTTGAATTAACTTTTCTTTATTTTGAAAAGAAGTCAAATTCTCCAAATTTAATTTTTGAATTATATTGAACTGAATAAAAAAAAAAAAAAAAACATTTTTAAACCACTAGTAAATTTAAACCAGTGGAAGCTGAATTAAACAAAATACCTAAGAAAAAAAAGCAAATAGATAGCAAAGTGAGGGTGAAGAAAAAGCTCGTAAAATGAGTGAAGGAAATAGGAAGTTAGGAGCTGTCCCAAAGGGTACCTTTTCCCAAACGGCAAACTACTCCGTCAGCAACATCCCAAATGATGGAAAGAATTCGGGGGATAACTATTCTGGCGACTTTTCAATGTCAGCAGTAGCACCTCCAAAAAGTAGTAACCGCTCTAGGAACTACAGCCAAGAAAGGGATAACAATAATAAACGAGATAGCATAACAACGGCAGGAAATGACTACACAGACTTAACTCTTTACTCGTACGACTTGATGGACTTTAGTCCAGACCCAGCCGACAATACTTCGTTCCGAAGAGGAACCATATCGGCCCGAAAAAGGGACAAGTCGATCCAAAAGGGAGTTCCTCAAATGGAAACAGTACAAGAGGAACAAATACCTCTTCAAGGACCCAACAAACAAATTGAACGGACTTCGACTCAGAAACGAAAGCCACTGACAAGACAGGACGCAATACAAAGGGACCAATTAGGCTTTCTTAGAAACGAAGAAGAGGAAGATGAAGTAGGAGAAAAAGAAGAACGAAATAACAAACAAGAACAAACATACGATAGGGACGACCTCAAGATCCGCGAGAATGAGCAAAATGAGAATCCAGTAGAACTAATGTCAGCTTTTGCTGAAACAATGAAGAATATGATGTTTACTTTCCAAGACAGTATTAAAACAATAACTGAAAAGATAAGTGACTTGGAACTCTCCGTAGCATCACAAAGAACCCCTCTAATAACGATCGACAGAGAGCAGGATCAGATTAGAGAGCGGACAATAAGCCAAGCCCAAACGGGTAATGCAAGACCCAGTATCCGGTCAGAAAGATACAACCAACGCGAGGCAGGCGGAAAAATTGATATGCCAGTTCATAAGTGGGGAGTCAGGTTTGACGGAACACCAAAATCAATGTCTGTAGAGAGTTTTATATTTAGAATAGAAACCTTGCAGAGGCAGAGTGGCCTCTCAGACAAACAACTTCTCGCCCAGTTCCACCACCTTGTATCAGGCCCCGCTGAAAAATGGTATTGGCAATTCCGGCAGGAAAGTGAAGGGTATGAGGAACTAAGATACCGAGACCTTAAAGCAGAACTCCTATACCAATTTAGGGACAATAAAAGGGACCATGAGATCTTACGATCCATCATGGATAGGAAGCAGCAACCCCAAGAAACATTCGACGACTTCTACAGTGACATACGCTCCATGACGTTACAGATGACGAACCGACCACACGAACAGGACATAGTAGACATCTTAAGGCAGAATATTAAAGACAGGGTCGCCACACTTATCTTCGGATGCTACATTAAAAACATTCAGGACTTACGGGATGAGTGCAGGCGGGCGGAGCGACATCTAGCCAATAGGGAACAAAGATTTAAAAGACATTTAAACGAAATCGATGAACACGGGCGACATACGATCATCAAAGAGCCACAGGAAGAAGAAGAAGATGAAGAATATGAAGAGTTAGGGATAGCTGCAATCCACCAACAGCAACATAGAATGAATAGGCAGAGTAATATGAGACAGACAGACAGACAACTCAGGGCCGAACGGAGCAATACGAACAGACCAGATACAACGATGACGACTAGGCATATGCCGACGATGCCGCAGGCATGCCCCTCAGGCTTTCACACCCTGACCTGTTTTAGTTGTGGCCAGGGTAATCTTAGCTTTAATTGCTCCAAATGCCAGGAAAACATGAAATTCGGCGGTGCACCCGGGAGCAACCCGCCGATACCAAGATCACTCCCGGAAACACAGAATATCCCGGAAGATACAAAATTTTAAAGAGAGTAGGAAGAGAGGAGGAGGAACCCATCCAAAAGGATCCTCCAAATAGAAAAAGTTTGCACCAGAGGCTCCTAGAATATCAGGCTGCAAGAAAAAGAATTTTCGGAGAAGAGGTGTCAGGTCAGGTGGTGAAAACCAGAAATTATAAAAAGATAAGTAGGTTGAGGGAAAAGAGTGCAATATATAGACACAGGATGAATAAGATTTTATCATCGGTAATAAATATCAATGACGACAACCGACCCTACGCCAAAGTCAAAATAGAGACGGAGGAAATGTTAGGTCTCTTAGATAGTGGAGCGTCAATAAGTTGCTTAGGCAAAGGAGCCCTAGAGTTTATAGAAAGGCATAAAATTAAAATGACGATAATGAAAACAGATATTAGGACAGCAGATGGGAACCACCAGAAGATTTTAGGACGATTTACAACGTCAATTTCCTGGGGTGGCAAATCCCATGAGCTAGAGCTATTTGTAGTACCAAATCTGCAACAGGCATTATATTTAGGAGTTGACTTCTGGAAGGTATTTAAGGTCGCTCCAAACATCATCGACGAACTAGACATTCCATCGTCAACAGAGAGTACATCGCCAGTCCAGGCACTCTCACCAGTACAAGCAGAACACTTAGAGAGAATAAAGAAATTATTCCCGTCGTTTGCAGTGTTGGGGTTAGGAAAAACCTGCCTCGAAACACACACAATTGAAGTGGAAGACGAAAAGATTCCCATCAAGCAACGACACTACCCGGTCTCACCCGCCATTCAAAAACTATTATATGACGAGCTCGATAGGATGATCTCTCTAGGTGTAATTGAAGAAAGCAATAGCCCATGGAGTTCACCAGTAGTACTGGTGAGAAAACCGGGCAAGAACAGATTGTGCCTGGACTCACGAAAAGTCAATTCTGTAACAAAAAAGGACGCTTACCCGCTTCCCCATATCGAAGGCCTATTGAGTCGCCTTCAAGATACTCGATTCATTTCGGGAATCGATTTAAAAGATGCATTCTGGCAGATTCCTCTGGAGCTCAAGTCAAGAGAGAAGACGGCCTTCACAGTTCCTGGACGGCCGTTGTACCAGTTCACGGTTATGCCATTCGGGCTGTGCAATGCCGCCCAGAGGATGTGTCGGCTGATGGACAAAGCCATACCCGCTCGGTTGAGGGAGTGTGTCTTTGTCTATCTCGATGACCTCTTGGTTTGTTCGCCAGATTTCGAATCTCATGCCAGAATGCTAGAAGAGGTGGCAAAATGTTTGAGGGAAGCAGGGCTAACAATCAACGTTGAGAAAAGTAAGTTCTGTTACAAGGAAATCAAGTACCTAGGATACATCGTTGGCGATGGATGCTTGAGGACAGACCCCGACAAGGTATCGGCGGTCGAGAATTTCCCGGTTCCTAAAACACCTAAACAACTCCGTCGGTTTCTAGGGATGACAGGGTGGTACAGACGGTTCATACCAAATTTCGCAGCTTTGGCTGCTCCAATGACCGACTGCCTGAAGAAAGGACAAACATTCTCAATGACAGTAGATGCGCTTATCGCGTTTGAAAAACTCAAGGCGACTTTGGTGTCAGCACCAATTTTGACGAATCCGGACTTTACGAAACGATTTTACGTACAATGCGACGCCTCAACATCGGGTGTAGGGAGTGTGCTCTTCCAAATGGATGCGGAAAACAACGAAAGGCCGATAGCATTCATGTCCCAAAAGCTTAATTCTGCACAGCGGAATTACAGCGTAACGGAACTTGAGTGCTATGCGGCCGTTTTGTCTGTTAAGAAGTTCAGAGCCTATGTGGAGGGATTACCTTTTACTATCATCACAGACCACGCGAGCTTGAAGTGGCTCATGACCCAAAAAGACCTGTCTGGACGATTGGCCAGATGGAGCCTTAAGCTCCAGGGATTTGACTTTCAAATCGAGCATAGGAAAGGTACCCAAAACATAGTCCCTGACACTCTTTCCCGCGTTCATATGGAGGAGCTCCTTCCCGAAAACGAAATATTACCGGTGGACCTCAACTCGCCATGCTTTGCATCAGAAGAGTATGATGAGTTGAGGAAAATTGTTAACGACAATCAAGACCGACTACCTGACATATGTGTCTCAGACGGATTCGTCTACAAAAGAACGGACATACGAACTGGGGACGCAATACAGGACGACAGGGCATGGAAGCTCTGGATACCGGCGGAGTTGCGAGGGGATATTGTTCAAGCAGCCCATAATTCTCCTGCGGCAGGCCATGGCGGCATCCATAAAACGCTGGCTAAGATACGACAAACTTACTTTTGGCCAGGAATGGTCACCGATGTCCAAAAATGGGTGAAATCATGCGATATCTGCAAATGCTGTAAACCACTCAATATGATTTCTCGGCCGCCGATGGGACAACAGACTATTACGGAGCGGCCTTTTCAACGACTTTACATTGACTTTCTCGGACCTTACCCACGAACTAAGAACGGACACACACATATATTTATAGTGTTAGATCATTTCTCCAAGTTCGTGTTCTTAAAACCGATAAGAAAGGCAACGGCAGCAGAGGTAGTTAGGTACCTAGAAGAAAACGTGTTCCATATCTTTGGTATTCCTGAATATATCCACTCGGACAACGGTAAACAATTCGTTTCGGAACTGTTTGCCAGCTTCATAGAAAAGTATGGAGTCGGACATGTACGCACAGCGTTTTATTCACCTCAGGCAAATGCTTCGGAACGAGTCAATCGATCCGTTCTTTCAAAAATTAGATCCTATATAAAAGACGATCAGAAAAACTGGGATACCCATGTCAGCGAAGCAGCATTTTCTCTCAGGAGTGTGGTGCACGACGCGACTATATTCGAACCATACTACGCTGTGTTCGGCATGCACATGGTGCAACACGCCAAATCCTATGACCTTTTAAGAAAATTAGACAATATAAAAGATATGAACACGGAGGTTATAGAAAGAAACGACAGATTACAACTAATCAGAGCAAAAATATTTGACAACCTAAAATTGGCGCATAATAAAGCAACACGTACCTATAACACTAGATGTAGAGACGTGAAATATACGACTGGCCAAATAGTGTACAGAAGGAATTTTAAGCAAAGTAGTCTAGCAGACAAATACAATGCTAAACTAGGCCCGAAGTTCATAAAATCAATAGTACTTAGATCGATAGGCAACTCTCTGTATAAAATCGGAAACCTAAACGGTGAGAAAATAGGAGTATTTCACGCTAAGGATATCCACACATAATCCAAAGCGGCAGAAATCTAAATGTGACGCACTCAGCTGTCCGTTGCCCGACCACCTGTGATATATACGTTTAGTTACTAGGATGTAGATGTTATGAACATGAACAAACTAAGTCATCGTGTTATTTATGTATCTATTTATTAAAAGGTTTATGTTATTTATGATCTACACAGTGTCGTCCACAGAGTCTATTTATTTTCACATAGATATAGAGTTTATTTATTTACACCTACATAGTTTATTTATTTATTTATTCATTTATATTAGAGTCCTATTTATTTATTTTTTTAGTTAAGTCTATCTGTGATATTTAGAGGTATAAGTAGGTAGTGACGCAGGAGATAAGAATCCCAACAAGTGGAGGTGTGTGCAATCTGATGCAAGCAGAGGCCCCAAGGGAAATTCACTTTCGTGTACTATACCACATGCGACTGTGAAAATAACTATCTGTGATAAGCATTAACTGTGATATAGTTTGATCATTTTGATACCTTTTTACACCTCGAAATCCAATCGATCTGCCAACATTCCAACCCGGCTAGATATATCCATAATGATCATCTCAGGGAGTGGGCCCTTGCCACACGTTAATCCAGCACGCTCGCGAAAATTTAAGTTGGAAAGCATAAACCGATGGTCTTCCGTTTTTACGAGGCCGGTTGCATCACGACCGCTCCACAACCGTCGTCGATCCTGTTGCGGCAGCCCATTAGGTTCACGCAATTAATTAGAAAACAAAACGAATTTTAAAAACACAAAAGTTAACGCGGTGACCGATTTGTTGACGAAATTAAATGCATGTGCAATTGTGCACAGTACTCTACAAATTGACATTTGCAACAAATCGAATTTATATGTTCGTCTCCCTCGCACATTACCGGTGGTATCGCTAAAGACGTGGGTCTACGTTCATGACCATGACAGGATCTACCTTGAATCGAGTCATGAACTGAACATAAGATGTGCAATATAGATTTAGGTTATTGATATTTAGTTGTAAGGTATTGTTAGTTATCACATTTAGTCATTAGTTTCGTCTTATTTATTTATTCGTATGTTAGTTTTATTGTATTAGTTGTTGTTATTGATTTCAAAATTGTTATAAGTTAGTGTCGATAAGGACGATTTCTTAAACGACTGATTGTGAACTGACCCGACTAACAAAATAAGAAGAGTGGAGACTTAAAAAGAGAGAAAAGATGAGAAGGAAATATAGCAAAAAGGAAAGATGGGGATAGAAGAGTGTAAACAAAAGAAATATTAGGAGGCAAAAGAGAGAAGAAGATTTAGATGAGACACTCAGGGGAAAATTCACATTTCAGTCATTGTTCTATCGATAACTGATCTGAAGAGGTCATTGCCCTGAGGAGATAGGTAGATAGAATACCAGCTGACTGCAACTACAGTGTGGAAGAAAATTCTGCATCAGGTTTTGGGGTGAGTTTAATGAAAAAAAAATATTTTGTGAATATAGTGTAATAGTGTTTTTATGTAGGATTTCTGTGAAATAATTCAAGAGAAGGAGATTTAGGAAATTACGGAGACCATAGGTGGGACACAGGCAAGGAGTTCGGAACGTATTTGCAAGGTAGATATTAGTAAAAAGGAAATACGATTTTGGTGTTTTGTTAAAAGTGTGCTTCCCATTTAAACAGTGTGTGTCCAACGACCGATTCTGGGATCGTATCCAATCTCCGCAGCTATTTGTTCCGGGGATCGTGACATAGAGCCCGTACAGAGCCCAACCGCAACAACGGGCATTTAGCGGTATCAAGGCAGCGGTAAAGACCGTGTGCTTAAAACCTTAAAAGGCCGCATACGGTGCAATCGGACAAAGAGTCCCCGGACAAAGAACTCTCGACTCATAGGGTCCCCAATAATTTACGGTGGGAACGTTTATTTTCCCCGCTGTGCGACAGTGCGGATATCAAAGAGCGGTTACAAAAGGGGGTGCTCCGCCACCTCAAACATCAAGCAGCTGATCCAGCGTCGTCCAAACCCCGCTGACGCTTTGTGCAACGACACATTCTGCGGAGGTGCGCCGAGGGACAGAATTATCGAGAATTTAATTAGTGAATTTTTTTTTTTTTTGAACGATTTCCTTCTGAAATCAGAGAATTTAATTAGTGAATTTTTTTTTTGAACGATTTCCTTCTGAAATCAGTTTTGTTTAGTATAACATAATCTTAAGTTTTGAATTATTGATGAAATTTATGTGAAGGTGTCTGCCCTTAGTGTTGTGTTGTTTCGCGGTAACCATATTTGGGAATTTTCTACAGCGACCTTTCTTGTGCTGGTACCAGGACAACGGGGGATCGAAAGAAACCGTAAGTTTTAGATTTTAAGTCATTTTTTTTGTGTATTTTTGAATTTTTATGAATTAAGATATAGTGTTATGCATATGCATATCAATTGTACGACGGATTGATTTTTGTATCACGTCTACATTTTATAAAGGATAAACAAAGGCGTAGCAGTGGTAAACAAACGATAAGCACTTTTCAACCACCCACAATGATGGTGTGATAAGCGCTCCACAACGAACGATCTACAAAGACGTCGCGAAAAACCACTCTACGACCTAAATAAACATCCTGAGACGAAACGAAAATAAACGTCTCGAATTACGATGCGAAGGCGTCGGTCGTAAAGATACAAAATATGCATCAGCATAATATCCAACGATTGATATTCCATATGCATGGCTCTTCCTCAAGCATTATATTAACAGAAGATATTCAGTCTTAATAAAGTACTCAACGAGAACGGGCAGTTGCGTGTTTCATTTCGTATTTTAATATTCGGAAAACTCGGGCATAACAATTGGTGGCAGCAGGTGAGATCGTGAATCGCGTTTTGAGACACACTCCTAAAATTCTCAGGATATGTCAATAATTCAAAAGTGTTAAATTAGCGACACGAGTAAAGATTAAACGAACAAATCATTAGAAATACCCAGTTAAAACGAAATTAAATACAACGAAATCGCAACAAGAAACGAAGTAAAATCGCAAACGCAAAACGTAAAATAAAGTAAAATTGCGAACGCAAAACGTAAAATAAAATAAAATCGCAACAAGAAACGAAGTAAAATCGCAAACGCAAAACGTAAAGTAAAGTAAAATTGCGAACGCAAAACGTAAAATAAAATAAAATCGCAAACGTAAAATAAAGTAAAATCACGAACGCAAAACGTAAAGTAAAGTAAAATCGCAACGCAAAACGAAAAATAAAGTAAAATCGTGAAACGAAAAAGTAAAGAATAACGAACATTCATCAGAAGCAGTATCACACGAGTAAAGAATAACGAACATTCATCAGAAGCAGACTCAAAGAAAGAAAAACAACAACGATCAACTACACAAAATGAGAATTGTAATGTAAGTTCTTAAATTTGGATTAATATGTTAGTAGATATAGAAATAAAAGTGTTAATATGACAAGCGGAATAAATGATTAAGAAAAAGTGATCAAGAGAAAAACGTAAAAGTGCCTTTAATAAAATATATGATAATAAAAAGATAGTTATCGGTTTTATCTCCTTCCAAATAGAAATTTAAATCTAAATATGGCAAGTTCACGGTCAGGATTCGAGTTCAGTGAAGAGCTTTTAACGACGGAATATGCGTGTATAACAAAAGTTAGTGGAGGTGTTACGCATTTAACATTAGCGCAAATAATCGATAATTGCAAAATTAGTCAGAATGATGTTGAGGAAGAATATGTAGTATTCTATAGTGATAGAACCTATAAGAGGGATTTGTTTTTACATGTAGTTGAGGAAGAATATAACATTTGTAAGGAAGAAGTTTCACCATCTGTGGATGAAGCTATTAGAAAGATAAGGGACTGTATTATAGATACGGGAGCGGTACCCAAACAAAGCAAGAACGTGACAAGTGAAAAAATTAATACCCCAGTTCAAAGGACATTAATAAGTGTGCCTTTAAACCGTACTGGTAATAATATCATTACCCCCAGTACCATACCTGTTCAGATGAGCCTAGAATTATTATGCAAACTCATCACACCTTTCGATAGTGATCCAAATAAGATCCATCAATTTTTAACTAACGTAGACAATGCGATGTCTCTAGCTAATATTGAACAACAGCAATACTTGTTCCCGTTCATTAAAAGCAAGATATCAGGAAATACGGAAACTCTGCTCATGAATAAAAAATTAGATTCATGGATAGAACTGAAGGCAGAACTGAATAGAATGTTCAAAGAAAAATATTCTCCAATGCAATTGCATCTCGAAATGACTCGTCTTCAGCAAGGTAAAACAGAAACCGTTTTACAATACGTTCAGAAGGTTGAAACTTTACAAAGACGTAGGATTCAGGACATTTACTTCAACAATGAAAGCAATAGTTTGTTTGAAGGACAATTATTTATGATTGAGAAAGATATTCTCAATGCTTTTATAAACGGTCTTAAAGAAGAAATTGGTACATTTGTAAACAGCCAAAGGCCATCAACCTTAGCGGAAGCCTCCTCATTGGCGATTCAAGAAGAATCAAGGCTGATAGGAAAAAGGGGGACCTATAATTATTGCAATCGGGACTATACGTCAAGAAATCTTATCAAAATTCATCACAACGCAATAAAATGCTACAATTGCAATAAATTAGGGCATATGAGTAAGGATTGCAGGGCTCCTAGAAAGGAATTCAATAGGAATAATTCCGGAAAAGTAAATAACAATGATACATATGGTAATAATAGGCAGTTTAACAATAACAATAATACATATGGTAATAATAGGCAGTTTAACAATAACAATAATAATAATCAAACAAATAAGCAGGAAGAGAAAAAGAATGTTACAAATAAACGCGTAAATTTTCGGCACAAGGAACAATAAATGAGGGTATTGTTTCTAATGTCTTCGAAAGCCCTCATGTAATTTTAAGATACAGCAACAAGGAATTCAAGTTTTTAGTAGACACCGGAGCATTCATTAGTCTCATAAAGACTAAATGCGTATTTGAGGAAGATGTTAATTCCCTGGATAGAACAAATTTTGTAGGCATAGGTAAATCGAATAGATGTAGTGTTGGTAGCACCAACCTAACTTTAGAATACGATGACAATCATGATACGTTTCTTATCGACATATTTTTCCATGTCGTAACGGATGACGTTATAGGACATTATGACGGAATACTTGGGATAGATTTTCTTAAAGAATCCGAATTATGCATAAATCTGAAACGAGAAATCATGTATAATGACAAAATAATCATGAAATTAAAATTCAACGAAGGAAATCATAGTCCTGATATAAAATCATTTCCAATTACGAAGAAACGGTTAGAAAACTCAAGGAAATTTAGGGAAATATGGAGTCAAACGAGGATAGAACATTTAAAGGATGAAGAACAGTTAGACTCACTGAAAGAAATAATAAGAACATATGAAGATGTTTTTAACTTAGAAGGCGAAAGTTTATCAGAAACGAATGTTGTCAAACATAGTATTCGTACTGTTAGCGATATCCCAATTAATACGAAAACATATAGGTATCCTAAAGTACATGAAGCAGAAGTTGATAAACAAATCAAGAAACTCTTGAACGATAATGTGATAAGGCATAGTATATCACCTTGGTCAAGTCCACTATGGGTAGTTCCTAAAAAACTTGATGCGAGCGGTACTCCTAAGTGGAGGATGGTAATAGATTTTCGTAAGCTTAACGAAATTACCGTGACTGATAACTATCCTATCCCAAACATACAGGATATTTTGGATAAGTTAGGGAACGCAAAGTTTTTCACAACACTAGATTTAAAATCCGGTTTTCATCAGATTCCACTTGATGACGAAAGTATAGAAAAAACAGCATTCTCTACACCGTATGGACATTTCGAATTTCTTCGAATGCCATTCGGTCTCAAAAATGCTCCAGCCTGTTTTCAAAGGCTGATGAACAATGTGCTTGACGGATTGCAAGGAAGAGACTGTTTCGTTTATATGGATGACATTGTCGTCTTTGGAGAAACAGTAGAACAGCATACTGATAGGCTGAAAAGAGTACTTGATAGATTAAAGAAGAGCAATTTGAAGATTCAAATCGATAAAACTGAATTTTTTAAACAAAGGGTCGATTATTTAGGTTATACTATTACTAGTAACGGAGTAGCGCCGAATTTAAATAAGGTTGAAGCTATAAATAACTTACAAAATCCTAAAAACCCTAAAGGAATAAAATCTTTTATGGGTATGATAGGCTATTATAGAAAGTTTATCAAGGGATTCAGTACAATAGCGTCCCCACTATATAAATTGCTAAAGAAAAACTCAACTTGGCAATGGGAAAAAGATCAACAGATTGCATTCGAAAAGCTAAAAAGCGAATTGAGGAATTTTACAATGCTTCAATATCCAGACTTTGAAAAGCCTTTCATTGTGACTACTGACGCCAGCAATAATGGCATAGGGGCAGTATTGTCTCAAGAAAAAGATGGTAAAGACTTACCCACTCATTTCATAAGCAGAACTCTGAATACAGCAGAAAGTAGGTACAGTACTACTGAAAAAGAATGCTTAGCTATTTTATGGGCAGTTCAGCATTTCAGGCCTTACTTATACGGTAAAAAGTTCATAATTAAAACAGACCATAGGCCACTAACTTGGCTGTTCAATGTGAAAGACCCAGGATCAAGACTTATTAGATGGAGACTTAAACTTGAGGAATATGATTATAAAATCACATATAAAAAAGGTGTTGACAATGTAGTTGCAGACGAACTTAGTAGAAATATGATTTTTCCAGTGTTTAATAACCAAGAATCGGAAACATGCAACAGTAATACTAAGAAAAAACTTAATAAAGAACAAAAGAAGTTAGTAAAAGAGATTTTTGGAGAAGACTTCACGACCGAAGAAGAAGACGAAGAAGAAGATGAAAATACGTTAAGACAAATTTTCAAAGAAGCCAGCGTTAAAAATAGTAATAATAGTCAGGGAATTGAAGAAATTGCAAACGAAAATAAGAACTCAGATGAAAATGAAAATGAATTTTCAACGGAAAATATACAAGTTATATGTGACAAAGAAGAACAACAGAATATAATAAAGGAATATCATGATGGTCTAATTGGAGGCCATGGCGGACAGAAAGCTACTATCAATAGAATTAGAGAGAGATTCTATTGGGCAAACTTAAATAAGGATGTTATAGAATATATCCAAAAATGCAATCAATGCCAAAGACAAAAAATAAATAGGCATCCATGCAGTAATCCCATGAAAATAGTGACATCAGCGGAACACTGTTTTGAAAAAGTAGCTATGGATTTAACAGGTCCATATATCGAGAATAAAAAAACAATTTTTTCTTTAACGATCCAAGATGACTTAAGTAAATTTATAAAATATCTTTATATATATAATTCTACTGTACGTGTGTATGTCACTGAACTCCTCCTAAACGGCTGGACCGATTTGAATAAATTTTTTTGTATGTGTTTGGGTGGCGCCCTGGATGGTTTAGAAGCCGATTGGTCAAAATTGGACAGAGGGGCGTGGCACCGCCCATACAAAAAATACATTCAAAATCTTATATCTCGAAAACCACCAAATCGATCGAGTTCAAATTTACACATAATCTTAGGTATTAGCCAAGGAGTATTTCTGTGAAGATTGGTCAAAATTGGACAAAGGGGCGTGGCACCGCCCATACAAAAATAACATTCAAATTCTTATATGTATTTCAAAAGCAACCGAATCGTGACTGCGAGTTATTACGTAAAATACAATATTGAAAAATGGAAATAATGGTCGACGTACTCCAAATTCACAAATAGTCCAGAACCGTCGGTTAAATAGATCGGCAGAAGATAAATTGACGGACAATAAAAATTTAAGAAATCAGGATGTAATCAAACGTGTAAATGAAAATCAAGAGCACGCAACGAACGTCTTCGAGCCAATGCATTAAGACAAAGACTTGCCCGTCAAAGAGTCACCGATACATTCAGAGCACGTGAACAACAGCGTTTGCAAGTGTATCGCGCATTGACACGTGCATCACTTCTTCGCCTTGTGTTTGAATATGAGTCGGACATCGACTATTCGTCACATTCGCAATTGTAATCGGTGCTATGAACAAACAATGCCAACACTGTCATGCACTCAAATACAAAGGTAAATCGGCCGGTTTCTGCTGCGCGTCTGGAAAAGTTGTAGTATTGCCACCATATAATTCGCCGCCAGAACCATTGAAAGCACTTTTGGCTGGAGCTACATCACAATCCAAATTGTTTTTGCGTAAAATTCGCAAATTCAATTTCAAATGACCTCATTTGGAGCAACAAAAATCGTTCAAAACGCGGATGGTCGAAATTTTCAATCAACGTTTAAGATTCAGGGCCAAGTGTATCATCGAATTGGTTCTTTAATGCCGATGCCTAATACCGATTCAAAATTTCTCCAAATTTACTTCATGGGTGTCCCCCGAACAGCAAATAAACGCACGCTGCCAGTACAACCAAATCGAGCAGATAGAGGAGCGACAAATTGTGGGTATTTTAGAAGCGTTTTTTTTTTTGTAACAATGCCAAAATATTATCTGGGATGAATGCACAATGGCACACAAGCATTCACTTGAAGCTCTCGATAGAATGATGAAAGATTTTAATAATAGCACCAGGCTTTTCGGTGGTGTTTTACTGCTGCTGTCCGGTGATTTTAGACAGACATTGGCGGTCATTCCACGCGCTACATATGCGGACGAAATTAACGTATGTATAAAACAATCATCTATGGCGAAATGTCTGTACATTACGTCTTAACACAAATGTAAGAGTTCAACTACAAAACGATCCATTGGCACTATCATTCTCCGAGCAATTGCTCAACATTGGAAATGGAGCAATACCATTGCATGGAGACACACAATGCATCAAATTGCCGGACAACTTCTGCAACATGGTAAATACGAAAGATGCTTTGATTGAAAGCATATTTCCCGATTTACAAGCAAATTATATTAATCATACGTGACTTAAAAAAGCATGCAGGACAACGTCTGTCGGGTCCGCTAGTATTCCTATAGAAAATAAAAAGAGCGAAACTGTCGCTAGAGCCTTTACAGACGAGTGGATATTAAATTTTGGGATACCAAAATATATTCTTACAGATAACGGCGGTGAGTTTATAAACGAACTCATGAAAGAATTGTGTAAAATGTTCAGTATAAAGCATTTACGTACTAGCAGCGCATATCCGCAATCTAATGGATCAGCAGAAAGATCTCATGCAAGATTAGGCGAATACCTGAGGTTAGTTAATAAAGGTAGAACGAAACCCGAATATTCGAAATTATTTAGATATGCCGCTTTTTGTCACAACACGGCTATTCACAATAGTACTGGTTTTTCTCCATATGAAATGATATTTGGAAGAAAGGCTAACATACCAAGTGAATTCGGTAACTTAACATTTAAAACTACTACCGATTATACCCAAGAACTACAGTTAAAATTAATTCGAATGGAAACAGAAGCTAAAAGGAATATGTTAGTTAAAAAGACAAAAGCAAAGGAAAGATATGATAAAAGAATAAATTCTAACGTTAAAGAGTTTAAGAAGAATGACTTAGTTCTTATCGAAAATGATAGAAAGGAAAAGTCAAGTGAAAAGTATGTAGGTCCATACAAAATTATAAAGGTTTTAGAAAATTCAGTTATAATTAAGCGAAACAACAAATCGATGAAATATAATAAAGGCAAAATAAAACATTATAAAAACTGACAAGTTTTATTTACAGATTTTTAATAATTATAAACCATGTTGTTGGTAATATATGGGAAAACTTTCAATCGAATGGAATATACTACAGGAATATTGGAGAACTAAGACAGCAAACGGGAAAGATTACCATAGTTATCAATACCGACCTCAACCAAATAAATGACCAGATAGATGTAATAACTAGTTTTGTAGCAAACATAAATGACGAGTGTTTAATAGAAATCCCAGAATGTGTAGAATTTATCAAGAAAGCCAAAATACAAATTTCAGGATTAAGAAGAGAATTAGAAGTCATTTATCATTTATTAGGAGCTGATAGAAGGTATAAAAGAGGACTTTTAAATATTGTTGGATCAGGTTTAAAATTGTTGTTTGGAACTTTGGATAACAAAGACGCTGAGCAATATGAAGAAGCTATAAGAATAACAAAAGAAAATAACGAGTATGTCCAGAAAAGTCAACAAGAAGAAATTAAAGTCTTGGACGGTTTAAATAAGCAAAATTTGATATTAAAGGAAACATATTTTAATCTAGCTAACTTAACCAATGGTTTAACGAATACATTAGAGAGAGTTATTAATACAATAAATAAAGACAGAAAACAGTTTATTTTAAGAGAATATTTTATCGAGTTTAAAATTAAAATATACTTTCTTATAAGTCATACCGAATTACTCATCAATCAAGTAACTGAAGCAATACTCTTTCTACAGGATAATATTATACATCCTATAATTATCAAACCTAAGCATTTTATAGAATTATTACAAGCCAGTGAAAAAGAAAATTTAATGCTATTTACTCCAAGTTTAGAATCTTATAGTCACATAATGAAGGAAATAAAACCGATCGCTTACATAAAGAAAGGAAGATTAGTAGTAATCTTACCGGTTCCTTTACTTGAATCCACAAAATCAGATGTGTACGAAATGATTAATATACCATATAGAACAAAGGGAATTTTGTATGTCATTGAACAAAATAAGAAATTTTTCGTCATTAAAGAAAATAAAGAAGAATATTTCTTAAGTAATGATCTTATGAAAGATTGTAAGAAAATTTATAAATATTTCATATGCAACCAATTGGAATTTAAAAATAGTGTAATGAACAACGATTGTGAACTCATTATTTTCATGAACAGAGGAAATAACAATAATAATTGTAAACTAAGACAAGTATTAAACCATGTGGAAATATTCCAAAAAATTACAGAAAATAAATACTTATTCGCCTTAAGCGAAGAAACAACGTTCAAATGTAATTGCAGTAAGAAGGAAGATAATGTAAAGGGTTTCTTAAATAATATTGGAATCTTAAATTTGAAAATAAATTGTACGTTCGAAACTCTAGAAACAAGAATTCAAACATATGAAGCAGAAACGGTTATTGAAAATAAAGATATTTACCGTCCTGCGCCTGAAGATTGTTGTTCAAATATAAAATTAAGTAACATTGAAGTAAAAGATGTAACATTGCCTAAAATAAAGATTAAAGATTTAAATGAATTACAGGACTTAACTATAGAAATTAAGAATCAAGAAAATTATATATCAAAGACATTAAAATCTATACCACCCCATGTACAAGGTGCTGGATTAGGAATAAGTGGAATAATGATTATTATGTCAATCATATATTGGTCTATTAAATGTGTTAAAGGAAATGGTATCACCATCTTCCGTAATTGTTTTAATAAGAAGTCTAAACACCCCGTTGTCGAAAGAGAAAGAATAGTACACTATTACGATAATAATAAGTCAAAACCTATATTAAGAAGACCAAATTCAAACGTTTTCAAAGTTGAGAATTTTGAAATAAAAGAAAACTAATTGTCATGTAATCTGATTTAAACATTAAATCCTTCGTATTTACTGTTTAATTTTAAGAAGGGAGATGTTATGCATATGCATATCAATTGTACGACGGATTGATTTTTGTATCACGTCTACATTTTATAAAGGATAAACAAAGGCGTAGCAGTGGTAAACAAACGATAAGCACTTTTCAACCACCCACAATGATGGTGTGATAAGCGCTCCACAACGAACGATCTACAAAGACGTCGCGAAAAACCACTCTACGACCTAAATAAACATCCTGAGACGAAACGAAAATAAACGTCTCGAATTACGATGCGAAGGCGTCGGTCGTAAAGATACAAAATATGCATCAGCATAATATCCAACGATTGATATTCCATATGCATGGCTCTTCCTCAAGCATTATATTAACAGAAGATATTCAGTCTTAATAAAGTACTCAACGAGAACGGGCAGTTGCGTGTTTCATTTCGTATTTTAATATTCGGAAAACTCGGGCATAACAATAGGTAGTAGGTTAATATTAAGTGCAGAACATCCTTATTATAGGTTAATTTTAGACTTTTTTCTCTTATTAAATGGATTTCTTTGATATTATAAATTCAGTGTTTTTAATTTGAAAGATGTCAAGCTAGATAATCACGCAACTGGTGTGTGTATGGCCGGATAGGCCGTCCTCAGGGGTACTGACGGGACATGACGACAACGAACGAGATCCTCTGATCGTTGTCGATTGTGACTGGGAGGAATTTAGGGGTTATCATTCGCAACATCGGCCTGAATGATAACTTTGGATGTGTTTATGACACAAAAGGGAGGGAAGGCCGTCCTTTGCCACTAAGATCCGGCATGTCTCTGAGTTTTGACGAACCTTTGTCTTCGTGAGACTACGGGAACAAGTAGCGTCTAGGGTAATGTTTAGTGTAGGTTAGTTTAAGTTAGATAAGGCTTAGAGTAGTTCGTAGTTTATGTATGATAGATTAGATTAGGTATAGTTTAGGCTAGTTAGATTAGTTTCGCGTTAAGGTTCCCGGTTTCTCTCGAGGGCATAGGCAAAAGTCTTTGAACTTTTCTTTTCTTTTCTTTTCCTCTTACTATCTTTTGCTTTCCTTCCGTCCGTCCGAGGTCAACGTAATGTAGAGTAGCTTTCTTTTCTATTTTTGTTTCTATTTTTATTTTGGCACGATACAAAAGTGTTTTGAGCAGGAGGTGTATGGTGAGGGGGTAAGAACTACCCCATCCGTCGAGCTGAGCCGAGCAACCGCGAGCGTGCCGCTACCCTCTCACCTGCATCACAGTTGCCTCAGTGGCCTTACCCAAGCTCATAACAACTGGACTAAAATAATAAAGAATTCCAGTTTTTATCAGTTTCTGGAAAAATAAAAAACAAACAAAATTAAATATAGATAGATTGAAGGCCGAAAGGCAACAGTTTTAAGCATAGTGATAAGTTTAGAGTGCTCGCTTGGAGCCAGTAAGCTAGAATTAAGACCAATGTTAGTTTTTAATTAGATTTAATCGTTTTTGTCTAGAATTAAGTTTAAATAAGGAATAAATAAAAATGAATTTAAAATGCAAATGCAAATGTGACTGGACTAATAGGCTGTCTATGACAAGTGACCACAACAATGGGCCTTACGAATGAATTTTTGTTACAATCGTTTGAACAGATTTCCAATTTTCAATATTATCACTACATGAAGTTTGCCAATATCTTTTGGCCATTGTTCTACGGCAAAAAAATCCACCAAAGCCTACATTTTTTTCAGCGCCGCCATTAAGAATAAATAGAAAATAAATTTTCATTGAACTAGCTGATATATTAAACATGTACATTAATTTGTTTGAACAATGACCATCAGGTTCATATATGAATATGTATACCTATAATCTAAGTATACAAAATGTATCCAAAGCATTAATTTATAATTCATTATGGCATGTATGTTGGTAGCGCTGTGAGCGGTTGTTAGATCTAGATGGTGAATATTTAAAATGCCCTCCTGCTCGACCATAAATTATTTTAATGAATTTTTAGGAAATTGTAATTTCCTCTTTTGTGGCTTTTCGGTTGGTTGTTAAATTATTATCAGAGCTCTGTGTCGTGCCGAGTGTGAGTCACATTGGGATACTTTATCTACTCGTATTTATGGGGCCGTTTTAAATGGCGCATTACAAATGTGGTGAAATTATGACGGCCCAACGTTGGGTGATTGGAAAATGGCAAATGGCAACAAATTGTGAACACAATTAACGATATCACAAAGAGTATAATCAATTAAATTTTACAAATTATCCGCACGCATTACACGATGTTCAAAAGCTAAAATTCAGTCGGCCATGCCCGACAATTGTCACTGATTTAGGTCAATTTGTGGATAACATGAATTATGTATTTTGTGAAATGGATGTGTAGATAAATTCGCCATTAAATGGTTTGTGTATGTTTTTTTTGCAAAAATAGTAAACTAATGCTTTGAGGTTAATCATCTGGCAAATGGAATAGGGGGATGCATTTTTATACGCCGTATTACATGTGCATCGGAATTACTGTCATTTGTTGTAAGCTTGATTAGCTAAATTTTCAACATCTATCAACCATTTTACGGTCATAAATACATAGCAGTAAATAACTCCAAATAAATCTAACTCTTTAATAAATTCATAGCTCATGTTCATTTTGGTGATGACGTTTTACCCCACAACCCTTGTCATTTTCAGGACAATGTATATACACACGTTCTATCTGCAGTTTCAATATTTGTCAATGGCATTTGCAAACATATCTCTGAAGGACATTGTCAAGCAAAACAATCTTTCGTAGACAAATATTTGACCGATGGATTTCATTGTAAGCGGATTAGGATGATGTGGAATATTTATATATTTTAGCCATTTCCCCAATGCAACTACGAGTCCTTATCAGATTCCATAGGAGTATTTGCTTACAAAGGTCTGAGCAGGGGGGGTTTCGAGATGTATTATTTAATGTTATTTCATACATAAGCACAAAGCATATTTGCCTTTCCGCATATGATATAAATGCTGTTGGGTCTTTTTATGGAACAATTATCTTATCAAGGCAAACAAAGGAATTGAGGCTGCAATGTTTGGCTGAACTAAGACTTTATTTGACTAGTTATGACACAAAGACGATGCTGCATTTGTGACTGCATCATTTATTTGCAATGTCCCACTACTCGTAAGGGTCGCGGAAGATAGGCGACAACAAAGCGCCCGGACCGGATGGCATGCCGAATAAGAGGCAGGAAAAATTCCGGATACCTTTATTGCAACAATGCAAAAGTGCTTTGAGGTGGGAGTCTTCTCTAAACAATGAAAACTCCAACATTTGGTTCTCCTACCAAAATTGAAGAAGGCACCAGAAGAACAATCTTCGTATCGGCCAATATGTCTCCTGGATACAACGGGAAAAATCCTTAAACGAATAATATTATATAAGACTGCTCGAGGTGTCAGAAGACAAAGGAGTCGTGTCGGACCACCAGTATGGTTTACGTTCTACCGTCGGTCGGTGCCATAAAGGCGGTAGTAGATACAGCACCTGAAGTAATACTGGGGAGAAGATGAAGCGGTGGAAAAAAGCAATACTGGGCTGTTGTTACCCTTGACGTAAAACATGGTTTCGATTCGGTGAACTTGTCTTGTGTTATGAGGCCCCTGGCCGGAATGGAAACACCGTACCATCTGCGGAACATAATCACAAGTGACTTCACCGATAGAAAGTTAATGTACCTGACCGAAGACGGAATTAAGTATAATACAACGTTACCGTGTGAGTGCCACAAGGCTCGGTTCTTGAACCTCTCCTGTAGAATATCGCTGCCACAAGGAGTCAAGGTGATCCGTTTTGCTGACGATTTCACTGTAGTAACGGTTGCCAAACACATACAGGAGATAGAATCCGCCACGGATGAAGCAGTTGCCGGCATTAACAAATGGTTAGAGTAGCTGGTCTAGAACTGGCTGACCCCAAGACCGGCTGACAAGCCGAAAGTCTGTGGAGTTTGCAAAGTTTCGGTTTGGGAACCAAACAATAACGCCTGAGGAGTCACTAATGTACCTACCTGGAAGTAATGCTCGACAACAGGCTGATCTTTAAAATATACGTCCATACGCCAGCAAGAAGGCGCCACAGATGCAAGCAGATCTTTCCCGGATTATGCCAAACATCGGTGGCCCTGGATACGCCAGGAGTATTCTGTCATCCAGAGTGGTCAGCTCAATACTGCTATACGCTACACCGGTCTGGGCAGGGGCTCTTATAACGAAGGAAACGAACCTCTCGTCAGCATACAGGCTCTGCGCAATAAGAACAATAATCGGATTCCGAATATTTTCGGACGAACAGCCTGCGTTAGTGCGGAAATAATTCCCATCGACATTCTCGCCAACGACATGCAAAGGATCTACCTTAGACTAAAATTCAACTGGCAAGAGATCATCGTAAGGAGAAGGATAAAAGAAAATAGCACTGTGGCAAGTCCGGTGGGATAACACTGCAAAAGGCAGATGGACCTACAAACTGATCCCAAACATCGAGGTCTGCACAAGAATAACAAGCGGGATTGCAACTACCACCTTACGCAGTTCCTGTCCGGGCACGGCGGCTATCGAAGTTATCTTCACAGATTCGGCCACGATAGCTCGCCTCTATGCCCCGAATGCCTAGATGAAGAAGAAGATATGGAGCACGTAATGTTCCACTGCAGCCGCTTTTCAGGTGGAAGAGTTAACTTACCCATTTCGCAGCTTCTCATAGACCATATGTTGAGGTCAGAAGACGACTGGTTGTTAATATGTTCATACATAACGAGCCAAAAGACTAAGAAGGGTCGAAGTGGAAGACGTAGATGATTTAGCATTAGCTGCTAACCAGCCCCGCGAAGTAATACCTAATGGCAGTCCCGCGGGGAGAGTGGTAGAAGAGTACAAAATGTAGTTTAGTACTTAAGGCGCGTGGCACTAGAGAAACATATCCCGCGAATCGTACATGCCAGATAGTACGGACTACTGGTATCTATGAAGATTACACATCCTTTGGACGCAGCCAAAAAAAAAAACCGGCGAAGTAATACCCAACGCGGCTTCGTCTAACGGCAGTGCTCCAGAGAGAGAGAGGTTGTAGGTTCATTTCTGGAATCGATTACTAATGCTTCTAATTGGTTAGCTTCTTTTTCTCTAGATATCCGGCATAAGCTTAACATACGAGTAGTATCCCAGATGTTGTACGATCAGGCAAAGGATCAGAATTTTAAAAAATGGCCCGATTATTCTTAATTTGCACGAGAACAGGTTTTCCAGAATGAAACCTCTATGCCGAGATATGCACAATCGAATGGATTCATCGATTCTTCCGTGAAGGTGGTGAAGTATCATGGTACGTCACAACAACAAAATCTGAACGAATCGTTAAAAAGGCAGATAGATGCACTGCACACTATCATTTGAGTAGCATGCATGAATTTAACTTAATTTTGATTTTGCGTTTGAATCTGTTTAATTTTGAATTTTTTGGTTTGATTTGATTGACTATTACCTACAGTTTTGAATTTTCGTGTTAAGTAAAATAAATTTAAGGGGTTTACTTAAAGAGGGGGATACTGAGCAGCAGTGTAGAAATTAGTAAACCGTCATACAAACTTTTTTATAACGATTCTTCAAGGGAACAAAAAATTGCTTCGTTTTAAAGAGGTTTTATATCCTTTATATCTTTAAAGAAAATTGTTAATTCAATGTAAATAAATTTATATCGTTTTTATTTTTTCGTTCGTTCGGAAAATATCAATTTTCAATTTTACATGAACAGTTTTGTTCTTTGCTTTATCATCATCTCAGGTTTTATCTCTTGCTTGAATAAAACTTTGTAAATTATCAATAATGCATCATCGTTGTGTGGTCTTTAAATAAATTCGATTTAGCATTGTAACCTCAGATGAAATGGCATTTAAAATTGTTTCGTCTGAAGGAAGTTCCATGGTAGCAACATTTGCATACATACTGCAGCAACATAATCGTCAAATGTAACAGGACAATCATCACTTCTTGGTAAAACTCTAACCAAAATTGCTGTTATTCTTGATTTTTAATTATCTTATCGTTGACAATGGAGTTTTTTGTCGGACCATTTGTTAAAAGTACTAACCCAGCCTTGTTAAACTATAACGCGGAACACAGCTTTATAAACTTCTGTAATGGCAACTAAAATATTGGATTAGTATTCTCGTTCTTGATCCATACCTTCAAGAACTCTCTGTAAGAAACGATGACGATAGTAAACTTTTAAGTTTTGAATAACGCCTTGGTCCATTTGTTGGAGTACTGATGTTGTCTTCGGTGGGAAAAATGCCAAATATTCAATCTACTATTGGAGGGTGCTCCTGACAGTTTTCAATAAAAAACAAAACTTTCCGTTCTTGACGCATACATTTTTTATTTTATTTGATTAATCATATTTGGAGAGTTTTTATTATTAAAATAATCTACCGACAATGACTGGATTCCTTTGAAACAACGAAGCTTTACACTCTTCCCAATCACTTAAAGTTTCGATGTTTCATCACCTGCCATATTTGAGCCAACCATTAAATCAATTACGCTCAGAAATATCACATTCTATATAAATATAAACAGGCGAAGGTTAATTGTATATAACCACTTTACCTGGCTTAAACACAACACATTCGCTTGATATCTGTTTCCAATATGTTTCCATGTCAGAAAAAATGGTAGAATTTCTAACATTGGGCGAACATTAGTCATTAAAGATGTATGATGTTTTTCGACGGTTGTTCGGCCAGGACTTAGCCCGGCACCTAGCTCTCGGTTTGAACATTTGCAGAAATAAGGATCTGCACTTATATCGCAAACTCAGCAAACTGAGCTTAGTCAGTTCAGTGCAAGGAGAAAATCTGCCTTTATTGTGTCTTAATTTCAGCCTTATACTCTATAAGTATTTAAAATTTCATAAAAATAAATAAATTCCTCTGTAACTAAAACACAAAGCAGTTTTGCAATTTACAGCGTATTTTTATTTCGAATTCCATTTATCAATAATAATTTCTTTATTTAACATAAAATTTTACACTATTAATTCTTTGGTTATCTCAAATACATTTATTACGAGTTCTTTTCTTTTTTAAATCTTTTAGTTGAATCCGGCTTTATATTAACTAAATAAGTTATTATTTCTTTCTTCTTTTTTTTAATATACACTTTACCATAAACTTGTTATTATTTAATTACAGCTATCAATAAATTTTTATTTTTCTATTTCTTATGTGTATTTTTTAGCAAACAGAATGTATTTCTTTTATTATGGTTAATTTATATTTACACTTTTTTTCTTATATGGTTTCATTTACATTCTAGCTAGGGATAGCTGAATTATTATTTTGCGAAAACAAAATAAACGAAAGCAATCCCTAATCCTAATACTATAAACTAGACTTGGTAAAAATGTATTTAAAGGCAATAATAAATATATATTATATATCTTATCTGCGTAATTTTTTATATGTATAAATGTACTTTATTTTTTATTTTTAATTTTTACGTATTTAAACATTTTAGTAGTGTCTATTGCCGAATTTATTTTTTTGTTAGTTAAATTTTGTAAGAAACTTAAAAAAACGTATTGTATTTACAGAATGTTTTACTAAAAACAAATTAATGCTATAAACTCTTTAACCTTAAAGGTAGTAACGTGAACGATGTTTTATTAATAATAGACATACAAATTAAATGCGTTTTGCTTAGATCATTTTAGTGATTTTATTTTTGCCGAGTATACACAGAAAATATTATGCGTTTAAAATGTCGTGCCGTTGCGTGGAAATTTAAATTTGGAACAATGTGGTACGAATTGGAATCAAAATTATTGATATCGATTTGCATATAGTTTTGCAGCCCTTTGTAAAGACATATTTTAGTGTGTGATTGTTGACACCAAGTGAAGTCCTGAAACAATATTAAGTTCAATTAGATAAATATGAACTGAACCGGAATGACACGATTGCTGAATACTGAAAACTAGTTTCATCACACAAAGTCACGGCGATATATTACTTAGAAACAAAATCTCAATTTTAAGACTCATTTCAATTTCCAATAATACGAGAAGCTGCTCGATCTAAGACAAAATTCCAATACCGAAACTGTGTAGAACTATCTCATCTGGTTTCTGATATCTATCGAAGTTTTCTAGGCCTTTTTTTTTAAAACGACAATCTCTGGAATCTCGATGCCTTGAAATACGTTCAATACTCACACCCCACATCTGTCTAGTTAGGCACCTCATGAGATGAATACATCTATTGCCTTGCTCACAGATAATTAATAGTTGCAGCTCTGCAGCTGCAAAGAAGCCTTTCTCAAGCTCGAGGAAAGTATAATGCCCAACTGGTTTCACTGAGGCATATCATTAATTTAAACACAGAACGACGACGGTTTCCACACCTCTGCGATGTCAGCCAGCATCACACAAACACGACCAGATACCACTCGCACCAGGGGAGCGACAAAAGACGTGCTTAAAGTCACAAATAAAATTTTAAGAGGCCTTAAAGGTACTACGATCCCCTTTATCTACGGCAACCTTCTTGAAATTATGGCAGCGAAGAAGCGTATGTCAACATCATTTTTACATCATCTTCAATAGGCAGAGGTCCCTGGTTATAGAAGCATACCTACAGGGGAATGAGCATACCGATGAACTACCAAATGATCGATCTACCAAAAGTTCGCGGCCTTCTAAGCACAGGTAGGACAGAAAGTAATAAAATTTACAAATGGACGTCAAATGTTCTCCCGAAGATCTAAGAAGATGTAGCTAAAGTATGACCCATACTCGTACACAAAAACAGTAAACCTTTCTCGATTTTTTTGGGAATGCTCACTTTCAGTATAAGTAGCCTACTAAAGAACTTTAAACTAAAAATGCATCTTACAGATGTCGACCTGTGGAGAGTCTACGGTGATGAAGAAACACAGGAGGATACTTCGTAACTTATTGTATCACTACTGAAGTACCAGTTAGTTATAGAAAACAACTCAAGGAAACCATTTTTTGGAAGACCTTATGAATCATTCCACAACCTCCAGTCCTCCTTGTCATTGGGAAAACTTTAAAAAGTTGGCCTGGTACTTATCATATTTTTAAATATGCGCTAAGGTGAAATACCACCTGGTCAACAAGACCAGTATTAAGTCTCCGAATTCCCAAAACCTCTGACGAACATTAGGTTAACTTCAATCAAGCTCCATCAATTAGATTGACGGTCGCAGTGGGAGAATGTCATTGGCAACCAATTCGATGGCACTCCTTCCTTAGTAGACAAAGCTAAGTAGATGGATGCTGTTTTCCTGTCTTACGAATACGCAGTCCTAGAATGCCACGCCTTAGACATCGCAATTGGAATTGTCCTTGGCCAACACATCGGTGTTGAGTCCATCCACTAGCCTTGTATTGTGCTTGTGACGTGTCACGTGTCTCTTTCGCCAGCTAGACGAAATTGAATATCAACATTGATTGGAATTGTTTGATTGTTTGAATGTCACGGTCAGGTAAGTTGATGACGATTTTGGTTCTCGTACTTGACTCTCTTAAGCTGACGAAACAAAGCTAAAACCTCCTTTAGCGTAAAGGAGTTTCTAAAGCGATGTTAAGGGTAGGGAAACAACGTTAAATTGTCTTTGTAGCTGCGCAGACGTATTTCAAGGAACTATTCCACGTCTGAGCCTTTCAGCTTTAAAAGTCTTAATATTTTGGCATATCTACTCGACAAATGGTCCAGTGTATTGTTTGTTCTAATTTACTTCGAGCTATATCGGGCTTCGGAACATCGGGCTACCCTATTAGCAACTAGGCAAAAGCGGACTACAAACTGCTAGAAATTCTTTCTTTCTTTCTTAAAAACTCTGCAGTCGTTAGTTCACTGACACTGTCTCTCTCTATCTAATATGTGTAAATTTAAAACAAGAAGTTCATGTGAGACGAATTATGTGGTTAAACGATTTAAAAAAAAAATCCCCATTCAAAGTGCTTCTTATTTTCCCTAAATAAATTTCATACATGTATGTCCAAGCATTTTTCTGTGTAAAAGACTGTCACCAAACTTAACCAGCAATATTTCACTACATCAGTAAAATGTTTTCAAACTGCTTTTTTAAATAAATAAATTTTGTGTATCCTTCCTCTTTTTATAGTTTTAATATATATTTTGGTTTCTGTTGCATTTTTGTAAATTACCTTCTTTGGCGCAGTTTAAATTTGATTTAATTTTTCGTGTCTATTTTTTTTTGTATCTTAATTCTAAGCTAAATCATCATATTTACTCATATTTGAACATAGTTTTCAATTTTGCATTAATTTAGAACATTGAAAAAGTTAAATTCAACTATCTGCACCTGTACTGTATCCAGTGAAAGCTTCCAATTACACCTGAAGCTATACTGATTGCCAGCAACTTTGTCTGCACTGATGATGGTGACGACGAGGACGACGAGAAATATAAATTGAAGAAACTTTTCAAACCGGACCCGGACGAGAGTGTCACTGTAAATAAACGTAAAAATATATTATGAGAGCATGACATTTTGTTTAAGGTATGTGAAATTTAGGTACATAGTTGGTAGTTTGTTTAAAAAGAAATACAGTGAGGGAATAGTTTCTATCATTGGGTTAAATTTAGCTTCATTTCGAAAAAAATGTGTACAAGTATCGCTGTCATATACAGAACAGAGTTGGAAGCATACTTGATTTGACAGTAGGTACCCATAGTAAAGAGCAGTTCAGTTAATTAGAGATCCTTCTCAGTGGCGTAGCGAGCGTAGCAACATCTCCAGACCATTCTCTAGGGCCTAGGCAATATTGTAAGTAGTAACTTATAGTTTTTCGTAAAACGGCTGCGTCGTTTCTGCAAAGATTTCACCTCGAACTGTTGTCTAATGCCCAAACAAGTTTAAACTAAGTACCTTAACTTTGAATGACTTACAGTGGAATTTTAACGAACGCTTAACTTTTCCCGTCTTGTTTTTTATGTCACTGTACATGTATACATGTCAAACTCATTTGTTTTGACGCTTTCCATTATTCAGCTCTATTTATTTTAAGTTAAAATTAAAATTAAACTTGTTTGATTAAAAACATGAGTAATAAAAGAAGGTCGGACTTTAGAATTAAACAAATTGATGGAACTTGTGAACAATTGTTGAAAGTAAAAAAAAGTATGCAGTAAAAAAAAGTATGACCTAAATATAATAAAAGTATGCAAATAGGTCCCTAAAGTCTTAAAAAGTTTTATAGTAACATTGAACATTTCAAAATGATTTCGTTTTCCATTCCAATGACTGAGAACGGCAGCTTAAGGCCTGGTAATGTTTATGTTCTAAACAATATAGTTTATAGCTAATCTACCGAAGAGCAGTACTTTTCGAACATTGTGATAAAATGTTGTTGCATACAAAAAAAGTTTCAACAATTTTGATCAAAACGCGATTTCTAAGATAATTAAATAAATCCGTAAAATAAAAATATTTTTCAAAAAAGGGTTACTCAAATCCCGATCTGTGTTTAAACACGGTATATTTTTGTAAAGCTCCAACTAGAAACGCAAATTTCACCCACTTCTGCTCTTTTTCCATTCACCTACAACTACAACAAAGATCCAAAAAAAGTGTAATTCTTAAATTTATATATCTATGCAAGGGTTTCGACATGGACACCTAAAAACAGCATCGGTGCCGTGACATAAGGCCAAGAGTCATAAGGCCAAATCTCGAAATTTGGCCTTATGTCTCTTTGTTAGAGTGACATAAGGCCAAATTCTTGCATTTGGTACTATGACACTTTGAGAAAGCGTCATAAGGCCAAATCGGGAAAGTGACATAAAGCCAAATAGTACTCAAATCGGCTCTGTACAGTAAACAACTACAACAATTTTTAATAAAATTTAGGGTGTTATTTTCTATTGAAAATTGTGTTTTACTAATTTCCATTATCCGCAGGCGCACTGACCAAACATTTTTTTCTGGCTTAAAATGACCTAAATATAATATAATTTTTTTTTGTTTGAGGAAATGAAATTTTTTTTATGCCTATAGATTTTTGGTTTTTTAATTTTTTTTTATTTAATTTTAATATTGTTTTTAAATTTTTATTTAATAATGTGTATGTGAATTTGTCTTAAACCTTTTTGCGAAATCTGCATAAATATGCACCGCTGCAAAAACGCAGTAAAAATGTAAAGTATGTGGTGGGTGGCTCCCTTCGCTCGCTAACAGGATTTTAATTTTTTTTTTCGCGGGGTTTAGCCGCTCAAGCGAATTCGTCTCTCCGCTAAGGGTATGTCAACAACTGTCAGGCAGGCGCCTGGAGCTAAAGTTTAAGTATATTAACGATGACGTATGCAGCAGTACAATATTTTTTAACAAACATTGCAAAAAAATATTAAACATCAACAAAAGACAAAATTAACACGTTTCCTCAGAAAAATTATTTTACAGAACATCTTGGAATAAGCTCTTTTAAATAAAAGCAATAATAAACAAATTTTGCTTGGCTGTTGTTTTTTATTAAAGCCATTTCAATTTCAATGCCCAATCGTACTGCTGTGGAAAGGACTCAATCAGATAACCAATTCAAGTGAAATTTGAATTCGATTGGCCTTTTTTTATTTTATTTTCTACTTAATAGAAGAAACAGCGTTCAACTAATAAACTTTTCAATACCTGTTGTTCCTGAAAAAGGGCTCTTAAATAACGAATGGAACTTGAATGGACTTCAATTTTAGGTTAAATGCGATTCTGATTTATTTGTTGGAATAGATGCAATCAATATCATGGAGCAATCAAAAAATCCGAGCAGACCGCATTCTCTATCAGCGAGTGTTGCGGGTTAAAACAAAAAAAAATTGTGTTTCATTTTATTCTCCTCAGGAATTCGCAAATTACCTATGTTAAATAGATTTTTTGTGGGAAAAAAGACCGCCATAAATGATACATGAGTTTTGAAAGTTAAAGCTCTTGTTGTTAAACTTTATTGCAAATTCTTGAAATGAGGATCTATGGTTCCTGTAGCTGAATTTAACCTGCTGTTGTCATATAAATTACGGCATCAAAGGGTAATAATAACCACAGAGTTATCAATGTACACTTTGAAGAGCTGATTGGTAGGCTAAAGTTTTCTGAGTGATGATTCCGCTTCTCACTGTCGCGTGTCGTGTCTTGAGTTAATTTTACGTCTCCTTTGAGTGATCTGATTACCAGACTGTTCCCCAGCTTACTTGAGTGAATCCTGTTTTGAGGATGAGAGATTAGGAAATTTAAGGTTTGAATAACGGGTTTCTTTCCAGGCTCGAACTTTTGAAAAGGTCTTAATTTTTTTTTCTTTTTTCGAGAGCAAAAATTGGCAAATTTACTGCGAAATATCATCTAAGACATCATAATTCAAACGGTGCCGTATGGAATCGTGCGTCGCGTCGGTTTGTTTAAAGAAAAGCTATTAACATTTTATGTGGTTCTATTTATTTGTAATCCCAGGATACGGGTTGTATAATGCATATAAAACCCTTCGATATGAATTTTAAGCGGAAGTTCAATATTTCCTCTGTGAATGGTGACAAGTGTATACCTTACCTGTTTGTACATTGTACAGTAGGGTTGAGCGAAAAAACTTTTTTTGTTTATTGGTATCTAATAGTGAAAAAAAGGTGCCTTATAGGCTTAAATAAGTATATGCAAAATATTATTCGATTTGGATGACGATAACTGCGCGCGCAGACACACTAAAACTATTATTAACAACTTGGGTTCCAAAAATAGGACTACATTTATGGCTTTATTGGGAAAAGCATCATAATTATTATTCGTTTTTAATTCCTTAACAAAATATATATTTTTTTCATATTAGGTACATTTAGTTTTTCCCAGATTATCGAAGGATTGAAAAAAAAATCGAAAAATTAAGCTAAAAATTGCTATAAAATTTAATCACTTTTTTTTTAATATAATATCTAGTTAGTCCCCCTTTTTACTTATATCGGTTCACTATTGTTTTCTATGTGCATCAGTCATATTATCGTCTCTTTTAAAAATTTTAAATGCTCTTTATATTGGTGTTTCTTGTGATATAAAAAAAAATTTACGCCTACTTATGAAGATGCAATAACATAGTTTTGGCCTTCAGATATCTTCCAAAAGAACCTAAGATCGTAATCGATCCTGTCATTCAGAGGAATGGTTATTTTGTGCATCCTGCGAACATTCTATTTACTATGGTAACAGATAAATATAAACACATTAGAGAATTGGCAGCTCGACGCATATTAAAAGCACGTAATATGCCTTGGTCTTCTATATCCAGGCTGTTTGAAGTGCCGTTTATTAACTTCAATTCATCAACGTATATCGATTTAATAAATTGTCAAGAAAAGGTTTCTGAACCACCGACTAAGCAAAACTTGTGCGACCAAGAATTTCGGATCATCGTGGAATCCGTTGGTGAAGGTGAAGTGTTCTTTTTAAGGCTTCCGTGCCATACCCATACCCAGGCTGTTGAACGAGCTGTAAAGATAAAGACGGAAGCTGCCACTTCCCAGTAGACAAAAAAGTCATGACTAGGCACAATAAAGTCGAAAATAGAATCACGTAAGGAAATGCCTAAATTAGAGACAAAATAGGATTTTTAAGCTTTTTCATTATAAAATAAATAATGTTTATTGTTACGAGAATGAATTTATTTTTTGTTTATATTGAATTTGTTTAGTAAAATCTTGTATCAAATTTTGATTTTTAAAGACAGTGCGGAGGCAGAAGATCTTAACCAAATTAATCAAAAAACTAAATTGGCTTTCTTCTTAACATAAGGCACCATTTGCCCACTATTAGAATTCCGAATTCAAAAAAAAAATTGTTTTCCATACATCCGTGCTCCACCCTAATGTAAATGTCCTGCTGAGGAATATGTTGGCTTCATTTAATGCTGCACCAATAAAAAATTGCTCCTAGTCGATGAGAGAAAATTTAATTCTTAATGAAAAGGCGGAACATTTAAAGAAATTATTTCAAATGAAGCTGCCCCACTAATTAAAATAAAAATGAACCCTCAGCTCTTTATGTAAAATGTAAAAAAAAAACTGAGCTTTGTTCCAGTTTCGCCTTTACATCATCATAAAAGATTCTTGATGAGTGCAAACAAGAGGCGGTGCCTTTGTTGAATATCCTTTCAGATATTAAAATCAAGAGCAACAAGACTCTCTGCACTTTTTGTTCTCACTGTGAAATGACTTATGATGGATTAATGTGACCAACGTAGACTAAATGAGTACGACTATATGTCACATGATGTCATGTTGAGCTGGACTGTAGTTTGTTTTTGTTTATTCCCCAAAGCAAATGGAACACAAGTTTGTTTTAACCTAAATAGGACGGTATAGGATGCCGAGTTTCAAGTATTAAAAATAGGAAAGTTGCGCATAGTAACCATAAACTTATTTTTTAAATATGGCTCAGTAAGTATCCCAATATGATGCAAAACAAAACAAAAAATTCAATGGCATTAACGTCCTTGGGGAATTGGATTCTACAGCAGTCATGAGATAAGGGACTTGAAACCATGGAGGTTTATAGAGGGTAACATAGCCTGCAATAGATGGCGAATGTGGTTCACATAAAGCCACGCTCAGCAAGCACAGAAAATCCGTCGATTCCATCGTGTTGACGGATCCGTCAATATCGACGTATTTGACTGAACGAGTAGTTCCATAGAATCCTAATAACGTTAAAAGGCTGTGCTCTCAGCACTTTCTTCATATTTTCCCCACGAAATGTAGTAATTTCTCATTTTTTCCCTTTTCACCGAAGTCAAATACCCTCGATACGATAGCGAGCTGTTTGGCGGGTAGAGTTCTATTCAATGATTTTGACGATGGGAAACTAAGGTGAACACAGTGACCGGCGTTGTGCCACAAAGTTCGGTCATAGGCCCCATGCTGTGAATCTTAAGTATGATGAAATTTTTCGCCATTGGATTTGTAAACAACATCGTCTTAAAGGCTGTACAAGAACGCTCAGAGTGGTTAGTTCTTGCTGACTGTACTTATATAGAGTATTAACTTTAAAACTGCAGCAGCGCTCTTTAAGAGAACATAAATGTTCTGGAAACGAATATGTTTAAAGTCGGACCAGGAGGGCATAAAGTGGCTTCCCAGCCGTTTATTAAGTATTTACCTACATTTGATGGCACCTGTCTACGGTTCAAATACGACAAATGGTATGCGTGCAAGAAGCCGTTTAAAAGTCTAAGTGTCATTTCAAAAAAGGAACTTTCAAAATGATTGGGTAAGTATCACGCTCCCACACTCCCCCCTCCCCCACCCAATTCATGGTTAAATAAAAAAATATAATTCCAACTTAAAAGACAAAAATTCAACTTACCTCTTGCTGGAATCGGATCCCGCTGCGGCGTTCCCAATTCGATTTCTTTATACTCCTGATACAAGTCTCCAATTTGTGCGGTACACCGGAGAATCAGACTTCCACCGGCCTGACCCAGTTGATTGCTGTGCAGCGAATTCAACAATTGATTTCCATTGACACCACCTCCATTGCCAGAGCCTCCATTCAATGATGAAGGACTACCGCCCGCAAAATGGATAGCTTGCAGCTGAAGTTTCAAACTCACTCTGGAAGCCACTAAGTTCTCAGCCGTTCGGATGTAGTCGGTTTCGCCGGACGATACCTGCAAGTTAAATAAAACAAACATGAGCTCATCGAATCGTTTATACGGCTATCTGTGTTGGATAATAATTTCCCATAGACAGAGATGCACTAAAGGAAATTATATTTTCTCCTTTAGGACATCATTACATCAGAGCAGCAGCAGACCCCAAATCGAACGAAGCGGAGCATGCATTCGATTTAAACTTAATTTTGCGCATTGTGACAGCGAATGATACCAGACTATACAATACAATCCCCGATGCATTATTACAGATATACCATAAGAGTTATTATATCTAGGTGCATATATATTTATAGATAGGTATATACATATAGGTAGTCTGGAAACGTTTACGTTCGGTCTTTTGCAAAGAAAATCAATTTCATTTATTGGATAGCTATCGAAAGCACTTGGCCCTCTTCATATAGTATACGTAACGTAGTTCGCAGTTTTGTTGTTGTTATTGTTGATGGCCGCTGGGACTTGCGACGAGGACCCACCGACCAAAAAAAAGAAGAGCAGTGGACAAATATTTATTTTCGTTCGTTCGTTTATATTTGTTTGGCCCAAATTATCAATACGAGCAACTCAGTGGACGTTAGAGGAAGAGAAGGTTCACTAACGAGGACTCTTCTTTGAAGGTTGCACTCGTATAAGAAATGTCGTCTAGTTATTGGTTTATTTCACAGGATAAAGTCCTTAAATGAAGAGTTCATCACGATAGCACAAATTGAATGAAATACTTTTTTTTTCGTCCTGTTTGTATTTGTGTAGTGCAAAGCGATTACTAATGTTTGCATAAGTTTTGGAATTCTTAATTGACTTTCTGTGGCCTGGAGCCACAGGAGTTGCTTTAATTTATGAATTTCTTTTCATGGTGCGCTTTCAACCGTACACTAGACCTGACAACAGAATCCGTAAGATTTAGACATACGTATAGTGTACTGCGAATGGTTTCGTGTGATTTTTTAGAGCGTGGTTTAATTTGTCATTTAAATTAAAGGTTGGAGTGCTTGTACCGTCAGGTACAATACTGACAACAGCCAGTACTAAAACTAGACAGTAAACTCGTCTGGAAGAAACATACAGAAGAGGTAACCAGGAAAGCAAAGCGGGCTCTAATGATTTGCCGCAATCAGCGTCCCAAACATCCTCAGATGGATGTACCTATATTGCCACTTTGAGACAAATGATCACATATGGAGCGGTTGCATGGGCTAAAAGGACCAGTTTATCCGCCATAAGGAAAGTACACAATAAAGTGCAAGGAATCCACAATTCACAGGCTGAGCAAGCATGCAACAAAGTGGTACACAGACGGGTCAAGAACTGATGAGGACACTGAAGTGTGAGTGTTCGGGCCTAAAACCAAATATTCTGAACCAATGGGCAAAAATCCCGGCATCTCCCAGGCTGAAATCTACGCCATATACAGATGTGTCCAAATTAACAACGACAGAAACAAAACCAACTGTAATAAAGCTATAATGTCAGATTGCCAGGCTGCTACTATGGCACTTAATTCCTATATCATTAAATCAAAACTTGTGTGGGAATGCCTACAAAAACTTAATGAACTGGGTAGGAAGAACAAAATAACCCTCTGTTGGTTACCTGGCCATGTGGGAATAATTTTGAGGAATAGGTGATCCCACCCTCAAAGAAGAATTTAGGAAAATAGAGAAAGTAAATAGGGCAAAAACCTGACATGGCACTTAAGGCATGAGGCAGGCATTCGAAGCCTTCATTGGCCTAAGTAAAAATAACCTCCACATCCTAATAGGATTCCTAACCGGGCATTGTAGACTCAAGGCACCTCAGGAAGATGGGCAGGGGGTACAATAGACAGTACAATAACCCCTTTCACATTATTATGAAACTTGGACGAGTTTACTTTTAATGAATTTTTCAAACAGGACACCGTAGCCTAAGTATATGTTTTTAAAAAAATATGAGTTTTCAGGTATCATTTGCAGATTTAAGTATGAAGGTGTATGTGTAAGCACAAGTGAAGTAATGGAGTTTTTAATGGGGAAATCACTGAAGGACTCACTGCTGTCATGTGCAGCTATCCCCGTCCGCCAACAACCATATCGGTAGATTTAAAAATTAGGTTACTTGGTCGAGAGCACTTCCTCGACTTCAAAGGTCTTCCCATCGCTGGGCAAAAAGAGAACGCTCGTAGGAGAAAAACCCACTCGGAAGAGTCGGTCCCTAGCTATCAGCTCATCGAGCACTAAAGGGAGCGGTAAAGGACAACTTCAAACTCTCTGTGGTGGACCTTTCCGATGAGGAAGGTAGACTCTCCTACGACAAGTGGGGATTCATAGAGAACAACCAGCATCCTCCGGACGACAAGCCCCTTAATATTACTACTGATTAGCTGCCTGCGAAAATAGACTTCGGAAAAGGCTTCACAATTGAAATACATTATCACATAGGGATATTGTTATAAATAGATAGCCAGGCTGCGATAAGATCCCTAGTATCAAGCGAATTAAGATCGAAGGCGGTGGAAGATTGCCGCGTATCTTTTAAGAGATACACACTTTGCTGTGTTCCGGGATACAGTGACATCCCGGGGAACTGTGCAGCTGACTAATTGGCGAGAATAGGCTCTTTCGGGGTTGATAGTGCCAGTCCGCACAACGTGCATACACAACTCATTCACACGGACGCAACAGGTAAGGCAAGTCATAGATGGAAACATCTAAGATACTGCGACGTTGCTAGGCTTACTTGGCCAACCCTGGACCCTAACAGATCCAAGACGCTTCTGCGACTAAACAAATCTAGCATATCGCTAGTCGCTTATGTCATTATAGGTCATTGTATTCTGACTTCTGCAGAAGCTGTAGCTGCCCTGAGGCTACTTCCTCAATGATCTAAGTTATCTAAGCATTCTTAACTTCATCAATGGTAGGAAATGGTTCACATGAGACATGAGTAACCGGTTAAGGAACCCCCAACACCAGTGCGGTATGCACAATGGGCCGACTTACGGTCTTAGTGTTTCTCTCACCGAGAGCCACTTCAACATACATACATACATACATAGCTATTTCTTGATAGAGGAATTAACAAAAAATGTACATTTTCAAGAGGAATCTATAGGTAGAATTAGCTGTCAACGTTCAGAACTTAAAGGCATCTAATGACTAGTTAGTGGTGTAGTTCGAAACAATTTTCCATCAAAGTGTTTGGAAAGTTTCTGTTCTCTTAAATAATCAGTTAATAAATTTCCCAACTGGAAGTAGCCATCAGGGGCGAGAAAACGAGAAACGCTTTTAATCCTCGTTTTCCACCCTTCAAACAATATTCTTTATGAAACATATGAACTGTGGGCGCAGTGGTTAAAGTGGAAGAGGTGTTAGAAATACGCAAATTGCAGCTTAAAGAGTAAAAAAACGAATGGTTCTGAAAAATACTAGAAATACTTATGGACCAATAATGCCAACTCTTAAAGCCTCCCGAGGAAAACGACGCGACGTCTTCTTTTAATATCCTTGAGCTCGCCCAAAGCATACATCTATTCCTGCAAGAAGCATTCTCATAAGCCCCTTTATCAATGGGATTTAAGGAGCACAACGTAAAGCATTTAATTCCCTTCATTCTTCTTTCAAAACTAGCAGACAAAAATAAATATGTTACACGGTTAAAATTAACCACAAAGAGCTCTTCAGCATTTTCCTTCTGGGGTTGAAGCATTTTTCCACAAACTTTGACCGAGAAAATAAAAGCCTCCGAACCACTATTTAAATCTTTCAACCCCAAAAATAGGATTAAAATTTTGCCCTGGCTATAGAGTTAGTCTCTTTCATTTCTCGCACAAATGATTGCGAGGACGACTTTACCTACACCTCGAACCATTCCCTTGAACGATGACGCTTTTATTAACAAAACAAAGTCCGAAACTCTGCGCACATAGTCGGTTTACAAAGTTTTGAAGCACATTGAAACCACTATAGTGATGGACTGGCATTGTACTGATGCCGCCCGCCATCACCATAAACCTCATCATCACCATAGTCCGTTTCGTTAGATGGGCAGTTTCCCAGGAAGCGCCCTTGATGATGTGAATCTGAATAGGTAGGTAGGTATGAAAAAATAATGGACTGTCGAGTTGTGTTTAGTTTGTAAAGATGTACGTCGAGTGGGAATTTGAGTGAGTATAACAACTTTTAGTCTTTCGAATTGAACAGTCTCTATATAGGCAGGGAATACTATATAGAACTGGATGCGTAACGAAACTCCACAATCCCATTATTTTAACTAATGTTATTTCAATAGATGTCCTATATTTATTTTTGGAGTTTGTTTTGTTTTGAAACCCTAAAAGGTTCCAAAGTTCTGACACTGTATCGATGTGATGTGATGGATTTAAGCAAACCCATTTAATTATGTAGTTCGGTAGAAGATGACTGACAATTGAAGGCTAAACAAGTAGTTGATTAATTTGTTTTGACGCCGTTAATAGTTGCGAGTTACTAGCATGTCAATAATTGGAGATTTATATTACATGAAATGAGAATTCGGTTACCGAAAATTCAGCGCAAATGGAAAATAAGAAGTGGGTCTTAAATGATTCTGTAGACCTTGGCCAGCATATAATTTGTGTTTGTTTTAAAAATTGAGTAGGAAACTAGGCTTCATTGAAATTTGTGATTGTTGCATTGACAAGTCAATGCTATAATCAACCACATATTGTGCCAGGTTATATGGTTATATGATTTTTTCACTATGTTTATTCCAAATTGCAACAGCTGTGGCCGAAAAAAGAGAGACTGCCAATAACTTAATTTCAATACTTTTTCTAAAGGGCGTTTTGTTAAAAAATAGAGCTTTTTTACCCAGCGGCCTATTTACAAAACGCCCCACTTTAACTATTTTAGGAAAAAATAAAGAAAAAAAAATATAATAATTTCAACAGCCATAGTCAAGAAAAAAGAGTGTTGTATTTGTATTCAATAAAAGATTTGTGATTTTCTTTGAATTTTTTTTTATTTTTTTTTTTAAGTGCAGAATATTATGTATATAACTTAGTAGGCGCAGTGGCTTATTGGTTAGTGTGTTGGGCTACTAAGCAAGGGATCTCCAGTTCAACTCCCGAAAGAACCAAATTACATCTTAAGGTTTTTTTCCGCTGCGTCATCTCTCCCGAATGTCAGACAAACATTTGGGAGTAAAAACTATTCGTACTTTAGTCTACCGAATCCAGTGTCCAGTTGAAGAATGATCCTTACTCTAAATTTCGTCGTGTTTGTTTACTGCTTCCTTCGTCCGTATGGCTTGTCAGTCCACATAAATTAAACCCTCAGACACTTTCAGGATTTCTCCAGAGTTCCTCCCTGGATTCGATTCCTAAGTGTAGCGCAAATTTGGGATATATTTTTCATTGACTGGGTATCAACCCAGTGATGTTTTGACAACGCCACCACCCATTTCAGTGTTCCTCGACTCATGCTTAGAACCCTTCTTTGAGTAGATCAGGTTGGCCACTTTATAATCGTATTAGCTCATCTACAATGTGAGCCCGCCTTTTTGTTGCCATCGATCCCTACGTACCCTCGTCTCGTACCCAAGTCAGTGTTATTTCATTTTTAGATAAACATTTATTGAGCTTGAGCAAATCCACAGTCCGCCCATCTTACCAGAAGTATGGGTTAACCCTACGATTTTCCAAGGTTTGTTTCACACATTAAAAGCTTATCTTATCGAAAGTATGTACCTTTAAGTGAACAGCATGTTGATTTCTTACAAAAAATAGAACCATGTTTCAGTATTATACCTACACAGAATTTTAAGTAAATTATTAAGTTGAATTCAGGTTACAAAGAACAACTAAAGCCTCATTGCGGAACCAAATTTCGTTGTGATAGTGAGAATCATTATTTTTCAGCATTATTCTGGGTCTAGTCGTACATTGTACCGGTTGCATGTTTATGTTTAACATTAAATTCGCATGTACCTACCTACCCTAAAAAAAAGAGGCATTCCCTCTTCACCTCTTCAGGTTCAAATAAATTTACCATTCCTACAAATGGCATGGCTCCGACAAACGTAAGTTTGCAATACGTAAAGTTCCCTTTAAGTACGTACCTATACCGTGAGAAAACGGTAGAAACTTTTCGAATCCTCAAAAGTCCTACTGAATGACATGGTTATGGTACTTAAGAAGAGGCAGACGTTGATGTTGGTACACAGTAGGTACCTACACATATGCCTGTGAGTAACATCGGATCCAAATAAAAAAAAAACAAAAGAAAGACAACAAAATTCAATGGAAACCAGCATAGCCTCCGCACATGCAAGTTGAAGTTAAAAGTAGATTCATCGTCCTTATTTGTAGGACATGGTCTCGCCCCTAAATTCTAAAACAAACAATGCTCTTACACAACCCAATGATGGCCACCATAGATGATAGAAAAGTTAAGACTTGCACTCTGTACACAAAAACACTGTCTTACCATAAGTACCACAGAATTGTATCTGCTGCCGGGCAATGTATATTTTTGTATCTAACTTTTGTTTTCGAAAACTTTCTGCGCAGCAATCGAGAATGTCAGCTGCAGCGTTTCTTTGAATGCCATGAAATCTGTGCAGGTACGAGTGTTGTTGTCCATATAATGTTGTGTGTGGAGGAGTTTCGTTGGCGGTACAATTGGATATATACTAAAGATGTGAAAGATTGCTATTTTAAATTAAGCTGCTGTACTGACTGCCAGATTTCTATATGAAACTGTGTAACTGCGACTTATCTGTCAATCAATCTATCGGTGTATTTTAAAAGCTGAAGTGTCAGATAGGACGAAAGCTCCACTCAACCAAATCGTTTAAAGTTCTGAGCGCATGCTGCCACTCAACGATTTAATTGACATTGAAGATTTCGGCGAACCTAAGAGTGAAACATGTGAAGAACCGCAATCGGCATTGAAAAATCCAGTATTTGCTATCCACAAGAAATCGTTTTTAAAATCGGCTCTCATCGTCTGAATAGAGCGTCCCAACCGAAGGATGTAGTTTGAGAAGATGTTAAATCATTTTGTCTACCTTAATTTCGCTTCGATCGGAGGCATCAACTCGAAGAGCAAGAGAAGAATTCCTCTTGAAAAACGATGTTTGGGGACGTAGAGAGGCAATTGCATAGCAAAGCAAGGTAGACGACTTCACTTCAGAGAATAATACAATAATAATACCTTACCTCAGTTGGACATGGACCCAAACCAATAAAGAACTAGCTGCGTTCTGGGCTATATGTTGTTTTCCAGATTAAACTCCACATATTCATGTGAGCAAGACCTGCAGCTAAGTTTGTCTATAAGACGTTGTTCAGAAATATAAAAATTAACCGAAAATTAAATTAAAAAGAACCTTGCACCTACTAATTAGTTCACTGTTCGTTAAGCTCTATCGCATCAAGAGGTGTAATCACTAGTTGCCTTCGCTCAATCCACTCGCTATAAAACTCTACTTTCTATGGGGAGGAAACAATTCTAAAATACCCTGACAGATGCTGATTATTTTATACATTTACAAACCCCTGTAACTTTCAACCAAATCGCTCGTTCCGATCAGGGGCAGAATTCATTTGCATTGATTTAAACTCATCACTCCACTTTCTGAATACCTCCTTCATTCATTTTTGGGATACATTTAATTTTCACTTGCTGCAGTATATTTCTGCTTAGAATGAAAACATAGTCAGTATTCCTATCCGAATGAATGTTAAATGGAATAAGTTCGCTCACAGGTCACAGTACAGGAGAGTTAAGTGATTTACATTTACCGGTGAATTTATTCGAAGATATTTGCACACAGTTTTAAATTACTGTTCCAAGAATCTGATTGGACTTATGCTGTGGTTTTCTTCTTCTTAACGGGCTCCCGACCCGTGGAGAGTCTCTGCCTGAGACACTGCAGCCTTCCATCCTCTGCGATCCCGGGCACGCTGCTTCCAATTTTCCAGACCAAGCGCTCTGGCATCCGCGATGGCTTGGTCTTTGAACCGGAGGTTCGGTCTTCCTTGTCGTCTCGAACCTGGGGGCTGGGATTCGAAGATCCTCTTAGCTGGAGCATTATTATCCATTCGCTCGATGTGGCCGAGCCAATGTAGTCGACGTATTTTGGCTTTTTGGACTACATCCACATCTTGGTACAGCTCATAGAGTTCGCGGTTGTATCTTCTCCTCCATTCGCCCTCCTCGCACACAGGACCAAAAATCCGTCGAAGAATTTTTCTTTCGAAGGAGCCCAGTATCAGCTCTCCCTTCCTGCTTATCGTCCAGCACTCGGCGCCATAAAGCAGAACTGGCAGGATGAGTGTTTTGTAAAGCGTACATTTCGTCCTTCGAGTTAGGAGTTTTGAACCCAATTGCTTTGCCAAACCGAAGTAGCAGCGGTTTCCTAGGGTAATTCTTCGCCGGATCTCCACTATGGTGTCATTCGTGGAGTTTATGTTTACTCCGAGGTAGGTAAACTCCCTAACTACCTCGAAATTTTTGCTATCAACAGTGACGTTTTGTCCTAGGCGGTGGACAGATGCTTGTTTGTTTGTTGATAGCATGTACTTAGTCTTGTCCTCGTTTACTTCAAGGCCAACAAATTTCGCCTGTTCTTCAATCGCCGTAAAAGCCTCTATCACGGCACGCTGGGAGCGACCGATGATGTCGATATCGTCCGCATACCCCAGTAGCTGTACGGATCTGTTGAAGATAGTGCCTTCCGTGTTGACACCTGCCCTGCGCACTATCTGCTCCAGCACGAGATTGAAGAAGTCACATGATAGCGCATCTCCTTGCCGAAATCCGGTGCAAGTTTGAAATAATTCGGAGGAGCTATTTCCAAATTGCACATAGCAGCGCGTGTTTTCCAGCGTAACGCGACACAGCTGGATCAGTTTTGCCGGGATCCCGAATTCGGCCATCGCCATATAGAGCTCCTGACGATGAATGCTATCATATGCGGCTTTGAAGTCGATAAATAGGTGGTGAGTCTCGACTTGAAATTCATTGGTCTTCTCCAGGATTTGCCTCAGTGTGAAAATTTGGTCTATGGTCGATCTGCCGGGCCGGAAGCCACACTGGTACGTGCCGATTAGTGTGTTGCAGAACGGTTTAAGACGTTCACACAGTACGTTGGATAGGATCTTGTATGCGACATTAAGCAGGGATATGCCTCGATAATTCTTGCAAGACATAGGATCGCCTTTTTTGTAGATGGGGCATATGGAGCTGATAGTCCAGTCATCGGGCATGCTTTCTTCCACCCATACTTGGTTGATGATTTGGTACATGCGCCCTACCAAAACATCACCACCGTATTTGAAGAGCTCCGCTGGTAAACCATCAGAGCCTGCGGCCTTGTTGTTCTTAAGCTTTTTTATAGCTAAGCCAACTTCTTCTATACTGGGTGGTGGAACTGGTTCTTCATTGACTGGACGTGGGTTCTCTTCTTGCCCTATCACTCTCTCCACATGGTGCCCATTTAGCAGCTCCTGGAAGTGCTGCTGTGGTTTTACAGTTTGATTTATCTTTATTTTTTTTTGTTTCAGTGGGGCAAAGCTCTCTTTTATTCGTCTTAATTAAGTACTAAAGTGAATACAAAAAGTCTTTTTGTCTCTTTGTTACGTTTCCAGAATTTTTATTTAATAAAATAATCATCTGAAAGTATTCACAGCACTATATGAAGGGTTTCCAAAAAAGGGGCGTGGCACCTTCCATACGAAAGACGACATAATCTTAATAAAAAAAGAAAGAAACGACTTTGCAGCTGGCACTTGTTTCAAAGATGTAAGGTATTTTCGCTGTGCGAGTGACTTAAAAAATTTTTTGCGGGTTAGGGCGTGGAACCTCCACTATAACAAATTCATTTAAAACGCTATAGATTGAAACTAGGTAAATGGACAATGTTGCCTTTTGAGAATGATTATTTTCGAGAAATGTGGGCGGTGCAGTCGAACCCGCATAATCCCGCACATCAAACGAGCAACGACGTACATGACTTTAAGCGGGTTTGCACCAAACTGGCTTCGAATTAGTATGAGATTAAACAGATTGTGCTTTTAAGCGATGTGTCTATATCCGGGTGTGCGGGAAGCGGGAGTGCGACTTGTTTAATAAACAAAGAGCAGGTTTAGTCAACTATTGAATGGTAATGTTCAATTCGATAAGACTGCCAAGAAGCGAATGCTTAGGATATCCGATGAATCATCGTCTCATCGTCTTTGTAATGAAGCTAAGCTTGAAGATAGGGGTTTAAAAAGTTCTGGAACAAAAACAGGGAAATACATTACCTACCAGCAAAATAGTTCATAAATGATGGACTTGACATTAATGGTCATCAAGTCATCAAACGAAATCGTAATACACTGCGCTCTAGAAGACGTTTACAAAATTAATGACGTGCAGGCCAATGAACTTGTCAGTTTAAAATATTCAATTAAACGACTAAGTGCCTATAACAATGAATAAAAGTTTACTGCGTTAGTATTTATTATCTTCAACAACAAAAGAAAGTGCTTTCCATTTTCATTAATTATTTAATTCACCCATCAACAAAAGTACACAATACTCCTTCGATTCGAATATATCATTAATCTGACAGCTGACAAACTTTGTCAGTTATATGAAGTAAACTTTCCTACGTTCTGTCAATTCACTACTATGCCACAACGACTGTAATAGAATGAAGACTTAAATTAAAGCTGGAACTGGAACACTTTCAGCAACTTGTTGCACACAAATACAAACGTACAGCCGCGCCACTTGTCAGTGCTGTCACCACTAAACTGCTAATAGGTACACGCGGTGTTTACCTCCCTCGGGCGACAGTTCATTGTTCATCCCGGTGTGCGATGTCTTAACCCTTTCCCTCCTGCACAATAACAAAACGATAACTATTTGTGATTACATGTTTTTTTTTACTTAAATGGGTTTAAAAACATATAAGAATTTTTATTTATTTTTTTAAGTTATTGGATGTCCCTGAAAAAGGACACTCACAATTGTGAGCTTCAGGAGTGCATGCACATCGATATTGGCAAATAATTTAAAAAATAAAAAAAGGAAATAATCATTTTTAGGTAATGAAAAATGCGATTTTATTAAAATTCGAAACTCATAAATATTTTTCGTCGTTTTTTAAGAAGTGATAAGAGATAAGTGATATGATATAAGATATAATGATAATAAAAATTCAATTTTTGGTGTGAAATAATTTAAAACAATTTGAGTCTTTTGTAAGGCAAAGGTATACATCGCACTTCTCACATTTAGTCCGCGACCGGCTTGTACAACTTGGTAAGCGGCACTTGAGTGGTGCTTTTAATTTATCAACCACTGGCCAGTGATTAAAACCATCAAAGCGCTTGTCTTGCCCAGGTAAAGAAGAAAACCTTTTCCTTTTCTTTTGAATCGCCTCGTCTTCTGATTCAGAGTCATTTTCAGAATTCATTGATTGCTTCTTGCTCACACCACCTAACAAATATTCTCCCACTTCCAACCTAAACTCCAGTAAGTCCATTTTGTCCTTCCTTGTGTATTTGTTTTGCTTACAGTCATATTTATATTCTAAAAAACTGTTTACAATGGCTAGGTCGAACATGTGAAGAATTGTTTTTACAGTCCATTTTTTTGTTTTGATCCACGTCCGATAGCATTCAACAAGCTGGTCACAAGTGTCGACACCTCCCATACCAGCATTGTACGAGGCTACACAAGCCGGACAAGGAACGTCTATTCGGGCCTTCGCTGTTTTGTCCCAGCGTTTTACAGTATTAACTGGTATACTGCCGGTTAAACTTGAAGCCATTAAAACGCTTTTGTTGTCCTTCCATTTCACCATACATATAGAATTATCATTGACGCATATTTCTTCAAAATCTCCTCTTTTCATCTTGGAATCTTTTGTAAAAGTATAGCTGTTCTGCCGATTATTCATTAGAGTTCCCGTTGCATAGATATGATTTTCTTTTAACTTTTGAACAAGCGGAAGTGTTGTAAAATACCTATCAAAATACACACATGAATTCTTTGGCATTGTTTCCGTTAGCCGTAAGACCACTGCTGGTCCTAGTCCGAGACTTCTATCTTTAAGAGGCGTTGTTGCACCCTGATAGATTTCGAAGTCCAATACCATTCCACAAGATGACGTTAGCACAAAGTTCTTTAGCCCCACAGGACGAGGCTTATTTTTTACATACTGCCGGACAACACATCGACCTAAAAATGGTATCATTTGCTCGTCAATTGAAAATTCTTTGAAAACGCTTCTATTAATTTTCAGACATCTTCCTCGTACACTGTCAATCACAGGCTGAACCTTCCAAAGTAAATTTGTCTTTTTTTGTTCTTCAGATACAGCGTTCACATCCACAAAGTGGACATTCACACGCAGTAAATAAAATCTATCACGCGGCATCGCTTGGGCAATCAAATTGAACCGAAACTTTGATTTCCAATACATATGAATGCGAGGGAACTTAATACATCCTATTATTGCATGCATTCCAAAAAACACAGACATTTCTTCGAAAGTGGTTTTAAGCTCACGCCCAGTTGTTGATAAGTAATATTGTGATGAATAGACAACCGCCTTTTCCATTAACTCAGCCGTGAAATACTGAGAAAAATATTCGTATGGAGTTTTAACAGCCTATAGAAAAAATAATAAATCCTCTAAAACTAACTAACTAACTAATGAAACCTGTAACTTCACCTGTATCTCCTCTGCAACGTGTAAGGGTACTGATATATCAGGTTTGAATGGCCGTTTTACCCATTGAAACGTTCTTTTCCGTGAACCTATTGCACTGGTAGAACCTTCGTGGCCTGAAAGTTCAGGATGCTGAGCTAACGGAACATCGTCTTCTGAATCAAAATGGTCAGATTCGATATCATCACCTACTTCATCACAAACATATTCATCATTTTCTTCTTCTTCTTCTATAGGCAAAACATCACTGGTAACAAGCATATCAAATATATCTTGATCCGTAATAAATCTTTGCGCCATTCTATTCATACAAACGGAAAAAAAATTCAAATTTGACAGATAAAAAAATTACTTTTCGGCATTATTGAAAACTGAAGCTCACAATTGTGAAAATCGAATTGATCTATGCCAAAAACACTTATCTTCTGTATAATTTTAATCTAAAAGTAAACTAAACAAATAACTTACATTTTACGAAGAATAAAACCTTATTAATGTGTTGAAAATTTGATTACCGGAAAAAATATGAACACTTTTTGCTGATAGAGCATACCACTTGCAAATGACACTTTTCAAAAGACGAACAACACACATTAACAAAGCGCAAAGGCCTACTATGCGACAAAAAGTGAATCTATAATAAATTCACAATTGTGTGGTGCGGGTGTAAACCCAGTAAATCAATTTCAGTTGAATTTGCGGAGAGAATTCGAAAACTCACAATTGTGAGTCCGGGGAGGGAAAGGGTTAAACTTTTGCATTTTGGTATTTGTTTTTGTCCCCGATGACATGTTTGCGCTGTCGCTGTAGAAGTGTCTTTAATCACCACAACGAAGTCGACACGACGACTAATATAACCAAAAGGACTCAAACAAAAGGAGAAAATGACAAAAACTTTTCCAAGACATCTCCATCAATGCGGTAAATTAAATTTCAATTTGGCTAAAAGTATTTCCACACCGGGCAGTGCGCAAACACATACATACACACATGCATGTCTAACTTTTCATGAGGGTACTTCAGCATAACTTTCGCATTTCACTCCCTTTTGTTCGTAATGAAATTTTCGTTATTGATTTTAGGACACAAGATACAAGACACGTATAACTCACGCAAGTAACGGTGCAAGTAAAATAAGTTTCTTCGATATAAGTAGTAATGTGTGCGTGCGTGGATAAATGAGATCTTACACAGGCAATGTATGAAAACTGATTTGACGTTTTAAGACAGTCCCGTTTAAAGAGTGACGAACTAATAGTATAGGTAAGTACATCCTTATTGCGAAGATCAACTATCAAGTAATAAATAGCATTCAATCAATTTTATATTAAATGGTATGGTGACTGTCAACTGTCAATATTGTTGATCCATTGTGATTTGTAGTTTAATAATTTATTGTGAATGAAAAAATCGGAATTTTCGATTTCAAAGGTCTCAAAAAGTAGTGAGCAACCATTAGAGTTACTTCTTCGCATTTTTGCCATTTTAACAATAGCAGGGCCAACCAACTCTTCATCTTCATCAAAAAAAGTTCAGTTGAAGTTATTCTGTATTTTGTTTTTAATTATTTCGTTTTACGTCACCCTTTTTCTGTCATCACAATTTTGTTTTTAATTAAATTGATTTCTAATGATTTTCTTTGTAAAAAATAAACATCTGTTAGGCGAACATTCCCATTCACAATATAAAACAAATTTTGAAGACATTCACAATAGCACAATATTTTATCAATTCATTTTCACAATACCGATTTTTAATTCAATTGATAAATTCTGTCAACCGTCAACCGGTCGCCGTAATCCTGTACGTAAGAAACGCGTTTAATTTGGCATATCGGGATCGGATCATGAACTGTCTTTACCGGGTGGATATACTTGAATAGCTTCGGAAAAGTGTAGGGAGTTACTTTAGGAATTGCGTCCTGCTCTATGATTTTGATGAGAAAATAAAAGAGTATGAAATAACTGGCGGTATCTCACAACGATCGTTATTAGGTCCCAAATTGTGAAATTCTGTGCCTACCGATAGATAGAAATATGGTCAAATGCCACGAAAATTTTGTCTTATTTTTGCGGAATTAGATCCGTCTTCCGCATAAGCGTATTAAGGGTAGGCTGTGCATGTTGTCTTCAATGTTGCCTATCAATTTACTCTGTTAAGAGATAAATCCACTAAAGACCTGCCATCAGAAAAAAACACCATCAAGGAGTGATTACATGCATATAGGTACTAGTAAATGAGATGGCAAAAGATGCAAAAGAAACACATCTCGCTACAAAAAAGGATTACCGAGTTTAAAGGAAACCCATCGGAGGACCGCACTACTTTCTACAGGTAAGCGAGAACGTGGTAAACGAAAAGAAGGACAGATTGCTGATAAAAAGTCTCAACAGAATGAATGTGCTAAAAGCTACATCAGTTTGGACGAGGCAAAATACTAATAAGCAATCAGGAATAATCCCATTAAAATCGAACTTAATTTTTCGATTTTATGGATCCAACTTTTCCACCTCATCTCAAAAATTTTGGGATCTAATATATATTTTCTAGGGATTAAAAAAGAAGTCCCTTGCTCAAAAGTCAAAAACACTATACACTATTCAGCTAATAAGCTTCTCTGAAAATTGAGCTTGAAAGCACATGTTTTAGGCAAAACGTTGGAAATGTTGTCAAATGCTTAGTATTTATTGCAACTTTTTACAAATTAGGCTGACTGGGATTAGCCTCAATAGTCAGTCCACAAAATCAGTATATTTATAAAAATCTACCTTTAATGTACAACTGAGCTACAGATGGCTCAATATCCAATGGAAAATATGCAAACAAACAAATATGTTTATGTCCCAATAGATCACGTGTATTTTGTATCATCTGAAATCATATAAAGGCAGAGAAAACGCAGCCCTATTCGCATTTAAAAAAGAAAAAAAAATCCCTTGAGGTATTTTCGGTTTGAGAATACGCTCCTCCGTTAAAAAGCAAGGGACTTTGGTTATCTTCCTCAGGTTCCATACGAAATAGGACGCAATTCCCTACGACTTACCGAAGAGATGACTTCCTCCCCCATGTTTGGTGACTGTATTACAAGGTTGACTGTGCAACATACCTTCAATCACCACGATACAAAACTCTGTATTGAAATTGTCTACAAAAAAAACTATAACCAAAAATCAAAAGGACTCCTTAAGAATAAAACCAGCAAAGCGAAGTAAAGCTGCAAAAAAATTTTTCTCGCCATTTAATAAAAGTTTCTTTTCTCAAAAGAAAATAATGCAGGTCAACGGATGGCATCGCTATGTAAATACTATACAGATGGTTATGACTCAGAAGGACCTGCAGAGTTGTCTACCAAAAACAGCAGAACGAGTAGGGAGCCCGCAACTTTAGGCGATGCAGGATGTAACACCTTTTCGAAAAAGTTTCAAGTAATAAAAAGCGACTAGGCTCCATAAAGAATTGGTAGCGAAAGAAGGACATCAACGTCGTCGTCGACGGTATGCGACAATTTTGCCTTTCCTGTTGATTCATTGTGTTCAAATCGGAAGAGGAAGGTGGAATATTTCATTCACAGAGTTTCACTTTATTATTCCCATAAATGAAAGGACAACAATAAAAAATAAAAATATGTATGAAAAGGATTTCCTTGGGCATCTACCCACTGTATAACATATAAAAGGTGCAGTGGGGGAAACCCCAAGACAAAGGACAAACAAAAAAAAAAGTGTTTTCTCCCGGCAGTTTTCACATTGCTCGGGGTTTTGTTTTGTATTCGCGGTTTTATTCAAATGGGAAAATAATTATATAAGATGCATTGTGACGGAGGGTTAAAGTTTGTTTTGTTCGAATCGAAAATGAAATATTCTTTCTGCAGGCGAAAGTATTCTTTCATATTGTAAATCGCAACATTCCCTGCGCTTGTCATTTCATTAAGCATTTTTAGTTTAACGGTTTTCATTCTGATGGATTTTTACGTCAGCATAAAAGGAAGCCGGATCCTGAGAAATGATCCACAGACAGACGAGCATAAACTCTCAAGCAGTTACGACAACTTGATGGATGGAGTTGCAAGTACCTATCTCTTTAAGATGGACGAGCTGAATAGTTTAAAATGCTATTCGAGTTAACGTGGGATGCAGCTTAATTCGATTGAAGTCAAGAACACGCTGATGGTAAATGGTATGTTTAATGTTTTATCAACGCTGAGATAAAGATAACTCTTAATCGAATAATAAGCGCGGAAGCTTGCCCATTTAAAGGAACTCAAACGATGGTGTAGAGCTAAGGGAAGGATTTCCTGATTAATTTTTAAATTTAGATTGTGACTTATAGCTGCAGTTACTGCCAAGCTTTTCAAAGTGCAAAATTGGAAAATGTCCAAAGGAACTCGTTAGATTTCTTATTGAGTGAGGTGTGAGGCTATGGGGCATATGCGATGGCAAGTGAACACCTTCTCTACTTGACCCGTATAAGTCACCAGGCCCTGATGGCATCATTCTGGCGCAACAGAACGCCTTTAATATTTTTAAAGAAAGTATCGGGTTTGTTCTGGGAGCTTCCATACACTTCCCTAGGACTTTAGACTAGTCTGTCCTCCTTTCTTCTGAAAACCCTTGAGAATATTATCGATCTTCATATCAAAGGGAATGTTGACTATACCAAGCGCTTATCTCTAACTATCAAAAGGACAAGTCCACCGAGACTGCATTCCACTCAATTGTCGGATCGATCGACAGGTCCCGTTATTTTAAGGAATATGCAAACCACTTTCTTACATGCAGAAGCATGGTCGCCACTTCCGGCAACAGTGTTGATTTTAAATCGAGGAAGAAAACCAGGAAAGGCAGAACTTATTTCATCATCACCCTACAAACAGGCTCTCAAAGACTCATTACAAAAAAAACACCAACGAGAATTGAAGAAGCAAACGACTGGACATGGATTTGGAAAAGAAATCAGCAAAGTAGAAAAAAAGATCGGTTTTAAAATTAAAAAACTTTATAATTGTTAATTTTACCATAACGTAATCAGGACCTTACATTTTGGGGACATAAAGCGAAGCAAGATTTCCCACAGAAAGAAAAACCAAGGTACAGAAGAATTTACTTTATCAGATAGTGAAAACGAATTTATTCCGGACGTTTTATCTGATGAAAGCTCTGATCGAACTAATCAAGAAGATGCTAAATCTAGTCTTTTTTTGAAGACAAGGCAGGAGAAAAATAGGTTCAATGTGTCGTCTGTACCATGACATGAAGATTGTTCAGGTCACGAAGAAAAATATTTCATCTGTAGCAGTAGTAAGTTGTATATAAATATTATGGACCACTCTGGTCCATATTTGACACAAGGTGGTCCATATTAGCAGCACTTCTTTTTTAACTTTCTCGTACCTATACGTATTAAGAGAAAGGTATAGTAATCGTACAAAAAATCGAACTCGAGATTTTAGTGAATCTCGCAATTTTGTCCGTCTGTCCGTCCTTTCCTGAGCTCCACAGCGCAAACGGCTGGACGGATTTCTTTCAAACTTCGGATTTGGAGTTTGTGGGCTTACAGTTCGGGGCCACTTTTTTTTTGCACGTTAACCCGTTACCCGTAACCGGTACTTCCCATATAACGGTTTTAAACAAGTTTGATTTTTTCGAAAACGGCTCTAACGATTTCAACCAATTTAGAAAATTGGACATATGTATCTCAAAATGACATATGTATTTAAGGTAATACGGTCATTCCTAACATGATACCAAACTCAGTTTTTCCCTAAATTCTCGTTTAACGGACTATTTTAAGAAATGTCGTTTTTAAAGACTTTATTTACATGAAAACGGCTAAAGCGATTTTGACCAAAATGCATACTTGGAGTTTTGAATTGAAGTTTTCAACATTATTGCGTCCTTCACTTTCGATTCCAACCACCGGAAACGCTGATTTTGAAAACTGTTCAAATATCGAAAACGACATTTTCGATTTGGATAAAACTTTAAAAACCACGTAATACTAACATCCTGAACACTACCCTATACACAGTTTTTAGCTAAATAGTTGAGCTAAATTATTTTTCGAACAAAACATTGCAATATTTGTTACTATTTTGTACGCATTATTTTCTTTAAAGATTTTGACTAAAATGCTTATTAAAGATAACATAAGTATTCTTAATAAAACGCCGTACTTAGTTTTTCTTAGAGAAATGCAAATAATGCCGTCTAATAAACATTACCGCACTACCAGTTAAAATTCAAAAACAAATCTCTGAATTCTTACATCTTACATCAACCATACCAGCATCACCAATTTGAAAAATCTTGTTTTATAGCCAACAACAATAAAATAAAAATATACCAACCAAACTGATGATATCAACGAGAAAGTTTCGTGCGATCCAGTCGTGCACTTTATTTTAAAGTGTTAAAATAACTTTCTTCAGTTTTTTATTTATTAATTTTTGTTAACGAAATAATTTCTCTATCTATTAAAAAATTAAATGAATTTACGTAGCACTTGCTGTTTTATTTATAAAAAAGTTAAGGGTGGGCAATAATTTGTGACACTCGGGAAAAACACCTTCAAACACACAACGATTTAAGAATTAAGACATAATGAGAAGACATTTAATTAAATTCACAATTTTTAAGTACACAGTTTGACATACATTTTCTAATAGAAGGTAGCCAGGGTCCAATCCACTTAATTTAACGTCAAACGACGGCTTTGTAAAATAAATTAATTAACAGTCTACACACGTCTTCGTCGAAGTCTCACTTAACCCCTTCCTTGGCGTACTTCCATTTCCCAATCACTACAAAAACCATGCTCGCAGTTTTATTTAACCTCATTAAATCGCATTTTTAATTTTATGAATACTTCCTCGCTGACCATACTTCCGATGCAGAAACTACGTTCATAAAAAAGATGAACAATGAACAAAATAAAAACAACAACAACATCAACGCAATGACGTTAAAAATGTGTGCAATTAATTTTTTATAGCCTCGGGTGCTGAACAGATTAATTAGACTCAATCCATTCAACCTGACCATTATTGGTTTTAAAAGTGTGTTCTCTTTAACAATCCTCTGGAGTGGCATCGACTTGGGCCATATACACATGTTCAGAACAACTCATGAAACTCATATTTCGCACACCTTTTTCCGTTAAAAGTTTTCGATTGCAGTTCCCTTCTCTATAAACTATAAATAAAGGGGTGAGAAAAAAAAATAAAAAAAATTGTAAAAGCCACAATTGTGGAAATTAATCGAAGGTATAAAATGAAAAACTTTCGCTCAATTAATAAACTGCTGAGAGTTGAAAACATTTTAATTGAAAGGAAACGAACCTGCGTTTTCAGTGTCGGATGCCACAATAATGTTTTTTTTTCACAAACTGAAAACACATGCAGCTCTGTTGCTCGTATTCGTATATGTTTGCAGTTCATTGGGTGGTCGAAAATATGATTTAAATGGTATCCTTGAAGTTGGTTTTTTTTCTCTTGCAAATATAGGATGCGAAATATTCACGATCAAGTATTAGTATGGATGGAAATCGATTTAATCATAAAATGTGGGTCCCGTAGTGTGAGTGGGGGGTTTCGGACCCCGGGGACAGATACCGCAGGCAGTCTCAGTTCTAATATTTGCTTTATTGCAGACTTTTGCGGTCAGAAAGCGCACTGAATAGGACCGACCAAGTTGCTGGCGATCGACCTTCATAGATTATTGCGGACTAAAATGTCAGAGAAGTTGAAACAGATCGAAGGCTATGCGTTCTTCAGGACCCGTAAAGGTTATTCTGCCTTTCCATTCATTGAGCGTAATGGCCTCCTACCAAATTTTGGGCTTGAGTTTGTGCAACCATATCGGATTTGAAAATCTCACCCATCAAGTCGTAACGCCCTAGCTACGTTAGATTTTCATTTAGATGGCCTCACTTTTGGTCACGAATTTCGTATCTTCCATTAAAAGGCTCATACTGCCTGGCATCGGGATCGTGGTCAGCCAGCTAACAGTCCGTAGAGAAGGTTCGGTTTGTCTAGTGTTTTCTGGTAGAAAAATTCGAGCAACATTCCAGGACTGATATTTGGCTACCGACTCAAGCGCGAGATTCCCCTTTTCAAATACTTCAATTCAAAAGAAGTTCCTAACTCCCTTTAAGTTGTTACAATTAGTTCTTTGCCGTTGAAGCCGATCATTGCTAATAGAAGCCGACTTTGAAGTCGATTAAAAGTGAAAAGCCTCAATATCAAATTTGTTTTTTTGGGTATTGTTTTTCCTTTTTGATGGCGCTACAATCCTTAACGACTAATACGCACTTTTCTGACCAGGTCGATTGCTAAACATATCATAGAGTTTACTGTTAAATCTCCCCCTAAAGCTGTAACAACCAGAAAGTTTGCAAGTGCCGATGACAAATTCAGAAGAGGAAATCCCGTTTTTGTCATTTCAACTTCTAAAAGTGAACTTTTTCGTTCTCCAAACGAACACGTAAACAGAAAAAGATTCAAGTCAACTGAATACACCACCCAGCACCGTACAAGGAACTCAAATTTATGAGCTTCATCTATAAATAAGAAATGTCCTAGTACCACATCACGCATCCGATGTTGGCAGGAACTACACAAAAAAGAATGGATGAACGAAAGGAGAATGAAAGCAAAAAGGCGCACACAACACAAGGGCGCTGTATATAAAACGAAAAACTCCAACCAAACCGAGTTCAATTGGACGTGAAAATTGAGTTTACAATTTATGGGCAAACATATTTCAACACCAACTATATGGCCATTAACTTTTTTTCTTCCTTTTTTTAACTTTCTCGCATTACGTAGTAAGAGAAAGGTATTGTAATCGTACAAAAAATCGAACTCGAGATTTTAATCAAATCTAACATTACGATGATAGAGGAACTCAAAAAAGTGGGTCTCGCAATTCTGTCCGTCTGTCCGTCTGTCCGTCTGTCCGTCCTTTCCTGAGCTCCACAGCGCAAACGGCTGGACGGATTTCATTCAAACTTCGGATTTGGAGTTTGTGGGCTTACAGTTCGGGGCCACTTTTTTTTTTGCATGCTAACCCTATTATTAACGGTACTTCCCATATAACGGTTTTAAACAAGTTTGATTTTTTCGAAAACGGCTCTAACGATTTCAACCAAAATTGATATTTGGGCTTAAGTAGGTGTGGTTAACATGGCTGCATACCCAGTTTTTCGCAGAAAAATCGAATAACGGTAATTTTGAAAATTGGTCATATCTCAAAAACTGTTAAAACTATTTCGACAAAAATTCATATTTAAGGTAATACGGTCATTACGAACATGATGGCGAACTCAGTTTTTCCCTAAATTATTGTTCAACGGACTATTTTTGAAAAATGTCGTTTTTTAAGACTTTATTTAATTATGATTTACTTGAAAACGGCTATAACAATTTTAACCAAAAACTATACTTGGGCTACGCTACATGGGGTCAACATGGCTGCATACCCAGTTTTTGAATAACTACTACTATAACGGTACTTTTGAAAAGTGGCCTTATCTCGAAAACGGTCAATACGATTGCAACAAAAATTAATTGTGTATGTAATATGGTCATTCTTAACATGATAGAAAACTCAGTTTTTCTCTAAATTGTCTATAATAGATTTTTTAAAAATGGCATATTTTGAGAATTTGGTTTTCTTTTGTTTTACCCACATGAAAACGGGTAAAACGATTTTGACCAAAATGCGTACTTGGAGTAAAATTTACGTTTTCAACATTATTGCGTCCTTCATTTTCAATTCTAACCACCAGAAACGCTGATTTTGAAAACTGTTCATATCTCGAAAACGCGATTTTCGATTTGGATAAAACTTTAAAAACCACGTAATACTAACATCCTGAACAATACCCTATACTCAGTTTTTAGGTTAATAGTTGAGCAATTATTTTTCGAACTCAACATTGAAAAATTTGTTACTATTTTATACGCATTATTTTCCAAAATCAGCTTTAAAGATGTTGATTAAAGTGCTTATTTACGACAACATAAGTATTGTTAATAAAACCCCGTACTTAGTTTTTCTTAGAAAAATGTAAATAACGCAGTCTTATAAGCATTACCGCACTACCAGTTAAAATGTAATCACAACTACTCGAAACTTCTTCTTATTTCAACCATATTAATCATAAACCTTAAAATAATTCCAACCAATTGGAGTCTAAACTATCAGACACCCGCACTTCATTTACCCCCAAACACGTGTAAATTCAAAAACAAATCTCTGAAATCTTACATTACAAACCCTACTTCGAGTCATGGCCACCTACAAGCATCACCAATTTGAAAAATCTTGTTTTATAGCCTATAAACAAGAATAAAAGAAAAATAAACCAACCAAACTGATGATATGAACGAGAAAGTTTCGTGCGATCCAGTCGTGCACTTTATTTTTTGTTGAAAAGATAGAACGAGAATAGAATGATTTCGTCGCTGTCGGGTATGTTTGGGCATGTATCATTCGTTTTAACTGCCAATACTTTCCCAGTTTAAAACTGCCAGCAAAATAAAAACATAAACCATTATTACGCTCAGAAATGTGGTCGGGTTATAACCTTGTCATCATTTATTTCTAACATGACCGCCCTTTAATTTCAGTGCGCTTGCTGCTCCCCAAGGGCAGTGCAGACGAATAAAAAAATTCATATACATGGCAGGACATTTTCAATTTAAAGATTTCATTTTACTTGGAAAAGCAGAAAGCTGTCGGGATTATTATTTCTTGACCAGTGAATTTTGTGACTGCCCATCGGAGGTTTCCTATTTAATAAACTATAGCGACTTCCATTAAAGGTCTTTAAGTATTTAATACTAGCGGTACACACCCGGCATTGCCCATGCCTTTCGTATTAAGTTTCGCGTACATTTCGCAAAGAGACTTTTTTAAAGGGAGGTGCAACACCCCTTTTTGTATTGCTCCACATTGTGTAGAATAGGGTTGATACGGAGCTTCGACTCCGAATCCGATATGTCGGAACCTCCAGTTTAAATTACACCTCCGAATCCGGCTTCGGTTCCGATATAATCACATCGGAGGTTTTTCGTTCGGAATCGGTGACGACCGATAAACATGAACGACAAAGAATTATCGAGTTGCGACATGTTGCACTTACAATACAATACGGCTGTCTTTTTACTCTTTTATTTACTTTAAATGAGTAGGCGAGATTTGCATTGAAGTTAAGATTTTTCAAATTTTGTATTTTAATAATTAATTTGTGTCTGCGTGCGACCTCCGCCTCCGACTCCGATTCAACTCCGACTCCGCGGAGGTCGGTATGAGGCTTCCGACTCCGACTCCGACTCCGGTAAAACCACCTCCGTAACATCCCTAGTGTAGAATGCCGTCTACCAAATTGCAATGCTCAATATTTCCAAATAATTTATTTTAAATAATTTTGATATATGGGAAGTGCCATTCCCCGCTTTCCTATCCTAGGCTCGGGCTTACGCTTTGACAAGAAGATTGTTTCGCAGCAGTCAGCTTGATTCCAGGATGAAGGTCATTTGCTACGTGACCCTTATAAGGCTGAAAAAGTTTTGGGTGTTTCAGTGGCAGTGCCTCAGGATCTGTCTAGGGTTGTTCAAAACTTCTGAATCTGAGACCGTAAAATACTATCCCAACAAGACCCTACACAATGGATCTCGACTGAATAGGATTGAAAATTTTCTATTTAAGGTGATTCGAAAGCATGTTGCATGGGCGAAGGCAAGTGATAATAACCTGATCTCAGGAGCTTACTACCCCATTTTAATTTATCACGAGAGTACGCTCTCCGAAGAAGACTACCCGCCAATAACAACTTCAATATAAATTTATCTCAATACCATTTTTGTTTCTCCCTGTACATTGCAGTAGGTACATCCCCTAAACGATTTGAATTCACAACTAAATGTCTCTATTAAATTAAGGAACCAACTTTCTTCACTACGAGCAAGTTGCATGAGACTACACAGCCCAAGAAAAAAAAGTTCAGACAAAGAAACCATTTTGAAAGGAAACTTGTGTTCACTTTACACCGGCTGGTAGCCACTTGCTTTTCAGAACTAAATAATTCCTATAAATAAGATGTCAAGCGAATTACTTACCAAAAGACTATAGAGAAAAAAAAACGATCTCCACAAAAGCTAATGGCCGACATGAAGTCCTTTTCTCTGGCTTTTAGTTCTGCACTTCCATTGTATATTGTATTTAAGACAGCTTACCCGCAGCGCGCCGGGAAGTGAGTAATAAGATGTTGGCCAGAAGGGACGAATGCAAACTACAGGAAATGCACCCAGAGTTGAGGATTTTCATTACACAAGTTGCTATGAAGGGGAACGGGAAATGTATGCGAAAAATGATGGAACAAGTGAAGAAGGGTATGGCCAATGGACTTTTTCATTTATAAATTTGTCTTGTCTTGTTTTGTTCTTTTTTAATGAGAGGAATGAAGTTAATTGTTTCGTCTTGCTTATCCGTAGGGACGGAGAGGAGAGGGTGGAAATACATAAACGCTTTCATAATTTGTTTAATAGTTTTGCAATCATACATAACGTATTTAAATTTGGTTCTGCCCTAGGTAGGCATGTTTTACTAGGAGTTGTGTCCTATAAAAGGAGACACCGGTTGTTGTTGGTTGCATTGCTCCTTCCTCGCCACGCATGGAAGGAGCAATGCTTAACCAATCTGTTTACCCCATGACATGGACCGTGGCCAACCTCAATGTAATGCTGGAACTGACTTCTCTGCACCTTAAGGTTGAGGAATTCGCAAGTAAAGTGACACTACTCAGAAAGCAACCACTTTAGAAAATTAAATTTTCAAAATAAATTCGTAACCAAGTTTAGTAAAAATAAAATTTGTAGCAATAAATCCACAAACTGAGCAATTTCACAATAAAGTGGCACACAGATTGGTCGAGAATTCTTCGGACCCAAAATCATAAATTCTAAATCGATGGTGCAGCTAGTCCCTGAAACATCACTCACTTTCAGGTAAGGCAAGGAGACTTCTAGCCCAATATAACCGAATATGATTTCAGGCTGCATCAGTCTGAGCAAAAATCAAATTGAGAAAGAGAATCATCCTCAGATTCCTAAAGGCAACCAGATTAGAGAGTCTTGTAGGAAGAACTTCCGCAGATACTGCTTTTCGAAGAGGATACGATACACTCGGTAACAGTGATTAAAACACCAAAATGGAGACAACTACAAGTTGGCACAAAATTTGTCACCCGGTGTTCTTTGGCTCTCAGTTTTTTACGAATGAAAAACGTTGGTTCTGCTTTTTGAATTATGTTTATTTAATGTGTTAAATTTGTTTCCATAAGGGCGAGAAAATGATACCGGCTAATTGGTCCTGCCAGAATTGATGATTATTCAAGCTCGTTTTATAACACTTTCCATCACTCTTGCCAGAACTTCCGGACATATAGGTCCTCACATTTTTGACGTATATTTCAACTTTCGGAGCTTCAAGGGTCTGAGGCTTGTGACTCGTGACTTCCAGAAACCCAATAAAGAGAGGTCCCAAGCGATCTTGCCGCCCGGTGCAAATCACGAAAACGAGAGATAAGGCGACAGGGAAATACAGCCCTCAGAATTTCGGCTGTGCCTTTGACTCTTGCAGTATGCGTCGTTGCGCCATTCTGCTGAAACCACATGTTCTCCAGTCCCGATTCATTCAATTGAGGCAGGAGAAAGCCGTTCAGCATAGTTCTGTAGAGCTCGCCGTCCACAGTAGTCGTCTGGTCACAGCCACAGCAGCGGTATTCTCAACAGAACGGCTTCTCCGAGGCCGTCGCAGTAATTTCTCAACTTCAGAAAAATTATTCCGCTAAAAAATCGAGTCTTGTTGATATATATTTGGTATCTGTTTACTTCACAAATGTTAAAGTGGAATTGACATTTGCCGCCATTTGCAAAAATTATAGCATTTCCCGATGGGGTGATGACTTTCGCGTTTAAAAACAGAGTTTCAATGAAATCCGTCCGCTTTCACGTCAACTGGTAGCAGACACAACACCCTACACTTTTACAGATTGTTCCAAACTACATCTCGCTATTCCTTCCTCGATTATAGTTGAAAATACACACACACACTCAACTCGACTTCAATCGATAAATTCTCAACTGAGGTGGAGATATTTCTTCTAGATTTTCCTTCCCTTATCATCAAAACACATCATAAATCATAACTGCTCCAATTCAGAGTATCCCTGATTGATGGATGTGGCTCAGCGCATCAGCTGATATGTATGCCAGTCAGTCACTCACTCAGTCATCATTCCTTGATATACCACGTATGTAGTTAGCTACAAACATATTTGTCTTCGTTAGTTTCTGGTTAGTCATCGTCTTATCCGTTGTCCGCAGCGTTTTGCAAGATCAAGTCCATTTCGAGTTCAATTGTTGAAGCCAACACAAATAATTTGTTTTGATAGAGAGACTGATCTATACCTATTGCAGACTCATAATTTTATAAATTCATCGAACACACACACGACACATATTGACATTTATGCACGTAATGTGGCATGGAAAACATAAACAAGGCAACCCCCGACCCCGAGTCATTTGCAGCTCTGCCGTTAATCGTTTTCCAACCCCCGAAGGAAAGGATGTGTATTGGGAATTATTTTTAAATCCTTGTCTTAAAAACATTAGTATTCTGAGCTAAATGGAATAATCCTTGTATTTGTGGAATGAGTATTCAACGATATGTAAAATTCAAGAGAAGATTGATTAAAAATTACCGTTAATATATTTACGTGTAATCATAGTCAGGCTGATGCCTGGAAAGAGGCAGAACCAACGGAAATGAATGGCAAAGAAGGAACATAGGGTCCTGTGAATTTGTATTCCACTTTGAATCGGTTCAGTGATTGGAAAAAAATTCACTTCTAATTTTAGTTTTCAATTAGAAACTTGAAAATAATACATCCTTAAGGAATCCTTGTCGATTATATTTTTTGGCAGAAACTATAGCTTCTTGTAAACAAATTAAATATCAAATGGTGTCAGAAAAGAAATGGAGTTATGATGTTGTCCCTTATTGTCTAGAATACTTCCAAGAATTTTGCTACATGTGTACGAATTGGTCGTTGGTTAGGTGAGGCTAAAATGGCTCTATGAAATTTTAGTACCCCGATGTAAGAGTCTTTGCGATCATGGGAACTATAAGGGAACAATTTATCTTTATTAATGCTTGTTAAGGTACATTGTAACGATCCGTTACAAAAGATGGCTACCACTGACCACCACCACTGATTGCCACTGATCGCCGCCACTGGATACACCGTTACCCACCAACGAGGTGTCACGTGTTATCACTCAACCGGACCCAGAACCATTGACCGGTACAAAGGGCAACCAATTCCAGCAGCTGAAACAACAACAACGTATATGGCCAAAATAAAAGTAAAAACTGTACAACGCTCCAAAGTTCGTGTTTCTTTTGGGGCAACCCTGAACCCGACATAGAGCTTCTGCTTTCCACTAGTTGGACACTTCAAATACCTGTATGCAAAATGAAAGGACTACTGAAACTCTGATAGCATGTTAAAAAATAACACTTAAGAACCCAACTTTAGACAGTAGCTTAAAATAATGATAGCGCTGTTCACCGCATTATAGGGGACTTCATAATCCTTACAGCGCGCAGATTCTTTAAAAATAAATAAATAAACAGAAAGACTTTCTGGGATATGAAGATTCGCCGGGAAGTTGAAAACTTATAAACTGGCAAGAAAAGAGGGTTTATTCATTGCACTAAACCAGGCTGATACAGTGATACTACAGAAATGACTCGCCTCGTCCCTGAAATATTAGACGAAATACTAGTATAGCGACAAATGAAGGTTCGATTTTTGTGTCAAAATTATGTTCAATTAAATAAAAACAGAAGTTGATAGAACCCTACAAACGAACAGGAAATCATTGGGCCCTTTCGTGGGCTGGCAATTTATTTGTTTGCTATTACTTGTAAGAAGAACATTAGACCTCCCGAACACATATACAAACTTTATCTTGCACTATCCCATAAAACCTTAGTTGCTTTTGTTTTTTTGCTCTCTATATGAAAGGTCTTTTGTCTAGGATGTCCAAGATATTTGACTTCGTGTGACTAGTGCTACTCTTCCGCTTTTTCTAGTGCTTTGTATTTTTATGAAGGCAATTTATTAGTAAGGCCTTGTCGGAAGAGTCTTCCGTACAACACAGCAGAGGAAGGAACTTTTAATCAACTGGGTGAATTTAGTCAAAAATCTGGCTAACTGGTGAGGCTTATTGGTTAAGGCCCAGGTCCACCTCGCACTTAGTAAGTAAGTACTAATTTTACAAAACGATTAGATTGCCGTTTCAGTTTTTGTTGGTTCCGATGGTTCGAGCCCCGAAGGGGAACAGCTAAAGTTATGTCTACTCTTCCACGGTAGAGCGATTCAACACATGGAGTAAGCAAATGTTCTGAACACAACGCAACAATCTCACCCTCAAATCTATATTACTTCCTTTACCGCCATTAATGAGATTTATAAATTCTAAAGCCTAACGGAAATTAAACAAAAACTTGATTTATCAAGCGTGTCTCACACTCTAGGAAATAATAAAAAAAAAATAAAAACTTATCTTAAATTGGCCATCATATAAAATTAGAATTCGTTAACTTTCTCTCACAGGATGGAATAAATTCCCTTTTAATGGAAATGCTAATTAGCAAAAAGTTCGCTTTAAGTGTACAAAAAAAACTGTATTACACACACGCTTTTGTGAATCCCTATACCTACTTTTTCAACAGCAGTTAAAGGGGACAACAACAAAAGCAAAAAAAAGAAGCCATAATGGAAAAGCGATTTTTGGGTAACGACTGACCGACATTGGGTAGACGGCAAAAACCATCTCAAGCGTTAAAACAAATCAAATTAGGTATGCAGAGTGCGGACACTTCGCTTTTAATTAAGCGCGTATGATGTCACATTATGTGAATGAAAGCAACCGTCCACGCTACGCAGCATCAACGTGGCTGCCTCTCTGCTATCCAGTCAATCCGGTCCAACATAGATGTGAATGGAGTAGGGGTGCCTACTTTTTTGTCCCGTCCCGCATGTGCATCTATTATATATATAGTGTTGAATTATAATCCTTTTTTTGTGGCTGGGGGTATAGGTGTTCTTTTTTCCACTGCCGGGCGGGTAAGCGCAATGGCAGGATAAAACTCGGACGTTGCCAACACAAAGGTTATTTTATGGGATATTCGGAAGCCATAAATTTAATGTTTTAATGTAATTAACACTATTTTGGGCACTCTCATTACGGTAATTGCACTCGACGACGACAGTGAGCGAATGGACACAATAACGATCCGAAGGACACTTCTTAGCGGCGAAAAAGTGTTCCCTGCCTCGGTTAACTACTGCCAAAGGTATAGTTCAGGCCGAACGGCCGGTTTGTGTTGCTGCTGCCAGGCAGTCTCCCGAACACAACTGATGGAATAATTTTTTGGCACGTGTTCAACAAACCACTTTAGAGCCATTTCTCACCCCGAATTGGCAAAAGGGGGTGACTGGGCGTGGGGAGTGCTGGCAAGTGATGGCGGCTGTTAGGTGTACGCTGGATGCGCGCTGAATTTCTGTCTAAAATGTCCTTTCCAAATGGTTTTTACTACAACACGGTGTTTTTCGTTTGTCCTTGTTCTTTTGTGTGTGTGTGTCGGGGCTTTTTTTGCGGGTTTTCTCATTCGGCATTTGTTTTGCTTTTTGGTGGTCGACTTGCTGGGACTGGTAGACGGAGATGGAAATTTCTTATCCTGCGACTTTATCTACGACCGACTAGTGCTTCTTGCACACGAAACATGCACCCATACTCGTGCATATACGGATCATCACAGTGGCGTCATTTATTGCATTGTATATCCGACAGTTATTCCTTGTTTTTAAGTCTGCTTTATCGTTGTGAAACGACAGTGCACCACCGCACACTCTCTGACTCTCCGCACCGTGCAGGATGAAACAGAAACTCCGTGTATAGGTATATGCAAGCAATACAGAGCAGTGAGCAGCTAAGCCATGCGGTGGTGGCGGCGGCGGCGGCTGTGGGACACGGCATTCTTGAATTAAGATGTGTCTGTGTAATCTGCATTATCCTTGCAATCGTTTTTATTTTCAATGCCTGGATTTTAGGATGAAACCTCGAAAATGTGTGCCGTCAGCTGGGGTGGCAGAGAAACGCCATCATATACTATGCTGAGAAAATCCTCGAGGCGCTACGCTACACTAAGCATCAGATATACACTCGTGGAGCGCATTAGAATATCAACATAACTAAGAGCCTTTGGCACCGACAAAAACACAGGCACATGCACATGCACATGTATCTACATCTAGATGTTCACACCAATGCACGCGTTGAGGATGGAGAAGGGTGAACTTTTTGAACAAGTTTTTCTATACGACACACTGAAGAAATGGAATGTCCCTTGGATAGGTATGTTTTTCTTTTATTTGCAAGAATTTTTTTTGTGCATTCCTTCATGGCCGTTGCTTGGCTGCTAATTTGGGATCCTAGACAGTGGCCGTTCTTGTTGCTGGGGATTTTTGGCGCCATTAAGCTATTTTGTTAATTTAGAGCATTTATCAATGTGAAATTAGTTTTATTGTTTCTCGCTTCTGTTTTTCTTATTTCTGCAGTTGGCCATGGATGTACATGTACCTACCTAGGTACAACTCGAAAGGATGAGAGGAAAATAAAATAGATAAACCTGCAAAGATAGATATAGAGGGAAAACAGTGCAAGAATAAAGCGTTTCGTACTGCAGGCCAACTTTTAATTTTCAGCGTTAAATTATGCATTTGGAGAAGTTTGGGAAGATAGTAGGTAGCTATAGGTAGGTGGACCTGTAAAAAGTTGCTGCTGTATAGAAAAAAAACACTTTTATTAACTAAACGACGAAGAGATTCCTTAAGATTCATTGGGACATGCTTTAGGGCCACCTAAAGAAGCTTTACTGTAAATGGGTTAAGTGATTTTGGATCTTATTTAAATTAAGTCGGTTATAGGTAGTGTTTACGAATACATTTAAAGGACCCTTAAAGGGGAATAATTCTAAGAGCTAACTTTTAGGTAAACTTTTATACTATTCAATAACCGAGAAGGCTTTTTTTAGTCTGGGATGATTGTCGGACGTTCGCAAGAGTTGGCTTACTGAAGCGTAAGGTTAAAAGCAAGGTCCCCGCCATCATAGGGTTATAAGGTGTGTGATCCATTTTATTTTATTTCTATATTCCATGCAGAGAATTTCATGAACGCTAACGATTTCTCTATCCTCTTCTCTACACCGGTCTGAATGGGCCATGGATAAAATGTTTGGCTGATGTGAAAATGTGCACTGCTACAAGTTACAAGAAATTCTAGATCACAATTCGTGAGTAACCCATCCATTTCAAATCATCAACGGTCAACGAAAGAAAAAAATAGTTGGAACATCAATAAACGCACGATGGTGGATATGCAGATTTTCTGGATGCTGATAAAATGCACAAAAAATTACCACAGCTGGTTGCGATAAATTTAAAAATTTCCTTTAATCCTTGGGTTGGTTTCAGGAAGGTTCCACGAGTATTCGGCCATGAAAGGGTTGGGGCAATCATTTCCCTTGTTGACCCAATTCCATTCATCAAATTTAATTGCAATGACAACCAAGCCGTTTTGGTGTACCCTTACACGCATGTATCAATGTGTCTTCTCACTCGACGGATGTCTTTCCATATTAGAAAATAAAGTTTTAAAGTCATACAACCCGTACGTGACAGCTATCCTTTTTTTCAACAATTCAGTTGACAAATGATTTCGTTTATATGAAAGGGAAACGTCAACAAGGAACAAGTGAAATATACGTTGTTTATGTGTCAGGCATGAACAAATTTATGTAGAAAAAGATGCTCTATGTAGTTTAATGCGCCATCTGGTGTTCTGACATGTTAATTGGAAGAGAAGTGTACGTATAGGTGGATGATACACATGTTCTCTTCATTCTAGGTTCCACCTGAAGATGAGACAAATGAGTTCTTTGTTATTTCTTGACATCTGAGGGACGGTCCTTTGAGGCGTTTCACATCACTTTGGGTTTGCAAAAGTTAAAAGATTTGGAGAGGACAGGATGTTCATTTAACCGGATGCCACACCGAATATTAATACTAGAGTTGGGTTTTGCTGCTGGTGATCTATTTTGGCTATGCAGTGATTCCACATGAGTACTCGTACGCGTGTACTGGTGTATGTGTAATAAGTTGGTTATTTGAGTTATTGGATTTTAATGTGATGCTGGAATGGATTCGCGGTACAATTTTTATCTTGTATTTAATGTAATAAAAACTGGCTTTGAAGATACTTTAATTTGAATTCTCTGACATGTACAGAAGAAAGCCCCCTATTAAAGGAGACCACTGTGACGTTCCTAGGAGGTCCTAGAGCCATCTTTTTACGGAGGCAGTCAGGAAGACAAAGATCTACTCTGAGTGTGTGTCAGCAAAAGTTGTTGAAGTTGCGATGTCATCGACAAGGCTGTGCTTTTTGAGACGAAATAGAGCCGGGCATTCCATGAGTATACGAAGAGTGGATTTGGCAGTCTTAATACATAATCTTAGGGCCAATGCGCTAAAGGTGTTTTTTCATGAGGTCATGGCCTGATAGGATTCTCAAGTTATTTTTATCCAAATAAAATAGGAAGTAGGATTTACTGGGAGAGAAATTGGGAAACAAATTGTGTAGTGCTATTCTGCCAAGGTGATTTGTGCCATCAGTGGATTCGATACGAGATAAATTCTTAATGTAGTTCCTGAAATAATTTTACTAAATCCACAGAAGCGATCAGATCCGGTGAGTGGATTAGTTGTGCTGACTTTTTAGCCAGTGAGTCAGCTGTCTCATTGCCTGGAAAATGGACAGGTTTTTGCTAAGGCAGACTGACAAGTTCACTTAAGGCGACTCTCCGTAAATAACCTCCCTGATAGGAATAGGGGTCAATGTTGTTCAAATGGAAAAGTCGGTGAACACTCAGTCTTGTTTCCATTTGAATGTGTTTCTTAATATAACAGGTGTTAGGCCTAGGATGATATTCAGTGCTAAGGTCGGGATGGACTGTAAACAGCCCGTCATACAGCTCCAGACTAAAGGTTAAATCCGTTTTAGCTTTCTGACTGTAGTGACTTCGTTAGTTTTAGTCCGCCAGACCACGACAGAATAGGCGACGACTAGCGAATATAGCCAGTTCACTGTCAAGGTCAAGGATGATTCCCAGGTACTCGGCTACCCGAGAGAGTGCAATGGTTTCGCCATACATAGTTAAACGAATAATGAGGTCAGGTTTCCTCGTTTGGTGAAATTGACTTTAGTTGTCTTTTTTGGATTCACAGAAAGACCTTCTTTATTACTCCATATCTAGTGTTAAGGAGTTATGTTGTTGGCATCCCTCTCCCTTAAGACATGGAACAAGTAAAAATAATTTTTCTAAATTATGACGATATGACGAACATCCCAGAAATAAAAAAACCAACACAAAACGAATGGTTGTGAGAAGGAAAGTCTTGGGTCCCTTACGGACAATGCGCGCCAACTATTAATCTTATTTTATTTGTAACAAGCTCTTAAATAAACCAAAAACTGTACGAATGCTTCATTTAAAATTAAAATCATATCCCTTTTTATGAAAGACTGTTTGTAGTGTGCAAAGTTTAAAAAAAATGTTACGTATACAACACAGTCATTTTCCATTATTATTCAGAATGGTGTTGGTTATTGATTTAATAGAAAATTAAGTGAAGGTTAGGCCTCACAAACCTTGGAAAAGAAATTTATTTAAAAATGAAAAAAAGGCAAGCGCCTTCCCGAAAATCCCATTTTCCTTGTATAATGTAAATAAATATTCATTAAGTTTGTTTACCTACTCTAAATAATGTTCAACGACGTATTTTCCAAGGATACTTGCTCCTATTCGAAAGGTATGTGTGAGGTTCACTATACAGAACCAGTAGGTAAATATATCCATTCTGCCTGTCTTTTTGCATACATCCGCAGAAGACAGCGCCCTGATAAGATTACAATAGAGTAAGTTACGCAAGAGCGTGCCTTGACAGATTGTGTACAAACTACGCGTTTATATGCTGCAAGCCAAAATACAGCTCTAGGCGTTGGATCGACTTTAAAGCGTAAATATCTTAATCTAAAAGACTTGTTTGATTTTAAACAATAAAGTGCCGTTCATAGTTGATGGAGTGTAAAATATCCACTAATGCAACACACACGTTTTAAATAGTGCTATATTATGTTCTCAGTATGTGAAGGTGATACACTATTTATTTATTTTTTGAAGCAACTGATGATTTTTTTTCATTTTTTTGGGAACAAATATTAGTCAAGTGTCTTGTATGATATATTGTTATATTGCTCTGTATGATTTTTTTTATTATGGCTTACATGTTCACCTGAATATTTGTGAGTCCGAAAAATCTATACCTATTTTTTTTAATTTAGTTCTTACTCTGCAGTTATTTTCAAATCCACAATCTTTCTGATCCATTGCCTAGGTTGAACCTAGAAACTTCTGTCTTAAATTTGCTCCTCATGTAGATTATACCGGTCTGTCTAACCTTCCAGTGCTGACCCCATGTACCATCGTCTTGGAATTTCCATTAAAACTACATGTCCATGCTGGGGGGTTCAATTGGAGCCTATTCATCGATGGTATTTATATCAACTACCAGCTTCTAACAAGCCCAATTGTAAACGCAAAGTGCTCATTTCAATAAGCTCAACGCAGTGAAGATATTCAACAGCAATAATCCGCATCCGCCTTTGTTCCCCTAAACATTGCCCACAAGTGTTTCAGGAGGAAATGCGCTTTATTCCTGAAATATGCGAGTCCCAATATAAGCGTGTTTTTTCAAACTTCCTTTTTTATTTTGATAAATTTCTCATTCAAAAACTACTTACAACACAACAACAAATCACGATAAACATTTCGTTACATGAATCATGAACATGAGAATGGATTAGGTTTTCGGCCAATTAAACTCATCTTTCATTTTCACATTTGCACAAAAACAAAAAGGGCCAAACAAATGCTGCTCTAAATTGCAAATGAAGTAGATGATATAGTAGCCGAGTAACCGTTACATCGTTCGTTTACATAACTTAACTCGAAATGTGATTGAAAATGCGAACAACGCACACAAACTGGCAAACAATACGCTGGCAAAAGGAGGCAGTAGTTGTGTATCGTCTTTTTCATCCACCCCAAATGGGTGTTCCACGAAATCCACCCAAGCTACAGAACTACTGCTGCTGCTGACGATGACGACGACGAGGCACGAGGGCGACAATGACGGTGACTTGGCTTTCTATTTGCGAACTAAATCTATTTGATATCTAAACGTTGTTCTGCATTTTAGGTATTTCAGCGAAGACGAGGACGACATGCTGAGTGATGTTCTGGATGGATGTGTCCTCGCCAGCATATGCACGAAATTGACTCCCGCCCGTACCACGTAACGTTCAATACGTTCTGTGAATTTGTAAATATTCCAAACTTCCCGCTACTCCGCCAGCAGTTATATCGTACACAACATACGAGCTGCAGCATACAGGAATAAAGTGTACTCTCGATTTACTTCCACTTTTGTAAAACAGATACTACCTCGTTCCGAGGGAAGAATGACTCGCTCTGTGTAGTGCACCCTCTGTTCATAGATTATGAACATTCAAAGTGGTAAATTGAAATAGAGCTGGCATTTCTTTCTGGATTTCTCCATTTCCGTGAAATTATTCATTTCATCATGTGAAGTTCAATTGTTAAGCTGGTGCAATCTGCAGCGAACTGATGTCGTCGTGGAATAACTTCCCCTCTATGCACAGTCAAGAGTACACAGACTTCGTTAGCAGTATTACACGATGCTGCGAAAAATAATATCATTGTCCTTGCTCTTGTTAGTTGAGCAATTGCAATGGATGATTCGCAATGTTTCTGTTTTGATGAGAAGGATGGCTGCGCATCCTGCATCTGTGCGAATATGAGTCGGAAATTGGTTTGAAGTTGAATAAACGCTCGCTTGGTACTGCATCTACCTCACTGTCAATGAATTACAACTTTTAATGCAATTTTCTGGCATTAATTACACACACGAAGAAATACCCAACTGCTGGAAGGAGGTCAAAGAAACGATAAACCTCTTAATTTCGTTCATTGATGTTTTCGACTCGTATATGCTGTGGGTTGTGGCATTCGTATTCTTAAGGGGCTTGTGTGTGGATTCTCTAATGATAGTGAGGCCATTGTCTGTGTACCATATCGCACCGCGGGCGAATTTTAAAAGAAATACCCTCGCAGACGTGCTCTTTCTTGATGACGACTGCCAATGCCAAACAATCGAATCAGACCGGTGCGGTGCTCAGCTGAAGGAAACAGAGAAAAAGTGCAAGCAGCACATTCCTTGTATCTTTGTATCTAAATTGTCTCGCACAGACAATGGAGCTTTTATCGAATTTAATTTGTTTCTTCATTTCCTGAAACTCAGTTCTTGCTGCTTCAAGGAAATACGATATAAGGTCAGGTCACTTAAATAATTGATCAATGTTCGTTGCTGGGGAATGGCTTCTAACATGAAATGCCAAAGTAACTGAAAAAAATTGCTTAATTTCTTCTATTAGGTACTGGTTGAGTTTGAGTTCTCAATAGAATTTTAAGATAGATCTAAAAAGGAATATATTGCAATATATGTGGGATATCAGTCAGTGGGATGCGATAGCAGTAGGTAAATATGAATGCACTTTATCGTAGGTGGAGAAAACAAACTACAACCATTGAGATCCTCAAGCAACATACACGACCAGTTAGACGACACGAGTATCCTACGAAGAAAACAGCAAAATTATGATGGAAACTGTTGACGCCAAACATTTCGCTCATTTGAAACTATTTTGGAGAAATGATTGTGTAGAATGATTTTGTAGAATCCCTTTGCAATCAACTTCTAACGGGATAATTTTTTTTTATTGTCAAGCCTTTCCAGTGTTTTTGATCCCTATGTGTCCCAAGTCAGTGCTACTTCATTTTTAGATCAATAGAGGTGGTAATATAGAACCTGTTGTTAATTCGGAACCCCCTTCTAGAACCAAAACTGTTAGACATATCTTTTACTGAATAGCTACTGCTACTGCTCTCGCCTGGACCATTTCCAATAACCGAGCGAAATGGACATTTTTTTTCATTGTTTTTGTAAGTCTAGAAAGTTCATGTCCATGTCGTGTTTTTGCCCTGCAGAAAATTCATTAATATTATTTAGTGTTTGGATTTACAATTTTTACGGTAAGAATTTACTTATTTTTTTAAATAAGTGATGAAAACCAGTGTTTTATTTAAATATGAAGTCTTGTAATATGGAACTCCTAAAGGAACCTAATATAGAACCGGATTCCAAAGTGTTCCATATTACGAATGTTTTGCTTTTCTTTTTTGCTTTAGCCACTGTCTATGTCAATCCTGCAACCTATGGGCACACAGTGATTGCGCTAAATGCGATCACGATTATTATGTTTGCGATTTTTTCACACAAAAGTAAAACGTAATTTTAAAATACATTTAATATTGGGCGTGAGCAAACATTAGAGTGCCAATGATGTTTTATCTGTCGCATGCGCCTGATCTGCCCTCCACCTGACTCTCAGTCAAGTAATTCAACGCATGCAGCAAAGCAATCATCTCAGTCTGGTATACAGAAGTGCTCTATTTCAATATTTCTTTTTTCTGGAAATAATTCTTTCTCAATACGATTCCTTTCCTTAGTACGCACCCTTGTTATCCCATCCATAGGCATGTTCTCAAATCTGGTTTTTAACAAGTTCCAGGACATGCCTATGTACCACGATTGTGCCATTTCTCATCATCCGAACGAAGTGCCGTTTAGGCCGCTCTTTTCTTAATAAATAAGTCTAGCGGTAAAATCCCCAGGGTACCCAAACCGTAACTTTTAAAACGATAACCACGCGGACGTAGTCGACGATCTCGCCATCAATTTGCTTTCCGTAACTCTATCACTATCGTCTCGTCTGTCGTTCATCTTCATTATATATATAAAAATCTCGTGTCACAGTTTTAGTGTTTAAACTCCTCCGAAACGGTTTGACCGATTTTGATGAAATTTTATATGTATTCATTGGCTATGAGAATCGGTTTATAAATTTGCATTGTTTGGACAAATTTTTTTTTGGTAATTTTTGTATTCAAATTAAATTTAATATTTACAAAATGGTGCATACACGTAAGCCATCAACGAAATATTGCGTGTGTGTATCAATTTTCATCCATCCATTGTCACGGCAAAGCAAAGGTAAGCCCAAATATGTCGGGTTGGATTTAGATTTAGATTAGATTCTGGGAGAGCTCTGGCACCGCGGCCTCTAAAAGAAGCCTATTGTGCCTTCTCTGGTAAGGTCCTAGAGCCATCTTTTTACTCCGGAGGAAGTCAGGAAGAAAGGAATCTTCTCTGATTCTATATCAGCGAAAGTTGCTGAAGTGACGATTTCCTTGCCAAGTATTTTTTCCCAAAGGTTGAGTAGAGCCGTACATTCCATGAGTATTTGAAGAAAGGATTTATCACTCTCAAGACAGAGGGCACATTCAAAAACTAAGTTGACTTAAGTCGACTAGATTGGTCTGGACTAGATGTAACCTGAACGCAAAAACTAGATTGGTCGGAAATGTCACTTTTGATACGTCAGCTACATATGCGAACGGTCAACTTAGTACTCAGTCACGATTTTCTTGACTAGATTCGTCGGCTACCCCTCCATAAACGTCAACTGAAACAGCTGCCGATGTGACCTATCTAATCCAAACAAAACTAAGATGCATCAAGTCAGTCAGCTGTCAGACTTACTGAACTAGATACTTGAACGTCCCCATAGTCTACATGTTGGATCCGGAGAGGCTCCGATGCGGTTTAGGTGTTTTTTCATGAGGCCGTGGCCACTGATTAATCCTTTTAATATTCTTAGGTTATTTTTGTCTAAGTTAATCAGGAAGTAGGATTTCCTGGGATAGTATTTGGGAAAAAATTGTCTTTTGCAATTCTGCACAGGAGTTTTAAGCCAGACTTCATTGGATTCAATACGATAGCTTCTTGATGTATACTCTGAAATTGTTTTTGCTGACTCCACAAAAGGGTTCAGGTCCGATAAGCGGAATTGAAGCGCCGATTTTAGCCAGTGAGTCAGCTTCTTCGTTACCAGCAAAGCCCTTATGGGCTGGAATCCAGTGAAAAAAATATGTCGGGTTATTAAAGCATTTACTGTCACTGGATAGTTGATTTTGAGCGAAAATTTATTTGTATTTCTTTTTTTCTTCCCTAAGTAGTGTAGAGTATACTATGTTTGATCAGGTGCAATCACAGTCACACTACAGCGGGTGCAGGTATGTAATGTAATATGAGGTGTGTGGGCTGCTTCATACACTGTTACAAAGCTTTTCCTGCTCTCTTTCCAATTTTTTATCATTTTATATCATTGTATTCATCTATAAATCGCATTGTAAATTTCAATGGTGTGTGGCAGTTGCCTACGGGGTTTGGGGGCGTAGGATTGAGAGAAATAGGATGCGAAATGTATACGTGATTGAGCTAGAGAGTGAACGACGAATTATTTTATACAGTGCTAAGAAATATCTCTTAGCCAACTCAAGCGTTATGAGAAATGTGGATGGGAGATAGTTCGGGAATAGGTACTACCTTTTAACAACAATGAATGCTATTGGTTAGTATTTTTACATATTTTTAAAAAGCGCTTAATTTGATTTGTTTGATTAATAAAACTATCTACAGGAGATGTTTTAGAAATTTAAAGCATATAAGACCAAACATGGCTAGGTACTTATTTACCAAATTTGGATATCATTAACATCGACTGCTCTAGAAATAATTCATATGGCAAAACAACGTTTGCCGGGTCAGGTAGTCTATATATATAAAAGAAAGTGATGTTATTTACTACGCTTATAACTCGAGAACGCCTGGACTGATTTGATGATTCGGACTGGTCTCCGGCCAAACAAGAAGTATACCCAAAAAAATTCCCGAAAAATTATCCGAAGTGCAGTCAGCACTCAGCTTAAATCAGAAACGTGCGAAATTATTAGATCGCCAATAATGTTCCTCAGGCATGGTTAACTCGTAAGCCGATCGAATTTTTTACGAAAAAGGTGTAACTGCAGTAAAAGTCTTTGCAAAAATCTTTCAGCATAGAAAAGATGAAAGAGAGCCCCTTGTTGCTGAAAGCACTGAACCAATCAGCAAATTGTTGCAGCTATGATCTTCGTGTTTGAATAATCGAGTTTCAGATAAAATTGCACAACTTTGGTTTATGAAACTAGCCGTAATTAAAAAACCATCTTTTCGCTTTAAACAAATAAGTACATGAAAGTCTCATACTTCAAAAGATCGTGTCTACCTTTTTTGTGATCATAGATACGACCCTAATTTTAAATTAAAGACATCCCGTTCTTAAATTTCATATCGCTCCTCATGTAACAACAAATGTTAAGGAATTTCCTTAAACATTCATCACATCGAATATGTCCTTATTCCTTGCCATTAAATTCTGACATTTATTTCAAGGAAATGAGATGTTCCCTCTACAGCTACAGACATTCAACATCCTTTTCAAAAATAAGCCATCATAAATGAAGTCAGCTGTTATGCATAGTTCGGGATCGCAATTATTTTGCGAATAAAAAGAAGAAAAAAAAAACACAGTTGAAAATATCTCATAGCATTCCGAGAAAGAAATGTGAAAGTACCCCCCCAAAAAAAAGAAGAAAAATGCAAACGAAACGAACTCATTCATCCGTCTATCTATCAGCGTTTAAGTTTCATTCGTTTCTTATACTCCCCCATACGGATGTACGTACCTATATTTTTCTCTTCCTGTGAAATGAACTCGTCCCAGTATTGTGTCGTCATGTGTGAATACTACACTACAATCATGCAACTGTTGGGAAAATGCACTCGGAATCCACAAAGAGTCAAGATGAACGCGGCGAGGATGGATCATGCATTTTACCTCCTTGTATCTGGAAGTACTTCCGGTTTTTTTTGTCAGAGCGTACAAGAATTATGTTGTGAAATTCTACTGAAAGCTGGAAGGCTACTATACGATTTATACTATTCGTTGTATGCATGCATGCGAGAAGAAGGACTCCATTCTTATTGGGGAACGTGCAAAGTGTGCAATTGCGAAGGAGTTCACCTACGTGAATATGTGAATATGCGAAACAACGAAGCATTTACACAATCCGGATGCGTTTCCCTGCAAATACCGTCAGGCGAGTGTTTGGTGACGAATGCTAAACGCCTTTTGTGCTCCCTGAATAGACATCATTATCGCATTTTATTACTGGCATTTACAGGTACCTTCCTGGGCACGTAAAAAGAGCTTACGCTTAAAAAAACTCTTTAAGCTCATCTTTGGTCAGGTACGTATCTTTGTTACGAAAAGCCGTATATAATACCTAGAAGAAAAAATTGGACAAATGGATTAATTACAACTAGGCAACCGGCTTATGCCCCGGCCACATTTCGCAGTGTCTTTTTTTTGAAAAGGTGAAAGTGCACGCCCTTTTTTATGTACTGTCAAATTGAGTAGAATGAGGATGTTCGAATTTTTAATTTAGTAAGTCTGACAAAAAGCTGACTAGATGTATTTGAGTTTTTATTGGCCGAAATTGGTCACATGATTAGTTTATTCAGTTGACGTTTTTAAATTTCAATATTCAAAATAAAATACAACAACAATTCAACTAATCTAGCTAACGCGTTCGTATACCTAGTCCAGACAAATATAGTTGACGTTTTAAATAAACTAGGTAGGTATCTTCCAAACGTCCCTAATGCCACTTACAAAATGTCAAGTCTTCATAAATGTCCGAATATAGCATTTTAATATTTTTGTTATGTTTTGGTAAGTATGCCACGCCCCGTTTTCCTAACCCCCTTACTTTTTTCCAAATTCCATTGCTTTGTTAAGGCAATGCAGATAAAGTAGCTTCACAACATTATCTCCCAAAAGTATCGAGAAATATCGTTTCGAATGTTTTTTGCGCGGAAACTGGCCTGCTCCTTTATGGGATTTTTACATTTAAAAACCTTTGAAAATGTGGTTACCTGTTGAAAATTTTCTGACTTCTTTAGAAGACGAGACGATTATGTACATTTGCGAATCAACGAAAATTGGGTCTTAAGTTTAAAGATTTTTTGTCAGAGATGGAGCAAAGTTTAAAATATTCGGAAAAATTAAAAAATAACCTTCGTTCTTAGTTATATTTGTAATAAAATTATAAAACTAAACCGATATAAAAAAGCTAAGAAAATATGCTCTGGTTGACACAAGACCCGAAGCAACTTCCAGCGGAAATATAATTTGGGCCATAAGTACCCAATTAGATTTCCACCTTATGTCCCACTTTACCTGGACATAACTCCCGATTTTTGATTCCGCGATCTATGTCTCGGGGACTTGCTCCGAGAATATACCACCATACTACGTATAGCTTGACAAAAACTTTCCAGTCGACATTTCTACCTGATCATTCTGGGAGTAGGATGTACCTATTCTAGGACGACGAATCGATTTATTTCTTTACAGATGGATGGACGGTGTTGGCCAAGGTGTGATCTGTGATTGTCTTAACCAAAGACGATTTTGTACTACGATTGATTTGAGCACTTACTCAAAGTTTATTGCAGCCTTAGCTTAATAGATTTATAGGACGAATGCTGTCTTCCTTTCTGATCTGATTTAGACTGGATGAGGAGGATAAGACAAATGGAGTTCTAGGGTACATGCAGAGCTACGAATCAAACCTCATACAGATAATGGTAACAATCACGAAATTGATAGTTCCATTCCACGTTTAAGGCATCATTTCGAGCATACCGGCGACGCTACTGGGTCGAATAAAGTGCAACAGCAAATCTAATTTTCGACTAGTTGTTTGAATAACTAGCATAAAGGCTGGTGTGGCGTTACACTTTCGTTTTATGGACAGATAAAGGTTTTTGCACAAAAGCATATCGACTTGTAAATTCACCGCTTTAATCAGAGCGCCAAATATAATTAAGTAAGTCATAGCAAGTCGGCGCAGTGGCTTAGTGGTAGTGTGTTGGGCTACTAAGAGAGGGGCTCAGGTTCGAATCCCGAGAGGGCCAAATTACATCTTAAGGTTTTTTTTCCACTGCGCCACCTCTCGCGAACGTCTGACAAATATCCGAGAGTAAAACTGTCATGAATGAGCTTCTCAATTAGCCGTTTGGATTCGGCGTTAAATTGTAGATCCCTTCCATTCGTCCCAAAAATTGAAAACCCACACAAAACGAATGGTTGTGAGAAGCTAGGCCTTGGGTCCCATAAACCTGTCGCGCCAAAATATTTATTTATTTTTAAGTCATAGCAAGTCAACATCTATGCGGCTGAGTGTTTCTATTACTCCCCTGAATTCCCTAAAAATAAATACGAGCCTGAATTCTTTACGGTATGAATGCTCGATAAATCGGACTTGGTAACCATCGCATATACTATGAATGCATATACCAAAATGGGAAGGAAAAAATCCCATTCACCTGATATGTGCTAAAAAGTACAGTTCAGAAACGCATAACCTCTCAAATTCATGTTCAATCACAACTGCATAACAGTGGTATAAGCTCCAAACTCCACAGACCACAGTAGTTCACTCGCTGCAAAGATGGAAAAAACTCCACATACCAAATCCCGGAACAGAAGCATTACCACATCGTCAACGTACTTTGAAACAGGATTAAATCGTTTGCTAATCCCCATCTTCAATTGCACGCTACAACTTAGCTTGCAGTTATTCCGCCACGCGTCTCTATCCCACGGACAATCACAATAAGTCCGTGTAAGGCCAAAAAGTTACATTGCCGCGACACGGTTATTACATTACATAACGAAATTTTCCATTAATTTCATCATCGCCGAGGCAACGGCCACAGGAGCAGCAGCGTTTCCCGTTGGCTAAAGCTAATGTCGACTCTCCAAGGTTAAAGTGGCAAATTGTTTGCACAAAAGCTATTACCAACTTCATGCGAAGCGAAATCCTTTGCCAGCCACCACCACCACCAGAATCAGTTCAGGGATACGATATACGTACGAACGACAACTGTACGAAGAGAGAATCCTCAAGAGAGCCAATATAACCGATGCCACCATCGCGTCGCGTAGTCGTCTCAGCATCAGCATCTGAAGACGCAGGCCACTTCGGTCGAAGTGGAAGCGAAAAGATAACAAAATATTTATAATCTGTGTAGGTGCTTATACACGTCGTATATTAACTGTTATATTTATGTTTTATACCATCGCACTCGAGCGGGGATTTTCCGCAGTAAAGTGAAAAATGATTTGAACGACCGAGTGGAGTTAGTGGAGCGGAACTCCTTCCAAATGAAAATTTATAAAATAAAAACGAAGGAAGGAAGAATATTGTGGCAAACTATATAGTAGACGCAACCAGAGAGCTGGGCCAAGTGACACTGTGGAAAGTATCTTTATAGAGCTGAAAGTGGAAGAACAAAAAGGAGAGAAAAACGAACAAAATTAAATTTACAGTCATATGAGCTAATGCTGTTAAGTGCTACAACGGTCCATTGCTTCTCGAAATCTACGATAGTCTGCGGAGAAGTGTTTGCCTTTGGAGAGTAGTGGCTTAAATGGGTTGTCGTCGGCCTGTACACGTGATGATGTATGCAGTTACAATTTTCACATCCATTTTCTCTATTAAGGGAAACTATTAATGTGTCGGGATAACTGGTGCTGCTGGTGGAATAAAAAAAAAGAAACCGCCACCTAATCTTGTTGGGACTCTTGAAGTGGTCGTCGTGGGTTTAAACATTTTTCGCGGATTTATCATGTTTCAACTGCGTCCGGGGGTTTTTTAGAAATATCAAAATATTTCACATAAAAATTCATGGCTTCAGTTTTGGAAAAGCAATTAAACAGATCAGTATTCAGTAGCTAGCGAGGTAAGGCATACGCCTTTTGTTCTCTCAGAGGAGTCACTGCCTTTTTGTTGGCAAAAGGTACGATAACTACTCCTACGTTGGACACTAAATGTCATGGTTCGTATGCGATATTAATCGATTCTGTTTTATTTGAACAATTCCCAAATCGAAATGAGTGGTAGCCATCGCTGGGTATGTTTCGTTTCCTTTGGAACGGAAATTCCCTAAAGCAATTATCCAGCTGTGCAAGTCGCGGATTGCGATCAGTGAGGTATGGGTTTACTGGAAAAATTTACAGTAGAACCGAATTTTGAATTTGAATTCGAAATAAAAGAAAGAGAGTGAAGAGTCGGCATTTCAAGACCATGATGGTTACAGGTTACCCCATGTTCAATCAATTGCGAGGAATTCAGTAGGCATTGATGCTATATCCGGGGGTATGTAAAAAGCTTAGTTTTCGTGGGAATTTTAATTTAGTACATCCTACGCGTTTGAATAAATAGCTCTTCGGGGTAACTGAGAGGAAAAATTCATTATAAAGTAAAAACAAGCGTTATCCTAAATTTGGAATACATGCGAATACATGGGACTCTCTTTTAGACTTACAAAATTGACAGTAATTTTTACATTCCGTACGAAGCATTTTGCAATATTTGAGCGAAAATATACCTTTTAAAGCCTTTTTCAGAATAGGTATTGGCTACATTGAATAAACGGAAGCGCTTTAAATTGCTGCTAAAGTTGTCAAATTCGGATTTTGGATTTTGTATTCAGCTTGCAGTCCCCCTTGGTTTTATTCGTCCCCTTAGGCGCATTTAAAATATGACAAAAAAATCATCCGAAAATTTTATACAGTAGACACTCGGTATAGTGAACACTCTGTATAGTGCACTATCCAATATAGTGAAACAAAAATTTGTTAAGATAAGAATCTCTATATCTCAGATTTTTTTTCGTAAAATTCAACGAAAAATGTTCTAGTTTTGTTTTTCCCCTGGATGTCAACTGTTTTCCAGAACAATTTACCGTTTTGTGTTTTAAGTTCAGTAAGGTTTATTAAAAAAAAAAATCCAAATTATCTGCAGGTAAGGAATCAATCTCGATATAGTGAACATGCCTGGTTTTTATTAGTTCACTATATTGAGCGTCTATTGTATGTAAATAGGCGATCAGAATTAGTTAGGAACCACTGCAAAAAAAATGGCCGTGTAATCGTAGCTTTTTTCGTGCGAGAGTGAGAACTTTGCGGTAAAACGCAGTTTTATACATCAAAATGTTCATCTCTTCAGTCTTCACCAGCTTTGATTATAGATACTGTAACAATATTTGTGACACAGTGGCGTGGCGTGTCTGCAGTTCAAAGAAGCGTACAGTTTTTAAGTATTCTTAATTGTGTTTAAAGGGTTTTTTTAATTAGCACGGGTCGATGTTGGCAGCCTGTGGCGTCCATGTTGTTTTGCTGGCGTCTGTCTAATCCGCTGTCTATTATTCACTCAATGATGCCAAATTACCATGGCAAGGTATCTACGGACTCAATGTTAATGGCAATAGACCGTTTGCTCTGTATTTTAGAAGTTGTTTATTATTTTTTCTGTATTTTGTGCCACCTACACCGTCCACAGTTTGAGTGCCAATAATTGTAATGGGATTAAGTTAAAACCCAATTCATACAAACTTTATACTATACATCTCATCGTATGACTGCTTTAATATTGGTTTAAAATATTAGCTGTCCCTTTGGCATACCTACTTTCAAATTGCTATCTATTTGCGAATTTATATTCTCTGTAAATTTATCACAACAGACTGCACCGGCCCACTGTACTCATTCCATCAAAAATCTTCGTGTTCTCCATAGATGGCTTGTATTAAAAATTTAACACCCAACTACCATCGGAAACAAATTGCCCAGAAACAAATATTTCATCTGAAAGGAATCTTAAAAAACTTTTTGAATTCATATACGGCACAGAAGTCATTGTTTGTGTGGTCTCAAAGGACTCGTCTATTTCAATTTGCTGAAGTCGAATGCAATTTTTGGTAGGTAGTAACTGCAATCAAAAATTGGTCGTATCGAAGATACCCTTTCTACAATTTCTGTGCCAATTTTAACTGTGTGCGGTGTAGTGTATTTGGTAGACAGGTAACAATGGCAATTATAAAATTGCCATCCCAAGACATCGGATCGAATATTCGATTCAAATAAGTACCTTCTGTGTTACCATCGAAAACATTCCAAAAACAGAGCTTACTGCCAGAGTTCTGAATTTTACAATCAACGAGGGGGTAGGCATCGTACATGCCATTTACAATCCAGATCGCCTTTGGTAGTTTATTTGCGTAACTTTCGAGTAATTACAATGATTACTCCCCCAACAGGCAACTTTGTCTGAGTCTTGTACGTTGTGCTTTTGAAGCAAATTTATAATTGCATACCTTATACAGTGGGAGTAATTTTTATCTTCATACGAGTATTTATGCCTGTCATTTCCATTCTGTCGAAAAGATGTTCAGAGTAGACCGCTACACGGAGAGAAATATACCTACGTGTTAGGATTTCTTATGTGCAGATTTTTCTGTCAATACTTTGAATACCAATTTCAAAGGGCAGATACTTATCCTTCACATAACTTGGAAAGGATAAGTATCTAATGAACTGAAAAAATAAGTCATGCTTAGTCATTTGTGTCCACCGAAACCGTTTTTCATAATATCCTTTCCGCCTGTATAAGCAACAAACGAACGAAAACAACGCAACAAACAAATACCACGAGTCTATGTGGACACCATCAATGAGAGGACATCTAAAATTGTAAATTTTATGTGAATTTGAAAAACTGAGACGGATTCGATGGGATGAAAACTAAATGTTGCTCCATATTAACCCGTATATGTTATTGTACGACATCCATAGGGATAGGGTGATGAGCCTAAACGTGATACGTTAACAAACCCACAAAGCCACATAAAAACATTATAATTTTATGTTTTACATGTACCTATAGATTGTTAGTTCAAGTGACGGAGAAATCAAAAGGCAATTGACGCTAAAGGCAGAGTATCCTTTAAATGAATAGATACTAAGGGCCGTATCGGAACATAACTGGAAGCAGTGCAAGTTAATACTGAAGTAGGAAAGAACATTGTCAATATATTCCCATTGAACGATTGAAACAAATTTTTTTAAATGCCTGCCCAACTTCCTTGGACAACACTTTCTTAAAGCTTGCGATCTTCGGGAGAAATTTATTTTTTGGAGTTTCAGTTTTAACTATATCATATACTTTCTCGTATACGTAGTAAGAGAAAGGTATTGTAATCGTACAAAAAATCGAACTCGAGATTTTAATCAAATCTAACATTACGATGATAGGGGAACTCGAAAAAGTGGGTCTCGCAATTCTGTCCGTCTGTCCGTCCTTTCCTGAGCTCCACAGCGCAAACGGCTGCACGGATTTATTTCAAACTTCGGATTTGGAGTTTGTGAGCTTACAGTTCGGGGCCAATTTTTTGTTGCATGCTAAGGTACTTCCCATATACCTAACGGTTTTAAACAAGTTTGATTTTTTAAAAAACGGCTTTAACGATTTCAACCAAAGTTGATATTTGGGTTTATGTAGGCGTGGTTAACATGGCTGCATACCCAGTTTTTGGCTAATAACGGTACTTTTGAAAAGTGGCCTTATCTCGAAAACGGTTAATACGATTGCAACAAAAATTAATTTTGTATGTAATATGGTCATTCCTAACATGATACCAAACTCCGTTTTTCTCTAAATTGTCTATAATGGATTTTTTAAAAAAGGCATATTTTGAGAATTTGGTTTTCTTTTGTTTTACCTACATGAAAACGGCTAAAGCGATTTTGACCAAAATGCATACTTGGAGTAAAATTGACGTTTTCAACATTATTGCGTTCTTCATTTTTGATTCTAACCACCGGAAAAGCTGATTTTGAAAACTGCTCAAATCTCGAAAACGCGATTTTCGATTTGGATAAAACTTTAAAAACCAAGTAATACTAACATCCTGAACAATACTCAATTTTCAGCTAAATAGTTGAGCAAGATTATTTTTCGAACTCAAAATTTCCATATTTGTTACTATTTTGTACGCATTATTTTCCCAAATCAGCTCTAAAGATTTTGACTAAATTGCTTATTTACGATAACATACGTATTCTTAATAAAATCCCGTAGGTAGGTACTTAGTTTTGCTTAGAAAAATACAAATAATGCCGTCTTATAAACATTTCCGCACTACCATTTAAAATGTAATCACAACTAGTACTAGAAACTCTTTTTTAGCAAATATTTCCCACTTCTTCTTTTTTCAACCATCTTAATCATGAACTTTAAAATAATACCAACCAACTGGAGCCTACACTATCAGAAACCCGGACTTCATTTACCCCCAAACACGTGCAAATTCAAAAACAAATCTCTGAATTCTTACATCACAAACCCTACTTCGAGTCATGGCCACCTACAAGCATCACCAATTTGAAAAAAACTTGTTTTATAGCCTATAAACAATAATAAAAGAAAAATAAACCAACCAAACTGATGATATGAACGAGAAAATTTCGTGCGATCCAGTCGTGCACTTTGTTTTTTACAGGCAAAAGGAACGTACTGATAATATGCGATTTTTTTTTATTAAAGCCAAAAAACAAAATCTTACTATTATATACGATATACCCCATTTCCATATCTATACATAATATAAAATAAAAGAAAGTCCAAAAAAGAGTCGTTGCTGTTAATCTCGAGAACAAATTAACGGATTTCAATGCGGTTTTCACATTATCATCTGATTTTCTCAGAGAAGGTTTCACTAAGGTGAAAACGATCGGTCGATGTTAGCATGTTGTTTTGAAGACGTCAGCCACTAATGCAAAAGCACCATTTCAAGTTGGTGGCCATATTGGAGACAACCGGTACGGTAAACAATCAGACAACACCCATTCATCAAAAAAGCACAGGATTGCCGCGGTTCGTGATAGTTTACAACTAGAGAACCCAAGGCAGTCAACTTCTCGGCCTTTCGCAGACTTCAATTCACACGCGTACAAGATCATACAAGATTATGACAACAATGCTTTGGAGCGTTTTATAGCGTACTTAAGTTTTGGCCAACATAGCCAATGCTTTCGGTCAAATTCAGCCGTGCCACCGTGAGCAGTCCTTACACATTTGAACGGGCCTTTCATATAAAAAAATAATTTTGTTTACACCTCGCACAAGCTAGTTTTCAATATCGAACCGTCCTTATTCAAAATTGATGTTTATATCCTAGCCGTCTTAGCCAACTGAATCTGACTTTTGTGACAAGGTCGATCTAGCTAAACAGCTCGTAGGGTTTGCTGGTATCCTTTTTCCAATCCTGAAGAATTTCGTGTCCAAAGCGAATATGTAGTCTTCATCTACCTTATCCAATGGCCATATGCAGCGGCACTTATATAATGAGGGAATTGTTACTCAGTTCTTCTTGACAATGAATAAATAAATAAATATTTTGGCGCGACAGGTCTATGGGACCCAAGGCCTAGCTTCTCGCAACCATTCGCTTTGTGTGGGTTTTCAATTTTTGGGACGAATGGAAGGGATCTACAATTTTACGCCGAGTCCAAACGGCTAATTGAGAAGCTCATTCATGACAGTTTTACTCTCGGATGTTTGTCAGACGTTCGCGAGAGGTGGCGCAGTGGAAAAAAACCTTAAGATGTAATTTGGCCCTATCGGGATTCGAACCTGAGCCCCTCTCTTAGTAGCCCAACACTACCACTAAGCCACTGCGCCGACAATGACAATGACTTAATGATAAATTGCACAACGGCAATAAAACTGCAGTTAATAAGGGAACCGAGGTAGATAAAGGTGACTAGAGCGACACTTCTTATGACGAAATGATATATTGGGACACTCCAAGGTGTGTCTCCAACAAGTACCAATTCATTGAATTGTATCCGGAAGCAATAAACACAATATTTCAACGAGAAAGATGATTTCGACATGGCAGCTGCAGCTTTCGTAACGTATTTATTTTTACCTTGCGCCTCGATAGTTTGCACAAAGCTTATGGAATAGTCCTCCCCAAACGGTCCTTACTTCTGTTTTAAGCACTTCCGAACCCGAAGTAAGAAAAGGAAAGTGGTTTCATACATTTAACTCCTTCATCAACAATTTAAGAGCCGATGCCACATAAGACGACAACCTCGCATACTTTGATAGACGGAGGACTACTATTTGCACAAAGATTCATAAATGGATCACATTTGCTAGCTGTCTTTGGATAATTATTTTCTCTTTGAAGTCGAAGATCAAATAATTCAAAACCAAGACGGCAAAATTGTATAAGACCTATTTTCTTCAAGTGTATCTAAGGCTTGCCACACCTCAAGGGGATCTCTATAATACCCTTTTCGCATAAAGAACGTTTTATGTTTTAAAGTTTTGCACATTCGAATGATAAAATGTTTGGGCCTACCATTGGGAATGTATGAAGGGGATTGTGATTGTGGCTTACCCCATTGTGTGGCTTTCAAAGACACACATTTACATGGACAGGATATATTCACTTGAAGCGAGATGTATGTCTGTGCGTTAATTGCAAAGGTCCTATACCTAAAAGCATCCATTCATATAAAGAGGAGATTTGACTTGCATATACGAACAAACCCACACACTTGTAGGTACGTATGGCACTCCTTAATTAAAGTGATTTCCATTGCCGACTCGCATACGATAAGTGGAGGCATTCCAACTCCAAGTACTTACGTCTCTGGCAGGTGCGACTGTGATCCTTTATTTTCAGGGATTTATCCGGATTATCCCTGGATGAGTGTCAAAGGGTTTTCTACCCAGTATATCTGACCCCCTTCCATTCATCTGACAATCTCTCTTTTCTACTGTGCTCCACTGAGTGGTGGTAACGAACTTTACAAAACAAAACAAAACAAAGATTTAATTTTCCAAATCATATGTTTTTATATACGTACCTATACTATATGCGACATTAAAACGTAACGGCGGAATGATATCTTTTTTAAATCAAAGACCAATGACCAGGACTAAAAGTGTATCTACAACGAATGAACATTATTCCCCCAAATGGCTCAACATGTCATAAATATGTTGGAAGGCTAAGATTTCACATTTCAAATTCAATGCCATAAAGTTACGAACTTTTTTTTAACAGCACTTCTTCCATCCTACATCCCTTCGTTGAGATAGCCATGCTTCTCATACACGGTGACATATGAACTTTTTGGCAAACAGAAAGGACAATCTGTTGGAATTTTGTCATACTTAGGGATGGCGATGGGATATGGCTATGGTACGAGCGAGTGGAAAATCTTATCGAAACTTTTTCTACTGGTCGATGAAATTGAATACTCAAGACAATGTAACATTCTAAACTGAGGGCTGGGACACACAGACACACACACGAGATGGTGCAATTTAAATGGAATCAAAATAGCCGCAAGAGTGTCATAAAATGATCAGAATTTCAAATAATAAAAAAGCGATGTCGTATAATTTTTTATGCAGTGAACATGTGTGTGTTGTTCACACTAAAGGTTATGGCCTTGTGGGCCTTTTATTAGACATTTTGCAAATTACCGGAAACATGTGTCAACTTGTTGATGCTGAATTTGAGTTTAGCTGAGGTAAGTGTTGACTTGAATGCTGTGGGGGATTTCGCCAATTTGGGGCGGTACTCGACAATGTTTGGTCTCAAGGGAGAAAATAATGCGGAAATATTTTATTTCGCTATTTATATTAAGAATACACAATTTAGGCGAGTTGTCAATGAACAAGTTTTGGATTAATGGACTTTTGCGATTTATTTAACGCCTCATAAAGGGATTATGAATATCCCCACCCTATAAGGGGAGGCACAGAATGAGCTGAATTTCGGTCTAAGTATTATTACATACTTACATAGTGCAACTGGCCGCTGTTTTATGGATCGCTTCTTAACAATTGAACTGGTTGAGTCAATCGAGCAAGACGAACTGAAGAAGACACCGACTAAGACACATACATGTCTTAAAAATGTACAAGATAGGCTTTTGTTTAAATATCTAGCTGCCCCGCCAACTCTTTACCGGGAACCCACCATATTTTGGTTTTGTTCCTGGCACTAAGGGTTTGAAGGCTCTTAAAGCAGTGCAGTACTGTCTGTGAATATAGGTATGGATGTTACCGCCTTTAATACTTGAGTTGTAAATGAGGTTTGCTTTCCCAATAGTGTCTTTGCTAGGCGATTGTTGTGAACCTTCTCCAAACTATTTTTTTCTGATTGTTTAGACTGCATTACCGATGTGATTTGCAACAAAATTTAAATGGAACATAATTTTTATTTTGTACAAATCTTCTTAACGAAAAGCAAAAGCTTACCAGTTTCCTTCTGGTCAGCGTTCTGTCCATTTCCACATCTTGATCAGCTAAGAAGTGCACCAGCACAAATCCTAAGTAACGGTCAAAATTTTACTGCATGTCTCTCTTTAACTTGTGTTATCCTGTAAAACAGGCACAGCTTCGTTGAGCACAATGTAGCTCGTCAAGTGAGTCAAGCGTATTGAGTCAAGATCGCAGCTTGTATCTGAGTATCAAGGGCGCTTGGCGAATTCGCGTAGTGCTAGCAAATGTTCTAGTTTGGCTTATACCGTTTAAAATTAAGTGGAAATGGATTTTTATAGAAATTTTATTGCAAGCGGACAATATTTGAAAATATGTATATATTCTATTGGTATTTCGGACATTTTTTATTCTCACTCAGTTTGTAAGCCAATAGCAACCTGGATGATGGCTTACTCTCTTTTTTGCAGTTGTTATTCCTTAACAACCCATCGAGATCTCTTCTGGCACGATCATTTTTGTTAGCTTGGGGTAGCAACCAGCAATATCCCACCCCACCGTCGAGCGAACGCCGACAGCCGCAAGCGTGTCAATAGCTGCTTCGTGTACAGCAACTTAAAATCTCAAATCTCAAAATGCTTCAAAATATCCCGCCAAAAGAGACCACTCACTTATCTCCCCTAAAAATTGGAATTTCTTAAATATTCCTGGAAATACTTTACTCTACTAGATTGATTGCTCCTTCCACTTCTTAGGCTCCCAATTTAAGACCCCCATTCTTATTCAAAAAAAAAAAAATTTACGCCAAATGGTCATCCCATATTGCCGCTTTGCAAATTTAAAAAACATGCAACAATAAATACCATGTAAGTATAGGTACCTATCTACCACCAACACTGTTCGTAAATTAAAAAGTTCCGCCATAAGCAATTAAGCTTAAAACGCCCAACGAGGGCATTGCCCAATTACAAACAATTGTTTCAGTAACCTAAATCAGTAAAGACGTTCCTGTTGTGATGGTAAAAAAAGGCAAACAAGATTTATTCTTAGCACCACATGCAAGAAGGGAGAATACCTATAAAAAAAAACATCATCCAACTTTCATCAGATATTTTTAAGAGCGCAATCTTTTTTTCTACTGGTAAAAAGGTTAACAAATTACATAGCAGTAAATCAAAGTCTTTTCAGCGAATCACTTTGTGGGTGTATAAATATTTATAACCATCTTGCGATTTCCTTTTCGCTGTACATTTCAAATATTAAAAACCATCATCTCAGCCTCAACTCAACAGCGTTCGATGTGTGTGTGGGTGTAGATTTTTTTTCAGTTGGATCCTTCTGTAGCATCATTCGAATTTTTAATTCTGTTTTAATATAAGAGGATTTGAAAAAAAACACCAACTAAAAATAGCACAGCACGAACAAGACGGAAGGAGTCTACAAAGTGGAAGGAGTTTACAAAGTGCTTAGAGGAAGAGACTACAAATTCCGTCAGTCCTTTACTAATTTAATAATATTATCCTTGGTATCAAGAAAGTCTGCAAATCTCTCAACTTATTGGTCACGATTTAAGGGTTTTTTGTTTATATTTCGCGCTATGTGTTCCTTTTTTTCAGCATTTTTTTCTTGAAGTGGATTCAAATTTCATGTTTTCATCTTCTCCTTTAGTTGTCTTCTTGTTGGATATATTCTTTTAAGGAAGGTGCTGCAAGGATTCGTTTAATATGAATAAAAATGATTCTTCTAGGATAAGCAAACGGCGGATACATTTTAAATGAATAAGTGATGAAGGAAGGCAGGATGATGATATCTTTTGAAGGTGCGAATGGGTGTACCACTTCCCGCGGCGATGTATTTATGCGGACAGCAAGTTTTACGGGTGACTGAAATGTAGGTTATTGGCAATTTGTCTTCAACACAATTTTATCGCGGTAATACGGGCTTAGTCGGTTTGATTGAGGATCCTTTGATGGTTATAGAGTAACTTGTTAGATCTTAGATGGAAGAGGGTGTTGGCTCAAATAAATTCACTGTACTTAGATGTAGAAAATGTAATGAAAAAAAGTGTCTGTCTTCTGGGAAAGATACTTGCATTTTCATTTAAGGGCAAGGATATTTAAAATAAGAAACATGTGATTGAGATTGTCTAAAAGGAAGACAAAATCGGTCATTATTAATTTGCGCAACTTTTCCCAGCGACTACGAAATTGACATCTGAACACTTCAGATACATACCGCTCTTGAAAACTAGTCGAAAATGAGGTTTTTTATACCTCTTTTATACCAAAGATGTACATAACCATTAATGGCTTAAAACTGAAGTCTAGTTTATTTTTTAACCTACATAATTATGACCAACCTTCAAAGGTATGTCAAAAACTTTCCAAAGAGGAGGACTGCTCGATATGAGCAAAACATATAACTTTTTCAATCAAGCTCCGATGAACGTTTTTTAATACAAAATTAGGTAATAGCTGAAACACTTTCCCTCGTACCTGTACCATAGTTGGCTACTTTAAAGGAAAGATTATTGAAATACTTTTATTTGTTGTACGTAACTCAAAGGTAACCCGAAGTAAGGCTCAGGACCAGTGAGCAGGCGTGATGCGACTCTTCTCGCCAGACAATCCGCTTGTTCATTGGCCTCAAATCCCTCATGACCTGGTAAACGGTGACTATGTTGTCCTTGGCTACATCTTCGGGCACCTTAAGTGCGCCTTCGTAAGCATTCATATTTTTATGGCGTGTACCTCCGCTTGAAAGATGTCTGGTGATTTTCCCAGTGCTATAGTTCTTTGGAACCCAGACCCCAGCACCGGTGGCATGATCTTCCATCTTTGTACCGTCAGTGTACCAGATCTTAAATTTTCTGGAGAAAGAAGCCTTTTAGGCATGGTATTGTATTGTATTGTATTGTTAGTTACAGGCCCTATACACTGCGACCAGAAGAGGTCTATTGTGTTGGCATTTAATATTTAACCTAAGCAGCTAGTGAGGCTCTTTATAAACCTCAGTACACTTTTTGGTTTTATTTTTCCTATATCTGCAAGTCCTGCCCTTTGCATATGGATTGTGTTCCGTTGTCTCCTCCCCTTCTCCGCAGAGTCGACAGGAGTCGTCGTCAGAAAGTCCAATTTTTTTGAGATGGTATCTTAGTCGGCGCAGTGACTAAGTGGTAGTGTGTTGGGCTACTAAGTGAGGGGTCTCCGGTTCGAATCCCGAAAGAGCCAAATTACATCTTAAGGTTTTTTTCCACTGCGCCACCTCTCGCGAACGTCTGACAAACATCCGAGAGTAAAACTATCATGAAAGGGCTTCTCAATCAGCCGCTTGGACTAGGCGTAAAATTTTAGATCCCTTCCATTCGTCCCAAAAATTGAAAGCCCACACAAAACGAATGGTTGTGAGAAGCTAGGCCTTGGCTCATACAGACCTGTCGCGCCAAAATAAGTATGTATGTATCTTAGTGGCCAGTGACCTGTAAGATAACCCGTACCTGATAGCTTTATCACAGGATCATCTTGAAGCATTTGTAGTACCCGAAAGTGTCCTGCGAGGTTTCCTGATTTAAGATTTGATATATCAGTTGGTAGTATGGTGGCCGGGTCTTTATGAGCGAATCTACTTTCAAGGGTAAATGAATACCAAAGCCTGAAAGCTAAAAATCGGCGTGTTCTATAAATAAGGTAAAGACGATTTCGAGACTTTACATGGTCGCTAGGTCGATTATAATATTGAGAGAAGTCTTTTAGTCTATAAGTGTCACTGCGGACTACAAGTTTGGCTCCTATTATCCAGTGCATCATTATGGTTATGTTGGCACATCTCTGTACCTTATGTAACTATTTCGCCGATAATATATTTTTTTGAGGGCATCAGTCCACGATAACCCCAGAGGAATGAACTTGGGCGAAGCTAGGTCCGCCACATTGAAATTTTCGCTTAACAAAGTATATGGATTTAACTGCTATTTAATTGCTCTATTTTTGTGGCTGGCCTAGCTTACCTACCTGTAAATCTGGATCCGCCACATTGACTTTTAAAGATTTTTTTTGCGCATAGATTTCACCGATTTAATCGCTCTGGGAAAATATGTTTAATCTTTTTTTCCAATCGAATAAGCAGTTAGCATTTAAGTGTCAGTTCGTAGTAAAACTTTTTTGTTTTTCGACGAAAAAAAAATAATAAAAAAAAATTAGCCCGATTAAATTTTACTACGCCAAATATCTCAGAAGAAGGGGATATTTGTAGGCTACTACTCCATTAAACCAAATATGTTTACCCTCTTTTTCAAAAGATCAAAAAAAAAGTAAGCAATCCCCTGCCAAAACCAAATATTCCGAAAAATGAAAAAAAAGAATCCTACTACGTCATATAGTTCAAGAAAAAAAATATTCATTAGCTATTAATCATAGGAAAAAATAATTTGTCGCTCTTCTCTAACTGTGTCAAACGTAGAAAGTTAATTTTACGACCATGAAAGTAAGCAAAACCCACCAAAATAAAATGTTTAAAAAATTTCAAAGTTATGAATTCCGTTCGAATCCAACTATGCCACATCCTACATAGATCAATAAAAGCGTGTTTTTCGGAAGTAAAAAGTTCAACACCAACAAAAACAAGACGACCCGATGTTATGTAACTTTATATACTATACTAGCGGACCCGACAGACGTTGTCCTGCATGCTTTTTCAAGCCACGTATGATTAACATAATTAGCTTGTAAATCGGGAAATATGCTTTCAATCAAAGCATCTTTCTTATTTACCATGTTGCAGAAGTTTTGATGCATTGTGTGTCTCCATGCCAATGTTGAGCAATTGCTCGGAGAATGATAGTGCCAGTGGATCGTTTTGCAGTTGAACTCTTATATTTGTGTTAAGACGTAATGTACAGACATTTCGCCATAGATATGATTGTTTGATACATGCGTTAATTTCGACCGCATATGTAGCGCGTGGAATGACCGGCAATGTCTGTCTAAAATCACCGGACAGCAGCAGTAAAGCACCACCGAAAAGCCTGGTGTTATTATTTAGATCTTTTATCATTCTAATAATTTTGAATTTAGCAAAAAAAAAAAACGGTTCTAAAATACCCACAATTTGTCGCTCCTCCATCTGCTCGATATGGTTGCGCGTTTATTTGCTGTTCCTCATCACCCATGAAGTAAATTTGGAGACATTTTGAATCGGTATTAGGCATCGGCATTAAAGAACCAATTTGATGATACACTTGGCCCTGAATCTTAATTTTTGTTTCAACTTTTTTTGTCTTATATATTCCAAATAAATCAATTTTGTATTTTACTTAATAACTCGCAGTCACGATTTGGTTAGTTTTGAAATACATATAAGATTTTGAATGTAATTTTTGTATGGGCGGTTACAGGAATACTTCTGGGCCAATACCTAAGATTATGTGTAAATTTGAACTCGATCGATTCGGTGGTTTTCAAGATATAAGATTTTGAATGTTATTTTTGTATGGGCGATACCACGCCCCTTTGTCCAATTTTGACCAATCGGCTTCTAAACCATCCAGGGCGCCACCCAAACGCATACAAAAAAATTTATTTAAATCGGTCCAGCCGTTTAGGAGGAGTTCAGTGACATACACACGTACAGTAGAATTATATATATAAAGAAGATAAGAAACACGTTTTTTTTAAAGTTCATCTGAATACTTTCGTTAACGTTGATAAACGTTATATGGATGTATTAGCACCGCATTTGCTAGTATGGAAATGGGGTCAACAACTTCGAACTAGTTAAAGACTTTGCCCACCTGGGCTCCACTCGCAAATTGACACTACGTATAAAGTTGAAGTGACGAATCCCCCTTGCCAATAGCTGTTTCTTTGCACGCATTGAAGAAGTAAAGTCCTCTCTTACAGGAACAAGCAGTAAGCAGATATCGTGCAAGACCTTAATCACCCTGCTCCTGGTGTATGGTGCAGAAGAAGGACTTTTGCCGAAAGTGGATAAAAATTGTCGGTAAATATTGATGGAACTTTATGATACAACAACAGCACTTAAAAGTACCACGGCTACGAAGGTTATATCAAAGGTTATGGACATTAACACAGGGAACGCCGATTGTTCTAGTCCACCAGAAAAATCTTAGATGGCGTGGACAGTTGGAAATATATTTAGCACATTTTTTGTACCTACTCACGACTATCTGGGGTTCAACATAAAAGAAGGGTATCCTTTCGGAAAAAAGACCCAAGCCCGTGTTTCCAATGGCAAATGCCAACACCTCTTCGCCGCATGTAGTCTGGGTTACTGGAAATTTAGCAGAGCAGCTATTGGCTACTCTTCTTCTAAATAGCCCTCGATGGTCGGTGTTTGCCGCACCCTCAGCGATCCAATATCATATGACACCCGGTAACCATAATAACACACAGTCCCATAGATAAGTCTATAAAAAGAATTCCATCAGAAAATCAATATCCCCAATAGAGAAATTCGTTTCAATTTCATCTGTTCATAAATAGACCAAGAGAGATGTCCCTTAATTAAATGTAATATGGTAACTTCCTTCAATTACATCATTCCCCTCCGCCGGCCATTGTTTCGGTAATGTATCCCCTGTGAAACCGAAAACCGCCGAAAACACTCCCTCCAAAGATAGGATCATAAATATCCTCAGGATGTAATAACATTGATAAATCCATATACGCAAACTAAATGCAAATGATAGCAAATAATCCAATTATTATTCGCTAACAGTTTCCCCAATAAGTCACCATCATGGGAATTCATTAAACCAATATTATACTGTACGCATTTCGGGAATCTGAATACTGAGTGTGCGTTATGTTGGCCCAAGCCCCTGATATATATATTTCACCCCCTCACGCCAAAGGCGCATCAACGACAAAATTAAGATTTTATCTTCAACTTAATTTTCGTCTAAGGACGTAAATACATAATGGCTGTGCCTTCCGCCTGATTCCCGGCCCGCCGAAAACTGCGCGAAACATAATTTCATTTCAGTTCGCTTCTTCTTGAGGACACAGCGTATACCGTGCGTGCGTCGGCGGCGGCACTGGAAAAAGGAAACGCCAAACGCCGAACGCATTTCCCGGAGTGCGGGTGCCGGCTGTGTATGGGTGTGTTTTTCGAACACGCGAACGTTTATTTCCCGAGGATTATGTAAATATAATTTCTGCTTGAGATTTCTAATTAAATTAAATGCTCGATTATTTATTTGCTTGTCGGGGCTTTCCCATGTTGGTCCTTTTTGAGTCTTTTGGGTCTTTTCCTCTATCATGTCATTTATTCTCGATTGTTTGGCATGTTTAGGCCGGTTTTTTGAGTTCAGGGACACGGACAAGGACACGGCCGCTTTTCCCCAAACGGATGATACAAATAATCTGTCAGAGCTATTTCTAAAGTGGATGATGACATACACGCGCAACACTAATTGCAAAAGGATCACGTATACCTAATTAGGCAAACATCCTCTCAGGCAACTGAAAAAAAAAAACGAAACGCTCCACCCAATTTTGTGAACTAGTTTTCCAGTGTCGAATATTCTCTTTCATGTCAAGGCGCAGAAATGTTAAAAAAAAATGATAATAACAGAAACTCCCTAATTTGTGTATGGGGCTATTAGAGATGGAGTCGTCGTCGTCGTCGTGCATCCAATTTTCTGTACCAGAAGCGCTCCGGAATATACCAGAATCAATTATCGTTAAAAATCTCTGAACGGTAGTTTTAAATTTTACAATTAAGATGAAAAGCGATGTTTCACATCTTCGTCCTTGCGCTGGTGTTCGCTTTGCCAAAAACTTGCTCATCCGTCGAACGTTTTTATCCACCCGAAGGAGGGTACGCGCCTTTCAGTTGAACCTCCCCCCCACTGGGAGGAAAGCGGAAATTGAGGCTAACGTTTAAGAGACTTTTCAAATATAATTCCGGATGTTTATAATGAGAGCAGCAGGGTGTCTTATGTATCGCTATACACATAGATGTGCAGTTTTAGTATTGGCAATTCCATTTCCTTTATTCGTTAATAAAACTGGGATTTTAAGTGCCGCGAAAGCAAAACTCTCAGGACCAACCGAGCTGGGGAATTGTTTAATTGAACATAGCATTCTATTTTACTGGTGCTTGTTTTAATTGATTGCTAATTCGAAATGAGATATATTAATTGCAATTTAAATTTATTTGATTTCTGAGGCGATACACTGAAGCAGAGTGGAATAAATTAATGACAATGGCATCAAGTAGGTACATGGGCGGGAGCTGTTTCTTGATTTTTTGAGCTACATTAAGTCCCATTTGGGTCATTTATATGGGATCATTAATTTTGAAAGTGAACTTTGTGATGCTGCTATGCCTTGTAGTTAATGGTTTTTTCGAAGATTAGGTAGGCATTTTTACCCATTCTTTGTCGCCGGCATCAGGTTGTGATTTCTACTTTATGATAGGGTTGCTTTAAGGTGGGGTATGGTAACTACTTCTTGAAGGGATTTTTTTTGTTAGCAAGTTAATTTTACCACTTATAATAAGGACGAACTGAATTTTATTGTACCTATTTTCGACAGACGAATATCAGGGAATTGTAAATGTACACAGAATACAGTGTTGTATTCATCCCTTACAGACAAATTAAGATAGGACAGGCCTGTGATCAAATTTAAGGGTTCTCACTTTATAAAGCTAAATACTTGACCAACAGTTGTTTATGACGCGATAACCATCACAAGTTGCTTTCTTTGCACCTTAACAAGCCTATCCTGTAGAGTGGGAGTAATTTGTTTTCCTTTTAAACACTTTTTCTGACTGGGAGGGTGTTGCAGGTTCTCGAATGGAAACCATCTGCTTCTACACAAATGGGATAGAAACGGGAACGGGAGTGGGGGGTGGTGTGTACTACCAAGATCCGAGTTGCAAGATCTATTTCCGACTTCCTAATCACTGTAGTGTGCTCCAGGCGGAAATTATGGCGTTCAAGGAGGCAATGTCGTCATTACGGTATAATGTAAAATCTGCAAGTGACATTACCATTTTTATCAGCGGTCACCTTCAACTCCAAGACTGGTCTAAATTGCCGTCTATCTTTCAACGAGATGGCGGATCAATTCAAAATTCACCTTATTTGGGTGCCGGGCCATAGGGGCACGTTGGATCTCAACCGCTCGAGCATTCTAATAAGACTAAAGAGATCGTTCATTATGGGACACTTCCAATAGGGACACATGCCCTCAGGTTGGATCTCCCCGCTAATGACTTCTGCAGAAGCAGCATGGACGAGAAGGAACATGTCCTGCTCTCTCTACTCGAAGAAGAAGAAGAATAGCAAACTCGCTATTATTAATATCAATCGCCTCCGCGGCTTTACTTTGAGCTCCTGTTGGTTCAACGGGTTGTTTGAGATCATTAGATACTGTGGTGTCACAATACTTACAATGGGCTTACACTGGCTTAAGTGTGCCTGCATTTGTGTGTGGACTGCTACTTGAACCTAACCTAACCTAACGACTTTTTCAACAAATTAAAAATAAATAAATAAATAAATATTTTGGCGCGACAGGTCTATGACACCCAAGGCCTAGCTTCTCACAACCATTCGTTTTGTGTGGGTTTTCAATTTTTGGGACGAATGGAAGGGATCTACAATTTAACGCCGAGTCTAAACGGCTAATTGAGAAGCTCATTCATGACAGTTTTACTCTCGGAAAAAAACCTTAAGATGTAATTTGGCCCTTTCGGGATTCGAACCTGAGACCCTTCGCTTAGTAGCCCAACACACTACCACTAAGCCACTGCGCCGACTTTTCAACTTTTCAACAAATTGCTGCTATAAAAATCAAGAAACGGAATATTTCAGAGGTAATAGACGCGCACTGGCTCAGTTCTTATGCCCAATTCACAATGTCGCGTTGACGCGCGCGTAGGTACGTCGAGAGATTATGTAGAAACAAAGCGTTCATATGCTGCCACACAAAATACAACTTCTACTATCACGCGCGTTTGACATTTTTAATTAAAAAGATGTGTTCGCATTTCATTCTAGGTTTCACTTGCACTTGTTCGATTTGATGTAATAGGGTGTGCCGCTCTTAGTTGGAGTGGCATAGATCCAAAAAAAAATATTTTTAAGAGCAACAACCTATCTGTTTTTTTAGTGCCAATTAATTAATATAGTGTGTGGAAATTACGTACCTATTCTTTTTTTTTGTGGAGCAACTGCTTTTTAGATTTTCTGGGGAAAAAAAATATTTATCATTGGCCTTGTATCAACATTAAAGTTGTTCTTTGCTTTGTTATACTGTTATATTATGATTTTCGGCGAATTCTTTTCAAATTCGAGCACAAAAATGTCAGCTACACGAAAAAGAGAGTAGACTTGAAATTTGAATTCTGCTCTGAATTTGTATTTTTTAGCCAAAACCAAACCGAACTTTGAATATGTCATACTCTTCTCTCTCAACGCGCATTCTCTTCAAAGCAGCATTTCGTTTTACAAAATTGTTGCTCGCGCGCTTTGGCATTTGAAATCGTAAAGTTTCGATAAACTGTGTCAAAGCGCGCCGACGCACGCACGCGTTCAACGCCGAATTGTGAATTGGGCATTAGTTTTCAAGATACGATAACACGTGCCACTTTTCCTGTCAAATTTTGACATGCGGACGTCACTATGCCGTAAACATTTTGATTAAATAATAGTTATAATATTTTTAAAAAATAATAGTAATATTATCGCGCAACTTGTTTCCAGCTGTCAGTTTTAGTACTCGGGTTGTGATTTTAGTCGTACAGTTACTATTAAGCCCTTTTTTCCACATCTCGACTCTTGAGAATTATTTGATGACCATTTATTTACGGCTATCGTGTCTGCTCATAATTGTGTACAGATCTATTTATTGCTGGTTTTCCCGCGACCTGTTTTGATTTAATTGTAAATAATAATAGGGAAATTGTCTTTCAAGATTTTGCTGACCCTCAGAAAACAAAACCATTTACCTAGCAGAACTGTGTTACAAAATAAAGTGTAACGTTTTTCTTGCCCACCATCAATTTTTACTTTCGATGATATTCCGATTTTTATTCAGAGTTGCTCGAGATCTACGATTGGGATTGAACACACGAAATCCAAAATAAATAATTTTTAAAAAGCGTCTTTTTTGCATTCTTTCTTTTGCTTCGCTTGGAAGCATAAATTTGAAAAGGCAGTTGAAGCCAATCAATCGACCTGACCAGTCGCCATGTACTATCAAAAAACCCAACTAAATCATGTAGTATATACCTATTAGTTTATAAAAAAATTATCATCGAATTGTTTAACACTTGTATACTTTTTTCTGGTTGATAAGGAACTCGAAATATACTAGAATCCTGAAAGGGATCCTTCATTTATGTTCGTTTAAGTATATACGATTTAAAAACTAATAAAAATCAAAGAATTGGAATGTACCTTTATAGTTTTTTGTTTAAAGAATTCCTCGTAAGACTTGGAAGCAAGCACCCCAATTTTGGGTTTTTGGGACAATTTTTTCACACTCGTGGCTGCTCAATTGACATGTGTGATCGGAACAATGACAAAAAAAATGTGGAAAACAAACTTCGGATCTGAACGCACAATTTCGGAACTTAGAATAGCTTTTTAAAGCCATTCGTTCTGATGATTTTTAAGCAGTGATGGGTAAATTTGTGTTAAATGACGGTTTCTTATTTTTACGTAAAAGTTCTTAAATAAAGGTAACATTAAAAATATATGAAATGTAAAATGTACAACAAGTTTCTGAGATAAAACACTAGATCACATCTTTTTTAAACCATTTATTCATTATTTTCAAAATATCTCACATATTAGAAACACATTTTAATTTTTAACTTTCTCGTATAGGTACGTAGTAAGAGAAAGGTATTGTAATCGTACCAAAAATCGAACTCGGGATTTTAATCAAATCTAACATTACGATGATAGAGGAACTCGAAAAAGTGGGTCTCGAAATTTTGTCCGTCTGTCCGTCTGTCCGTCCTTTCCTGAGCTCCACAGCGCAAACGGCTGCACGGATTTCTTTCAAACTTCGGATTTGGAGTTCGGGGCCAATTTTTTTGTTGCATGCTAAGGTACTTCCCATATAACGGTTTTAAACAAGTTTGATTTTTTCAAAAACGGCTTTAAAGATTTCAACCAAAATTGATATTTGGGTTTATGTAGGTGTGGTTAAGATGGCTACATACCCAGTTTTTCGCAGAAAAATTGAATAACGGTAATTTTAAAAATTGGTCATATCTCAAAAACTTGAAAACGGTCAAAACTATTTCGACAAAAATTCATATTTATAGTAATACGGTCATTCCCTAAATTATCGATCAACGGACTATTTTGGAAAAATGTCGTTTTTTAAGACTTTATTTAATTATGGTTTACTTGAAAACAGCTTTAACGATTTTAACCAAAATATATACTTGCAATACCATATATGGGGCTAACATGGCTGCATGCCCAGTTTTTGGCTAAAATGTCGAATAACGGTGCTTTTGAAAAGTGGCCTTATCTCGAGAACAGTTAATACGATTGCAACAAAAATACATTTTTTATGTAATATGGTCATTCCTAACATAATAGCAAACTCAGTTTTTTTTCAAATTGTCTATAATAGATTTTTGAAAAAAGGCATATTTTGAGAATTTGGTTTTCTTTTGTTTTACCTACATGAAAACGGCTAAAGCGATTTTGACCAAAATGCATACTTGGAGTAAAATTGACGTTTTCAACATTATTGCGTTCTTCATTTTTGATTCTAACCACCGGAAAAGCTGATTTTGAAAACTGCTCAAATCTCGAAAACGCGATTTTCGATTTGGATAAAACTTTAAAAACCACGTAAAACTAACAACCTGAACAATACCCTATACTCAGTTTTTAGCTAAATAGTTGAGCAAGACTATTTTTCGAACTCAACATTGCAATATTTGTTACTATTTTGTACGCATTATTTTCCAAAATCAGCTTTAAAGATTTTGACTAAAATGCTTATTTACGATAACATAAGTATTCGTACTTAGTACCCCGTACTTAGTTTTTCTTAGAAAAATGCAAATAATGGCTTGTCTTGTCTTATTAACATTACCGCACTACCAGTTAAAATGTAATCACAACTAGTACTAAAAACTCCTTTTAAGCAAGTATTTCTCACTTCTCCTTTTTTTACCCCTATTAATCATGAACCTTAAAATAATTCCAACCAATTGGAGTCTACACTATCAGAAACCCGCACTTCATTAACCCCCCCAACACGTGTAAACACAAAAACAAATCTCTGAATTCTTACATCACAAACCAGCCACCTACCAGCATCACCAATTTGAAAAATCTGGTTTTATAGCCTATAAACAATAATAAAAGAAAAATAAACCAACCAAACTGAACAAGATGAACGAGAAAGTTTCGTGCGATCCAGTCGTGCACTTTATTTGTTTTTACATGGAAACATTCTGTAAATATTTTTTTTTCTGTTTTTTTTTTATAAATACATACATATTTTTTTATACGTTAGAAAGGCTGTAAGAAATTCATGTAAAAAACAGGCACAATACTGTTATTATGAGAGAGACATTCAATGTCCTTGGAAAGAAGAAAAATATCAAATGAAATTACATCTCGATGTAACCATGGAAGCAATGGCCCATTCAATACACTCATGATGGATTTTAATAAGTTTAATCATGTGATTGATTTCAATCTAACAAAATTCAATTTAAAAAAAAAATAAATATTGAGAGGAATGTTAAATAACTACCTCTTTTTAAAAATAATTTAATTAATTGATTAACTGTGGCTTAAATGTTAATGAAGTTAAATAAATAAATAAATAAATTTGTACCTAGTCCACCACACAAGCCACTGAGTCACTAAGGCACCCACAACGCTGAACATGTTTACTCGCTGCTGATACATTTATCTAGATTCTAAAACTTCCTTTAAATCAGTCTGGCCAACTAATATGCAAAAAGCAAGTCCACTCGTGCTGTCATACATCATCCATAGCACACACTAATACGAAGTGTCGAAACGATTTCGCTTATGGTTTCTAAATAACGATGATCATAATTCTACACCTTCTGTTACTCATTATATAGCAAGTGCGAGACAAAGAAGGACCTCTCGCCAATTGCGAATAATTAAGTGACAAAACAAGAGTTCAACTCCCGTGGATTTTCTTATGGATATCGGGAGTTTTCAGCGCTTACACCATTTCGTCCCCCAGCTCCAGCCGAACAAGCTGAACAAGAAAATAAAAATAACTCTCTGCTGTCAGTGTAAGGAGAAGAATATCCTCGTCCCCAATTGTTGAGTCCTTTTTTGGCTGGGTTTACTTAGGCATCGCTTTTGTTGTCAATGAAGCTGGGCTCTTGTATATAGCCATCGTTGTCCTTGCCGTCGTCGTCGTCGTCATAGCTGTCATCTAAATTGCGTGCCTTGAATCCCTAATTGCATTTTCTATGAATAAAAACAATTTTCGCGAAAATTGTGGTTTCTCCTTTGTCATAACGAAATTTGTGTCTGAAGTTTGAAGCAACAGAATTTGTTCTTCCATCTTTTGCCGTCGTCGTCGTCGACAACAACAAGATGACGTGGGTTAATAGAAATTTTCGAAATATACGTATTTTTACGTACACTTTCATTCAATGAGAACTCAGTCAGCACTTGCGTTAAGGGCGGTGTCTATTTAACATAATTGATGGTCCTATCGGAGGAGAATGGTTTTATTTAACAGAAAATCACAATGTTAGACGAATTTTGTCAGTGAATTTAAGGTATTGTTCGGTGTTTTAGCAGTGGAAGGGTATAAGGACACTGCGAAGTATATTCAAGCGGAAATAAACACGACTACGCTCTCGCAAAAGGATGGCGGCGTCTTAATGAAATACCTATTCTTCAACGAGCAGTGCCCTTGGTCATTGTCTTTGTCATTCTATCGTTGAAGTTGCTTTCTTTGGTACGTCATTCTTGAACTTTTGCAAAAGGAGCATACGCACATAGTAGATTTGAGTCGGTTCTTTAATTAACGACACTGGGAATGGGATTGCTAGGAGAAAATTTAAAGTGTCCATGCGATTATACAGGTCATCCGATATTCGTCTCCTCCCAAACATCCGCCTTTAGAATTTATAGATCGGAACTGTGGAGAGAGAACAAAATATGTGCGCTCATTTTACATTTTTCTGGTTTCAAGTCTTTAGGGGAGTAGAAGAAAATCTCGTAGTGCTTTTAAAGGCAAGGTGTTATATAATAAACTTACAAAAGGTGCCACATAGGAGTTACGACTCATTTTGAGCAAATCTGACAGAAACAACATCGGCTTCTCAGAAATATGAGAGCGAGGAGGACCGGCAAGGCATTCTTTTGTAAGGCAAGACGTACCTACCATTAAATTAAGACTGTTAAAGTTAAGACTTTCGTAGATAAATAACGACTTGCAGGGCCCCTGGGCATGAAGCTTTGCCCGGCATGCATTGTATAAAGCTATACAGAAGACTTGACTAAAGGCATGTACCAAGGTTGTCGTGTACAATATTTAGTGATCGGCTGAAAACCTTGGTAAACTGCGACATCGCATAAAAGATCCTCTCTGCTGTACTGTGTGAACGCCTGAAGCCATTTGTCGACGGACTGATTGGACCCTATCAGTGCGGTTTTAGGCCCGCTAAGTCCACAGCCGATCAAATATTCACAATGCAGCAGATCCTGGAAAAAACTCAAGAAGTCCAAGTAGATACCCAGCACTTGCTTATCGATTATAAGGCCGCATATGCCAGCATTTACAGAGACGAGCTATACAGAGCCATGTCTAGTTTTGGCATCCCTGTCAAACTCGTCGGATCGTGCAGAAAGACGATGGAACACTTTCGCTGCTCCATAAAAGTCGGAAATAATCTCACCAAGACCTTTGATGTCAAAAAAGGATTTAAGCAAGGTGACGCGCTGTCATGTGACTTTTTTAACATAATTCTTGAGAAAATTGTGCGAAATTCGCAATCCAACACCAGAGGCACAATTTTCCAAAAGTCTGTACAACTACTTGCATACGCTGACGACATCGATATTATTGGCAGAACACAACGATCTGTTACTGGTGCGTTTGCAAGTATCAGTACGGAAGCGGCAAAAATGGGTTTAGTGGTGAATGAGGGCAAGACAAAATATATGCTGTCAACAAGAAGGGACACACAACATCGACGAATCGGACAGAACGTCACAGTAGACAGCTATAACTTTGAGGTAGCTAGGGACTTTGTCTACCTCGGCTCCGCTATCAATTCTGAAAATGATATCACCTCGGAAATCAAACGAAGAATCACGCTTGCCAACCGCTGTTACTTCGGCCTAAGAAGGCAGTTGATTAATAAGGCCTTATCGAGAAACACTAAGGAGACTCTATATAAGACCCTCATCATCCCAGTCCTGCTATATGGTGCAGAAGCATGGACGCTGTCAAAGGCGGATGAAGATCTCCTCAGTCGTTTCGAACGAAAAATTCTTCGAGTGATTTTCGGTCCCGTTTGCGTTGACGGGTTTTGGAGGAGGAGATTTAACAGCGAACTCTACGAGCTGTACAGCGACATCGCCCTGGTCAAAAAAGTACGCACCAGTCGTCTAAGATGGCTGGGACATGTAGAGCGAATGGACACCAACGCTCCGGCCCGAAGAGTCTTCGATTCCAACCCGGAAGGACAACGCCTTAGGTGGCGCGCACAAGTGGAAGGGGACCTGAATCAACTTGGAGTGCGCAACTGGAGGCAGTTAACCAAAGATCGCGCTAACTCGAGAGGCGTATTGGTTGAGGCCCAGGTCCACCCTGGACTGTAGCGCCGCCTAAGTCAGTAAGTAAGTATTAATCTTGAAAACATCTATTTTACCTACCCTAAGTATGCATTTTGGTCAAAATCGTTTTACCCGTTTTCATGTTGGTAAATGGTAAACTTTAGAAAACCAAATTCTCAAAATATGCATTTTTTAAAACATCCGTATACGAAAATTGTGATTATTATTGCTATCAAGTTTCAAATGACCACATTACCTGAGGACAGATGGGCAGAATTGCGAGACCCACTTTTTTGAGTTCTCCCTCAAAGTTGATTAAAATATCGAGTTGGGAATTTTGTACGAATACAATATCTTTTTATTAGGCACTATGTATACGAGAACATTACAGTTCCTGACAGATGGAACATAAAGAAATGAAACATTTCAGTTTTTCAGGTTCTATTTTGTAAATTTATAACTTAAAAATATATAAATAATTTTTTGGTAGAAAGATATACATTTGTAAATCATAAATCTGTAAGAATAATGTAAATTATGCGATAGCAAACTTTATTAACGAAATAAATATTCAGTGGAATGATTTTTTTTTGTAAAATTGACGCAGAAATTGATCGGAAAAAGTTGTTCGTACGTCCACTTTCGATTCATTTGGTTGGTTCATTATATTTTAAGCTAATTTACCGTCGGATATAACGTCGGCAAGCGGCAACTCGTCGTATATAACGAAATGTTGGATATAACAACGGAATGAGGGAAAATTTAAAAAAATTGTCTGTTAAATATTATGGCAGTTTATTTGATGTGTCGCCGTGAAAGCTGCTTTTAAATTAGTTGTGGTTTACGCGTCTTGAACAAAAAAGTTAGCATTTTATGTGATTTTGTTTATTCCTGAATATTTATGGAAACCAGATATGGCAGGCGGATAAAGCGACCGCCGGTTATAACGACCTCATTTCATCGTTCCTCCACCGTCGTTATAAGCTTCTACTTCTACTGTATGTGTATAATGTAGGTATGTTAATAGCATTAGGCTACCTATATAGCTATCATTAATCAAGCGAAAACAATATCCAGTGTGGGTAATAGATATTGCTGAGGCTAACCGCAATTCCTGTGAATGGGTGGCATTATACCCAATTAGGCAACGGAATTCGGGCATTGCCGTAGCACTGATTACTGCAAACATTCTATCAGCAGGAGTCTTCGAGCTTAAATTAAGACAACAATTATAACAATAATAATTCGATCGCCAAACGCAATTTCGTTAAGTCATCTATATTATGCTGAGGTTAACTATTCTAATTTAAATGAAAAAAAAAATATAAATCGAAAGTGGTTTTGTGCGATCAAACTTCAACAAAAATGTAGAGCGAAACGCTTTAGCCGATAACGAAATTGTCAGTCCATTTGCATAGATACGAACAACGGCAAATCGTTTTATGGCTGTCGTCGACATTTTTCCCCATATTTCGCCACCAGCAGATACAGTCTTTAATCTATTTTGTGACGGCCCCCTAAACGCCCTCTCAATTTATAATCAAGTATCTCCAATCAATGGGTTTTTTTTTTGTGCTGCGAGGATTGTCAGCAAAATTACGACTATACGAAACAAGGACATCGCACATACCTAGAAAGCGCGGCATATTTATCATTAAGTTGTTCTAGTTTCGCCTCTTTTCTTCTACTTTTTTTTGTATAGAGGTTAGAGGATTTGTAGTAACAACACACGCACGCACAATTTGTATTTGAAAGTTCACAACACCGTTAATAGTGTTTCGCTTACTACATCAGAAAAAGAAATAACGCGAGGCGAAAGCTAACGATATGAATGCGCCCCCAATAATAATAAAATTAAATTGGTCGATGGATAATATACGTATACGGTATACCGATACCAATGCCGAGGGAGTCTGAGTTTGCGATACGAGTAGATGTACATATAAAAGTTTTATATATTTTTGCCATTTTACGAGCTCGACGAAAAATGAATAGCAAAATCGTGCTCGAAATATAAAAGCGAATGAAGGATTTACTATGTACAAAGATGGCAAAGGTCAAAACCTAAATATAAATGCCTATTTGAAAGTTTACTCATGACTGGCTGGTATCGTCCTGGTTTGGTGTAGAGATTGGAAAATAAATTGTCCGGTTAGAAATTGGATATGGAAACAATTTCCCGTTGATCGTTTCAACGAAAAGGAAACTTTCGAGGTATTAACGGTATTCTGTTCAGATACGCCACGTTGAAAAGAAAGAGTTTCAGATTTATTGGCGGATCTTGAGTGCTTTATTTACAACAAGTAAGCTTGTACACTTGTTTAATTTTCGATTGATTTCAAGAAGGCACACAATGGGACTGTAAAAAGTTTTCTTACCACTCGCAAATCGATGAGGTAGGAACGAGCACTTACCTGCAAGAAAAAAAAAACAAAGTTTAAGTTAGCGGATTTTATACAGATTAAGAATAAGTAGTGGTGGTTTTTTCTTAACTTATTTATAACTTATTCAAGTGGGTATTGTTTTATGGGTTGCAATTTGCGTAGACTGCAACAAATGATGCTGTGCCTACATAATTTTTGAGAATTCTTTTTTCGGTTTTCCATGACAAACATAAGTTCAGGAAGTGATTTTGTCGCTTTGTAAACCTATATAGCTATAAGAGATGAAAGAGCCACTATCTGTCATTCGATGTTGGCTCCCACTGTTCAATAGTTGCTTGGTGATGGTAAGTGATGATTTACAGTACATAATGTCGATATGTTTATGGGTACATTGTCCAATTAACAAACTTACACAATCTTCTTGTACCTTTTGATTGATATGTGCGTATAGAGGCAAACAATTGAAATAAAATATGTTCAGATAGGCTATGATCCTGAAATTAACTTTTTTACGTAGATCACTTCACAGTATTTTTTTAAAATATAGAGTGACCAGATAGGAACAATAGGGAAACAAAATTTAAATAAAGCAAAAACGGTGTGAGATTATTTTATTTGGAGGCGATTTGAATGGCCGCCTCGGCTTCGTTAAGAGTGTTTCAAGTTGTCGCGTAAGTACAATGTTTGATGACTCGATCCAATATGTACACCGTCAGGATGCATTGACGCTTTGTTAAAATAAAGGTTTTTCGGGGTTTAAAGAAAAGAAAACCACGACAGTAGCCTTTCTTGAATGTTCAATTCCCAATTCGACTTTCTGTTCAAAAAACTCCCTAGCAATCTTGCTTCGTTAGATAAAATTAAGTTTGTATCAGAATAAGTTGGTATTTCTTAAAATCTTTCGAATATAAGGTGGGGATCCTCTTGAATTCTCTACAAAGTAAAAATAAAAAATTATTAGTATAGCAAGCTTGGCAAATTTTGATTACCCACATAATATCAATAATTGCAAAAGCTGAAGCATAAAAATGACAAACTTTTCAGTGCATAGGTAGCTATACCTCAAGTGGTATAAGATCTTCTCTAAGTACCCTAGCTTCCTTCAATTCATCAACGACTGTGTATTTCACCAACGGGTAGATCGACATTGTTTGATCATAAACATAAAAATTTACATAATTTTAAATGAAAGCCAACAGTTACCCGAAACAAAGGATTCCAAAACGAGACGCTTTGAAACCGCGATGATTTGTCACCATCTGATGCCTACAACTTTTACTTATATATTTACTTGTACTAAACTGCAGCATCACTGCTTATTCTCTCGGCCCGTTGAACTGAAACACCCTGAAGACACACAACTAATTTCGCAAACGCCTTTGCTTGCTTTTAGCGAAGTTTATATACGTTCGACTATATTCTAGTGTAGTATATTCGCTTGCCATTATCAATAATTGAATAAAAAATATCCGCAAGTCATTTATCATAAATTACGTACGATGATTGTTATTAATTTCCAGCGGACTGTGGCGCACAGAGAACGAGGTTCGCAGGACGACAACAAATTTGACAACATACTATACAAGGGACAGAATTTTATTACACGTCAATTTGTGATCCCATTTTGTAGGTACTCCTTGCTAGAACACAACTCCCACCCATTGTGTGAGCGCATATACGCAAAATTCCCCGTTCGAATATGTGCGACGTGCAGTACAGTCTGCAAGTGAGTGGGTATCAACTTTGGGGACACAGAGGAACTCATAATGAAACATCATTTGTCAATTTCAAAACGAAAGAGGAATAACAATGGAATCACTAACCAGAGAAATATGTTGAACTTTGCCTGCAAAAGTGGGAATGGGATCTACTTTCATTTTTTGTTTCATCCCTCCACCCTTATACTCGTATTACTTTTGTGAAGTCCCAAGGACCTTGTTCCCTTTTATTGCACTCTTGTTCTGGGAGTTTTTTTTTGGCTCTGTCTCATTCAGTCGAAACGAATAATAAAAATAATTATTCCCATCATGTTTTACAATACCGAATGGCCACATATGACTTACTACTGTAAGCCACCATGCAGAGTGTGGGGGTGTGGAATTTCTGTGAGGGAATGCTTTTGCAATTGTCATATGTTCAGTTTGGGGGGGACGGAGGAGGGCTGACTTTTTAAACACACATGCGATATTATCCCTGGGAGACTATGCCATGTATTAAGTCTCTATATTATATAAAAAATGCAAACGCGACAATGATGATGGTTGCTTCCTTCCAACCATGGTAAGTATATTTTGACACATTTCCTTCGGAATGGGATTTCAAATTCGCCCGCTTGACAAAGTCTATAAATCTTGTGGGCAATGCTGTGTATGCGATGGGCTTAATCCACAGTTGACTGGACATGTGGGTCACATTCGACAGTAATCGGAAATTAAGTATACACAGGCATGCCCCTGGTTCGAGATAAAAAAAAATAAGCGGGAGAGCTTGCTGGGTAAGTGGATGGATGTTCGGCGTATACAAAAAATGAATGTGATAATGTGGTCGTATGGAGTCGCTATTTTGGGGAACAATTTATTCGGGATGATCGCCTCTTTGCTAAACGGCAAGTTCACCGGGCAATGTGATCTAGATAGGAAAGACAGAAATGGACCTAAGTAACTCTTTGGCCCTTATTGAGTAGTTAACAAGTAAAGAGCTCAAAAAATCAGACTAATGAGTTTCTAAATTGGACTGCATATGGATGTGGAACTCTTTTACCTCCAAGGAGCAGCAGAGGATACACAAATCCCTAAAAATGTGGAATGGATCGTGTGGGGAACGAAAACATTTTGCGTCTCTTTAGGAAAGTTTGAGAATCTGTTCTTGAAAGTGTAGACTTAGCAAGGGTCAGCAAATGTAATCTAGTTGAGAAACCATCAGTGATTGTGTGTTGATCGATAAGTTAAGAGAATGCGTCTACAAGGGGCGCTCAGCTTTGGTATGTGATATAAGAGGAGTATGGCCTTGAAAGTAAAAGTTTGGAAGATATCGACCGATTTATTTAAAATTACCCACGGTACGTGCAATCACACCATAGGGGCTATCATGGATATATAGAGTAGCGTGGTAGCCATGGGAGCACTACCGGTCGGGTACAAGTGTAGTGTAGGGGTGGGCATACTCGAGGGAAGCGAACACCATCGTAAGCTCATCCCCTGTTTTCGGTGAGGCTTATAACTTCTGGTGATAGTTCCGTCACAATCGACCGGTCGGTTCGTCTGAATAACAAAAACAACTTTTATCTATAGATTTTGAGGGTTTTAAATCATCGAAGGCTAATTTTAAAAAACGTAAGCCCTAGTCGTGAGCATGCGATGATTTCTTCGGGAAAATTCGAATGAAAAAATCGGAAGGGAATTATTCTTCAATACTATGCTAAATTACTTCACGACAACGCCTTCGGAAAGGGATTGATGGTGGTCAATCAGAAAACCATTGAAATATGCAGTACCTACAAAGTCCATCATCACTTTCATTTTCAAAAGCTTCACCTATCCATTGTGTAGGATGCACAAGACAACCCTTTTTATATCTTACGATCTGCCAAACCACAAAAAGATGTTGTTAGCCAGCAGTTGCGGCTGACACATAAGCGCTTGGTATTTCAGAAATTCAAATATTTAAATGGTAAGGAAGCAATGCCAGGAAGTGTAAAGTATATGCGCGCCATTACCGTAAAGTTGTTTGGCCACGCAGAACGGTAGAAAATGGCAAATAGTTAAGCACTTGCCTTTTGTTGTGATTTATTAAAAGTTGCTCATTGGAATGAAGAATGTGTCGCGCCGTCCTTTTTTAACGAACACATATAAAATACTTTTTAAACTAAACCGTAATTAGCTGCCTAAGTACCTAATTGCCTAACTATTACCTCCCTGTCACACTTGTCTTAAATTGTGGACAAACCAAAATAATAAGCGACATCCCCATATAACGTGATTTATCTTTGAGTACACATCCTTTCCGCCCTTTTCTGGGTGTCACACATATTATATTATATGCAATACCATAGTACCTAACATCCTTCAGCAATGATTGTGTTGCCTTTTTACGTCCGTTTAAACATAAGAGCCATAAGTCCATAATTTTGTTCTCCCTATTTAAACGACAGGATGTGTATTCCGGAACTGTCGACATAAATTTCCCCATAGAGCTGAAACTGGTTGTTTTGTGTTTTCATGGTGCTTAGTTTCGTACAAATCACCTCAGACCGTGCGCACACACAGATAGAAGGGCCAACACATTTTCCTTATAACGGAAGTGGGACAAAACACTATTCGACATTTGTATTCGCAACATGAAATCGGTTATTTCACGCCGATTGATTCTACAAAATGTATCTTGGTGGTCGTCGAAGGCAAACACAAGCCAAACCATCCATGCCGCACACTGTATCCAAACAACCATCCCTTTCAGGGTGTTGCACCCAGCACCGATAGGGAAAAAAAGACGAAAAGAAGAGGACATCGGCCTCATTTCTGTCAATTTAAATTTAAGGATATGAAAGGAACGATGGCCGTCCTGACTTTGGTGAGACAACAACATGAATGTCGCCATTGAAGGAGCGACCAAATACGTCGTCTGCACGAGATGCCACTACGACAATCCTGCCCATATTGGATGCGATAGGAAAAGCATACCCACCACAATGGAAATGATATTCGAGTTTCACATCCCCTAAGAGAGAAGCCATCGATTTGACCAAAGTTGATGGGTATTGCTGGTGTGTCGGTATCGGTGTCGGTGTCCCCCTCACCACTATGATGACGGTGATGGCATTGTTGCTCGGTCGGTGTAATGTTGCAGAGCAAATTTGGTTACACTTTTAAATTATTGCATGTACACCCTGTAAAAATTTATGATCCGTTTAATAAGGTTTCACAACGAATTGACGATATAAATTTTTTAGTTTCGCTTTGACTTCTATTACAGTAACTCCGAAGGCTTGAGTGTAAATGGGTAAACCGAGAGTAAATAAAGTCTACGTAGGTAGTGAATGGAACGTGATCTGATTAAACAGTTTAGCGTCGGTTAGGTATGCAGAGAATAAATGCACTAGCTTAGCATCTGAATGAAATAAAGAATCGTATAACTTTGGGGGTTAAGGGAATATAAGAATTTGAAGTTGGTCCTTCTCCTATACCGTTGTTTAACTACTTGAGCATGTTCACTCGGAAAAGTGCTAAATAGAGCCACCCCACCAACGCAAATATTCGCGGGAATATAATGTCAGTTTCAGGGTGTTTTAAGACTGTCAAGTTGAGGGTTTGCAAAGTAGTTGCAAACGGATTACTCTTATGAATTGAATTGGATAAAGCGACAAGCCAAACTTGATTTTTAACAATGCGTGTTCCAGGACTTTGAAGACTATTTCTCCCTTTTTTATCATTAGTTTCCCTAAATTAGGTTTGCATTTATTGTCATATAAAAAAATAAATTGTTTTGTAACAGTTTGGACTCGGCGTAAAATTGTAGATCCCTTCCATACGTCACAAAAATAAAAACTCACACACAACGAATGGCTGTGAGAAGCTAGGCCTAGGGTCCCTACAGACCTGTTGCGCCAACTATTTATTTTTTTATATTGCTTAAAATAAGCATAATTATACTGTACAAGGATCGGTTAACCGAATCCTATAAAAAGCTAAAATAAAATAACTTTGGCGTAAAGAATTCCATCAAATGTGGGATTTTTAGGTTTGTTTCTAGTTTTGGTTTCTTGAGTTGCTTGCTCAAAACGCCTTTCAGCACTAGCTCTACCATGAGGAGGACATAGTAAACAATTAACTTTTTTTTAATTTCATCACAGCATTTTATTTTTACATTTTTTTTAATATCTGAAAATTTTCTGAGGGAATGGGGCATATTCATACTTGCACTCTAAACCAGTGCCTAACTGAACTGGAGTCTAAAGTTAAACAGCTAAAAAACAACTGCTATTCAAAAACAAAATAGCAGCTCTATTTAATTAGATACGATTTTAACGTGTATTCTACAACAAATCTATTACATAAACAATATTCTGACAGCAATTTATGTCAAAAGTAACTTGTTACCTACTTTGTTTTTGTTGTTGATTGTGGTTGTCCTGAAACCGAAAAAAAATTATTTTGCTTTTCTAGACCACTTAAAGTTAATTCTTAAACTCAATCTTGGTCTTAAAATGTTGCTTATGATTTATAAAGTTAGTTTCGAAAAAATAACATTTATTAATTATTTTTCTGTACGTACATTTTTTTCGTTCAGAAAAATAAATGAATTCTTTTTCTAGAAAAATTGAAGATAATTTACTTACATACTTTTTTTTGATAAACTAATTTTACAATTCTTAAGCAACATTTTAAGACCAAGATTGAGTTCAACCATTAAGTTTAAGTGGTTAAAAAAAAGGAAATGAACATTTTTACGGTTTGGTTTTTCGTGTCGCTATGAGGTCAAGTAAGAGTCGTGGATTACAAAAGAAATGAAATGAAAGAATTTTATTGTAAAACAAGTGTAACACCGTATTTATCTATATATATAAAAATGGTGTGAAAAATGTATAGTGAATCATCAATTGAGAACGGCTAGTCCGATTTGGCGAAAATTTCTTTTCAGTTCTTCGTAATTACCAGGAGCATATTGTTATGAAAGAAAATTTTGGGAAAACCCTACAGAAAAGTCGGTAATTGGAAAAATTGAAATTTGATTTTTTTGTGTGGAATTTTTTGTGCAATAGTTCCGGAATGGCTTTTCGAATGGAAAAATCAAAAATTCTTAGTGGAAAGTTCGGTAAATTCCGGAAAAATACGAAAAAAATGAATTTTTGCATTTTATCGCTTGATGACTTATAGATTTTTGTGAACATTAGAGGCCCTACAACCTTCGATTCGTACTGGAGATGGTGTGCTGTGCGCCACTTTTCAGGAGGTGATATTTCATCCCTTGAACCCAACCGCCACGTGGCTGACGACATTTTGCACAGAGTTCGCACGACAACTTCGAATTTCAATCTTGAAATTAACGACGGGATGCGCAACGAAGCGTTAGTTCTGATCGAAGACATATGCGTACTCATGTGCGGCAGTCTGCTGTCGAAATTGGGAATGCCAACGCCAAATAGTTCGATGCACGATGCATTCAAGAGCGAATTGCAACGGGGGGAAGACTATGACCGGGATGAGCTGGCCGAAAGTGTCCAAACAAATGTGGCGATTTTGAATGCCGAGCAGTTCTTCTGCTGTACGTGTACGATTCGTTGATAAGGGTTGTTGACGGGAGGCATTTACTTTCTCGATGCTCCCGATGGGACAGGCAAGACACCCGTCATTTCTTTCATTCTGGCAACAATTCGGTATATATCTCAAATTGCGTTGACTGTTGCATCCTCTGGCATTGCTGCCACACTGTTGGAAGGCGGTCGAACTGCACATTCCGCTTCGAAGCTGCCGATGAATTTTCTCACGGTTGACAAGCTAACATGCACAATGACCAAGAATGAGGGATTCACGAGGTGATTCGAGACGATTTGGTGGGGCTATGATATTGCTCTCCGCAGATTTTCGTCAAACGATTTTCGTCATCCCGAAATCTACTGCTGCCGATGAACTCAATGCATGTCTGAAATCGTCTTTTTTGTGGAGGCATATCAAGAAGATGAAATTGGCCACGAACATAAGAGTCGCATTGCAGAACGACCAATGGCCAATACTGAATTCTCGAGATAACTGCTGGCACTTGGCAATGGCCAAATTCCTGTTGATGTTTCGACTGGATTGATATCGTTCCCTGCAAATCTTTGCGAGTTCACATCATCGAAGGAGAAACTCATCACCAAAGTGTTCCCCGGAATTGCACAAAATTTTAAAAATTTCGTTTGGATTAGTGAACAGACTAGCAGCGAAGAATAAGGACGTCGGTAGCTTGAATTTGATTATTCAAAGTCAAATCGCTGGAGAATTGCATTCGTACAAATCCGTTAGCCGCGTGACGGACGAGGATGAAGCGACCAACTATCCGACGGAATTTTTGAACTCGCTTGATGTGCCAGGAACTCCACCGCTTAATTTACAGCTGAAGGTGAGACCGATTATAATTATGTTGCAGAATCTAGATCATCCGAAATTGTGCAACGGTACGCGGTTGTCCTTCAAGAAACTATGATGAACAATTTGATTCAAGCGGCAATCATCAAGGGCAAAATCAAAGGAGAGGAAGCCCTTATCCCACGAATTCCGATTATTATAACTGATCTTCCATTCCAGTTCAAGCGGATTCAGTTACAGTTACCCGTTCGGTTCGCTTTTGCGATAAAAATCAATAAAAGAAACATTGTTTATCATATCGCTCTCTACTGATTTCGATTCAATTCAAATAAATTTCATTGAAATTTTATTATCACTCTGGAGTTTATCTGAAGGCGTTAAATTGGGGCAAGACAAAGTTCGCCGGGTCCGCTAGTGTTTTAATATAAAATAAAATTGCGTTAGTCGTGTGTAGTCTGTCACTTGGTGTACAATGGCGTCGGGAGGTGGAAGTGAGCTTGAGCGTCGTAGAAGGAGTAAGTTAATCAAATTTTATTGTTGTAATCTTGAGTAGATTCAGTGCTATTTTCGTTGTATTTTAATAAGAACATGAAAATCTATTAACTCATGCAAATGGTTTCTGAAAAACATGCAAAACCTTGCAAATACAGAACAAAATATGTTTATGTCCTTTTTGAAGTACAATGGTTGGAAGCGGCACTTTTTTCTTTTTTTTAATGTGCTTCATAAAGTACTTCGGTTTTCAATTGAGTTCAACTTTTTAAATTTCAGTACTGTCACAAAATGAAATAACTGCCACTTTAAATGAATCCGAAGTGGATTTTTCCAGTGACGATTGTGCTGATGATCCTATGTTCCTTTTTCCTGAAAATATTCGTGGTTTAGGGTCGAAAAGCAGTAGTTGTTCCTCTGATGAGGCAGATTTGGATCTACCTACTTCTTCACCAGCAGTCTCTAACAGTTCATTAAACTTCAGAGGCTCAACAAAAAGACGTAGGACAGGCCGTACGATAAGTCGAGGACGAGGACTACCTCGCGGTAGAGGAAGGTATCAGCGACAACCGCTCACAAGCCGTGAATCCAACGGTGTTGGAGACTTCAACGGTTGGAATGGACGTATTTTCCAACCAGAAGTAAGAAACCTAATGCAACCAGCCTATGTACAAAAAAATACAGATAATTGGGAATGGCACAAATATTATGGTCAATATATAGATGATGACATCCTCTCCCAAATTGTTGACAGCACAAATAGGATTTCTGTTTTGATGAAAGGTAGATCATTAGGGTTGTCTACAAAGGAATTGAACGTATATTTGGGTATAACAATGATTATGTCAGCACTCCAATACCCCCAGTTTGATATGTATTGGGCAGAAAAGTGGCGGGTTCCAATAATTGCCCAGGCAATGACTCGTAACAGATATTACTCTATTAGAACATCACTAAAATGTGTTTATGATGAAGATGTTACAGTTGAGCAAAGAATTGACAAAATTTGGAAGATACGACCGCTATTTGATAGAATTTTAAAGGGTTGCCTCCGTCAAAATCGGCCTGCTTCTGTATGCATTGACGAGATGATAATTCCATTTACAGGAAGATGTGCCATGAGACAGTATTGTCCTAACAAACCAAATCCTGTCGGTTTGTAAGTTTTTGTACTTGCCACCCCACAAGGAATTGTGTGCGATATGGTTGTGTACCAAGGAGACTCTACTTTCCCACATTTGAAAAGTCAAGGATTTGGTTTGGGTGAAGCTGCTGTTTAACATTTAACAGAATCCTTGGTTCCCGGGCATTTGATTTTCTTCGACTGATATTTCACAACTGTTAAGTTATGTGAAGAGCTGCTGCGACGGGGCTTCCATGGTACTGGTACTATAATGAAAAATCGAGTTCCAAGAGACTGTGTAATGACGGAAGAGAAAGAGTTTCGAAAGAAAAAACGGGGGACATCTGAAGTTAAAATAAGGGATGACGGTAAACTAGCTGCTACAATGTGGCTAGACAATAAGCCAGTTTTAATGCTGTCCACCTGCTACTGCTACAGAAACCATGATGACTGCGAAAGGTGGTCGAAACTTAATAAATTATATGAAAGAGTAAAGAGACCTGAGGTTATTAAATTATATAATCAGAACATGGGTGGTGTCGATCTTACCGATCGTATGCTCTCTGTTTGCCCATCACGAAATCGAACAAAAAAATGGACAATCAGAGTCATTGCACACCTTTTTGATCTAGCTGTTGTCAACGCATGGTTAGAATACAGGGATTCAGAAGTTCAGAAAGGCAAGCTAAAACGACACATCGATTAGTGACTGATAATGACAGCGATGACGAGAGTGATCCTGACCAATTAGACGAACTTTTGCCGAAACATAAAAAAAGAAAGGTGTTGATAGTGCCGGTGCCTTCAAAAGAGAGGCGTCAACAAAAGGCTGCACATCTGCCTGCATATGGTATAAAGCAAAATCGCTGTAGAAGAGATGGCTGTGATAAAAAAACAATTATATATTTATGCTTTATATATTTATGCTTTGCACCAAACAGAAATTGTTTTTCGAATTTTCACGAAATTGATATTTAAAAAATTCAACACTAAATTATTTTTCTTATGTTTTTTTGTTTTGTTCTGTAAAGTATTAATTACTTTATCAATATGAAATTTTTATTTTTTATTTTTGTTTCACAGTTAACACTAGGTTGTTCTGTTTAGTTTTTTTTTTTAATTCTACTGGCAATAAAGGGAAAATTGATGTTTTTGTTTGCTAATAATATTTATATGACAGGATTAATGTTAGTGTTAAACAATTTCCATTTCCCCAGTGTGCCAATATGTAATTTGAGACTGATAAAAATAAAATAAAATGAATTCCCAACTGTTCACGAACAATTTTTTATTTTTTATTTTTCCTATAATACTTTAATACATAGAAACGGCCCTTGCAGGTTTCATTAAGATCTAAAACAAAAAAAGGTGTTGGTAGGCAGGAGGTTAAAATATGTTCAAATGCTTTGGATATAATTTATATCTACCAGAATAAATCCAAAAATGATATCCATGACTAAAATTGTTACCAGACCATAGACTTAGCCATGCATAAATTTCATTCGCCACCCTTCCCCTCTCTTAAGTTCTTTTTCGATTTTAATGTAACCCGCACTCGTTTCACTATTGACATTAATACCTTCTGAGTCTTTGCCCAGGTATGGCAATTACCGCGACGATTTATTACAATTTAGAGTGCAGAAAATTAAACACACGTTTTCGAGCACAAACTACAACTCATCGATCTCTTATAAACGCACTTTGAACACATTTCAAAAACTACAAAAATTATACCCAAAATCGAATAATCAGGCAGATGAAATTTATCAGAATCGGATTTGAACTCCATGGGGCACCACATGCTGTGAGAAGCGCAACGGATTCCACAGTGAATTGTCGTTAAAAATGGTCTGTGCGAATCGATTGACATTATAAACTTAGATGAATGACAGCAATAAATTGTTATCGTGTAAATGCCAATGTGTATATTGTGTGTTTTATGTGCGTCCATAGATATCTATTCTTCTTTATGTTGGCAGTTTAATCTAGTATAAATGGCACCTCGTGTGAAAAGTTCGAGAGCGCTTAACATTTTATGCCTGCTCCCATTGGGAATATTATAACCCGCTGTTGTTGTTTTTTTGGTTGTTGCCAGTGAAACAATGCATTGTAGATGTTAAAGGAATTTAATTTAGTGTAAACTTATATGACTTTGCTGAATGCACATCAATTTCCCATGTACTGTATAATATTTAAAAATATAATGCCAAATAAATAAGTCCGTTTTTGCATACCAAATAATTATAGGCATAATCCTATGGATATTCTCTGGCAGGCTTAACTTTTGGGGCTTAATCTTTTATGGGAACTGACACATTTTCATTTGTTTATAATTTTCTCACTTCAAAAAAGAGAAATTGCGCTGCAATTTAATTTAAATCATTGGTATTTACATAATTCCAATTCGAAAAATAGTTTAATTCGTTACCTCGTTATGCGCAAATTAAAAATATTTATACATAAAAATGTTTGCAGTTAGTTAGAAAATATAAAAAACATAATCACATTTTTCGTTAAATATTGCTGAAAGGGTATTTTTCGTATAAATAAATACCTCATTCTGCGCTAAGTAAAAAATTAATACCTACATAAAAATGTTAACAGTTATTTAGAAAAAGAAAACAAATTAATCACATTTTTCGTTATATATTGTTGCAAGGGTGGAAGTAAAAATGGGATGAGACATGAGAATAATTTATCTCAATAAAACACAGCATTTCACTGAATTTCTCCCTTCAGTGCTCTCTAAATCCCTGTTGCACGTAAAGTCACTACCAAAGCCCCTGACATTCATTCTCCGACGATCCACCTAGCACAAAGTCGTACATTATCCTTTCCCTGTGGGTTTTTATGGGGGCAAGTTACGTCTGATATATATATTATATATATATATCTGAGGACCTTGGATCTGCACTGTGGGAAAAGGAAGTGTTGCACTCCGGCAAAATACTTTTACCATAGTTTTGACGGATTGCGTTCACGAGTCGAAATACAGTATTACATGCATGTTGATAGGTTCTTTGCGCTTGATTATAAATTTAAAATTCCAAGTTCTGTGGACAAATTTTCCCAAAGAAGCTTATAATATTTCAGATTGCATTTTAAAGTATAACTGTTAGTAACTATTTACTTTAATTCCCTTAGAGCCATTGCTTTTGACTAGAGCGGCGGAGGTTCGAGCCTCCCGGGGGACAGCAGTACTCGGCCAGTCAAACATAAAGATAAGCGATTAATAACAAAGTTTCGCCCCCACTTCACCCGAAAGGGGTTTTCGCTCGAAGTGAAATGGACAGGGATTGGTCTGGGTGGTACATGATTTGGAATTCCCTTTGTAATTAAAAAAATATTAAATTAAATTTTACCAGTTTGACGGAAAACTCCCTTCAAGTGGGAAAAAGTCCGACTTGAACTCCAGCGCGAACTGGAAGAATTTGTATCCGTCTGTCTTGAAGCTTACCGAGTGATCAAATTTGAAGTTATAGTCGCGACTCTAAAGTCTAGAATCCAGGGTGGAAACATAATTATATAGAGGTGGGGATGTATTTAAGGGCAGTATTTACGAACACAAATGTAGCTTTAAAAAAATGTTGCGAAGTTTGAAAAATCACCACGTGCTAACGAATAAATGTTGTAGACCTTCAAAGCTGACACATCCGCCATCGACAACAGCAGGTCTAGAGTTTAAGCCATGTGAACATCCACATCAAGGCTAAGTTAGCTACCTACGCTTCATAACCAGTCTCAATTCGAAAACCTTATGATGGCCTTTGTGGGGATCTAAAGAATCGAACTCAAGACCACTCGCTTAGTATTCCAGCACATTAACCAGTAAGACACTGCGCCAGGTTTCCTTTAATCCATTCTTTCGTGAGTATTTCGTGAGATTTTTTTTTTAATTTTATGATCGAGCCGCCAGTTGTTATTTACCGCTTTCCTTTATTTAAAGACCACTTTTGGGATTTTTGAATGTGAATTTGCTACATACTGATAGTAGGCAAACTGGCGACTGTACAGAGGCGGTGTCATGAGTAGCTATTTTTAAAGGGTGCGCTCCGGAGTACTCCTACAGCAGCGCTGGACACGGTTTTGCAACTAATGCCACTAGATTTGTATATTAAACAACTCGCGGGAAATGGCGTTTTAAGGCGTACTACTACTATTGTTCTATTTTAGCAGAACTTAAGGCATTTTGCAGTCAGAACCAAGTAAGACTGTGTTGGGTGCCAGGCCACTGCGGTATAATGGAAAACAAGCAAGCCTATAAGCTGGCGAGAAAAGGAGGGAAATTATGTACAGAAGAGGGAGTAAATATCAAACCACGCCCATGTATATTGAAGGGGTAAAATTAGAGATCTAAGGTAATTCTAAGACTAGGTAGGGAACAACTCAGAACATTGGTAAGAATACTATCAGGGCACTGCCTTCTGAAAACATGCAAAAAGACTTACGATACAGACATGGCATTTTCAGATTCTGCAACGACCTGCAGGCTGATGAAAGCATCACACATATGCTGTGTGAATGCAAAGCAATATCTCGCAACCGAAGGAAGCTTCTGATGGGTTGGTATTTCTTCCAATCTCTAGAGGAGATGGACCACACAAACTGCAAAGGGTTACTCGTTTTCTGTAAGGAAAATTGAAGTAGGAATACTCTAATCTGTTCACTGGAGATCGCGGTGGGCCCTTCTGGTGCCTAGTGCCGTGTGAGAGCTTATTACCTCATACCTCCCCTTACCTAGCCTAACCGAAGACAGGAGTAGCATATTGACCCGTCGTATGCGGACACGTAAACGAGAGCACCAAGTGAACAACCTACCCAAGCGCATAAAACAAATTCCTTATGCCGATCAAATGTCAATGTGAGATATACATATTTTTATCGCTCATGTGTTATTGAACTTAAAGTCTTCCAATCTTATCAGCAAAAAGGATTAAATCAAATCCACCAACAGAAAACACAAGGTCTTAAAAATATAACAAAAGTTCAGGGCAGCGACAGCAGTACAACATATAAAACATGTTCTTCTTGAACTCAACAAAAAAAAGGAAAAACCCTGCTCATGTAAGGCTATACTGAACTAATAAGAGTATTTTTAGATCTACACAAGATAATCCCGCTCATCTGTTGTGTTTGAGTGTGTGCTTGGTAATTTAAAAATGAATTACTTATTAGCGCAGGCATACCTACTCGTGTGCTGTGAATTCCCTCCTTATCCTTGACATGAAATATTCAAAAGCAACAAACGAGGCAAGTGTTTCACAGATTACAGGCATGTGTGTAAGTACATGCAGTAAAATATTTAAATACTTGAATCTGAATTAAATACCGACCAGGGAAAGTTTGCTGACAGAATTAATTGTCGGGATTAAATGTAACATAGCCACCATCCCCGTGAGCGATATATACTATACATACCTAGACATACCTACGTTGATATGTGTGCCACTCGCACGTAAGGCCCCAGCTGGCTGAGTAGACTTTGTATGGCTTATGGCTTAAACAACAACAACAACAACAACAGCAACGTAGAAGACACCCCGAGCAACAGATAAACAACAGATATACAACAGAGAGAACTCCTTGGTTTAGTCGTAACTTGAAGTCCCGAATAATATGCAGCAAATGGAAATAGGCAAGTAATTTCCGAAAATCATTTGCAGAAAGGATAACACAAGGTAAGGTAATAGATGCTTAAGACACCTATTTATGCCAAAACGTGTGTAGGTATGCGTCGGCTCTCACCATCGGCATCCTTCCGCTCTTGGAAATGAGGTGAATTGATGTCAGTTTGCCTTTGGCACCGCACACGCAGCAGAACGCTGTTTCACTGAGTGTCAAGGATTGAATTCCTTGCGGTACACCATTGAAATGCTTGCCTAATCTTCGCATTTGAATATCCCAATTTGGTAAACTACCACCACCGCACCATCAATATGCCCATGCCATGCCGACTGCGCTACTATAACTAGTTAGAGTTATTTGGGCTGGGGGTGGGGTGTTGGACGCACTTTCACATTCACATTTTCATGGTCTAGAAGCCAGAGATAATTACTACTTAGGCAGAGAGGCACGTGTGTATGTATGCCTATGCAGTCATTTGTAGTAATTCTCCTGATTGCGGGAAACTACTAATTGCAATTTGCAAAATGTCTTCATAACAAATGTGAGAGCGCTTTGTCAATTTATCATAGCTAATTTCAGTTTATACCGGATGCCGAACCCATACGTGCACGCCTACGATGAGCAGTGATTAAATCTCAGTTTTGAGAGAAAGTTTCCTCGTCCTCGTCCTTTTCGTGAGATAAATAATCGGGGCTTATTTAACTTTCCAACAGCAGTTGGAATTTCTCGTTCCTGTTTTTTTTTTCGTCTTTCGGTTGTTAAAAGAGGGGGATAATTGATGATTTTTCTTAAAGTGACGTTGACAAAGTGTTAGCCAGTAGCCTAACTAAAAAGTGCCAGCGGATGATAAGGGATAATGAGTTTGACGCTATTGATAAGGTAAGCTGGGAGAATGCAGATAAATAGGTGCATGAAATATGACAACACATCAGAGTGAGTGGATTAAAATCCCATCGAAGGACCATCCGTATTCTAGTTGTTTGTTCTTTTTGTGTTAAGCTGCCATATAGGATTATACGTTTCCTTATGGCTCTTTGGGAGTAAAATATCGTGCCAACTGTCTCGGAGTAATGACAGGCTTTGTACGGCGTTTTACATCCATTAGTGACTACTTTAGGCCTTTCAACAGCAAAGGGGTTTCTGTACAAAGTTGGCTTTTACATCTATCTATACATATAACAAAATTGTAGGCGTTTTCTATGTGCGGTTGGCGTGAAAACTAATGCACAGATTTCGATGAAACTTTTTTTGAAATGTTGGTTAAGATTCTGAGACGGACATAGGCAATTCCTTTTATTATCATGCTTATTTTTTGGCAGCGTTTTTAACCAAAATGTGTTTTTTTCTGACTTTTCTGCCTTTAGCTCACCTTTACTCAATCAATTCAAAGCCAACGCTTCCGTTATTATTTTAAGCCATCAATCAGCTTTCTGTGTCATCTAGAAGATGAGCTACAACCAAAAATCTAACATTAAAAAACTTAATTTATTTACTCAAATCGAAAATTATTAGCAACCGTTGTTCTTGATCGTTGTTCTGCTTGGGGTGGTGGGTGGCGCACATCGCACAAGCAAGTTTCTCCGAAGTGAAACGAAAGAGAAGTAGGCGAGGTCGATCTTCTTAACCACTCAACCGATTTCAATGAAATTTCGTGGGTGGGTATGGTTGGGTGTAACTTGATGGATAGGATAGTTTTGGACCCGATAGGTGGCGCTGTTGTCGATGTTTTTAACTGCTCAACCGATTTTAATGAAATTTTGTGGGTGGGTATGGTTGGGTGTAACTTGATGGATTGGATAGTTTAGTTTAAAGGTTTTATGGGAAAATTCTTATTTTTCATCCGATCGACTTCAAACTCGATTAGTATACTCTATGTAAGAAAAAAAAAAAATGAAAATTTTGCTTGGGGCCCGAGTTATTGACGATTTAATATGAAACTGTGCCATACTACCCAAAACGCCTTTGTGCGAGAAAATTATAAAACAACAAAAATTAACTCATACAGCTGCCCCAGTCACATTTTGCTTTTGTTGTTGGTTGTTGTTGTCATAGGATTAGCACGTGTTCGTGTGTATAATAATAATATCAAAAACTATTACCTACTATCCCCATCAGCCGATTTCAATATTTTGGTGGATGGTTATGGTTGGTTCCAATTCAAACTTAAAAGATAGTTTTGGACCCGATAGTTGTTGATACTTTAACTTAATTTTTAAAGGAAATGCTTTTTCGGGCGCTTCTACTGCGCTATACTAAGATTACCTAAAAGTTTAACTTCTGTGTGGGAGGACGTAGGTAGGTATACCTACACCTAGGAGAGTTGATTATATTCTTTGAAAATAGCGTATTACGCCTGCGCCATGTCATTTTTTAGATTTTCGTGTGTTTGTGCATTACATCATGTGCGGACAATGAATCCTTAATCCACATATGCTGATTTTTGATCAGCGTCATTCATACCGGAATCTGTGCCAAAGGTGGATGTGTCCATATCAAACTCTACAGAAGGAAAACGCACTGTGCTATAGCTATGTTAGAACCAGGCTGCTATTATGACACTTGTCACCTATATTATTAGGTCCAAACTTGCGTGGGAGTGCCCACAAAAACTCAATGAAAATTTAGGAGAAACAATGTGACCCTCTGTTGGGTGCCTGTCCATATGGAAATTGAGTGTAATGAAATGGAAAAAAAGAAAGCGCCAGGGCACCACAATCTGAAGGAAGAATTAAGGAAACAAGAGTAAGAAAACAGGGCAAAAACCTGGCATAACATTCAGGGCATAAGGTAGGCCAAGAAACCTGAAAAGATTTAAAGATTGCATCGGCATGGGCAAAATGAACCTGTAACGGTGTTTCTGATGTTTTATTAAGTATAGGTATGCATTTCGTTCAAAATCATTGTGCCCGTTTTCATGTAGGAAGAAAAAATTGAGTTTGATTTCAAGTAAGGCTTGACCATATTACGTTAAGAATTAATTTTTGGTAAAATTGATTATGTCCTATTTTCAAAAGGAGCCGTTTCCATGTGAAGTATATGAAACCAATTTTTCATAAAAAAGCCACATTTTTAAAAAAAAAAGTCCATTGTAAGATAATTTAGAGAAAAACAGAGTTTGGCATCAAGTTAAAAATTATTGCAGTTCGTTTTGAATGAATTTTTGTTCAAATAGTATGTATGGGCCGTTTTTGAGATAAGTCAAATTTTTAAAAGTAGCTTTTTTCGATATTTTAGCAAAAACCCTAACTCCAGCTCAAATATCAATTTTTGTTTAAATTGTTTTCAAAGAAAATGGCTGAAGTGGAAAGTGGAAAAAAAGTTGCCCCGAACTGTAAGCCCACAAACTCCAAATCCAAACTCAAGCTAAAGTTAACAATTTTCGTGCTTCGTGAGGCTCCTTCTCATCTTAAGAGCTCTGTTTGATAATCTAGTAATCTAGTAAGTGGTCATTTTACGTCGTTGAAACTAGTTCTTTAGGGATTTCCAAGATTCAATTTGCGATGGCGCACATTTATCAAAACGGTCATGGAGAATTTCGACAAAAAACTGCATTAATATCGTGGTTTATTTTTTAAGAGATTTAACCTTTGATTTAATAAAAATATATATATATGCGATTTGGTCAGCACAAATTTTCCCACAAGAGAAACCAAAATAAATACAGATTTTACAACTGCGTTATTCAACGTTGATCACTTAACTACCATCTACCACTCTATCGGTTGCCATATGCTCCCATTCCCCAACTTCAAATCACTCAACATGTGCTTTTATATGTTTGGAAATTGTGCACAAGCCGATGAGGCTATAACAAGCCTTCTATCTAATTCAAATCGTAATGTGGCACAGTAAAACACCATGCAGGTGTATTTTCTATTTTGTTGTCCTTCACGTATACGGCAACGTTATACAAATTTAGTGCTTTTATCACACTTTCATAGATAAATCCCTCACAGCCAGAGGCAACAAAAACCCTAACACGTCCTTGTAGCTGATGGTCGTTGAAGAGCTCTTTTCTCACCACTTCTAGCACTGGCCCACTGGGATTCACTGAACCGAGCGTGCACTTCCTGTCTTTACCCAGATCAGATGTGGGCGTTGTGGAACACCTCGATATGTGTAGTGGTGCTCACGTTTTTCATTTTTGCCGGTGTACTTATATATAAAAAGGGCTTTGCCCAATTTCGTATGCATGCTCTGTTCATATGTAGATTTAACACAACTTAGTGAGGAACAACACAGCGTTCGGAGGAAAGGCGATAAGGATAGTACCTTTTTTCTTATTTTTCATCTCAATTTGGAACGAGGCCTGATAGTAAACTGTTTTTTGTCTACATAGCTCAGAAATATCTAATGGATGCAACATCATCGTCTATTGGTCATTGCACGAACACTCTGACAATTTTAATCACTTTGCATGATGGATATGCGAGTGCAGTAGTTGTAATGCTCCCCAGAGGAACACATAAGCGGAGATTTGTTGCATGTCCGTAAGGAAGTTTAACAAAATTTTAAGTAAATTCAAATTTTCCCTGTCAGATTAACATAAGTGTGAAACATTTGTTTCCAAGTTGCAAAGCTGTTGAGGTGTAGACAGAATTCAGCACTGTCTTAGATCAGTAGCACTTAATGGGCAAGAGACTTTTTAAATTAGTTATTTGCACTTCTTGTTGAGAGGAAGCAGCTGCTAGCAAGCTGCTAGCTGCTAGCTTGCTAGCAGCTGCTATACAGAGAAATAAAGAGATAGGGAGAGAGAGAGAGAGAGAGAGAGAGAGAAATGTGATGTACCTATTCCTCCAATGGTAGAAAAAACTCACGTGAATCAACAGAGGACTTTGACTGTTTTCAGGGTATTAATATTATGAGTGAGGTTAAGATACATTTTTAAAGGTGAAGCTTACGATAGCGACGGCCTACAGGCCCATCGTCAGGGGAAGTTTGGAAATTCTTAAAGAAAATGTACGGGGATCCCTTCATAAACTCGCAGACACAAGATAGTCGGTAAGAATTGAGGCTGTAAATCATTTTGCCAATCATCTTAAAGGATTACGAAAACCTGTAGAGAGATAAAGCGATGTCATATCTACTGAATGCTAAATCTCGAAGTTATGTTACCGGCGTTCTAATGTATATGGCGAAATTTGAGTGTATCTTCTATCTGATGCAAGATTTTTAACACTTTCAATGAAGGATGAGCCATTTATCAACGCAGAAAAGTCAAAGTCACTACTGAAGTTGGAAATTAAATCTTGAGTTTGATCTCCGATTTTTCTTAAATCAACTGCTTTTTTCCATTACATATTGTAAACCATAACATCATGTGAATACCCTACAATGCATCCCTAGCGCCATCTACCTGCGACACGACTAAAGCGTACAGGATAGGAAATTAACAGATGCAATGTAGCTTTTAGGTACCTATTCGTACTTTGATCGTGGAAGCAGACGGATACAAAAAAAGGGAGAAAATAAAACTATTGCAATAAAACGTGTAGTCTTGTGTCTTATTGAAGTTAACAATATTTTCTCCGCAATTTTGCACGCTATCTCGCTTCCTTACTATAAAAGAGAATCCGCGTTATGTTTTCGCTCTTTTTACAACGTTGGCGACTTTCATGTAACTTTTTAAATAAAAAATACTCTAAACTCTTGAACAACTCACATTGACCATACAAAGTGGAACATACCTATTTAAATAAACCTTGGTTGGCCATTGGTAAAGCTGGGCATTGTTTTGTATGTCTGTCATACCTCATACTGAGCTATGTGTTGATGTGTTTATTTCAATTCTTGTTTGCACTCAATTTATGCATAAATTCAGTGTACATAGAGAACTTGGTACGGTAGTTAAAGACAGGAATAAAATTGAGTGGAAGTAGGTAGTTTATACAACAAATTAGGTTGTTGATAACGATTGGCGGCATTTTATTTGGTTAGCACTTTTCAATAACGATGCGTGTTTTTATTTTAATTATTTCTGAGAAATTCATTGTTTTGGATACGATAAGTATTTTTTTATTTCGAATAATTCCTACAGAAGAGCCAAAAAAATGTTTTAATAACTAGGCGAAGCACGCAAGTAGCTTATAAAACAAAGATTGATGGAAACTAATTTTAGACAAAATATAGTGAATCTCATTCGACACAGGTCACTCAAAACGTGACTTTTCTCTCAATAGCCATGCCTGCCTATATGGATGACGTGGTTCTATTGGTATCGCAAATTTTCGGAACGTGATTAATGACGTAAAACAGAATTGACATTTTTCACAACCAAAACCAAAATACTGGCCTCCTGAATCCCCCGCCGATAGATAACATCCATCTCCATCCGGTTGTGCTAAATACTTATTAGAGTCATCCTCGACCCTAAACTCAATGGTATATCTTACATCGAATACGGGGAGCGGAAGCGGAAGCTCAGCACAGCTTTCTTAATCTCAAAAAAAAAAAAAAACAGAGAGCGTGCTTGTGACAACACGCCAGATGTGAAACTTCTCTTGCTAAATTAGGATGTTAAATTGAACTGTGTTGTATGTAAGTGAATTTCATAAAGAAATTTTATTTAAAAACCAAATCTTTATAATGTTATAATATTAATACAGCGCAGTAGATAATTATGTTCATTAATTTAAAAAGTTTTCATAAAACAATCCAATCCAAAGTTTTCTATTTCTTTTTCGAGAGTTTTTGTTTACATTTGGTTTTCATATCATCAACTGATTCAGTAGTCTAGTGTCTGTGTAAAACCTAGCTTCTTCAGTTTACTCCAGCGTGCCCATATAAGTATTCATTTTGAGAATTAAGTTGAAAAAATTCGAAAAATATATCTTTCCATACAACCATTACCACCCACAAAACTTTATTGAATTTGGTTGCGTGGTTAAGAAGATCGACAACAGCGCCACCTATCGGGTTCAAAACTATTCTATCCATCAAGTTATAACCAACCATACCCACCTACAAAATTGTATTCGAATCGGTTGAGTGGGTAAGAAGATCGACAACAGCGCCACCTATCGGGTCCAAAACTATCCTATCCATCAAGTCACAACCAACCATACCCACCCACAAAATTTTATTGAAGTCGGTTGAGTGGTTAAGAAGATCGACAACAGCGCCACCTATTGGGTCCAAAACTATCCCATCCATCAAGTTAGAACCAACCATACCTACCCACAAAATGTCATTGAAATCGGTTGAGTGGTTAAGGAGATCGACAACAGCGCCACCTATTGGGTCCAAAACTATCCTATCCATCAAGTTAGAACCAACCATACCTACCCACAAAATTTCATTGAAATCGGTTGAGTGGTTAAGGAGATCGACAACAGCGCCACCTATCGGGTCCAAAACTATCCTATCCATCAAATTACAACCAACCACACCCACCCACAAAATTTCATTGAAATCGGTTGAGTGGTTAAGAAGATCGACAACAGTGCCACCTATCGCGACAGGCCAATTTCTGTCACGCACTTCCGCTTGGTCATTTCCGTCTTAGAATAATCGATTGTACTCCCAAGTCGCGCCATAAGATGTTTCACATAAAAACTTTTGGCAAAAAAAGGATTCCGCACGTGGATCAGCATAAAAAAAAACCTTGTAGCGTGCCGCCCATTTCAATTGAAAGAGTTTGGGCAGAATATTTATTCCCTGCGAAGAAGGCGCCGACGGAATTCATACACTATTTCCAACGAGCCTTTCCAAGCTTAGAGAGAATATGAAATATAGAACCGTGAAGAAGAGTACCAATATAGATGTCGTCAGCAACTCCCTGTACCTGGTGTCCACCAAAAAAAAAAACCGATTCTGGTACGACTTGACATCAATTTGGATTATAACTCTTATGCTACACAACTCTAGTGTTAGCATTGCCTGCCTTCAGATATTCAACCGTCAACTAGACTCCAATACACCTACATTTGTTCCGAACGCTTTAGGCCATTGAATTTGATTCAAGCTGATGATAAGGCAACACTGATTGCTGTAGAGGAGGGCAGAAAATCTTGAATTTCACTTAAAAATTTGGACTGGCAGAAATGATCGGTTATAAAATGCTACCGCGCTTAAAAAGTTCTCAAAGAGACTAACAGATTTTCAAGCAAATTGTCTATACACGTTTCGAAAACATTTAAAATAGAACTTTATCATTTCTTTTAGCGCTTAGCCAAAAGTCCCGCACCTAGCTCTACTGCTTCTATACACATTTCAGCTTCCATTTTGGGCACTCTTTGGCAAGCTAATCTATTAATCATACGGTCTAATATTTATGTTAATTACCCATTAATACCAATGACAATGGGGGTATGTGGTAATCTTGCGGATAAATGTTCCATGAAATTACTTGGCACATGTTCCCACTTTTCCTGCACACTTTGTCTCTGTGCGAAATGCCAAAAATTTCACTGAAGGAATATATATATTTTGCGGGAACAGTATTAAAACCACATCTATACAGCATCTGCGTAAATTTATCGATGGTTATTCATTATCTGTAAGTTTTTGATTGTGTGTTCCCTGTGTATGCGTAATCCCGTGGTGTTTCCTCCTAAATTCCTTAAGGCTCTTTTCATATGAAAATTAAAGCTAAGAGTTTTGTGCGGGGGCATATGCTTGTGTTCGAGGATGCGAGATATTAATTCCTTTGGCTGTGATTTATCTGAGCCTCAGGCAAAAGGAAAACGCGCTATATCTGAGGGAATGTAGTCTTTTAAATAACAGGTACGGGTGGAGAATTGAGATTATATGGTTGGCTGGGATGTAATTTGAGAGATTTACGAAAGGAATCCTTGGCGGTATGTTGGCGTATTTTAAGTATTATTTTCAAATGATGATTGTGGGTGAATTAGATGTATTTATGGGCGATCTGAATAAGGGCTTACCGCTTTAGAAATTTGTTACAATTAATTGGATAGGTTCAATTCGATTGGGATTTGTGTTTAAACGGTTAAAAATGATTATGCGTTGAGGGCGAAAACAACTATGGCAATTTGAATTATGTGTTCGAAGATGGTGCTCTATTCTAAGCCCGGCTTGTACATCATGTTCGACGGGTTGAAATTCGAACCTGTTGTTTCGTAGAGCGAAATATGTGGATCAATGAGGATGACTACCAAAGTCAATTTTAGTTTTCAGATATTTGCATTTTGAAGTTGGTAGTCAATAATTACGTAAAATCAAAAAGTCCTTGTAATTGTTCGATCTTGAGTATTTCGCATAAAGAAGGAACTTTGTGGAACCATTTTGTAATTGCTTAGCCCGGAAAGCATTAAATAGGAAAGATGGACTTTGGGAGTTCTGTTAACATTTTAATTTTTAAAGTCATTACACTGTCAAAAGAGAACATAGTTTATTTGTTAAGGAAAAAAAATTCAACCATTTCAGTCATGAAAAAGTTTAAGAAAAAAACAAGATTCTCGAAAAAGTCTTATTCCTCTTCATCGTTGTTGCTTTCAATTACTGTCTCATGAATCTCATCTCTTAATGGAAGGGTGGATACTGAAACCGATCTGCATCATCCATGCAATGCTTCTGTAATTACTTCTGAGTCAGCATTCTGTAAGACGAGAACGTTCAAGGCGTCGTTTATGTTGTCAATGTCGTCAATTGGAATGTCAGTGCCAACAAACTTGGAAAACGGGTGTAAGTGAAAAGACCTAAGAGATTTGCCAAAATATTTAGAATTGTTCTTTTGCATGAAATTGGTTTAGAATCTCTTTATCAGTAGCCGTCCAATATGGCTGCATGTTTTTTAAGTAATACCCAAAAACAGTTTCGAGAGAATGAAACCGGTTTGACTATTTGCTGTACCTAGTAGTTGGGGAGGTCTTCTTCGTTTCTCTCTGAAATTGAAATGAAGTCTTCTGTCAAAAGGGAATGTACGCTCAACTTTTAAAATAATGTTATCGAATATTACCAATTCCTTCTGTTTTTATTGTCCTATACGCATACGTTTAAAAATCAGTATAATTTGATTCGGGATTATTTTTTTATAGACCGCGGAGCTTTTAAAAATGGACTTAACGATTGCCATCCCTGACACAGGTATTGAATGGAGTTCTTGCAGTTACTCAAATATATGCGCCTGTACGTAGGGAAAGGTATTGCACCTTGGTCCGAGTGCCAATTTGCAGAAAAATACAAAGCAGAAGCACCCAAAAATCCGGTTCTATGTGAAATGTTGCTCTTCTGTTCATTCCTCTTCTCAGTTTCTTTTTGAACGTACTCGTACAGCTGCACGAGTCGCCGGAAAAAATAAACAAACACAGTTTTTAGTGAAAAAAGTAATTTATTTTTTTTATCTCTTTTCTGAAGTTGTGTAGTGCGTACTGCCTAGTGTCTAATTATCTGTCTCTTTTCCGCGACTATAATCGATTTCGGTAAATGTATAGATTCAATGTAGATACAATCACTTCTTGTACCTTGGACCGTTTGAGGTGAGCATATAAAATCTAAGTTTTCTAAGGAATGGTAAGCAATAGCCTTTTGGTAGTTTCGCCATATCATAGATAAAACTTCAGGTAATAACTAATAAAAAAACTATTAGCAAAAAACTGAAATCCGGACCAAGGAACAATACCTACCCCCTACCATGTACGTTCATGTTCATAGCGCAAATCTCCGCAAGACTTTTTTTTCCTTCTTGCTAGTATTTTCCACATAAGGAAGGAAATTACTGCAATAGAAATATTTATCAGAATCTTCAATTTTGTTTGATAAGTATCAATTCATTCCTTTAGAAACTGCATACGATTATTGATTATATTGTGGGTCTCAAAAATACAACTCTCATAGACGAACGTAAGTCAAAAACTAGGTACCTCTTATGTGTATAGACCTGCGTTCGAATCGCTTTTTCCGTCAGCTACCTTTATGTTTACGAAATTATTTGTCGATTTTGAATGCACAACAAAAAGGAATCCCCCCACTTCCATAATTGCTTATTCAGGGATAACGCGAATATAAACGTTATACATACATATGAAAAGCCCGATCGAAGCCTTCCGCATTCACGCCAACATTGTAGCTGAATCGCAGTCCCTGATGTTAACTTAGACAAACAACTTCTGAGACTAATATTATAAATCGGTGACGACGTCTGACCTAAGCCCGTTTCAAATTTTATTCCCCATATGCCACCTACCCAGCTACACAAAATATGTGTAAGTAAGTACTGTATACCTACGGTACCTACGTTATTTTTAAATCAACACTCACCAGAAAATAGAATTCCTCAGTTGGCCCGTTGGCCGGTATTTATACGTTCCACCGGATAATCCAGTGATCCATAAATAAGTCACTGCGAAAAAGCAAAAAATATAAAATCAGTAATGAAAAAGGTAAACACAACATCCTTCTGGTCGTGTGCAACCTTGGTCGTTTGCCTTTCATTCACGATCCTGCAGAATGGATAAAAGGTTCCACCAACACCTCGAGGCAAAAAAAAGAATAAAAAACGATGATGATGATAAAGCTCTTTTTGTTTGTTGTCCCATTTCAACGGCTGCTGTATACTGTTTCCATTTTACTGTTTGCCTGCTCCTGGAAAATACTTTCCGTTGGCCTTTTTTCTGCGCATGAAGCACTATTTTTGGTTCGGACACATTTGTTTCGCCTCACTCGTCACTTCTTAGAGATAGCCCTGCACAGCACACGGTGCTGTGGAACATTTTTGAGGTCAAATGCTATTGCAATCCTGTGGAACCGGGCAAAGGATACACTCGGGCTATAGGTCAAAAGTCGTAAAATTGTAAATTGTCTAAAAGACCATCTACCTCTCTTTTTGTTGCTTTTTTTGTCCAGACGTTTGGGTTAGCTCTAAGTTCCTACAGCCGCAGCGCTTTGGGTCTGATAGGCAGGCTACTTTTTTTCGTAGATTCCCTTGGTGGCTGTGGATTTCTGGTACTGGTTGTTGACTGGTTTTTCTTGTGCAAGGTGATAGAAGTGAGGTATTTGTTTGTAAAATGTATCAAGTAAAATAAATCTAATTGCACGATACACACATGAAAGTGGAATGTGTAGCTAGGGTTTTGATTTTTGCATTTGCATGGCATTTGGGTAGTGGATGGATCGTGAGATTTGGTCACTTTAAATGGTGGGATTTAAGGAAGATTTGAATTATTCGGAAACTTTTCAGTGTGGACAATCGGTACACTGCAAAAGGAATGCAAGAGAAACAAGTGCAGCGGTCAATAAAAGTGTCAACCGACTTGCTTAGCCATTAATGTTAGTTTCCTTTACTTGCAAGACACGTGAGTCTCGTCCAGATTTGTCTTGGTATCTCATTTATAGGTTCTTTCAAAATTGTGAGCTATATAGTTCTTAGTTAAAACAAAAAAAACAAAATTGCAACATAGTCGGACTTCAGTAAGCAGCACAGCTGAATTTTATGGATCACATGTGGCGCAGTGGCATAGAGTTAGTGTGTTGGACTACTAAGCGAGGGGTCCCCGGTTCGAACCAAATTACATCTTAAGGTTTTTTTCCGCCTGACAAACATCCGAGAGTAAAACTGTTATGAAAGAGCTTCTCAATTAGCCGTTTGGACTCGGCGTAAAATTGTAGATCCCTTCCATTCGTCCCAAATTTGGAAACAAACTCACAAAAAACGAATGGTTGTTAGAAGCTAGGCCTTGGTTCTCACAGACCTGTAGCGCCAAAATATTTATTTTACTTATATTTATTTATGGACTTAGTATAAAGTATGAGTCTTCTCTGTCTACACGGTTTACAACCGCAACCCTCAAACTCTTAATTTTGAAAGGAAACTCAATACAGATCCCAAAATAAAATTTATGGACCATCAAAAATCCAGCACACAGTTAAGGTATATATCGAAAAGGCTTAGGTTAGGTTAGAGTTTTGTTATGGGTTTGTACAGCAGAGCGAGGCTTGTAGTACTCCAATATAAAGCCATTGTGTTGCCCTTGTTGGGGGGTTTAGCCGTTGTTGTTGGCAGCCGTTAGGTCGCCTACAAGTTTATATAACGACGTACTGTCAATACGCTTAAGCTTGTTATTCCGACTCATATCATATTCTGGCCATAGGTTCCTTGATATTTCGCCGGTAGTTATTTACTTCCATACCTGTTGTTGGTTTTCATGCGGATCTTATTTTCCACACACTCTCTCTCTCTCTCCCTCTCTCTCTGTCTAAGGTTATAGAGGGGTGGTTCGATCGACTCAAGCCTCAAGCGCCTGTTCTTGATCGATCACAGATCCATTTACTTAATTTTTTGTCTATTTCTAAAGAAAAAATATCTGCGCTGAGATTTCGTTTGGTTTTTAAGAGACCTTAGTGAAGTTTACCTTTTGCAGCCCTATCGTTTCTCTGCGCTTCTAAATATTTGAGTGGCTCGATGACGTACGCTACAACAAAGCAATTTTGCCTTCAAAAGTTAGAAGCCACTGGACTAGACAGAGGCTTTAGGACGGATTTCTTCCGCGAAGGAGAAATAAGAGTACAGGAACCTCTAAAATGATTCCGAAAAGAAATTAGAATGTGAGGGGAACTCTTATGAAGGAATATACTTCTTGGAGGCTTAAGCAGGGGGAAAATAGACTAAATCGTGGCAGTGCAATAACCCCATTCACATAATAATAATAATGCCTTTGAAAGGCTATGCTCTCTTGCAGCCCAGTCTGGTTTTTTTTTATTAAAAACATTACAACTGCTTCCCTAAGCATATTTTTACCGTGCACAGCATTCCACTGGTGGTTACTGCAGTTTTAGTGTGATTGGTACCAGATAAGGCTCCCGTGTGGAAAAGTGACTTCGGTCTTTTGTTCATAAATTTTTGGCGGCGCTGAATTCGCTCTGGGAAATTGGAAAATTGAATTGAAGAATTGTAACTAGCCTAAGTAACTACTGCGAATAAATAGTAAACCAGAATTATACGAAAATATTGTAATTAGCTAGGTAAAGTACTGCGAATAAATAATACCTCTAAACCAGAGTTTTATGTGTTTCTTTTGGTAAACTCTGGATCCGGCGAGCAAAACCTCGGCCTGAGAAAAAGCACATCGCAGTGTATATAAAAAAAAACTGAGGATACAAAGGCTGAGATGGCTGGAGGAAATGGAGCGTATATAGACACCAGCTGGACAAGTCTTTTAGTTCATCCCTGAAAACAACCCCAACTTAGGTGACGCGCACAATTCGAGGGCGACCTGAACTACTTGGCATGCGCAATTGTTGGTTGAGGCCGTGGTTCACCGGATTGCAAGCGCCACCAAAAGAAAAGTACGTAAGGTCATTGTTTGATAATGCGAGAGTAAAGGACCAGCACCTAAATAAATAAAGTGCACGACTGGATCGCACGAAACTTTCTCGTTCATATCATCAGTTTGTTTGGTTTATTTTTCTTTTATTATTATTTATAGACTATAAAACCAGATTTTTCAAATTGCTGATGCTGGTTGGTGGCCATGACTCCAAGTAGGGTTTGTGATGTAAGAATTCAGAGATTTGTTTTTGAATTTGCACGTGTTTGGGGGTAAATGAAGACTCCAATTGGTTGCAATTATTTTAAGGTTCATGATTAATATGGTTGGAAAAGGAAGAATTGGGAAATATTTGCTAAAAAGGAGTTTCGAGTAGTGTGATTACATTTTAACAGGTAGTGCATGAATGTTTATAAGACGGTATTATTTGCATTTTTCTAAGAAAAACAAAGTACGGGGTTTTATTAAGAATACTTATTTTATCGTAAATAAGCATTTTAGTCAAAATCTTTAAAGCTGATTTTGGAAAATAATTCGTACAAAATAGTAACAAATATGGAAATTTTGAGTTCGAAAAATAATCTTGCTCAACTATTTAGCTAAAAACTGAGTATAGGGTATTGTTCGGGATGTTAGTATTACTTCGTTTTTAAAGTTTTATCCAAATCGAAAATCGCGTTTTCGAGATTTGAATAGTTTTCAAAATCAGCGAATCGAAAATGAAGGACGCAATAATATTGAAAACGTCAAATTTACTCCAAGTATGCATTTTGGTCAAAATCGCTTTAGAAGTTTCCATGTAGGTAAAACAAAAGAAAACCAAATTCTCAAAATATGCCTTTTTTCAAAAATCTTTTATAGACAATTTAGAGAAAAACTGAGTTTTCTATCGTGTTAGGATTGACCATATTACCTTAAAAATTAGTTTTTGTTGGAATCGTACTGACCGTTTTCGAGATAAGGCCACTTTTTAAAAGTACCGTTATTCGACTTTTTAGCCAAAAACTGGGTATGCAGCCGTGTTTACCCCATGTAGCGTAGAGCAAGTATACATTTTGGTTAAAATCGTTAAAGCCGTTTTCAAGTAAGCCATAATTAAATAAAGTCTTAAAAAACGACATTTTTCGAAAAAAGTCCGTTGAACGATAATTTAGGAAAAAACTGAGTTTGCCATCATGTTGGGAATGACCGTATTACCTTAAATATGATTTTTTGTAAGCCCACAAACTCCAAATCCGAAGTTTGAAAGAAATCCGTCCAACCGTTTGCGCTGTGGAGCTCAGGAAAGGACGGACAGACGGACAGATATAGATTGAATAACCAGCACATTACGAGTATACGAATCCTACTTCTAAGCATGGGTATCAAATCTCAGCATCACGAATCTATTACACTCAAACCATCCTCAGAGAGATCAACTACCCCACAACACTTTTACTTAAACATTTTGTAGGGAGCAAGAATTCAACTTCTTCATATTCTCAGTGGTTTACAAACTCCTGTAATCTCATAATCTTTAAATGGTAATTTTTATGAGATACAAACTGTTTCCCTGCAATCGGCAAGGCAATAAATTTCAGAAAATTAATAAAAATACCTACACTCACCAAAATTGCTGCTTCATAGCAATCATGTTTTGAGCTTTTGTCAGAGTTTTTTTCATTAAAACATTCCTCTTGATCAAAAATAGAATTGAATCTTTTAATGATTTTCGTGGAATGATTTTCTATTTGTTTTCCAGAATTGTTCAGAAAAAACCACCACGATAAGGCAAGCTCTCAAACATCGGCTCAAATAAGTCCATTTTCTATCATTCAAAACATGCAATAATTTCTTCCTATTCTCGCAGATCAAACATAAAATGTGAGCTGAACGTTATTCGACGCCTGAATAAGCGGTTGATGCGTTCAAATCACATGTTTTGGAGGTACCTCAATCAGAGTGCAAAAAGTGCTTCGAAAATTGGTTCAAACGCGTGCAAAAGGGTATTGAGAATATTTTGAAAACCAATATATACCTACGTATTTATTTTTACTATTCTATCTTAATTTTTTAATTTTCCAAAAAAAAATTTATTTTCTAACAAATTTATATTTATAAAATTATAGACCAACCATTTTTCAAACCATTGTTGTTTCGAAACTTTAGTTCGATTTCACCTGTTGCAACAAAATCACATCATAAAATAATCCCAAAACTTACCACCATATTATTTATTGTGAATTTTAGTTCAGCTCTTGGCCTCGATGGCGGAGTGCTACAGTTTGCGCGTAAAACATCTCCCGGCTCATATCGATTGAGTTCGGTAAAGAGCATGGGCCGTTTCTCAGGATACTCTGCAAGCAAAAAAAAATCAGAAAAAAAATGTTAGTCTATAAAGAAATTGTTTCTTAGTGTTAAATCTACAAGTATTCGTACACAGCACAAATGCATAAATAATATGAATTGCATTCCATAGACACATCACATCTAACAGAAAGTGGATCAATACGTCGGGAGCGTATCGGAAGTAATTTTGCTAATGTATCTTTTGCAATGCAAAAGTTTTCCTCAACAGAGCATAATTTTGCATAAAGTTTTTTGATTACAATTTTTCGCATCGATATTCGTCATGGCAAAGACTCTGGGATGGAAATGCTTCAAGCAGAAAATAAAATAAAAAGTTATGTGAGAGAAACTTTTGCAAAATGTCTGAGAGCGTGTATACGAGTGTTATCAATGCATGGAAATAAATTTTAAAATTCTTGAATATCTTTTACCCCCGCTACAGTTTTGCATTTTTTATGGTTTAATTTTGTATTTGATTATTTTGAGTGCATTTTGCATAAATTACTTACCTCCCGTACGCCGGATACCTAGCCTAGAAGTAAGAAATAATGTTTCTCAGGGTAGGTCCGATGAGATTTAAGTAAACTAAATTTTAGATGGATTTTGATGCACTATTATTTTGAAGTGATATCTCTTTGAGTACACACTGCCATTCAATTACCTACTGAAAGCATAAGATGCCCTGTAAAGACCTACTTTGTTTCCCTATGTGTAATGCGTTTGAAATGGATGAATATTCAATTTTTTCCATATAATATTGAATGCATTATGTCGGTCCGTCTGTCTGCCTTTATCTTGGCACCTATGTTCAGTTTACCGCCTACGCGAGGAACGCCCGGTATAGTTTTTTCCAGATTATCCGCTTTTTTCACTTCGCGTTTCAGGAATTAAAACATTCGTCTATGTCTCTTAATCTTAATCACAGAAAAACACCGAGTTTTTCCTGAATACCTTGACAGTGAATTAAAATCATAAATTCCATAAAAGCGGAAGCAGCAAAAAGTAAAACAAATGACCCGGTCCTCCTGGTAGGGGGTTTGTGTATAGAACCTACTGAGCTAACTAGTAAAACTGATTCAGTTAAAACAAAAAATGATGGCAATGAACAAAACAAGAGATATAAATACCCCAGGTGGCAGACCAGGTAAACTGGAAAATCCAACCTTCTCGGAGGTCGGTCCCATGGATTCTGGGGGGGGGACCATTTATTGCTTTCTCAACAAAGCTCCAAAAGGAGTTCACTCACGCCAAGAACTCCGCCAAAAATGGTCGCGCCAAAACAACTTACGGCCAAAGATAGCGCTATAATTATAAGCATTCCGAACATTCAAAAAGTAAAATGTGGAAATGAAACCAATATAGCTGAAAGTGAACGGTAAACAGATTCACAAGCGAAATTAAAAGCAAGCAGCTCCTACACTGAATGGCAAGCTCAACTTAAAGCAAGAAAAAATCTTGAAGAAATTGTCTTAAGCTTGCAAAAGCAGATAAAAGAACTTGAAAAAAAGTTTAGCCTTTTGGATAGTACTGCCCAACCATTCCAATCAGTTCAGCAAGACAAACAAAAGGAATACCTCACTGATGAAGAGGAGCTTGCAATAGAGACAGAAAGACATCTGACTAAAAGTAAAGACCAACGAAGAAACGAAAGGCAGAAGAAAGTCCTGAAACATCTGCCAGAATTTTTGACAATTTGGCTACGCCAAAACATGCAAATTTGCAAGGTAAGACGAAAGATAAAAGGACCGAAAAGACAACCATTGGCCACCACCAATAATGATCTCTGGTGTAGACAGATTTGGTGAGCTAAAAAGTATTATTGAGCAAAAATCTAAGAAAACGTGCAACTCACGTCATATAGCAACAACAATTGGAAAAGAAATGTCGATGACTGTGACACTTATAGGTATATCACTGATGAGCTAACAAAAAAGAAGTTGCAATGGCACACAAATAAAAATAAGGCTACTAGACCAATTAGAGTAGCCGTCAGAGGTATTCACTTCTCTTGTGATGAACATGATATTGTCGAAGACTTGACTAATAAAAATTTTAAAATTATAGAAGCCAAAAATTTAATTAAAAAAGAAAAACATCAGGTAATGAAGGGGAATAAAACTACAAGAAATAGAAAATTACCCCTTTTTATGCTCTCCTTTCACAATCAGGAAGATATTTAAAAGGTATACGCTATTAAATCAATAATGAATATTGTTGTCAAGATTGAGCCTCTTCGAAGAAAATCCAACTCTTTAACTCAATGCAAACGATGCCAAGCTTTCGGGCATACGCAAAGCTATTGCAAAAGAGATTTTGCGTGCGTTAAATGTGAAGGAAAACATCCAACAAATAGTTGTCCACAAAAAAAAGATGAGAAAGTAAAAAGCATCAACTGTCATGGAAAGCACCCAGCTAATTATAGAGGCTGTCCGGCAGCAAAAGAATATCAAGAAAAGAAAAAGAGAGGTACTGCCAAACACCAACAGAACCCTCTTAAAAACACAAACAAGAAACATTTAAATGTCGAAAACAGCAAAGTTGACAAAATACCAATTGCGACAAAAACAAACACGACAGTTGTGAATAACAAATCATATTCCCAAATTGTGAAAAATACACGTAAAGAAGAAGAAATAGCAGTAAAGGAAATGCTTTCTACTATTATTCAAAGATTGGATAATCAAGATAAAGTTATTAAGCTACTGAGCAAAGAAGTGTCCAAAGGAAAAAATCAACAAAATAACAATGATTGAAACCTAAAAGTCGCAACCTGGAATTCAAATGGTTTACACCAACACATCTCTGAATTTCAGGTATTTCTATGCAATGAAGACATTGACGTCTGCCTGATTTCTGAAACCCACTTTAAACAGGGAACAACGATTAGAATTCCTGGGTACCTCTGTTACCACTATCCCCATCCATCTGACAGTGCCAGGGGAGGTGTGCTGTAATTGTAAATTATATTTTAAAACCCTATGAAATGCCAAAAAAATAGGAAAACAAACCATGCAAGTAGCGGTAATAAACATTGCGACTAAAAGCAAGCAATTTAACATAGCTGCTATATACTGTCCACCTAGACATTCGGCTACAGAGGAAGATCTTAGCGACCTTTTTCGAGCTGTAGGTACTAACTTTATCATTGGAGGTGACATCAATGCAAAACACACCTATTGGGGGTCCAGATTACTAACGACGAAAGGCAGGAAGCTTTACAAAGCAGGGCGAAATTTTAATTGTAACTTTATTTCGACTGGATCGCCTACTTATTGGCCATCCGACCCAGCAAAAATACCAGGCCTTGTTGACTTCTTCATAACGAAAGGAATCAATAGAAAAGAAGTAAGAGTTGAAAACAGTGATGATCTGTCGTCGGATCATACACCTGTAATCCTAACGGTCAATGGCATGTCAGTTGAACAGATAAGCAATGAAAGACTTACCAGCAAAAGAACAAACTGGTGTAATTTTAAAAAAATACTCGAAAGTTTTATAAACCTTAGAGCTCCACTGGTCACAACAAGGCATATTGACATCGAAGTGGAACAATTCATTGCCGATATACTACAACAGGCAGCAGAAGATAGTACACCAACTATTCAGCAACGTAAACAAGCATCGGTAAAATATCCCACAGAAATTAGGGAACTAATATTAGAAAAGAGAAGAGCCCGGAGAAAATGGCAAATGACAAGATATCCCGGCGATAAAACTATATTCAATAGACTTAATAATAAACTTAAAAAAGTATCAGTGAATTTAAAAATAGAACTCTTACTAAAAATCTTTGCAATTTATCTGCTGACAAAGTCACAGACTACTCCCTTTGAAAGGCTGCAAAAATATTTTAAAAGACCTCAAACGCAAGATCCCCCATTAAAAACATCTGATGAGAAATGGATAGGCGACCCAAAAGAAAATGTCAAATGTTTTTAAACCTTTCCACCTAGTGTGGCAAACGAACGCCTTGAATTCTCTGATAGGATAGATGAAGACGTAATCACTTACGTTTCACTTAAAGAGATCAGCACAAATGTATTCATAAGCTCTCTAATAGAAAATCACCAGGTTATGATCTTATAACTGCCCAAATCCTGAGCGACTTATAGCATTGGTTAAACTTAAGCTTTTAATTAATGTTTTAAGCTAAGATATGTTCCATATCATTGGAAGACAGCAGAAACTATAGTTATACCTAAACAAGGTAAACCTCCATCAGAAGTCACCTCATACAGGACAATCTCACTTTTACCTGTATTATCAAAACTTTTTGAGAAACTGGTTCTTAAAAGACTAGGCAGAAACATAGAAAAAAGAAGACTTATTCCCACCCACCAGTTTGGGATTAGAAATAAACACTCGACAATAGATCAAGTAAGAAGAAAAGCAAGTTTGCTCTATACTATTTTTAGACGTTGCTCAGGCTTTTGATAAGGTCTGGCATAAGCGCTTAGAGTATAAACTTCATAGGGATCTATCAAGACAATACTATGAGATACTTAAATCTTATATTTGAAATAGAATCTTTAGAGTTCGCTATGTTTCAGCGTATTCTGAACTCAAAGAATTACAAGCAGGAGTTCCACAGGGAAGTGTTCTGGGAGCTGGGACAAACCCTGTACTTATTATATACTAGTGATATACCACATACAAACGATGTGATGATAGCTTCATTCGCAGACGACACTGCTCTTTTATCAACTGATAGATGTGTGACTAAATCCACAGAGAAGCTACAAAATTCAGATAAACTGAAATGGAAGGAACATGTGAAAAAGAAAGTAGAAGAGTTAAATATTAGGTATAGAAAACTGTATTGGTTGCTAGGACATAACTATGATATGTCCACTGAGAATACAATTTTAATATATAATCAGATACTAAAACCTGTTTTGACGTATGGTATCGAATTATGGGGTTGCACAAAGAAAACAAATGTACAAATAATACAAACATTCCAAAACAAAGTCCTTCGGGGAATAGTAAATGCCCCGTGGTATATTAGAATATTAGAAATAATGACTTGCATCGTGATTTGCAGATTGATCTTGTAACGGAAGTAATTAAAAAGTACGCAATTCGTCACAATTACCGGCTGCAGATGCATATTAATCCTGAGATAATAGACGTCTTAAATGTAGATTAAGAAGAACTAAGCCTCACGAACTTATAATATAAAAAATATGAGAACCAGTATTTAAATTGTAATACCTTCTCAAACGCAACTGAACGCTGAAAGTAAAATCATTTGCCGATCTTTCTTTGATTGGTGATGATTAAGGAGGTGTTTTTAGTACGGTTAGAGTCCCACACTACTTTGGGTTTCTAGCCCCATTGTGTCTTTCGAGATTTTCACCTTCAGTAACAAAAAAAAAAAAATTTTTTACCATTCAAAAATGATATGGCTTTCCCTTTACCCAGGAGTGGAATCCATTTTTTGGAGATTGCGATGTCTTTCAAGTTTGAAATTCAAAAATTACCTAATAAAAATAAATTTTTCAATATACAGGGCTTAACTACATAAGAATGAAACAAATCTAAATGTAAATCTAAGAATTATGCAGTGAATTAATAGGATCTTGTAGTTTTATTTTGCAATTGCTCGTCACAACACAATGCCGAAGTTTTATCTTAAATTAATTCCCAGTGGACAAAGGAAATAAATAAATTGGTGCTTGATTCTATAAAAAGTAAAAGGAATTATTTGGACAGAGCTTGATTTTCAAGAATTAAGTTGCGAATATCTTCATGAACTTTTTAATTACAGAGGAAAGTGAAATCAAGTAAAACGGGAAATATTATTAGCTTCTTACTAAAATAAGTATTGTTTTTACGTTTCTTTTCCTTATATAAATACATGAAAAAGTAGCTACCTTATTTTATTTGATTTTTAATTTGTTTTTAACAATTATTTTATTTAAAGCATGATGTATAGCAATAAACGTGGACCTTTTGTTTTAAATGGTAAACGTGTACTTTCGTCCTAGTTTTGTACTCTTTTTTGGATCCTATTTAGTGCGATAATTTTTAACTTTTTTATTCAAATGATTTCTGCGCCAAATATTTTGCAAATGAGGGCAGTAGACCGGGGATGGCTCATCACATAAATGTAAATTCTGTAAAAAGTCATAACTCGAAATTTAAGGCAACTCCAGCTTGGATGATTCGCGAATGCATGCACTTTGTACTTTTTAAACAGAAATTTACGATTTGAGTGCCGATTATTTTTTTAGTTCAGTTTCCAATACTGACACCTTCAAATAGGAAAAAGTTGATCCCACCAAAGATCGTGTCTGCGAGCTTCTTGACAAAAACAAACAAGCTATGTTCTTTCTTTGAGGCCTTAAGTAAAAAGGCTGAATTCTGTCAAATGTCGAGAGCGATCGAAATTTCCCCGTCAGGCAGAACAAAAAGTGGACAAGAGGATGGCAACATCTAATCACAAAGGCTGCTGTATCAGGCGGACTATCTCATGCACTGGGGAGGGTAACACCTACTCGCTGGAGAGTAACACCTACTCGTTTTGAAAATCTTGCGGAAGAAAAACACACCTTATAACGATTGGAATCTAAGACCTGCAACGGCGTTAGCTAATCCCCTCAGGAAAAGTTGGTTCTGCAAAGCTGGAACACGAAATGAGCCCACATAATAAATATGTCGAACAGACTCCTCAAATAACTTCTTAAGCAACCTAATGATAAAACTGACAGAGTTGTTGAAATCAGAAGGGCAAATCAATTAACATCACTAATTCCCTACAAACTACCAACCTATACAATACATCAGCATTGCCAGCTCACCGACTATCTTGTTGGATCGGGAATACGCCGCAGACAAACTCACTTTCACCGTTTACTTTCAAAATATGAGTTCTTTGACTCGATTCCTCTTGTACTCTCCATAAATAAGTAACATAAGTAACAGCATCAATAATTAACTAAACTTGAGCTTACCATCACTATTCAAAATATTATTCCGCTCTTAGCAACCCAATTTGCAGGGATTGAACGATAAGTTTCTTCAACCCCAGACGACGACAACGACAAGAAGCAACATCAACTTTTATCCTCAAAATACAAAATTACAAATGCCCCATTGAATATCAAAAGCCAAACGAATCCATGCTTTATACCTTGACAGAAGCATTACCTATTGACAAGATGCGACCACTCCTCAAGGGAACCTTAATTATAAACTTTGCGATAGCAGCTACAGCATAGTGGAAGACTTCTTTACGTTCTGCTAATAATCCTCCATTATTTCTTCGCTGCTTCCCCTTGATCCTTTGCTCCGGCACTGACAAAGCGCAAAATCCTTCACCAACGACTGATTTCGAAAAGACTCTCGCTCAGTATCAGAATACCTAAATCCGCTGCCAGCCAAGTACATATACATTTCCGGTCCTAATTTGCATTTAATTACGACGACGACGAAGAAGAAGAATTTTCTTTCGGCGAAGCAACCCAACCAACCAACCACCCAATGTCTATCACATCCTTGTCGGAAGAATAAAATCTCAAAATGAAATTTCCTTTTTACCAGCCACCAGCCACTGCCATTCGTTGTAATTAAGAGTTAGTTCACCTACCATGGCAAAAAGGTTCGTCTTCATCTACAAGCGCTCGCTATCTTCTAAGAAAATAGAACAGGCACAAAAAAAACACGCGGTTTCGCCATCGCCATCATCAGCCGCATATTGAAACGAGACAAGCGCAAACAGAAAATGAAAGAGAAAACTTTTGCACGGGAAGCGGATACAAAATGGAAATGAAGCTATTGAAAGTCATTTGAAATTCACTTTTTATTGAGTTATAACAGGTGATTTTCTTTTCTTCAATTCGGTCGACACCACAAGGACCAACACAACGAACCGTACGTCCCTTGGCAAATAAATTAGTCTGATATTGTTGTTATAATCCGTTACTGTCACTGGCAACGCGACGCCGACGTGAACGAACTCCAAATGTGACTTTTGGAATGCCACAGATGGATGGTAAGGAACAAGGAATTTCCACTTATAAAATTCTGCTCATAGAAGGTTATACAAGTATAACGCTATCGCAAGGAGAGCCAGAGCAGATTGTTTGTTTCTTCCCTTCCATCGAATAATGAGTTGATTTTCTCGCAGGAGGAATTGTTGTCCATCGACAAGCTATAGGTCGGATACTCCGTATTCGTATCCGTACACGGTGTAAGTGGTAGTAGAAAGGAAGAAGTACATGGGTTCAATTATTTATTTGAAGGAGTTGTGCTCGTGATTCCAACAAATATTTGCTGTTATAATAAGGCTAATCAAATTATGGTGCGAATGTTTAACCAACAAATAATGGATGCTCTTCGACTCAAGCTCAATGGATTAATTACTACAAAAGTAATGACCCTCTCACTTGTCCTAGGAGAAAGAGGTTTTCATCTAAATTTAATAGGATAATTACAGTTCTAATGCGAAATATCGAGGCCACTCACAAGCTCTGGATTTGATAAATTTTGGAAGCCAGCACTCTTGAAAGATATTGTATTCGTGCAAAAAATCGAACTCGAGATTTTAGTCAAATCTGACATTACGATAATAGAGAAACTCAAAAAAGTGGGTCTCGCAATTTCTTCCGTCAGCTGGACGGATTACAGTTCGGGACCACTATTTTTTTGAACGGTACCTCCCATATAGGTAAAGGTTTTAAGCAAGTTTGATTGTTTCAAAAACGGCTAAAACAATTTCAAACAATCAACGATTCCAAAAATGGATATTAGGTGTGTGGGTTTAACCTTTAATGTTGCTGCATATCCAGTTTTTCGCAAAAAAACGAATAACGGTAGGTACTTTCGAAAATTGTAATTATCTCAAAAAGTTCAAAGGTAATAATATCATTCCTAACATTATAGCAAACTTAGTTTTTCTCTGAATTATAGAACAACGGACTTTATATGGAAAAAAAATGTCATCTTTTATATCTACATTTACTTTTCTGAACTCAAGACAACTTTAAAGCATCACAATGAAAAATACAGCATAAAATAAGCTAACAATACACCAATACCATCTACTTCTCTGACTTTCATGGAAAGGTAACATCAAATTCACATTGTTTTATTCATTGATTACGAGACATGCCTTATTTCAAAATTCCTCCTACGCTTGTTCTTGTACTCAAAAGTCATGTAAGATTATATCTACAGTTTATATTTGGCGCTTGAAACGTTTTAACCAGAACATTTGAAAAAGCTTAAGCATCACTTTTATATTTGATATGTACTGCCATCCGAAATGAAAATCTTTACACCAAAAGTAAAATAATTTATTTAAGTATAGGTATTCTTATGTTTTCTGTAAGGTTTATCTAGCTTCTAAGTTTTTTTTAACGCATACAATAATAATAGGTAAATGATGATTTTAACGAAAAGGTTTCATGAACTTTATTTTTCTGCTGCCCTCTTACAAATGAAGTGGTCATTGTGTTCCTTGCGTACTCTTTCTGGATAATAAGTTTTCAATGTTTATACTCTTCAGCCACTTGCTAAGTGGCTCAGGTCAGAGTGCTTAGGAATTTGCCTTAAACAACAATAGAGACATAAATATTGAATAAATCGGTCGTCTCTGTAATTCCAAAGTTTCCAAAGTAGAAGTCGTAAAATTTACCACAAAATTAATAAGTTTGCTGGTTTAATCGTATTTTTAATTATAGGTAAACGTTTTACAATCTACAATCTACAGTTGTACAATTCTAAAACTCCCTGCCTATTTGAACTGAAAAAATAGGTTTTATTCAAAAAAAATCACCCTGCTCTTCAGATCTTTTTTTTAAATCTTATATGCTGCAGATACAAGTATATAGGAGATAGATAAATAGAAAAAGGTTTTGTGTTGACTGGTTGGTTGGTTTACGTAAGTGGCTTCCCCGTTAACTGTTAAGTGAAAACAGAACTTCATGGCTTTAGCGCCATTTTGGGATCACAAAACTCACGAGACCTTTAGAAATTAAGAGAAATGTAGGAACGTTATATAAACTCAAAACCATCGTAGTGCAGTTAAGAAATTTTATGATTTTATTGAAATGGAAACCCTGGATAGCCGACGTCATTATAGAATGGCTTACCTAGTGCACTGTGTCTGGTTTTAACTAGCGCTGGACACTTATAAAGAAAGTAAAACGCAGTTAGTCTGTTGAAGGAGGATTTCTCTTTTAACGTATCCCAGTTCCCAGCGGAGGATGAACTTTCTTCCTCCATTAAAAAAAATGTTTTTCAATGTTTTTGAATGTTTTTTTTTTATTTTGTTCTGCCAATAACCTTTGGGCTGTAATTATCTTGGCGGTAGAAAGAAACCTACGCATTTTGCCACTTAGTCTTAGATTATATGCTGTCCCAGACATCTATAAACCATCTATATACTTTCAGCTCATTTTCTTTAATTGGAATGTACGTAAATACCTCCTACTGCCCATCCGCATATGACTCGATGTGCGAAGTAATATTTAAGTGCTTTCATAAAACATTGATTACGTCGAATGGTGCATCCTTTTTTCTCACCATGCTATACCTACGTTTCCCCTACCAAAGTTAGAAGTCAATTGTCTAGTTCGGAAAACAAAGACGAACACATTCGCCATAGGTTTAAGTTTCACAAAAAGGATTCAATTACCGCCAGTAAGGTGCTTAAAGTTTCTCTCGCAAACACAATAACGAAATAAATTCAATACAAATTTATCCGTCTAGACAATGACGAGAATTGTATGCTGATTCATGTACATATAGATACCACGAGGTGTTCTATTTATTTATAGCAACTTTTTATCCATACGAATCTTGGGCCCTGTTATAAAGGTTCACTCAGAAAAGTGACTACATTCCAAGCAGATTCCCCATAAAAAAAACTCTTTGAAGTACTTCAGAGTTCTTTTACAACCAAAATTGGATTTATATATTCAATTCGACCGACCGACGTACATACCTATCTATGAATTTGAGTTAAGATATTATGTTCTTGGGAGATATTATTATTAATTCTATTCCACGACCTAGTTTCCCCCATCTCGACGGGTTGTCAACAACTAGATCTAGCCGTTGTTTGCTGAAAGAAAACAAATCCTGAAAGTGTATTCTCATGTTGCCACTGATCTGGAAGTAATTTCTGGTTTGTTTACTGCTCCAGCGTGTCGAGATTTCAGCTCAAGTTCAATCTAAGCCAATTTGGCAAAGTCAACTAAGTATGTGACTCTATTCGATACCTTTCAGTGAGGTATAAGGGGGAATTGCACTCATCCAATTGGATGGCAGCTTGAACAGATTATTCACTAAAGTTTGAACCAGTTAAAGGTACACCAGATCGGTTATCAATAGTGTCCTTGAAATTCCGCATAAGAAAAACTATTATAATTCAATTGAATCGGCTACACCATCAGATTTGTACCCACTTCGTGGAAATCAGTTTTGCCTATTACCATCATATCTGTAAGATAAGCCGATTGCTAAGAAACTTAACGATAGACACACAGAGTCAAATGATGATATCTGTCGTTGGCAAGGACCGGGCGAATAAAAAAAAACACACAAAACTCGATAAAAAAGAGGAAATGTATAAACTGAACACAAACGGATAAACTGAAAGACAACTCCCACTATGAGGATAGATTTTTATTAGTTGAGGGATTTCCTATAGCGAATAGGGATAATATTATGCGGGAAGGAAGGTTAAGACAAAATAACAGCAAGGATATGCCTGTCAACTGCCTCTATCTGCCATGCCAACCGATTCGAATCGGCAAACGGCAAGTGGCAAAGTGTTTCTCGAACTATATATATGTATACAATGAACTGTTGGACGCGTGCGACAGGCAACCGGAAAGCGGTGGTGCAAATAACACCCGCAGCAGGCAGGCAGGATGAAAGAGTGAACGAGGGAAATTTGTTTTTTCCCCGATTTATTGACACAATCTTTCTTGGGTCTTTTTCTTTATATATTTTCTTTTGCTGCTGCCTCTTTAAATTGGATTGAATTAGCATAATGCTCAGGGGATATTCCAGCTCCGAGATCAAAAGCAAGGATACATCTCGCTTGCTTTAGCATGAAAAGGACGTGGTAATGGCAAGAAGTGTTGCCTTTTTGCTGCGGTGCTTTTGCCATAGTGTGCGGTACGGATACACCGTATTATAGACAATTGTTTGGGGTGACATGGCGAACTGTGTCGCCGCTGCTCTCAAGTGTGATCAACATATAGGGGGTGCTGTGCAAGGGGGTAATATAAATTTATTCGAAATAGGCCTGTAATTGAAACATTTACATGAATTTATTTGCTAACCAGGATTTGTCAATTGAACTGTAAGCTATTTTCCGTGCGTATATAGTTAGTGGCGCACTTATAAGGGAACTACTTTGACATGTGCGAAATACCTGCAGAGCTACTACTTGAGGGCTGCACTCAAGGCACTGGAATCCTTTAACATCACTTCAGAAATAGTCAGGGACTGTCGCACAATGCTAAAGGCACCGAGTAAGACTATACTAGATGCCAGGATACTGCGGTATAATTGGAAACGAGCAAGCTGATGAACTTGCGAGGAATGGAGGGGAGCTAGGCGCAGAAGAGGAAATAAATATCAAACCACCTCCGTGTACATTACGGCCTAGTGCCGTATGAGACTTAAGTATCTTATAACCCCTTTTTACCTAACCTAACCTAAGTCGATCGTCAGCATTTTGTCAACTATGTTTTCTGAGTTGAAGGCACCAATGCTGTTTTCCAGGACTGTGCGTTTTGCTTCCCATTTTCTGCAGGCAAAAAACGTGTGATGTGCGTCGTCTGTTGGAGAGTCGCCGTACTGGCGGGCTGGACTATCCGTTTTGCTTATCACCTGCTTATCAACTGCACGTGAGATGACCATGCCCACGAATCGCTCGTCCAAAGTTTCCAACGTGGAACATATCGCCTTGACATCACATGTCGTTGGTGTACATATCTTCCAATTAAGAATTTACATTGTTAGTCGTTGACCTATAGCGCTCGATGGCCTGGCCAACGTAGTTCTCGAAGAAATATGGACCGATGAAGCCGCCAGCCAAAAATTTACGCCATACAGTGACTTTTCTAGGTGCATTGGACGCTTTTGGATTTAATGTAAATTGGTATAGTCTCAAATTTGACTTGGCAACTTGGGCATATTCCTGTACAATACATGTTCAAGCCGTCATAGGAACTCTGAGTTTGAAAAAGGAACCCGAATTTAGGCTGAATAATCATCTGAATAATGAATAATAATAGCAACTAGGGGCACTTTCGGATGGACGACGCACGGCAATCCACACGAGTTGAAAAGTTACTGATTGTTGCGGATTTTGGTCGGCTTGTTATAGAGTGATATTAACCAATTTCTTTTGCTCTAAATTACACGACATAGAGGTGATACGGAGGTAGACGACATATTATGTTTCCAGCAGGACGGAACTCGGAATGTCTCGCAGGAGATGACAGTTGGACATTCTGCATTAACGATTTTGAGACATGGCTGTCTTTCGCAGAGGAGATACGAATTTGACAAAAAGATCATGCGATTTGACCTAGCTAGACTTTTTATTGTGAGGATTCCTGAAGTCACAGGTCTATGCCAATAAACCGCAATCAACCGAGGCTCTTAAAACCAAAGATCTATGCGGCAGAGGCATTAAAATGCGAGAAGTCGCAACTTACATTTTTTGAACCAGGTTTTATTGTAAACATAATGGCCTAGATGAGCCTTTCTGATAAAAAAATAATTCTGTTATACCTTACACGCAACATCGACCCGCCCTTATTGAAAAACCCTGTAGGTACCTACAGTTCTTCAAATTTAGCTTTGATCAGGAACAGTTCCTTCATGACATATGACACCGCTCTTATAAAAATTACCTTATTTGTTGTTCGGAAAAGTTTATTCTCCTCTGTATACCTATAGCAGTTTTTCTCAATACAGCATTCTGCACTTAAATCTGGCAGCATAGATGCATGTAGGTATGACATATTCTGACGCACCATCAAGAGCTATTCCAAAAAGTGTCTCGGTTTTTATTACGTGAAACATGCGATCTGCCCACCACCAACATGATGGTCGCTTTTCATAACAACCGTAATAAAAACAATCACGAGTTGTTTATCACCCGGTAATCTATGTCTGCCATCAAAAAACGCCAATTCTCAACTTTTGCATTCAAGGAGGAGAATGATGTCTTAATAAATATATCAGCGACGACGGCTTGTTCTAATCTTCCACCCAACACATCCTAAAGTTGACATACATTTTTCTTTTTCGTTAAACTTTCGCCTCTGTCGATCGTTATCCGTATAGAGTACATTATTACGACACAAAGGGATAAAGACAAAACCATCCCTTCCTCCATCGCACTACTTGATATAGTCCTACTTTCAATTGAAAGAATTTGTTAAGATGCCATACGTGCGGCTGTAGGGCAGAGTTGATTTTCGGCACAGAAGACACAATAACACCATCCGTCACTCAAACAGCAACAACGACACTTGAATTTGTGCGACAACGATCCAGATTCCCCTCCGCACAGTTCCACACCCGGCTCGTTTTCGTTTTATGGATTCTAACTTTAGTGCTAGTTGATGCTATAAAGAGCGTTAAATTACTCATAAAATAGTATTTCGGCGTATAGTGACATATGCTGTTGCCGTTCACGCTCCCATGCTTTCCGCTTTCGTATTCTGCTCGCAGTCTAATGCCTGACAGCTTTATGTCATCACAGACAGCATGTAGTAGGTATATACATCTAGGAACTGATATATACATATAAATACTTGTCCTTGTAGGAGCGAGAGCAATTGTTTATAGCGTATGAGGCGTCTCTTAAAAGGTTGTTAGTGAAAACTTCAACAGCGCTCACAAGCAATTATAGTCAGAGACAACTGGGAAGCGACGACATCTGGAAAGCAATTATATATTGGCGCAAAGTAAACGTTGAGAGGCTCTGTTTGTGAGACTGCGGGTGTTGGCCAAGCGTTTGCGATGTTGGAAAAGGAATTTCTCTTTAGAAGGGGTTAAATATCTGCTAATGGGCGAAGGAAAGACGTTCATTCTTTAATACCCAAACCACGAGTATTTGAGCATGTTGTAGAGTCTAGAATAATGGAAGGAATTTCACCCTTCACGTATGCTTAAGCGGGTTTTCCATTTCCATGATTTCATGGTTTGGTTTCTTCTTTTATCTCGTTTTTCACATCTCTTGTTACGAAAAATACGAGTATGCACAATGTACGTATGAGGATAGATATGATTTTTAGCAGCTAAGTGGTATTTTAACTTGATACCCAGCAGCTATTGTAAAAATATGCACATCGAGAATTGTTTCGAAAAGATGCCTCCGAGGTCTGATTCATTTCTTGTGTCGTTTATCGACCTGGAAATTTATCTTTGAAAAGGTTTTATTTAGCGGTATGCGAGTTTTATATTAATTTCCGGCAAGTCAGCCTGACGCGCGTAAGAATTAGCTTTTCTTGGAATTAGAATCCAATCGTTTTAAAAACACTTAAGACTTCTCGTACCCTGTTCTTCATTTTATATATTGGAGCTGGGAGCCAAAAAAAACACTGGCGGACTCGCCGATGTCATAAATGTTGCGTCAATATCACCAAATTTTGGATTGACATTGATATCTGTCGTGCATGAAGAGCTGGGCACTCATTCCGTATGTCGATTATCGTCAGGCGATAGCGTTTCGACGATAGCTTTGCTTTCCGTAACTTTAATAATCGTCTATCGTCCGGGCGATATCGTTTAGACGATTCAACATTAGCTTCACGTAACTCAATAATCGACAGACTACTATCGTCAAGACGATAGCGTTTGTGCGATAGCTAAAGAGGTATCGTCTTGCATTAATTTGTGTATTTTTCTGACAATTGGAATATTTTTCATGAATTTTATTGTGAAAATTGACTTCGTAATACTTTAAATGATTATAATGTTCAAGATAACATTACTGCAATTGAAAACGAAAACTTGGGGATGACAACTACCTAAACGAAGAATGTGCAAGTTGGAATTGGAACCAACCGGATGAAGGAGATGGCGCTAAAAATAAGGGATGAAATAAAAAATGCGTTGTGCAGATAATGATTTCTTTATGTATTTACACAAAATCAAAAACAATGTACTCCAATGTTCTAAGAAACATAAATATCACTTACTCCAAGCAGTCACGGAGTTTGTGGGCAGGCTATCGGCATTTAAAATTGCAATTTATCCCACATTTTTTTATCTAAGAAGTTTTATTCAACGCTTTCATCTATCAGAAAAAGCATTTTTGATGGTTTTGAAAATAATAAAACTGACAGGCGGTTGCCGTCTAGGATACATTCACCAAACACTTCAAGCGAAATCGTTTAACAAACTACAGTTGGTGAGCTACAGAGATACGGAAAGTTCTAAAACTTTGTTTGTTCTCAAACTTTGTACCAAATAATCGAGAGACGAGACGATAGTGATAGAGTTACGGAAAGCAAATTGTTGACGAGATCGTCGACTACTATCGCGCGGACGATTATCGTTTTAAAAGATACGGAATGAGTACCCTGATAAAGTTGTCGCCATCTGTTTATTAAATACGCACAAGTTTGTATAAACTATAAACAGATCGATCTTTCAAAATTTTTTAATTTCTGAAGCCGAGCTTAAGAAGGACACGGATAAATTAATAAATTTATAAATATTTATAAATATTTATAAATAAACTACATAGTAGGTATTATTACTTACACTTTGCTAGAGTCACTAGGCGACTTTTGTTTGAGAGGAAGAGCTTTATCAACGTGGATTCATGCCAATATGCCTCCAGCTCCACAGCTAGGTTGATATGTGAGAAGTGTGGGGTTTAATCAAGTTACACTTTTCGTTACACTACCAAATCAATTTATTAGAGTTATAACATAAAATAACATCTTAAGTTATTTTGTCCACTGCGACACCTCTTGCGAGCGTCTGACAAACATCCGAGAGCATTGTATTGTATTTTTAGTTATAGGCCCTATACACTGTGACCAGAAGAGATCTATTGTGTTGGCCTTTAATATTTAACCTAAGGAGCTAGTGAGGCTCTTTATAAACCTCAGTACCCTTTTTAGTTCCATTTTTCCTATATCTGCAGGACTTGAAAACGCCCTTTGCATATGGATCGCCCTGCCCCTTGCCAAAGCAGGGCATTCACAGAGTATGTGTTCCGTTGTCTCTTCCTCTTCTCCACAGAGTCGACAGGAGTCATCGCCGGAAAGTCCCTTTTTTTGAGATGGTATCTTAGTGGGCAGTGCCCAGTAAGATAACCCGTTAGGATCTTAGATATATAGGTAGATGGTTTTATTTCGTATATAAATTTACAGTAGGTTTTGTTACCACACATTTTACAATTCAGAGATATGATAATTTGTATCTTTCTTCTGAAACATTATTTAATTTTAGGAATTTTATTGGGCAAGAAATATAAGTTCTAAAGGAAAATACGAAAAACCCTCAATTTTAGCAAAAGAAAAACAAATCAGGTACAAATACATAGATAAAAATAAATATATAAAAATAAATAATAAATAAATAAATAAGTAAATAAATAAATAAATAAATAGACATAAATAAATAAATAAATAAATAAATAAATCAATAAAAAAATAAAAAAAACAAATAAGTAACAAATTAATGAATTAGTTAATAAACAAACAAATAAATAAATACGTAAGTAACAAATAAGTTAACAAATATATTAATTAATTAATCAATAAATAAATAAATAGCAATAATAATACAAAAAACAAAAAGCTATATTAACTATCGAGTAAGATATAATTCGTATTTAAAACATTTACAAGAGGATTATCAGCAAAATCACAGCGTTCTAAGAAGCGTTGCTTTAATTTTTGAATTCTTTGAAAGATCAATTCAACATTCGCTTTATCGTGAGTATCCCGAGTCGAGTGATGCCACGGTAGATTAAGCATCATTTTTAATAGTTTATTTTGAGAAACCTGTAGTTTTTTTATATGACATATTGTTTTGTTATGTATTGTTGGACGCCTTAGCACACCTGGAGTAGCCAGAGCCTACAGCGAGCGCCTGAGTATGAAACTCTCCTCTGTGCACTCACCTACCACAGACGCCAACAATCAGTGGTGCCAGTATCGCGACATCATCAAGGAGGTAGCCGAAACCACTGTAGGGTACCAGCCACCCCAGAGAAAGAGCCCGTGGTATGATGATGAATGCGTATACAGGAAAAAGGTGACAGAAGATGCACACAAGAAAGCGCTGCAGCGCAAAACAAGGGCAGCGAGAGAAGAGTATCGAGTCAGGAGAAGGGAGGAAAAGAAGATCCTGCGTAGAAAGAAGAGGGCTTACGCAGCTTCCCAGCTCAAGGAGATCGAAGAGTCGCGCGATCGTAACAACATCCGGAGGTTTTATAAAAAAACCAAGCAACTGGCTGCTGGTTACAAACCCGGAACGCAGGCTCTTCGAGACAGCGAAGGAAACCTAGTCACCGAAGCACAGGGAATAGTAGATGTATTAAAGCAGCATTTCCAGCAGCTGCTAAATGGGCACCATGTAGAGAGAGTGATAGGGCAAGAAGAGAACCCACGTCCAGTCAATGAAGAACCAGTTCCACCACCCAGTATAGAAGAAGTGCGCTTAGCTATAAAAAAGCTAAAGAACAACAAGGCTGCCGGCTCTGATGGCTTACCAGCGGAGCTCTTCAAATACGGAGGTGATGTTTTGGTAGGGTGCATGCACCGAATCATCAACCAAGTATGGGTGGAAGAAAACATGCCCGATGACTGGACTATCAGCTCTATATGCCCCATCTACAAAAAAGGCGATCCTATGTCTTGCAAGAACTATCGAGGCATATCCCTGCTTAATGTCGCATACAAGATTCTATCCAACGTACTGTGTGAACGTCTAAAACCGTTCTGCAACACACTAATCGGCACGTACCAGTGTGGCTTCCGGCCCGGCAGATCGACTATAGACCAAATCTTCACACAGAGGCAAATCCTGGAAAAGACCAACGAATTTCAAGTCGAAACTCACCACCTATTCATCGACTTCAAAGCCGCGTATGATAGCATACATCGTCAGGAGCTCTATATGGCGATGGCCGAATTCGGAATCCCGGCAAAACTGATTCAGCTGTGTCGCGTGACGCTGGAAAACACGCGCTGCAGCGTGCAATTTGGAAGTAGCTCCTCCGAACTATTTCAAACATGCACCGGATTTCGGCAAGGAGATGCGCTATCATGCGACTTCTTCAATCTCGTACTGGAGCAGATAGTGCGCAGGGCAGCTGTCAACACGGAAGGCACTATCTTCAACAGGTCCGTCCAGCTGCTGGGCTATGCGGACGATATTGACATCATCGGCCGCTCCCAGCGTGCCGTGATAGAAGCGTTCACGGCGATTGAAGAACAGGCGAAATCCGTTGGCCTTTGAAGTAAATGAGGACAAGACCAAGTACATGCTATCAACAAACAAACAAACATCTGTCCACCGCCTAGGACAAAACGTCACTGTTGATAGCAAAAATTTCGAGGTAGTTAGGGAGTTTACCTACCTCGGAGTAAACATAAACTCCACGAATGACACCATAGTGGAGATCCGGCGAAGAATTACCCTAGGAAACCGTTGCTACTTCGGTTTGGCAAAGCAATTGGGTTCAAAACTCCTAACTCGAAGGACGAAATGTACGCTTTACAAAACACTCATCCTGCCAGTTCTGCTTTATGGCGCCGAGTGCTGGACGATAAGTAGGAAGGGAGAGCTGATACTGGGCTCCTTCGAAAGAAAAATTCTTCGACGGATTTTTGGTCCTGTGTGCGAGGAGGGCGAATGGAGGAGAAGATACAACCGCGAACTCTATGAGCTGTACCAAGATATGGATGTAGTCCAAAAAGCCAAAATACGTCGACTACATTGGCTCGGCCACATCGAGCGAATGGATAATAATGCTCCAGCTAAGAGGATCTTCGAAACCCAGCCCCCAGGTTCGAGACGACAAGGAAGACCGAACCTCCGGTTCAAAGACCAAGCCATCGCGGATGCCAGAGCGCTTGGTCTGGAAAATTGGAAGCAGCGTGCCCGGGATCGCAGAGGATGGAAGGCTGCAGTGTCTCAGGCAGAGACTCTCCACGGGTCGGGAGCCCGTTAAGTAAGTAGTATTGTTTTTTTTACATCTTCTTTGCTTAGCTCAAGTAAGAGTATGTTATGAAAAACTTTTCATTCCATTCGTCCCAAAAAACAAATTAAAAAATTCTCACAAAACTAATGGCTTTGACAAGCTTGACCTAGGGTTCCACCGACATCTTGCCTGTATATTTTTTATTTTTTTTAATTTTTACAGGTTATTTTTGTTTTTATTAATTCAACTTAGATTTGTTCACATTACCTCACAAATATACGTTTGCTGTTAGTCGGTGAGCAATATTAAACAACTGAAATGGCAACTGTTTTATTTATGGACAATGAAGAGAAAATACAACCATACCGGGAAAGAATAATATATGTTACAGAAATAGTATGATCAATTTAAATTTATTTCATGAAATCGAACAACGAACAACGCTTTGTATATATTGGTTCTCTAATGAAGCGGAAAAAAAGAAGTATGCGATCTGAAATTGACTGCTTTCTACTGCAAACATTTTTTTCTGAGAAAATGAACAGAAAATGACATTGATCCTTGTTTCTAAACTGGTAGTTGGATGACCCCTTAAACACCACCTAACTTTGTACCAAAGGTTTCATCACTCTTAGCCAAAGAACAACTTTGGGCTGGTCTTTCAAATGCAGACAACACGAAACACATAAATGTAATAAATCACAAACATGACACTCGATAAATCTGATTGTCAAAAGATTGATTGTCATGTCCGCGCTGCCTGAGTGTCAAAGCAACGTGTACTAACCTACCTACTAACATTTACGAAACCAATTCAATTATAAGTTTTCTTTAGGGATTTACGATTTCCATCATACCCATCATATTTTTTCGGATTTAGATATCAAGAATAATGTCAAAAACACTACTCACCCACTACTTGAAGTTTTGCAAACGCCGTTGCTGTAGAAAAGAGTGGTGCATCCGCTGTTACTTCACAGGAAAAGTTGCCGGATAAACTGAACCCCACTTTGCGTATAACAACTTGACTGGCATTTGACATGGGAACCTGAAATGGAAAACAAAAGGGAACGTATAGCAAATGCAAAAAAAAAATATTCCAAATTTTGCAGCGCGTTCACCGGTGATGCTGTTAGTGGTATTCAAACTTTAAAATTGAAAAAAACAAATCGCTATACAAAGGAAATTAATTTCAAAGTAGAAATTGTACGCTTTTGGTTGGGTAAATATTTAGCAGTCAAATGCAAAGGACATTTGCCAATGTTTTCAGCCATACTCACAATAACATTAAGTTCGGCAAATGGAAAAACTTTAGTGCTTGGAAATTCGCCTGGTGTGTAACGGTAGAACTCCAATTGTCCGCGGTAGAACTTCACCGAGTATAGCGGAGCTCCGCTCAGGTCGTATAAGCAGCGTAGCGTTGCATGCTGTCCCTTTCGTACGGCAGGTGGTTCAACAATTAAGCTGACGTTGCGCAGTGCTCCCTCAATAAAGTCTGTAAAGAGTTAAGGGAAAAATATGAACTTATTAGGAGGTTGTAACTTGTTTATTGAAATAAGGCTTAGTTATAAAAAGTTTGATCTGGTTGATATTTTTTACCCAAGAGAGAGAAGTTAGTACACCAGAGTGAAAGTCTTTCGCAAATATAGTAAAGCGTTCATTAATTCATAGGTATATGTATCGTGAGGATCAAGACGTTTCTTATTTTCACGAATCGTTTAATTTTGAGCAGGATCTTAGTGCAGAATCTCAGTGCAACAGATTGGGTTGAAGCCAAAAATAGCCACACCTTAATCTTCGGGGATAAACCTTCCAATAATAGTTAAGCCAAGAGCAGACGGTTTGTGTATAAATTTGTGTAAAATAGGAGCAGAAGGAATCAGATGACGACTTTGTGTAAAGTTTTCATCAACTCAATTCTATCATTTGGTCAGGAATAACTATGCCTAAGCATGTGCGATACCAGACCCGACTACATATAACTTCGAGTTAGCTCTGTCTTACTTAGGTACGCTAAGACCCTGAAAATATCAGACATTCTGCTAGCCAATCTCTGTCTCTTTGGCCTGAGAAGGCAATTGAATGCCCTAAAGAGAATAAGAAATCAGTCCCGCTCTATCCAAAACAATTTGAATTCTGCGGCCAGAAAGGTAGTTTCTTAACCACTGAATAAGAGAAGCATCGATCGCATCTACGCATTTTCGGCTAAATGGCTAACTCTATCAAATACATTTGAGATTTCAAGCCCAGCAATCTTCGTTTCACCTGACTGATAAAGAGATTGGTCTCAATTCTCGGTGCGATAAGCCACAAAAATCATACTGCAGGTCATTAAGGAACCGTTATTCAAAATATTTTATAAGCTTTAGATTTATCAAAGTTTCTATGACTTCCCGAAGAATGGATGTAGGTTTTATATGGGTCGTTAAGTGGTGGGAGAAGAAGATTCGCCTTTTTAAGAGAAAGGGTTGGACAAATGCTATTTTCCGTCTTCTCGGGAATATAGGACGGATGTAAAAGCTTACGCAATGGTTTTGACATCTTGGAAGAACGCCTCTCCAGAACGATGGAGGAGATACAATCTGGACCAGCGGATTTACTTAATTGTGATTTATTTAAAGCACTCTTCCACACATATTGGCCGGAACGTTGATAATTTCGCGACCGATATTACTTGAACAAATTTCAGCGTTTCAAATGATCTTGAGACTTTAGTTCTTAAGTTAATTTAAGCATGTAAAGGTATCATTATGTGAATATTTTTTAACGAAAAATTCGCCACAATTTGGACAGACACATTCTCAGTTCCTGTTTGAACTTAAGCACACTGTTGAATAAAATTGATACACAGGGGTTGGATAACGTTGGGTCAGGTGATGGGTCTGGCTAAGGACAAAACGAGGTATATGCTGTCAACGAGAAAGTAGGTACTCTCAACATCGGCGACTCGGACAAAACGTCACGATGGACAGATACAACTTCGAAGTAGTTAAAGACTTTGTATACCTGGGCTCCACTATCACTTCGCAAAATGACATCGGCGCAGAGGTCAAGGGAAGAATCACTCGCTGTTTCTTCGGGCTAAGAAGGCATCTAAGAAGTAAACCCCTCTCTCATATAACTGGAGGCAGCTAGCGAGGGACCAAGCTGGCTAGAGGGGCCGGACTGTAAGCGCCACCAAAATTAAAAGTAAGGGTTAGGCTAGGGGTGTGCGATAGTAAGGTCTAATACTACACTAAGCACTATAAGGGCCCATCGCGATCCCTAGGGAAGCCCTATGTAGTTTCTTGTTTGTGTGGTATATCCCCTCTTGATAATGAAAGATGTTCCAAATCCAGAAACTTCCTTCGGTTGCGTGTGATATTTTCAGCAGCTTTGCTGTACCTGCAAGTGTCCGTGTCTGCCAATCTAATTCGTTTGCAAGTTTTTTTGGAGGCACTGCCTTCTGAGTTGTTCCTTACCTAGGTTTAGAATTTACATAGATCTCTTGCTGTCGAATTGCGGCCAAAGTGCCTTGAGCACTTTAAGCACGATAATTTTTGACCACTTTATTTCACCCTTTATTTTTGTTTGATTTTTAAATGTACCCTTTAATATAGTACATATGGAGGTGATTTAATATTTACTCCCTCTTCTGTACCTAGTTTCCCTCATTTTCTCGCATTGGCCTGGCATCCAACACAGTCTCACTCGGTTCTGACTGCTTAATGCCTTAAGCATTGTGTGACCTTGTTTAATTGCCACTCCCCCCTCCGTGGATATGACAGCGAATTTTTAAATCAACTAGAGAAATAACTGACGTTTTGACATTGACAGATCATAAAATAGCTTAAGGCGTTTGTTTGAAATTACGGCGTTCCAATATAAATAATCAATGAAACCATTTGTTTAAACTCTATTCACACAACTGTTTAATTTCCATTTACAGTTATATCGCGCTTATAAGAAAACACCCTACACAATAAACAATTACACATGCATGAACTTGAAACTATTATCCACTGCATTCAACCCGATTCTCTTCCATTTATACCCACATCAGTTTATTTTTTTTTCTCAAAGTGGGTCCCTTGCTTTTTTTTCTATAAACAACTTGTGCCCCCGTATACTTATCATCCATTTATGATTCACTGCAGCTTATAACACAGGAGTATAAACATTATACAATCTTATATCGATGAAAATTCCTTTAAGCGTAATATTTTATGCAGACATCAAAGAGTGGCAAATTCGAAGCCATGTTTGAATAATCGAGAAACCAGTGTTGCGTCATTCTTTTCGTTTCCCATATATGTATCTATACTAATATACCTAGCAGCAATTTTAAGGGAGGATTCCGACTTTCACCGCAGAACAATGAAAAATTTCCTAGATATATTGTGGGTACCTCAGAGCCTCAGAGATTAAAAAGACCATGCAAACTAGTTAGACTGCAAACGAGTCCCAGGTAATAAATTATTCAGCTTATTGCAGCAAAAAAAAGTACACATAGGAATCACTATGTCATTTCGCATGGATTAAATATGTATTATACGGCAAAGCACAGATTATACGTATGAATAATATACGTAAATCGAAAAAATAGATGTGCCATAACGTTGATGGATAAAATGGCAACGAAAAAAATTAAATAAAGCCTTCATTTATTATTTTCAAAATGAATTGTATTTTAAATTGAATTTTCAACATTGTCCATATGGCGGTTATAAGTCCTGGCCACGTGGTCTCGTAGATGTGGGAAATTTGAATTCGATCACAAAAATTGCCATCCCTATTTGGTATGTGTACGTTACGATATGTATGGTTAGGTATATTGTATTTAAAATGTGTAGCTCAACGCATGATGTTTACAAGAAGTAGAATGTAAAGAAAAGTGCAATGGTCAATAACATCAAAAAATGCGCTAACATTAGATTTCATTGTTAATGAGAGTAGCTTAATACGAATGAAACGCAATATTACAACAATTAATAAGTTTTACACGAGGTGAATCAAATTGATTGCCTTTTATTAAGCGCTTCCAAACTTTAACGCTTTTAGCCACTACATACCCACTGATATGCACGCACAATATGGTTTAATAAACTCAGAGTGGATCACAGGGTGATATTTTCCAGAATCGTGGTTCCAACAAAGCATAACTGCACCATTTATTGTCCATTCGAATCATTGCAAACGCTTCTTTAAAAAAAAAACTGTTCGTATCTCGAAAACGCCATTTTCGAATTGGATACAACTTTAAAACAAAAAAAAAACAAAGTAATGCTAACATCCTAAATATTACCCTATACTCAGCTTTTATCTGCATAGTTGAGCAGAGTTTTTTTCGAACAAAACATTGCAATATTTGTTACTATTTTCTAAGCATAAGTATTCTTAATAAGACCCCGTACCTACTCGTTTCTTAGAAATATGCAAATAAAGCCGTGTTATAAGAATTACCGTTCTACCAGTAAAATGCAATTACAACTACATAGGTATATACTCCTTTTTAGCAAATATGTATTTAATATTTTTGTTGGATATTTACAATTCACTACCCTGAGATGTAACACAACCTTAGGAAGCGCAATGCGCGCCATCTCTTTATCAACGTAATATTTAATACTTATGAAATGAACATGTATTTTCTCTTTCTTTTCTATCTCTTTTTCTTCTTTTTTATGGATACATTAAAACCTCACTTCTTCGCCATTCTCGTTTTACTTGAGTTGACTTTTTATTTCCAAACTGCATAATTCTAATAATTTTAAATGTCGTCCACTCTCTTAAAAGGTAATCTGTGTTAATTAAAACATAAGCGGAATATGGCATCCGGCAAATGATCTCCGGGGCTTCGCTGAAATGGCACGTACGTACCTATACTCTTGTAGCTGAATTTTGTTGATGCAGGGTTGGATGTGGCCTTTCTGACATATACCTTTGATTTAAACAACCCCACTGAAAGAAATCCAATGGTATTAAATCAGCTGATCTATGAGGGCAATTCTGATCACCGAAACTAGAGAATACACGGCCAAAAAATGTTTTTTGCAGTCATTGAATTGCATCACCGGCTGTATGACATGTTTGCCACATCAATTTCATTCAATTTAGCCAGAAAGGACTCGGGTATCATTTCGCTACATCGAGCACCAGTAACAATCACAGGCCACTGCTTGACTTGTCTCATTTTGAACAAACAAAATCCAAAAACACCTCCAGACCAAAATTTGCACTAACCAGTAACACGTTGTGGATGCATTTGTGTTCCGGCAATCTGAATGCGGCAATTTTGACTATTAACTGAGCTATAATGGTCAAAATGGGCTAAGATGATTTCGCTCTAAAATTTGGCAGCCAAACTTTTATTATATTTGAAATATTGGTCAATAAAGAAAGTACGTTGTTCTTTCGCGAAGTGCTTTATTTTGAGTAACCCTATACTGTCAGCTGTCAAACAGGTTTCTTTTTGTATTAGGTTGCCTACACTGACCGCACGTATGGCGGCAAATTCAAATCCAGTGTAAATTGTGGTACACCTGTTATGACATAACTTAAGAACCCAATTCTGGTGCTCAAGATTTACAAACGACGAGGCCACTTTTACCTGCATTACTGTATGTAAGCGCCCCCTACTTATAAGTATTCAGCAATATCTTACATAGATAACAAACCACCAGCAATTAATTTAAATTGTGTAACACAAACTGCCTGAATTGCGCCGCTTTAAGCACACGAATAAAGATTTATTTTCAAAATACGTGTGCTTCCCTGGAGTTCCATTATTCCCCCATTTGCTGTCACAACCTTTTAAACGCCAATATTACAGTCCTTTGTTGGCAGACAAATTTCAGAATGAATTAAAACAAAAAATATATATACATACGTACCGTTAACAGGCCTCTACACCGTTAATTTGCGAGAATGGTTCAAATTAATGGCTTATGTCATGCCCTCATTTAGGTTAATTTTCGAAAATTAATTTCAGTCTCCTCTGAATGAAGTAATTTTGTCCGAAAAGAGCACCTCACTCAGGTGATATATAGGCCACCCACCCGCCACCCAACAAGTCATATATCCGATACACACATACACATAGCGCTAGCGCCATCGTATTCCTCGTGTCCTCTCTCTTCGCTTGAAGGATGTTGCTGTAATAAATAAACGGCCAAGATTGCCCAGATACAATCATTTTGTGAAGCGCGAATCCATCTTTTCAAAATCGCACCTGATTTCCCGTCCACAAAGGTATAAAATTCAAATCGGAATGTAAATGCGATGCACTTGGACAGCGAGTGACAGTGGATGGCTTCCTTTTGTAGGTAGCTACCTAAGGTCGCTATCTGGGCGGCATCTCGGGCCTTCTGTATACATTATTACCAACATCCGAACATCCGCAGGGTAGGGTCAAAGTTGTAAGGAAGCGCGAAGACAGACAAAAATTTATTACACCACACCTTGGAATATTCTTATTAAATTCATCGCTACATCGGGTAGACAATTTTCACTCAGGTTTATTTTTATGAGAACTCATATATTTGCAGATGGTGCTTTTAATAACATTTTCGGGGTAGGGAGGCTGGAGGCTAGTGTCCTGCCCACCTCAGCGTGGAATTTGTTTTACTAAATTTATGCATTTAATGGTGAGTTTTTTTTCGACTCCTTATGAAGTGTGAAGTTGGCTCTTTAAACGGAAATGTATTTATGTAGCGACTGCTGGTTTCACTTAGCAGAGGTAAGTGGAAAAAATTTGCGTAGAAGGTGGTTCGCATGAGAGTTACGATTTAGGGGGGATTAGTTAGAAAGGCTTTTAAATAACAGGGTCACATGATTCAGGTCGTATGTTTTAGTTATGTGCTTTTGGAAAACCATTACTAAATAAATGGAATAAACACGTAGGTGAACAATTAAATATTACTTATATTTCATATTACGCGACTGGTTTAAGGTTCGAAATGTACGAAGCAAAACTAAGATTGTGTGAACGATCATTTGAAGTTCAATTTCCTGCTGCCTCCTCTATGAGTGTTTCGAGGTGGTGTTATCGAAACAAGAACAAGACTGATACAAGCTTTTTAAGTTGTTGTATCGCACTGCTGATAAAAAAACCCTACAGGTTTGCGAATTACAAGTCGTCCTTCTTGTTGAATGGCTTAGAGAGGCTGGTCGAGATGCACGTGTGCATCAAGCTGCATTGTGGGCGGATGCATCCGCCTTCAAAATATGATTGCTATAATTTAATGCGCATTTGGAAGAAAGAATATATAGAGGGCGGCTTAATCGAGGCACTACTTGTCATGTGACTCTGCTATATAACAATTGTTTAAGTTACAACCGCGAACTCTGAGAGCTGTACCAAGATGTAGTCCAAAAAGCCAAAATACGTCGACTACATAGGCTCAGGAAATTTTTTGTGGAATTGTTCCGAAATGGCTTTTCGAATGTAAAAATAAAATATTCTTAGTGAAAAATTTGGAAAATTCCGGAAAAACACGAAGAATTTTTTAATTTTATCGTATGATTTGATGATTTATAGCTTTTGGTGCATATAACAGGCCTTACATCATTCGATTCCCTGGGAACTATATATGGTGTGCTGTGCGCCACTTTTCAGGAGGTTCACCAATGTTTAAATTTGCTCGAAAACGATTCACATTGGAATTCAACGCTCGCCGATGCAACTTTTTCTACGACAGTGAATCAAATTTTTGTACATTGTTTGCGGTCATCATTCCTCGAATCCGATCACGAGGTGACTGACGACATTTTGCACAGAGTTCGAACGACAACTTCGAACTTTGATCTTGAAGTTAACGACGATATGCGCAACGAAGCGTTAGTTCTGATCAAAGACATGGGCGGCGGTCTGCTGTCGAAATTGGGAATGCCAACGCCAAATCGTTCAATGCACGATGCACTCAATCGCGAATTGCAACGGGGAAGACTATGATGAGATGAGATGAGATGAGATGAGCTGGCCGAAAGAGTCCAAACAAATTTGCCGCTGTTGAATGCCAAGCAGAAGAAAGTGTACGATTCGCTGATGAAGGTTGTTGAAGATGAAACGAGAAGCATTTACTTTCTCGATGCTTCCGGTGGGACAGGCAAGACATTCGTCATTTCATTGATTCTGGCAACAATTCGATCAAGAACTCAGATTATGTTGGCTGTTGCATCCTCTGGCATTGCTGTCATACTATTGTATGGAGGTCGAACTGCTCAATCCGCCTTGAAGCTGCCGATGAATCTTCTCACGGTTGACAAGCCAACGTGCACACTGACCAAGAATTCAGCGACAGCGAAACTAATGCGAGAATGCAAAATCATCATTTGGGATGAATGCACGATGGTGCATAAACGAGCTTTGGAGTCAGTTGGCTATGATATTGTTCTCCGGAGATTATCGTCAAACGCTTCCCGTCATCTCGGCCGATGAACACAATGCATGCCTGAAATCGTCTTTTTTGTGGAGGCATATCAAGAAGTTGAAATTGACCACGAACATGAAAGTCGCATTGCAGAACGACCAATCGGCTGCTAAATTCTCGAGACAACTGCTGGCACTTGGCAATGGCCAAATTGCTGTTGATGTTTCGACTGGATTGATATCGTTTCCTGCAAATTTTTGCGAGTTCACATTATCGAAGGAGGAACTCATCACCAAACTCATCCCCGGTATTGGACACAATTATAAAATTCTCGATTGGATTAGAGAACGGGCAATACTAACAGCGAAGAATAGGGACGTCGTCGGTATAGCTTGAATTTGATTATTCAAAGTCAAATCGCTGGAGAATTGCATTCGTACAAATCCGTTGACAGCGTAACCGAAGCGGATGAAGCGACCAGCTATCCGACTGAATTTTAGAACTCGCTTAATGTGTCAGGAACTCCGCCGCATAATTTACAGCTGAAGGTGGGATCGATACTTAATCAGCCGAAATTGTGCAACGGTACGCGGTTGTCCGTCAAGAAACCGTTGAACAATTTGATTCAAGCGACGATCATCAAGGCAAAATCAAAGGAAAGGAAGCCTTTATCCCACGAATTCCTATTATTCCAACTGATCTTCCATTCCAGTTCAAGCGGATTCAGTTTCCCGTTCGATTGGCTTTTGCAAATTGGAAGATTAATCTCGAATTTTCCTGTTTTACGCATAGTCAGCTGTACGTTGTCTATTCGCGTGTTTGCAAACCGTCTTTGTTGTTTGTTTTTGCCCCGGAAAACAAATCGAAAAACATCATATCGATCTCTACTGACTTCGATTCATTTCAAATAAATAACATTGAAATTTTAACCATTTGTGTTTTATTATCACTCTGGACTGGATTTTATTTGAAGGCGTTAAATTGGGCGAGACGAAGTTCGCCGGGTCCGCTAGTATATCTATATATATAAAAATAACTTCAATTGTGTTTGTCGCCAATGTTTTCTGTAATGCGTGAACCGATCTTGATTCTGAAAATTTCCCATGAAAGGTGACGTTAATACCATGGTTTGTAGGCATTTACGGTCTTTGTAGGTATATTGGTTCACGAGTTATAGGGGCGTGGCACCTCCCACACAAAAAATGCATTCAAAACATTATATTTCGAAAACGATTCAATTGAGTTCAAATTTACACACAATCTTAAGTTTTGGCCCAGGATTTTTCGTTTGTAGATTGGTCAGAATTGGACAAAGGGGCGTGGCACCGCCCATACAAAAAAACAATAGAAGTCTTATATTTAGAAAGCCACAGAATCGATTTCTAATTCGAGTGCGTCAAGTTAATCGAAATCCTGTAATGGATTCAAGCCGTAAATTTGCAATGAAGCATTGCTTTGTTTGTCGATTGCTAATAAAGCGTTAGCACAGTTGGGAATGCCATCACCCTATCGTGCAATGCATGACATTTTTAATTTAGAATGGCAACGTGAACTACAATACGATCGCATCGAATGCTTTTGTTCAAGCAAATGCTGAAAATTGGAAATGGTGATGAAACTGCTAAGAACAAAGATGTCAGTGAATTAAACAGTGCTATACATTTCAAGATTCCTGCCAACTTGGTTTCGTACAAGTCTGTGGATACAGTTGCTAATGAAGAAGATGTTGCGAATTATCCAACAGACTTTTTGAATTCGTTGGATTTATCAGGATTGCCTTCGCATAATCTCCAATTGAAAGTTTGAGTCAGTCACTTACTATGCTTTGGAATATTAATCAACGGCGTTTGTGGCTTATGTAATTGAAGCTACTATTTTAGCTGGAAAATTTAAAGGCGAAGACCACGGATCCCAATGATTCTATCTGATATTCCATTTGAATTTAAACGACTTCAGTTTTCTGTTCGCCTTGCGTTTGCGGTTACCTACTATTAAAAAGGCGCAAGGGCAAACGTTCTCACATGGTCAGTTTTGTGTACCTACCCTATTCGCGTATTGGCAAACGGCTTTGTATATTTACACCGACAATGAAAAAAAAAACAAATATATTGTGTACCATAGCATAACAATAAAAACTATTTATCACTGATTTAAATGAATTGTGTAGGGGGTCCGCTAGTCCTATATGAATATCTGATGATAAATTGAAAAGTAGCTCAGCCTATTTTCGAGGTACTCGACTTATTAACAAATGCTTGCGCATTTCACTTAAACTCACACTTTAAAGGGTTCAACTTTAATCGTTCTGAAAAATACCTGCAAATGCACAACACACTTCACAGCACACGTCCTAGTTAAAATCGATCGATATTTCCTTTCCGCTTGTAGTTTGTTTGCAAGCCAAGCAACTCCATTACATCTTCGTGGAATTACATCCTCTCCCGAAACAAATTTCACTTCTATTCTGTATACTTTCCGTTCCATTTTGTCCGTATATTGCACATTTGTTAGGAGTGAAAGGAAAGAAAGAAAAAATCATTGAACGCGGCATAAAACCGAGAACATAAATCCATTAACTGGGTGAAAACCATTCAAGTTTAAGTTAAAAAGTTTTTCATAAATCCTCACCAGAAAGTGTTATCGCTTCGTGGCAAATGACAAATGACTTCTCAAACGTGCAACTTCCACTCCGAACCCACCAGATTCCTGATGGCTGTTTCAGGCGCTAGTAAACCGCCGCCGCCATCACCTCTCTGCACTCTCCTTATATGTGTGTGTATACCGGCAAGGATCAAAAATTACATTATCCTTTTTTTGTCTGCTTTATATTGGATTTTCAGCAAAATGTGTTCGGTTTTTTTGTCAAAAAAAAAACAGGGTAGGAGGGAAAAACGATTTCCCGATCGATTACTTGTATGTACATGTCTAGTTACTCTCGTACTGAAGGATGTTCATCATCCTCCTCTCGTATATAATATGATGACGAAGGAAATCTGAGTACAGGAAAATGGATAGTACACAGCATAACGATACTATTTCAACGGAGGTTGACTTTTTAGTTTATGTCGACGGATGAATGGGTATGCAATTAGGGTTTTACATTTTGGTTACACCCCTTTCATGTCTCTGCAATGGCTTTTGTTACATCCGGTTAGTCTTTAGCACTTGCCACTTTGGTTGGCTTACGTGTCTACGTGGATAAGGGGTTAGGCGAAGATTACAGGTTGCTTGAACTGTGAAAGGTGCCTTCAGATATCCCTGCGTGCAAGTTCATATACGCATTATATCGTCACTGTATTTATTGTAAAAGCATATATATACATAGGAAACGCAAACAATTTCCAAGCATGCATTTGTTTGGTGTTACATATTTACTTGTACTCATTGAGGCTTCGTGATCTGCTGATTTGCATCGAGGTGTCCGAACTGCAATTAGATGCAACACTAGTATTTCAATTAGGACCATTTGCTGATACGACGTTTAGCCATTTAAATTCCATATAAAATCCCAGAGGCTGTAGCTTCAAGTGTACAAATTTCTAACGTTTTTATATTTAGGACAGATTCTTCTTCAAGGCAGTTTTAGCTTGCTCCAAACTAGTACATTCGTTCAAAAGCGACACACCCAAGAAACGGCGCAGTAGAGAAAAATCGTGGAATGGGGACTTTAACCCACTTAGCGTGCGAAAATGAAAACAGTTGGGCTAAAGATTTTGCAGGCTGGAGACCCTTGTTGGTTGGGGCACAGGTCCATCTTAATTAAGTAGGTAAGTAAGCATATGGGCTAATAGTGAGCTTCCATAAAAAAGAACAGGTGGCCCAACAAGTTCGCATAACTACCTTCCAGCCATTAGTGTTGTGTGAGTTTTTATTGCGGCTGGAAAGTCCGAAACAGTTGAAAATTGTTAGAGCAGGGATCAGTGGACCTCCCCTTTGTACACACAAAAATTATTTTATAAGAAGTCTATGGAATTGAAATTTGTGTCAGAGAATGTTTAAGACCAAATCTTATAAATTCAAACACCTGCATGTATTTCCAGACAGTCCAGTAGCCCTTACAGTTCTTGATTTTTACAAATTCAAATACAGACTTGACTGGAACTGCCTAAACACTATAGAGCAGCTGGCTGTCCATAATGAAATCGCGACCAGGGGTAATGCGTTTTCCCTATAATTACTCTCCATGAGCAAACTCGATGCAAAAGTCTATTTTGAACATATCGTAGGTATGTGAATGCCAGGCAATTGCCTATAAGGAATGCCAAAACACCTCATTACAGACTTTAAGACTTATCAGGGAATACGATCATAGCCTAGGGACTTACAAGTTATTCCATGGGCAGTACCTATACAAAATACGTTCTAAAGGGTATTTTATTAAGCGCTTCCTATCTTTAAATTCAAATAAAACAAAGTGTGTGTGAAATATTATTGAAATTTTCGTTTGAAAGCCCTTTCGATGTAATTATTGGCGCATCCGAAATTTCCAATTTTCCCTGACTCTGGCGCATGAATCAGGCTGAGTTTGATCGATGGCATGGGTTATGTTGGCTTTGAGATAGACCTGCGACTTCAGAAAACTTAACAAGAAAAGCAGCTTCCGAAGTGGTACCTCGAGATATTCTCGAAAATTCCCCTCCACTTTCAGAAAAAAAATCCCAGCTGTAACTTTTTCCCACGTAAAACGAATCGAGTTGAAATAAATATTATCCCACTCTACATTCACAACCATGTAAATTAAACAGGATCAGCGTACACTCAATGCAACTCATTCGGAATTGTTAAATTATTTATCTCTCAATAACTGGATCATGATTCGCCATGGCATCCTTCTTAATCGCTGCTCGAATCCGAATGCGGTAATTCAACCACGCCTTAAACCGCCCAGCAAAATTGAATGAACATTTATTGAACGATTATCATAAACGTGTCACTGAGAAGTATCTTTCTCCATCAGAAAAAAAAACACTAAATGAAGCAGAGAGTTATGGGAAGATATAAAAAATGCGCTCCACGGCCGGCCAACATAAAGTGGTATCATCGGACCGATGCGATGAAGTGATTTCGAGCTAAGTACCCACCTATATATGAGTAGCCACACAGACAATATATTTTCGGATTCATTACCATTAAAGGACGTCATTACATGGGGTGAATTACTTAAAATATATCGTTTGCAGTATTTATTTAAGTGTGTTGGGTGTGTGTAAAAAAAAATTAAATGGTATCTTGTGCGAATTTTTTTTCCAACGACTTGGTCAAATTTGTCAGTACAAGGTTGAAATGATGTACGAGCATGAGGCGTGTTTTTTTATTGCATATCGACAATTGATTTCGGTCACGTACAACCGAACACGCATTCATATTTAATGCGAAATGTGAAATTAATGGAAATCACAATTAAGGGTATAAAAATAAATATTGCAGTGTGTTTGGTTTTTATTTTTATGTGCGAGCTTCCGACTATGCAGATATGTAATAACTGCGAATAATTGATTTGTACGGGCCGAAATGTACTGAATTGCCATCATAAGAGTAATTGGCAAATATACCTACTATAAGCACATAATTGCGTCAAGTAAGACTTTAAAATTTACATAAAGGGCAGAAAATTTGCAATCAGACAAAGAATACTGAGTCACATACGCGTAGTGAGACTAGCAAACTTAAAACTACATCAAGTACATGTCGTGTATGGGAAAGGGAAGAACACCGGCTTCTCTGGGAGAAAAAAGAAAGAGCCGGAGAAGCGCGCTATTGATAAATTGGAGAGGTATTTGTTGCCCCTGGAACAATGTTCAGAAGTCTTAACAAAAGGTAAAAAGTACGTGTTGCAGCAAAAAGACCCATTTAAAGACGAACAAGGAAACCTTGCAGTTGAGTCACAGTCGGTGTTTAGGGCATGGAAGATTAATTTCTCTAGACTTTAAAACGGCACATAAATTCCGTTTTCGCTGTCAGGCAGAACGAACCATTCAAACTGGGTGAAATCCAAGACTTCCGTTCACCGGAACAAAGTGAAGTGAGGATGGTTATAAACCAGCTAAAGTCCAATGCTAAAGTAGAGAGCGTTAAAACACTCGTCTCCAAGATTTGGTCAGAGAAAAGTATTCCCATCATTGTTTGCCCGATCCAGAAGAAACGATACCCTATAAACTGCGCCAACTATAAAGGTACCTATCAGTCTGCTTAACATCGCATAAAAGATCCTGTCTGACGCAATGTGTAAACACCTAAAACCAATTGTCAACATACTTGTTGGACCCTATCATTACGGTTTTAGGCCCGGTAAGTTCACAGCCGACCACATATTTACAATACGGCAAATCCTGGAATAAAGCTAAGTAGTCCAGATCTAGATCGATATTCATAATCTTTTAAAGGCATACGAGCTGTACAGTGTACAAACAAAAGAAAATGTTCATATACCCAAATGCAGTCACCGAAACTCATCGAAAACACACGCTTATTAGTAGTACGGCAAATGGCATCTTTGAGTAAAAAGTATAAAGAAAAGAAAGCTCAGAAGCAATATAACCGAATTGTTTAAATTTTGTTGGCCTATCCATTGATATACTTCCCTAGCGAGGTATCCGTCCGAACGTAAAATATTACCCTTCGAGGTATCGCCTTTCGGAAAAGAAAACGCTTCACTACAAATCTATACATCTATATCTATATCTATACATATAATAAAACTGTAGCCGATTTCGGTTGGCGTGAAAACTACTGCACAGATTTCGATGAAACTTTTTTTCAAATGTTAGTTAAGATTCTGAGACGGACATAGGCTATTTATTTTATTACCATGCTTATTTTTTGGCAGCGTTTTTAACCAAAATAAATTTTTTTTCTGAATTCACTGCCTTAGCTCGCCATTACTCAATCAGTTCTTAATCAATGCAAACAAAACAAAAACATAAAGAAAGCCAATACTTCCATAATTTTTTTAAGCCATCAATCAGCTTTCTGCGTCATCTAGAAGCTGAGCTACAATCCAAAATCTAGCATTAAAAAACATAATTTATTTCCTCAAATCGAAAATTATCAGGAACCGTTGTTCTTGATCGTTGTTCTGCTTTGGGGTGGTGGGAGGCGCTCATCGCACAAGCACACATATTGCAACAAAAACTGCGTCGTCCAGTTTTCTCCGATTAAGTGAAACGAAAGAGAAGTAGGCGAGGTCGATCTTCTTAACCACTCAACCGATTTCAATGAAATTTTGTGGGTGGGTATGGTTGGTTGTAATTTGATGGATAGGATAGTTTTGGACCCGATAGGTGGCGCTGTTGTCGATCGTCTTAACCACTCAATCGATTTCAATGAAATTTTGTTGGTTTGTATGGTTGTTGGAAAGATATATTTTTCGAATTTTTTCAACTTAATTCGCAAAGTGAATACTTACTGAATACTAAATCAGTTGAAGATATGGAAACAAAATGTAAACAAAAACTCTCGAAATAAAAATAGAAAACTTTAGATTGGATTGCGTTATTAAAACTTTTTAAATCAATGAATACAATAATCTACTGCACTGTATTAAGATTAAAATATTATAAAGATTTGGTTTTTAAATTAAATTTCTTAATGAAATTCAACTACAACAACTACATACATACAACACAATTCAATTAAAGATCCACATTTAGCGAGAGAAGTTTCACATCTGGGTATGGTCACAAGAACACTCTTTGTGTTTTTTTTGTGTAGACTTTTTTGTAAGAATTCAAATTATGTTTTTATTGTCTTTGTTTTTGCTTTATATTGCTTTCAAAAACGTCCAAGGGAAGGAACATATTTATAAAAAACTGTTCGATGCAGTTCAATGAAAATACGTTTTGCCTTAAAAGTAACAGGCGGGTGAAGCAAGGGGAGCACGGGTCAGCTAATCGTAAATAAATTCCGCAACCAACCTGTCGGATTATATCAGAACCTAGCTGTCAAAAATTTAACAAAAAATGCGCTTCATCGCACTATGCGTTACAAAATGTCGGAAAAATATTCCGAATAGCTGTTCGGAAGAATACCTCGAAGCAAAAATCCTCCGAATCGTATAATTATTTCAATTTAAATACGAATCAAAACACTCTGCGGCATTACTTGGTCTACATATACTCGCTCACTGTTTCCTTAATAGCTTAATGTCACATAAGTTACTGATAATGCCCATGTTTCCAACCACGTAGATACTTACAGTATCAACGGCAAAGAAGAACGGCAAAGAATTAAGGTGTCGTGGCCACACTTTTAAAGAGGCCGCAACAAAATTACACAAGAAGCCGTACTTCGAATTCATATAAATTCAATTATCTATGGCTATGACCATCCTCTATGAATGAGAAATATTATAATGAGACTCATGCAAAACGCGCACATGCACCGCATTTTTCCGTTGCAAAAAAAAAATAAAAGACTGATTCCATTTTGGCGTCGTATTCGACCTAGTTGTGTATCGGCAGCGTTCAACAACACTAATAACTATAACATTTTGTTTTAATGTAAAATGAGTACACAAATGTGCAGTGCAGTGGTTTTTCATACACTTAGGTTTCTCCTTTTCCGCAAATGAGTTTATGTCAGACTCAATGGAGATAAACGGCTATACAAAAAGGAGGTACGAAGTTTGGGATGAGGGTGTTTTTGCATTGGACTGGACAGCCATATACCTAGTTCATTATTGTGGGGTGTATATCAATGGGTTCCTGAGTTGAAGAAAGTTGACAATTGTCCTGCGTGCGATAGGTTTTTCGTGCCCCATCAGGAAAATGCACTTTCACTATGAACATATTCTTTTATTGAGCTATGCACCTTTACTCAATTTGTCAAACTTTCAACCTACCTCAGAAATTGTTCTTGAATTGATGTTGGAAACAATATCGGCAGAGCTATAAATAATAAAATTCTAACTTCAGTATTATATGCAGCACTGTTGGTTACATTTATTGAACACATATCTTGGCAAAGCAAGGTAAAGAAGAGAAAAGCTCAGAAAAGTGAGCTGCCTTGAATAAGCCTGAAAGTATGCAAGTATTTGTGTTAAACTGCTCCTTTCTCGGCTCTGTTTGGGTCAAATTTAAAGGACCTACAATTTTTGCCTAAAGTCTGAACGGCTACATTGAGAAGCTTTTTTATTACCAATCCATTTGGAGACTCTCTAATTTTCGCAGCCGTACTTCGTGGCAGTATTTCACCCTGTAGGTACTTACAAAGTGGAGTCACAGAAGACAACCACACTCGAATCTAGGTCAGAATTCATGTCCTCTAGACGACCTGCAAAAAATATTTCTTGTAAACTCTGTAACACTGTGATTCGCCGTTGACATACTTTTTACATGCTAGAACTCAGAAACACTTGTGGGTTTAAGATACCCCCTTCCACTAACCTCGCAATTATATACATTACTGCCAGCCATTCTCAGGCACTGTACAGATAAGGTTATATGTAGACTCCATACGTCGAGTTATTTAAAGGCTACCCCCGTACTTCAGATAGCTTCAGGTCAAACATAACAACACAATCAGGAACAAATTGTGGTTGTTCTACCTCATTTAGAGCATCATTGAAACCTTTAGCCTTCTGCAAGCCAACTTGCAACCCGACCATGGGTTAAGTGCCTCCATTGTCGGAGCAACGAAAATAAAAACAACAACAACAACAACAACAACGACAACGACTTCAACCAGAACGCAAAGCACCAGTTCAAAGATAAAATGAGTAAAAACAATTCATATATACACGGGAACCCTGATCACCCATAACCACCAGGACCACCCAACCACTTGGCCTTCTAGGTTCCGCCCCATCAGAGAGACGTAAAACGGAGAACAAAGTGCATGCATGCAAATCCTGTTGCGTCGTTCTTCCGCCAGCTCAGCCCTTACCGACATTGTGTGTCGTACAATCAATTGGCGGTTGTGTGCGATGATAGCAGTGGTTACTTGCAACTGGAACACGTTGGCGATGGCGACCCTTTATGCAGAGCTGCAGGAGCTGACCTATACCCCGAGCCCCGACCAGCTGGCTGCCGCGTCGGCGGGGTTACTGCTACTCTTCGCAGATGCTCTAGTTTTTCCCTCTTCTTCATGGACGGTATTCGCTGCTATTAGCCTCGTGGCAATCGTGTAATTGCGGGTATATTATTGCACTGATGAACTCTGTTCTTTCGTTTTGCTGCGAAAGCCGTAAATTAAATTTGTTTTTCCAAGATTTTCCAGTTCTTCTACAACCCGTTGCGAGGGGTGTGTTTGGGTGTGGGTGCAAATGTATTCACAGAATCCACACAATTATGCAAATTTCAGAATGATATCTGCGAAAGTCGTTTCATAATCGGAGTCTCTTTTGTGCTGGAGTTTCGGGGTAATTTTTTTTTACGCAAAAAGTTACAGCTGCGATAAACATTTACATACAAAAATTATTTCGGTGCTACAAATTATTATTTTATTGTGCTTATTTTTCGTTTATGTTGTTCGTTTGAATGTAGTGTGTGGTGGAATAAAATTAAGTTAAATTCAGGAGTTATTATCTTTCGTGTACCTTTTGTTTTTGTGATGTGGGTAAAAGCTTAATCAAATATGATCATGGAGTGTCTTGTTGGAGCTGACCGTTGGCTTACGTTACGTGGGTTAATTAGTCCAGTGTAGTATAAGTATGTGAGGTACCTAATTCGAAGGACGGTTATAACTACAGGAGTTTAAAACCTTTTATCAAGGCAGAGAGTAGGTACAACATTCTCCGTAAAGAAAGACTGTTAGAGGAATTAAGAGTATGGTGTTTCTTTGGCTAATACCTATTGGTGATTTGATGTCTATTTTGTAAGCCAACCCATGAAACAACTGTTTGTTCAACATCTGTTTGTCAATAAAGAACTGGCGAACATTTTTTAATCCCACCCGGGAAGTGTAACCTAAGAACGACTATTAGCTGCAGTCTGTTCTACTGAAAGACAGCAAGACCGTTGAAGATTTTTTACAGACTTTCGGGAGCATCCGTTAGGTCTGGCCATATCCTGATGGAGAGCCGTGTCACTTGCAATTATCTTCGCAAGAGACCCATTCGCCAATGGAGTACGCAGGAAACCCAACGCAGGCTCGGCTGCTAAGAAAACATCCTCTGAGACTTGATTAACAATCATTTCCCACGATCCCAGTGTAACCTGGAATCCACACAAGAGTGAATGATTTCGGCTTTGCGAAGAAATTCAGAGAGGTCCTGCAAGACCTTAAGAATGTCGCCACAAACGAAAATACTCGTACCACGCCGCCTTTTCCAAAAATCACTAGTCACGTGAAGTCTAGTTTCGTCTTTTTGCACAAAGACGCAAGCACCGGACCCCTGACTAGTCCAGGAACCAAATGAGACTCTGGCTGAACACAAGAGAACGTGACTCTTAATTTGCACAGCAGCTGAAGTTCCGGTATCATGGCTTTAGTTAGACGGCAGATCTATGAAGCCAGGGTGGTATGATAGCTGACGGGCAAGGTCACCGAGACTCATATGCGGACGACAGTTTGATGAATGTTCAAAGTTTCAAAGTGAAGTAAATCCAGCAGAGCGTATAAAATAGGAGAGCACAGGAAAGAAAGCTCCTTCCCGCCGAAACAGGCCGGTTTTTAGTCTAGTAGAGAGAGCAGTCGCATCAAAAGCTATATTAAACATAGCTCATAGCGTTATGCCACCAGACAGCAATTATGTCGTGCGAGTTGACGTTTATATGTTTAAAAAAAAAAAAAAAGAGCCTTTCTATTCTTTCAATATATTAAAATGTTATCCGAATGATTCATTATAATTTATTTCGTTTTCCAAATGTTGTTGAATTCAATTTAACGTTTGCTTGACAACATCCAAACTTTAAAATTAAATAAATTTTATGTAAATTTTACCGATTTACGTGCGAAAAACATGGATTCTCCTACCTCAGACCACAAATAATAAACGATTGTCCCTGAAAATTGTTAATTGTCATTGCAAAAATACTGTGCAGAGCTTAGCCACACCATATTTTTATATACCCAGTCTTTGAGGGCGAAAGCCCTCCCAATTAAATGCTTAAAGCTAGAAAGTTCTTACCATAGTCGTACAGTATGTTAGACATTTTCTTTTTATCAAAGTGAAGTTAAAATTGAATTTTTCAAAGTTGGTCAGCTATACATACATAATTTGTTATACCTACCTACTTCATCCACAAGACAAATACGATGAATCGATTTTTTAAATATAAATTGGTCGGCCATCATCATTTTTAAAAAAATTATTTGTCATCATTAATTATTGCTCCATGCTATGAAAATTTGTTTATCATTTTGGAAGGTAACTTTTCAAAAAGTAATGATATTCTCTAGCCTGCACCGAAAAAGTATACACATAAAACAAAAGGCCGAATTCAATGCATAGGACAAAAACAGCCTTTTACGAACATCAGATTTTTATATTCTCGGCTGACGGAATTGTCTACAAATGTAATTTCGTTAATTACGTCAGTTTGAAATCCTAAATTATTTCAAATTTAATTATCTTTTTCTTTTTTTGTTTCCATTATTAAGGTTGGTACGCAGTTCACGTGAAATCCAATTTTTCTTATAAAATTTTCACTGCGAAATGTCTAAATTAACTTTCCACATGAAAATTTCACGAGGCAGTACGCTGTTCGAGTGAAAAATAGTTGTTCAAAAAGTGATATGTAGGGGACGTTAGTTCAGCTATTTCACTTGGAATTTATTGTCCGTCACATTAAATTTTTGACATTTCGGCGTGAAAATTTCACTTTCAATTTCACAGCACTTTTTGGAGAGGAGTGAAAATTTCACTTCACTCGAACAGCGTACCAGCCTTAATACGGAATCTTCATGAAAAGATTCTACCCCCTGAGAATTGTCACGCTGCCCTATATGAATATTCTTAATCGATTCTTCTCTTTAAATTCGTTGCCGTGTTTCTGTCGGCAATCGCCTGCGAAATGATTTTTCGCCAAAACAAGAAACTGAGACAATAATTATTGAAAAAAATGTCTTATTTTATTTCCACAAATGAATATTTCGCAAGTGACTTGGACTTGCACCAGCCAAATCACCCCGCCACAATGAAACATTTTACATCATTTTTTACAATTTATTACAGTTAGTCCCAATTTGCCGTTCCCGAGGTATCGCGTGCTGGTGTAGGTTTTATTTGAACCTACACCACCACTCTATAATTTCCGATATAAAAGAGATATTTAGTTAAATCTTAAACCAGAATTTATTACAAATTTATTACTTACAAAATTACAAGCATTAGAAGATCGCCATAAATAATTTGAAAACATCGATTTTTCCTGTAACATAGAACAATTTATTACACCACACCGCCTAGTGTATTAAACTTTATTTTAGTCAGGATGCCTTCAGCTTTAACAGGTTTAACATCCCTAGACACAAATATATACGCAGCTCTGCTAGCCAGGCACAAGGGGAAGAGAAAAGTGACCAGTGACAACCCAGAACTAATAAACCTTATATTGGAACTTCCGGAATTTGATATGATCTGCGCGGTAGCAGACCGAATATACTTCAACAGGAAATTCTCCATGGAGATCACCAAAGAGAAACATGGGTTAACTATAACCACCAAACTGCCAAAACTTCCTAAAGTGTATACGGATGGCTCCAAAATGGACTCGGGGGTGGATGCTGGAATACACGTACCAAACCTTAATATTTCGATACATAATAGTAAAAAGTGCAAACATCCGCATATTCACAGGCAGTCAAGAAGCCATAAACGTCTTGCACTGCTTCAACGCCCTTCAGCCTCTTGGCACCAGAAACAAAACCAAAATATGGTGGGTTCCCGGGCACGCACGGAAAAAATTAAAAATCACCATTTTCAGTTGCAATTTACGAATTTCATGTCTTTTGCAAATCACAACGATTTTTTCTTAAATTGATACAAAAATTCGTAATTTGAGATTGAAAACGGCAGAAATTACAAAATCATGTTTGTTTGGATTTAAGATTAGAAGTATTAATTCAAGCTTCTCTTGTTTATCGTGAATTGCGAGATTGCAGCCGACCATAACGATACGTGATGCGTCCAAGCATGTCCATAGTTCGAGTATCGAAATCCTTTTAAAATAATACAGACTAAAACTTTTTTATGTATTGACGTACCTACGTACTAAGTGTACTAAGCAAAGGATTTTTCAAGGGTCGTATCAATGTCAAGTTATTCTAAACAATTTGTTTGTATATTTTTATTTCAGTGCAGCCAGAAAAACCAACCCAAACATATCCCGTTGTTTCCAGACGATATGATTCTTATGGATATCAGGAAAAAAAAAAACGTTACTAAAAATTTGTATATTAAAACCGTAAATTTTTTACTTACATATGTAAAAGTAATACCTATAATGAGAATAAAGCTTCTTGATTTGTCTCAAAACAGGTTGCAAATCAATATATCCAAGAATCGTAAATTACTAAAAATTTGTTGCAATTTCAGAAATGCTTATTCGCAAATCAACACTAAAAAGTTGCAATTCAAGACTTCATGGTTGTAATTTGCGTCTCAAGCAGATAATCTCGCTATGAGATGAAATCTTAATTTACAACCAAAAAGTGGTGACCTACCTACGAATTGTTTTTTGAAATTTGCAATCCATTGCAGATCAAATTGATAACTATTTGTGGCAAATTAAGATCGGTTATGGCAATATGTTTCTGTCGTTGGATCGCATTATTGATAACGAAAAGCGTTGATTCGCGACTTTTGAGGGTCAATATCTTCACTTCTTACAATTTCTAGAATTGCAAATAAAAAGTCGTGAATTAGTAAATCCTGAGCTAAGCTGTAAAACTGCACAAACTTTTCGTGATTTTGAGCTCGTTTTTCTTGAGTTGATCCTAGAATTCTTTCCGTGCGGGAGTAAGTATTAAAGGAAACGAAAAAGCTGACGAACTCGTGAGAAAGGGCTCAGAAACCCTTTTCATAGGACCAGAACCTTTCTGTTTTCTCTCTCTTAATCATCAAAAGGAATCGTAGGCTACCTCAAAATATATACAGCAAACTTCCCGGAGCTCGAAGGATAAGGTGGGTATTCGCACATCATGTGAGTCAGAAGTTTAAGAAAATAACTTACGGCATCTATCTTCCTGTTCGGCAAATAGGTGAAGTTCCCGTTCCCATAAACAGCGTTCCTTCTTATTTTAAGCGTTATGTATGTTCCGATTCCATCAAAAATAACAGCACCACATTAATTGAACCGTTGGCATACGAGTCCATCGGTTCAATTAATGATCGCACAGTCGCCTCTGCCAACTAAGATATCGGAAAACTCTGCCAAAAACAATTCCCAAATACAATATTCATGTATCCAGTCTATCTCCTGATAATTACCAAATGCTATTATTTAGTATTTACGGCCATTATACGATTCTACCTACAGCCAGCTCGCTTACCGAATGGCACCGAGCACCGACCAACACTTCAACCGGTGTGACGCTATCGATTGGTGTACTCAATTTCCAAAAGGCCAAATATTATAGTTCGCTGGCCTGTGAATTTATGCACTTTGTATCAAATTATACCAATAATACCCAACCAAATATGCAGGCTGGCATGATAATCAAAAATGAACCTCTCTCCTGTATATACAAATACATGCACGATTGCACGAGTACACGAGTGGACTACCGCAAGTGCATAAATATAGCACACCCGAAAAGGAACTCGGCCTTTAATTTATTTCCAGCGATATGTTGAAACACTCTCGTACGTCGGTCGTCCCAAAATGCAATAAGTCAGGGGTCGAATTACCGCACCCGTGAGCGAGCGATACGTCACTGAATTTTGATGAATTTACATGCAAAACAATAACAAATTCAGTCACGTATTGCTCGATCACGGATGCCGTAATTCAACCCCAGTATTTAGTAACTTCCGTCTGCATGTACCGTGCACACACACACATACAAAATGACTATATGTTTTGAGTAAACAATAAATTCAGTGAAATTGTTGAATTCGTTCGCATTTCGCTAATTACTCTCAATTGGGTTATTTTCGATTTAGAGGGCGCAGAAGGATGCCCGGTGTCCGATGCCATACCCGAAACTACCGCATAACATCCCTCAGTTGTGGTTCAGGTTTTTAATTAAGTTGCCATTGGGACTTGTGTTTTGTGGGGCGAATTGTTATAAATTTCGAAAATTATTGGATCGGGATGCACTAGGTATATGTAAGAGTGGATATTTTGAATATTTACCGAAGGGAATTCGGGTGGCGCTACCGGTTTTTCCTCTGCCATAACGAGGACATTTACATGAAAAGCTTTAAAGGTACCTAACCAATGACACCAATCACCAATATCCAGTGAATCTGGTGGTTTAATTAAAACCGAATTAGAGTGAATGCAGTTTGTGTTTAAAACTAATTTGAGGTGTTTTTGACTTTCGATGAAAAATACAGCAATTAACTAAGTTTGCTAAAAAAAGTGGTAATTAGTTATTTTCGCTTGTTAGTCAAAGTTTATTGGAAATTTAATTAAATATTTCAGTTGGTCACTTATGGTATTTAAATAATATAATACAACTAGGCGGCTTTTCAATTGTAATGACAGAAGGACAACTAACAAGCAAAATTAATTTGTTGCGGTAGTTAAAAGCCCAAGTAGTGACTGGTACATACATCCTATGTGCTGTTATATTAGTACAATTCATTGGACCCGGTTTTTGAAGTTTATTAACGAGGAGAGCCTAGATATCCAGCTATCCTTCAAGAAGGTTAGTAGTTTCTTTACTATTATCAGCGGCTTACTTAAGGGGCCGAGAAAGGGTTTTCTTATAGAGACTGCGACCTTGTCCTCGCCTGTTGGCAGTTTCACTCACTGGTTCGTTCTGCTAGCATGCTTCGGGTGTTGATTGTTGAACCTACCCTAATGGTGCCCACCAATGCCGTATACTTTATTAAGCCCGATGTTCAATGTTAAATTTTCAGTAGATGAGCCTGGGATCCAGGATCACGCCCAGCACCGGACGATAAGAAGAGCTGTTGGCCGATTAAGCGAGAAAGAGGCAAGTCGGGTTGACAGCAAGCTGCACTTTTAATAATTTCACTAATCATGAAGGGAAATTCCCTGATATCGTATCCACCCACTTTAAATCTTTTTCTGTTTTCACAGCTGAGATGAAGTAACACCGCCTTGAGGTGTACCGTACATGTACGGTATACATGTAGCCTTGAAGCTCTGCTGACAAATTTGTTTACTGCTTTAACCCAGTGCTGCAATGTACTCAACTAGTCAACTGTACCTATTTAACTGATTTAAATGTACGTCCTTTGTACAACAACTGTCAATGAACTGTTTCACAGCATTTAATGCTACCAAATTGATTTTGCGATTGAACTTTTCGAGTCTCACGTTTACATAATTAAGAAATGTTTTTTGAAGTGAATCTTCATTAGGCAGGCTGGAGTTGGGGAGTAAACTGGAGAATGTGTTTGTGTTACGAAAAGTGTGATATGGAGATGCGAACGGAAATTGAGAGGTAGATATACGTTGGTGAAGATAGAAAGAGAAAGAAATATAAACCCTCAAATGTAATACATAGCGCAGGCCTATGGGCTCCCCCGTACATTGACCATAACAGGTCTGTTCCTTTACTTTAAAATCTTACGAATTTTTACAAATTCTTACGAATTTTACTCAAATGCCGTTCCCTAACCCGAAAAATTCGTAAAAGAGAGCGGCTTCGAGAGAGCAAGATATTTCCCCTCTTACTAGTTGTTACTCAACGAATTTCTTTGCGTAAAAATTAAAACATCTGTCAGTTGCCTGCAAATTTACAGCTGATTTGAATTTGTTGTTCTATTTAGCATTTGGGTAGAATATTCGCAACTGTCATTTTTCACAGGTTACTATAAAAGCGTTCCTTAACTTTTGCGTAAGTTTCCCTTTTTGAGAGAGAATTCATCCCCTCCACAGGCATTTTGACAGACTTTTCCATTTTTACTACAAAAGTAAAGGAACAGACCTAACGTCTAGAGTCTGGATTAAGAAGCACTGAAGGAGCAAGAGAGAGCGGTGTGCGAGCATATTTTCTTCCTCTCTTTTTTCTCGTTGCTCGTTAAAATGTAGATGTAACTCATACGTAGTAGTGTAGTCTGGGAAGCTGACTGCTTGCTTTACAAGAACGGTGATAGAAGTACTGAAAGAGCAAGAAAAAGGAGCCCGCAGATATTCTCTTTGTCTCTTCAAATTCAAACATTAAACTTATTCCTATGTACATACTTAGCGAGACAAGTTTTACATCTGTACCCACTTTCTTTTTTCAGTTTAATTATTTTGCTCTATGACCAATACCGCGCTCCAAATTTATTCCCGCCCACATTTTTTTAAGTGTCTGGTATCTACATATCTTTATATATATAATTCTACTGTACGTGTGTATGTCACCGAACTCCTCCTAAACGGCTGGACAGATTTGAATACATTTTTTTGTATGAGTTTGGGTGGCGCCCTGGATGGTTTAGAAGCCGATTGGTCAACATTGGACAAAGGGGCGTGGTACCGCCCATACAAAAATTACATTCAAAATCGTATATCTTGAACACCACCGAATCGATCGAGTTCAAATTTACACATAAGCATAGGTATTAGCCCAGGAGTATTCCTGTGATGATTGGTCAAAATTGGACAAAGGGGCGTGGAACCGCCCATACAAAAAATACATTCAAAATCTTATATCTCGAAAACCACAGAATCGATCGAGTTCAAATTTACACATAATCTTAGGTATTAGCCCAGGAGTATTCCTGTGAAGATTGGTCAAAATTGGACAAAGGGGCGTGGCACTGCCCATACAAAAATTATATCCAAAATTCTTATATGTATTTCAAAACCAACTCGACGTACTCCGAATTCACAAATAGTCCAGAACCGTCGATTAAATAGATCGGCAGAAGTTAAATTGGCGGACAATGAAGATTTAAGAAACCAGGCTGTAATCAAACGTGTAAATGAAAATTAAGAGCAACATCTTCGAGCCAGTGCATTAAGACAAAGACTGGCCCGTTAAAGAGTCACCGATACATTAAGAACACGTGAACAACAGCGTTTGCAAGTGTATCGCGCATTGACACGTGCATCACTTCTTCACCTGGCGTTTAAATATGAGTCGGACATCGACTATTCGTCACATTCACAAATTGTAATCGGTGCTATGAACAAACAATGCCAACACTGTCATGCACTCAAATACAAAGGTGAATCGTCCGGTTTCTGCTGCGCGTCTGGAACCATTGAAAGCACTATTGGCTGGAGCTACATCACAATCCAAATTGTTTTTGCGTAAAATTCGAAAATTCAATTCATGCTTTCAAATGACATCATTTGGAGAAACAAAAATCGTTCAGAACGCGGATGGTCGCAATTTTCAATCAACGTTTAAGATTCAGGGTAAAGTGTATCATCAAATTGGTTCTTTAATGCCGATGCCTAATACCGATTCAAAATTTCTCCAAATTTACTTCATGGGTGATGAGGAACAGCAAATAAACGCACGCTGCCAGTACAACCATATCGAGCAGATGGAGGAGCGACAATTTTTTTTTTGCAAAAATGCAAAATTATTATCTGGGATGAATGCACTATGGCACACAAGCATTCACTTGAAGCTCTCGATAGAATGATGGAAGATCTAAATAATAGCAACAGGCTTTTCGGTGGTGCTTTACTGCTGCTGTCCGGTGATTTTAGACAGACATTGCCGGTCATTCCACGCGCTACATATGCGGACGAAATTAACGCATGTATAAAACGATCTGTATGGCGAAATATCTGTACATTACGTCTTAACACAAATATAAGAGTTCAACTGCAAAACGATCCACTGGCACTATCATTCTCCGAGCAATTGCTCAACATTGGAAATGGAGCAATACCATTGCATGAAGACACACAATGCATCAAATTGCCGGACAACTTCTGCAACATGGTAAATACAAAAGATGCTTTGATTGAAAGCATATTTCCCTACTTACAAGCTAATTATATTAATTATACGTGGCTTGAAAAAGCATGCAGGACAACGTCTGTCGGGTCCGCTAGTACAATTATATAATTCTGGTGCAATTGGATGTTGTAAATTAATAATATCGTTTAACATGAAACAGCAATTAGCTTTTATTTCACAATAATTAGCTGTTGGTTTGGACGGAGTACATCCGAAATGTGTTAAAATCATTCTTTCTATATTTCTATCTGCCCTGGTCCATGTCTTCGATAAAATTTTGCAACCCCTGTCGATCCTTTTCAATAGAAAAATGCGCAGATTGAAATGCATTCCTTTTTCATTCTTTCCTATTTTTCAAAAGTCTTTAAGAGGATAATACAGAAGCAAATTAACAAATTAAGTTTACGCATCGATGCTTTAATCGATCAGATCTGGCTTCAGAAAAAAACACAGCTGTATAACTGCCATCAATAACGTAGTTGAAGAAATAAGACAGTCGCCGGACTTCTTTTCTAATATTTTTGGATTTTTCTAAGGCCTTTAATATTTGTATAATCGATCACTTAAATCTATACAAAAAACTCTCTACGTTATAAGGTTTTTCACTAGTTTCAATAGTTTTGGCATACATATCTAACATAAGGCTATGGAAACAAACCGTTTTTGTACGGCATTAGTCTTTCCCACTTATCGTGGGGTTCCACACGGTTCTGTTCTAATTCATCTTGTTTTTCCCATTTTTTTAACGATCTTAAAACTAGTATAAATATCGGGGACGCGGCGCTCGAGGTAATTGGGTCGGCCGCAATAGTAATAGTAATAGTTGTATTACCTTTTCGAAATGTTCCACAGTTTAGAAGGCAAAATGTTCGTACAAATTGCTAATAAAATAACTCCAAACATAGATGAAATAGCTTCCAAAGCCGTGCTGATGAAATAAGTCCTAATTTGCACTTATTTCATCTGCATGACTTTGGAAGTTATTTCTTTATGAAATAACTCCTAACACTAAAAGATGCTATAAATCCAAAACTTGGTGAAAAAGTCCCAACACTTTGGAGTTTTTTCACCTGTAATAACTCCTAAATTTATATGGTTATTATCGGGACTTATTTCATTTTATTTTTTTGGAGTTAATTCCATTGCAGTTAATTCGTAGAGCCGCTTGGAAGTTGGAAGTATAAATGTCGTTACTGACAAGACATTGAGGATTGAGGGTCTGATACCTTCAGGAAGAGCATCAAAACAACCTACAAATTCCTTTAGTTCTGAAGTTGGCCAGAGAACCTGTTGTTCGTCTAGCATTACTAACATTTGTAGCTCTGCGGACCTGTCGGTGCATACAAAATCATTGTTTTCAAGCGTCCTTGAAAGGGATATCTAAGAAAATGTAGGTTCCTCGTAACTACACCTACCGGCGTAAAGGCGGATCGTTATGATTTAATTTGTTTATGGCGTTGTTGGCGCCTGGACAAATGCCTGCGAATTTTTATAGTTTACGTGTTTCACGTTAAGCTTATGACTAATAAACTCATTCACTCGCAATTTGGCTAAAATCCTTTTTTGCATGTTTTCACAATAGCTGCGACCTAAGTAATTAAATAAAATAAGTATCTACTCAGTTTCCGTAATAACCCCAGTAGATCAACAAATTTTGCACGTCCTCTTTCGCCATCGCCAAAACTTACCTCAGCGACTAGGACAAGGTTGACTTTGGCAGCAATTTTTACTTTAACGAGCGCATGACATTATACGCGCTTCCTCAGTACATGTACACTGTACAGTCATATTCATTAGCGTTATGCGATTTTAATTAATCAACCTGAAGGACTTAGCGCCACAAAATCATTAAGAAATATACTCTACGCTCTAGCTGATGTGCTGGCAAGTTTTATGAAGCAACATAAAAAAGTCATATCTACATAAATATTATCCAGTCATGAATGCAGACAAGACCATCACCCAGCACTCCCTTTTCTGATATATTAGCTCTTCATGAAACATGAAATGAAAATGTAGAAGTCCTTCAGTGCATAATGGCCAACGTGTTCCGCTTATGTGCTCGCGAATAAATTAACAAAATCCAGTTCTCTGTGCGTCGCATCGGTCGCTTCGTTAAAATGAAGACCAACAGGGAATGTAGCGTGATGTTGTAAAATGATGAATACCCATCACGGGGTGTATCCCCAAGGAGTGGTTAAAATAAAACATTTTCCCCTTTGTAATATTCGTGACAAATATTCATTACCTAGAGTGAGTAAGGCTTTATTACAAGTTATGCCCACTCTGTCAGGATATGCAGGTAAATGTTATAATTAACCATTTAATACTCAATTTAATGTGGGATAAATGACGGTAGATTAAATTTGATTTTGTTTGGGCTAAGTAAGGTATGGTGGTGCTAAAATATAAGTTATGGTTTCTTTGGAACGTGCTTCCGAGTTTATACGGGTATTTTTGGAACGTGAAATATTTTGGCAATCGAGCTTTACAATGCCAATTTATGCGATAAATGGTTTGCAAGCCGATAGCACAGATTCAACACGTTTCTTGAGGTAGTGTTGCCAAGAAACAACAAAGGTTGGTGTAATATTTTTGAAATTGCTCAAAGGCTTCTGCAATTTCTTACGGAATCAAGACAATCGCATTAAATTACTTAATTAATTTTAGACCAAAAATCAAGCAACTAACGCAATGATGTGCAAGAAGGCGTGTCTCAGTCGTCAGTTGGTCGCTGTTTACCCAGGATTAGCGTTGCCAGACGTCCCGGTTTGGCCGGGACGTCCCGGATTTACGACATAATTTCGGTTGTCCCGCCGGGACAGCTTTTGTCCCGGGTTGCGATTCATATTAAGGAAAAAAAAGAAAAAAACTAGTTTAAACATTATTTTGAAACTTAGTGATAAAGAAATAAGATATTTTACAAAATGGAACAACATTCTTAAAAATGTTTCATTGGACGAAATACCAAATATATTCAAAATAATTTCCTTTGTGTTTAGTATTCATAGCTCTAATTGTTTTGCGGAAATAGTGTTTTCGCAGATGGCTCTGAAATAGACGGATGTGAGAAATAAATGTTCGCCAAATTTGATTAAAGCCAAACTACTTCCAGCTTTTAACTTCGATTACTCGTGTTCGGAATTTTACAATTTTGTAAAAAACAATCCCGAAATGATTCATGATGAATTAACAATGAAACTGAATATTAGATATTATGTTTTTTTATATAGATTAAAAAAAGATAATAAGCAATAATACATAATTTGAGTCTTAAGGCTGGTACGCTGTTCAAGTGAAGTGAAATTTTCACTCCTCCAAGAAATTGCTGTGAAATCGAAAGTGAAATTTTCACGCCGAAATGTCAAAAATTTAATGCGACGGACAATAAAAACCAAGTGAAATAGCAAGCCCTCTACATATCACTTTGTGAACAATTATTTTTCACGTCAAGTGAAACTTTCACTTGAAAAGTTCATTTTGACATTTCGCAGTGAAAAATTTGTATGAAAAATTTCATTTCACTCGAACAGCGTACCAGGCTTTAGTATGAAATAATTTTTGCATTTATTTTGATTTTAAATGAATTCTATTTTGTTTATATTCTTTTCCTTTTTAATAAATATAAAGATATTTTTATTTATGTTTTTATGAATTAAAAGAATCGTATGTAAAAATGTATACGTTCAAAAACGTACTGAGTGACTCATTTAAATAAAAAACAGATTTTAATATGTATTTTATACGAGTTTTTATTATGTCCCGGGATAAGTTTGGAAGTCCCGGGTTTTTCTCATATTTTTGCCATTTGTCCCGGCGAGCTGCGAGCAAAATCTGGCAACCCTACCCAGGATGCAAGAGCTTCTTCTTTGAGGTAATGAAGAAGCTTCAAAAACGTGAAATCAAGAAGAGACTGGTTGTATGTTGCATAAGTAGGGTAGGCACTGATTTTCAGCGCCTGTTTCACACACAAGTAATTTGTGAATTTTTTACCTCCGAGTGGTAGACACCAGGTTCTGGTTTTGTCCTTCTGGGAATGACTTGCTGAACTTATGCCTAAGCGCGAGTGTTCAACACGAAGAAAAGGAACACTACCATGAATGATAAGCTGAACGAGTCTCAGAGGTCTTACATGAGCCCTTCAGAAAAAGGACACAAATGACAAAGACTGCATTAACAAGATAGTCAACATTGCAGTTTTCTTGCGTGAGCTACTCTGACATATTTAAAGCAAAATAAGGATAACAAACTGCGACATCAACTAAAGTGATTGCAACTGAAAATAAACAGCGTTCATTTGGATGTGGATTCGACTTGGGTAAGCAGTCTTCAGCTTCCGATGCCTTACAACTTTTCACATCTCTAGAAGCAAAAGAGGAGAGAAGAACAACGGCTCCACCGGAAAAAACAAGAAAGGTGACCCTCTTAACAGCCCCAGCTAAAGAGACATCAGTCTCCTAATAGCGTGAAAAAATTGTCAACTAACTGATTGGAACCTACCAGTGCGGTTTTTTGTCGATTTGAAGGCCGCATTTGACAGCATTTATAGAGACGAGCTATACAGAGACACGTCAAGTTTTCCCATCTCTGTTAAACTTTTCAGATTGTGCAGAATGTAAAAAACAATCTTAAGGAGACCTTTGATGTCAAAGAAGAAGTTAGACAAGGTTAATTGGAAGGCACAAAAAACATCGGCAAACCGAACAGAACGTCACTTTAGACAGCTATGGCTTTGGGGTAGTTAATGATGCTGCCTTTCTCGGCTCCGGTATTAACTCCAAAATTGACATCACAGCAGATATCAAGCGGAGAACTTCACTTGCCAATCGCTGTTACTTTGCCCTTAAAAGACAAAAGACTGATGAAGATCTTCTTGATCGCTTCGAACGCGAAATTCTTGGGTTGGTTCTCGGTCGCATTTGTGTTTACGCGCTTTGGAGGAGGAGATTTACCACCATCGAGCTGTAGAGCGACATCCACCCAGACATAAAAGAACGCATCAGTCGTATAAGATAGTTGGGACATGGTACATAAAGAGCGAATGGACACGGGTACTCCAGTGCGAAAAGTCTTCGATTACATCCTGGAGGGACAAAGCAGAAGGGAAATACCTCGCTTATGTGTTGTGCGAAAGTGAAAGAGGACCTCAACCAACTTCTAGTGCAACTGGAGGCAGTAAGCCAAGAATCGTGCAAACTGAAGAGACATATTGGTTAAGGTCCACCCCGCCCCAGATACTAGCGCCACCTAAGTTATATGCCAAAAACAAAAACCTTGTGCATTTTCAGATCAACGACAAAAATGTAAGCTTATTTTTGAGCCCTACTTGCCGGGGTTGAAACCGTACACGATCTTGCATTCGTATTGTAGCAATTCTGTGAGCTAAAGAAAGGCAGCCATTACATCCTTTTAAAATTTCACGAAAAAAAAGGTTCGCTAAGCACCGAGAGGGAGTTTAAGAATTTACGAGGAACCATCCATTCAAAACTTCCTCCATCCCTGATATCTATAATCCTTAGCCTTACTTCGTCGGTTTTAAATTTTATTTTTCAAAGCATTACTTGCAATTAATTTTCGTTCTTCGTAATGCACTTTCCTTTTGCTGAGCTATTCTCATGACACCGACACACATCGTGTATGCCATGATTGAGGACATTGCCATTGTGTTTACGCATGCATGCTTCCAAATGCAAACAAGCAATCTGTGTAATTTACTAAAATGCTTTCCAAGTCGGTTGGAATTTATGCATGTGCTTACGGTTTGCTATATACCTATCGGTACGTGTCTCTGTTTACTATACGCCAACGCTTTTCCTTGGCGATTTCATCTGCAGTTTTCCCTACTTGGCGCTCGGCTGCTTTAGCAAAGCTAAGAGACGTGTTGTATGCATTAGCATCCAAATAAATTGGACTACCTTTTCTGGAAAATTGTGCACATATCAACCTTAATAGAGCGGGATATATCCTTAATTTATTTTCACATTGCTTTGGTAACAGCGTGCATTTTTCGATTCGAGGATATTTATCTGAAATACACACATTCTCGTTCGGGCCACAAAGGTAGACCGATAAATTCCATTTAAGGTTGCATATTTTTTCACCACACAAAACACTGTCAGAGAGAGAGCGCGACGGGATTTTACGGCACGAAAACAAATTAATCTTCATCTAAACGGTAATGGCTTAGATATGGCAAAACAAAATTGTAAAAAACAAGTTTTATAGGGAAATGGCAAGTTTGCGTTTACCTATGAATCGCATTTGTAACATGAATAATATTGCAGAGTAATTTAAGAGATTTTTTTTAAGGATATCCATCAATTCAGTTGTACAAATGAGCAACAGGGAAGGAGTCTAAACATGTTGGTTATGGAGAACAGCATGCTATATTTTTAGGATTGTTTGTGTTCAAAATAATGTGTGTTATTCAGAGAGGACCTAAATGCATTCTGGGCCAGTTGAGACTTTGGGAGATTCAAGCCGCTTATTTTGAATAGACATTTTATGTTCTTCGTGCACTTGCTTAGGGTTACTATTTCGTAGTTCAGTCAAAACGCAAAAAATGGCAATAAAGACGGTCAGGTTAAGGTGCGGATATATATAAAGTGGTTAGTCCGTTTTATTTTAAAAACTTTTGGGAATTGGCCAAGAATGATGTAAATTAATTTTGAGACTTCCAGCGTAAAAAAATTATTCCTTATAACTGCAGCAGGAAAAAAGTTTGGTTTGGAACCAATTCTGACGCTCTGGTGGAAAGCCATAAGTTGAAAATCGACTGCGCGAGCCGTTACAGGTGCACTTCGAACAACAACCTTTCTCAGAACTTACTGCCGCTTCATATACATCTTAAGCTAAGAGCTGGAATTACCGCGCTTAAGCGAATGAAATCGGCTCTTCGCTGGACTTCGGTGTACCATATATATTTCGTATCCAGAATGAGAGGAATAACACAGAAACACAATACCAAATGAGCTGTCAAAACCACTGAGGGAATTTGATCTGCAAATCGAAGCCTGGTTGGTTGCAGTGTCTTTTAGTTGTAGATCGTATCAGAGCTTAATGCCGCAGAACTCCTAGAAATAGAACCGATTTCCTTATATGCTGGGTCCCGATCATTGCAACATAGAAGAGACGCATTGGCAAAAGAGGGCGGTAACATCACGTAAAACCAAGTTGACTTCACTCTTGAGTACCTTTAAGTAAATTATCAGCCCAACCACAACATAGTCGTTGCTCGAAATATTTTTAAGTTAACTGATTTTGGTAGGTATACAATTTTTTGATTTGTTTGACTCTTTCGGATAAAATTATAAGTTAATTCTACAAAAATTCAAAAAGTGAAAATCAGTGGAAGATTTGACTGAGAAGCTAATTGAAAATTGGTTTTCCAAGGAAAATTTATTAAATTTATTTTCTAGGCAATTTTTTTCGACTTTTGTAATAAATTAATTTTTTTAAAAATCTGTAAGTTAGATTTAGAGGCAATTATTGGCCAAGTTCTTTGTTGTTGGTCCATTACCGTATTTCCAACTTCAAAAAGTAGCAGTTTAAAAAAAAGAAACCTAATTCTGCACATCCATTTTTAATATAGAAAAAAGCGTCATTTAGGTAGCGTTTGAACTATTATGTTAAATAAATAACTAGTTGGCGTAACAGGTCTGTGGGACCCTAGGCCTAGCTTCTCACAACAATTCGTTTTGTGTGAGTTTGGGACGAATAGAAGGGATCTACAATTTTATGCAGAGTCTAAATGTCTGATTAAGAAGCTCTTTCATGATGTCAGACATTCGCGGGAAATGGCGCAGTGAAAAAAAAACTTTAGATGTAATTTGTGTTTTCCCGGAGAACGAACCTGGGACCCTCGCTTAGTAGAACAACACACTAACCACTAAGCCACTACATTTTTTTTGAGTGGCTTTTATAACGGCAACTGATCAGTGACTCTTATGTTACACTAGCTGACCCGTGCTCGCCTTGCCTCACCTGCCGTTTTTTTATAAATATGTTCCCTCCCTTGGACCTTTCTAAAAGCAATATAAAGCAAAAACAAAGACAAAAAAAACATAATTTAAATTCCTACTTAAGTCTACACAAAAGAGATTAACGCAAAGTTCTGTTATTCGTTGTTCCCTCTTATCAACCTCAAATGTCGGCGAAAAGAAGCAACACGAATAAAACAACTTGACATTGACACACGAACCCCACCCCAGATCATTTCCAAACTTTTCCCAATGAACAGCACCTGAAAACGTGTTCAACCTGAATATATGTGCTGAAAAGAGACGACTGCTCATTGAAGTGCAAAACATATGATCACGTTACAGCGCGTACATAATAATCACACGCACACTACTGCAACGATACTCACTGCTGCATGACTACTCTACTGAAAGTGGTATCCACTGAAAGAAAATTGTGGGCAATGTTTTGAATAATTGTTTTGAACATTGCCCAGTTTCAGGATAACGCAGGAAGATGTTTTATATCTTAAAAGATTCAGGAGAAAATTTACTAAATTAACCTGTTTTTTTATTTTTCAATCCGATAAGGCATTACTGAGCTAGATCTGTATTGACAGAATTTTCCTTACATAATATATCCGGTTTTTTTTGACTATTTTGTAAAAACCAAGTTATATTCCGGGTTAAAAAGTATCCTAAAGCCCGACGCAGAGCATAAGCAATCACTGTGCCAAGTTTCGTCAAAATCCGTCTAGTAGTTTCTGCGTGATGCGCGGTCAGGCATTTTTCATTCAACAGTTTTATTATATGTAGGGATAGGGATAATACTGAGCAACGTATAATGTAATATACAAGTCAGAGATCAGTTTGCAAATTTGTATGAATACGGTTGTTAGCATGAATTCTGTTTCATAATTTTTGGTCTCGTATGACAAAAATGAGCAAGTTGTATGATAACTCACTTGTAGGAATATGTATGCTACACTTGTAAAAAATAACTTGGACTAAAAGAACTTGTCGTGTTTCATTAACCTTTTTATTTGGTTCTACCTGTGGTTGTCGAAATATTCAGTTCACAGTTTTAGCATGCAGCGTTTCCCGAATATTTGAAAATTAAAATAAATATATTTCGAGTCTAGTTGCGGTTCGCCGTCACCACTTCTTTGAAAAAGTTCGAGCGTGAATGGGTTCTGGTAATTGTTAAAGGACGATCACATACGAACGATGCCGATGATACCAGAAAACGAGAACAATATTGCAGCTGCAACAGCAAGAGGATCGCATCAATTGGCGATTTCTATGTCGTTAACTTGCAGATTTTCGATTACAGCTTTTTCAATCGTATATGGCTAGAAATATCATAAGCTGGTATGGCAAGGTATGGACAGGCTTCTGCACTACTATCCATTTCCGTCCCAAATGAACTTGTAAACGCAATCGCTTAAACAAACTCACAAGGTTAGTATACACCCAGGTCTAAAAAAGGCACAGTTTTTCATTGAGGTAATTTAATTTCACAGACGTTCCTGATTATCAAAGGACGGATGTATGTAGATACCTATACTCCCATACATAAAACTTCATGCTGAATTTCAATCGGCCCCCAAAATAAAACACTTCATTGAATGACATGTCCTTATGGAAATGCCTCTGATTTGGGAAGGGACAAAAAATACGAATTGAAATATTTTGCATGCCTCTGCCTCAATAGGGAAAACTTTTATTCATCCTCTCTCACTGAAATCGTTGTCCGAGCGAAATTGTTAAATGTCCTTTTGAAAAGTGCCAAGTCGACAATTTATTTTAATTTATGCAAGATGCACAGAGAGAATGAAATGATTTATTTAACCGATTTACCAAGGACTCCTCACAGCTTAAATCGTTTTAAAGGCATTTCGCTTGTGTTTGTGTTAAAAAAAAATTCCTCGTCACTGACCATTGAATGCTGCATCAATTGAAAAAAAAACTCCTCGTTTCGGCAAGTTATGGCGTGGGGAACTTTTCCACCAGGAGGCCAGAGACAACAAATCTGTAAGTAACACAATGCAACTGCAGTGCTCGGTATATTTCAATTTACAAAACTTTACCCATATACTCGTAAGTGGTGTTTCTTCTTGACAATATAAAAAAAATACGAGCAACAACAAGAAAAACTGAGAAAAATTCTAACAAATTGAAAAGTTTCCTGTGCGGTTGGCGATAACAATTTTCCGTTGGTTTCCATTCTCATTCAGTTCAGAGTTGGAAGTTGCGAAACTTTTGCGAATGCCTTCTTCTTATTCGTGTATACTGCTGTTCTATTGAAAAATTTGGATGAGACCACTATGCCAAGCGGGACCTTACCAGCGTAAGCTAAAAATAACCCCTTAAACGATTTCAAAGGATACTCTGTTAATGTTTGCTGGGGCAAACTTGTACCTGCGAATTGAAAAATAATCTCTTTAACTTGGTCCACTTTGCAATTATAATTACAATTTTAGTTTAATAGTTTGTTGTTTACCGAAATGGGTTTTTTTCATTAACGAAATAAACCTGGTATGGTAAATTCTGTTATGTAGGGAGGAATGGAAACTTGTAAAGGATCTATACCTATTTTTTGAGGATCAATGCATTTTTAGCATAAAGCACGCTTGAAGACGGATTTAGTTGTACCTGAAAATAGTTCCAATCCCAAAACCGGTAAAACAAGTACTACAGACACAGAGCTATCAGTTAAAAATAATAAAATGCACGACTGGGTCGCACGAAACCTTCTCGTTCATATCAACAGTATAGTGGGTTGATTTTTATTTTATTAGGTAGCTTAGCTATGTATGTAAAAACACTCATACTAAATGAAATAAAACGTACACAAAAAATGTTTTGGCTTAAACATTTTCGTAAAAAACATTATTCGAATGTTCTTGTTAAAATGTTAGCGCAAAAAGCACTGTTTATTATTCATTATTCGATTTTAAAGTACAAGGACAAGCGTATTAGCATTCGGAGTTTCTGATCATTTAGGGCATTTCTAGTTTTTGACTGGGATAGATTGGTGATGCCAGTTTTAGGTTTACCTTATTGGAAGTGGGGTTTGTGAACTGAATATGCCGACGAACATGTGTGGGGCTGCAAATGAAGTGCGCGTTTTTGATTGTAAGCTTTAAGTGGTTGCAATTGTTTTTTGGTGCATGATGAATATTGTTATATGTAGTTGATGAATATTTTTTTGTAGTTGTACTTGCATTTTTATTAGGAGTTTAGTAAAAATATACCCTGCGTGAACATAGGTTAGGAATTGGGTAGACAAATTTGCATTTTCTTAAAAAAAACTGAGTACAGAGTCTTATTAAGAATGGTCATGACATAATCCTTATGTTATCCTAAATCAGCATGTTGGTAAAATTCGTTAGAGCTCTTTTTGGAGCGTAGAAAATACTAACAAATATTTATTATATTTATATTTAGTTTGAAATATAATCTTGCTCAATTATTTAGCTAAAAACTGATGTTGTTCAAGTTTTTAGCATAACTTAGTTTTTTAAAGTAACATTGAAACATAGTAACATAGTTTTTTAAAATAACATTTTCGAGATACGAACAGTTTTAAAAATCAGCGTTTCCGGTGATTCGAATCTAAAATAATGATTCCCAATAATTGAAATGTGGTAGCACCAGACGAGATGTTCTCAAGTTTGAGGAAATCTCGCGAACGACTGACTAACTTCCGAGAGTATGGGTGTCTTGAAAGAGTGTCTCAATTAGCCGGCATAAAATTGAAGAAGCCCACCATTTGTTACAAAAACGAAAAACTCATGCAAAACGAATGGTTGTAAGGAGATAGGCATTGGGTCTCTTACAGACCTGTTGCACCAACTTTTTATCAATTGTATTTTTAGACATTCCGCTGCATTCTCTTGTGTAATTTAGTCCTTCCAGAGAAGGTGGGCATGAACTCACATACCGTGGATGGAAAGTTTGCATTTGAAAGTATTAAATCCCACTCTATAGGATGCCGTCCAGGACAGAATTTAATGAGCTTAACCTTCATATGTACTCAAAACGTAACAAATGAAAGGTGTATACCTATACGTATACGAACTAAAGCAAACGAATAATAACGAAATCGAAATGAAGGAACCCTTCAGAATATTATATTTATTTAATTGCCTGACATGCGTAAGCCCCTAACAAAGTCCTTATACCACTGAGGCCCAGTAGCATATTGTATATGTATATCAAGCATCTATAAGTAAGTACCTACAAACAGTCATTCATCCACATATACACCCAATTACTTAGTTTTAACATAAAAAATCCCTCTTCATATTTGAGTAGCAAATCAAATAATTAATCAGAAAATTCATTTGAAGTCTTGACTTATTTTCGGCAAAGTCTCTGTTCAATTGCCAATTTGTCTTAAATATGTTTTTGTCGAACACACGAAATTTGTTTTCATTGAGTAAGCCTTTGAAGTGAAAATTAAATCGTTAAATGGAAACGTGTTCTATTCTAAAATTAAATTTTACCTCCCGATATCGCTCACTCAATTATTATAATTAATATTCATCTGCTCTGTGTAGTGTAACATCATCGAAAATAAAAACGTACCGTCTCCCGATGCCATTAATCTTTCGCTAAGGTTGTGGTTGACTGACTTTATGCCACATATAGTCGCCTACCAAGGAGTCATTTATATTCGTTTTGAGTGGCATGCAAAATCTTAATCAGATACACCACACGAATCAAGGCATTTTTACCTAGCACATAGGTAGCAACCAGGGTATTGGGCGAGCCCACTTTACCATTAAATTAATTAATGCGGTTGATACCCATTAAGTATCCGGAATTGCTACTTCGACACAGCAAACGGAATGAATAATGAATTGAGTTTCTCAGCTGCCGCAGGAAATCTGAATGAAATCCGTATCCGCAGCCCGCACCCACAAAACTATCCACGATCCGCCAACATCATCTGTATGCCCATAATTTGCAATAATACTTCCGAAAGTCGAGGGGGAGACTGCCGTGATGATGATTAAAAAGCCAGACAAAGGACCACACCTCTCAATTTACACCTGACCACGAAGCCGACTCTAACTCAATTATGTTACAAGGTTTGACTTATACACTCATATATAGGTTGTATGGCGAGGCACCACCAAGAGTGCTCCAAAGACATATGGAAACACTTTGTGGCTTATTGCTGCGAGGAATCCTCTTATGCTCTATTGGCGGCAGCGGTGTCTGGCGGTTTCTGATTTATATTCCCGTTGTTGCTTTTAGTATAGTATATGGCTCGTCATTATCACTGAGCCACATATATCTTTTCAGCGAGCTACAAATGGGGTGGTTTATAAGAAGCTTTAGTTTTCGTGGAATACAAATTGTAATGGGTGTATTCGATTCTAATGGAGTATCGTCATTTATCATTTCGGTCTACCGACTGTGGACGGTACTAGCCGATGGTAGAATGGAGGAAAGCGTGCAAGCTCGATGCGCCAAATGGGTAATTGATTTTGCATTTTCATTGATGACTTCGGGAAATGGAATGAAATTGCACGATCTATGAGCGTATATGGTTGTGCTATTTGTGTGACGGAGGGCTAATTTTGGATGTCAAATGGACTTGGTCACGTCACAAGTTAGGTGCGGAACGGGTCGGATTATTTATTGCGGCCCACGGAGTATATGGAATGTCTGGATTTTTGATTATATTTGATTATATGAAGCCCAGCATAGGTAGGTACCTTGCGGTATAACTTTCGAGTGGTTGTTTTTATATGGCGGACGCCTATATATCTATACATCCCTTTTTTTTATGCCCAGGTAGATATTCCACCGGTGGGTTGGTTGGTAATACTTTTGAGACTATATGGATATCTACGGTGAAGTTGGCCTTCAAAGCTGTTATATATTTCATTCACAGACTGCTTTCAGATGCTGCATTTGGCACTCTTAGTCTCTTAAGCTTTCGACTTGTTTTTGGTGAACTTCACTTAAAACCAAAGCACAGTTTGTACTGGCAATTCATTTCATAGGTGTTGGATGTTTTTCGCTCATCCAGTTCTATCTCAGCATGAACAGACAAAACGACAGAGCATTAATGCTGAAAGGTGCAAATTTAATTCGAAAGTCGTGCATCATTTCGTCGAACTTACGCCCAATTTACAGTCGACATAAAAATCTTCAATCCGAATCAGTAGTTCGAAAAACCAGGGATCGTCCACACAGCGGGCGCACTTAAGTTGATAGTAGGTAAGTATCTGTCCAAAATTCAAAAACACGCTTCCGAAATCAAGAATTCGATGTTTTTTTTGCTTTCTGTTAGGAAAACAGCAAACAAATTGTTCAGATAACTCGTTTGATTTATCTAAAAAGTTTACGACTTGTTGTTCTAGAGAGGTATTGAAAGATCCGTAGCAGAAATGTTCAGTATTTACAGCATCAGATATTTGTAAAAGTCAAAAGAGCAAAAGCGGGTCCAAATTTTCTTAAATTTAGAGATATTTGAATTTATTTAAAATCAAACGCATTGCCGGTGCTTAAATTTTGTTCAAAATTTGAACAATACCGCTTTTATTTAGTTATTTCATTTCTCTGTTTCAACTTCAATTATCTTCAAGTTTCGATCCGCTTTATCATAAAGCAAATGCATTTATAATCCAAGTTTCGTAAAAATCCGTTTGGTTATTTTTAGCCCTATAATTTAGGTTTATTCGTTTATAGTTTACCGCTGCCCCACTTCAATATGTAGTGTAGTCTTGACATTCGGCTGGTAACGATGCGGTTGCTCAGTTACTTATGGCAATGCCATTTCTTATTGTGGTAGGCAGAGCTACCTGGAAACTTCAGCAGTCAAATTGCTGAGTTTTTGAAATCAACCATATCCGTTTGATTTCGGGGCTGTGTTCGAAAAATATCATGTCCAGTAGTTAGTTTCACGGGGATCACGTTCAAATTTTTGATATCGAATGGAACTCTTCTTGCAAATTAGTCACAATGCCTTGAAATAAATCTTTTGTCAGTATGTAACAGAAATCCATGCCGTCACATTAATCAGAGAATAATGAGCTAACACAGTTTTCTGTACTTTGTTAAAGTAACTTCAAGTTTTTATTTTAAATATATTTATTTTAAAGAAAATACACTTTATTTTCGTTGATAACACAGTTTAGGGAAAACGTTGTTTTATGTTGCGGAGGATGTATTGTAATTTCAGCATAATTAATTACATAAAATTGGCATGTAAAATGCATAATTGAACAATAGATAAAATTATTTATACATATGTTTCCGTTTATACATTACCTCCCTATTGCTCTTAGATTTAACCACTCGTATACACTCGGTTTTTTCTGGTACGTAAAGTCCATAATACAAAAATCCTATGTAGTTAACCCTTTTTTAATGTGAGTTGCTCTGAACAGTAAACAAAACGTCGTGATCACTTTTCGTATTCCATGCGTTTTTGTTAATTATAATTATTTAGAAAGGTTTATAAAAAAATCAGTGCAAATTGAAAAACACATGGTAGTCAAACTTGTAAAAAAAATATGCAAAACGAAATCAAAATCCACGCCTCCAGATGTAACAAGACCCAAGCATGCGAATATTAACAGTTTGGAGCACTAAGCATAGAATTCAATCAAATAGATACCACATGACATTGCGTTTTTGTTAGGGTTTAATCAGACTGTATTTACAAATTTGCTTTGGCACTTGTACACAAAAACATATTAAAACTATTAATAGCATTTTTATTATTTCTGTGTTACATCAGTCAATATAAATTCGGCGGCCATACATTCACACGTATTCACAGATTAAGAGGAGATATTCGTGCAAAATTTGCGAGGAATCTTGGGTACCTATATCCATGTAAGCCGACCGTCTAAATAGCTTCACACAACCATTCGCTTTTGTATGAGTTTTTATATTTTAAAAATAAAAGAGACTTATGTAGATACAATTTTATGCAATGTCCGAACGGCTGAATTGAGAAACTCTTTGGTGCAGATTGCGCGAAAGAAAAGGCGACCGTTCTATTTCAGTGGTTTATTAAGACTACACTATTTGTGCATTGTATGAGTAATTGGTAATGTAGTAGGGATATAGTATATAGAGGTATAGTATATATACCTCTAACACTCTTTCAGGACAGTTAGGTATGCTCTCTGATGTTTGTCAGACATTCGCAAGAGGTAGCGCAGCGAAAAAAACTTTTCGAATCTCAGACCCAATCGCTCAGTAGTTGCTAATAAAAGAGAATAATTATTTAGAATAGAGGTAGGAAATTCAACGGTAAATATGTTTAGTTTATGAAATCACTAGTTGCAATAAGTCGAAAAATTTAAATGATCTTAATACCAACATATGTTGATAGCAGCCGATGATATGTCTACACCAAAAGCAGTGCCCGCATGTACTCATCCATATAACTTCTTTCTTTGGCTTGTAGTACTGCGTCAGTTGACAGCTTGCAGTTATTGACTCGATTTGCATGCACTGTACCTAACGCATAAATATCGCGACCTCTTAGCTCTTATGTAAACCATAAGTGGAAGAGATGTGTAAAAATTGTCGAAATATAAAATATGGTTCTTGAAGTCCGGAACAGTTTGTGTTAGGCGGATGACAACATTACCATATGCTTCTAAATCGGGGGCAATCGGAAGCACTACATTATCGTTTTTACCGCAATAAACTTCAAACCGATATGAGAAGCCAGCAGAGTCGCATAACACAAAAAGCTTCATTCCCCATTAATGTGTTTTATTGGGCATATATTGCCTGAAAGAACTTATCATCTTCGTAGACACCATCTGCTCATCGATGCACAATCGCGCTGGCTTAGGAAGCGAATCAAACACTTTGTTCAGATGATTGTAGACCGGTCTGATTTTGAGGAGTGGATCGTGGCCGGGGTCTTTGCGATATTTCATAAGCGAAAAGTCGTTGAAGCGGATGTACTTTCGAATATCATAAAACTGCCTCGATGTCATAGTTAAACAAATTGCCTCAAACGAATGTTCTGCCCAGTACGCTTCTAGGCTTGGGTAGCGATATACTGACATATAAATCAGTATGCCAATGTACTGCCTTATGTTTACGTTACTCACCATGAACTTCGTATTGACATCTTGGCTACGAGCATTCAAGTTAGTGTAGTGGCTGATGTTTGCTATCAAGTTACATCCGGTCCCCCCTCTTTCTGTTGTAATGGTGGTGAACGAGGACGTTTTTTACGCTTACCTTTAAGGCGCGGATGTTCAACTAGAGCAGACGATTCAATTTAAGGTATATCTACTTCGGATAAAGGCTCATCTTCTAAAAAAACGTACCTCATATTGTTGCTGTTTAACGAAGAGAGAAGGCGGTATGAACTCAACTGCTGGCATTAAAAGTCACTGAGATTTATGGCTGTCGTTAGAAAATTGGAAGTCAAAGATCTTTCTAATTCAGCTACATAATCGTCAATTTGTTTGTCATCCTCTGCTGACACTCGATAATCTGGATCATCTACATTATTTTCATCGTCGAAATCGCCGATGGAGTCACTATCGTTATCAGACTCAGAGTCCGTAGGAATTGAATTCATCATTTCCTCGATCTCTTCCTCACTCATTTTCGAAAGATTAAACTTTCGTCGTCGTTCATTTTGAAAACTATTTTTCTTCTTCTTCTCATTTCCCATTTTATCACACATTTCTGCAACCAAAAACCGCAAAAATCCTTTCAGTTAACAGATAATACATAATTATACAGCAATCCATGAATTACGAACACGAAATTCCGAATAAAATATATGGTTTCTACCAGAAAATGCGCAAAATAAAGTTGGACAAAACTTCACCTCACGTGGATGCGGGATACCTACATTAAATGGTCAGTACAGGACAAATAATAATCGAAGAAACATAAACTGCTTTGGTATTCATAAAAAGGACTTCTTTTCCTACTTACCAGTAATTTTTTTAACTTCAAGAAACAATATTAAGTATTTTTTTTAATAATTGGTAAACTTTTCACTCAATAGACCGATAACTTTTTGTCGACACGGATTGGAAATTCGAATCTAAATGACGATACGAACTTCCTGTCCAGCACTAATCGCTAAACTTACCTATATTAGTGTGTAGAGAAAATTAAATAGTAGGCGGGGTGGCACACTAATTTGAAAAAAAAATCATTGCGAAATAGTAGAGTCAGAATGTTGCCGCCAAAAGGCGGTCAATCTTGCTAGGGTTAAGCTATCATCCGTTGATTGTTAGAAGACCAATTTTGTTTATACACCTATACGCAAAGGAATCCAATTTCGATTTTAATTAATAGATACCAATATAAATCAATATCCCAATTTGATATATGTGCCTAGAAGAATGAAATTATAAAATAATTGGCGCAAAATTATCGTCAGATAAAGTACACTCTAAAGTTATATTAGTAGATACGTGACAAAGTCTGTATTAGTATTTTGTTAATTATAGTCGACATAAAGCCCACTTTATCATTATTACATTTTACTAAAGTTAGAACCACGAAAAGCGCATTTTATATCTTAGTATGGACTCTCAAAAATCTGCTGCCTGCCATTTTGAAAGAAAAAAGTAATTTTGAAGAGCAAAACAACAAAAATGTTTTCCAAAGAAGAAGCTATTTTGGAAAGGTAAATAAATTTGTTTTTTGAAGACTTTGAGCTCTTTAGAAAAAATAAAATTTATAAAATACGTTTTATCTAAAAAAGCATATAAAACAAAAACAATTAACAATAATCGCACAATAACTGAAGTTAATTGATATTTTTTAAGTAAAACACCTCTTTTGTTTACATTACTAAGCTTATTTGTTTAGAAAGATAATTTTCCAAACTGCGTTTGATTTCTCAAACTGTCAATTTTGGTTCTGTTTGACTGAAATTTGCGGCGGGTCCGCTCTAATGTTAGTACTAGTTGTAGGCAGGTTAAACAGTGTTTATAATTAATTAAAAAGTTAGACGTCGATTTCGAAGTTAGAGTGCTGCTACTTAGTACCTATTTACCTCCCCTAATACACGATCGGCCTTACCAATAATCAAATTTAGTCTGGCAGTTAACGCAAAGACTCCAGACTTTCCAAAATCGCTTTACCAATAAACAAATTTAGTCGTCAGGTTATCCCTAACTGTAGGGTTAAATGTTAATGGTCAGAAAGCCATGTTTATGTCGTACACCAACCCAAATTATTACTCTGTCACAACTCGTTCTGCAAAGGAATGTTGCCATGCATACTCAAATTTTAGTAGTAAATCAAAATATGGTATTATGTCTTAGAAGCAAGAAGTGCCAATCGGGAACTTCAAGTAACTACAATTTTTGATATACATAATTAAAAAAAACTGTGTAATGGCGTTTTCGAGTGAAGAAAAGAATTGTCCTTTCTATGAAAAGAGCAAATCTAGAAGTGCTCTTTCTATGTTTTTCATGTTTCATTGAAAAAGAAAGTGCACTTCCAGGTCAATTCTCAACACGAAAGAAGTGTCCGGAATATTTTTAAAGAAGTGCCCTGAATTCACCAACACACACAAGCAAAATGTCAGATTGAAATGTTTGTTGTGATAGGTAGTAAAAACAAATTTTGTGCTACGTGATCGGAAAATATCAAATTAAGAGTGCAAATGTAAATTTTAAATGAAATATGGAACCAAAGGAAAAGAGAGAATGCAAAAACTGTACCCAAATGTAACAATTTAAAAGCACATATAAACGAGTAATGTCCCGTCAATTTTGATGAAACTCTTCTGCAACCGGTTAAAAACTTTAACAAAACGTTTATTTATACGGATGTAGTTAAACTCGGTTATCTAAACAAAGCGTTATTTGTCACGAAGCATTTTTTCACAATCTTCGTGCGAATTACTCCGCTTAACTGAAAAGCCTGGTTAACTGAAGAAAAAATAAACTGTACAACAGAAATTATTAACTCATTTAATCAAAAATATAACAACTGAAGTCAATTCGTTTGTTTCCATTTTTGTTTGTTTTGCTCTATTTACACATTTTCGATGTCTCGTTTTGTTTTGAGTTTAGTGAGTTAAGTGAAATCGGGTTTAGTTTTCGTCTGAGCTCCTGTTAAATGATGTTGTTTTTCAAAATATCTGAAATTCGCTTAAAAGAAAATACCGCTTAGGTGAAAAAATAATTGTTGCAAATTGATGTTTCAGTTAATATTTACTATTCTCTATTAGAAAAGCCGAAAATGAAAATAAATGAAATGAAACGATCAAATAAATTAAAATACCGTATTAAACAATAGGAGCATTCTATCCTATATCCACACGTAGACACTTAAAACAAATTGGCAACACCAGTCCCATAAACAGAACCTAGATCTGACGCAACGAACTGATTTGATCGTTTTGATAAGATCCTTTCCCTAGGTATCATATTGCAACTAAAACTATTGTTTCCACCGAAAGTGCTCCTCCTCCGCGATTCGTCCATGGAGCAAGTTCTTCCCTTATGATTTCCACAATAAAGCGCACTATCGGTTTATTCAATCTAATAATAGTTTTAATAAACTTTTTACCAGATAGTACACACCGCCAACAAACCTATAGTGGCAAACGATCTCTCGTTCGTCATATATTTTATCCTTTGAGAGGTTGCCGATTCTTCAACAGATATAAGGTCCATAAAAATATCTTCGTCTCGACTTGATTTTATTCTCAATCTTAATTAAATTTTTTGAAAAACAAAACCTACTGCATGAAAACAAAAACAAATGATTTGCCATCTGATAACTGACAACGATTGACAGCAAATTTGTAATAGATTCAACAGAAAGTCTTCGTGCTAGTAAAGCTGGAGGTTAAATTGTTTATTAGTACCATTTCAAAAATGCTGTACATTTTCATTTAAACTGGCAGTCAACTAACAGTCGACATTAGTGTTTGATTATTAGTAAGGCCGAATGACTATAATTTTGCGCCATTGATACGTCACACAAGGGTTTTGTATAGGTCTACAAATGATGCCAATACTAGCACAGTTCTCCTTTAATACATTTCACGCCATCAGATATCGACTTGTTCATCGTCGGCTTTTTTGGGAACCCTTTTCGTTCATGTCAATACACCGACACATTTTCTCTACATATGTTGTACTCACAAAATCAATGTAAAAGCCAATTCAATAGAGCTGCTGGTAAATCATTTTGTAGGACAGGTCCTTTGCGCAGCAAGTCATTTAGCCATTTGCTGTTGAAGGCATCCAACACTTTCTCTCTCTCTTGTATACCTACGTTTTAAAAGCAAATTGCTTATCACGGCAATTACTATCGCCGTCCAAATGTACAATCGAATTGAGGTGAGATCACAATGATGCCATATAATTCACACATCAATTCAACATTAGGGGTAGACCTAAATCAAATATCTGACACGTCTGTGTGTCGTTTTATTACAACCGTGTGCTCCTGGGGAGCAATTCTCATAATTCACGTTCGCTTGACACCTCGAACTGTATCTGCGCTTGTCTATTTATATCTATTAACATATTTCTTTATGGAATGTCAAATAAATTTACGCTGTTCAATAAATAAAGCCCCAGAAATTTTCTCACACTCTCATCTCCCTCATGCAAACTCGACAGTAGGTACACACAGCAGCGCGGCGCGCGGCGCGCGGTGTCCTACAAACAACAGATGCGCGTCTTTAAAACAATATTTTTAAATCGCACCTTTGTTGATGGAACACTGGGATGCGGACCGTTTATATTTATTATCATCACGCCCGAGTGATGACGACCAACAGCAACACCAACCCTTGCATGTTTTGTTGCGCTGTGCTCTCTCAGAGGAGCATCCAAATCCAATACCAACAACAAGTCCTTGTGTAAAGGCGTATTGATTTCTTTTAATTTTTCCCAAAATGAAATTCTATACTCAATTAATAGATTTTAATGAATCCTAAATAGCTGAAGAAGCCAATTCACAAAAGGATCGCACAATATGCCCCTTGATGTGAGACAATAGCTCGATACACACTCTACCGCACGTAGGTACAAACAATAATATGGTTGTGATGGAGGATTTCTCTGGACACTGGAGTGTCGCACCTAATGGCGGCCATATACGTGCTAATTATAGACAAACAGTGCGTTCGATATTAGATACGAGTATCTCATCAAAACATGTTATTAGCTGTGTTTGAAGGCGGGACTGATATGGGGACTGCTCAAATTTCATGCGGCGCTAATTGATGGAACACAAACAACACGCGGCTGGTTGTCGATGCACAATTACTGCGTCCCCTATGTGTTAAAAGATGTTTTGTTGGGGAATCTATTTGTATAATAACGCCAGATAGAGGTGGGTGGAACACTCCTGATGATAGATACAACTATATAGCCGGCATGTCGACTGCATTGAGTGGCAGAGGCTTTCGTCTTGAGGATGAAAATTTATCATCCCTTTGGGGGAGGATTTCGCACATATCACTTTGGTGATGAATGCGCTACCAAGTGGAAGAGATTTCCCTCAAAGACGACCACTCGTTTAAAAAAAAAATACACCCTGCCTATTCTCTAGATGGGCTGAAGAAATAAAGGGACTTGGCCAATCGTTAGACGCTTTGCTATACTAGTACGTTGTTAAAGGACAAAACGATACGCTTTTGTGGGATTCACTTAAAATAATTACACTCGAGGGATTTTCCAGGGGTTGGTTCACTTGTCCGGTTTTGTTAATATTGTCACTGGGTTCGTAAATGTCTTGGGTGTTCACAACGTGTATAGTCTAGTGGGCTATAAAATGCTTTTTGCGTTGAATGACAAAAAGATTGAGTGCCTGGATGAGCACGGGGAAGTTGGTGCTTTCGCTTTGATAAAAATAAAATACGTTGTGCCGTGTTGTGTAAAAGATATCCTGTTTGGTGATCCATTCTACAGTTCTAACTTCAGAAACTAAGTCGGTAATTCAAGTTTATCGACAGAAAATGATTTGAGGACTTCAAAGCGTTTTTATTGTCCGAATTAAGTATGTCTTTGGGTGGATATTGCAAAGAAAACTATCCAGGGACACATTTTTATTTACATAGAGTCCTTACAACGGGTATAAATTACACTTGTCAATAAGGTGTGGCTCAAAACTCTCAAGCAAATATGTGTTATACTGCAACACATACTTACAAGTGTCGGAGGATTTGTTAGACAATTAGAAAGGGCGACATAACCAACCATGCGTTGCAATGGAATGCATTCAACTAAGATTGGGGTAGAATTGATCGACTATGTTATACGCCTGCATTGTTCAAAACAGTTTAGGGGGAGTCTGTTGCAATTTAACACAATCCACAAAAGAGCGCAGGCTAAGAGGAGGCTATTGGAGCCTTGGCCTTGAACAAGTAGAAATTCATCGTTTAAAACGCTCTCAGGAGTGTGTTCCATGCCGGCAAATCCTGATTAAAATCTCTCAGAAAAGTGTAATGCGTCCTTTAAAATATAAATCGCAATTACTTTACTGAAGCGTCAGTCGTATAGAGTTTGCTATATGCATCCGTCCCGCAAACAGTGCTAAACCTATTTATATCTTACAATCTTACAATGGTCAGAAATTTAACAACTTTTTAGAAAAGTTAGGACATTCTATACAAGACTCTACAAGTTTGTTTTGTCTTAGAGGAACCTCCTAACAGTTCCATTGTGTAGGGGTGTTAGGGTAACCTCTTAAATGTATAGACAACTAGATTTCAGGTTAATGATGCTTGCAGCGATTACAATGCGCTTTTACTCTTAAAGCTCTATTGATGCATATTTTGTCATGAAAGGTTCCCACTGTATTTTTAAAACTAATCCAAAGGTATGTATATATAAAATAGTTTTCATAGTCAGACCAGTTATTTTGAATGAATTCAGCCTCATTTCTGGATTCGTAGACTGAACTGTACCCCTGCTGAAGATTGACTTAAACTTCCAAGTCCTACCAGATTAAACGACCCACTTTCTAAAATTTATTGGAGGAGATTTCTCAGGCACGTGCTTAATCACGTCGCTCCTTCCATGCATAGCGTATTCAAAGCTACACTTCAAGGTCTTAAATTTGGTTCCGATGGTAAAAAGGAATCGACAACTATTTTTCCATTGCACAACTTGTTGTGAGTAAGGGAATAACTTGTAACCCATGATGTTAAGCAAAGTAAATAATGCTTTATATGACTATACTTCTTCTTCTGTTGCCCAAAAAATCACGAATTTTAATGCGTACCCCAAGTTTTTTTTAGTCAATCATGACTGGGAATAAGTATCTAACATCCCTCAATTAAAATGTGCCCAAAGCAACTAGTAATCTTATATCCCATGTGTAATTATTTTATATAGCCGCTTATACCTAAAAGCTTTAATTGAATAGGCGCTACTCCGAGATCGTATTACAAATATGACTGAACTCACCATACAAATGCTGGTTTTCTCCAGGTCTTCGTGTTGTCTCCAATTCTCTTTCTCATTTCCATAAATAATCGTCTGGCTACAAGATCCAATCCATTTCACTCCTTCTTCGATGACAGTCTCTCAGCTTTTCATACTCATTCCAGGACTTAGGTCGCTGAAATACAATGCTGCCTGCTGTCTTTAAAGCGAAATCTTCACCCATTATCACTTGTGGCCAGTGAAACAGCGCTTACATCTTAAAGTTCTACATTGTCCGGTGTAGGGGTTCAGCAAGTGTTTGCATTATCCGGTACCTTTCCCAAGCACAGTACCTTCATGACCCCTTAAAGCTTACATACAATTTTTTAAAAATGTAGGTATCCTCAAATTAAATCTTTCCTGTGTTAAACGAGGAGATCGATCATTTGACAGAGAGCATGGACATCCCTCCTGCTCTAATAGAAAGCATAGAGTACGACGCGAGACGCAGTTGACAGTTCCGTAAATCTGACCGAGAAGGATGTCTTCCAAGTTCGCGTCCGCGCAGATAGTTTCGATACCAAAATGTGTTTTTGTGAGGTTAACAGCTGGGCTGCAATAACACACTTTGTGTGGTACCTACAAAAGTGATTTTGGGTTCCAAGGCTATTCCGTATTAGCCTGAAGGTATGCAGGTATTTATGATAAAGTTATACCTATTAAATGTTTATTTTTGTATATGAATCGAATTTTAGTTTGATTCAACGTTCTCCTAGTCCTATTACGTGCTCGCTGAAAGCGAATTGTGCTGATAGCCGCTTACCGCCAGGACGATGAACACATTTTACAAGAAAGCGGGTGCCAGCAAACGCTATACACATTTTTCAAAACGTTCAAATTCAAGCAGCTCCCAAGCCACTTCTATACCTTGTGTCAATCTTAAAAGTCGCAAAATAAGAGGATTATGTTCTAACTGTAGGTTTTTGATGTGAAACATCTTATGGCGCGACTTGGGAGTAAAATCGATTCATGAAAGCGGAAATGACCAAGCGGAAGTGCGAGACGGAAATTGGCCTGTCGCCATTGCTATGCCGCCGCCTAAAACTCCTTAACCACTCAACCGATTCGAATGAAATTTTGTGGGTGGGTATGGTTGGTTGTTACTTGATGGATAGGATAGTTTTGGACCCGATAGGTGGCGCTGTTGTCGATCTATTTAACCACTCAACCGATTTCAATGAAATTTTGTGGGAGGGTATGGTTGGTTGTAACTTTATGAATAGGATCATTTTGGACCCGATAGGTGGCGCTGTTGTCGATCTTCTTAACCACTCAACCGATAAATAAAGATAAATTTTTCGAATTTTTTCAACTGAATTCTCAAAGTGAATACTTATATGGGCACGCTGGAGGAACTGAAGAAGCCAGGTTTTACACAGACACTAGGCTTCTGAATGAGTTGACGGTATGAAAACAAAATGTAAACAAAAACTCTCGAAATAGAAATAGAAAACATTGGATTGGATTGTGTTATGAAAACTTGTTAAATTAATGAACATAATTATCTACTGCGCTGTATTAAGGATATAATATTATAAAGATTTGGTTTTTAAATTAAATTTCTTAATGAAATTCACCTAAGTACAACACAATTCAATTTAACATCCACATTTAGCAAGACAAGTTTCACATCTGGCGTGTGGTCACAAGCACGCTCTCTGTTTTTTGCTTTATTCTACTGACCAATAAGTGTCCTCCCGACCAACCTGGGCGTAGCAGATGACTAATGAAAACTACGTTCCACAAGCTATTGCCCAAATAGCAGCGATTTGTGGTTTACTGCAAAACGGAACTACTATAAACATTCATGGTCGATATAGGTAGGCTTACCCTGCATAAAGACGTCACGAAATACGCTCTTTCATTAATTCATTTTCAGCAAGCATTAATATTTTATTATGTAATTCAAATTCCGGAAAACAAACAGACACACACATGCAAGGCTAAACATTTTTAAAATTCCACACCCAGTTAAACACAACAAGTACGATGTACGAGTAAAAGTAATGTGTCTTTCTTTCGCAGCAGGCACAATATCATCGTTATACACTCCCGTCCCCACCTACCTATATTTGACACTAAAAAGAGGACTCGAACAAAAAGTTATACCAAGTATTCATTACATTAACAAAAAAGAAAAAAATCTCCAACAATTTCGTAGGTAAACACATCGTCCTTACACAGCCACCGTCGCGTCGTCGGGTATGCACAAAACGAACAAACTCATTCTCATTAGAAATGCAAAAGTTGGTCGTGCTACCAACGAGAGTCATATCGCTTAGTCTCCAAAACCGTCATTCCCAAACAGCCTCTTCAAACGATTTTAGGTCCTGCACAAGTGCGTGTATTTATGCCAGTGTAAGTAAAGTATCCATTCCAGGAGTGCTTTCAAAAAAACATAAACACAAAACCAACAGAGATACACCAGACAGTAGAAGGACATAAATATAAAAATAACAATTTGGCTTTCATGCGCCATACTTCTTTTTTGTTCGTTTTCTTCTTTTTGCACTTGGTTTTTCGTCTCTCTTCCGTTCGTTGTCGTTGTTGACTTGAGAAAGCAACAAAAAGTAAATCCATCCACACACTAGATAAGGACCTAATCAAAATATACGCCCTTCCTAACAGTGTCTGCAGGAGCTCTATAATATACAACGAGTGCATAAACAAAGGACGAATTGGGAACGAAATTGAATTCTCAAAGGCAGGAGTCAGCCACCCGTCTGCCGCTCCACCAAAGTAACACTTTATGATATTCATAAGGAAAACGCTCTACTTGCTACAGGTATAATGGGTGTTTGTGCCGAGAGAACCACGTGCTACTCAAAACCGCAGTTAATTTCAAAGGAATCCTATTCAGAAGGATGTCAACACATGTAAATTATAAATTTATGGGAAAGCAATTCACACATGCCGTGTACATTCACGAAAGGCATTGAGACGAGTAAATGAATTTTTAAATTACCCAGGATGAGGACGAAGAGCTTAGTTGTTGGTAGCAACAGCAGCAGCAGCAAGTTCTACTCTGCAGTAAGAGACTGCGACTGGTTAAATCCGGAGGCATAATAGCAAGCATCTTTGTGATAGAGAGTTAAATGAACCCTTGGGGTATTGACTTGTTGCTGGTCTGAAGTGATCTTAAACGGATCCAAATGACTTGTAGTGGTATGGCGTATGGACCGACCCATCATCGATGGGGTATTTGCACAGCCTAAGGATATTTGGATAAAGAGTGCACAACTTATGTACATTCAATAACTTTGTGAATACAATTAACTTTGCATCAGATAAGGGCGACCGACGTGGACTAAGTAAAGAATGTTATTACACTTTGATGTACGGTCTTCATTTGCCATTGTCCTAGGACAACATATTAAATCCGAGATGCTTGGTGGCGACGAGGCTGGGTTATTTATTTAGGACCATCTGGAAAGGATTCCGTTTCGCTTTGGGTATAAGGATACGGCGAAATGAGACATTACAGGAGCCACCACAATGGAATGAAGGGTAGTTATATGTACATATATCTACACATGTGCCGGCCTTTAAAGATTCAAATGAAGGTCTTTGCCTACAAAAGAAGTATATTTTGTTGACCGGTAGTCCTCTTATGGTATTGACAAGCCTTCTGGTAAGCTTGACATCATAAGAGCGCACAATTCAAGACCTAAGCGACGTTTAGAAACGTCTTAAACTCTTGAACATTTTGAGTTATACTATGTACCTATACATCTCGTCTAGCAGGAGCTATAGGCTGCTCCTAACCCGTCTTGAATATGCTTGATTGTAAAGCTGTGATTGTAGTCGAATTTTTAATAAATAGTGGCTTTAAATGTTTGCTTTTGAAATGTAAAGGAATTAATATTTATTAATACTGAACGAATATTTGATGCCAAAAGGCTGCGACGCAAGAGATTAGTTGTGACTTTGCCGATCGCATATACTTTTATCACTAGAGAAGTCCTACCCCAACCGCCATTGAAGTCCATATTTTACCAGGAGACTACAAAGAAAACCATTGTCTGCCGAATGTCGAAGCATTTGGTTTTAGGTAGCTATTCTGTTCAAAAAGCTTCACTCTTTTCATTCTTTCGGTATTTTCAGTATATGTAGGTCCAATAGCAGCGGCCTATTCTTCAGATTTTCACTCAGATTTTCGGTAGCACTTTACGCAGCATTGCGGTTGAAAACTACCTAACGTTAACAGCAAAATCACTTTCATATATTGCGAACGATTGGCAGATTGAACGTTCCAATTGTTGGCCAGGTGCACTAGATCCGAAAAATTATGAACAAATTAGGTGAATCTATGTGAGTACTAGCTTTAGGGTGGGACAACTCGCGCTGTCACCATAAATTCGAAAAAAAAGATCCCAAAAAGTTGCTTCTGTGGTCGATTTTCTGGGTTTAAACTCCCTTGTGTGTTTTTGTTGTGTTTTCTCTAGGTCGTCGAGAGCAATATCTTCACGTTCACACTGCTCAAAACTGCCTTCTTCCGTCGAATCGCAAACCTTTTTATACTCGGGCCAAAATTAATCGGTAAGTATCGTTCTGTAGTGCTCGCCGTTGATCATTATTTTATCATTTTGCCGGACAAAAATCCGCACTGACTGCAAACTGCCTCGTGTTCTCCTGTACATTTTCACGGACAGGACCGTTCCTTTGTGCGGGCTCTTGAACGATCTGGCTTTGATATGACGTATGGGGGTTGGCTAATTGTTTAGCGGCCTGGGTGCCTTTAATTTGTCCACCAAATGTTGGGTCTACTTTGAAGTGCTACTGCGTCTGCCTTAAGATGGGCTTGGTCGTGTAACTTTCCGTGGTTATTTGTCATCATTGGCTGAATAATAAAAACCCGATTTGACATACCACAGACGCCTCAAATAACGTGAATGCGACAGAATCGACTCCTTCCAATTAAGAAACCGCAAAGAAGAATTCAGGAAATCACAGAAAGAAAACAGGGCAAAAACCATGCATAACACTCAGTGCATGAGGCCAAGAAACTTCCGTGTCAACAGCCGAAAAAGATGCATATTTTGTAATGAGCCCAGTGAAAACCGAAAGTATGTCCTGGGGTCATGTGGGCCACATGGACCAAAAAAAATGACTGAAATACCAAGTACCAATTATCTGACGAGGAAAAACAGTCACTGGAGTAAGGTATCATCCTTAGATCTCTAAAATGATTCCGAAAGGATCGGTAATATACATCTTTAAAGCATAAGTAGGGAGTACATGGACAAAAATGTAGCAGTACAATACCCTTTAAAATACAAACAATAAAAACTGTATTGCTCCGACCCAGAATGCACGGCGTCTCCACTCTCTTATAGTCTTTTTGCATCTCTACTCAGTAAAGACAATCCCCTTAGGTAACCATTCGTCTGTCTTCCAAGCGGAGATTTTCGCTATCCTTATGGCTATGCACTATATTGTGACAAACAGGTTGAGGGATAGAAGCATATGTGTTTGCAGTGATAGCCAAGCTGTTAGTGCACGAACTCAAGCTTTCTCTGAACTTGATCAGAAGGCTAAACACAGTGAAACTTGTTTGGGTCCCAGGGCACACCGGTATCCAGGAAAATGAGATCGCTAATGAGCTTGCCAGGCTGGGTTCAGAAGAAGGTCTCTTAGGACCTGAACCTGAGTTGGGTCTGCCGGCATCTGTGGTTAGGTCATCCATTGATACTTGGACATCTGAAAAAAGTCGGCGTCTTTCCTTCTGTGTTTTAGGAGAATCGACTGCAGACTGCTTGTGGGTGTCCTTTCGGGCCACCAAGCTTTTGCCAAGCACTTGAATGTATTTGGCTTAAGCGACACCACCATCTGTCTTTCTTCGAAAGACGGGAAAACTAAGTACAGCAAAGTAAGGCGACTGTTTTGGCAGTACAATGGAACAGTAGTTGTGTATGAATACTCCATCGGATAGAAGCAATCTATAAAAATCCCAACCTAAGGTAACAAAGTATATTATATCTCACCCAGTGATGCCAACTGCAGTGGAAACTCGAATTTAAATTGGTCTAGTAACCAATTTTCGAACTAGCTATCCGAATTTTAAACTAGTATTCTCTTTAATTTTAATTGCTTAACGAAAATTTTTGTATTTCCCTTTCTCCGTTATTAATCTTTTTTATTTAGGCATAAAAGCTTCGATCCTCAGGAGAACGACAAAGTTAGCCCCTGGCAGTTCGCAGCCACACACATCACATCTGATTCTGAACTTATCAGTCCCAGCTGAAAAAAGCGGCTCAAGTTATAGTCTGTCCAAAAGTAACCCTTTCCCTTCTTTGTAAATATTCAATCCGCAATCTAATCACAGCGAGGCTTATAGGGAGAATCTTGGACTTTTAACAAATAAGCCAAATCCAACCAAACCCAACCACTCATTAAAAAAATCAGTTCAACTTTCGTTCGATTCTTGTAAAACATTAAAAAAAAAAAACAACTCACCACAGTACAACGTCAGCAGCAAAAGTAATCCAATTGTTGATATCCGCGTCCAGCATGCCATCTTGCAAATATTTGAATTTTTCATTTTCACGAACTTGTTGTAGAGTATAATATTTTCAACTGGAAAATAAAACAACCAGCCAACTTCACTCGGCTCTCTAATTAGATGAATTTTGCACTTTTGCACTTTACTCGCACGCGAATATGCGTTCTGATTAAATTTCCACTTCTGGCACTTTTAACACTCTCTAATAGCACTCATTTTGCGGTGTCCTTCAGTGAAGTGACTCTCCAAATAATGAACACACACGGCAGGTACGTAGGTGTGGTTCCTCGCGCAAATTCTATCTACCACGCTAGAAGGCAGAACCAAATTAAATATCTTCCGCTAGTAGATACGAAAAAACGACAAACTCGTTAGTTACAACCGACAACACCGACGACGACCAACGGCGGCAATGGTGGCAATTCAAAGACAAAGTTCGTTGCACGGCGTGCTGTCAAAAAAATTGAAACATTTTTATACGACTTGAACTTGGACTCTCATATGTTACACATTAATTAGTTCGACTTTCATGCGCAATTAATTTCTCCGTGCATTCGAATTAAGGATGTCGATATATCAAAAAAAAATAAAAGAAGAAAAGAAATTATAAATATACGAGCGTTCGTTCTTTTAGCCGACAGATAGACAGTGCCACAACGCGTAACGTATTTATTTGGCAGTTTTCTTGAATGATATCCGAATCCGAGCGAGCAGAGAATACAACACACCCGCAGACGTGGACGTAGACGTAGATGGAGCAGTGGATGGATACCTAGTAGAATGTATCTTTGTTCGCGTTGGCAGCGGGCGATGGATTGAGACTTTCGTTGCCGGAAAAATGTTCAACAATTTGTCTTGTTTCACTGGTTCGCTATCGGTAGCGATGCTGATGCTGCTGCTTCTTTTCGAATGCTCTGCAGAGATTGTGTGAAGAATGGTACGGCACGGCCGCTGTTGAGTGCGCCCTAATCAAAATCGCGTATTGGGCGAGCTGTGATTTTCGTTTTCTTATTTCCTCCACGGAAGAGTGTTTCGCGTTGGGGTGGAAATTTTATATTTTATTTGAAGCCAAGGGACCACTGAACACTGACTCGAGGGCAATGAAGACGCTAAGGCATCGATGGCGATGACGGGCGCGAACACGACAACGACTACGATGTTGTTGGGGATGAAACTAAAACTACTGTGCCGGCAGTTGGTTGAAAGAAAACCGAACTGAGTATCGCTCCTATCGTGTCGTGCGTCCACCACCGTATTGTTGTTGTTGCTCACGTCACTGCTGTTGCCGCGTGTGTAGACAGCCAACTGCAGGCGCACACTCCGCAGAGCGAGAGGGTTGGCTGGTTTGCTTCGTCCTCCGTATTCAGATTCAGACACAGAGATATACAGTATCCAGTATCCACAAAGCTTGCTGGCTGCCCCCTTTGTTTTTATTACTCTTCTTCCTGTGTTTTCCGTGTTGTTTATTATTTTGAATAAATGACAAACGGTCGTGGAGCAATCAAACCAAGTGGGAACGTGGGACTGAGTATCTTTTTGAAAACACAATGATAATAAACACGGTGTGTCTATGATACCCGTTTGCGTATACGAGTATCTGCGGAAGCAGGCAATCGATTTGTATATTTCTTTCCCAATTTAGGTCCGGCGGGCCTAATGTTTGGTTTGTGCGTAAATATTATTACTTGGACCGCGATCGCGTGTGTGAATGACTATTTATAAGGCTTTATGATTGGCACATCAACGGGCAATTTTGAAAGTGTTGACTTTTGAGAGAGCGATCCTGAGTGAGGGATGGTGCACATTTACATTTGTTTAGATAGACGCGAGGGTAAAAAGAGTTCTTCTTGTGTCGTGTCAGCTGCTGCTGCTGCTGGGTGTGGGACAGAGGTTGCTTGGCTGTTATTCTTGCAGCGCTCCTTAAATTTACCAAGGAATGACATCACACGCTATTATTTCAACATTTACAGTATATCGTGTCAAAGTTGTCTCGCTGGCTTTAGACGAGTTTTCTGGGATGCTGCCGTGCGGATGTTGATTTTCACTCCTACCACTAGATGCGAAGAGATTATGTTATTTTTAATGTCACCACGTTGAGTGATATTAAGATTTGATCTGCCTTGGGGCGAGCGGGTGTTTGATGTTTTGATGTTGGCCTTGTAGTATGTATCCTTTAGGTGTTCTTTATTTTTGTGCACAATTTATCGCTTTTTTGGCGGCTAGCCGTAGGGTTGGGTGTTTTTGTGGACGTTGATGTCTTCTTGTTGACTTTTACGATTGTGTTTATGACCTGCAATGACAGAAGAATTGAAAGTTGATTAGGAACAGTCGCTAGAAGTGCTGCCGGAGTTGGTGTGAGCTATGTAAATTTTGTGTATTAGTCGAAGGCATTGAGTGAATAATGGAAATTAGTTTTATGCTAGGTTAAGTTGTATAATAGGACTTTGTTCATCATTCGTGTGGGAGAGTAGATGGGATTTATTTTCATATCGCGTACATCAACAGTAGTGAATGGAGAGTTTTACGCACGTGAGTATGTTTATTTTGGGACATTTATTGGAGGGAAGTCGGGGCAAACGGGGTGGAGGAAATATGTAGTAATTTTGTAGCGAATATCGGCACCTAGAGGTTATTTTAAAAATGGGAAAAACTAGCAAAGTAGGTAGGTACACTAGCTTTCCAGAAAAACTCTTTAAATACATACTTGTAAATTATCTCCTTGGATTATGATTGAGAGAGTCCAAGAACCTGGATGGCCGACAAATACTTTGTGTGGAAATCCAATTGTACTAGAAAACTGCAAATCGTGTATCGAAAGCGGGAAGGCGACTTTACTTAGGTACGAACTTTAAATTAAGTTTCAAGTCAGATTTTATGTGACTTTAAATAGGAATATGAGTCGTTTGAAATAAGTACATACCTATAGCCATACTATAACCCGGTTCCGTCTACCAAATTAGGCTCTGGATGTAGGTACGGGGATATATGTTGTAAGAAATATACTCCCATAAACTAGTCCCCCTGTTTAATACCAAAATGCTGTTTGCCCCCCCCCCCCTATTTCTACCCACTTTCCCTCTTTTTAAATTTTTAATCACAAACCTTAAAAAACTTTTCTTAAGTATTTTTAAAAAGATTCTCTGTGAACACATCTATTTGAAGTTCAAAATCCTTTCAAACCTGAGTGCGCATTGAAACCATCTTATTGAAAAAGTCACGATAAGCGAAAAGTATGAATTAATAAATCGTTTACTTTTTATAAGGTATATTTTTCTTAATAACCTTTTTTTTGCTAATAAATATAAAATACTAGCGGACCCCTACAAACTTCGTAGTGCAGAATAGAAATATACCTAAAAAAAATCAAATTCAAATTCATTTAAATCAGTGATAAATAGTTTTTATTGTATAATGCTTTGTGGTACACCATATTTTTGGTTTTTCCATTTTCGGTGTAAATATACAAAACCGTTTGCGAGCACGCGAAAAGCCTACAATCTTGGCAATCCTGGTAAATCCAACGATTCGGTGGTTTTCGAGATATAAGGTATTGATTGTTTTTTTTTTTTGGTATGGGCGGTGCCACGCCTCTTAGTCCAATTTTGACCAATTTTCACAGAAATACTCCTGGGCCAATATCAAAAATTGTGTGGAAATTTGAAATCAATCGATCTGGTAGTTTTCGAAATATGTATAAGATTTCTTATTGTTTTTTTTTTTGTATGTGTGGTGCCACGCCCCTTTATCCAATTTTGACCAATCAGAAACCTTCGCGGGCTCATGCACAACAACTTTCCTAAAGGTCATCACATGATCAAATGCATAGTTTGCGAGACTATAAAGGACATACAGAAAAACATTCATTTTGTTTTAATAATTTGGGTTTTCTGTTAAAGTACTTAAATTGACAACTGCTATTTTTTTAAATACTGTACAACAATATAAACGTGGGGTTTCTTTTGTTTGGCGCTCCATAATTAATAACCCTAAATTTTCAAAGTGGCACGCTGTTGTTGCCGAAGAAATAGCTTAAAATTAAAGTCTTGCCTGAACTTTGGGACACACTTTAAATTCGAACAATACTCAAGTGCCTTAGCAAATTAAAGCATTATGATTATTTTCTCCTCCGTGTCAATTAAAAAAAGCTCTACTATTTTAACGATATTTACGTTATTTCAATTAAACCTATGTGTTTGACACACTGCTTGCGTTTTCGAATTAATTTTCAATCAACCTCTTTAGTAAGCTTTGCCAACTGTCTCTAATTCCCCACTCCAAGTTGGTTGAGAACAGTTTCCACTTAAGCGACACTTGTGGAAGTTAAAAACGGGACAAATCATTATTTGCTGACAGATTGATACAATACATGTTTACTTTAGCTTTTTGTCTATTTTTTAAAAAATTGTTCTATTCAGTGATGAGGTTCTCTTCTGTCTTGAAGGCTTTGTTTTTAAGCACAATAAATGAAGTTAATGGGCTGATGCGGTATACATATACGTTTTTGAAAATAAAGAAAATCGAATTGATAGCTACTCGTCGTCAAGGTTTCCACACCGCAACCTAATTGGCAAACAAGTTATGTTTGTGTATTGCGGCCACCAATTAAATTTATTGAACAGGGCCCATATACCCTGGTACCCTTAAAAAGTATGCTTCATCAAAATGCCACTCCATATGCAGTGGAGTATCTAACTAGATTTATTGCATGTACGTAGTTGCAGGTATGCAGACATTTAACTAACAGCCTATCCCTATCCGGGAAAATAATTTATCCACCTAAAACATGTACATTCCCTGTGGGCACGCTATATGACAATCAAACTTGTTCTGCGAGTATAAAAACTGCACTTTCTTATCTGAAATGTTATCAAACAATGTAAGTGACACCAAAAACCCCATGCTGCACCTTCTTCAGATAAAACAAAAAAAAACACCTGTTCTGTGGGTGCAGTAACTGAAAGCACTATACCCAGTAACCCGTACAGTTCAAAGGGTCGCGCTATGCTAGTCAAAATAAAGAACTTAGCCATGCCGTCACTACTGCAAACGAACAGAAAGGAAATATGTGTTTCATGCACATGCTATTAGTGGATGTTCCTTCTGCCGAGCATTGCAAACAATGGAATCCACTATCTGACAGAACATGAGAGGAAACGTCTTATTTGTAAATTGCACGAGAACAACAGGACTGGAGTGATTAGGTTACAAGAGATGAATCGTACATGAGTCTGAGGTTATGCTACCATATGCAACAACATATGGATCAAGTTGGCTTGCATACATTGTGCTCCTACAAAACTCATCAGAGCAAGTGAAACTAAACTAAGTTTACGAACCATTTCGATGTCCAGACGGCTCAAGGATGTCTTTGTCCGCGCCAAGTGTGAAGATCGGGACTGGCGACATCCATACACACGATGCACGACGTTTGAAGGCAATCACTGCTCGTTTAAACCGCAAACTCTTCAAGAGGTTTTTGATCCCGTGTTGGACGAGCACCCATAAATCAAAGATTACGATGGTGGAACTGTTTATTGACTACAAGGTGGGCCACAAATCCTAGGTCCATTTTAAAAAGTTTTAAACATTGATACTTTTCAATAATTTATGTTATCTCTCTTCTAGATTAGGCATACAATATATTGTCGGTTTCGAATCTTACATTTTGTTGTTTTCGAAGATAATCCCCAGTCCCATGCAGGCCGTATTCGAGTCTAGAATCCTGTTTTTAAATCAGTTTGGCCGTCTTCACCGCAGATTATTACGTCTAGAAATGCTATCGCTGTAAAAATCAATGAAATCATAGACTGGTAGTGAAATGTCATTTTCATAGATATCATATCTGCGAGAAAAAGGGAGGACGTTCGGATTTCTGCTTTAGCATGTCTGACTGACTTGATATAGGTTTTTGAGTTCTCATTATCCCAGAATGGTCACATGAACAGCTGTTTTAGTTGACGTTTATGGAGGGGTGGTCGATAGCAATTAATTCCCAAAAACCTGTTGAAATTATTGAAAAAATGTGTAAATAGTTATTCAAATGTGAAATGAGTCTGAGTGTAATCTACAGTCTACACCACAATGGGGAATTATTGAAACTTCTCGTATAAGTTCAGTGGACATAGCAGCTGCAGGAAAAGAAAGGCTACGAAGCACAGCGATATTCCTGCTTGGGTTTGCTCTGTATAGACGACCATCATTTTAAGCAACAAATCGCTTTGATAGACCATTGCTGTTGGGGCACCGAAAACCCCTTATTGATAAACCAAAGTAACTTCAAAAGTAGTGATATCGATAGGCCCTCACAATCCCTCATGATTGTGTCCGGTATCTACTTGAAGAGAAAGGTATACACCGAAAAATAATAACCACAACCATGTTGCTGAATCGACACCATAAGCCTGATAAATTGTTATGAAAATGGTTCCATATAGAGGTCGCTCTTTGTTCGAGGGCACAGGTGGTCATTTAACTTAAAATGTTTAAAACCATAAAACGGTAGCTTAACTTATTTGTTGAGCAAGTGCGGCTTTCAAGTTAGCGCATGACGCGACTCCACTCTCTATTATTTGCGAGATCGTACGAAAGAGCCGAATTGTACAGGGTGGCCCAAAACATATCAATCACTAACTTTTACAGAGCGCGACAACCATCTGAAGTAAACAGACGCAGGCACAATGCACGTCAAAAGGCTTTATTCTTCAATATAGCGGAACAGTTTTTTAGTTATTTTTGCGCAACTTAGATTTCGAAGCACTTTTTCAGGCCATCCTACACCACTTTTTCAGGCCATCCTACACCAACCCTAAGGCGTTTAACCATTCACCTCGAAGAGTCAGATGCAACATTCGACAAAAGAGGTGCCGGAAATCCGCAAAGTGCTTCGACGATCAGGACTAACTTTTTCGAGGACGAGGACTGTTAGCGATACTGTAGAGAACCATAATCAATGATTGAAGCAAATAGATGATCTACTCTTTGAACTGCACCAAATAAAGACATATCAGTCTCCTTAATATCGCATATAAGATCCTCTCTGCTGTACTGTGTGAACGCCTGAAACCATTTGTCAACTAACTGATTGGAATCTATTGGGCCCGGTAAGCTGACCAAATATTCACACCACCGCAGATTCTGGAAAAAAAGAAGTCCAAGTCGATACCCTCCACCAGTTTATCAATTTTAAGACCGAGACCTTTGATGACAAAAAGGGATTTAGACAAAGTGACTCGCTGTCATGTGACATTTTCAACAGAGAAAATTGTGCGAAACTCGCAAGCCAACACCAGAGGCAAGTATCAGTACGCAAGCGGTAAAAATGGTTTTAGTGGTGAATGAGAGCATACTTGCCAACCGCTGTTACTTTGGTCTAAGAAGGCAATTGATTCATAAGGCCTTATCGAGAAACACTAAGAAGACTCTATATAAGACCCTCATCATTCCAGTCCTGCTATATGGTACAGAAGCACGTTTTCAAAGGCGGAAAATTCTTCGAGTGATTTTCGGTACCGAACTCCACTGCCGTCTAAAAAGGCTGGGACTGGGACATGTAGAGCAAAGGGAAACCAACACTCCCGCCCGAAAAGTAAATTTCATGCTATTGAAAAGCGCTTGTTAGTGTCGACTTAAAATTAGTTGCTCTTATTCAACGTCAGTCTATATCCCATTTTAAAATGTTCGTCAATAGTCGAGCTGCCATGCAAAATGCTTATGCTAACAAATACCTTCGATACCAAGTTTAGAGCATTTTTCGATTGGTCTCTTGTGTTTGCACTTTGTGAGCTGGGTTTGCTGAGTAGGTATATTGAATTTTCCTTAGTGACTTTACCTAGATAAAAAAAGCTATTGTAACGATTCGTAAATAAGCGGGTCAGAGAAATTTTAAGTGCACTTGTGATGCATTAAAATGCGGAGAAAGACGTCCTCAGCGCTTAGGGCTTTTCGCGCCCTTAAAATCCACGTTTTTTTACGGTTTTATCCTACAATTCCAGGCATAATTATTACGTGCGAATGCATTTTGTTGGATTTAAGACACCATTTGAAGTCGAATGCCCCTTTTCAAGACACTTTTTTCTTTCTTACAGCACTACCAACATCCTTAGTCCCAAACTTTGGTCTGTCTGCCTTGGGAGAGTTGACGCAAAGCAAGTTTCTCTTTTAATAAATTAGGTAGCTAATCTACCTGACGCTGAGACCAAGGCCGGCGGATAGTGCATAATCTGCAAATGACATAATCCCATTTGATGGTCGCCAATCTATTCGGAACAGATAGCTCAGGCCCTTTAAACTAATAGTAATAGATGCATTTACTATTACCATATCGCCAGTCATTTATCACCCGCATACCTTGTGGACATTCGCATCCCTTAATTCGAAAAGTAAATTTACCGCATCGAATTTGTGGACACACATCGTTGATCTTTGCACCCGTGCAACGAGCAGACCTAATCAGCGAATCCAATGTGCATGCGTGTGCATTTTACTTAACATTAAGAACTAATTAATTTACAATCACCTAAATCGCCTGACGGATGCAATCACTCATCGTCTGTGGATGTATAATTTATGATAGACACGCGCTTATGTAATGGAGTACACTGTTCGGGGGAGATGCTGACTTTGACGAATGCAAATTCGTCGGCGACTCTGTGCCTGCAACGACGATCTATATAGTAAAGTGCTTACACATATGTAGATGGCTGTGTTAGATGACGATGTAGGATGCTGTCGCGTCACTGTGTTGTGCCGCTTCTATCCCTCGAAAGTGTGCACATCGCACACGTGATGTGCTGTTCTCTGCAACCATATGTCTGTCGGCGGACAGAAGACGTTCCCTTTCGTGTCAGGAGCAATTTAAACAAAAATATTTAACATTGGTGTAATAATAGATACACATACCCGGAGTGGTGGTTGCGGTTACACATTACCCACGTCGCAAAACATTACAATTTTGAATTTCAGATTGAGATATACCAAGTAGGAAGCGAGCTCGCACCCAAGTGGTTTAAGGATGAGTTGAAATTGAAACCTACACCTAATAATATTGTGATGTAGGTGGCGATGACGAGAGCTATTTTTAGATGATAGGTATGGTCGGAGATGTATCTTCTTTTATTTTATGTGTGGTTGACAAATTTCCCACCCTTGATGTGTATTCTTGTAATTGAATTTAATACGATGGGAACAAAGGTATGCGCAGCGAAAGAGGTATGGGCCCGAGGCAACAATTCTGAATAATGGATTGATCATAGAACCTAACAGCTTTTCCTCTCCCATTTCAGTTGATGGTGCAGCGCATTTCTTATTTATAAGGTCCTTTCGTTTTACGATATGGCTACGAAAGGCTCTGATTAGCACCAAAGTTGCGGTGGACAATTATTGCAATTGGCAAATATACATCCATTGCGCTTATATTGCTGGATTAAATCATCCGTGCCGTCAAAAGTCAAATTAACAGATACCTTATGTGAGCAACTTGGAAATATTTGAAGCAGAGCCGGGATTAGTCAGGATGCTACAAGGTAATAGTGGCCTGGACGATAACCCGTCTGGGCAGTTCCAACATCCTATGGACTTGTCATATGCAAACAGTCTTGAGATTTCGGTTGGCCTGTGAGTGCTAACCAACAGCTCGATGAGTGATTGTTTCTACAAATATGACAGGGAACTGCTTCATGTTGGAGGTGACCCCTTCCACCTCTTCACACACTCACTCACTCCCTCGCGTCAATTTTTGTGCTATGGTTGTACCGTTGCTGTTCAATTCCTATACACTATAAATCAAAGGAAAAGTACTTCGCAAAACTTGCATTTCTCTATTCTTGGGCCTTCCGTCCAACGCGATTCGTTTAAAGGCCGTTTACCACATTTCTATTAAAGCCTTTCTTGAACCTCTTAAGCAAATGGCAGACCTTTCTTCCTCGAAACCAACTCAGAAAATATGCTATGAACCTGGCATCGAATCCAATAAAGTCTGGATTGAATCACGTGGGCAGAACAAGTTAAAGTAAGAATATAAAATGTAAGTCCAACAAGCCTTCTAGACCTGACAGAACTATTTAAGGAAGCGGGACCACTTTAGCTCTCTCTCCTTGATATCGCTTAAGATTATATCTATCATGTTACATATTTGAGTGCCTTAACACCTTAACGAATACCTTGTTTGATCTATATAACTACGATCTTAGGCCTGTCATGCCCGCTATAGTGACAAAACTATCAGACTGTAGATATCATATGGAAATATGGAATCATATGGAATCATATGGCAGCTCTCATAAACAAGTTAGGTTGTGCAGAATGATGATGAAAATAGTCTCATTAATGTCATAAATAGTCCCAGGCTTGGATGTTAAAAAACTGTCATCCACATTTTCAAATCCACTTTTACCAAATCCGGCAGCCCACAGCAGAGGTTCAATTTTTCAAGAGTCTACAGACAAACAGACAAAGAACTTTTATGTACGTTAGTGACATCAGCCATCATCGAGCTCTCACTTGTTAATATTCTGACAGAAGAAAGATGCTCTCAGTTGCAAATGAAGTCAGGAAAAAAAGAAAGATAAAAGAGACACCCAGAGTACATAAATTGGACGGGGGGGCTATAAATCTCCTTGTGGTTTCATGATTTTCCGCAATTCGAACCTGTGACCCCTCCCTCAGTAGCAAATAACATTAACCGCACCGAGTCAAGATATCGCTTAAGATATCGCTTAATTCATTTGTCGAAAATTCCTGTAAGCAAAAAGTTTTAATGTCGGTCTTGGGGAAAGTATGTACTACTTCCCATCTAGCCATCTTGATGTCTTCATAAACGTGTAAAGATCAGAAAGTACAGAATACCTTTACCCAAGTTTGTTAAGCCGCAGACTCAAGAAGTAGGTACAAAGCTCCAAGAACACGGTTATCTCAAGTATGTGGGGGTGGAGCCGGGTAGGTTTACCAAGGTCAAATACGTGCCAAATGACAGAAAATATGCTAAGAAGCTGTCGATAGACCGTTAAAATGTTTACCTGAATGACAGTTCTAAACTAATGAAGTTAATCAAGAAAGACGGCAGCATCAATTTAAGCTGCCAACATCGTAGATATCAGTGAACTCGCACCTTCATTGAATAGGTATCTACTTAAAGAAAATCAATATGCGCGCACTGCCCTGTTTTAGAACCACTTCAGTCTTGCCACAACTCTGCCAGTGCACATTCCCATTGAAATCACTTCAATGTCAAAATATTGTTTATGATGAGTACCTACCTACCCCACATTTATACAAAACCAACCCTATTACCGCTTTCAAAGGAAATCCGGAGCACGACGGTGGCGGCGGCGGCGGCAAAAACTCAAATAGCAATAATAACAATAACAATGAGTGTCCTCATTAACAGCTAACCAGCGAATTGTACATACATCTTTGTGTACTGTACATACACCAACAATGCGGAACAAATTCATTTGCCACCTTCCGCGTTATAGAGCATACCGTCGAGAACACGGGTACAACAGACGTTGCCACCTAATTTCCGCCAACCCCGCATAGCATAAACTTCCCAGTTCCCACCCATCTGCACGATGTCGATGCCACCGCTGTTGGCCGCCGTGGTAGGTGAGAGAGCGGTGACGGGGACAACGTTGGCAATAGAAGAGCTATGATAGTAAAATAGAAAAAAAAAATACACACCCACAATTCCGCATCCGAAATAAAAGCATTTGCATCAGGAGACAATATCTATTCCCCGAGCACAAGATAAGCCAACAAAATCCGTCGCTCCATTATGTACAAAAATTCCCACAGCACCGAACCCCCGATGTATTCGTATATCTAGCTGGCATTCTTCATTTATACTTGCACGATGGATACGGCATACGGCACACTGGTAGCGGTGGGTGGTAGGGTATGTGTACAGACATACAGCAGGCAGCATAACAAAAGAAAGCGAATAAGCAATTAAGTCCTTTACCAGCAAAACAACAGCATGACTCACTGTTTGGATGGCATTGTTGTCGGTTTGTTATCCTCTCGCGAGCCTCCCGAGCAGAGCAGCATAATGACATGGCGAGGCGATGGCACTAGCACAACAACACAGCACAGCACTACAGCAGTACCAAAATGTTACTCATTTCTTGCCTCGAGTACATACACAAGTACATGTGTATTCACTACTATTCAGGCAGGTCATCGTCGTCGTTGTCGTTGTCGTCGTCGTCGCCTCTTTTTATTCCCGCAGCCATATCGGGATGGTGCGCGCTTTGTTTGGGATAAAATCACTGATGGCTTTAAGGACCACCACTTGTAGCCATATGGAGCTGTTTGTTTACATCGCACCAAATGCCGTCCGTCGACGCTTGAATGAAACACTCGAACGGCAGTGTAAACAAGTGATTTAAAAATTGATTGGACGCGAGGGAGACCGCCTGTGTCGGCAGTGCCACGTATGCCGCCACCGCCGAAGCGTCGCTGTCGGTCGATCTCGTGTCAGTAGCAACTGTCGTTCCTGTGCCATAATGATGATTGTTATTGTTTGCTTGATAGATATATGGCCGCATATACTCGTACATGCACCCGCTGCATCCGGGTGATGGCGTAGCTACCATACCGATGGCCTTACCTCGCCCACCGCTTAAAATGTTATGATTAGCAAAAGAGCAAGCGATGTGCTACGAACGCACGAATGGAAGGCGCGCCGCTAATGCTTGCAACTTGAGGCATCGGATTTTTGGCTGACAACTTCACTGTGACTGTGATTATCATTGTTTTCGTGCATTCAATGGGGGCGAGTTCACTCCCCCAGGGATGGCCGCGTTCTGGTGTTGAATGGACAGATGAGTGAATGGTGCAATTGAATGGGAAGTTAACCGGAAGCGTTGATAAAAATGGGCTGAGCAAGTGCGTGCCCAACAATGAAGTTGCAGCGATTCTCACAACAAGATTGTGAGTCCACTTTGATAGTAGGTAGTCTGGGGTGTACTTAGTGAAATGGTTTTGTCACTCGCAGGAAAAACCCCCGAGATCACTTCACCATGAACATCAGTGGAAAATATTAAACAGGTGCAGATAGCATGTTGAGCTTGTCATGTGAAAGTTTGCGTGTTCAAATCAGAGGCGCATACGGGTTTGGGGTTTCCTTCAGGGATGACAAGTCCCCCCACTATGCTGAAGTTGAGGTATTTAGCGAGCGATTGATATCTAAGATTGATAGAGCATTTCAGCTGAAGCGCGATTTTTTTCTCTAGAGATCTTTAATATAGAAATTTGATCATAGGATGAAGCAACGGGTCGGAATAACTTTGACTTTTGTCAACCGATTGATTTAAGTAGACAAGATTTTTGAAACGTCAATTCAGTAAAATTTTATTGAAAGAATTCATTCAGTTCTGTTAACGTACATACCATCGAAAATATTGTGCCCAACAATCACCGTCTGACAACTCAATTTGTCACTTTTATTTTGAATTTTCTTGAGCACGGGACAGTGCAAGATCGTCGGCAAGCCGTTCATCAACGCAAAAGACATTCCAATGAACAGGTTAGGAGCCGTATCGTGACCCCGCTGAGCAGTTTGTGTGCTGTCAAAATTGACCCTTCCGGACATTGACTTATTATATATGGACTGCTAGTAGCCATTTTCACGTATGTTACAAAACAGCAGACGCGCTACTGTTTCGCTGCGGAAAACTCCAAAGCTCCATAGCTCCATAATTTCAACATTACTGTCATTCGGAAATTATTCGACGTTCGGTAGTGTTTGAAAACAAGTCGGTGGTTTGAAAAATTAATTTAAAAAAAGACTCTGGAAGAAAACAAAGCGGAAACGTTTGATTCTTCCAAAAAATTGTTTTTCTATTAAAAAAAAAACATTGCGGAATTTGTTTGAAATCACTCTTTGAAACTTTCCATCTATTGTTTACATGTTGCTATATTATGTTCGGTAAAGATGTCGCTCTTTTGTTTACATGTTACTATGGAAACGAAGTTTTTTTTATGGAAATTTGAACTTGACGTCGGGATGTGTTTCTTTGCTAATCCGTAGCGAAACAGTAGCGCCTGTGCTGTTTGGGAAATGGGAACATACTTTCTCTCAGAAATCTGTGGCGAATCTCCTACACAAAAATTTCGTGATCCAATTCCATTTCGGTATTTTGAAATTAATCGCCACTCCCATTATCTATTTCACAAACCGGATCCTGATAGCGTGGGTACAGCTTTACTTCCAGTGGAATCAGTTCACCGACCATAAAATCATTGCCGTAACTGTTAACCAAATAAATGTTGCAACAAGCGAGAGTTCTAATCTCTCTTTTAATTGCCGACTCCCAAACGAACTGGTCGTGGTGAACGACTGCTGTAAGTACCTACTAAGCTGATTTTTTTTGATAGCCTAGTTTATCATTTTATTATCTCCCTAATAAATTTCTAACAATAGAAATATTCCGTTCTGGAGCCAGCAAAAACGCTTACCCATAAGCTCATGCTCAGTTTAATTGTGGATGCATTATTTTTGTGCGGAGTAACCGTGGATTACTCGATCGATGCGCGTGTTTAAAGACATCATCAGAAACGAAACCTGGTTGCCCTTAAAGGACTATCGTGCGTTAAAGGTGGCCTAAAACATTAGCCGCCAAACTACAAGTAAAATCCACCAAACATCCGTGGTTTTGTCTTCAAGAGCCCCACGTGCTTCGTGCAAACCAACCACATATATATATATACCTATATCTCCAGTCTCCACTTCAAACCAAACGTGCAAATCAAGAAACAACAAACAGATAATTTTGTCACCAACACCATACCTAAAATAACTCATAGAACATAAAAAAAATCATCACATCATCCATTTCATCACATCTATTCCAACCAACATGCATCTATATTTGCATCCCAATTATCTTCAGTGAAACGCTCAACACATATACATAAATACTTAAAACCTTGAACAGAACATACAAAACAAAAAACAAAAAAAGTCCTATAATTCGAAATTGTGATTCAGTGAAAACTTACCATATTTTTGCGAAAACTTACCTTGCTAGTTCAAAATTAGATTCTTTCCCTCATTTTTACATACCTAAAATTGTTTACTTATCTATTGCATACCTATTGTGTCAAAAGCGTCAGAAAATTTATTATTTTAGTGATAATCGACAAAACATAACCTCAGACTTTAAAGGTACATGCGGCGACTGCTGAAATTTGTGCACAAACATCGGAGCAACACACGCATCAATTAACTGTGAGTATAAATCTTTTAAATTTCTTTGGCTTAAATCCCTATCTTACTAGTAGGTAGATACATATACGAAAATCTTAACTTAACGTAACATAAAACATAAGAAAAAAAAATGTTCCAGTAAAACTGATAAATATATATATCCTAACGTAAATTACAACAAATTCAGAACAAACACGGATTATATATCAAACGTAGCTTTTATTTTTATTCGTATTAAAATAAAATTACACTTAACTAATGCATCACAATTGAATTACCTACCGTGTCAACAAATTTCATTCATAAATATTTTAAGTTTCAGTACGTTAAAAAAAATTGAAATCGAATATGTACGCTACAATAGAATTAATTTAAAAGTAAACAAATAAATATTCTAATGTGTGAATTAATATTTGTATATTTCCTCATCTAAAGTTTTATCATGACTATGCCGTGGAAAATTGGCCTGTTTAATCGTGAGTGATGTGATCGGTGACGTGATATCAACGGAGGTGTCTTTAGGGGCTATTCCACAGATAAGAAAGGCAACGGTTTAGCCATGGTGCATCGTAGCCACATGCAAGGGGAGGGTTTGCCTGTACGTTATAATATCGACAACGTCACAATTCGCTGATGTGGATCGGTTCATATACCCCTTTCATATAGCGGTCTCGTTTTCAAATCTGTTCTATTCTTATTCGAGTTTAGCAAACATAATTTTTGAGTTTTTGCTAACTGGATATTATTTTACTCCAACTCTCTCTTTTCGCACGATCATTTATTTTGAAGGCTTTGGTAGATTAAAGCAGCAAGATCCCACCCCACCGACGAGCTGATGCTGTGCAACCGCAAGCGTGCCACCTGCTGCTCACAAAAAAAATGTCGTGTATCTAGACACCAACACCTTCATACTTGGCGGGTACGCACCTACCAACATTGCGTCAAATCTATGAGATTGACATTTCACTAGCAGTCCACATTTTGTATGTCTATGCTTCCGGACTTCTTTCTTAGGGTTATTAAAAAAAAAACAAGCGCCAAGTCTCAGACAATTGATGATCTTAAGGCAAAATGTTCGAATAAGTGATGGAAAACCCAGCAAAAGTGGCCGCCAGCCAATGATTAATGTTGTATTCAAAAACTAGTCCCAATAAATTGCTAATAACCAAATTAAATAAAAATACCTCATATCAGGACATTTAATATTCACATAATATGGCTGCATACACAGTTTTTCACTAAAAATCTAATAACGGTACTTTTTTAAAATTATATGGTTGTTAAGGAATCGATGAAGTTGCAACAAATTCCCTACCGACAAATTGATTACCAAATTATTTCGGATGTTATTCCGGGTGAGAACTAAATCCAAGTGAATGAGAGTTTGATAGATTTCCAAGCGCAGCAAAAATATAAAACGTAAAAACAAATATTTATAATGTTACTTACAACAATAACCCAACTATAGTTATAACTAAAAGCATAACATTATAGCAGGTGAATTCATGACAATCACAGAATTCATGGTACAATAATTCAACGATAAATTTACAGCAACATGAATGAACAATTTAATATTAAATGTAATACAAACTACGGTCTGCAGGAAGGTATTTTAACTGTGGCCACGTCTTTTTCTGGGATTCTGCTTCTGCTAAGACAGTTGATTTTCATGTTGTTCTTGGTCTTCGAACCCGCCGTGCACTTCCATTCAGAGGATTTCTTTGCAATTTCGTCGTTTGATCTCCTCAGTGTGTGACCAAGCCATTGCCATTTATGCTTGCTTTTGCCGACGTCCAGCCGCCAACTCGACTCTCCCTTCACTTGCAGTGTTTGGCACATCCCGTTCAGCCCACTGATGTTATTTGCCAGGATACATATATCATCGGCATAGTCAATCTAAATGAATAAGCCTTTGCAACGGGTCTCCATTGAATGCCCTGTCGCTCCGCTGTACCCTACCAACACTGGCCGTCAATACGTCGCCATGGCGCTCTAACGATTTTGATAAAAACATGTATTTAAATAAATATAAGTAGGTATTCTTAATAAGAACCTGCATTATTCGAATTTCTTAAAAATGACAATAATTGTAAATCTCACTCCCAACAAAAATGCAATAGTTAATCAAAACTTCCATCATCCAATTCTGTTCCTTTTTAACATACTTCTTAAAATAACCTCCAACCTTAGCTCTAACACTTTTGAAAACACTTCACTTGCACCCACTCATAAATATTAAACAAAAACTTAGTCAAAAACTGAGGTTCATCATTCCAAACCAGGGCTCTAATCGCGTAAGACGACTTCGTTTCGACGATTGTATTGCTTCGTGTAACACTAAAATAGTTGGATCGTCTGGACGACGTCGTTTTGGACGATTGAACTATGCTTCGTATAACTCCTGCAACTGTCAAATTCGACGACTGAACGATTGCGATTGAACGATCGTTTGATCGTTTTTGGTGCATTTTCTCAGTTTGATTCGGGCTGAGAGAAATATTAACAAATATTTAAAGGAAACATACACTTATGTTCTCTTTGGAGGGGACTCACTTTTGTGGGAGTGGTAAAAATGAATTTTTTGCAACACATTCTTTAGATTTTCAAATGAATTTTTGGCATGCAGTTATAAAATTGCATTCATTGAATTCTTTTTTACAACTTGAATATTAACAATACAAATTCTCATGTGATGCTTCATGATGTTTGCTTTCCGTAAACATCCTTCCTTCCTTTTGCATATTTTTCCATGAACGGGAGTCATTGACAACGCCATCTAGTCTATGGTTTTTCACTTTCACCCAATTCTACAACGGAAAAAAATTGCAAAAATTTTCTGTTATCAGAGTGTGTTTTCAGTAGTGTTCAAACTGTTCAAAATGGAAACGATGAACGATTCGATTCAACGATGCTATGATGATGTTTCGCGAAGCAAACTTAAAACGACGTCGTTCAGTTCGATCCTTTTGACGATGATCGTTTCATAAATTACGCGATGAGAGCCCAGAATCACCAGTGCCAGTCTATTCCAGTCAAAAACAAGGACTTTCCCTAGAAGATCAGAAACTCCTGATGCTAAGCTCAAAACCTGAAATCTGAAATGAATCTTAAACATATTCATTTCAGATTCAAAAGTGCTTAATCTTTTGTTCTGTGTACGGTTTATTTTATCTAGTATCGCTTTTGAGTTTCTTAATTACATACATATACAATTAAAATCAATCAACCAAACTGTTCATATGAACGAGAAAGCTTCGTGCGACCCAGTCGGGCACTTTTTTTCAACTGTTGTACCGAACTACTACCGACTTCACCTTTAAGCAGGGACTTCAGATTGAATGATTTTTCCCGTTTTCGGGATATTTTGACCTCAAAGACTCGGAAGACTAACCCCGAAAACGGGAAAAATAGTCATCCCAAAAACTTTTACGTTTCAATACCAAAACTTCTTTTTACAAGGTTCAGAAACCAGACACATGATGATAAATTCAGTAAAAATGCACATAGGCTTTCCTGCGCTTCCAACTTAATTTTTACACTGGAAACCTCTGCCTCTCACCCTGCTTATAAAAAATATTTCCGTTTATTTGCCTTTGAGTTTGACAGAATTGTAAGATATTTTTATTTTTGTTTTGTTTTGTTATGTTTAAACAATTGTTTTTTCTTTCTTTTAGTTAACAAAAAAGAGAATAAAAAAGGAAAATCAGGTTTCAAAAAAGGGAATCCACATGATAAAAGTCTGGCAACGCTGGCAACGCTGATTTAATGTGGATTATGGTGCGAATAAGCTGCTGAACTGTGTCCTCAGAGTGGAGCAAGCCTATTTCTATATAGGGCTCTAAGGTACAAAATAAGAAAACCTCTATACGAAAATTCTGGGTTTTCAGGTTTTCTAGGTGCAAGGGTTTGGGCTCGACGTTGATGAGTCAGTGGGTCAGCACTATTCTCTTTTTTTTTTATATAAAAAGGTGTGAAATGAAATTTTGTATAGTTGCAATTAGACCATCCCTTAGAGAGGAAGTAGTTTCAGGACAACACTACACTTCCATTTATGTCAGAGATCTCTAAAGCCAGTACTTAACTGTTTCTTGCACTATTTGAAATAGTTGAAGCACATACTCTGCAATTTAGAAGCATTCAGTGAACTTCAGCAACATAACACTAAAACTTTCTGCACAGGGGCTACCAACGGTCATTTCAATCGAAACTAAGACGAAAGCCCTGCTCTCTTAGAAGCTGGATCATAATAAAGTTCCTTTACAACCACATGTGTGCGAGTTGTCTGTGTCAGTAGTGATAATGTTTCTCGTCTCATAGATTTTCTATCAATTACCCCGATGTGACTCTAATGCCAAAAGTTTGCAAAGCAAATTATATAATTTTAATGGCGAACTGGATACATAAGCTATACAGTACAGCACCATGAGCTTAGGGAATCTCACATAAAATTCCACAACAACTTTTGCCGCAACTCTCGCATGAGCCACCCCTCGCATCGCTTGGAAAAGAAATTGCGGAGAAAATTCGTATACGTACGTAGACTTCGATTTTTTTGGCTGCGTTCCCCATTTTGCGCATTATATGCTTAATTAAATTTACTCTAAGGTATTTATGTGTGGGAAATGGGAATGTGGGCGATTGAAGCAAAGTTTTTTCCCCACTTTTCCTATCCAAGGGGGTGGAAAAGTTTGGTTCGCAATCTGATAACATAAATGAGGAGATTTGCTGCTGGAAGACGAAAGTCTTAAGGAACGTCTTGTATAAATTTATTCGGTTGACTGGCTGCGATGGTGAAGTGGGTGTAAGTATAGGCAACATCTCCGTTTTCTTAATTCGGTACTTTCATTGCCTAATATGTGTGCATATGTAAGTCATTTTCAAGTTGAGTAAGCCAATTAGAAATTTTTATCGCTCACTTTAATGTAGGCAAAAGCCTTGCAATTACAATGCGACTTCCTTGGAACGAGAGACCTTTTTTATAAACTTAAATGTCTGCAGCTAGAGCTTGGATGTGACTTTAGATAAAGGTGGTTGGGTCTTCGAACCTATGGTTCGATAAGGAATGGCTGGCTGACACATATCAATCAATGCGATAGAGATAAAAATCTTTGTTGCTGAGAGAGGTAGGTACCCGCAGACTATTAGGTACTGCTAAAAAATAAAGGGAGGAACATTGGCTTTTATGAAGAATGAGGAAGCATCACAAGAAGCAGACGGAGGCAGACACCAACCCGATGTCAGGCAGTATGGATGGATGGCTACCATGTCAAAATTGTCGTCCACGCAACCAGCACAAGTGAGGGAAGCGATATTCAAACTTATGTACAACCGAGATGTTAGGGGATGATTTTCAAAGCAGAAACCTACAGTAAGGATCTGCAAAATTTCGTCGAATGAAAGTAACCGAAGATATACACTTAGTAATTGTTTTTTCTTTGGCCGAGAAATTGATAAGTAAGTCTTTGAAAAGTTACACTAAGGAGACTCTTTGTTGGACCATCATCATCCCAGTCCAGCTCTATTGTGCATAGTCCTAGACGTTTCCGTTGACAGGCACTGGAGAAACAAATTTAAATGCGAACCCTTTATCGACCAAAGAGAACAATCAACCCGAAGAGTCTTTGATTCCAACCCAAAGGAACGGCACAGAAGAGCAAGACTTCGATATAACCTTCGACTTGAACCGAATCGTATTGGTTGAGGTCCAGGTCCACCCCGGAATATGGCCCAAACTAAGTAAATAAGTAGAGAGTATGGAAGATGGACGCAAATTTAGCATTGTATGTCAAATAACATTTTGACAGTAGCTTGTTGGGCCCATATAAGTGCGATTCTAGGCCAGAAACGTCAACACCAGTCAAAATCGTAAGAAACCCTCAAATCATAGATTCTAGATCGACTTGAAAGTCCCCCATATAACTATTTGTGACGGAGTGCTGACACTGTTTTGTCAGCTCGACTAGAAGTGCTTAATGGTGTAGACATATTTTTTTCGAAATAAGAAACGTGTGCAAAAATAAAAACTACACAATAACAACTAATGCAAGATTTTATCGGTATTAGAACTGCAATTATAGCGACAGAAAAAACTAAACCGTAGAAAAAATGTTTTGCTTTTTTTAATCACTTAAACTTAACTATAGGTTTATTTCAATCTTGGTCTTTAAATGTTTCTTATGAATTATAAAGTTAGTTTAACAAAAAAAAATTGCAAATTACCTAAAAAAACATATATTCATTTTTCCATACGGAACATTTTTTTCGTAAAGAAAGTTCATTAATTCTTTTTCTAGAAAACTTGAAGATAATTACTTTCTTTTTTTGTGATAAACTAACTTTACAATTCCTAAGCAGCAGTTTAAGACCAGGATTGAGTTCAACAATTAAGTTTGAGTGGTTAAAAAAATGCCATCGATATAACTGCAACCTTTTTCAAATTTCAATCGCGCAGAACTGCAGACAGTTTTCTTCACAATGGGCCTTTCCCTGAAATGGATGTTAGCACATTGATTGTACAATATTACAATTATAACATTAACATTAAAAATCATTTTGCTGAAATTGAACAAGAAATTAAAGTAAGATCTTAGCCTCATTTTTGAACGCTCATAACCATTCCATTCTTCACAATAATCTATAAAGTAGTAAAATGTTTAAGGAGATCTTATGCCACTTGGCCACTGCATGCCTCTGTAACTTGTATCGCCATGGCACTCATATGGTGTAAGTGCACCTCATCTTGACACCCGCAAGCAGCCAACTAACTACTTCTTCAGAAACATCCGACCAAATCAATCAACAACATACCTAGGTAGCTGCTTGCACATTTTAAGACGCCAGCATCTGCAATTCAGAACACTGATTTTGCTTTCTAGACAGCCACAAAAATAGTCCAACCTTTTGTTTCACTTGTCAAGCCTCCCTCAATGCCTCATCTCTATCCACAGGTCGAAACCTCTTTCAGAATTATTCGAATTTTAAGTAGCCATTCCGAACGGCTTAATTAGACGAAATTCCAATTTCATTGTCGAGACATTCTGCACAGAATCATCCACTTAATAATCGCCTCGCCATTTCAAATTAAATATTAATTAAAACATCTTCACCATTATCGCAAGGCCGCGATACCGCTCTGCAGCAATAAATTATTCCTTCCTACCCATTCCGAGACCGACCGGCAATCGACCGAATTCCCCATTGTAAACGTGTAAGATGACAGTTTCAAAAATTCCATCTGAAATTCCAATGTAGATTTATTTTACGATCCACCCCAGTGGATTAGCACTGTTCCCAAAAATTGGAGCAGAATATACGCAGTATACCTATACGCGCGATACAAACGCACACATCCAGATTTAACGGCTCACAAATCACTTCGAGTTAATTTTTCCCCTCTGAAGAGGAATTTTTTTTCTTCGCACGCACCACCCGCGTCAATAGCAGCACGATATGCAACCGTGAATATAAAGACATCAAGGACGGCCTTGCAGACATCTGGAAAGCATTCTCGCCGGCGCGTTGTCGTTATAATCGGTAAAACACATTCAAATATGCAGATACGTCTTAGCAATATGTCAATATGTCATTATTGCAACGGTTTCAACAGCGGAGAGTATTTCTTCTTTTTATATTGAACAATTTAAAGGATTTGAATCATATTCCGCTTCTGAGGAAGACATGCTTACAGACGCACAATGCATCTTATTTTTTGACGCGGCTGCGAGGGGCACTTGCTATTTATTTTCGCTGTTTCCTGTTGCTGCGCTTTTACGAATGCATCGCGAATTTGTGTTATCCCTTGTGCAGTTGTAATGGATTTTTTTTGCAAACGCCTTTCATTGGCAGAGTGCGCACAGCATTTCCTCTTGTCATTACAGAATGGCGCGAAGTAATAAACATGAGTGTAAATTCTAAGTCGCATACACTGAGAGAATAGGCGTGTTGTATGGGAATTTTAAGTTCAAATTGGAGTATGCGGTAGGAGTATTTAACATACAAGAAAATGGCGGGCGGTGGAAAGCGTATCACACGGTATTCAAAAATACGGACTCAGTATGGATGCTCTTTTATAAAGGCTTGGAAATGAATGAATGAAACAAAAAATTCCTATATGCTTTGCAGAAAACGGTGTGCGGTTCTCTGCGGAGACAAATAAAAAATACAACTTCAAATTAATTCCTAAGTTACAATCATGGCTGCTTCGTTTAACCAGAACGACAAAAAGCTTTCCTTCTTCAAATAACTTGTCTTTCTCCTTGATGTCGTTCTACTTCTTTACATAACCGTTTCAGTCAATGAGTGAACACAATCCATTTTCCATATAAAATTATATTAGCTATTATAACCTACCAAATATTTAAAGTGGAAACATAAAAATGATTGTAGGTTAGTCCCACAAAATATTTTTATACAGCATATGTAAAAATCCAATTTTCAACCACACCATTAATATTTTGAAGTTAATAATGGATAATTTTGTTACAAGAACAATTTGATTAAAAATTGATCCCCGTCAAAGTTGTTTGGTAATGAAAGACCAAAATGAACACTAGGTACTGCAGCCGCAAGTTGGCAGCTTTTTTTTTAGAAATGTGACGTGTGACCAAAGAGCTAGCCAACTTTGGTTGAGCTTCAAGCTTACTGCTTCGAGTCGTTTTGGTTAAACAATTACAGTCACATAACATGTATCTGCTATTTCTACATTCTACGTCCCACCTTCAGGTTATTGTCTTGTGCTATGCTCTTGGTCAACAGGTATTTTTTGACACGATACTGTCAAGAAGAAAGTTCTTTAACTTTCTTATGGAAATTGTTTGGCATAAGGAAGGATTTTAGCTTGCCGATTTTCTTCGCTTTTCCTCCAGAAATGGAGCTTCTTGTCGAGGTATGCTTCCTCAAAAAAAAAATGTAAATTTCATATTTACCACAAAAACACGAGTCTTTCGAAGAAAAAAATCGAAAAGTCGCGACTTTTAGCGTTATCTTTAAATTACAAAAAAGCAAGCGTCAACTCTCATATTTACTTGATTAGGTATCGCACTGCATTCCAGAGGGGATCTTAACCTGTATTATACCCGTCTTTAGTAACTGCAGTTTTTAGCAAACCGTCTGTAGTTTCTGACTCCAAATTTAGTTGTGTGGGCACGGTCTAACTCTACTGTGTGTACTCTTAGCGTTAGATTCTAAGACTTTTCAGCACCGAGCCTTAGAGTGAACTTGCTCTCTAAGCCGGGCCACCTTAAACGACTGACCCGATTTTCGTTTCATTCTTCTTTCTTAAGGATGAAAATATTGCTTACGTTAGGTACAAATACTTACGACTTAAATTCTGCTAACTTTGCTGAGAACAGAAATAGGGAATCTCATACGTTAGAAATAAAGTACAAATAAAGTGCACGACTGGATCGCACGAAACTTTCTCGTTCATATCATCAGTTTGGTTGGTCTATTTTTCTTTTATTATTGTTTATAGGCTATAAAACCAGATTTTTCAAATTTGTGATGCTGGTAGGTGGCCATGACTCGAAGTAGGGTTTGTGATGTAAGAATTGAGAGATTTCTTCTTGTATTTGAAATGAAAGTGCAGGTTTTTGATAGTGTAGACTCCAATTGGTTAGAATTATTTTCAGGTTCATGATTAATATGGTTGAAAAAAGAAGAAGTGGGAAATATTTGCTAAAAAGGAGTTTCTAGTACTAGTTGTGATTACATTTTAACTGGTAGTGCGGTAATGTTTATAAGACGGCATTATTTGTAATTTTCTAAGAAAAACTAAGTAAGGGGTTTTATTTACAATACTTATGTAATCGTAAATAAGCATTTTAGTCAAAATATTTAGAGCTGATTTTGGAAAATAATGCGAACAAAAGAGTAACAAATATTGCAATGTTGAGTTCGAAAAATAATCTTGCTCGACTCTTTAGCTAAAAACTAAGTGTAGGGTATTGTTCAGGATGTTAGTATTACGTGGTTTTTAAAGTGTTATCCAAATCGAAAATGGCGTTTTCGAGATTTGAACAGTTTTCAAAATCAGCGTTTCCGGTGGTTAGAATCGAAAATGAAGAACGCAATAATGTTGAAAACGTCAATTTTACTTCAAGTATCCATTTTGGTCAAAATCGCTTTAGCCGTTTTCATGTAGGTAAAAAAATAAAAAACCAAATTCTCAAAATATGAATTTTTTCAAAAATCTATTATAGACAATTTAGAGAAAAACTGAGTTTTCTATCATGTTAGGAATGACCATATTACATACAAAATTAATTTTTGTTGCAATCGTATTGACCGTTTTCGAGATAAGGCCACTTTTCAAAAGTACCGTTATTCGACTTTTTAGCCAAAAACTGGGTATGCAGCTATGTTTACCCCATGTAGCGTAGCGCAAGTATACATTTTGGTTAAAATCGTTAGAGCCGTTTTCAAGTAAGCCATAATTAAATAAAGTCTTAAAAAACGAAATTTTTCGAAAAAAAAGTCCGTTGAACGATGATTTAGGGAAAAACTGAGTTTGCCATCATGTTGGCAATGACCGTATTACCTTAAATATGATATTTTTGTCGAAATAGTTTTGACCGTTTTTGAGATATGACCAATTTTCAAAATTACCGTTATTCGATTTTTCTGCGAAAAACTGAGTATGCAGCCATCTTAGTTACACCTACTTAAGCCCAAATAACAATTTTGGTTGAAATCGTTAGAGCCGTTTTCGAAAAACTCAAAATTGCTGAATACCGTTAGAACGGCAACACTTAACGTGCAAAAAAAAAAGTGGCCCCGAACTGTAAGCCCACCAACTCCAAATCCGAAGTTTGAAAGAAATCCGTCCAGCCGTTTGCGCTGTAGAGCTCCGGAAGGACGGACAGACGGACAGACGGACAGACGGACAGAATTGCGAGACCCACTTTTTCGAGTTCCCCTATCATCGTAATGTCAGATTTGATTAAAATCTCGAGTTCGATTTTTTGTACGATTACAATACCTTTCTCTTACTACGTAATGCGAGAAAGTTAAAAATAAGCAAGGTTTGTCAAGCGGGGTTACCAGGGTCTTGAACTAGTTCAAAAAGTTCATCATTTTGATTCAGTAAACACAGCTAATAATACTTTCCCAATATAAAAGATTACAGGCGCTTTTCATGTCCAAAGCTATTATGAATATATAAGCAAGATTTGCCTGAACTGCCTTTTTCTTTCAATAGTACAACTTCAGCAGTTATCTAACATTCCAGACTTAAAAACACCTCTTCAAAATACAAATTGAATTGTTTAGCCTTGTTTAAGTATGGATATCCATGGCTCTTTTTATTGTATCAGCCTAGTCCGATATCTTTATATCACGTAACGCACCGAATAATTATACATCACATTAGCGCACTCCCTAAGGCACTGTGCAAAAGCAGCTCTCTCCATTCTTTCGCTACATAATAATGTAGTATGTAGCATGAACAAAAACAATCCCGTTTCATGCAAAAATAAAGTGCACGACTGGATCGCACGAAACTTTCTCGTTCATATCATCAGTTTGGTTAGTTTATTTTTCTTTTATTATTGTTCATAGGCTATAAAACCAGATTTTTCAAATTGCTGATGCTGGTTGGTGGCCATGACTCCAAGTAGGGTTTGTGATGTAAGAATTCAGAGATTGGGTAAATGAAGACTCCAATTGGTTGCAATTATTTTAAGGTTCATGATTAATATGGTTGGAAAAGGAAGAATTGGGAAATATTTGCTAAAAAGGAGTTCCTAGTAGTTGTGATTACATTTTAACTGGTAGTGCGGCAATGTTTCTAAGGCGGCATTATTTGCATTTTTCTAAGAAAAACTAAGTACGGGCCTTTATTAAGAATACTTATGTTATCGTAAATAAGCATTTTAGTCAAAATCTTAAAAGCTGATTTTGGGAAATAATAATGCGCACAAAATAGTAACAAATATGGAAATTTTGAGTTCGAAAAATAATCTTGCTCAATTATCATTTATCTAAAAACTGAGTATAGGGTATTGTTCAGGATGTTAATATTACTTGGTTTTTCAGGTTTTATCCAAATCGAAAATGGCGTTTTCGAGATATGAACAGTTTTCAAAATCAGAGTTTCCGGTGATTCGAATCGAAAATGAAGGACGCAATAATGTTGAAAACTTCAATTTTACTCCAAGTATGCATTTTGGTCAAAATCGCTTCACCCGTTTTCATGTAGGTAAAACAAAAGGAAACCAAATTCTAAAAATATGCCTTTTTTCAAAAATCTATTATAGACAATTTAGAGAAAAACTGAGTTTGCTATCATGTTGGGAATGACCGTATTACCTTAAATATGAATTTTTGTCGAAATAATTTTGACCGTTTTTGAGATACGACCAATTTTCAAAATTACCGTTATTCGATTTTTCTGCGAAAAACTGGGTATGCAGCCATCTTAGTTACACCTACTTAAGCCCAAATAACAATTTTGGTTGAAATCGTTAGAGCCGTTTTCGAAAAACTCAAAATTGCTGAATAACGTTAGAACGGCAACACTTAACGTGCAAAAAAAAAAGTGGCCCCGAACTGTAAGCCCACCAACCCCAAATCCGAAGTTTGAAGGAAATTCGTCCAGCCGTTTGCGCTGTAGAGCTCGGGAAGGACGGACAGACGGACAGACGGACAGACGGACAGAATTGGGAGACCCACTTTTTCGAGTTCCTCTATCATCGTAATGTTAGATTTGATTAAAATCTCGAGTTCGATTTTTTGTACGATTACAATACCTTTCTCTTACTACGTAATGCGAGAAAGTTAAAAAGTAAACGCTTGACTCAGTATCGATTTTATATCCCAGCCTGGCCGACCAGGGCTCCGTCGTCACATATCGAAATTCTTTCTCACAGTGCAACAGTGCCTAATTGGACTCCGCAGTTGCTCAGCGAGAGCTTGTCATATAATTTCTGACTTGTATTTTTAGACAGAGACATTCATGCCGCTACAATGCAACACCACTTGACATTTCTTCTAAATTTAAACACATCATTCTTCAGAGCGCACACCAGGAGTACCATTTTTCCATGTGCGATGCGGTGCGGTGCGCCTCCTCCTTCTCCTTCTCTGTGTGGAGTGTCAACGATATCACACCACGTCTCGTTCGAATCGCACCCAGCATTAGTGGCAATGTCTTCACTAAATTATCCACTGTGCAGTAATTAGCTAAGCCACCGTCTCAAAGGAATAAAACAATTTAATTACCTACTGCGCTTAGTGTTGTATATGGGATCCGGGTGTCACATTTATCGCAATCAGGATGCCGGTGGTCTAGTTTGCCCCCGCTATTCATCATCTTTCGTGCTGTGTGTGCGGCAAATTCAATGCACATGACCGCCGTCACAGTTTAAGTTCGATTTGAAGTGCGCTTAAGATTCCCATAAAACAGTTGCGCCCCACCCGCCGCCGTTGTTATTAATTTGCTTTTATGTTGGTAATGAATGGAAACCCTTGTTGAGGCGCTTGACAGTTGCACTATGTGTGGATATATGCGGTTAAGTGGCCTTCATGGCTCTCTTGAACCACAACCATGGCTGTCGTATATTATCCTTTTTGTTTGCGATTTCTATAGAATGCATACATTTCTCGGTATCACTTTGGAGAATCGCTTCTTTCTGTTCGCCCGTTTCGAGTTATGCATCTGAAGTGGATGGACAATAAAATCTGTAGATTTGGTATGAAATGAATGATATCCACTTTGGTTGGTCCGCATGTGAAGCCGAATGCGCTTGAGAGTGCCGTACTATGTTTATTGGATTGTTGTTGTCATTTTTGTTATCCATAGGATGAAATTGGATTTTGAATGAATATCGAAACCAATGACATCATTCTGCTGAATTTGATATTCCGAGGACAATTGGCATAAGTGCGGAGGAGTGTTGCCTTGCCGGCAAGCGAGCCATCGAGATGTTTTCATATTTAAATTTATGTATCACTTTAATTCAATATACCAAGGGAGAGCCATGAATTTGAAGGGGTATGAATGGACGACCATTTTGGTTGGTATGTGTGTTTCAAGTAGGAGTAGGCCGAAAATGGTTCACAGCCGCATCATGTACCTATGTCAAAATTCTGGCCGTCAACAAATCGATGAATGTTCATTTGCAGTCAAATTGTGTTTGTTCGGAATTTTAGCTTAAAGTAAGATGTCGGTTTTCAGGGGTGCGCAACTGGAAGGAATGTGTCGATATGTTAATGAAATTGGTTCATAGGAAAATAGCCCGGTATGGGGAAGCTTTAATAGAGTGCCTGTCAAAACTGCATATTATTTGGAGAAATTTAAGAATAAAAAAAAAACATTGAGGCCCATCACACAGCACTAGGCTGTCCGTCATCTATAGACCGACCTTCTCTTTTGAAACAAATATTATCCAGCGCATTGTAAAAATTTAAAACTTACAAAAAGAAAAATAACAAACAATTTAAACTTTAAACCTTAGTATCGTGCTTTTTCCCGTCAGCATACAGCAGGCTCGCCTAATTTATAAATATTTTATAGCTTATCAAAATTCAATACATATACCTAATGAGGTTAGCTTACTTTTCAAAGTTTTGCGGATTGTCGAATATAGCGCTTTAGCTTGTTTTATCTCCTTGTGGTTAATATTTACAAGCTGGAGCACTGCTGTTCAATCGAAAATTATTGCGACGTTCGAAATTGTTGGCCAAACAGGTCCGTGTGACCGTAGGCCTAGCTTCTCACAACTATTAGTTTGGTATGGAAGGGATATAGAATTTTATGTCCAGTCCCAACGGCTGATTGGTAAGCTGTTTCATATCTACCTATTTGTGAAAATTATTGTGCAAAACATACTTAATGCAAACGCACTGCGACGGACTTTATGGGAGTATTTATTCGGTTTAAAACGTTAACGTTGTGCAACATATGCGACGAGTACTATGAAATTCGGGCTGGATTATGAGTTTTCACTTCGTCCCGAGAGAAAGTTTGAACTGTCGATTCTTTCGACATTTTTTCCAAATGTTTCGCAGATCTGTGAGAAAAATCTGGTAGCCCTAAGAATGCTAAACCTTGTATAGAACAAACAGCGATTTTTGCACGAACTTTGGATGTTAATGGGCCTCATCTAAATTTATGTAACGACCTTGGCAAGTATTTCATTCTCTCAATATTTCCTCCAAGAGTGTGCTTTATATCAAATTATGAGAACTGTCCTGTGCCCTCAGCTTTCTTAAACTATCATGGAGTATACCCAAGTAACATTTTGCCTGTATAAGGCCTTATACAAACAAATTTAGCGCACTTTAAAGAGGCAATTGCTTCTATAAGGCCTTACCGAAACTGCAATTTCCATTTCTGTAAGGCCTTATAGAAGCAATTAACATCCGCAGATGTTTATTGTTTTGCAAAAGAAGCATCACGCATTTGACAGCAGAAGGTTATTACTTCGGTACGGAAACACAAGGCTTACAGCAAGCATCTTACCGAAACTATAATCTAAGCTTTATAGAAATTGAAAACATACCTACAAAAAAGAAAATTTTTTTTCAATTTTTCATTCTTTTATTTTTTATCTTATTTTGTTAACATAATTATAATTACATTTCTCGATATTATTTACATTTTACTTTTAGGGTTTCACTGTGAATCGAACAGGGGTCCTGTATCCTGTTGCGTAGTAGTCCAACACTCTATCCACTAGGCTAGTTGGTCATGTTCGATAGCAGTGTTAAATCTGAACATCAACACATCGATCTGGATTGTTATTTTTTTACAATGTATTTTCTTATATTTCATTCATTTCATACCGAATTGTTTGTACTATGCTGTAACTTAGCACATAAGATAGTTTTCACCTCTATAGAGCCTTCATTCGCAAGTAACTCACTTTACGCGCCAATAAATGGGAAGTTAGTGCAAGTGCTTCAACTTCCTGCTTCCAATCGCAGGCAGTTGACTGCATGACCACGGTTGCCACTTTCGTAATATTTTACCAAATTTAGTAATTTGTTTTTTTTTTGCGTTAGGGGCCATTTATAGCGACACGAAATATGCAACAGAAAAAAATTCTTTTGCTTTTTTTAACCACTTAAACTTGCTTATTTATTTTAAAGTTAGTTTATCAAAAAAATAAGCAAATTATCTTAAATTTTCGATAATAAAGAACATTTATTAATTTTTCTGTACGTATCTACAAAATTAATAAATTCTTTTTCTAGAAAAATTTAAGATTTTTGGTAATTTTTGTCTGGTTTTGGTAACTTTTTGAACAAGAGCACAAAAAGAACTGGAAATCAACTCATGCAAATGCTGCCTTTCTGTTTCTTAATGAATTCATTGCATATGCAAATGTAAACCGGTTTTATTCAAAAAATACTGAATGCACTCATTTTCTTCTTTTTTAGTAATGTCGTGTTCCATTAGGTTTGTTCGACGTGGGCCCTAGTGCGCACTGGGTTAACCCCAATGTGTTCGATATAGCACTCAACTCGCCCTGGTACTGAAAATCTGCATTCGACATGACTTCTATGGCGCCCTAGTTGTGCCCTGAACAGACCCCAGTTAATTTGTCGGGGGTCGTGGCAAGAATTAAGTGCTGTCATTTTGCTTGCTCTCATTCATTTTTCAATGTAAAAGTTCAGGGCAGCATATTTTGTGTTCGATATAGTAGCCGATTTTTAGGGTTATGCAGGGTTTTGGACAGGCGGGAAAATTAGCTGACACTTCTCAGTACGCACTAGTGGGCACAAACTTATTGTGACTGTAGGTTTTTCAGATTCAGAGAAGGTCTTAAAATTCAGCTGTTGCTTATTTTCATGTTTAATTGGCCGCAAAAAAAAAAACACTTTTCAGAGTCAGAGCAATTTTGCGAATCTCGATGTTTTAGCGAGTTTGTACATCTACTTTTACTAAAGCCATACATTTGACAATTATCAAATAAAATGTGTTATATTTACATTTATATTTTAAAGACAACGAGTTTCTGAAAAATAGGAAACAATTTACATTTTATAAACACAAATGAGAAGTTAAATAGGTTAGACGTTGTTTAATTGCTTAGACTGGCAATTACGGCAACTACTTCTGCAACGTTTAATTGAATTTAAAATAAGCTCAAGACAATATGTAGATATAGTTTTCTTTCTCTTTCGTGCTTTTTTTTTTATCAATTTCCAGATTTTTGGTAGCTTTTCACTTGGATTGGTAACTTTTTTCCTCACACATTTTTAGAGGTCTAATAGAGATCTTACCGAAGTTAGTGATTCTATACAGCTTCCAATCGCAAGCAGTTTACTGCATGACAGTTCATTGCTTATATAATGCCTGCGGTCGGAAGCTCTAAGGAAGCTCCTCGAAAGCGCTTCCAACCACAAGCTTTACCGAAACAATTTACATTCCACACATCTCATCAGTCATCACACATTTTCACAGGCCTAATAGAAATCTTACCGAAACTTATTTCCATATTCCTTTATAAGGCCTGTGAATATACTTCGCAAAGGTCTTACAGAAGTTATTTTCCGAGGCGATTACTTCGAAATTGCTCTACTTCGGTTAACAAGTACTATAGAAGCTCTACCGAAGTTCTTGTCTACAGAAATTACAAATCTGAACCTTACCGAAGTCAAATTGTTACTTGGGTATTCTACTTCTTTTAGTTGAAAACGTCAGATTTTATTGGTTCACTCCAACAATCGTTTGATTTATTTATTGTATTATTTGACCTTTTTTCGGAAAATCATTGTTTAAATCCCATTAACCGGCCAATATCGGCTGTTTATCGATTTCTCTATCCTAACCACAGATTTTAAGATTTTGCTGAACAAACACATTCGGTGGTTACTAGCTGAAATAACCGATGATTAAAGATAGCCAAGATTGAAAAAACCGGGCCTAAGTAAAGTAATTATAATTCTCTTGTTTAAATAAATAAATCTACTATTTACTTGATTAACTGTGACTTTATTATTAAGTAGTTTTGGGGGCGTTTTCGGAGGTGTTTCCTGTGGCGTATTTTTGGCGCATTTTCCCTGTAGTTTTTGAGTATTTTTTGAATACATTTTTGGACATTTTTTTGGTGGTATTTGGTACATTAACATTTTTCTATCGCACTTCCAAGTCACCCCCCAAATTTAGCACAAATTCATGGGTTTTTGATTGCCTAACTTATGTTATTTATTATATTGTCAAATTACTGAAGTAAAGATTGGTTGTCTTAAACTAAGTTTATCGATTGTTCCGAGTAATCACTTTAGCTAAAACTAATACCGAAGTACAGTACCGAACAGATGGGTCATGCAGCCATCGTACGACCAGTCCTCACCTCTGGGTCAGTAGTGTGGTCGCCGGGTCAAAGCTAAAGACATAACCAAGTTTAACAAAGTACAAAGAAAGGCATGCATAGGCACAAACAGGCGCTCTACGATCAACACTTACAGGGACCCTAACAGTCCTTCTGCATCTTTTACGATCTTTAGACCTTTACTTTACAAACATCACAGCACATAGCGCGATTAGACTCAGAGAGTAGGCGTGTTGGTCTGCGAGACCCTATAAGAGAACTCGTACCATCCTCAACGGACTTCGTTACTCCTAAAATGTTTTTTTTTGGTATTGGTAGGTACGACTAGTGAGAGAGTCCCTATTCCTACTCACTCACTGTGCGTGTGCTGTTTATGCGTATGGTACTGAAAGTCGTACAAGCAAACTAATTAGTTTTGCTATCATATTTCCATTTGGCAAAGCCATATATCTTAGCTAATCGTGAATAATACCGAATGCACGTTCCCTTAATTTCCATTTAATTTCCGAACGATCAATGGCATGTGTTGTCATTGGCACGTTGAACCAAGAATAATAAAATCCTGAAAAGAGAACTCGTTCGTATCCACAAAACGAACAACACTATTGCAAGTTGTGCACTTTATCTCATCCTCGCGAGTTGTGACCTGCAAGCTGCGATTGCCTGCAACCCATGTCGTTCCTATTCAAATCCTTCAAACCGCACGCTACACGGGAAGTTTCAACAGAGTTTCGTATGTGTTGTCAGTTGCCATCTGCTTTGCTATTCAGCCTCAAACTCCGAGCTCATCGCTGTGTGACTGAGTACGCTTTGCAGTTTCTCAACTAATTTATTATAGGTGGAAACACACCTTCGAGTGGTGCCAACACAGCGAGGAACTAGTATCCGGAAAAACAAACACAGCCGAGAGTTATACGATATCCTATCCATATACGCATCGACTTGACGGCTAATTAATGCAAATGAATGTAATTAGGCATCCGATTTTATAATCACGCGTTGTTATCTAAGAAATATTCATTCGTCCTGTTTTCACGGCACTCGCGCTACAGAAATATTTGCTTTTCATTAGAACGAAGGTACGGGTGACGATATAGAGTAAACCAAGAAAAATACAAACTTAGCTCAGAGGATTAGTTAGGCAAAGCGCTGGTATCCATAAGATTACGATAAAAGTCTTGTACGAGCAAATTTAAAGTCTACAATGTTGAATTTCTAAGTTTTCGAACTTAAATCGAGTGTAAAGTGGAGAATTTTAATAAGGAAAGTTTTCTCTCGCATTAGGTGCGCAGAGTTGACTCCGTCACGGTGCGCATTTGAACGGTGCATCCACAGGTTCGTAATTAGTTTGCATATTAACTTTGGCATCGCTCGCGAAGTAGTCCTTCACCACTGGTTGTTTTGAGCTTTATCTCTGAGATGAGATATATACAATTGTTGTCAGTCATAAATCTGTGCAGGTACAAAATGCCCGAAAAGGTCGTACGAAACTTCTCCTTCATATCAGCAGTTTGTTCGGTTGCTTTTTATTTTTAAAGTACCTATATATATAGATAGATAAAAAACTCAGAAGCAATCCCTAATAATATAAAACAAAGTGAATATTTTTTTGTAGGAAGCTACAGAACAAACGGGTGAATGGATTTTGACAATTTTTTTTTATTTATTAGGTTTTTATGAGGAGCAAGTTCGTGCATTTAAAAATATTTGATTTTGATTGTGGAAGTCGAAGAAATTCAATAATTAGACTTTGAACACAAAAAAAGTGAACTTCTACTTCGTCTATTTGAATGAAATTAATTCCATTTTTTAGATACCTAAAACGTGCATCTTTTAAGTCCAAAACTAAGTTTCTATTTGTTATATCAGCCGAGCAATGTTAACAAATCCTTTGCGAAATTCCTTTTTTATCAATTTGTTAATTGACCAAGGTTTTCAAATCGATCTCAGTGGTGGTTTCTTTTTTAGTTTTCTTTCAAGGTATATTCGTAGAGAGAGCGGGAGGTTTTTTTTCATATAAATACTCAGAATCGGAACTGTAGTCGAATGGATTTGGTCTGCTGTCTGCTCATGCTCAAGTGCTCAAGTGCTTTGCATCTGCTCAGCTCATGCGTTTAAGGTTGAGTGAGTGAGTTTGTTTTAGTTGGGTAGATACAGAGTATGTATATGAATGTGGCGACTGGCGAGTGTGCTCTGTGCTGTCCATTTGAGTGGGACGAAGGATGGGATCGAGAATCGAGATTGAGTGTGATAACAGATAAGATAATGCGACATGTGAGATGTGAATTGTATGGGATATCGAGCAACGTTGCCAGACTTTTAAAAATGAAAATGCTAAGTCATATATGTAGGTAAATAAAATTGGTGTAATTCTGTTCCACTAAAATTGAATTTGACTGGACATCTTTAAATGCAAAAACCTTGAAAAAAGCTGAATGTATTTTGGTACATTTTTCACAGGCGTATAGACTATAGAGGATACCTAGGCCTACAATCGCAACTTTATTTCGGAAAAAAATTGAACGAGAGTAATTTATTTGTTCGTTTCGTTTCGCTTTTTTCTTTGTCACGCTTTGCGTCCGAAAATACTGGTAGCATTAAAAAAGAGTAAATGCCAGCTTAAAGAGGACATCTGCCGGTACCTATTAACTCGATATCTTTTAAGGTTTTTAAATAAATAGGCAAAATTTGAAACATTTCTACGATTTTCACCTGGATAAGTGGATACTGGATATGCTTTTAATTCTCAAATCAAACAAACCAACATCTCGCTCTCACTGGATGGATAGTTGACTTTCAGAGATTTAGATATTGTTAAAAGGCGCTTAATTTGATTTGTCTGATTAATAAAACTGGCTGGCTATAAGATAGGTTTTACAAATTTGACGCATATTCATTTAAACATGGTTACTTATTTACCAATTTTCGATATCATTAACACCGATTGAATGTGTAAATTTTTCCTAAATAACTGGTGAAAATTGGCTCAAAATGTTGTTATTTTTTTTTAACTGTTCTGAAACCACATTTTGCACGGGCAAAGCCGGGCGGGTACAGCTAGTACTAGATAAAATAAACTGTACACAAAGCATAAGATTAATAACTTTTGGCTTAAACATATTCATCAGATGACAGTAGCATATATCAAAAAACAATACAAGGCTTAAACACTCAGCAAAAATCATCTTTCGAAAGTTCTGGTGAAAACATTTTCGGTGCCGAATGCTTATGGGCTATTACAATTCACAAGACTTTTGAGCATATCAGGGTTCCTGATCTGTTAGGGCACGTTCTTGATTTTGACTGGGATAGATTGGTGATGTAGATATATTATGTAATTATTCAGAGATTAGTTTTTGAACTTTCATTCGCAGTTGCAGATTCTATACGCCGAAGGACGTGTGTAGGTGTGTAGGAAGTGTAAGTTTCTAATTGTGTAATCCTAAGCTACTTGTTCAATATGGTTGCAAAAAGAATTTCTAAACATGTAGGTAATAAGTTTTCCTTTGTTTTAATTGCATATTTTTTCGAAAAACGGTATAAAATTTTACAAATAAAGGGCGGTTTTTTGGTTTTTTAAGTTGGCAACACTATTTTAACTGGCGGTCATTTTGTCAGCTGCTAAGTGATTTATTTTTAGTTTGGTTTGGCATTGTAACATGAATAGACTAACGCCTGAACAAAGCTTCCAAATTGTGAAAATTTATTTTGAAAATCGTGGTTCTGTTCGAAATACATATCGCGCACTACGTCCATTTTACGGTCAACATAATCGTCCATCAGAGCAATTAATTCGATTAACTATGGAACGTTTTTGCACAACGTTTACTCTTAATGATAATACGCATCCACAGAGACGTCGTACAGTGCGTACAAAAGAAATCATTGCTCCTGTAGAGCGTAGCGTAGAGGAAGACCCGAATCAGTCAATCCGCCATGGTGACCGCTATAGAGCCATCATTACTGACTTTTTCTTTCATCAATTGAAGAACCATGATGTGCAAGAGCTGTAGTTTCAACAAGACGGCGCAATATGTCACACAGCTTGTGCCACAATTGATTTATTGAAGGAAACGTTTGGTAACAGCATAGTTTCATTTTGCGGACCCGTGAATTGGCCTCCAAAATCGTAGTTTTCACGCCGCTTGACTATTTTCTGTGAGGATATGTGAAGTTGCTAGTCTACTCCGAAAAGCCCGAAACGATTACGCATTCACCGCGTAATTGCCGATATACGCCCATAAATGTTGGAATAAATTATAAAAAATTGGACCTCTAGATTAGATTACGTCCGAGCCAGCCGTGGCGGTCATATGCCAGAAATCATACTTTAATTATAATGCCTGAAGATTATCTTCTGAATAAAGCAAATTTCATGTCAATTTAAAAAAAATCATCTTTGTTTTACTCCATTTGAAAATGTCATACCTATAAAAAAAAACTTTGTATATATACCGTGTGTGAACATAGGTGAGGATTTGGGTAGTAGATATTTTTCAGAAATTCTTATAATACGCCATTATTTGCACATTTTCAAGAAAACCAAAATACTGGCTCTTATTTAAAATTCTTATGTTAATTTGAATGTTTTTTGGTCTAATTCGCTAGAGCGGTTTTCAAAAAATTATGCAAAGAAAAAAGCGTGTTCGAAAAATACTCTTGCTCAAATACTAAGCTGAGAACTGAGAATAAATTATTAATCCTCAATATTTCTTTAGCACGTGAGATTTTGCCACTACAACTTATTCATATTCGTGGTAAAACTGATTTTCGTTTAATTATTTTCACTTCGGGTACGTTTTATATTAGTGTCAGTAATTTTGTTTTTGTAAACCAACTTAGGTTAGGCTAGGTTAATGGGGGATGTGAGATCGTCACAATAGTCCAGGCACCATATCGATCCCATCCCCGTCCCCAGGGAACCAATTCATCGAGGCATTCGATTTCCGTACAAAATTTAAGTATGGCCTTAATACTATTTGAGGAACCAACTTCTTCCAAGTTATTCAAGAAGTGCATACCGAGGTACTTTCTTCTACTCCGAGCAATTGCTTGACATTCACAAAGAAGGTGTGTGATGTCTTCCGCGACCTGTAGGTTCTTACAGTACGTGCATGTATCCGCAAGTAACTTACAAACACATGAAAACTAGTTTGACAGCTCACTTAAAGGCAATATTTAAGTCACATTTCGGTTAGAAGGCATTTCCATTATGTTATTCTAAAACTAGATCCCCATCCCCACTTGGTCACTGTTCCATTCTTTACGGGAAATAGTCCGCTCTATGATAAACTATACGCACTTGAACCGTCACGGAAACATTTCTGAAATGTATTAACAGCGCTGATGTAACTACAACCAACAATTTCTACTTTGGGTTTGACAAAGCAGATGTCACAAAGGATATTCTGCATTACCGGATTGAAGACTTATATGGGGTTTTCTAAAGACGGAGGTGTATGTCAATAATCGACCGAAGCCCTTAAAGCACATAACCAATGTCATCGCTTAAATTTAGCTTGAGCTAAATTTAAAAGAAATTGTGTTCCATCAATATGGGCCTCTCAGAATTTTGTTAAAACCTCACAGCCCACACATAGCTTGTTTTATTCGATTTCAAAATCAACCCATCCTGATTTAAAGCCCCATTACGAGCTGAGCTAAATTTACTTTGAAAACGTGATATCTGCTAAAGATATCCGTATCTTCTTGGAAAGTCAAGCTGCTATCAAGTTCCTGGAATCGGTCTCTACAAACTCTATAACAGCCCAAGACTGTCGTTCGTCTCTCAGAGAGATAGTATAGAGCTGTACAATATTCATCTCTGTTGGGTGCCAGGACATAGAGACATCACAGGTAACTGCAAGACTGATCAACTCGCCAAACAAGGATGCTTCCAATTAAGGATTATTTGGCTATTCCAATCGCTACTTACAAGCTCATAATAAAGCTGGATGCTACCGGAGGAACAAATCTTAGGTGGACAACCGGCTTGAGTTGTCTAGCGACAAAGCAGAACTTGCCAAAGCTCGATCTGAAACATGCAACAGAGGTTGGAGTATTTTCCAACAATTTTCGCAGAAGCTGTCTTGACGAGGAGGAAGAAGAAACTATTCTCTATCTTCTCTGTACATGTCCGGCTCTCTCACAGAGACGAAAACCCCATTTGGGAGCGTTTGACTATAGTGATCTAAAAAACATTGATACTCTCCTACGCTCAAACTTGTTTAACGAGTAGGAAGTATAAACACGTAGATTCATGTGGTATCACAAAGGACCTTATAGTGGTCTAAGTCTGTCTGCTATCCGACAGCCATTTCAACCTAACCTAACTTAACATATATCAGAGATAGTCTACACAATCTTTTCAAGAGTGATACATTCTCATGTTACCATTCTACCCCAACGAAAATCATGCCGCCTTCTATCCCCAGCATAACCATTAATTCATCCAAATGTAAATGCTCTTAATTGTTCTTTGAAGATATCTGCAATCTCATCGCACACTCGACGCTAATCTGGCAAAAAGCAAAAATCGCTCAGCAAACCATTTATCAAATCGATGCCAAAAACAAATTTAGCAAAGTGCCCCCAGTAGACTCGGGTCGCACTAATTAAAATTTTCACAAAACAGAATCTTCTCACCAGAACCATTTCCACTACCGTAATAATAAATTATCACAGCGAGATATACAATTGGGTGAATGGTTTTCCATTTTGCAACACTATCCGCATACTTTTGTGTGTGGCTAATGGTGGCTGGTTTTCCTACCTAACTTCTCACACCCGCCACCGCACAGTGTTCTATGGCTGTGTAGAACTGAGAACACGCTGAGTGTCGCACTCATAAATTTAGCTCTAATTATTATTATTTTTCTTTTTTTTTCTCAAATTAGTTACGGATTATAAATCAGCACAAAAAACAGACGTAGTCTGCATATTCCAATATTCAAGCGAAAGCGTTTCGAACCCTTGACTCCGGACTCGTATTTGCGCAGTGCTTGAAAAGTGTCATGATTTCGATTTCAGGATACACACAATAAGTGCGCATAGATTAATGCCCGCTCAGGAGTCAGCGGAGGTGTAAGCTTTTAACGAAATTAGTTCGAGTCTTAGTTAACGCTTTGTTGCCGCGAAATGGCTTCCACCCTTGAACGCGTCTCTGCTGGTATAAAACCACATTGCTCTGTAATAACTATGACGAGGACGGGGCAACAGCAACAGCGGCAACCACAACGACAATACGCTTCTAATGACATTCGGGGTTCATTGAAAAGAATGGTGAACCATCAGAAGACAGAAATCGAACGCGCAATACCATTGCACGGAGTGGGGTGTGTGTGCTCCAAGAAATCGCCTCCCCTTTATAGCTTTCGTAAAATACACTTTCCCTCTCGTTGGGTTTTTCCGAATTTCGGGATCATCAAGTTTTATGGGTTTTTTAAGAAGTGCTTTTATTAGCGTTAATTTTAATTGTGCATTTGTTTGGCGTGTAGACAATAGCCCGGTCGCCACTCCGCACCGGGGGACAAATTGTGGTGGCGCCCGGGGTAGGTATATGCTGGTTTCAATTATACAGCGTGCTTTGAGACCGCGAAGTATGTTTGGTTTTTTCCTGTTTGGTTGAATTTATGAGACTTTAATGTCTTCGGCAATGAATTCGCCGCCCAGAGAAGCAAAATGGATTTTAATTAGCACACAGCGGTGGTGTTTTAGCGGGACGTCGTCGGTCCTCCTCAGATGTAATTATTTGGAGTGTGCTTATTTTTGTTGTTCCGTCGATTATACCTTTGTGTGCTTTTTGATTTCGAATCGCGCACCAGATGTTGAGATCTGCTTTGAGTGCGACAAAGTGCTTCATTAACGACGAACATTAATCCAATTGATGGCAATATTTGTTTCAAAGGATTGCTTCTATGCGCGCAGATGAGGCAGTGATGATAGTTGTTATGTTTTGTTGGAATTAATTCTGATTACTTAATTAAAATTAATGTTTTAGTTAATTGGGTGATATTTTTTTCTGTGTGATTATATTGAATGACACACAAGATGGGGTGAACGTTTTTAAGGGAAGCGAAAGAAACGGCTAGATATATGTATCTCTGTAACCCTGACTCAAGTGGAAACGTGTAACTGGCAAATATATTTTGGTAAAACTGTTGAGTCAGGCCGTAACGTAAACTTAAATGCACTGGGTCGCACAAAACTTTCAAATTCCAGTGGGTTTATTTTTCCACTGGCAACCAATGAAGCAGGTCACACTGGATTTCGCTCCCATTTTGATTTAGGTCACAGCTATTACATAACATTTTTCGACACAGCATTGCTTACTTAAGTCTTGTGGAGCTAACAATATGGGCTGGACGCTGATGGCCCACGACCGCAACCTGGAAAATAATACCTCCTTGATATTGGACTCCGAGCAAGGTCTTAACAATTAAAAACGGCTTACAACAGGGAGCTGTAAATTATCCAAAAGTCGAGGTCATCAACGTGCTTTTTGCAGTGTGACTTCATTCAAATTAGGTCATTTCCATGATATTGGAAGTTAAAAATCAATTTCCAAAAATCAGAAACAATGCTGTTTAAAACTCCATTGGCTGGGCCTCTAGGGACGCCAGAAAATAACTGTAGAACATTTATCATTTTTTGCAGAGTAGGTATCTTGGTATTCAGTTCGAAAAGTATATAAATTTAAAAAAATAACAACGTCAAAATCGCAACAGTCAACTTGATTCCAGGGTGAAGTTTATTTGTTACGTGGCCCTTATAAGTCCGGCTGTCCCATGTGGTTCAATATAGCGTCTTACTACCTATATGGAAAAGATTCGGAAGTTCGAGAGGCATTGCCTCGAGGCCTGTCTACTGTCACTTGAATCTGAGTTCATAAAATACTATCCCAACAAGAGCAATAAGGCTTGATTGAATAAATTGACCTTTTTTTTTATTATGTCATTCGAAGGCACTGGGGCCAAGGCCTATGAAAATAACCCGATTGAAGGGTTATTTCCCCAATTTAATGCACCACGAGAGTACGTTTCGGTCTGGTTTTATCCCGCTTAAGGCTTTTCTCCATATTTTTATGGAAGGGTTAGTCCCATCCAGACCCATCTTCCCTTCCCCCTTCTTATATTTGTAATTGCGCCACTAACATGTCGCTGCTTTCTTCTAGAAATGTCAATGCCATCACTCATCAGCTCAAAATAATTTGTTGATCGGCCTTTTTAAAAATTGTAATCGCTCTGATCTTCGCTTGTGAGTTCGTTCAATTCAATAATAATGTTAAAAGGGTTCCATCATCGACTTATCTCAATTTGTTATTCTAACCACAAATGTTGAGGCAATAGAAACAAATTGCTGTAATTGATTGCAAATATAGTTTCAGCGAACCAGATTTTCTTCACATTCCTTTCAGTCATGCAGAAAATGCGTTGAAACAAAAGTCCAAAGAATTGCAAACAAAAAAACTCATCGAAAAAACTCCTGTACCTGAACTCTTGTATAAATGACATTTATGAGTAAAATCTGACTGAAAAAAGTAAAAGCTTTACATTAAAAATTTTGTATGAGGTTGAGGTCTTGGTAAAGTGTACGAAGAAAATGATTACCAGGGCGTATACGTACTATTTATGTAGGGAACAAAAAACGTTAATCAAAGAAATAGTAGATGGTGTAACACGATATAAAATCCAGCAGCTTGAGTGGGTAGGCTAGTTCGCCTGACCGATCTATTCTTTTCGGTTACACCTTCTACAAAATTTGGCATCAAATTTTAACTATCGGCAAGTCGAAAACCAATAGTCGGCATTCCTTTCCATTTTCATTAAAGAATAATAATTTATAATTTTATTTACTGCAACAATCGGACTTTATTTATTGTTTTCTCTGTTTAAGGACTTCTCAATGGTTCTAGTGACCTCATGTAGTGCTGTTTCCACAGTACTGCGCTTTACATAAACGTGTTGTGCACCACATAAGAATATTCCTTACCTGCCGGTATTATTGTCTGTCTAATGTTTTCAAAAGAAAGGAAGACAGACTTATTGGTCTATAGTTCCTAGCGATTCTAACTTTTCGTGATTTTGCGGTTATTTTTCTTGATTTAATCCTGAAATTCCTTACCTACTGAAATTGCACACTAAATATCAAAACTTAACGTTTTTAAATGAATTGTCAGCTGTTTTTTAAAACATTTTTACTTGCGAAACTTGGCAAGCTATTCTACTCATACAGGTACCTACTCATTTTTAAAACGTTGTGGAAATTGAAAACTGAAAGATGTTCGACCTTTGGCAACAAACAAAATTTTAGATAGAAAATAAATATACGGGCTTTCGCTGCACCTTGTGATGGTGGGTCCTATTTTGGTGCTATTTTTTACGTTCCTGTTATTTTCTGAACTTTTGTAGTTCGCGGCTTCATTCATAGTATGAAAATTTGAGTTCCGGCAGTAATTTTTCTTAGTATATATTCTTATTGAAAATGCATTACTGTTCCCTCCTTAACTGGAAATGAAACTTCACTCAATTCTTGAACCGGCTGCCAGTTTCCTCACACTTTATGCTACTACAAATATCAGCATCCTACCGATTTTGTTTTGGACAAGAAATGGCCACCAAATCTTCCGAATATTGAATGAATAACTACCTATTTTTTTTTCAGTCTCTGTCAGGCAATCGCCGTGTAAAGACGTGTGCGTTGTTGGTCTATATACATTTTTTTTTTCGTTTGTTTACATTCGAAGTGTCAACTTTTCCCGCCCACGCGGTTAAGCTTCATTTCTCAGTTTCAATTTCTCATTGGTATATTTTCTTTATTTTTCACGCTTTTTGCTTAAAAACAAAAGATGAAAGGGGGCTCGGACCCCCCTAATCGTAACCGATTTAGGGATCTTTCCCCGGACGCTCCCTTAAATCGGAACATCAAATCAAAACGCAAATGCATTGATGACATCTTCCCATCACTCCCAACAACCTCTCCGAGCGATGATAATATTCCCCGGTATGTAGTAGTATCAGGATTAGAAAAACTAGGTGATAATCTTAAACCACTATCTGCATACAACCCTTTCCAAATAAATCGCGGACTGGAATATATTTCCAAAGATATTTTAGAGGTGAAAGCAATTCGATCCGGTGACCTTCTCGTTAAAGTTTCCAACCTTATTACGGCTGAAAAATTCATCAAGGCCAAATTCGTCGATTCTATTCCAGTAAAAATAGTCTCGCACGTTGGACTCAACTCAATTCAAGGTAGAATCTTTTCTAAACACATAATTGACATCCCTGAAGATGAGCTGCTGAATGAATTAAAAAAATATAAAATAATCGACATAAAAAAAATCCTAAAAAAAGTTAACTCCGAACTACTCCCGACTGGTGCCGCAATTGTTACGTTTGACCTCATCAGACGTCCCAATGAAATAAAAATAGGTTGGGTAAACTGCAAGGTAGATGAATATATCCCAAATCCGATGAGATGCGTCTCATGCCAAAAATTGGGCCACACCAAAAACCGGTGCAGTAGTGCACCAACTTGCAAAAATTGCTGCCTACCCCCTCCACACGAGCAATGTTCACGGATTCATTGTATCAACTGCAAAGACGATACTCACACATCTTCCGATCCTGCATGCCCAACTTTTCTGCGACATAAATCTGTCAATAAAATCAAAATCAACCGTCGGTGTACAATCCGCGAAGCTTGGAAAATATACAACGATAATCCGATGCTACATCAATTACCCGTTCCAACTAAATTCCCAGGTACCAAACCCTCCATGGCTGAAATTATTAAAAACAAAATTCTCACCCAAAGTAGCACCCCACCCGAACCTAACCACAAACAATCAAACACACCACTCCCCACTCTCACAACACCTACCCCGCTAACAACTACATCTGACCCAACAACAAAAATCCCACACGAATCAACTAAAATAGTTTTCCAACAACAACAAAATGACATTAATCAAAGCTCATTCTCACTAAACACAACGCTTCCAACTAACAACTCTCCACCTCAAGCCAATTTCTCCACTGATCTCCCGAAATCAAAACAACTTCCAGCTTCACCCTCCATCACGCCCTTTACAAACAAAAGCAAAATAGATTCTCTTCTACAGCAAAACTTTAACCAAATCTTATCATCCCCCCCAACCGGCACCTCTTCGAAAACTCAAACAGTTTCTTTTACACCAATATCAGACGATGACGACATATAATTTTAGCAGTACGCATGTCAAAGACACTGACTCTGCTGTTCGAAGGTTGAATCACTCGCGCTCGTTGGTGAGCCTGAATGATTCAACCTCCGAGCAGCGGAGTCAATGTAATAATTCACACAACAACAACTCAACTAATTCAATTTTATCGCAAAATTACATTACACTCAAAGCTCTCCAGTGGAATATAAAAGGTTATATTAACAACTATGATGAGCTTAATATTTTGATAAAAGAACTTTCGCCTTGTGTTATATCTCTCCAAGAGACGCACTGTGCGTTTGGTTCTACTCCCCCTGAACCCAATTCATATAAAGGGTTTTTTCATAACTTCACTCACAATACAACTTCAAAGCAAGGTATTGGTCTCTTAATAAAAAAGAATATCCCCCACATATTGCTCAATATTAACTCTAATATTTTAACGATAGCAATCCAAATAAATTTACCTCTTAAATTTACAATAGTTTCTCTTTACATCCTACCTGATCAACAATTTTCACGATATGACCTTGAAAATATTCTTAATCAAGTCCACACCCCCGTTTTACTCGTCGGTGACATTAACTCCTGGAGTGTTCTTTGGGGCTCTCCATCAACGAATTCCAGGGGAGCAGTCTTAGAGGATTTTCTGCTTAACTCCAACCTCATTGTGTTAAATGACGGATCAGCTACCCATTTCTCCACACACAGTACCTTTACACACATCGACATCACTTGTTGCTCACCGGAATTGCATCCACGAATTTCTTGGAGAATTCTTGAAGATCTCCACAACAGTGACCACTTTCCAATCATAACAAACGTTGCAATAGGTCCTGCTAGGCCAAACGCACAACTAATACCAAAATTTAAAACCGATTCGGCAAACTGGGAAAAGTATAACATTTACATCACCGATTTCCTTTTAAATCATTCACCATCATCCAATACAAACAAAGAAGCGGCTGTGATCCTAAAAGCCATTCGATCCGCCTCTAACATTTCTATACCCCAAACCGCCCCATCTCGCCCCAAACATTATGTCCCATGGTGGAATCCCACTTTAAAAACACTAAATTCGGAAAAAGTGAGAGCTTGGAGACTTTTTAAGAAACACCCTACCAATACCTATCTAATAGCTTATAAAAAATCCAATGCATTATTCCGGAGAGAAATGAAAATTAGCAAAGCTAAAAGCCTACAAGAATTCACTTCCTCAATAAGTCCAAACTCCACACCCTCTAAAATTTGGCATAAAGTCCGCTGTCTAACTGGAAACTCTGTTCCTCGTTCTATTAAATGCATTGAAACACCAACTGGCCCCTCCTCTTGCCCAGTAGAGATGAGCAATTTTTTTGCCCACACTTGGTCAAATCAATCAAAAGATGAACACTTCTCAAACAGATTTAACACAATGAAAAACAATTGCCTTCACGATACCCTCCCCACAGCTGCTTTAACCCCGTCAGCAAGACACATTGAAGTTGCTATATCGAATCTGGAATTAGACAGTTGTCTCTCCAAATTAAAAGGGAAAACGCCAAGCAGGGACCGCATATCCTACCCTATGCTAAAAAACTTATCACCGTCAACAAAATCTAGGCTTTGTCGCTTATACAATAAGATTCTCGATACTGGCATAATTCCACAAAATTGGAAGTCAGCTACTATTATTCCCCTGCCCAAGCCTAACAAGCCAATTAACACAGTTTGTGGCTACCGACCAATTTCACTAATTTCCTGTTTATCTAAAGTGTTAGAAAAAATAGTAGCAAAACGCCTTCTCTGGTTTATCGATTCCAAAAAACTCATTAGTGAAAAACAAGTAGCTTTCAAACCCAATCGAGGTTGTGCCGATGCCTTATTACACATCGATTATTATATCTCGAATGCCCTATCATCTCGAAATCACGTAACTCTGTTATCACTCGACTTCGAAAAAGCATTCGACAAAATAGGTATTCATCTAATTATTAACAAATTAAAAACATGGGGTATCGGACCTAAAATTTTTGGTTATGTAAAATCTTTTCTTTCGAACAGAAAATTTTCGGTCAAAGTTAACAACAATTTCTCTGAAACTCTCCCACTTCATAATGGTATCCCTCAAGGATCCCCTTTGTCGGTGGTTCTTTTCATTATAGCTTTTGATGAAATAAGTTCAATAGTTGCAAAGTACAAACATCTGGATCATTGCAGCTACGCAGATGATTTTTTCATCATGTGTAAGCTCAACGATCTAGTAAGAGCCAAAGCTATCTTATCTGAATTACTTACAGATATACTAAACTGGTCCTCCGCCTCTGGTGCCAAACTTTCATTAGAAAAATGTAAGACTCTGCATGTTTGTCGTAAAGTAGCTTGCCCACAACTAATTTTAAGTTTAAATAATGTTAGCGTTCAAAATGTAAATAATTTAAAAATCTTAGGGGTTATATTTAATAATAGATACAACTGGAAACCGCATTGTATAGAACTTAAGAAGAGCCTAGCTGGGAGAGCAAACATTGTTAACTACCTAGCTTGCAAAAAAATTTAATATACACATAAATTCTCTATGTAATATTACCAGAGCTTTAGTTTTAAGTAAAATTGATTATGGGCTGTTCATATATGGTAAATGTCCTAAAACAACACTTAATCTTCTAAAATCGACCTATCATCAAGCAGCCAGAAGAAGTATCAACGCATATCGTACGTCGAGAATACAAAATATAATGGCAGAGGCAGGACTTCCTACTTTAGAAGAAAAACAAGCGGAGTGTTTTATCAAACTTCTCGCAAAATTCGCCTACTCATACAATTCTCTAATTGACAAGGATATTACCGCCGTTATCAGATCAAAAACAACTAAGCGTCTCCAATCAACCATAGCTCGAACAATATGCGGCGCAAGTGAACTTGGTCTTCCCATCAAACGAAGGAAACACTACTCCACATCTTACCCACCATGGTTCATACAACAATCCTCGGTTCTACTGACTCTGTCTGAACACAAAAAAACCAATACAGACAGCGATATTTATAAGGCACATTTTCTCGAAGTCATTAGTGAACTTAAATCTAAAGGATGGAAACCTATCTTCACCGACGGATCCAAATCAACATATACCACATCATTTGCCGTCACTTCAGAATGCGGATCTCTACTAAGAGCCGGAACTTTGCCAGAAAATACATCAATTTTCACTGCAGAGGCACTTGCTTTACTCGAAGCTTTAAAAACTATGTCAAAACTACGTGGTAAAGCCATAATATGCACTGACAGCCTATCAACGCTGAAAGCCACCTTGAACTCCAACCACAACACTGAACTTATAAACCAAATAAGGGATATCGTCATTAAATACCCCAATAAAATTAAGCTAATGTGGGTTCCAAGTCATATGGGGATTCAAGGGAACGAACTTGCTGATATGGCCGCAAAATCGTGCAATAGTGCTCCTGTTCTCACGTTTGATATAGTTTCAAAGCATGATCTACAAAAACAGATCACCGAAAAGATCAAGATGCAGAGACTTCTTAATTGGCGAAGTTACCAAAACCACTACGCTAAAATCAACACTAATCGGTCCATTCCCATCTATCCGACATCCACCTCTAAAGCAATTAATTCCAACTTCGTCCGACTTCGCTTAGGCCACACTATCGTAACTCATCAACACATCCTAAAGAGGAACAGTCCCCCAATATGCCCAGTCTGCAATAACATAATCGACATATCACATATTCTTGGACAAACTACCTGCCAAATCTCCAGCTCATTTAATTCCCTCTTGCCTGCAAACCAATCAGTCTACACTTTTCTTAATACAATTAACCATGAAAACATAATTAAAGTTTACAATTTCCTTCAGAATCAGAACCTAGTCTTATAAAATGTAGCTATAAAATGTTATTCACTTATCTCAGCCCATACTAATTTCATTTCCAAAATATATATTTTTTTCTTTTTCCCACTCAGTTAGAGCTGAAAGCCTCTGTAGCTAGTGCTCATTTTTTTTTTTACAATTTTTTGTACATTAGCTTAAGAATTCATTGTTATGCTAATGAATAATAATAATAATAATAATAATAATACCTATTTTTTTTATACCCTTACTTAAAGTGGCTTAAACACCACACAACATGCACATTTAATTGCATTACTTCAGTGAGTATGAGTAATCTACGTTTCGGAGGGCAGAGAGGAAAATTACTCGCAAGAATAATGCAATTAAAGTGCACCTTTAAGAAATTATGACATGTTACCACTGCTCCACATTGAACATTAAAAGTATCCTGTAACGCATACCACGACCACCCCCTTCTTAACGAAGTAAATTGCGCAAAAACAAGAAACACCAACAACCAGCCGGCTGCATGTCTGAGCAAAAGAAAAAAAAAACAGAAAACTTTTCCAAATGCAAATTTACTGACTGAAAAAACAACTCCAGTGCTCCCAATAAGGGTCCTTCCACGAGCAAGTGCACTTGAATTCAGTTTTAAGTACAAAAACCCCGGTGTAAGACTTTTTCTCCGAAAAGTTTATTGCGAACGCCGCAGAAGAGAAAAAAGAATCCAAATAAAAACTTTCTAGAAAACAACGCTTTTCAATGTATAATAGATGGTGTTGAGCATTTTGTTTTTGTTTTTTTTTGTCTTTTCGTCTTGCAGCCGGCGTTTTGACCGGCACACAATTCTCGAAAAAATGGAGTTCCGGTAAAACTGAATTTGTTGGTTAAATCTTTGGAACATTGCATAAAAATTGAGTCCTTCTCTGTTCAAATTGAATACGCGATTTGTTTACCATAACGTGGCGCCCGGGATGAAACCGGCTAAAACAGAACATACTGTTGTTTTTTGTTCTTGTGTTGTTCGCGTCGCGGTATCACGATGTATGCCTTACGTGTACGTGTTTATTGAGAAGAACGTACGTGCGGCACGTGAAGTTGGCGGTTTATTGTTGTGTGTTGAGGACATGAAGCACTTTAATTCGAAACCGGAGCTGCCTACAACAATAAGGATCAGAGTTCGTGAGGTGTGTTGGTTTTTTTTTCTAATTATATTAAATTTCTTTAATCAAATGCGATGTGGGTATGTACCCTAAGGTATGAAGATGGGATAAATTACAGACACGTGGAAATCTAATTTATGCGGTGGATGTCAGGGTCGAACTTGAAATTAAAAAGAAATGTAATTTAATTAATTAAAAAAAAAGAAAAACAAAAATGGTGTGATAAGGGATAACCTTTCTGACCCTTGTGTAATGTTGTTCGCTGAACGGGATTGTTCACTTCCTTTTGAATGATAATGAACCCAAATATATCGAGGAACTGAACTGAAATTAGCCACAAAAAGTTCATTACGCTGCAAAATGTGTGGGTTATATAAATATGTGCCCCTCTGTTTCCTGCAGCGCGAATATCTTTGCAACTTCTTAAGCCCAATAAGCTAAGTACTCAAGTAACGAACCGTAATTTCGATTAGCATCGCTTTCAACGATAGCTAACAACAACTGAACTATATTATACTACACAACTCATCAAGGGCTGATGGCCTCCCAACACGGAGAAAGTTTTATCTAAAAGCTCTTGAAGAAAGTATGAGATTGAAATATGAAGTGCCGGGCTCACATTTTATTTTTCAAGAGTTTAGAGTCCCACTCACCGGGATGGATCGCTTATCGTCAGCAACACATCTCAGAGTCGACTGGCTGCAGAAATCCGAACTTTGTTCCTATACTGAGGGATGTTTGGTTTTTAATATAAATGTCAAAATTAACTCGTGTGCTATTTTTCTTAACATAGTTGGCCTCTCATTTTGTTCAACCCTGGTGGAGTTGCGATCGTTTTCCGCCGTCGTACAATAACGTTAATAAAAGTTAGTTTTTTTAAGTTTATGGCTGGAAACGGTTGCATAACTGATTTTTAAAACATTCCTCTGCAAAAATCTGTTCAGAGGAGACCGAAACGCATTAAACAACGCGTGCGAAATGCATGCCCGAAATACACGTTGCCGAAAACGCGTTAATTTGTTTTTCAAAAGTAAATTGGAAATTTAAGCCCGTGCCTTAAAACGCGTCCAACAAGCAACAACTCGAGCAAAAACGCATTAAAAACCACGGCTCGTCCGAAAAAGGGCAGAAACCTTTGAAAAATGTCAAGAAACAATATGTACCCCTTAAAACGCGTTCGAAGTAATCCGTGCCCTAAAATGCGTCCACAAACTTCTCCACAAAAGCGCCAAAAAATGGGCCCAAAAATGAGTCGACAAATTCGTCCAAAAACGTTTAAATCATAGTGAATGAACTATGCGCATACGAAACACAAAACAAATTCCGTGAGGACAGGAATTGGCCATGGTAAAGATATCAACAAATAAGAGTTCAATAAAACTGAAAGCTTACCGTGTCCTTGGTACAGCCATTTCCTGGAAATAAATTAATAAATGTATTAGTTGTTTGTTATTTGCAAGACAAAAGAAGCTGAAATATAAAATCACCTTAAACATATACCTAAGGTGAACGTTTTTCTCAATGGCGAAACAATTGTTGAAAATGAACGTCCTGAGGTTTGCAAACAAATAAAAATAAAGTGCACGACTGGATCGCACGAAACTTTCTCGTTCATATCATCAGTTTGGTTGGTTTATTTTTCTTTTATTAATGTTTATAGGCTATAAAACCAGATTTTTCAAACTGGTGATGCTGGTTGGTGGCCATGACTCCAAGTAGGGTTTGTGATGTAAGAATTCAGAGATTTGTTTTTGAATTTGCACGTGTTTGGGGGTTAATGAAGTGCGGGTTTCTGATAGTGTAGACTCCAATTGGTTAGAATTATTTTAAGGTTCATGATTCATATGGTTGAAAAAAAGTAGTTGGAAATATTTGCTAAAAAGGAGTTTCTAGTAGTTGTGATTACATTTTAACTGGTAGTGCGGTAATGTTTATAAGACGGCATTATTTTAATTTTTCTAAGAAAAACTAAGTACGGGGTTTTATTACCAATACTTATGTTATCGTAAATAAGCATTTTAATTAAAATCTTTAGAGCTGATTTTGGAAAATAATGCGTACAAAATAGTAACAAATATTGCAATGTTGAGTTTGAAAAATAATCTTGCTCAACTATTTAGCTAAAAACTAAGTATAGGGTATTGTTCAGGATGTTAGTATTACGTGGTTTTTTAAAATTTTATTCAAATCCAAAATGGCGTTTTTGAGATTTGGACAGTTTACAAAATCAGCGTGTCCGGTGGTTAGAATCGAAAATGAAGGACGCAATAATGTTAAAAACGTCAATTTTACTGCAAGAATGCATTTTGGTCAAAATCGCTTTAGCTGTTTTCATGTAGGTAGAAAAATAAAAAAACAAATTCTCAAAATATGCATTTTTTCAAAAATCTATTATAGACAATTTAGAGAAAAACTGAGTTTGCTATCGTGTTAGGAATGACCATATTACATAAAAAATTTATTTTTGTTGCAATCGTATTGACCGTTTTCGAGATAAGGCCACTTTTCAAAAGTAGCGTTATTCGACTTTTTAGCCAAAAACTGGGTATGCAGCCATGTTAACCCCATATATGGTAGTGCAAGTATACATTTTGGTTAAAATCGTTAAAGCCGTTTCCAAGTAAACCATAATTAAATAAAGTCTTAAAAAACGGCATTTTTCCAAAATAGTCCGTTGAACGATGATTTAGGGAAAAACTGAGTTTGCTATCATGTTGGGAATGACAGTATTACCTTAAATATGAATTTTTGTCGAAATAGTTTTGACCGTTTTTGAGATATGACCAATTTTCAAAATTACCGTTATTCGATTTTTCTGCGAAAAACTGAGTATGCAGCCATCTTAGTTACACCTACTTAAGCCCAAATAACAATTTTGGTTGAAATCGTTAGAGCCGTTTTCGAAAAACTCAAAATTGCTGAATACCGTTAGAACGGCAACACTTAACGTGCAAAAGAAAAGTGGCCCCGAACTGTAAGCCCACCAACTCCAAATCCGAAGTTTGAAAGAAATCCGTCCAGCCGTTTGCGCTGTAGAGCTCCGGAAGGACGGACAGACGGACAGACGGACAGACGGACAGACGGACAGACGGACAGAATTGCGAGACCCACTTTTTCGAGTTCCTCTATCATCGTAATGTTAGATTTGATTAAAATCTCGAGTTCGATTTTTTGTACGATTACAATACCTTTCTCTTACTACGTATACGAGAAAGTTAAAAATTGTTTTTGTAGATATTCATGTGGTAAGTCTTTGCAATCCAATTAAATTGAGCCAGACTCAAGCTAATGATCGAATTTTCCGACACAAGTAGGTATGGTATGGCAAACAATAAAACATTAAATTGCACGAGTAACATTTTCCATTGAACGGAAAACACCAAACACAAAAACCGTGCAGTAACCGTAAGCATCAATGAATCGAGAACCATTATCCTGTATTATTTAGCTTCCTGACAATAATAAAAGTTGTTTTTATTGAAAACAAAGGCAAACGCAAAACAAACAACAAACAAGGAGTGCCTACTGCGAAAGTAGCACCAAACAATGGAATATCATCATTACGACGAGTACATTCAGATGATTGCGAAAAGGATAATTGATAGATATTTCGCAACAGCAGTGATGACGGGTTCGCCCAAGGTGTGAATGTATTCAACGACCTGGGATCTGCCTGTGTGCCCCTGTGCAGTGATTTAAATTTTCGCAACTGTTGACGTTTATTTCCGCTTTGTGTTTGAGTGAAATGGGCCTTGGGATTGGGATTTCCAACTGAACTGGGCTATTCATTGCGATGAGTTGTTGTTGTTTCGGCATTCAGAATCACTGATCAGGACAGGAGTCTATTTTTTAGAAATCTGTATTGGCTTTGGGCTATTTGATTAATACTCAGGAGGTTATTGTGCTGTGTACATGCACACAAGAAACAATGAAGCGTGACTGTTAATTAAAAACAATGCCAACTGTGATACAAAATATTTACTTTCGACTGTTTGTATGTATTTATGTACATCATGACAGTACCTAAAACTATTTCCCATATAACGAGGTTTTCCAGGAAATGCGAGCATCTCTAACCCACCGAGCTAATCTGCTGATGGAAGTTGCTAGAGTTTTATAAAATAACTACACCCAATCAAGTTAATGAATTTTTAAGTGGTGTAACACAAGCCCGACTCCGAATTTACACAGGTTTCATTTGTTAATGGCGTATATTTGAATAATGTTTGCAGTAGAACCACCAAAAAAAGATAAGTAAAGGTGTGCTAAAGTGTTTTATTTTTTGTTATTTTTCCCGATTCCCTGCATGATGGTTTCTTTAGATAAAATAATTTTTTCTCCAACGACGCGACGCCTTAAATCGTTGCATGAAAATTCATTGATCTAAAATGCCTCCGGGCTGAAGCTTTGTCGCTTTATCGAAATAAATAACTTTTCAAACATCTCCTCACACATTTTCAGGAGTCTAATCGAGGTTTTACCGAAACCTTATTATATAAATTCCTCTATAAAGCCTTTGCAATAGTATTGCAGAAAAAAATACTTTTGAGGCTCTAGCGAAGCGGTTGCATGCAGAAATGAAAAATTTGACCCTTTCCTTAATCAAATTGTTAATTGGTTACATTGCTTTGCTTCTCTGCATAAGGCAGAGTTGGCCCATCGGCAGCCTGATTCACGGGAAATCCACTCTTTATCGCAGATGTTGGTAAGCCTAGCGTTGGTTTGGCAAGTTTAAAAACTTTCTCTATACCTTGCCTTGCAAACCGTCATCATCGTCATCATCGAATTCGTTCAACTAAACTTCAGCAAAAACTTAGCCCGAATTAGTTTATGCTACCGCCCACCTCGCCGCGCCCCAACTTCTGAAAGACCTTTGTAGTTCTAACATCTAACCAAAAAATCAAGCATCCATGAAACGTTTTCCGAAATTAACTTGATTAAAACAATTAAATGTAAATTTGCCTTCACTTAGCTACCGATGATGATATCCTTCGAATTAAAAATGAAAAAGGAAACCTTCGAAATGTCCTGAAAGTGATACAACAACTAACAACATTAATGTTATAAATTTACGAAGCTGCTTGTTATTCAAATTCTCCCCTCGTCCATTAGTGCGTCAATAAAATTTGATCCTTCCAATTTGCATACGTCTTAAAGGAACAACGACAGATTTTCAATTTTTCACAGTTTTTCCAGAATTTTCCACAGCACCAAACTCACCCTTTCCCAACGAATGTGCTAGGCGCACAACCTTTTGAGTATGATTTGCATTTGAAATTGTATTCGTCCCTGGGCCAGCAGCGTCTCAATACAAAAACCCTTATCATGGTGAATTTTCACATTCCTTTCCTTTTTTGAAGAAGAAAAAAAAACACAATTTCCATGGAGTCTTAACTACATCTGCCCTGACATGTCCACATTCGCCCACTCGTTTAGATTATTGACAGGATGTGTGTGTTCTGGTCATTACAATCTTTTTCCACATACGCAAAATATCCTTATCATCGGTTGGTTTGCGTTCCAACTCCGCCCCACATCTTCCCAATCGCTTTCATAGTCAAGGGTCGATAGTTAAAGTTTGCAAGTTATAATTTAATTTGGGACTTCGATTCGAAATCGAGTTAGCTATAGCCTTCTCACATCATCATCATCATCAAAGGATGTATGTGTATGTCATTGAGATACAGATCCAGATCGAAATCCACAGACCCTCCTAGCTACAATAGAATCCCGAAAAATCACCGCTGCATACCCATAGATAGGGCACATATCCACAATACTACATACACACTAACTCTACAAAATTAGAGAAACTTTGACCATTCAGTGTTTTTTTTTCGCCAGACATTTTCTTTGGGGTAAAAACTTTTTCAAATGTTATGGCATTAGTTTCCTCTTCGCCAGAAAGTCTTAATAGAATTTTATTGAGTTCATTTGGAAGATCTTTGAGGTCCTTTTGTGAAGCCCTGCCAAAGACAAACTGTCTACATACACTAACTTTCCAATGATGTTCAGTTTATTAAAATGACGGAATTTTTATGAAGCCAACATTGACTATGTTGACTATGATGATGACGACGACGACGACGACGACGACATCGACAAAATTGATGGATATACAGCACGACCCCGTTCTATCATTTCGTTTCGTTCATTCTTCTATAGCAGTTTTCCAAATTATTCCGATTTTTACGACTTTTCTGCTCAGAATCGGAGGATATTATTTTCCTAGGGAAATATGAGCGGAACAATTTAATTTATTGCCCAGCGGTCATGGTCAGAAGGTAGCTGAAAGTCACGCACAAAATATTTCACAGTTATGATTGCAATATAAGAACGGTAGGGGATTTAAAAAAAAAACAAGCTACATTTTATTCGCAGATTGTTAAAAGTCGATTTTTAAATTGTATCCCGAATCAAGGGAAAAGTTTATTGCGGGCAATAAGTCTTCCGGTCTTTGGTCTGCGGAAAACCAATAGAAAAAGTAAAGCGCTTCGTATACTAATTTCGATTTGATAACTATATAACAGTTGGTGGGGTGTGTGTGTTTGAATGTGCGTATAGAGGAACTATAACGCCCAGCCCTTAGAGACACATAGGCCGCATTTATTCATTTATTTCTGTCAGGAAACTTTTTCCATAAAAATGTAAATTATTTCGGCTTTTTGGCATTTTTTGATGCGTATCCATTGGAAAACGAATACTCTGTAGCTTGGTCATTATTTCGAAGTGATAAAAAGAATCATAATTCTCTTTCGACAAAACATCATAAAACAGGAACCGAAAGCAGCACAAATGGCATTCGGAATAAATCGGATGTTGCGAATGTGAGTTTTAGGTACTTTTCGAACATAATATACTTTTGCCTTTAATCATTATATTTTTTTTTCCTTCTTTAGCTAGATGAATTGAAAGTTGAGCGCTTGTGGAAGATGTGATAAAAAGGAGGCAGTAATGTGGCTTATATTGGATTGTGGTTCATTTGAGGAGTAGGTGATGTACGTAAATTTCGTTTCTTTCTGCAAGTGCTTCCGTGAGAGATAGACGATGCGCTGGCAAATAAGTTTAGCTGGCAAGCAAAGTGTGCTAACGAAAATCATCGAGAATAAAACTGTTCTGCTACTTTTAATGAAAGGATTGCAAAAAAGCATTTATTTAAAACTTGTTTTAATAATGTTGTTCAGCGCACACGGGTTGTAAAATCAACTTCATTTATGGCAGCCGTGGCTTTAGCTATACAACGACACAAAGATTTTCTTAAATACACCATGCTTATCGCCAATTGTGTGGTGTTGAGCAGACACAATACTGATACCCCCAACTTCGGCCGATTTACAGTTATTTGCCTAAAAACTTTATTTTTACTGGGTTGACAAGATTAGGGGTATAGTCTTCTACATATATAAAAATAAGTTGAATTGTGTTTGTCGCCAATGTTCTCTGTAATGCGTGAACCGATTTTGATTCTGAAAACTTCCCATGAAAGGTGACTTTAATACCATGGATTTTATGCATATACGGTCTTTGTAGGTATATTGGTTCATGAGTTATAGGGGCGTGGCACCTCCCATATAAAAAATGCATTCAAAACATTATATTTCGAAAACTACCCAATCGATTGAGATCAAATTTACACACAGTCCTAGATATTAGCGCAGGAGTGTTCCTGTGAAGATTGGTCAAAATTGAACAAAGAGGCGTGGCACCGGCTGTACAAAAAAACAGTCAAAATCTTATGAACTACAATCGATCGCAACGAATTAAATGCTTTTGTTCAAGCTAATCTTTCGACATTGAATGCGGAGCAAAAAAAGGCGTACGATACTATTATGCAAGCTGTCAATAGCGATACCGGTGGATTTTATTTTCTAGATGCGCCTGGAGGCACCGGAAAAACGTTTTTAATTTCATTGTTGTTGGCAACGATACGTTTCCAGTATAAAAATTCATTGGCGTTGGCGTCTTCTGGCATTGCAGCCATTTTGTTAGATGGTGGTCGGACAGCACATTCTGCTTTGAAATTGCCTATGAATTACCAAGTTATTGAAACTCCAACATGTAATATTTCAAGAACATCTGGAACGGCAAACACGTTGCGGTATTATTTTTTTGCATTTTTAATTCATTTTTATTAATTCATACTTTAAGCTTAATTTTAGACAAAAACAATTAAAACTAATTTAAAACTAACATGGATCTTAATTCTAGCTTACTGGCTCCAAGCGAGCGCTCTAAACTTATCATTATGCTTAAAACTATTGCCTTTCGGCCTTAAGTCTATCGATATTTAATTTTGTTTGTTTTTTATTCTTCCAGAAACTTTGAAAAACTGGAACTCTTTATTATTTTTGGTTTGCTTAAAACTACTTAAAACTAGTTAAAACTACTTAAGACTACCTAATCTACTTAGCCTACATTAATTATAATCAGGATGGTGAGCAATCTTAAGGATTGGTCACCACCCTGATTGCGTCGATGGGTGCCTGGCAGTCGCCAATTGGGTTCATCTGCGCCACCGGGACTCGAGCGAGGCCATAGGCGTCGGTCAAGTCTCGGAGGCACTCATAATATTGACGAGCCCGGCCCCCTAATCTAACCTAACTAACTTAAAACTAGCTTAAAACTAAGGAGGATGCTACATAAGTAGCGCAACGGCCCGGGAGAGCGTATCTTCCCTCACCCCTTCGTCAAGCCACCAAAATTCGGCGAATTGCTTTGCTGTATCGATTATGTCCCGATCCGCTATTGCGGTGCTAAATCGGAGGAGCTCCTGAGCATTGGCGGCGTTCCCGTCGTGGATGAGCCGCTTATCCCTCGCGCCGCGGTGGCTGTTGTAAATTACCGGCACACCATCTCTTGTCTGCACTAACCCTTTCATGTCTGCATGAAGAAATGCCTCAGGCGGGACAAAGCCAGACCGTAGCGTACTCTCGTGGTTCATTATATTGGGGTAGTAAGCCCCTGAGATCAGGCTATTATCGCTGGCCATCGCCCTTGCAATGTGCCTCCGAATCGCCTTAATTAGGAAATTGTCAATCCTATTCAGTCGAGCCCCATTGTATAGGGTCTTGTTGGGATAATAATGCATGTACTCGGACTCGGGAGTTCTATACAACCCTAGACAGGCCCTGAGGCATTGCCTCTCAAACACCCGAATCTTTTCCATATAATACGGCGCTATATTGAACCACATGGGACAGCCATAAGCGATGATCGGCCTTATAAGGGCCAACGTTGCGGTACTATTTTTTGGGATGAATGCACTATGGCAAATAAGAAATCTGTTGAAGCTTTGGAAAGAACAATGAAAGATGTTCGAGATACCTAATTCAGAGTTATTTGCTGGTGCATTGATTTTATTATCAGGCGATTTCAGACAAGCATTGCCCGTCATTCCTAGATCGACAACTGCTGATGAAATTAACGGTTGTTAAGTCGATGCGATGCCATTGCCAAATGATTTTTGCCGTTTTGTACTGTCAAAAGAGAAATTGATTGATAGATTCAAAAAGCTTTCGTTTTCACCTTCCACGCGGCATTTACTTCACATTTTGCTTAATAGTTCATTCTGCGGAGCTCACCACGCCCCTCAATTTCCGCAATACATCCCGATTAAGTTGAATCCAATATAATATCACCCAACAATCTGTTTCCTATGGAAAATGCTAAAGCATAATAATGTGAACATCGAACAGGTGCTTAACATTTCAACCGCTATTCCCATACAAATGACCCAATTTAAGGCCATTTGCTGCGTCCTCGTTTTACACAAAGTGTATTCGTCATTGTTTCAATATGCAATTTACCAATAATCCAACAATAATCACCCGTTTATTGCCGGAATGCATATATGCTTAAGAACCGATAATCGTCCATAAAAGAGGACGAATCGGTTTCAAACGGGCAGCCTTCTCTCTCACTTTATGAATCTTGGTAATGTCTTCGATATGGCGATCAACAGTCTGCAGACGTTTCGTCCTCATTCCCTTCAATTTCATCACATCCACCACCGCCTCCGCCGCCCCTTCGCAACGGCAACATTTAAAGGGACTCATGCACACAGTATAGCAGCATAATTTTCTCATAAATGTTGTTTTCGTTGGCTAATAAAAATCCCTGATTTTCGAAAAAGGACCACCGGATGTGGGGTGTATTCCGCTGTGGATGCGTATGTAAGCCTGACTACGTAAAATGTTTTAAGGGTTAAAACAACCCTTGTCGTTGGTATTAAAAAAAAGGTCGATTGTAATGGTTAGCCAGAGGGTAGATAGGAAGCTGTTTATATTGTGGCATTATGTTGGGTTATGTAATGGTTAAGGATGCGAAATGAAGGAGTTAAGGAAACTCATAAAATGTTGCGTATATGGGTTTCCGATTTTGATTTTTTGTTTCGGGATTTGTTTTTTTTCTCTGTGACTCAACTTACTTATACTTCTCGTATGTTTTGGATTACCAGAAAGGAAGCGTATTATTATTTCATTGATCTTAGTTTCGTGTAGATAAGAAGATTAGATGGGACCGAAAATATTTTCAATTAGTTGTGGGGTTCCCTGTGGTCAGGAACTCCGACTGGGTAGGTGGCTGCTGTTTCTTTTTTATTCGAAAGTAAAAAACTAAATAAAAGATTTGTGTGATTTAATATGGGAGTTGGGAGGCGAAGAGTCCCAGCTTATGAAAACTTAATGTTGCAATTTACGAAGGGAGCTCACAAACCTTTTGAATGAATATGTTATTAGGTTCGAATTGCCCAATATTATGGTTAATAAGAGGGGATTGCAGTAAATTGCTGTTGTGTAGAGGTAGATAAATAAATGTGAAACACTGCACTCCATTTTCTGTACGATGAATGAGTATTGACATATTCGTAGAAATATTTTTGTAGGCCCAAAAGAAAAACTACTGAGGTAGAACTTTAATCCCAACAGAACTTGACAAATTCGCGAGAGGCTCGGTTAGAAACCACTTGAACGATTCATAAAAATAAATAAATAAATAAATATTTTGGCGCAACAATGTCTATGGGACTGGGACCCAAGGCCTAGCTTCTCACAACTATTGAACGATTCATACTGTTCAGAATTAAATGTATAATGTATTTATGTATTTAAAGTCACTCAATTGTTTAATGTTTGATTTAAACGCCGTCAATGTTTTCTAATCAGGTCTCTATATGTCAAATGTTATGGTAATTTTCAATCATTGTTTTTGTATATAAATGTCAATTTTGTAAAAGAAAATGATTCATTCGCTGACACACTGTTTTAAACGAACAATCTCGCAAAAATAAATACTGTTTATAACGTTTTAAGAAAAGCGGAGTTTTATTACAAAAAGCGGTTATTCGGTTTCTTGTTCAACACATACACTGGTAAGAAAACAAGCTTGGATGAGGTTTTTTACTACTTCTTACTAACTTGCTGATTTTGAATCTACTCTCGGGTTTTTTCTAGAAACTCTAGTTTTTTTGTACATACAAAGACCTACCTTATGGAATTTTAATTCCTAGTTGGAAAGGAATTGAAAAAAATATAAAATAGGCAGTCACACTCAAGGGTACATACGACATACCGAAAACAAGGAGAGAAGTAAAAGCTAGTTTTGTACCTAAGGCAGTCAAAGCCTGCGTAAATTTAAATTCGGGACTAGAATTCGTTATCGCGTGGCACTAACAATCATTTTTTAGTGTCCAGGGGTTGAATTATTGTTTTGCATGTAATATCAACTAAATTCAGTGACGTACTGCTCGCTCACGGGTGCGGTAGTTACAATTTACAAGCCAACAGTGGCAAAGTTTTTCCTATAAAATTGCCCGCAACACACAAAATCTTCGTACGTTCTTCGATAAATACGAACCTATAACAGCAACGCTTACCACATTTTGTTCAGTTAGAGAAAACATAGCCCATTTTAAACAGTCATTAGACTATTGATACATCATGGAAATATAAAAAAATCCTTGTGAATATTAGTTCCATAGAAATGTATCTGTTTGCCTGTCCAATAATATATTTGCCACCTGTCAAATGCAGCTTTCGACGTATTATATGCCTGCTGCAATCCTATTCCGAGGATATAATCCATTGTTTCGAACGGACGAACGTACAGTTTTAAATAGAAAACGACCTTTGCATTTCATTGATAATACCTTAAGCAAACTAACGTTCTATAAGTTTCTGTCAAAGAGACATTGCCTCAAATACGAGGTTGAATTGATTGACAGAAATTCATTCATGGATGTGATTTATGTGGTAACGGTATACGTTACGTCAGGTAGACACAAAAATATATAGCAAATTTGAACTAACCCCAAGTCGACAAATCTGATTCCTATCTGGCCAGGCCAGTCCTGTTAACCACAGTCAGCAGCTTATTCCCTTTTTGAACTTCCTTTCCTCTCCATATAAATACAATATACAACGCAGCGGAGTCCAATTCGAGAGGAGGAGGTTTATTATTGTTTACAAATCATTCGGGATTTGCTGGCAATTATGTTGGAATTAATTGGGGGAAAACATTAGGTTGGGGGGAAATGCCAATGGACTCGGTCATTCGGTGGAGATATTGTGTTAATTAATACTCGAACACATTTACATAATGCGAATTAATTCTGTGTTTGTTTTTGGTTGAACCAACAAATTAATTGAAAATATTTACATTTATTTTCTTTTTTTCGATTTTATTTCCTTTCTTTTGTTGTTTAATAAAAATGTTTCCTGATTAATTAAAGTCGGTTGTTATTTTAAAATCAGCAAATAAATATAAGCACATGCACAGCTTAATTGATTTGTCTGCATTGAACATGTGTTTAGGTTTTATAAGCGAGCTGGAATAAATTTCGGGATTATATTAGACACCAGGGCGGGTAGGGCAATTATCAGCGATTCCCATTGATTTAGGTTGTAAAGCGACGGGCAGTGAAATTAAAGGGCGAATTAGGGTAAATATTAAAAAAAGGCGTATTGCTTACAAAAAACAACAACCGATAGTTGCAGTTCTTGGAATCACCTCCACTCTCTCTTATGCTTTAAATCAAATGGCTGTCAATATTACATCTTTTGTGTTGTTTCTTTTGACGGCTTCTTGGCATGGCACACAATGTTAGCGGGATAAATAAACAGTTTTAATCAATTCAATGCATTTGTCACTGCCATTTGAATTTAGATAGGTATATGATTTGTAATCGGCCCTAGCGAGGTATCCGTCGGAACGGAAAATTCTCCGATTTTATACGATTCTGATGATTTTTGTAACGCATATCGGCGAATTACATTGAAGTGCGATGAAGTGCATTTTTTTATTCAATTTTTGACAGCTAGGAGCTAGGTTCCGATATCCTCCGACAAAAATTGGTTGCGGAATTTGTTTACGATATGGATTTGAGCCTCCGACAGAGTATGCGTTGCGGAGAATTTTCCGTTCCGACGTATATCTCGCTAGGGCCGAATACTTTTGGGTTTTCCGGAAACAATTTTTTAGTATGCTATAAAACTTACCTGTATTTAAAAAAGGTCTCTTCTTTTTTCACTACTGACACTGATAGTTGACATACCAGGTACCTTCCTTCGCAGTTTTCTTACAAACTTTCAAAAATCAATTATTTTTCAATGAAACGGCTTCACCAACTTCAATGAAAATTATAATATACCAACTAGCTGTACCCGCCCGAAAACGAAATTCTTGGATTATTCGTTAGGTAAGGTTAGGTAGATGGGTAGGTAGAGCAGGGCGCACCCTTCAATACCACACCTAGGTCCTTGCCCAAGTAACAATTTGACTTCTTTTTCTACCCGCAATATTGCCTGTATAAGGCCTAATACCAACAAATTTGGCGCACTTTAAAGAGGCAATTGCTTCTATAAGGCCTTACCGAAACTGCAATTTCCATTTCTGTAAGGCCTTATAGAAGCAATTAACATCCGCAGATGTTTATTGTTTCGCAAAAGAAGCATCACGCATTTGTCAGCGGAAACACTATAGTTTCGGTAAGATGCTTGCTGCAGGCCTTACCGAAACTATAATCTAAGCTAAATAGAAATTAAAAACATACCTACAAAAAAGAAAAAAAAATTTTTCAATTTTTCATTCTTTTATTTTTTTATCTTATTTTGTTAACATTATTGAATGAGATTTTGAAATTTTTATACATTTCTCGATATTATTTCCACTTTACTATTCGGGTTTCACTGTGAATCGAACAAGGGTCCTGTTGCGTAGTAGTCCAAGACTCTATCCGCTAGGCTAATTCGTCATCTTCGATACCAGTGTTAAATCTGAATTACATTATACATTTCAGACTTGCAACTTACAAGCATTTCGGTGAATTGTAACAACACACCATTCTGCTAGTACACCGAATTGTTGGTACTATGTACTATGTAAATTAGCATATTAGATAGTTTTTACCTCTATAAAGCCTTCATTCGCAAGCAACTCACCTTATGCGCCAATAAATGGGAAGTTAGTGCTTCTATACAGCTTCCAATCGCAGGCAGTTGACTGCATGACCACGGTTGCCACTTTCGTAATATTATACCAAATTTGGTAATTTTTTTTGTGTTACAGATTTTTGGTAATTTGGTAATTTTTATCTGGTTCTGGTAACTTTTTGAACAAGAGCACAAAAAATACGAACTCGATTTGAACTCATGTAAATGTAAGGTTCTGAGAAACACTCATTTGCAGAAAGAACGCGAATGTACTCCACCACTCTTAGCTAGTCGGGAATACCACACCGACGAAGAAGAGCTAGAACGAGAAACGAATCGGGCCCATAAGAAAAGACCTAGCAAGAAAAGGAAAGCCGGTTCTTCGCCCGAAGTCGAGCCCCTAAGAGACCAAAAGTGTAAACTACCTCAAGAAAAACAGCTCCGAGCGCAAATTCGCGCACCACCTCCAATAAACGTCGTTGGCGTTACGGAGTATAATAAGTTGCACAGCCTCCTTAAAGGAACGTTAACATCGAAATTTAAGGTTACATCTTTGAGGAATAATGCGTGGAAAATTAACGTCGATAATCAGAAAGGCCACATCGTGTTGTAGCAAGGGGTCTCCATCCCTCGTACACCAAAGAAGAGGTTATAAACGACCTCCAAGGTAAAGGTTTTAAAATTCTTGATGCCATTAATATCATCAAGAAAGAGAAGCAACAGACGGGTTCAGAACCAAGCATTCGACGATTGACCAAGTGCATAGAATCACTGACGTAATCGAGAAGGCATTTGAAGAAAAAAAGATATGCTCAAGCGTATTCCTTGACGTCTCACAAGCCTTTGACAAGGTGTGGCACGACGGTTTAAAACTTAAATTAAGACAAATTCTCCCCGTACCCATGTATGATATTTAAGAATCATATCTCGGGAATAGACTCTTCCGTGTTAGAAATGGAAACGAATACTCGGAGCTTAAAGAAATTTCGGCCGGCGTACCGCAAGGTAGCGTCCTTGGGCCGCTTCTCTATCTGTTATATACTCGCGATATACCAAGAGAAGATGGCACTACTCTTGCTACGTTCGCCGACGACACCGCTATCCTATCAGTGGGTACTACAATCGAAGAAACGACCTCGAAACTGCAAATCGCACTGAATAAGGTAAACGCATGGACGAGGGACTGGCGGATTGCCCTCAACGAAACTAAATCTATCCACGTGAATTTCACGTATAAGAAAACGAATGACTTGCCAATTTTTCTAAACTTGGCCCGAATACCCTTTGCAAACGAGGCCAAATACCTGGGAATGACACTCGACGCAAAGCTGAAATGGAATTCGCACGTGAAAATGAAACGTAAAGAACTCGATATTAAATATAGAGAAATGTACTGGTTACTTGGAAAACAATCCCAGCTCAGTACTGAGAACAAACTGCTTCTATACAAGCAAGTGCTAAAGCCGGTGTGGACCTACGGTATACAACTTTGGGGTTGTACCAAGAAAACGAATGCAAATATTTTACAAACTTTCCAAAATAAAGTGCTTAGAGAAATTGTACAAGCACCATGGTACAGTAGAAACGACGATATCCACAGGGATCTCGGAATTCCAACAGTCGAAGCTGAAACCAGAAGCTTCACGAGAAAGCATAGAAACCGACTAATCGGACAATCAACAATACAGTCCGACAAATTTTGGATGAGAGCAATTTATTGCGCCGACTACAAAGAACGAAACCGCTCGACTTGGCAAGATAAAATTAACCGCGTCTAAATTGCGGAACATGCAGGACCTTTCATTGGGAAGTAACCTGCCAAAAGTTATTATTTCGTGATAGAAAAATTGCTTGATAAGTTTTATCTTAGTTGCAGTATCTAACATTCTATCGAAGGGTGGTGTTTTTAGTCAGTAAAAATCTGACACTACTATGAGAAGGCGCTTGCTATTCTCATAGTGTCTTTGGAAGATTTTCACCTACCCTCGGAAAAAAAAAAAAAAAATGTAAATGCTGCCCTACTGTTTCTTAATGAATGCATTGCATATGCAACAACCTGTAAATGTAAACCGGTTTTATTCAAAAAATACTGAATGCACTCATTTTCTTCTCTTTTAGTAATGTCGTTCTCCATTGCGACGGAAGGTTTTTCAGATTCAGAGAAGGTCTTAGAAACCAGCTGTTGTTAATTTTCATGTTTCATTGGCCGCAAAAAAAAAAACACTTTTTCAGAGTCAGAGCAATTTTGCGAATCTCGATGTCTTAGCGAGTTTTTACATCTCCTTTCACTAAAGCCAAACATTTGACAATTGTCAAATGAAGTGTGTTATATTTACATTTTTAAACGAGTTTCTGAAAAATAGGAAGCAATTTACATTTTATAAACACAAATGAGAAGTTAAATAGGTTAGACGTTGTTTAATTGCTTAGACTGGCAAAGTTCCTACTTTTGAAATGTATAATTGAATTTAAACTAGGCTCAAGACGATATGTATAGTTATCTTTCTCTTTTGTGCTTCTTTTTATGAATTTCCAGATTTTTAGTAGCTTTTAACTTGGTTAACTTTTTTTCCAATTTTGGTCACAAATTTTTTTGAAAGTGGCAACCATGTGCATGACAGCTCCTCACACATTTTAATAGAGATCTTACCGAAGTTAGTGCTTCTATACAGCTTCCAATCGCAAGCAGTTGACTGCATGACAGTTCATTAGGTTAGGTAGATGGGTAGATAGAGCAGGGCGTACCCTACCTCAAAAACCTGTAAAGATCTGACATTGAGACTTCAGAAAGTTCTTGTAAGTCTTGGACGTAGTATCTCCCAAGTGTTTTGTTCCTCAAGTGACTGAGACTCGGACAGTGACAAAGGAAGTTAGGTGTGTCCTCGTGGACTTCTTCGTCTCCGCAGCCTCTGCATATGCCGTCATCTTTGAGATTAAGTTTCATTGTGTGGTTTCTTAGGAAGTTATGACCAGTTAAAGCCCCTGCTAGCCTAAAAAGTGATGACCTGTTAAACTGTAAGAGTTTATTGGTCCGACCACTATTATATTCTGTCCGATATTTCTTCCGCGATATTTCACAGGTAGTAAGTTCTTTCCATCTGTTGTTGGTTTTCATACGAATCATACGAATCTTGTTTTGTTCATCCGCCCTCTCATTGCCGGTTTTGTCGCTATGTCCAGGGACCCAGCAGAGATTCGTGGTGTGCTGCAAGCAAAGAAGCTTGAGCTCTTCGCGGCAGTGTTGAACTAGTTTGGATTTTATTTCATGTGCAGAAACTGCTTTTATAGCCGCCTGGATGCAATGAAGACGGTAATATCCCTACGAGGTATTGCCAAAATTAACAACCTACGGGCCGCTTCCGCGATACGCTTGGAATACACTACTACTATCAGGTAGCCTGATTGATCAGTGTATATTTCATTCCTCCGAGAATATGCCGGCACCGGTTCCACAGTCCATCTTTGATCCATCCGTGTAGATGGATATTGATTTTCTTTTTGTGGGTTCATTGGTATTTCATTCCTCTCTACTCGGGAAAGAGCAGGAGAATGGTATGCCGAACAGCCGAAGTCCAGATGGGGAGTCATATAGTCAGAAGTGACATTTTCTAAGTATTTACTTAAAATCTGTGCATGCCCAAAATTGTAAGGGTTTCAAGTGTAAGCTTGGCTTATCCTTAAGGCACTTTTAGCTTCAGACTCTTCCATGTATAGGTGCAGAAGTGTCAAATTGAGAATTGCCTCTAGTCCAGCCGTAGGTGTGGTCCTTAATGCGCTGGTCGTCCCTATACACGCAATTATTCGTTACAATGTAGAAATTTTTATTAATCAAAGAAATCAAATTTAAAAATAGTTATATAAATACTAAACAATAGCATTCATTGTTGTTAAAAGGTTTAGTATTCCCGAACTCTATCAAAACACATTTCTCATAACGCTTGAGTTGGCGAATAAGAGATATTTCTTACCGCTGTACAAAATAATTCGTGTTCCTTCTTATTAATGTTATTTTAAGAGCTATACTCTGTCCAACAAAAATTGTCAGTACAGGTGTACAGGCCTTATGGAGGAGCGTTTTTTCTACCAATGGTGCCTGTAGATACTCTCACGGCACTCAAATACAAGAATTGCCACTGAAATAAAAACGAAACCACTGTCATACCATGGAATTGTTGTTGTAATTTTCCTAAAATTTCGCATACAGCCCACCACAACTAATCTGCCACACAACCACGGGCAGAATGAGCATGATCGTCTTGTGTTCGCTTGCTATTATCATCACCAACCAAAATAAGCAGTGTGTGTGGTGTGACTGAAGCACATCAGAAGAGTGTTACCATATGTACAATGAAAGGATGTCATCAAGGGATTTTCTATGGATTTTGTCAAAGAACCTTCGGTTTTGGTGCTTTTGAGAACGAATTATTATGTGGGGTGTTGACATTCGGTTTTAATTTTTTTGTATTTCTAAAGGATCAAATAATATTTTTTTCAATGTTGTCTGTTAGAAAAAGATTTATTCGTGAAGTGTTTTAATGCATGCATTTCATTCACGCAACAAGTGATCATAATTGCGTTGTAGTGATATTGCTATAAGTTAATAGTGATTATTACTGCAACCCGATTCATGCAAAAGCATGTTTTTTTGGGATTCGTATGAAAAATTTTAATATACAAAACTATAAGTACCTACATATTTTCAACTCTTTCGTGAGGGCATATTTCTGCATATTTTTGGCATATTTAGCTTTTTGTTATATTTTAGCATTTTTCTCTATTTTTTCATCAAATATATTTTAACACTAAAATATCGAAATGACCGAGACGGTAAACCTAAACTGCTTATTGCCGAATGTGGGTTTTACCACATCCGGTCACTCGCCCCCAGTAAATATAATGCCTTGAAAGGATTTTATGATCCTTTTTTGCTACTGTTTCCAAGAAGTTCTGCACTGCCGAGTAATAATTTTTTTATTAATAAATGTATATAGGTATGTTTGTAGTGCTGCACAAGTGCAGTCCTTTTACTATCTGTTTAGGTATATATAATTGCGTCGTGATTATGAAATTTTGTATTCTAATTTCCTTTTTGTGTATAAAATGCGGACATAAGGCGGTTGTAATCTTAATCGCGGATAGTGCATTTAAGCAAATAGTTTACTTTATTGTGCATATAATTAAAGAGAAACATGGCTACAAAGTCTTCAAAGGATCTAAGTGTAGAAAAAAACAACAAATTGTTGATGCAACTGAAAACTTTTATGGCCTTTTTTAAAGTAAATCGTAAGCCGTTGAAAATGCAGCTACAAATTTGGATAGACCCAATTATTACAACACCACGACAGGCGTTTATTGAAGAATTGTCAACGGGACTGCGATCACCATCTGGAAAAGGAAAGAGATTTCCACGAGAAAAGATTAAATAAAAAATTGGTTGAGGTCTAATGCGATAAGTTTCGAAGATGATATGGTTAAAGAAGAGTTGCTTGAAATCGGTAAACGTTATAAAGCCAAGTATGAAACGTACGTCGTGGATGAAATGGCTCAAAATGCGGGACATAAAGTGCTTCGCTTGCCGTCTTATCACTGTGACCTTAATCCAATAGAATTGGTTTTGGGCTCAAGTGAAAGGGTTTATAGCAAGCCAAAATAAGTCATTTAAAATGGCTGAAATAAAAAAGTTATTAACGACAGCGCTTACAAGGGTTGACAATGAAAAATGACATCGATGTGTCCAACATGTTGAACAGGTTGTTGAGTAACAAAATTGTGGGAAATGGACGTTTTCGCCGAGGAAGCAGTTGATAGGTTAATAATAGACCCAAATAACGAGAGCAGTAGCAGTAATTACTCATCGGATTAGTTTATATTTTAATTAGTGATATTAGAAATTAATATTTATATGAATAAATTGGATTACGGTAATACATTTTTCGTTTTGATTTTTTTTATTTCGTTAAGCAACATTTTTATTTTAAATTGGAAGATGGTAACCCTACAAGTACTGCTCTCTGAGTTTAGGCGAATTATCATACCAACTACGGCAACCCTGTGAGAGCTTTAAGGAGGGACAGATTTATGTAAGTCATTGCAACCAGACTGAGAGACAAACATCCTATCTTTCCTGTACTGACAATTTTTGTTGGACAGAGTTATAGGTGTATGTTATGTGAGGTAGGTCAAGGTATTCGTTTCAATTGTTAAATCACTCTCTCACTCAATCCCGTATACATTTAACACCCTATGTGCTATCTCTCTCAATCCCACGTCCACCGTGTCTTCTCTTGATTCGAAACACCAAACCGTTTTGTGTTTCGTGTGAAAAGTGAGCAATGACATTTATTTCCGTATTTTCAATTATTTTACTGCATAAATACCACTTGTTTCTTTCACATCCATCCATTCTTAAGAAAAAAAAACATCTTTTTCCTTGAGGGTAGGTTTTTTTTCCGATGGTAGGTGAAAATCTTCCAAAGCGCGGGTAGGTGAAATAGCAAGCGCGTGCTCATAGTAGTGTCAGATTTTTACTGACTTTAAACACCACCCTTCGATAGAATGTTAGATACCTACTGCAACTAAGAACTTATCAAACAATTTTTCTATCACAAAATAACAACTTTTGGCAGGTTACTTTCCAATGAAAGATCCTGCATGCTCCGCAGTTTTGATGCGGTTAATCTCATCACGCCAAGTCGAACGGTTGCGTTCTTGTAGTCGGCGCAATAAAGTGCTCTCATCCAAAATTTTTCAGACTGTATTGTTGATATGTCCGATTAGTCGGTTTCTATGCTTTCTCGCAAAGCTTCTAGTTTTAGCTTCGATTGTTGGAATTCCGAGATCCGTGTGGATAATATAGTTATGTGGTGCTCGTACAATTTCTCTTAGCACTTTGAAAAGTTTTATTTCATTTACATGATTTTAGAATTTATTTCATGATGAAATAATTCCTAACACTTATGGCTATATTATTCACTCCCTTAAATCCGGGTTAAAGGCTACAACCCAATTTAAGTGAGTTTAACCCAAAAACTAAACCCAAGTCTATAATATTTAGTCGTTAAACCCAAACATAAACCTAGTTTTTTAAACTTAACAGCGTTTAATCGGACTTATTTTTAACCCCACTCCGGAGACCAGTTTAAGTAGTACCTACTTTAACTCGGGTTAAAACTCAATTTCATAATATTCACTGTTTTTGTTTAGGTCACATTTTTTCAAGACGCAGAAAAAAATGGATTTCATTTGTGATATTGACGAACTGTTGGTGTCTTCGTTATCAGAGGAAGAATTTATTGCTCAAATGCGGAGAAAGATTAACAACAAAAATCAAATGTCAATATTTGTGAAATTTGACATTAAGTAAGTTAAAAACGGATTAAAGACGGTTTAAAGTGTTTTAAATCCACATTTAAATCCATCGGGTTTAATGCATTTTTTTAGTGAATAATATGGACATAGGTTTAAATTATCGGATTTAAAAAATAAGGATTAATGGACGGGTGTAAAATTTACTTAAACTTGAGTTACATTCGGAGTCAATAATATGGCCGTTAAACATGAAATAAGTCCTAATTACTATGAAAATAAATCTAATATTTAGGAGTTCTTTTATGTGTAAAATTTAAGGATTCATTTCATTTTTTTTTTGTAAGTGATAAATACGTTAGGAGCTATTGCATAGAGCCGCGAATTCCATTTCAGCCTTACGTCGAGTGTCATTTCGAGGTATTTGGCCGCGTTTGCAAAGGATTATATGGGCCAAGTTGAGAAAAATTGGCAAGTCATTAGTTTTTAAGAAGTAAGGCGTCAAATGAAAGAGGTAATCGTGCATTCGAGTGATACTGTCAAAAACCAAAGGTCCTCGAAAGATGAAAACGATTTATTTGTTTGACTTTATAAAATTTATTGAACCGCCATGTTCACATTGCAAATTAGGACAGGACTACCTTTATATCATTCATTTTCCATAGTGCGTGTGGAATTGTGGACTTTTTTGGACGACACAAAACACAGCGTTGCAGTAACTTCTTCGCCAATCTTGTTGAAGAAAAGAGAGCCTTCATGTTCACTGTCTGTTCCTGGCTGTATCTTATAAAGATACACCCTCATGGAATATGACATTAGGAGGGGAATCAAATCATGTCATTGCTTCTTCCATTCTGAATCTAACTTAGATGTATCTATCTTTAAAAGTGCGACGCAGGCCAAGCTGACCTGGGTAATTCTAAACTTAAATTGATTTAAGGAACGCCTGCGAATTAAATGACGACTTGGCTTTGCAATTAACTGTTAGCAGACTTTACGTATTTTTTTCAGCTTTTTTTTGACGCGTTTTGATGCTTTTTTAAGTTTTTTTCTGTTTTTTGGCCCGGTTTTAACGCCTTGTTTGATGTTTTTTTAAGCTTTTCTGACGGTTTTTTTTTGTTTCTTTTTCGCGCATTTTTTTTTTTGGATAATTAAGTGCTAAAATTATTATACCACCTGCAGATAAGCATTTTGTTTTTCAATTAAACAAATTGTAAATAAATCCAAAGTGAATACAAATTTTTAAACCTAAAATCGGAAACATTTTTAAAGCTATTACAAAGAAACAACTCTTAAAAATAATCAGAACAGTTGGAGTTTTCTTTGCAATTTCGTTTTCCACAACTACAACAGTATTGAAGGAAATTAAAAAAGAACGTTTGAGCCCCAAACGTTTGCCTCGACCTGTACTGTCAGTGCAATTTAACAGAACCAGGACCACCAGGATAACGAAACTATTAAACTAAAGTATGAAAAGTTTAATATCATTGAGTTGATCGCAGATTTAATGAACCATCTATTGGCATGGCTTGGGGCTTTTACGAACTAACCGAACTTCTTTTCTTATTTTTCTGAAACTATCCGCACAAAAGGATGAAAATTGCTTTCAACTTTTATGATAATGGAATTTCAGCCTCCGGAAAATGTAGAAAAGTTAAAGAAAAAATACATTTAATTCAAATCCGTTGTCACGACAATGTTTTCAAATACTTAACAGCACACCATGTGATACCATTCGACAGAGACAGCATATAGAACTACGCTATCATGAGCTGTCAATTGATTAATCCCGAAAATCCTCCTCTTTTGGGTTTGCTCCTAATAATAACACGGTATGGGGTTCAAATGGTTGAACAACAACAAAAGCGATTTAATCAAGTTAGAGTTTGCGTTAAGTTACCACAGCACCGCCTGCTACACCTGCAAGGAAGAAGGAGCTTTTCATAATTAAATGCCTGCTCTTTCTCTGTCTGTCAAGGTGTTTGTTAAACGATTCAACAAATTTCATCGCCTACATAATGGAACGCCTTGGCAGATAGCATATTGACTAACTGCAAATTGCAGGATTTGCTCACATATATACGTATCTTTGGCCAGGTCGCCGATATACATAGATATATACCATATATAATCGACCTTTCGCCCTGTCTGCCTCTGCACCAAGTCGTATCGATGATGCAGGCATGGCCATCCAATGCAGAGGAAAATCATCAAATTTAATGATATGACTACACCTTAATGACATAAGTGTTAACATTGTGTACGTACACAATCGACACTGTGCAATGTGCATTGTGCTTGGGACTTTATCTAATAAATGTACATAAGTAGTGCACATCCAACTAAGGAGCATTAACATGAAATTGAATTTAACTCTTGTGGTAGCTGGATGCGTGCCTGAGATCCGATAGATGTGGTCCAGCTCCAACGTTGAAATTATGAGGTTACCTCGAACCAGTGTTTACATTAAGTTCATAATTAATAATTTAGATTGAGGTTCGTGCTCAGGCCGTGTGAGTTTGTGCGTTCAGGGCTTCGAGAGCTTTTCGATTGGCTTTAAATTAGAAAATGGAATTATCTCAAATATGCGAAACTATGAACATGAATTGTGGCATTGAGCATGAGCGAGTATCCTTGGGCAATTACATAGAAGGATAACATTGGATGGCAGTATTACCTGCCGACAAATTGCTACCCTTTGAAAGTTATAATTTGTGGAAAGAAGGCGTAAGCGGGTGCGTACCTACATGATTGTAGCCCCACATTTAGGCCAGCGAAATATAGTCGTTTGAAATTGGTAAGCGAAATACTTTTGCATTTGAACATCAATGGCTAGTGCAACACTGGCTGATAAGTTAAGATCTAAAGTTTGTGAGCGGAATGCCATGGCTGAGGTCGAAGTTGTTAAGTGCTCTGCTAGGCTAACAAGCTTATTGCCGAATTCAATCATAAGTTGTAAGCTCCATAGCCGGGAATGCAAATTGTGGGTATTTTTATCAGTAAAAAAAAAACACAATTTTTAAGTATGTACTTTTTAGCATTTTTATCATGGGCTTGTTCAAGAAGTCCAATCTTTTCAATAAAACACGTATTTGGTAGCTGCCAAAGTATTTTCAGCGATGATGATGTCTGAGGAGGTGTAATTTAAGAAATAAGCTTACTTAACTTCCGTTTAGTAATGCTCGTTTACGGACGATGCGATTCGACCCCTGTAGTTGCCGTTTTTTTTTTTAAATCCTTTCATGTTTTTTCCTCCAATTTTGCCATATAAGCCTTATTTTGCTTTCGTAAACTGTCATAAGGCCAAGTGCTAAAATTTGACCTTATGATGCTTACACAAACTTCAAACACCAATACACTCGCACCTAATCTTGCAACGTCAAATAAATAGTAACATTTTGAGCCAACTTTCATCAGTTTTTAAGAAAAATGTACACATGCAGTCGATGTTAATAATATCGAAAAGTGGTAATTACGTAACCATATCTGTGATCTGTCCAAATATGCTTCAAATATGTAAAACTTCCCCTGTAGATAGTTTTATTAATCAAACAAATCAAACTGAGCACCTTTTAACAATATGTAATTAATGACCAATAGAATTCATTGTTGTTAACAGCTAACAGTCACAGTCCACCACCATTGGTAGCATTTTTTTCAAGGTTGGTAACATTTTTTTTATGTTTTTTCATGTCACACAGATTCTAATTGACATAACACTGATAGGAAGCCCAACGGCTAAAATTTTGAAAAAACTAAGGGGTCCAGCGGCAAGAGGATTGGACAGAGACGCTGCTAGTGTAATAAGGACCATGAGTAGGTATGCTTCTGGGTATAAGGCCCAGAGTTGCCACTTTTCTGTAATAGAAGAAGATGTACTGCACTTTTCGCAAAAAAAAAATCTGCTGCCACTAAATCCAATCCACTGCACTTTTTCGTTTGATAAACCTCCTCGTTCAAAAACCAAAAATAAAAATAATGGACATTAAATAAATACTATGATGCTTGATTGTTAAATATTTTGGTTTAATTTCATGGATACAATTGAAATGAATAATGTCACCAACGGTTGCTGGACTGTGGACAGTTGGACACCCTCAGACTCTCCTGGGCTTTTAGAGTATTTAGAGTATTATTTAATTTTATTGATGGAAAGTTTATAAACATTGAAATGATTAATTAATGACTTTTAAAATTAAGTTTTATTACATATATCGTTCAGAATTACATTTGTTGATACAGTTTTAAGCAATTGATCTTTGTTTATTATTTAATAAAAAATCTACTGCGGAAAGATTCAGTCTACTGCATTTTTTTTAATGATCTACTGCGCTCCTCTTCTCTAAAGTGGCAATGCTGATAAGGCCTAGTCTTATTAACTCGTGATGTGATAAAAGCTGTACTCTTGCACCGTTACATCCACGGTACATTGAAGGTTGGCATCAGTGAAGACTACGAAAGAGATCTCTTAAAAAATCTCTAGACTTTGCTATGAAGAAGAAGTTTATGTCATCAGATCCTCTGAGACCATTATAACCGACGACCAATGTCCACAGTCAACCAATCCGATGCAAAGTAAACAAAGGTGGACCTTCTAATATCGGATGTCAAAAAAACCCATAAACTTTAAATTTCGTCAAATTGAACACAACAATGTGTTCCGCAAGATGTTAAAACTTACGACTTCATTAGAGCAAACTCACTTGGCCGGCACACAGAGAATTCTAACAAAACACCTACCACTACCATTCCAAAACACCCTCATACATTTTAAATAAGTTTCCCCAGTACCTATAATCCCAGCCCAGCCAGCATCGCCACTTCCTAAAGGATATCAAATTCGTTTTAAGCATTGCAGCTGTTCAGCAGAGCAAACAGCGATGAAGTTCTTAAAAACCTCATCCTTTGCATAGATCTCCAAAATCGATTCAACGATAACTGTCGATACTTCCAGTTGAAGATAAAACGGATTCGTGTGCTTAGAATGCAATGAATACAAATGCAAACCCTAACACTCATCCGTCCTCGCTGGTAAAGCGATACAATCGTACGTTGTACGTATGTGTCATATATGTATTCTCCAAGTGTTGAATGCTGATCCTTCAAAATAAAAACAGCAAAAAAGGATGAAAATCGTTGTAAATTTTATGACGACTACGACAACGACACAGGAATCTCTCTGCTGAACGACTGTTTAATATTTACGATTCTCAATGTCTCCATCAATCAGCATGGAGAAAAAAAAACGCGGAATACCACTTCTCCTAGATCCCCTCTGAACTACGGCACATATATAGAGCATCGCTCAACTGATGCTTTTGTTGTTGCTGTTGTTGCAGAGAGGAATATGCATGGAGGCATATCCTGTATGTCCCTTTGTGCAAGTAATCACTCCTAGCAATGGTTTTGAATTATATTACCATTGTATGCAGAGTACTTTGCTGCGTTTATACTCGAACTAACAACGTTGTGGCTATAGCCTCCAACAACAGTCATACATGTGTGTGCTACACACTCGACCTTAATTCTTGCACTGAGCAGAAAGAAAAAAATTAATAAATACTAAATACAGAACCTTAGAGTTTGCATCATCATCGAAGCGAGTCCTGCTCCTGCCTCCTGCACAGTTCATGCGAGATGCGATTGAACAAAATAGTTATGATTCTCTGAAATCAATATTCGCTTTCATATTTTCATATTTGATTTGTAGTTCGACATGTGTGGATAGAGGTGGTTCTTGTTTTTCTTTCTCTCACTCCTATTGCTGGTCTAGCTTTGTATATTTTTTAAATACGTTTGTGTATACCAAAACCTTGCTTTGCGTCGTTTCGAAGTTGTGTCATATACCTGCATAAAAATTATCGTGGTTTCAAAGCTGCATCGTTTTTATTTCAGTTCACAACATTTTTTATAGCATAACTAGCTGACCCGGCAAACGTTGTTTTGTTATATGAATTACTAGCTGTACCCCCACGGCGCTGCCCGTGCCTTTCGTATTAAGTCCCGCCACAATTCGTAGAGTCGTTTTTTAAGGGAGGTGCAACGGCGCCCTTTTTGATTACTGCCCCATTGTGTTGAACACCATTTACAAAAATTTAAGGCTTCATAAGTGTCCAGATACCTATAGTAATTTAGTTATTTTGTTACCTATATGGCAAGTGCCATATCCCGATTTCTATCCCGATTATTTTTTGCAAATGGCTTGGTTAACGAAAGAACCAAATTACATCTTAAGGTTTTTTCCACTGCGCCACCTCTCGTGAACGTCTGACAAACATCCGAGAGTAAAACTGTCATGAAAGAGCCGTTTGGACTCGGCGTAAAGCTCTAGATCCCTTCCATTCGTCCCAAAAATTGAAAACCCACACAAAACGAATGGTTGTGAGAAGCTAGGCTTTGGGTCCCACAGACCTGTCGCGCCAAAATATTTATTTATTTATTTTTAATCCAAGGTTTTCTATTTGTATTGTTTTTGATTGCACTTTGTTTCCATTACGGCCCAAAACTATACTATCTTTCAAGTTGGAATCAACCATGCGCATTCACAAAGTTTCATTGAAATCGGTTGAGCGGCTCTGAAGATCGACCACAGCGCCACCTGTTGATTCTCTCGCACTTAGCAGTAAAGTGTTTCTATCACAAAAGATCAACAAACTGTGATTTTGAAAATATTTTTTTTCTATATTTGAAGTGTCACTACTCGATTTCTATCCAGTTAATTTATTTTTTTTTTTTTTCAAAGTGCGTTTCCCCATGAAAAATGTAATGTGTGCCTACAACGCCACCTGTTGAGAATTTTCCAACTTTTCTTTTCTTCTAAACCATCGCTGATCTAAGACAAACAAAACAAAACAAAGATCATTCAAATCGGTTGAGCCGTTCTCGAGTTTTAAGCATCCGAACAAACCAAGATCCATTTTTATATATATAGATTTCTAGAGCAGTCGATGTTATTTTATCTAAAAGTGGTAAATAAGTAGCCATGTTTGACCTAATATGTTTCAAATATGTAAAACATCTGCTGTAGATAAAAAAAACTGACAAATAGCTTTCATCGTTGTTCGAAGGTAGTATTCCCGAACTCTCTCACATTCACATTTCTCATCACGCTTGAGTTGGCGAATAAGAGATATTTCTTACACTACCACTGTGTAATATTTAATATAATTCGTCTTCCTTTTTTATTAAATGTTAAATCACTCTCTCTCGCTCAATCCCGCATACATTTCACAGTTCACACCCTATATCTCTCAATCATATGCCCCCCAAGGCCCAAGGTCCAACACGCTGACACACCATCGAAATTTAAAATGCGATTTATCGATGAATAAAATGAAATGAGTATGAAACATAAATTTAGTAAGAGAGCAGGACAGCGCTGTAATAGTGAATAAAGCGAATGTAATTGCGCATGACCAAGCGGGTTGAACAAAGAGGTGTCAAACATATTATAGGTACTCTACCTTATCAACTTAGGGAAGAAAAAAAGAAATACAAATAAATAATGTTTTCTCAGAATCAACTATCTAGTGACAGTAAGGGCTTTAATAACCCGACATTTGGCGCTATAGGTTCGCTTTGCCGTGAGCCCGTGACAATGACGATGACAGAGGAAAATGGATACACACACAATATTTAGTTTATGGCTTACGGGTGTACACCATTTTGTGATTATTAAATTCAATTGGCAGGCTTTCATGAATATTTGGTTTTTAATCGATACCTATAACTAGTGTTGACTTGTTGAAATTTAAAAAATTTAGTAGTCGGTAGGAATCTATTTCAAAGTTAGGAATGAATAATGACAGCACTGCAGATTCTTTTATTACTTTTCCTTTAGAAATAAAAACTTTAAAATGCTATTAAAAAGTGGGGGTTAGTGGTAGAAGGGTGAAAATTAAGGGCCGAATGTAATGCCACACCATATAAAAATTACAAAAAAAAATTTGTCCAAACAATACAATCTTTTTTTTGGGGTAAGTAATCCTTAACACTTATGGGAATACAAATTAGTTATAAACCGATTCTTATACCCAATGAATATACATATAAAACTTTATCAAAATCGGTCAAGCCGTTTCGGAGGAGTTTAAACACTAAAACTGTGACACGAGATTTGTATATCTATATATAGACAGAGATGTATTTGAATTAAGAATCGTTAATTCGATTTACATCGTTTCGATTTGCGTATTGCGTTGTGTTTTTCTGGTCCCAATTAACGACGCAAATTGGGGTTTTGGTGTATTTGTGAAGGTTTGCTGACTGCCACAGACCAGCTACCAGCTACCACCAACTTGTACAAACTCTGAGAGGAAGGAATTTCTTTAGGATGTGATCACCGAACACGTATTCCGTGTAACGGAGGTTGCTTTTTAAGTCTTGTGATATGGAAACGCCAGTGTGTAAGTATCAAACATTAACTTTCTTTTTTTTACTTAAGTAGATTTAAAAAACTGATAAACGAAAAGAATTTGCAAATTTATTCACAAAATTAGTTGATTCTTCAAGCGATTTGGAATTTATCGAAATTCTTTTTGACGAATCCAAGTATGGCCGTATGTCGAATAGGAAAACGAATTTGAAATCATCTTTCAATTGTCGGGTGACTAACAGCTTTGCCAATACTTACTAAAAGAGTTTTGTTGAGTAAACACTAGTAAGATAGGTAAGAAGGAACGACATTCAGTAAAATTTCGTAAAGGTAAGTTTGAATTCGAATTACTAAAACTAAAACCTGTTCTGAGACACTCTTCACCAGCATCAATATTTCAAAAAGCATCGTCTACTTAATTAAAATAAGTTTTGCAATCTGTTTCCCAGCTGTGCTTGGAGTAGACTCTTTAAAATTGTCATTCAATTCCCCAATATCAATACCCGAACACACCCCAACATCTTATCCGGCTTCTCATTTGCATTTACATCAAAGAACACGAACATTTTGTAGAGGACAACCCCTTTCGGGATGGTACTCGAATGTAGAATGCACCTAATCTAAAAAGACAATATTAACATCGGGTATCGGTGTATGGCTATCAATCTTTTGCACGTCCTGTTCCTTGGGGATAACATGAAATGAAATCAGATGGCACACGTGCTTTTGACACTCTATAGTCTATATCCACCTCCCCCGAGTGTGTCGGTCGGTATATATTCATATACCCATGTGAAGGTATCTGTTTTTGCAGAAGTATATTGTGCTTCAATGTAGAAACAAATAAAGTTTGCCGTGCCTCAAGAACAACGATTCTCCTGTGGGATATCAGAAAAGGAGTTGGTCTTGGTATTGGTATACCCAGTCTCATTCCCGCACTGTTGCGTGCGCCTGCAACAAGCGGTGAAGGGCTCAATTGAATTATTTCTATACTATCGTGTATAGGGAAAGACAACAAAGTACTTACTCTGATGACACAACAGCCTTTTGTCCATTAAATCGGATACTATATCGAGCCCTGTTGACATATTCCAGACAGGCTGACAAGATTCTTGGCATTCGACAAGGTAGACACCATAAATATATGCTTCCTTCGTCCTGGGTTGAAGAGGGACACTTTAAACCAATGCATATTATGTAGATAGAGTAGTGTGTGGTGCTGTAAAATAATTTTTATTGCTGGCATCTTGAATGAGTGGGTGCTAGACGTTTACAATGTTTCACAAGTGTAAGGACATGCACTGGAGCCAGACGCATCTTAAGCACTTTATCGTCAGGCTGTGTTACTGATGGTGAAATGAATATTTTAAGTGTGTTTGGATTTGCAGAGGCTTATGGGAAATCTCAATACTGGCCTTAAGTGGATAAGCATTGTTATATTGAAAAGGCATAACAAACGAAGTACATATCTCTGTTTTGCTGCAGGAAAGGCCAACTTTTTCAATTGCTATCAGCTATGAGTAAATTTTTGATTGTTTTATTAAGCCTAACTGCAATAAATGAACTAGCTGATTCACAGATGCAGTCCGTGAAGACGTCCATCAGTTGTCTGTATTTGGCTGCCTTTAAGAAATTAAACCCTTTCGTCATTGAAAACCGATCGCCGATTGCAAAATTAAAACATTAAATGCGATGTACTTAAACAAAGAAATAAAATTCGTTCTCATTTTTATTAAGGCACACAAGATTGGCACGGGTGCGTTCTCATCTCACTCTGCTTAGCTGTCCCGCAGGTGGGGACTGAAAGAATAGCCTGTTGGTAACGTTGTTGTCCATGCGCTCCACGTGGGCACACCATTTCAGCCGGCTAACACCCGAAGAAAATAGTTTTATCATCCATTTTGAGCAAAGTCCATGCGGTAATAATACAACGTATCCTCCTTTCTAAGATGCCATGTGCGAAGAAACAGCGGTGGCAGGTAAGATTCTTATTCTCTTCATTCAGTGAGGTATTAGGAGAGTGCAGTTAGACAAGGCCTTTGGATTAGATTATAGGTGTGTGTAGTAGTAATGCTGTTACATAGAATTCATTCTGAGGATTTGATAAATAATATTGTCTATGGGTGTGCTATTGAGAGCTCGTTCAGGTTATTAAAGAAGAATCTCCCAAGGCATTTGTTCCGTTTTGGCTTCACATAAAGATGCCTATAATTTTCTTTTGATAGCACACGTATCCAAGGCTCTCTATCTTGTTCTTGCCTCTCCTGTAGCCTCTTTTAACCCGCTTCTAGCTTTATTGTACACAGCGGGATATATCTAATACAGACGGACTTATTTGTTCTAGAAGCTTAGCAAAACCTTGACGTGCTAGATAATCCGATTTTTTATTGCTTGGAATTTCTCTATGGCCAGGGACGCAGCAGGGAAATACCTTAAATAGCTTTCGCGCCGGCACTTCGCCAACTTCGATCTTATTATTTCTGGGCAGTTAGGGTTTTTTTTTATAGTTGCCTGACTGTCAATCGCAGACTCACGGGCCACTCTGGTCACTGCCTTAAATTTTACTTGGATGATCATATGTTTAAATTTTTACAAGGACTTTTTATCGACATAAAGAAAGTCCTCTCATTCCTAATGATTTTCTGAATCTCTTCACAGACAAGCCCAACTTTAGATGTTTGTCAGGTGTTCGTAAGTGGTGGCGCAGTGGAAAATACCTTAAGATGGAATTTGTGTTTTTTCGGCTATGTAAACTGATAGCCTTTGCTAAGTAGTCCAACACACTTACTTAGCTAACCCCACTTAAAATGGATGCTCAAAAAAGGAGACTTTAATTGAAATATACCAATAACTTTTAATATTTCCAGTCATTATATCAGAATAGGATCGAACGCCCAAAAACAGCAGACAAGATGGTCTGGTGTACCCGTTCAGCTGAATATGCAATTTTCTAAAAGTCATTCAGCTTGAATCCTATGCACGAGCTGAATACAGCTATAGGCTACCAAACAAAAAATCCTTCTAATGCTTAAAATATGTTGGGTCCGATTGCCCTCTGTTCCTGCAGGAGGCTACGTGGCACACAGCCGACGTCACGATAGAACCTCTGCAAGAACGCAAGATACAATCTTGCAGAAATAGCGTATATTGGCCACATAGCAGGTGCCATTTGACCCCGGTTTCCTGAAATCACAGCGACAATCGACCGACGCCCTTAAAGAGAACTTAACCAATGTTATTAATTCAGTCAGATCTATGCCGCAGAGGCGCAGAGTCATAAGTCATTAAAAATTGGACCATTCGGAAGCTTACAACCGAGGAAAGCCGCGGTGGACATTGGATAATGGCAGAATTGTTTTTTTTTCCATTTGAACATCAAGCAGTCCTTTATTTTGATGCAACGATATTTACTTGGTAACGTCAATAATCAACAAACGTTAAAAATTGGTGAAAAACCTTTTGGTATTCAGTACAATCAGTGGTTGCATAAAACCCCCATGTTGCTGCTTAGGTTCACAGAATCTTTTCTGCACAAAGCCCAATGAAACAATCCAGCACAAAGAAAAGTCAGTGTACAAAAACAACCAAAACAATAGCCCTGCCATCCAGTGACTCTGTCGTCCTCATTTGGTGGCTGCACAAACTGTTGGTTGTAGATATATGTATAATATAATATGCTATCTAATATCCCAAACCTGGCATCGCAAATAAAGTCGAAATACTCGGAAAAAATTGCGGAAAAGGCATATATCCTTCCAGAAATGATGTAGTTATTCAATTTTTTATGTTTCCACAAATTCGAATGGTCGGCGTGCACAAACTGGGCACACATCGATCTGTCAGAGTAATGTATACGGTTGTTTTCTGGATAGTCGAGCTTAATTTTAAAGGCGATTGTGCATAGTGTTCTCAAAAAAAAATAGTTGTCTGTGCAGGACAAATCGCATCATTTCAAATATTACCGATGACTAGATTAATAGATCAAACAAAAATATAATTGGATTATGAACTAAAATTGAAAATGTATTCAAAACATGCAAAACAGTACTTTGTGCGAACGGCCGAGGTTTTGTTCTCATTCTCAGTTGTTATTTGAAATCAAAAACATTACCGAGACTTTCGACATGTTTAAGAGGATCATGTTCACCCATCATAACCCTCCAAAAAGGGCTGGGAGGCATCGAGATGTGTTGCGTTTTTTTAATGTCGGTCTATTAAACATTAAATAACTTTGACATTTATCAACCGGTTGACTTGAGTAGCCATGGTTTTGAAAAGTTTTGAAGTTTTAACCCTGGATCCCTTCTCCATAACCGAACGCGCCGAAATAGAGACACTGTCGTTCAGTTGTTTTAACTCACCGTCATATCGTCGAAAATATCTTCAATATTCATTAAGACGGTGCACCACTTCACACTGCAAATCAATCAATGCAGTTTCTACAACAAAACTACCCTTTACGTCTGCTGTCAAAAGTGGCAACATTGACTGTCCATCCAGATCTCTAAATTAGACCCCTTCAGACTTATTTTTGTGGGGTTATTTTAAAATCAAGGTGTAAACCAGCAAGCCTGTTACCATTGATATAAACCTGACAATATGGTCAAATCAGCCGAAGATATCTCTAAATCAGTCCTAATAAAGCTCTAATGTAGGCCTGTTAACATGTTTATCATATCATTACACAACGTGTACTATTTTTTTGGAAATGGCAAGGATCCATACAAAATCACTATCCAACTCTGTGAAGATGCTTATAAATTTGTTTCAAGAAACCCCAGAAGGTGCATTAACGATGAGAAGCAGATTTCCAGGGAAAAAATTACAATAGAAGCAGACAGAGCCGATTTAATTCCTGAAGATGACTCCATATTTACAAGCTCCGAGCAGCAAAAGTCTTTGTACTGCTCCTTAACCTTCATTTAAGAGTGCAACCTCAAAAAGAGGAAGAAAGGACTTTGTTACTCCAAAAACAGTCTCAGCCTTAGACAGATTTTAGTTGAGTATAAGAGGCTCTGTTTATATACTTTAGGGTACAGGCTACAGTGAAGGCTCTAGGGCTAAACTTTAAGGATTTTCCAATCAATAAGCCTATCAAAAATTGCGTTAGCATCTATTTTATTTGACCGAAGGGGCTGTAGATTTATCTTTATTTGTTGAGACTGTGGACTTAGAAACAAAAAAGCAAAATGGTGGTTAACTTTAATAAGAAAAGTCATTCGCATTCTCTTAAAAGATGTGTTCCATCGAAAGAAGAATTGTGAAATTCAATGCAGGGTTAGCTAATTTTTATCTATTTATTTATGATTTAAATTGCGCTTTAATTAGATTTAGATAAAACATTAATGTTTAGTATAGTTATTTAATAAAAAATTTAAATATTTGCATATTGCATCTCAAGGAACTAGTCGGCACGTGCTAACATCATCCCAGGAGGAATATATTTTTTATCGAAGTTAGTATTGGCATTAGGAAAAGAAATAAAGAGTATGTGTAAAAAATTCTAATTTTTTTATAAGGGACACCCTAATAGGTATTCTAAAAAACGATCTTGAGTTTTGGCAATTGTTTTCTGCTTAGGTAATTGCTATGCATCCTTCCCCTTACAGTTTTAGAAGTATAGTTCATTCACCAATAAGTTCCAATAAATTATAGGTTAGATCCCACTGCTTTGCGATGTACCCCTACTGACTAACTTGCGAACCAAAGCCTCGCCCAGCTTTGAGTTGACGAGCCTGTTGGTGAGCAACTGATTAACCAAATCGCCAATCTACAAGGCTCGCCAGTGCGCTAATAATTGCCTTTGGTTCGACGTTGTTAAACGCTCCCTCGGTATCCAGGAAAGCTACCATCTTTGTGATCTGGAGATTTTTCGATGGTTGACACAAGTGAGTGAAACGATTTCTTGCTGATGCCTGTGGGTTAGGGGCAGCAACAATTTTACTTTTTATTACGATTGAACTTAACACAATTTAAAATCCGCATAGAGTACATACGACACAGATCTTATAACACCATTAAATGTAACAGCACTACATTAGTCGTCGTCCTTAACATATAAATACAAAACGAAAATAAAATTCAAAACTCTATTTATGGTCATGCACTCCCAAGAACTAAGAAAAAATTGTACATACATGGGATCCCTGAAACATTATCACACTACAACTGCTACTGCACTCATCGTATTGCTGCATCCTTGAATCACTCACGTGTAATATTTTAAATTTCGAAGAAGCTCCTAGGAAAATATATGAAGGAAACGTAAAATGATGATGAGCGTCCATTAAGTCACCCGTAGCTAGTATTTTGTGACTGAAAATGTGTCATTGATGTGAATGTTGTACCATTCTTAGAAAGTACACTTAGGTATCCTATATAATGGGTCCTGGTAGTCACTGGCAACTTTTATTTCAGCATCACTCTGTTGCGTGCATTTGCCCTACATATTATATATGATGAATGCTTGTGGTGAAATGAAATTACCATTATTGGGTTCATGTTACACAAATGGATCAAAACCGAATGAAGGATTTGAGCTGGATCATACGGGATTATACGGTGTTAAAACAAAAACGTTCATCTGAACAAGCATGGACAAATGTAACTCCGGTTTTCAAGCAGAAATCTTTGCTATAGAAATATGCCTCAGAGAAAATCTAAATAAATCCATAATAAGAGTTGTTATTTTGATATTCATTTCATATTTATTTCATAATAAAGAGGAAGATATGCCGTTAATAATGAAAAACAACATCAGCCACCACGACCACGCTTACAGGACCATATCCTTTTCATGAAATTTTCCATAGCAAAATCGCAAAGTGGCTGCCCTATGTACTCGATAGACTCACGAATTCCATCTTTGATGTCTTGAATCGACGCTGGGCTGTTGGCGTAGACCTTATCTTTCACGTGGCCCCAAAGGAAGAAGTCGCAAGGTGTTAAATCACAAGATCTCGGTGGCCAATTGTGATCACCTCTACGAGAGAAAACACGGCCCGGAAACTTTTCCCGTAAAAGATCAATGGTTTCGTTGCTTGTGTGGCACGTATCGCCGTCTTGTTGAAAGTAAACGATGTCCAGATCAATACCATCCAACTCCGGATATAAAAAATCATTAATCATCTCTCGATAGCGCAATTTATTCACCGTAACTGTTGACCCAACCTCATTTTCGAAAAAGTAAGGTCCAATGACCCCGCCGGACCATAAACCGCACCAAACAGTCACACGTTGAGGATGGACAGGCTTCTCAACAATAACTATTGGGGTTTCCGAGCCCCAGATGCGACAATTTTGCTTGTCGACGTAGTCCGACAAGGTGCTTTACGACGACCCAAAAATGCTCTAGTTTTGCGAAATGTGACTGCAAAATTTTCACCATTTTTGTAATGAATTTTTATAATTCCAATATGTTGTTGAAGCGTGTATCGTTCCATTTTTAGTAATGGCGTAGTTTCTACTTGTCAAATATTAAAAAATAACAGCTTCAAAAGTGACAGCTACCGAAATAGCGGGCTATTCACCTCTTATTGGAAAACCCTTTAGTATGGGATTGCCTACAACTACTCACATCGCCAGCCAGCACAAACAGATTACCTACATCTCATCTGGGTGCCAGGACACAATGGACACGTAGGCAACGAAATAGCAGATATCCTAGCCAGAAAAGGATCGGCATCAGCACTGCTAAATTCCATATTAAAACGTGGCTGAAAAACAGGGCCAACAATTAATGGACTAATACTGAAGATATCAGACAAGCCAAAATGTTCATGACAAACACTTCCCACACAAGAACGAAACAACTCCTACATCTAAAAGTGTACAGGAGGACCTGATGCAGTTAATTCTTCGCTGTGCACAGTAGGCCTTGCAGCGACTTCAACTTGGTGAATTTTGCGTCAGGACCGGGGCCTGCACCCGTACAAGATCCAACTGACCCAGCGCTCAAAGTTAATAATCGCCGACTGGCATTCGAGGAAAGAGAACCCCTATTTTCACAGAGAAATCAACTTTAGCGACGAGGCGCCATTTTGGACAACTTGCTATGTTAACAAGCTAAGTAGGCGTATATAAGACAAGGTTCAACAGGTTTCAAATGCAGATGGGATTTCCGGAAGTCGTAGTTACATGCCATCAAGCTGCCGGAGCCCGTAAGGCCAAGTTAACCAATGTCATCGCTCAAATTCAACGGGGTCTGTTTGGCAGAGTCCAATGGACCACTCGCATGCGTCCCAACGTGAGAGACCGCGGTGGACATTTGACCGATGTTATATTCCATTCCATATTCAAAAAATAATTTCTTTAATATGTACCTCACTCACAGCTTGTTTTATTTCATGTTAATATCATCCCGTCCTTATTGGAAAACGTCCTACAAGACAGGCAATTAAACTCAACTTGACAACCCTTGAGACAAGCAAGCTTTTGAAACTGAACTTGATTCGAATTCACGAACCATCACGTCATTTGTGATGGACCCTCCTTGAATACGCTAGCACCCAACGTCGTTTTCTTCGATTCTCTCTTTAGGATCTTTCTTGCAACAATTCAATAATCTCAATCTAATCGACTAAACTACTTCTGCCCTGAGTAACGCAAGATTGCAGCAGACATTCTATTCGTTCGCCATCCCCTCTTAGGCTCGGTCAACTCCGTCATCTTAAACACCAACTCTCGTAGTCAATGTTGCTCCTGTCTCTTCTATCTTCATTCACGGTACCTCCAATGCCTAATTAAACTCACATAATTTAAAAATCGATCTCCTTAACCATCCTAGCCTTAAGCTCTATGTTTTAACCTTAGATTTAAGCTTTTAGCGTTACGTATTCAGCTTTAGAAATGGCAGTTCCGACTTGACTAGAATTGACCCTCTAGAGAGCATCAGTTGGCCTAAATTTTAAACCAAAGTTATAGTTATCGAACTTGCGCGTGTGTTTAGATGCTGTCATGTCCCCTCCTAAATCAATACTGAAAGAGGCCAATCAGGTTGTACAGGAAGACCTTTATTAATGGTCGCAGTCCTCGTTAGTGGATATGACAAGCAATGCTGATAAGTATTCACTTCAGGTATGATATCAAACAATATCAAACCAATTTTTTGAAAAGAGATGGTGCATTTTCTCATCCCTAAATAATTCGGCGGGTTAGCTATTAGGATCAGTAGCTCAGCTTAAGTTAAGTTTGAACAGTTTTTCATTTTCCAATGATCAAACCTGTAAACTATCGCTATAGCACATTCTTTGCTCTTTCTTTTACTTCCTGAGAACCGGACACTCTTTCTACTTTTTTAAACAAAGCTGCTTTTCAACTACTGAAATTACCCTCTATCAACTGAAATTACCCTCTATCAACCTCTCCGATAAGTTGCTGGATGTAACTCTGCACCATTGATAAACGTAATTCAAAGTTCGCTCAAAGTTTGACTTAACGTTTACTTACTTTCCAGAGCGGGTGTCTGGAAAAGCTAAATTTATTTGAACCCTACAAACTGCGCAACGCCTGCAATCGTTCTCATAACATTTTAAATTATACAAACTATAGCATTCATGATCCTGAGCTCAACAAAAGTTCACATTTCGTTCTTACTGTCAGGTAGATGATTACACTGCACTTTATAGGAAATTCACAATGTTCTCCTCTTTAAATTAAATTCATTGTGTTTACAATCCGAACATGGGGCTTTTAGTTTGTTCGCTTCTCCGAGGAGTTGCTGCGAACAGTTTCCCCCCTTGTAAAGCGTTTTCGTATACCTATCTACCTTTTCTGCCTTTTATCGCTTTGACAATGTAAAGTGGGTTGTATATTCATTCCAAGTGGGAAAAAGCCATACAAGAATGAAGAAGATTCAAGCCATCATCAAAAAGGACAAACGAAACTCATTCCTTTTGGCAGGAATATTAAAATTGCATATGCCATTACTATTGTTTGCTTTGATATGTTTTGCATTTAATTTACATTTTACATGTGCTTTCACTAAAAGCCTTCCGGCATTTGCACGTTTGAATGCCACTACCACTACTACCTACCCATCTACGCCATATCATATTGTTCTGGTTCCTTTCGAGTGCAGTTTCAGGAAAATTATGTACCCGTCTAGACTCTGGGTGTGCTGCATTGTATTCTTCAGCGAAATAAGTTTTTATCTTTGTGAAATGAAAAAGAAGAAGAAAACTAAAGTTGAAGTTGTGAACAATGAAAGAGAAAGGACAGTGAACAATAAGTTGCTGGTGTGAAGGTTCTGTCGAAAATACTTTCCAACAAAGCATACATAAAATTTTATCTGAAACAAAAAAAAAAACATTCAAATGTTTAAACAGAGTTCAATGAGCCTTATTACTTGGCAGCTTTGTATGCAATTATGCTTGCCAAACCTGCACACCGGTGACTTAGTTATATAGACTGTTTTACAGCGAAAAATAAAGTAAACGCCTCACGCCAGAGTTAAAACTGTCAATACTGTCTTTCGAAAATTGTGCAATGAGTGAAAGTTCAGCTAACTGCCTATTTTACCCATTTGAATAAGGGCGTCAAAGATTCCAAGGGATGTGAGGCAATTATAAAGTTTAGAAGAAAAGTAAATAACATTTTTTTATGAAATCAAGACATCAAAATATCTGATGTCAATTTTGCACACTTTTCAGGAGATCAGTTTTAAACTTTAAATTGCAATACATATGATGACTTAAGCTACTTTACAAACAGATATAACTTCCTCATTTTTATTAAATTTTTCACCTGGATTGCCTTAAAAAAATAAAGCAAGAAGAAAACAATTCTAATAACGCTAAACAGCTGAAACAACTTAAGTCAACTTACTATCTTTTAGCTTTTAGGCACATCATTTTTAAAATACAACAAAATGCCGATACTGAATACAGTGAACGAAACTCATACCAGTATCTACTTGTCTATATTGTATAAATGTATAGACAACTTAACAAAACCGACGACAGAAAAATTTAAGGACAGTCCGGTATGTTAAAACAAAAATAAACCGAACAAAGTGCGAACCTTGCGAACCGGCATAATTGCAATTCCATTTAAAATAAAATAATATGCGATGACAGATTTTAAGAACACTTCCTTGATAAAGTTTTGATTTGAAGTTCAATCCCAACATGGGCTATTTCCGCGTCGATAAGTATAAAATGTATTTTAACAAAATTGCATTTCAATTTACATGGAATCATGCACCTTAATCCAATCCGAGATACTAATAATCCAGGCTAATTTCTTTTACAATTTACAATGAATACAATGAAATATGGCCACATTCAGATAAGCTAAGCATTGCATACTTAATGATATTACGATAATGCAGATTGGCAAAATTTTTGCAGTATATAGCTAGATTTACTTGGTGCTACTTCTGGGCGACTGGTATTTTAAAAAGACTTTGGCAGTTGGTACTCTAGTTGGAAATTTCTTTGAGCACGTTGGAACGGGACAGTAAACGGATGGATGTGTTACGGAAGCTTTACAAGCTATAAACAAAGCATGAACAATTTGTATTTATTTATTACCCGGCGAACTTCGTACCGCTAACCAGTCAAAGAATGTAATTTTTTGAGATTCACTGAATTTATGATTTTAACTAGAATAATCAAATGGATACAAAAAATTTATTAAGTTCAATAGTTCATAAGGATAATCGGCCTTACCAATAATCAAATTTAGTCTGGCAGTTAACGCAAAGACTCCAGACTTTCCAAAATCGCTTTACCAATAAACATTAAACATAAGTATTATATCTTAGGAGCAAGAAGTGTCAATCGCGAACTTCAAGTAACTACAATTTTTGATATAATTAAATAAAACTGTGTAATGGCGTTTTCGATTGAAGAAAAGAATTTCCCTTTCTATGAAAAGAGCAAATCTGGAAGTGCTCTTTCTATGTTTTTCATGTTTCATTGAAAAAGAAAGTGCACTTATAGGTCAATTCTCAACACGAAAAAAGTGTTCGGAATATTTTTAAAGAAGTGCCCTGAATTCACCAACACACACAAGCAAAATGTCAGATTAAAATGTTTGTTGTGTTATTAAAAACAAATTCCGTGCTTCGTGATCGGAAAATATCCAATTATGAGTGCAAATGTAAATTTCAAATGAAATATATTGATTTGGCCAATGGAAACATTCATATTTAATGAACAACGCAAAAAAAGTAGCAAAAGAAAGAAAGAAAGAAAACCAAAGGAAAAGAGAGAATGCAAAAACTGTACCCAAATGAAACATTTTAAAAGCACATATAAACGAATATATCCCGACAATTTTAATGAAACTCTACTGCAACTGGTTAAAAACGTTTACAAAACGTTTATTAATACGGAGGTAGTTAAACTCGGTTATCTAAGCAAAGCGTTATTTGTCACGAAGCATTTTTTCACAATCTTCGTGCGAATTACTCCGCTTAACTGAAAAGCCTGGTTAACTGAAGAAAAAATAAACTGTACAACATAAATTATTAATTCATTTAATCAAAAATATAACAACTGAAGTCAATTCGTTTGTTCGCATTTTTGTTTGTTTTGCTCTATTTACACATTTTCGATGTCTCGTTTTGTTTTGAGTTTTATTTTATAAAATCTTGACATACCTATTAGAAATAAATGTGTTATTTTTTATATTTAAGCTGAATACATAGGTGAAATCGAGTTCAGTTTTCGTCTGAGCTCCTGTTAAATGATGTTGTTTTTCAAAATATCCGAAATTCGCTTAAAAGAAAATTCCGCTTAAGTGAAAAAATAATTGTTGCAAATTGATGTTTCAGTTAATATTTACTATTCTCTATTAGACAACCCAAAAATGAAAATAAATAAAATGAAACGACCAAATAAATTAAAATACCGTATTAAACAATAGGAACATAATATCCTATATCATCTTCCCTTATGATTTCCACAATAAAGCGCACTATCGGTTTATCAAATCTAATATTAGTTTTAATAAACTTTTTACCAGATAGTATACAAATCACCAACAAACCTATAGTGGCAAAAGAACTCTCGTTAGTCATATATTTTATCCTTTGAGAGGTTGCCGATTCTTCAACAGATATAAGGTCCATAAAAATATCTTCGTCTCGACTTGAATTCATTCTCAATCTTTATTAAATTTTTTGAAAAACAAAACTTACTGCATGAAAACAAAAACAAATGATTTGCCATCTGATAACTGACAACGATTGACAGCAAATTTGTAATAGATTCAACAGAAAGTCTTCGTGCTAGTAAAGCTGGAGGTTAAATTGTTTATTGGTACCATTTCAAAAATGCTGTACATTTTAATTTAAACTGGCAGTCAACTGACAGTCGACATTAGTGTTTGATTATTAGTAAGGCCGAATATATATAAAGAAAATAAAAATTAAAAAAAAAAAACATTTGCTCTGATGAGGCTATTTATTTTTCTGCATGGGTTACACTTGGGTTGATTCTCTTTATTGAACTACCTTTTGACATACGACATTTTTCGTTTTTTTATCAGGCACAAGAACAAATAAAGCGGCTATTTTGCCGGCACGTGGACATTTATGTCACGTACAATTGACCATGAGAAAAACATGCACTTTCTGAATTCATACCACAAACAAGGACTGACCTTGTGATTTGTTATTCCCCATGGTGAATGCAAGACTAATCGGAAATGGAAATCGTTAACTCAAAGGGCGGTTGGGATTATCGGAATCCTTGGAATGAGGACTTTCTCACTTTTGAATTTTTCTTGGAGTATCGTCGCGGAAGTCACATTGCATAGTTTTGCTTGGTTTAGATTTCGAAGCATGATGACTACCAAATAAACCTTTAGTTGTAAATTATCATCCACATCTTTATTCTTAGCCGCTAAAATTGTTCGCTCACTCAAACTTTCCTTATTTTTGCGTTTATAGCAATGATGGTCGGGAATACTTTGTTGATGAGCTCGTCTTTCGATGAGACAAAATTGCAAAAATTTGGAGGTAATGAAATCAATCCGCTCGATTCGTCGACGATGACAGTCAGCAATTGCTTGGAGAAATCTTGAGCAGATGGATCGTTCAACAATGAAACGTTCATGTTTGCTGCCAACTGTAACATAAAAAAATATATATATTTTGGCGCGACAGGTCTGTGGGACCCAAGGCCTAACTTCTCACAACCATTCGTTTTTTGTGTGGGTTTTAAATTTTTGGGTTGAATGGAAGGGATCTACAATTTTACGCCGAGTCCAAACGGCTAATTGAGAGGCTCTTTCATGACAGTTATACTCTCGATGTAAGATTTAATTTGGTCCTTTCGGGATTCGAACCGGGGATCCCTCGCTTAGCCCAACACCACTAAGCCACTGCGCCGACTGCTGCCAACTGAAGTTTCTTTATTTTAGAGACAAATAAACAGAGACCTAACAAATTACATTTGATCAAATTCGTGTGTCTTAAACCTTATCTGTTAAAGAAAATAAACATTTACTCTTATCAACATAAATTACATTAAATGACGGACTAAATATTTACATGTTCTTCGATAATATCTGCCCCAAATGAATTCATTCGAAAACAGCAATTGTATTTTTGACTGTTTTTCGCACAAAGCAATGAATGCAATGGTTCTGGTGCGTCGGATATTATTATATTGTTGTTAATCTATGCGATAAGCCTGACGATTTCTCATTTCCAACCGAGCCGTTTCACGGACTGTCTCTACTTGCTTTTGGCTTTGAAAAACACGTACTCGGGCGATTGCTCGTTCTTCTTAAGCGGAAAGATTTGCAATGTCAAGAAACCTAATTGCTTCAAGGCCTTGTTGAGAGAGATTAGATCTTCTGGTTCGCGGCATCATTAATAATAATACTCTCACAAATAGATCTATTAATAACAATTGACAAATGTATATAGCTACTCTACATATTGTTTCACTTTTCGAATCGTATTTGTTGATCATCTTTCTAGACTATATTTTTGTTTATTTTTGACGGAAATCTTTCCGATCTCGGCCCCGATATTATATTCTGCTATTCGGGGCCGAGATGAATCCAACAAATCAGAGATTATCAAAATCTGCCCAGCAGTTTTTGAGTTATATGTGGTGTAGGTAACTAGCCCGACTTTGTTTTTTTTTTATATAGATTAACGTCTCAAATTCAATCATTGTTTTTACTAATTCCAATTTATTATTTTTATGGCAGTGACGATTTTTTAAGTACAAAACGCAAGTTTTTTAAAATATGCTCTGGCAGCATTGTTGGCGGTAGTACATTTAGTCTTTCGATCGATGAGTCTAGAGCTCAGAAAATTGATTTTTAGATAACCAATTTATGAAACATGTTGAAATATGGTCTAATTTGTGTTTCTTCTGGACCGTATTAAGTCCTCTATTTTTCTTAGAAATCCATACGGATTCCATACATAATTTTAACATGATGCCTTTGAAAATCCACATTCAGAAAGGTAATGCCATACGAAAGTGCAGCTCTCAACTATACCACGTACCAATAAAAATGTCAAACCGTACTAACAGGACATGCCTTAAAGATATGAATGCACGCAAGAGGAAGAGGCAACGCTTTTCCATATAAAACGTCACTGCGCAAAGGAAAAATTCTAAAAATGGTATTTGTATTTTGTCCGGAAATCGATCTTGATATAACTTTGAGCCACTCCGCTCCCCTTCCTTCAATAGTTCCGACAAGAATATCAGAAAGATACGCAACTTTCTGCGAAATTCAGAATTATTCCACCAGTAGCGGATATAGCCTAATCGTATATGCACGTCTAAGTACATTACCCGAAATATATCAAACTTCCCACCCCAATACACCCCATCCCGTTTCAAACCACATGAAGGAAAAAAACCGTCTCTGCACAAAGGCACAACTTAATTAGAAAGAACGTTAATTCAACTTTAAATGAACACACGAAGGATGCACTCCTTCAACTTCCTAATCTTGAATACACATCCAAGAATAACATTTACATGACTTCTCCCCAATTCATTTAAACCAAAAAGAAAGAGTACAATTTTCAAAGCAAACTACATCAAAAGTACTTTCAAGAAGTGATCCTTCTCTTGAACACTGGCAAATACTCGTACACGCATCCATAGTGCGCTTAAGAAACCTCCCCCTTACCACAAAGTAATTCAAGTGCATTGGAATTAATTTCCTTTTGTGTACTCAACTGTGCCACCGCATCAACCGTTGTATGAAAAAGTAGTTCGCGTTTCATTTTAACTGTCTTTAAGTTACATACGTATTTGTACATAATATATGCGCAATGTCCTTGAAACTTTTTACATCCTCCAGCGGAAAGTTTTCATTTTTTATTAACAAGAAACATTCATTCTTAGTTCCTTTCGCCCACTTCTACCCTCGACGGATCACGTTCCTCCCACCACCACTCGAATACAATGTGCCATATATAATGCAGTTGGATCATAGAAAGTACTCCCTGTGTGCATACACAAAGGAGTTGAGAAGAAACGAACTGCTTTCGGCAAAATCTTCTAGTTCAAATCCATCCCAAGTTGCATCAAACCACGATTGCTGCTGATGGTGCTCCGACTTTCATGGGGAACTGCAGTAAACTCATAGCTCATAAAAAAGTTATAACAAAAGAATACGAATGGAATATTATGGTGAGCACCGGAACGAGTAGGTAGTGAGGTCCTGTAGAATAAAATGTTGCAATTGTATATCGTATAAATTTTATAAATATCATTCGGTGAGGTTCTGCCGCTCACTACCGCTATTGGAGACGACTCATCAAAAACGCATTGCAATGACAAAGCAAAGACTCTCCTGTACGGTACAAGAACTCAGCTTAATTTATTATCAGAACAATACTTATTCATAAACAATTTTCTTTGCATTCAAATGAGAATAGGATACTCCATGTACGAGTATCCCATCGATATGAACAAAAAGATAGTCTCATTTAATCAGAGATGCCACACATTCTGCCCCGGTCTGATGGTGGTTACTCCAAAGCCTGTTGATGTTGCACTACGACGATGCCATGAAAACAAGTGGTGGTTGCTTTCATGTATTGTCTGTGATCCAAAAACTGGAATAGAATTTTTGGGGCGAACTGTGTAGTGTATGTGGGGGAGCATGCACACTTAGTTTTCATTTTCGTATGAAGAGAAAAATGGAAAATTGAAAACTACGAACAAGAAGGATGCTATATTTTTATTTTATTTTTTCGTTTTTGTAAAAATGTGTGTTTATTTGGCATGCACTGTTGTTTAGTTCTGATGAGAGGATATGGTGGGTGTGCTTGAGTTTGAGTTTTTTCTTTCAAGCATTCTTGAAAGGGGAGAGGATACTACACGCTGCATGCAGAAGCGTTTTCGTTATGCCATTTGTAATTTAATTTGAATTTATGAAAGGTGCTTCATGAGGATTTTAATTAAACGAGGACATTATCCGTGAGGAAAGTACACACTTTTAAATATTAGATTAATAAAGAGGGAGAGTGAGATTTTTCCGGTGTTTCATACAGTGTGTTCTTTTTTGCTTGTTTGAAGTACAGGCTGCAAGAACGGTTCCAATAATTGCAGCAACACTAACGATTTGAGTGAGAGTATTCTCTTTTTAATTATTGAGATGGTTAGACTAAGCAAATGTACACGGACACAGATGTGGGCAGTGAATTACGCATTCTTCCAATAAATGAATGCATTTTATGGGCTCTTAAACAGTTGCTACTCAATGGGTGTGTTTGTCTTTTTTATGTAGGCTGTTAAGATACTGATTAATTATCTGATGGGGATGTAGATAGAAATCTGGCCTTAAGGTCACCCACTTTGGTCTTGAAACTGTGCTACAATGTATAGCATCAATGAAAGTTACTAACTTTTGTTTAGAAAAAACATGGAATTAAGTGATATCATATAACAATATTCGAGGTAGTTTAATGACGTGAAAAATATGCGGCTTACGACTATTACAACTCATAGAAGGCTTCAAACTATGTTTTTTGACCAAAAAAGTATTTTTTCTGACTTCACTGCCCTTCACTTGCAAATAATTATTTGTAATCAATACAAAAATATATACTTCAGTGATTTAAATATTTTAAGCTTCCAATCCGCCTCAAGAGGAAGCTGAGCTACAAATCAGATTCAAACTCGATCAAAAAAAAATTATTTTAACGTTTAATCTTCTTTACCTTCTTTGGAGTTTGAAGTTTGGAGTGATGGACGTACACATGTTTATCTGTATCTCAACGTCAACCTTCTTGTTTCGGAGACGTCTTTTAATTATATACGTATTTGTAAAGATAATACCCTGTTCTCTGAAACATTGTTTAATTTTAGGAGTTTTATTCGGAAAGAAATATAAGTTCTGAAGGAAAATACGAAAAAAAACTTCAGTTTAAGCAAAAGAGAAAAAATAGGTTCCTACAAAGAGATAAATAATTAAATAAGTAAAAAAAATAAATAAATAAATATGTAACAAATTAATAAATAGGTAAATAAACAAACAAACAAATAAATAAGTAAGTAAATTAATAAATTAATTAATTAACCAACAATAATACAACAAAACAGACAGCAATATCAACTGTCGAGTGAGTTACAAGAGGATTATCAGCAAAATCATAGCGTTCTAGGAAACGTTGCTGTAATTTTTGGATTTTTTGAAAGATCATTTCAACATTCGCTTTATCGTAAGTATCCAGAATCGAATGTAGATTAAGCATCATTTTTAATAATTTATTTTGGAAAACCCGTAGTTTCTTAATATGACACATTGCCAATTGCTTGGAAAATCACTTTATGGATGATTATTTTATTGTATTGAATTTATCACAGAGAACGATCTGTGTTATAAGATCCTTAAGTTCTTCTATTTTTTTTTCCCCAAAAGAAGATTAAAGTTTCTTCAAAACGTTGTTAGTACCATGAAGAGCTGCACAATGTTATTTGTATTATCTTCCCAGAAAGATACACTTTATCCGACAACTAAGTTTGTCTCCTCGATTTTTATTTTCATTAAAATTTACAATACCTAATTATTAAAACTGACGATCCTCCTGGTTAGGTTCGTACGTTCAAAATTCTTACTTTCACTCCCGCTTTTGGCTGAAAATACATCACAATTAACGGAAAGCTTTACGCCATGATAAGATGCATCTGTCATTAATTTTATATAATTGAAATCTCGTAAATCACTTTCCAATTCTTTTTTGAAATAATGTGCAAACATTTTATTTACAATGGATTCAGTTTTAGTCATAAACTAAGTATGAAAAAGACTGACTACGTCTTCCCGATTTCACCCTCATATTTTATCAATAATGGCCCCTCCCCCTCTCTCTCAATTTTACTGTCTGTAAATACGTGTGAAAAGGCAAAATAGCGAAAGCAAGTTGAAGTGTTTTTTCTTTTAAGAATGTGTGATTCCCCTTTGATTAAAACGGGCACAATAACTTGAATTCAAACAGGGCTACATCGAAGGTAAAATTCAGCTTATAGGCAATCCCTCTTATTTCCCCGTAGCGGACAGTCTATTTCATGGTTAGTTTATGGTTTTAGTTCTGGCACAATGAAATTTGTTTTTAAAGCATACTTTGATTATTTTCGCGACACAATCATTGTATCTGAAGCTATGGTAAACTGGAATATCTAAGTCGGCCGAGGGACCAACCTACTCGAAGACGCGGTTTGATCGACTAATCTGTGTTTTTGTGATTTTAAATGTTTTACGATATATCAGTCAATCCACCGCGTGCAACACTGAATTCAATTATACATCTTTTTGCAGATGAAGTCTGAGAATCGGACTCTGTATTTTGTATTATAATGCAGTGAATATCTAGAATAACTTTTGCGAAAAACAAATTGCGTAGGTAGGTACTCTGAAAAATAGAACTAAAAACAAAACTAACAGTGAAGCATTTATCGTGTTGCAAATTGCAATGAAGTTGTAATAGGGTAGGTAACCGTTGCAGAATAAAAAAAAATGCCCAGAGAGAAATAAAAATAAGCATTGGTTCACTTAACGACTTTGTAGCGCTATGATAGTGTATGGTGTTGTTTTTAAAAAATTTACGAAGTTGTACTTTTATCGCACAATGGTCACTTAGGCTATAATACATGAGTAAAACTATAGCAGCTTTAGTAGTCACAGATCGGAGTGAGTGTTATGTGAAAGTATATATTGTAATTGTTACGATTTTGAGGTTCTGATTTCTGTTATAGGTATATTATATTTACGATTTTCTTTAGAAAATACAATTCCTATAACCTGGATGTAACAACAAATAATCTTATTATGTGAGTTTGTTTAAATAGTAGGTATCAACCAGTCAAAGATAGAATCAGTATCTATATCTATATCGGATTTAACTAACCTAGGTTTACTTTTACAAAATGAATGTTAAGGGTGAGTATTTTTTGTCACCTATCGATGATTTTTTGAAGGAGTGTTCAGGAATCTAAATGGTGTTGAAAACTAAGACCAGTTGATTGAAATTCAAAAGCTTTTCCGCTAACGTTTCAAAATATACCTACTTTAAAAAAAACATGCTTGATGGTCATAATATGTTGGAAAGCACCTCACCCGCACACTAAGTCGTATAACTTTATTAAATTGATTGAGTTCGGCAACATACGAAAGGGTTGCCAGTTCTACAGTCCACAGTATCTCTGGTAAAGGTTATAACTTATAAGCATCTACCCTAAAGGGGTCTCGCCTAGCTTTTTATAAGCTATGTAATATGGTATGTTATGTCAGTGACATTTTGCTCTACTCACTTAAGTCGCCCTCTAAAAGCGGTACTGTCACGTTTTGCATGTAGCCACATTCAATCTTTTGCACCTTTTGTAAATAGCGAAGGCTTATTAAGATTTGGTGTACGTTTGCCATGTTAATGTTTTTACTCATATCTTACTTTCTCGATTTTATAAACCATCGTTATGGTCCCTAAACTCTGTTTAACATCGCTATGTAAATATGTAGATATCACAAGCAAAGTAGGTTCTACTTGGAAAATAATGGGCCGCGATTGGTCTAAATCCTTACCCTTTTATGACTTGGACTCGGTTCTGTAAAAAACGAACTTATGTATAATTTCGGGGAAGTCGTTGAAGCATTATTAGATCGCCAGTCTTAAGCAATGTACCTACTTAAAAATATAACGTGGTTAGCGTATTTTATTAACTCGCAAACCAATCCGGTGTAAAGATTGTATTTACAAAGAACAAGCCAAACTAATTTAGTAGGAAGTTATTGAGCAAATTGAGAATAAAGGTCACAAACGACTGGGCTAGAACTTCATACTGGTAGTTGAAACCTGAACGGACGAAACTTGATCACTGTCCGTTCTAGATAGAGTTAACTAAAAATAAATTCACCTTTCAGTACATAAAATTAACCACCTTCAAAGCCTTTCACAGTGCTTCCCAAAAACCGTACATCACTATGATGGCTGATCTGATGGCAACAAATGTAATTTGACTCATGTAAATTCTTTATGCGAATATTTACCACAAACATTCATCATAAAACCTCACATGTGCGTGAAAACGTGCCAAAATGAATACCAACCTAGAACATATTTCCCTGCCCTTAATGCTTCAGTACACATTGCTAATGCAAACAATGGGAATTAAGATAGCACATGAAGGAAATCAATACCCCTAGAGAATCAGCAACCTGTTTGCCCTGTCAGCACACCGCACACTTGCACTGTTTCGCCCACAGAATTCATCCAACTATACACATTCGCAAAGCCTTATCAACCGTCTTAACCTCTAAGTAAACTCGCATCCATCAAAAATGAGCTTACTTCGCCTTTGTGCCATCAAGAGAGTATAGGTATACCGTATACTATATTCAATTGGTTACGCCGCGGGTGGGGCGGACGCAGAGAGATAAATGAAAGCGAGGATTCTTTTCTTGTTTTCTGGTTTGTGTTTCTCTAACGCCAAAACATCAGTCATCAAGCCTGTAACCAGACCACCCGCGCAATATGCAATCTTTCTACCACCCACCGACATAAGAAGAAACTCATCAAATCTCCCGCAATTCAGCCCCGAGTGCGGGGGAGAATTTTTAAGAAAAATTCTCCGTCATCAATATCCGTTTCGTGTTTGAAGAAACCCAAAAAAAAAGAAATCAAAACAAAACAACATACATTTTCATTTTATCTTACCTTACTTGGTCGCGTAAAAGGCCTCCAACTCCGATATATCCTTGCTGCGGGGAAACCGTACAGAATTAAATCTGGAAAATGGGGCCAACCAGAATGCCGGGCCTGCACCGCTACTCAATCATCCTTCAAAAATGACGGAAACGAGATTTTTTGTTCCATTTCAGTTGATGTTTGCTCCTTTTTTTGTTTTCTTTAAAATTTCATTATACTGTTACTGTTGTTGTTGGTTTTTTTATTTTCTGTTTTATCTTGTGTTGTTCTATTATAAATAGATTTGTGTCCACGGGCAATTTCCTTCCGTCAATTACAGCTCAACGATACGTAAGAGATAAACGGATGAAATGTGTGTATCCCTGTAGGACAATTGACGGCACCGAGAGTCTTATCAGCTCGAAATCGATTATGTTCGGGGTTCAAAGGAGCATTACCGCAACACAGAATATTTTTATTGAATAGAAGTGATTCCCTTTGGAAGTTCAGTCCTGCACTTAGTTTTGCTTTGAGAAATCGTAGGTTTTCGTAGACGCAGGCAATACCCCTTTTGCCATGAGGAAAACCGTCAGCAAAGAAAGCAGTAACACACGCGTAACACTTTTTTTTAACACTTTTCGCCAAGATGGAATAGACACACTCAAAGCGTCAACATTTGTAAGAGAGGTTATGTTTACGGTGCTCTGCACCGCAACTAAGCGAAATAAGCACCGCACTGAAGTACATTCAACAAATCCGCAGTCGTTTCACGCCAACGATTGGTATATACCCACGGAAAGCCAAAGACAGATGAAAACAGCCAAGAAGAACACGATACACACTTCATACACACCACGACCCCACGCTGCTGAAGGAAATCCCTTATCTAGCACTCTGCCACTTCAACGTTACACCATGCAAAGCTATTTTAAATAATTCGCTTCAAAGATGTAGGGGATAACTTTCACCCAACCGGAAAGTGAGACTTAAACCACAACAGAAAAAAAAAAACAGAAAAAACACGATACAGAAATCCAAAGGAACGCAATTACAAGATGGAATATATTCACCAGAACGGGTGAAGGACGGCCCCTTTCTCCGATGATGAATGTAAAGCACCACACCGCGCCACCAGAGAGAAGAAAAAATAAAATAAATCCTTCTAATAATTTCCGCACTAATTATGTAACTTTTATTTGTATTTTTGCCTTTTCGCAATGTAAATCCGCACGGGATTTAGCATAAATTTCGTAAAACTTCACAATAACGCGAAAGAGCCTTATCGCGCAATCCCTTGGCTCATCGGTGCACGGAGTATACGTAGAATTTCGATAAGAAGCTGACGATGTTCTTCGCACTACATGCAAACTTAACACACGACCGTTTTGTGACCGTTTAATCCGGCGTTCGAGGCGCATCTAATGATAACGTGTAGGGCACTCGTCAGGGATGCTTGGCCGTTTGTTTAGGGGTTTGTTTTTGTTGTTGGCAAAAAAAAGAAACACAACAACACGAACGAGAGCTCAGGAATGCGTGGGAATGTGGCTCACGGTGTCATTTTCTGATTTAAAGAGAGCTTTTATGGTATCTGGTGTTTCCTTACAACTCTCCTTGCATCTGGATCTGATGCGCAGTGGTGCCAGATAAATTTTTACGAAATCTGCATTTTTTGCCTAAAAAATCGTCAAAAAATCGTCATTGTCATAAAAACAATAATAATTCTCGATTAGCGCAACTAACAGAAATCGCGGATAGTTGTAACAAGTGAGGCTGTTGCTATAACCAAGTCAAACGCACAGAAATGATTATACTAAATAATTACAAATTTATTGCATATATTGTTTTTTGTCCAAGTGTACATATTAGAACTGAACGTCTTAAAAAGTTGTGTGTCTTCCTCTTTGTGAAATTTTAAGTAGGCATTGCGAAAAAGCATGATTTTCAGTGATTGATAGAAAAAAAATTCTCTCATCATTTGCACATAAGTTGGGAAAACTTAGAGCGCCAAAAATAAATTTAATTATAAAAGCGGAAATGCATGATTGATCACAACACAACACTTGCATTTGCTTGAGACCTAAAAATCTGCAAATGGCTGTCCAAAATCGGCAAATCGTCATTGAGGCTGAAAATCGGCAAAATGACGATAAATCTGCAAATATGGCACCACTGCTGATGCGCAAGTTTGTTAAAGAGAGGGAGTAAGAGAAATCGACTAGAGTCACTACTTGTATAACAGTATTCCTGGTAGATGATTTAACATGAGTAAATCTGCTTAGAACAGGATGTTAACAGATGAACATCCGCATTTGCGTGCGGAACTGATTTGTATGCTTGCAAAGTCGACGGTTTGAATCTCTACCTATAAAATAAAGTGTGCCCGAATCACTGAAAAATCAAAATAATATGTAGGTTTTACACTCAAGATCGGATTTTCTCAAAATCACCCTTCTATACTTTTTTGACTAATAATGCATTTGCATAAGCATGATCTTCACTCAACGACTGTGTTATAATAGTTATAATTATAACTTACATTAAGATGTAGGTGCAGTGGCTTAGTAGTTAGAGTGTTGGACTACTACTACTAACTACTACTTACTCAAACAACAACATCATCTTAAGGTTTTATCCACGGCCCCACCTCTTGCGAACGTCTGACAAACATCTGCGAGTATAACTGTCATGAAAGAGCTTCCATTCGTCCCTAAAATGAAAAAAAAAAAACTCACAAAAAACGAATGGTTGTGAGAAGCTAGGCCTAGGGTCCCACAGACCTGTTGCGCCAACTATTTATTTTATCTATATATATAAAAATGGTGTGAAAAATGTATAGTGAATCATCAATTTAGAACGGCTGGGCCGATTTGGCTCAAATTTCTTTTCAGTTCTTCGTAAAAAGTTCTTTGAAAACCCTCCAGAAAAGTCGCGAAATTGGAAAAATCGAAATTTGATTTTTTGTATGGAATTTTTTGTGCAATTGTTCCGGAATGGCTTTTCGAATGGAAAAATTGGCGAATTTTCGCATTTTATCGCATGATTTGATGATTTATAGCTTTATGTGAACATTATAGGCCCTACAACCTTCGATTCCCTGCGTACAGATGGTGTGCTGTGCGCCACTTTTCAGGAGGTTTACCAATGTTTAAATTTGTCCAAAAACGATACACATAGGAACTTTTTCTACGCCAGTGAATCAAATTGGTACATTGTTTGCGATCATCATAGCGATATTTCATCCCTAGAACTCGACCGCGAAGCCACAGTGTGAGAATTCGCTCATCTAGCGGAATTAAATTAATAGCACTTCCAAGTTAAGCTTTTTGATAATTTTTTTTTTTTTGTGGGATTGATCATAAATATCTGAAGTTTCAAATTGAACTACAACATTTTATATATTTTGCCAAATTTTTAAAGAACGGAGTTCTGAAAGTACATGTTTTTTGTACAAAAGTGGACCCATAGAAAAAAATTAATAACGCTCACAGAGAAAAGTTTTTAGTTAATATTTGCTAACATTAATCAAAAATAATCATAAAATACATACATTAAGTAAAGAATCATTCATATTTTTGCGCAAAACAGACTCCAAAAGACCTTTCTATTTTCGGTTGGTACATGTAAAAGCTTCTGGACTTCATGTTCAATAACACCTTTTTTCATGTTCGGAATGCTTAGAGACTTGCTTAGAAAGGGTTTGAAGTTATCAACAGTCTATGAAGAAGATCTGTCACTGTGTCCAACCGCGATTTTTTTCTCGTAAATTATATTTTTATTTTTTATTATGTATCTTTATTTTTAACCTCTTGCGCTCCCTCTAGAACTTTACCCATTTGAAGAATATCAGAAGCAACCACTTATTTGCCATGAAACAATAATTTATGGGCTATTACTGGCATATAATACCACCCATACTTCTCAAGATACAAATCCCGAGCCCTTGTTGCACATTATGTCTAAAGCATCTAAATTAATCGGAAACCCAGACGCCAGGGCTTCTAAAATGATATGGAATTTTTTTTATAAGCTCTATATCAATACCAGTTATCTCAGGAAAAACCGCCTTGCCGTTCGTATTCCCAGCTTATTGGGCTGGCATATCAGCCAGTTTCCTTCCTAAATCTGTCTTGGATACGTTTTTTCCTGGTCAAGGTGCTTACCACTCTTGGCCCACTTCTCACTTAATTTAAAACATATAAGCTTTATATTTGCCTTAAGTCAGTTGATGACACCTTCAAAAAATATAATTTCATCAAAAGAACGCATTACAAATGAAAAAAACAGCATCAATTTTGATTTGGAAATCCAAACCTCAAATACTTTTTTTCCATTTCGAAATCCATTCTAAAAATTATGAAAATGCCTTGTATCAAAATCCTATACACTTGAAAAGGGCAGCATGTACATATGTACAGTCAAAGTCCAAAATTATGACATACAAAATATAAGTAACTAAATTACAACACATTGGATGAAACTTAGTACGACTGTTACTTAGTGTAGGTAACACTTTTGTTTCATAGCCAAGTCGAAAGTGAAAAAAAAATGTATGGGTGTCGCAGCTATGCGCAGCAACTTAAAGCGCTAAATAATAGAAGAGATATCAGGCTTTAAAATGCATATAGTCTCCCATCCGAACAACACCTGAACACATAAAGTTTTTCTCTCATAAAGGAAAAAATTGGCAAATAAAACATTTTTTTTTTAATTTAAAAAAAAAATAAATAATATAAACACCCTATGGAATGTAGTTTTTTTTTTACTTTCTAGTTTCTTGATATTGTTTTTTTATAAAATCGAAACAAAATTTTCAATAAATAACACCTTAAGCACTCGTAAAAAAATCAAATCAAAACTACCTTCACAAGCCAATTTTCACTGAAATTATAAGCAACTGCAACTTCAAGCCCAATTATTTTTGTTTTACATGACTCCCACATAACAGTTCTTTCATAATCGCTTAGTAGAAAGTTTAAGCTGCAGACAAAACCGGTTTTTACATCAATTTGTGCAAGTAATTTTTTGAATTAAATTCCGCTAGATGAGCGAATTCTCACACTGTGCGGCGTCGCTCAGCTTTAAATTCTGTTATATTATTATAGTGAAGTGCCGAGTGGCAAGAAATTATGATGAAAACAATTAACGTTGAAACATTAATTTCAGAAGTTTAAAGCTCGACAAGACATTTTCACAACTAATCGCTCAAGAATTACCGCTTAATAAATGGCCACTTACCGCTTAAGATTGCCGCTTAGCTTTTTGCCGCTCAGTTCGTGACCTTAGCCTAAAATTGCCGCTCAGCTTTTTGCCGCTCTGCCACTTGCCGCTAAGAACGTGGCCTTAACCTTAGGCAACTTAGGAGTTATTTGTGAATATTGTATGTGTTGACCATAATGTTGTTTTCGATTAATATACCGACGAGCACCATACAAAAATATAGAATATATTACAAACTAGCAGACCCGTGCTCGCCTTGCTTCACCCGCTGTTTTTTTTTTATAAATATGTTCCCTCCCAATGATAATAAAAACATAATTTTAATTCCTACTAAAAAGTCTACCTACACAAAAAAGATTTACGCAAAGTTCTGTTATTTGTTCCCTCTTACCCACCTCAAATGTCGGCAAAAAGAAGCAACACGAATGAAACAACTTGACATTGAGATAAAACCACCCCAGCCCATTTCCAAACTTTTCCCAATGAACAGCACCTGAAAACGTGTTCAACCTGAATGTATGCGCTGAAAAGAGACGACTGCCCATTGAAGTGCAAAACATATGATCATGATCACGTTAGAGCATGACTACTGGCAGTGGTATCCACTGAAGGAAAATTCTCAGCGATGTTTTGAATAATTGTTTTGAACATTGCTCAGCTTCAGGACAACGCAGGAGGATGTTTTATATTTTAAATGATTCAGGAGAAAATTTACTAAATTCACCTATTTTTTTATTTTTCAATCCGATAAGCCATTACTGAGCTAGGTCTGTATAAACAGAATTTTCCTTACATATATCCGGTTTTTTGACTATTGACCCAGAACATAAGAAATCTCTATGCCAAGTTTCATCAAAATCCGTCCAGTAGTGTCTGCGTGATGCGCGGTCAGGCATTATTTATTCTACAGTTTTATTATATGTAGAGATAGAGATAGAGATTGCTGGTCGCAGCACATGGCAACACGTGTCGTTCTCAATTCATGAAAGTCTCTACCTGAAACATTGCAGCCTCATCTGCAATCATAAAAACATCACTTTCTCTTGTGTCTTGTCCAGATAAAACTCTCTGGCAACCACCCGGTGGATTTTTAATACGCCTTTCTCTGTCTTCTCGTACAACGGTGGGTGAAATTCGAAGATCCTTCGGCAGGACCATTATATCCCATTCAATCTGCTCACAGGCGGTATAATCTGACCTGAACCTGAGCGATTTACTCAACATTACTGTTAAAACTCAATCTTCTGCCAACAGAAGCGGTTTTCTTTGCCATATCTCCAGTAGAATGTCATTCGTGAAGTTGACGCCGATGTAGATGAACTCTTAAGGAATCTCGAAGTCGCTGCTATCAATGCTAACTTTTTATCCTCGAGGATAAAATGATTAATACATTTGGTTACTGATATAGGCCACATTATGTCATTTAAGACCGATCAATTCCCCCTGTTCTTCAACTAACATCTATCCGCCCACTTGAGGCTATTGATGTTAAAAACTTCCGCATACCCCAGTTGCTGAAAGAGCTTTTCAAAGACAGTGCCTTCCATATTAAAACCTGCCCTATGCTCTATTTGTTCCAGGACGAGATAAAAAAAAGGCAGACTATAGGGCATTTGGTCGCCGAAGTGGAGTGCTTCACATTGAATAGCTTAAATGTTTTATCGAAGTCCAACAGAACTAGACAAGGTAGTTAATTTCGACCCAAGATTCATAGGTCTTTTACCTAGTACAAAAATTTGGTCAAGGCCGATCTGCCCAGCCTATGAAAACTACGTTGGTACGTGCCGATTAGTGCGTTGCATACCTATCTTTGTTCACACAGTTTCTTATATCTTACTCGTATAAATGCGATGTTTATCAGGGATGTGCGTTGATAGTTCGTACAAGGCATGAAATCACCTATAATTGGTTGACGACTTGATGCACGGGTCATGCTCAAATATCACCAACGCCTCTGCAGGGCTCTATTGGTAAGACATGAGTGCAAAATTCATTCATTCCATAGACGAACTCATAAATTACCGGCGTTATTGTGGGCCTACCTCAAGCAATTATTTGGTATTAAAGTATCCTTTATTCACTCAAGAAATACAAAGAGTTTCAAAGTGAAAACACTCCAGCATCTCACTCTTCTCATTTAAGAGATCAGAAGTGCAATGCGCCTGCTTCAAATAGCATTCCATTGCGAGCGCATAGAGTAGGTACAGCTCTTCTGAGATTGTATCCTCCGGAATTTCATTGCAACAAAAGCGATTCAAGGTGTCGGCTGCTTTGTCGCTTTACATTAGATAATATTCATTCACAAAATACTGACTGCTCGAGCCTACCCTTACCCAACCCATAACGTATTGTGTTACGTCTTGAACTTGTTTGTTGCGAGTTCAAAGATTACCTTGAAAATTCCAAGAAGTTATATGCTTGCAAAAAAATTCGTTTGACATGACAACATTATAATCGATGTCCTCGAGACGATGACGTGAAAGTTTGGGTTATTTTTTTTTTTTCCTGAATGTATAATGATGTCTGATTGAAATGAAGTGGACAAGCAATTAGAATGCACGTCCTTTTTGAGTTCTATGTCAATTAATTCAATGGTAAATTTTTTTCCAAAATTAATGATGCGAAGTGGGTATTCAGGCGAAATAACAATGGTTCAGAAATTTTAATTCGCCATCTTTTGGGGGTAATGTTTTGGGGCAAATACAACGATAACAACATTACTCTGATGGGCGATGCTTAACGGTTGACTGAATTTCTTAGATTTTTAAGTTATTTATAGACTCAAGCACAGCAACTTACCTGTATTGGCATTTGCAATTTAAAGTTGAACACAAGTATTTAAAAAATCAGCATGGAAAAGGGTGGAGCATGAAAGAGTTGCTCTCAGACTTTGAAGAGTTGTATCCTTTGATTTTGCTTTTAATAAATATTGGCCTTTAGGCAGAGAATTATTTTAACTGAGGTAAGTTTGAATACATTTTTGAGTCGCAAAAAATTGTAACCATGCTTTCAGATTGAATTGGAATTGCTGGGAAGGACTGTAAATGTAATAGGAGAAAATAGGCACCAGCCTTTGTAGCATCAGCCGCCTTCCTAATCAACCTCAGCAAGAAAGTAGATATCCGATATAGTAGATAAACACAATTGCTGCTTGTGCACTCACAACTCACAAGATCTTTAGATAATAATTTGGGGAGTATAACTGAAGCTGAAAACAAGCCACCAGCCAGTGGATTGAGAGAGTATATGATGTTACTGAATTTAAAGCCGTTTGATGCTTATAGGATCACATGTCCTAAACTCAATCTTAATGACCAACAATGTTTCAGGAATTATAGAAAGACTAAGTACCAAAGCAAAAAGCTTTCATCTCCTTGACCTAAAAAGCTGCTAGATCATAGGAAGACAAAACAATTTTATGTAATTCTTTTAAAGGCTCTCAAGGGTTCCAAACCGGTAGGCGTACTTTTCCTTAGCTATGCGGTAGGTAGAAACTTGACTTAGTCTCCAAAATTTTCTGATTTTCTTAAAAGCTAGCAACGAGCAACCGAGCTTAGATTGAAATAGTTATTTTACTGACGGTGGGTAAGTGGTAACTTGTTTAAACTAAAAGTCTAAAGGCTGTAAAAGCTTATTTATTCATTTATTTAAAACCCTTATATGAAGCAACTTCAATATTAAATTATTCTCAGCGTCCCAGCATACATATACTGCAAAAGCAGCTATTTACTGTTTTAAAATTCACTTTAGACGGTTTTGAGGACAAAGTCAGAATAAAGGAAATCACATTGAATTTTGGATCTTGATGAGATGAGAAAATCCTTACTGACCTGAGTAAGGTCTTGGCTCGTTTTTGATGGATTGAACTACAAACACACTTCCAATGAGTTGGTTGAGGTATGCGAACCTCTCATAACAGAATTAAAGTCGAGTTCCCCCTCACAACAATGTTACGGTCGTTGTTAACAAAACTAAGTATTTGATTTTGAATACTGGGGTGGGATTCTGTTAGATGAAAACGTTCAGTAGTTTTCGTTTAAACGAACGTTTTGCTTCATGTTCGAAAACGAAAGGAGATATTATTTTCGCGAAAGCAAAAAACCAAAAACGAAATACATTTTCGTTTCAGAGAATGCTTTCTGTTTGAATTTTCTCTTTGGCTTTTAATTAGTGGTTGTGACTAACTTTTATTTCATAAAAAATATGCTGGCAAATTATTTATTTATTTGTTTAAATTTAATAAAAATCCGGAAAAATCTTCGAGATTGTATCATCTTACGCTGTACGATGAAATGTTTGTTTATTAAATTGATGTCCATTGGAAGCTTTCGGTTGAATAAAAGTGATTTTAAGTATGTGCTTTTTTTTGTCACACCGTTTCTTAAGCTCTTGCGAACTCTTCTCGTTCATAATTTCTTTCGTTTGTTTTTAAATGCGAAAGTGGTTTTCGTGTCGTTTTTACAGAATTCCACCCCTGGACAGGAAGCAGCATTTCATTTTTAATTTATCATAATTGGCCAACTCTTTATGGTTCTTTAAGCTGGAATATGTAATTGTATGCTTGTACTGTAGGAAACCTGTATACATTTTATTTATTTTAATTTATTTCCGTTAACGAAATATTTTAAATGCGAGTAGCTACCGCTACTTCCCGAGAACGTCAGCACTGAATGAAAGCAAGATGGCAGGCATGGACGAAACACGAAAGCATGCATGACTCGTCCATCTGTTTCGCCCATCTTTTCGCTCGGATTATTGCAGGATTTTTAAATGCTTTCTCTGGCCGTAAATTAATCATTTAAAGATTTGCTACTAAAATGCGTAGAAAAATCCTTCCAATATTTTAAGGTAGGTATAGTATGTATTTTTCTTAATTAAATTGTGTTTTTTTCACGCCAGAAAGGCGGAGGAAAAATTAGAAAGGGAGGTTTTGAGAGTCGGCAAGTTGTTCGGACATGTTGCTGAGGAGAATCGGGAATTTTTTTCGCGAAAAACGATAGGCAGTGGCGCGTTAGATGCTCTTTTACGTAAAGATCCGTACAAAAAAAATCCGGTTTACGATATTGGGATGTAATTGGCCTGCAACGCTACACCACGCGGCCCCTGAGCCGTTGGCATATCGCGACCACGCCATCTCCTCCACGTGTCTTCGTTTGCTCTAAACACCGTCCCGAATCAGCCATCCAGACCGGCGTAGAAAAGGTCTATAAAAAAAGGTGAATTCGCTCCGAATTTTGATCCTGCTTGGCAATACTGGGAGTTAACTCGCAGCTCCCTAGTGGCTGTACACAAAACCGCTTAGGATTCTTGTTAGAAGTTTTTCGACATCGCCACGTTGGGTCGGATCCATTCTGGGGAATCCATTCAAAACGCACGATTCCAACTTTAGGTTCGAGTTCAAGGCCACCATTACCAAGCAGTTGTAAGTGCTACCACGCCTACTGAAACTAGCCACGTCACCAGCTACCTATATTTAGCAAGGGCATCTTCAGCTTCGCCCCAGCAATCTCCTCAATACCAAAACCAAAGTCTTCGTGGTGAAAGCTTTTCACCGGAGATCACCAGCCATATCCATCGTATTCTTTTTTTTCAATTTCCTTTTTGTGTTGACCTTGTGTGCTGACGATATAATTGTTGTATATGTACTGCTCTGGGTTTTTGGATTCGTTACGTTTTGTAATTTTTGTCTTTTTTGTCTACAAAAAGTTCTATCTTCCACGGTTCCTGTTTATAAGAAATAAAACACTGAATTTCAATTAATAGCGAGAAATTAGAAAAATTTCTGTTTTAGATTGGAGGTTGGTGAACTTTTATTTCAATAATATCAGGAAATAAGCAAAAATCAATTCAATTTCTGTTTATTTTTTGCATTTTAAACATTGTAACAAATCCCATGCAAAAGAAAATATGAAGAAATTAGCAGGTCAGCTAAAAAATCATTTTCCGACACGGTGGTATAAACATGTAGGTATATCACAAGTGTTGTCCAGGATATTATTTAGCGAAAATGCATTTGCTCGCTAGAAAGTTTTTTTTAGTTTTAGTCTGGATATTAAATCACCTACGAAATAAAAAAATGTGCACGACTGGATCGCACGAAACTTTCTCGGTCATCAGTTTGGTTGGTTTATTTTATTTTATTATTGTTTATAGGCTATAAAACAAGATTTTTCAAATTGGTGATGCTGGTAGGTAGGTGGCTATGACTCCAAGTAGGGTTTGTGAAATACTTATATCTTGACATAGATTTGTTATGTAAGACTTCAGAGGTTTGTTTTTGAATTTGTACGTCGATTGACGTTTTTGGGGGTTGTAAGTGAAGTGCGGGTTTATGATACTGTAAACTCCAATTGGTTGCAATTATTTTAAGGTTCATTAATATGGGTTAAAAAAGAAAAATTTTGAAATATTCTGCTAAGGCGGAATTTCAAATAGTAGTTGTAATTGCATTTTTACTGGTAGTGTGGTAAGGTTTATAATACGGCTTTATTTGCATTTCTCCAATAAAAACTAATTACGGGGTCTTATTTATAATACTATAATTATTTTAGTCAAAATCTTTAAGATGTTAACATTACTTGGGTTTTAAAGTTTTATCCAAATCGAAAACGTTGTTTTTGAGATGTGTTAAAAATCAGCGTTTCCGGTGATGAATGTTGAAAACGTCAATTTTACTCCAAATATGCATTGTGGTCAAAATTGTTGCAACCGTTATCAAAAGCTTTTGTGTTTTCGTTTAATTTCAAGATGTCTGATTTACCTATAATCTTGAATATTTTTAACGTTCTCAGAATCTTCAGTAGGTACATGATGGTTTCTTCAAACATGCATCTGAAAATTTCGAAAATTTCCCTAGATAGCAGGCTCACCTTTTCTACACGTTTTGTGATTTGAATCATCAGCACTATTGGAAACATTATCAAGATGCGATGTTGGAACAGACCCTTTTTTAAGTTTTTGAATCATAACCAAATGTTTTTCAAAATGTATTTCACATACACATCTACATATTTCTTGAACTAGGTAGGTATATAATATTTTAAACTGCAAGCGTCACGCCGTTTTCTAATAAGAACCTGTCTTGCTGGGAATTTAAAAAACTTTCTGCCTAAATTTGCTTGCCGCTGTGCGCGACACAAGCTTATGCAACATTTAATACGCTATCCGTATTCTCTTGTTTTAATCATTATTTCGTAGATAGAGCTGAAAAAAGTGCAAAAAAGCTCGAAGACAAGCGCATCCACAAACATGCGTTCTCACTCTCAGAACATAATTTTAGTTGAATAACTGAATGAAAACGAATTGTAAAAACCAAAAAGATAATTCAAATGTCCTCCCCGCTCGTCCTCGCTTCGATGATCATACTTGTTATGAGTTACCAGTTACCACAGAGGAAAAAAAACATTTTTCACAACGTTTTTTTATTACCTAGCTTGCGCACACACAGATCGCACATCATACCTACGTGCATGGGTGCTCTACTATGGATCTCAATATTATTGGACATGTAATTTGAGGAGTCCTATACCCCTTCAGTTTCGTCATTACCATTCTGTATGCCGAGCCCCATGGGTTAATGTCGGCTTCTTCACAGAGGCGTTTGAAACATGTGTTTTTGCTCTCCTTGATGGCTCTATTTAAGTTGCTTCTTGCCAGTTTAAAAGTGTCCAGGCGTTGTTGGAAGTCTGGTCTCCTTCTTGCTCTCTGGACTTTGCGTCGAGCTTGGAGGCATTTAGCCCGAAGTGTCTTTATTTCTTCGTTCCACCAATAACACGGTGCTGCCTTTCTTTTGTTTGATCTTCTAGGCATGGATGCATCGCACGCTGTGGTGATGGAGGTTGTGAGGCGATGTGCGAGGGTCTCCGCTGTTCCACTTATTGTTAATTCTCCATTTAGCATCTCTTCGAATGCCTCCTTATCGAAAGATCTGTCGTTCCATTTTGGACCCGTAAGTTTTGGGGGCAGGGCCGGTTTCTCTCCTTTTATTTCCATTATCAACACTTGGTGATCGCTGTGTGAGTATTCCTCACTTACCCTCCACTTTATGGTTCTCAGGATGGAGTTGCTCACGAAGGTGATATCTATGATAGAACCTATTCCAGCCTTCCGATAAGTATTTGCACGACCCTTGTTAGCAATACCTATCAGTCTTGGGGCCGTTACTGTGGAACATCATGTACGATGGAGTCCTACGATTAGCGTTGCCTGGGGGGGTAACGGTAATTGGATTCGCCGATGACATTGCCGTCGTTACAGTTGCTAAGCAGATTCGTGCAGTTGAATCAGCTACAAACGAAGCAATTGTACGAATAAAAGATTGGCTAGCAGTCGCCGGACTGGAACTAGCCGATCATAAAACAGAAGCGGTCCTCATAACCAGCCGAAAAACTGTAGAGTTTGCCAACTTTCAGGTTGGTAATCAAACAATCAGGTCCAAAGCAGCGGTTAAATATCTTGGAGTTATGCTGGACAACAAACTCCAGTTCAAAACACACGTAGACTACTTAACCAGGAAAGCATCGCAAATGCAGGGAGCCCTTTCGCGCATACTGCCTAATATCGGTGGACCTGGATATGCTAAAAGGTTACTACTCTCCAGAGTTATCACGTCAGTTCTGTTATATGCGGCCCCAGTCTGGGCGCAGGCATTAAGGACCAAGGAAACAAAAAGAAGGCTATCATCAACATACAGACTCTGCGCGCTACGAACAATCAGCGGCTTTCGAACCATCTCAGACGAGGCTGCCTTTGTTATAGCTGGAATGGTCCCCATCGACATCCTTGCAGATGAGATGTTGAGAGTGTACAATAGAAGATCCCTAAACCAAACCGACGCCACAAAGGGGCAGAATGCACCAAAAGCTGGCATAAATTCGAAAATTCAAACGTGATGTAAAGGTCAATTGCTTTTATTTCTCTATGCACAACTGTCCACTCTACCACAAACCGAATGAATTAGCCCGTTATCTACAACACATCTCGCAAAATATGTATGAGTTCAAGCTATAATCTACAGCGAAAATAATATGGTGTTCTCTAGCTTTGTTTTTTTGCGTTTTTCTTTATTTTTTTTCGCTGCTTTCTTTATAGTAATTCATTCTATTGATATGGAAACTTCAAGTTCAGGTATTAAATAAGCTTTAAGTATTTATTAATTTTTAAATAATGCTATATTTTGTAAGTTTTTCATATAATTCTCATGACATTGTAAAATGACATTTTTTTTTCCAATAAATTTTAAAAATTGAACGAATTTATAATGTTCCGGGTAAGTCCCGACTATAAATTTTATTGAACTTTATAGAGTGGCATTTGATCACCTTAGAACCGTTAAAAATTTTTGCCCGTACTTGCCCCATTTTTTTTAAATAATTTTTTTAAGTGTTCCTGTGTGGTAAAAAAAATTGTCTCAAGCATTTTTCCTGTACTTATTAAAACTTTCGTTTGCCTTAGGAACGAGTTCCAACACATTATTTGTAACGAGGCAAGACCTTGTGAATATTCCAAGAAGTTCTGGATATTTTAAAATAACAGATCAGTTTAGTTTCTTAACGGAAGAGTTAAAAACTCGAACGAAACATTTTGATGACCATGAGCTGCTTAAACTAATATCGCATTTTAAGTAAGATTATAAATGGTTGATTATAAAATATGCAATGCTCTTACAGATACGTCATCAACACACAAATGTTATTTATGCGGCGCAGTATCAAAAAACTTTAATCGGGTCGAAGAAATTATTAAATTGCAAGTAAAACAGAACACTTAGAATTTGGGCTATCTGTTTTACATGAATGGATACGTTTCTTCGAGTGTCTATTGCACTTGTTATTTACCTATTAAAAAGTGGCAGGCTAAATGAAACGACAAAATTGTTGCAGAAAATAAAACCAGATTTCAGAAGGAATTTAGGGAAAATGCGGGTTGATCACACACCGAAGCCCGGATTTGGCAATTCGAATGGTAGGAGCACAGCCAGAAGTTTTTTTTTTCCAAAAAGCTCAGATCTCTGTGGATATAACTAAATTAGACATTGGATTGATTAAAATAATGCACACAATTATGAAAGTTGTGGCCACGAAATCGATGTTGATAAATTTCGATAATTTGTAGCTAAGTACCGCTGGTACAATATGTCACCAACATTGCACAAATATTTGATTCATGGACCCGAAATAGTCTCTTTTACTTTGTTGCCTAACAGGCAGTTCATTAAAGAAGCACAGGAAGCCCGAAACAAAGATTTAAAAACTTACAGAGAACTTTACTCACGAATGTGAAGTCGTGAACAAACTAATTTAGATTTATTTAACTGCTTTATGTTAAGCTCGGACCCCTATATTACAAGTAAAAGAAAGCTACCGGTAAAAAAACTTCAGTACCTACCTAAAGAAGCACTAAGTTTATTGAAATCTCCACTATTCGGCAAAGTAGTGACAATGACGACGACGAAAATGAGAGTGACGGTGAAAATAATGAAAATGAGGATTTTTAACTTTTATCTAATATTATCAATATTTTCAAAATTATGAATTTTTAAAAGTGCTTATGTGTTTTATTTTTGTTTATTGGGATATCTGATAACAATTGTGTACTTTAAAAACAATTTCGTTGCACCAGTGAATTGATGCCAGCTTTTAGGTCCATCTGCCCCACTGTGACGCCAATGGTATAAAGATGATTAAAACTGAGGAAAAGACAGCGTCAGCAGCTATGTGGCAAACTCGTTGGGACAATACAACGAAAGGCAGATGGACATACAAGCTAATACCGACAATTCAAAACTGGATAAGTCGTAAGCATGGAGACTGCAACTACAATCTTACGCAGTTCCTGTCTGGTCACGGTGGCTACCGCAAATATCTCCATCGTTTTGGACATGACCGCTCCCCATCTTGCCCCGAATGCCCAAATGAAGATGAAGATACGGAGCATGCAGTGTTTTATTGCACACGCTTCACGACATGGAGAATCAATCTGCCCAGTCCATCGCTAGTCATCAGCCACATGCTGCAGTCGGAAGTGAATTGGACGGCAATAAGCGAATATGTAATAGCTCTACAAAATGAGCTGCGGAGAATAGAAAAGCTAAGGAAAGCAGCAGAAGCAGCAGAGGCAGCAGAAGCAACAGAAGCTTCGGCAGCAGGTGACATAACACGAATAGCTTGAATGCTAACCAGCCCCGCGAAGTAATACCTAACGGCAGTCCCGCGGGGAGAGTGGTAGATGTGTACATGGGTGTGGTTTAGTACGTAAGGCGCGAGGCACCGGAGAAACATATCCCGCGAATCGTGCATGCTAGTAGCACGGGCAACTAGTATCTTTCGAAGATTACACATCCTTTGGACGCAACCAAAAAAAAAAATAAAAACCTACGTGCATGGCCAGGGCATGCTCACGTCACAGCACAGGCATAGCATAGCATATGGGATATGGGGAATGGGATTTAAATTGATAATACTGCGAACGAAAAGAACACAAATTAAATGTTGGGGTTGGGGTTGGGGTTGGCAAATGCAGGTTGCCTGCATGATGATACAATAATTGAAAAACAGAGTAGGTGGCGCCATCTACATCAAGAAAAAATATTAAACTGGATGTGTACAATATTCTACATCTGTATATTTCTGTGTTTAAAGATTAGGTAGTGTTTATTTGGTCATTTTTTTACACAATTTGTTCAAATGTTTTTTTTCAATCGGTGAATTAATACAGGTTGTGTACGTGAAAATACAAGCGAAGGACGGAATGCGGCGCACCTCATATTCCTACCCTTGGGCAACGGTTCGGTAACAATAAACCTTATAATATTGAAGGGGTGAGTACATTTTATGTTTTTTTTTTTTTTTATTTCATTTGAACACCTGTGGAAGTGACCTATTAGAAGGTAGTTTATTTGTTTCTTTTATTTTCGTGCGAGTAATGCATATGCATACCTATACGTATTGCGGCTAATTAAGCTGTCGTAAGCTCGATCTGCGGTTTTAGATTATAATAAGTAATTTTGTTTTGATAATTTTTGGATATGGAGTAAAGCTAGTGTACCCATTGCAATTTTTGGTGTTTGTATATAGTGCGATACGGGCGCAAAAGTGTCCTGTAATTTTTTTAATTTTTTGTTGCAACCCACTTGGGCAAAATATATAGGTAGAAGCTCGTTTGATGAAATTTACTCTGTCCGAAAAGTTTATGAATAGTTTAGTATATATTTTAGGTATTGAGATTTTAGGTAATTTTTTTGAAGTAAAACATTTTTTCATTGTTTTGGAAAATGTTTCGACATGTTACACGTACGAGATGGTAACAATTGAAGATTTTTGGGAGGATTTTCTTTTCTTAATAGTTTTTTGTTGGAGATCAGAATGGTTGTGATGTGGAAAGGTCCTGCGAGGGGATGTGTCAAAGGGGGGGGAGTACTTAGAGAGATGAGAGAGAGAGCAGGGAGGGGTATTTAATCGTTTCGATTAGAAACCCCCTTTTAGTTAGAGGTCATCGTAAATGAAGCGTCGCGAAAGACCAAGGTGTTAAACATTACGTTCAGCTAGGGGTGGGTCAGCTCGCGAAGAGGAATTTAACCGTATCTCTCCGCCTTATCCACATCATAGGGTTGTCATGTAAAAATGGAGTGTATGAGGTCTAGCTTAATTCGGGCCTCGCATTTTATTTCTTCTGCTTTCGGTTGTGTTCGGTTACAGCATGAACGTAAATAAATAAGAAGGCATATAAAAACAAGTAACCCATGTTCAGGGCTTGTGGCAAGATTCCCACCCGCCGAGGAGCTAGCGCTGAAAAGCGGTCATGCTAGAGCCTCAATTGCCTGGACACCCCTCTTGTCATGCCGCCCGGGCTGTGTCAGGGGGTCCTGTGACCCTGTTGACCAAAGGGTTAACCTATTGTCAACAGAAGCGGAAGCATTTCGACCATGGAATTCGATCCTCACTTCCACGGGTGATACTGCAAGAGGGGGTTGAGTTTAAACGCTTCCAAACTTTACCCTTTTCGGGTTCGGGCACGCTTCTGGTGGCGGTGGGGCGTTACAGTACCATTAAAGCTATTATGTGTTATGTGTTATTAGTAGTTCTCTCAAGCTCCAAATCTTATTGCAAATAACTAAAAAAAATTGCTTAGTTCAATAGAGATAAGAGATAAGTATACATCTGCACATCCTGCACCGACACATCATTAATATTCTTATATAGCCTAGCACTCCTTAAAAAACGCATCTTGCATGTTTAAGATGTTTCAGGCTTACAGAGAGACCTCTATCATCATTCATCAACGACTATCTCTCACTAGACCATTTATACATGATTAAGTATCTCACCCTTAATAGCCGTTCGGCCATTATTAATATACATTGTTATCTTTCCAGTCGCACCAAAACTATGGATAACCCATAGGGCAAAACAAAAAAATACGAAGTTAACTATATAAACACATCCCCGTGCTGACGGTTACACACGTCCATGGAATAAATTAATGAGGAATTGAGCAAGCCCTGCGGGTAGAACTCGTACGTCCAGCCTATGCCACCGGAACCGTCCATTTCCTCTTATACGACTAACTCCTGGCTAATTTATCCGCATCATAATTACTGAAATGAAATATTTAGTAAACGATGTCCACGTGACATCCGGCAAAAGTCTTAGGGTTACACTGTTACCCGTTGCTGTCTTCCTATAATCCTGTATTGTATCTCTATATCCCCCGCATTTTGAATTAACCAACAAGCAAAGAATTTTCTCTTTTTTCCATTTTCCCTTTTCAGCTCACTATATTCTCTGTTCAGTAGCTGTACCTATACCTTCGGCATTTCGCCATTAAGGACAGACGGTCCCTCTGTGAATGTATATACATCCCACCAGCAGTAGCAGTACTCATTTGAAAGCGAACTGAACTTGGGGCCACTGCCAGCAGCGGTGTGCAGAGGACGAAAACACGGGTTGAATTATTGCAACATGAGAAAATTTTTAATCAACGCTACGTGATGTCACGCTATCTTCACAGGCTCACAGGATTTCCACACCTTTTCTATGCAGACAGCGCTCCTTATTCGTGCGAACACCGGGTCATATTTCTGCAGGTTCAGCTCCATCATCGTCATCGTATAGCCGACCTACATATAATCTTCGTCCGTATAGAAGAATAGTGCGCCTAGGTTGTCTACTCAGCTATTTTCAGTGTTCTTTATATGCGAACTATAAACGAAGGAGTGCGAACCAATGACGAATCCCTGGCAGTGGGGTGATAAAAAGTGAAATAAGAAAAGAAATTCTTGAGAATTTTAAAGCCATACTTAGCTTCTAACGACCAAGGGATAATTTGATTTACTTTTCCTTCACTCCAGTTTCGCACCCAGCATCAAGGATGATGGCGATAGTGGTGGCCGGTCCTGCTATATTTTATACCCACCGGAGTGCTACTAATTAAGCAAGCTGTTTATTTTCCTTCAGGGTGTTGGAAAATTGAAACAAAAAACAATGGCAGAGTGGCAACTAGAAAGCTCGCGAGAATTTACGAGTCTACGAGGTGGGTGAGTGGCTGTACCTACTTTTGTATAGCAATGCGAGAGTATGTCCTGAATGAATGATTTTTTTTACTCTTGTGAAGTATACCGTGAAGAGAGATTGAAGTCCACCGAATGAATGCACTACAGGAATTCAGAATTTAACAGATTGCAACAAGAACTTTAATCTTAGCTTTGTTTTTCTGTTGGGGTCATCCTTTGACACCGGATGGGGTTAGATGACCTACTTGGAATTTTTTTCTGATAGTTATATTAACGGAAGTACCTTGCTATGTACTAGTTGGTGTCAAAGTGAGATTTTTTCAAATTGTCATAAGAGCAACTAGTTGCTGATGCAGTTGTAGGTAATTCTGGGGTATATTTTGGACATATGAAATGCATTATGATTGAAATATGATGCGGTAAGGGTTAGATATAGATATGTCCATGTGCAATGTTACTAAATCAATGGCACAAGCTTGCTTTTAAAACTCAGTTAAGTGGTGTCATTGTGACTCTATGTATTTTCGACTAGCGGTACGCACCCGGCGTTGCCCGTGCCTTTCGTATTAAGTCCCGCGTAAATTTCGCAATACGATTATTTTAAAGGGAGGTGCAACACTCCTTTTTTTTGTTACTCCACATTGTGTACAATGCTATCTACTAAATTGAAACTAATATACATTTATTTTTGTATAAAGATGCCTGAATATTTCAGTTACGCCATTTTCAAATAAAAGAGTGCGCTTGTGACCGCACAACCCAACTTCACTCGCTAATTGTGAATGCCTATTATTTTATATTATAACATTACCTACAATAATTTTAAGTTAAATAACTTATCTTTATAAAGCAATATGTACCTATAGGTAATCATAGTACAGCGCAGTATAAGCGCCCGTAAAAGCATTCCCTTCAATAATTACATTGAAGCGTCACCTACCGGGTTCAAAACTATCCTATCTTTTAAGTTTGAACCATCCACCAAATATTATTAAAATCGGCTAATGGGATGGTGAATTGGTGATAGGTTTTGATATTAGCTTAGGAACATAGCGACACTATTTTTATGTATATTTTAAGAACATGAAGATTACGTCACTTCTGCTGCATCGCCAGAAAAATGTTCGTATATAACACATTCACCATAGACTACCCAGCTCCAACGTCCCTACAATAGAAGATGCATATCACTTCAAAAAAACGAATTTTGTATTCTTCACTAAATTCGAATCGTTCAATGGCAAGGGGACTGGGGCAGCTGTTGTTGCTGTTGGGTTAGGTATGTATGAGTTTATTTTTGTTATTTTATAGTTTTCTCGCACAAAGTCGTTTTGGGAAGTAGGTATGACACAGATTCATATAAAATGGCCAATAACTCGGGCTCCAAGCAAAATTTGCAAAATCGGAGAAATTGATTTTCTTTATTTCTTACACAGAGTATAGGTACCAACCAAGTTTGAAGTCGATCAGATGAAAAATAAGAATTTTCCCATACAAACTTTGACCCCCCTTTTCCTCCACTTAGAGTCCGAATTTTTCCAAATCGCTTCTAAGTGCTCATTTACGCCATAAAAGGAAGTTTCCTTCAAAATCTCAGCTTCTTAGCTCTTACCGTTTGGGCTGTGCGTTGATCACCTATAAGGACAAACTCTTTTATATATAGAGTTACGACAATGACTAACGTCACGCCTACCAAACAGACACACAACGTACTCAACGGATATAGCAACCGCAAGCTATCAATCGTATGAGTCATCCTATATAAACATAAAGCTTTCCAAGGTCACTATTTCAGATTCATGATCAATCATGAAATCATATCCCATTGAACTTGGCATAGATGCACCATTCTATTATCTTTCTATTGTTTACACAAGTGTGCATCATATCCGAAGCCAAGCAGAGTACTATTTCATGATGATGCAATTGCATCCTCATACTAAATCATTAGATATCGTTATTGACACAGATGCTTAATTGACAAATCTAGTTACAGGATCATATTACAAGCCATTCCCATGGCCAACGTAAGATTAGGAAGTATAAATACCGGGACCTTCCAAACCCGAATGGAGTTCTTGAGTTCTTTTTGTTCCGTTCGCATATTCGGTCTCCCATCTGACTTCCCCCCACCAGTGGTAAGGGTTCAGCTACCTAAAACTAAGATATTAAATAAAACTAAATAATATCAAATAAAATTATATAATATTAAATAAAATAAAATTCGAGTTCTTATTTCGCCCCAAGTGTCCGGGGCTAGTTAATTTATTTTTTTATTACGGAACCGCTCGACCCGTAATTATAGAGATAATTCTATATCCCCCGTGTAGAAATAATGAAATATGAAAGCAAAAGCAGTAATTGAGCTATTCGGGCGTATATGAAACATAATTTGCATCACTAAAGTATTTACATTGGAAAGTGTTATAGAAATCTATAAAGACAGTTTATATACCTATAACCGATGGTAAAAGATGAGGAAATCATTCTTCTTATAATAAGTAAGTAAGTAAGTAATTTATTCGAAAACCTCAGTTTCATTCTTTTTTACCATAATTTACAATAAAAGACTTTGGAAATTGCCGTCGGCAGAAGAAAAGAAAGAATTATACTACAGTCTTATTATGTTGTTTGAAAAGCTTCGTTAATTATTTACTGTCAATATTTCAATGCCGCCTTAAGGTAGCTAGCTAGCACACTCCAGTCCTCACCATTTAGATTTCCGATGAATTCAGCCATTGACACTGAAAACGCCCCTTGATTCCAATGAGCTAGACTGATCTCCATTAGTATCTATAGGGCAAGTTCCAGTAAAATGAAAAACGCCTTCTTTTGTTCAAAGGTGTCATAAGCTGCATTTCTCATTCCCATCGCTTATATGTGGTATAAAGTTCAATCGAAGTGATTCTCCTCTGGAAGGCGGTAGCTTGGTAGTTCCATTGCTCTATGTATGTAGAGAAAATGCAATCTTAATGTAAAGATGCGGATCTGTAGTTTCCAGGTGTAACATGTATTTTTTTGAGAAATATCTTAAAAGCTTTTCAACCTCTTTGTGTTCGAATATACGCCAAACTTGTGCAGCGCTTTATGGGATATTCTTCCTACAAAGGATGCCCTGCCAACAGAAATTTATTACCTTTTTCCCCTCCTTTATTTTTTTCTCTTAGGTGTTCATCCCAAGCAGCTGATTAACTATCTTCATAAAGACTTTGTTTAATCCTCAGAACTTTTGAAGACATATCTAAGTTACTTAGCTTGTAGAACAACGCGTTTCTATCAATTGTGTCGAAGGCTGCCTTAAAATCAACAAAGAATGCATAGATTTGGAATTTCGCTTGGAATTTGCTTTATAGATCATTTTCTCTAACCCAATCCGTCAAACGGTCTAGGATAACTCCAGTAAATATTTTCGTTATTGAATTCAAAAAAGAGATTTCTCTATAGTTTGCTGGGTCAATGACATCTTCTCTTATAAATATCGGAAATATTATACCCTTTCTAAAACTTTCCGGAATTTCTCCTGAGACAAACATATGATTATACACTTGAGTGAGCTTTTCTAAGTATTCTACTGACGCCAACCTAAAATATTCATATGGTATACGGTCTTCAACCAGTATCTTTATTTTCATTACATCGGTGCAGTACTATGATAAGGTCTTCAACTGTAATTGAACGGTCTAAGGAACTGTTTGTTATAAAAGGGAAGGCATATTCTTTTTTTTATAAATTCAAAATCCAGAAAGACGGCTGAAAGAGAGGCATTCAGTAACAAATGCGTCCCGATAAGATTTTCTTACAGCGATGGACTTGCCTTGCTCTTTACTGATTGCCTTTACTTACTTAGGTATGGCGCCATAGATCTGGAACTCAAAAGCTAAATTTGCAGTAATTCAGTGAGAGGAAATAGAACCACCAGAAGATGCCATTAAATAGAACGCATTATATCATGTTACTCTTTATTTAAATCTTACGATCGGCTAGGGCGCTCTCCACCTAAGGCGAGGTCCCGATTGGAAACGAAGACTTTTCCGGCCGGAGCGTTGGTGTCTAATCGCTCTACATGTACCTGTCATTTTAGGCGACTTATGCGCACTTTTTACTCTAAAGCCCGTCAACGCAAACGGGACCGAAAATCGCTCGAAGAATTTTTCGTTCAAAGTGACAAAGATCTTCATTCGCATTTGGTAACGTTGGCAAGTGATATTAAATTTTGTATAAGCCCACTGAATAGTGGCATTCAACACTATTTATTATACTTGCTATGCAAAAATACATAGAATGTCGCTTATATTCCTTACATTCAATGCTCATTATATAATAATGAAATTTTATGTTTTATGAATTTGTAATGAACTTATAAGAAATAAAATTACCTATCTTCTATCTATCTGTCTATCTGATATTCGTCGCTTGATCTCTGAGGTGATGTAATTTAATAGCGGAGCCAAGGTAGACAAAGTCCCTAACTACCTCAAAGTTATAGCTGTCTATACTCTATAGTGATGTTATGTCTCCCTTCTTGTTGAGAGCATATATTTTGATTTGCCCTCATTTACCACTAAACCCATTTTTGCCGCTTCAGTACTAATAAATACATGCGGGTGGGAGCTCACTGCATAGTAGATAAAATAAATAAATAAATATTTTGGCGCGACAGGTCTGTGGGACACAAGGCCTAGCTTCGCACAATCATTCACCGAGTCCAAACGGCTATTGAGAAGCTCTTTCATGACAGTTTTACTCTCGGATGTTTTCCAGACGTTCACGAGACGTGGCGCAGCGGAAAAAAACCTTAAGATGTAATTTGGTTCTTTCGGGATTCAAACCGGGGACCGCTCGCTTAGTAGTCCAATAATATTCTTTTTTATATATAGTGATTGCATCCACTACCTACTAGGTTTACTTGTTCGTCTGAACAGGTTTGGGTCTTGTTGCGATAATACGTTCTTATTATATTTTCTTCCGAACATTGTTCCTTTAGTAGCAGCTGGGTATTTCCTAGATCTTTCTTTTTCTTTCAGAGAAGCCATTATTTGTGTTGTTCGGTGAAGTGTAGCAACACAACATTCATTTTGTGTTGTCTTATCCTTGCAAAAAATATCTATCTGTTTTGGTTGGACTTGCAACTTTTTTTTTTATTTTTTTATATTTCATACATTTAATACCGAATTGTTTGTATGTACTATGCTGTAACTTAACATATTAGATAGTTTCCACCTATAATAAACCTTCATTCGCAAGCAACTCACTATGCGCAAGCAACTCATTATGTGCAAATAATGGGTTAGTGCTTTTATACCTACAACTTCCAATCGCAAGCTGTTGAATGTATGTATGACAGTTCATTGCTTCTTTAAGCTCATATTTATTAATTGTTTCTTCTTTATATATATAATTCTACTGTATGTGTGTTACTGCCCGTATTTTCGTAAAGGCCCTAACTAACATTTTCACACTTTCGAGATATAGAGGAAAATGCTAAATTTGGATGCTTAATGTGTGCTTTATTTTTTGAAGTAGTTACAAAAGAACGATTGTTATGTGTTCGGGAAATAGGGTAGATAGAGCTTTTAAGCTTTTGAAAATATCTTATAAAAAGTCCTATGTACAACAAGTAATGGCTTTAAAACTAATTATTCTATAACTAAAAAAAAAAATTCATTTATTTATTGGAAAAAATACTTTTTATTACATAAAAACATAAAATTGTGTCACATAAAACCATACGAAATAATGTCAAAGCAAACTAATAATATTTTAAAATATATAGTAAAAACTGTCGGTATATCTGGAACTCCTTTTCTCCCTATAATAATAAGTTATAAGCTTTAATATTTTTTTTTGTTGATTTGAGAAAGTTACCAATCCAGGGTTGCTTCATTTTCGGATATTGGGAGATTATTCCAGAAATGCTTTCGGTTTTCAGGAAACAATTGAAATACATTTTTTTTTATATATTCTTTCCTTTCGAATGCGATTCCCCTTGGTTGAGAGCGTCCAAGTGACTCTGGCTTCAGAAATCCTGACTTCATATATTGGCTTTTTAAAAGGTTAAGAGTAAGAAACTCGGAATCGAAAGCCCGTTTGTAAAACAAGTTGTTGCTTCCTCTCTCTACTTTTAAGCAAGAAATGTCGCGCAAATATGGTCTCGGATTGGTCTTGTTTATTTTGTGCAGAGAGGAGCAATCGGGCCAGTCATAGAAATCGGATACAGCCATTTCCTTTACAAAAACTCTAGAAGAGTTTGCGGCTTGAACACAGTCGAAAAAATCCTGAAAGTCATAAAGTTTTCCCTTCCTTTTCATTGAGAGTTCGACTTGATGGTGGAAACTGTCAGCAGACATAAATGAATGACCAGGTTCAAAAAAGTTTAATGTTATTGATTTTGCAGATATCTCATTGGAATTGATGACCATTATAAGGTAAGAAAATAACGTCCAGTTTTTATTTTGAGCTGCGCAGTTATCAACCCATACACTTAAGTGTACTTTATCCCGGTGGTGCACAAAAAAAGCGTGAAAAGTGCTTATTATGTCCTCTTTCTTTCGCCCGGAAGTGCCCTCGTGCCAAATTGCAGCAAAAGGGATTTCTTTGCTTTTTGTTCCAACGGGCACGAAACTTTCATTGAAAGCTATAATCCGCTTGGAGAAGATAACAGCCTTAAAACCTTCCAAACGTGGTAGCATGATCACTTTCTGTAAATCAACAGATACAACAAGGGTATCTGGTGCAATTTCATTGGCATCAAGTTTGCTGTGCTTTTGATACTCCGCTCGTGTCAACGCTACTCGGTCTTTGTGGTCACGCCAAGCTTTGCACACCTCGCAGTTTTCTTTATCGCTGACCTCGACATTCAACTTATTTCCATGCATAGTCGTATGCAATTTGTGACTTTCACATTGTTCGCATTCCTCATGCCGAAGAGAAGCAAAAGAAATGTTCATTTCCCGCACAATTTTGCAGAAAGCAGGGTACGAACTTCGAAGGTCGGGATGGCTTTGAATAAGTTCGTTATGCATTCCTTTCATAGTAAGGTCGCTTGGTAAATATAGACGGAGAGGAGCATGCTCTCGCCGATAGTGGGAAATCGTCGGATTATACGACTCAATGAACGCTTTAATCTTTCCGACGTCCAATTGGGCGTCGCTTATCAATAAGGGGTACCAAGGAACCTTGAGGAGTTGTTGTTATAACATCATAAACCACGCTGTTGTTTTCCTTTGAAAATCCCAAAGTTGTCAGGTAGAAGGCTTTACAAACTGCTCAATTTAAACCTTCACCATTTTTTAAAAAATAACAGAAGCTGAATTTTCTCCTTGAGGGTAGGCTATTTTTTTTTTTGTGTCACGAGCAGTATCTTTTTTTTGTGTTGAGCTTAATATGAATTGTCGCCTTTCAATCCAATCTAAAGACCAAAACTGAGTATTAATTTCAAATCTCCTACCTTCACAAATTTTTGAAATGCATTTTTTAATGCATTTTTCTCCTCACGGTGGTCGAACTGGATGTTTTTTAGATTCCTTTTCCATTCTTTTAATTTTTGTCTCCTTAATTGACAGCCCTTTCCTTGTCCTCTTCAGTTTCAATTTTCCGTCATCTGCGAGGATTTCTATTTCCTGTCCTGAGTTGGTCTCTGCACTTCCAATAACTTGCTCATTGGTGTTTCGATTCCTTTTTGACTCACTTTCTTGCTACCACCAGCAGTGAATAAGCCATTTTCATTTTGTTGTGGAACATTTTCATTTTCAGAATCACCACTACAACTATTTTCCAGAACATAGTCAGGATCCACTTCAATAACAGGGATTTTGTTATTTTCACCTCTTAAATTTGCTTTCATCAATTCAATCTTTTTCTTTTGATTAATATTTAAAGCTAAGTTTACTAGCACTCGTGCCTTATTCATTTTCTAACACACAACCTTACCGCGTCAAAAATGATACCAACTGATACACAATAACGCACCTTCCAATTAAAATATATGAAACAAATAGTAAATTATTTAGACAGGATTGAACTGCAAGAAAATACGTGATGAAACATAGGGCTTTTTAGAAAAACGTAGGTAATTAAATCGGAGACAAAGCCCTAACTCCAAATATGCATTAATATCGAAATTGAAAATTTTGTAGATAGGGCCTTTACGAAAATAGCGACAGTGTATGTCACTGAACTCCTCCTAAACGGCTGGACCGATTTGAATAAATTTTTTTTGTATGCGTTTGGGTGGCGCCCTGGATGGTTTAGAATCCGATTGGTCAAATTTGGACAAAGCGGCGTGGCACTGCCCATACAAAAAATACATTACAAATCTTAAATCCCGGAAACCACCAAATCGATTAAGTTCATTCATATTGGCCCAGGAGTATTCCTGTGAAGATATTTTTTGCCGTTTTGTAGCTGCTAAGAACTAAGATGTCAGTGAATTAAACATTCATTTAACTAGAAAATTTAAAGGCGAAGACTACGAAGCCCAATGATTCTATCTGATATTCCATTTGAATTTAAACGACTTCAGTTTTCTGTTCGCCATGCGTTTGCGGTTACTATTAAAAAGGTGCAAGGGCAAATGTTAGGAATTTGTGGAGTGAATTCAGAGTATCCGGTTTTCTTACATGGACAGTTATGTGTATGTACCTACCTTCCACCTTGTTCGCGTGTTGGCAAACAAAATCATCGGTTTTGTATATTTACACCGAAAATGGAAAAACCAAAAATATTGTGTTCCACAAAGCATTACAAAAAAAAACTATTTGTCAGTGATTTAAATGAATTTGAATTTGATTTTTTTTATATTTCTGTATTGCACTACGAAGTGTGCAGTGGTCCGCTAGTTTATTATATTTGTTTACGTTCTGTGCTAGAACAAGGCTCTTCCACCATTTCAGCCATTACTGTGTCAAAACGGCAGTCATATTTCTTAAGAAAGGGAAAATTGACCAGCAATCCACTGCGGGAAGACTCGACAATGCAATGTCCAGTTATGTGTGTGCGACCGTATTGCCCTATTATTGGTTGTTAGTTTTTGCTTTAGGAAATGATAGATTGTTTTAAGTTTAGTTTTAATTAGGAAAAAAAGAAAAGGTTCAATAAAAAGAAATAGAAAAAACAGTTTTTCATGATGCCGCTTTCAAAAAAAGGATTACAAAAGCAAGAACTTTACAGTCCATAGCTTCTACTAGCTGAACTTTCGACAATTACAATTATCCTGTTTTCTTTTTTCTGATAAATGTGACTTAAATTTGTATGTTTATGTGTAATCAGCTTTTTACGCAGGCTGCTCAGTCAATTTATTCTGAGCTCATAGAGCGCGCCCTGATCATGCTCTGAACGAAAAAAGAAACAAAAATTAAAGCTCTGAAGTCTCTGAGCTAAAAAATAAAAAACGAACTTTTTGTATAAAAGTTCATATTCAGCTCTAAACTAGAAAAGAAAAACGCCTAATGCCTCCTGTCGGGAGTTCTAAAGCAGCGCCTCGTAAGCCCTTCCAACCACAGCTTTATCGAAACAATTGCCTTTCCACACATTTTCACAGGTCTAAAAGAGATCTTACCACTTATTTCCATATTCGTCTATAAGACCTGTAAATATACTTCGCAAAGGGCTTACAGAAGATATTTTTCGAAACAATTACTTCGAAATTGCTCTACAACTACAAATACTATCGAAGCTCTATCGAAGGTTTTGCCTACAGAAATTACAAATCCTGAACCTTACCGAAGTCAAATTATTATTTTGGAGGAAACCTGTATCACCTCAATTACATTTATTTCCGGTAACGATTTATTTTTAGAAGTTGGAAAAGTAATGTCTACCGAAGCTTTCCGAGAATGTCAGCACTGTACGAAAGAAAGATAACAAGCATGGATGAAAGCATGCATGACACCGTCCCGAAACAGCCACGGACCATCGTAGCAAAGGTTCATAATAAACAAATTGTAATTCGCTTCAACAAAAGCCGAATTTTGATACTGCTTGTCAAGTCTAGGAAGTTCACTCGAAGCACACTAATGGCTTCGCACAGAACCGCCTAGGACTCGTGTTCGGATTTTTTCGACATCGCCACACTGTGTCGGCGAACACACCCAGTCCGAACACACGGTTTCAACTTCAGCTTGAGTTCAAGGCCACCACCATCGAGCAGAGAAAGCTGATTGTGATTTGTACCACGGATACTGGATTTAGCCACACCCAGCGAACTATAGCAAGGGCATCTTCACCTTCGACCCCAGCAATCTCCTCGATATCGAAACCCAAAGACTTCGTGTCGTGGTGAAAACTTTTTACCGGAGATCGCCATCCACTAAATCCATCGCCGAATTCGCCGTCCAGCAACTGCGGCAGTGGCAGCAGAGACACCATCCAGGGATATTTAGATACGCTAGTGCTCACTAGAGGGCTCTATCTGAGGTTTTAAGTACGAAAAGTTAAGTGTTTGATTGGTCATTTTCATTTATCTCTGTAACACAATTTGTTCAAATGATTTTCTGTTTTCAATCGTTAGATTAATACAGGTTTTGTACGCGAATCTACAAGCTATGGACCCTTGGACAACGGTTTGATAATAATAACCCTTATAATATTAAAGGGGGGAGTACATTTTATGTTTCTTTTTATTTCATTTGAACACCTGTGAAAGTGGCCTACATATTAGGAATTAGGAGGTAGGTAGTATATTTTATTTTCGTATTTTGGGGCGAGTAATGTATGTAGTGCCGTCAATTAAGCTCTCGTAAGCTCAAAAGTTCACCAAGTTTAGGTGTATAGATTTAAGGTTATTTTGCCTTTTTTAAATAAAAACATTTCGTATAAAATTTTTAAGTCAGGCTGAAGATATTTTGGATGAACTTCTTTTTTTGTTACGTTTTTTTTTCAGCTAGGGATCAGCTCGCGGAGGGGAATTTAATCTTATCTCTTTGCGCCATCCATATCATAGGGTTTTCATGTACCTAAAGGGAGTGTGTCTTAGCTTAATTCGGGTCTCCCAGTCCCAGTATAGTTCTTTTTTTTGTGTTCTGTTATAGCATGAACACAGATTTGTGATTGTGATTGAATGTTTGTTTGGTTTTGTAAAGAAGCAGTTTACGTTTGAAAATCAGTTCCCTCAAGCACACGCAAAACCGGAATGCACTGTTTCATATTGTGATCTTTTTCTTTATATATGCTCGAGAGAATCGCTACTTATAAGCTTTAATTCTTCCAGTGCAAATATGTGCAGCATCTCTTCCAGTTCTTCCCAAAAGATCGGTCTAGAGACCTTATCACTTACTTGGGTTATTGTCTAGGGCCAGATTGATTGACTTCAGACTCTCGATAGATTTCATTACCGGTTCCTGGATGCATTCTGCTGAAGAGTTTCATCTTTTTCGTAGCATCCTCCTATCAAAGACACAATGTTCCAGGCAGCAATTCATACAGCTTTTTTTATTATAATTATGAGCATAAGCGTACACATCGCATATTAATTTAGGTGCCTCAAATACAGGCACACAGCTACAATATAAATGATATGGAAAAGAAGGTGATATAATCCATGACTAGTGAAGAATACAGCTGGGTATCTGATGAAGGACAAGGCAGCTGTAGGATAGTACCAAATGCGATCGCATTGGTCTTGGTTGCACAAATGTAGTAGATAGTCATTGCTTGCGACCCTTCCGTCGCAGGGTCAAGAGGAAAATAGCTATACTCTGCCACCCAACATAAGAAAAAACGATTAATCCTGAAGTATATATATAGGTTAGGTTAAGCTATGGCACAGGGAAACCTATCCTTAGATTTAAGTGCATGTTTAGTCGTGTTTCATCCAAAAATTTAAATTTTTTTCATTAACCGCCACTTGGTGAGTTTGAATGCTGTAATTCCAGCATTTAAAAATTACGTAGCCACTTCTATTGTGTTCGACCAAAGAATGTACGCGTATTTGAGTATAAACCGTATAACCGCTTTCAAAGCAGGAGCAAGGCAACAAACTGTCGCATTTCAATTTGACTTAAATGCCCGCCTTCAAATTTGACTTCAATTGCCACCAGTTACGAACATGGGGACAAACAACAAATAATCTTTATGGAAAATGTACATGCCAAACTGCGTTTATTCTCAATAATTTGTTGAACTCATATCGACTGGCACAATCAATTTCTGCTACATCTAACAATTGATATTTCGTTCACAAGTTTACTTAATTTGTAGCTTTTTTTTGATTTAGTGTTGTACGTGATATAAGTTTATAATGTTACTCACAGAATGTGTTTCTCTCAAAATAACTTATTTGCTTAGCATAAACTCCACAAACATCGAAACTCTATCATCAAATATGCTAGCTAACTACCTACTTCAAATCATAACACTGCTTCCCATTATTTCCATTGCTGCTTGCGTGTACTCGGTGTTAAGCCAGGCAGTGTGCAAAATTCTTGCACTCAATTTGCATTCAATCAAATTTATTTATTTATTCACGTTCTTTTTTTATTAAAACAAATTGTATTTTTCCTACTTGTTTTGTTATTTTCAATTTAATTATATTAATAATTTGTTTCATATATATTTTTGTTCTTCTTGTTTTTGTTTGTTTAATAGCAATTACAAAATCATAATAAAACTAATTTCCATAACGTTACATAGTGGAACAATAATTAGAGGTTATACAACATGACCTATATAATAGTAAAGCGATGGTGGCCCGTTTTTGTTTTGTTTAAGAACGTGCATTGTGTCTAAATTGCACCCGAGAGGAAATGATAACATTAATTAAAAACACAAAAGTATAAAACACGATTTAATTAAGCTTAGAAATTCGAAAAAGGGATAGCAGGTTTTGCTTGCACTAGTGGCATTCATAGATACTTATATAAATGAATAAACAAAATCATTGAAAAAATAATAATCGTATAGAAAATAAAAATTTTGGTAATCAATAGTGACGGCGAATTTATCATAATATATTAGTTTATACATATAATTATATAATTAATAAATAAATGGGTCCTTAACGACTTTGACTCTTTGAGTGAGCGATCAGCCATTGAAGCGTGATGTCAATGTTATCCTTTTCTTTACACGAAATGCTGTAGCAACATATTTCTCTGTCTTGTATGCTTGATAGATTCCTGTTGGGAAATTTTTAAATTAGAGTATGATTTGACGAGAATAAGTAAGTAAACAAATAGAAAGTAAAATGACTTTACACAAATACGTCTCAACGCTTTGCGCCAAAGTGGCCCCGCAAGGGTGTTTAAAGACGCATGGACTTTTAATAAGGATGGGATAATGGAAAACTAAGCAGAGGCCTTCGTCTGACTTTTGCCACAACAGGCTATATGATCAGAATAGACGACTCTATACATATTAGTTTGTGTTTGACACATACAACCAGAAAGCTACTTTTATCCAAAGCAAACAAAAATCGTCCTGCCCATTTGCCGCCAATATTTCCCACGATTTTATAGAAGTAAAGCAACGAATGTTTGCCGCCAAGTTATTTACGACTTGTTCCTTGATCTGACAGAGATACTCGGGAGTTTCGCATCGCTTAGTATCCAAATGGCTGCAAGGTGAGGCCAGTGGCTCAGTGATTAGAATGCTGAAATACTGAGCGACGAGTCCTGGGTTCAACACAAACGGATAGTTGGAAAAGTCGTAGCTCCTATATAGACCTGTTGCTAGAAACAACTCTTTTCCACAGCCCCCAAAAAGCTGAACCAGTTTTGCAGCTCTGTGATGCAACGAAAAACAAAAAAAAAACATATTCGTTTAAGTGTCATACTCAAAAGTCGGGGAGAAAACTTTTCGGCAGTTATTATTATCTACAAGAGAAACCAAACTAGTAAAGCATAATTTATCAACTCGATCCCTTAAATCACAAACATCTTGAGGTAAATCGCTGTTTGTTTAAATCCTGAACATAGGTTAACCGAAGAGCTGTGGAGGGCGATTTATATTTAACCATTCTGAAACCCCCGAAAATTATGAGTCGCTCAGATTGTTGTGTGCCAACGTTTGAAGTCTCACGAACGAACTTCAGCTTCAAGCGAATCTTTAATACTAAAATCGCACAATTTCAACGACTTCTTCTGTGCATAGTATTTGATAGAGAAACTGATAGAGGGCAATTTCAGCATTAGAGTGTACAATGTACATTAGTCTAGGGAAAGCTGATAAAGTCAAATATAAAAAAAAAATATCGCGCTAATCTCTTAGAGAGCATCACGAACAAGTAATACAGTGACAAAGAAGCAAGTGGATCAAGGTTGCCCGTCATTACATTTGGAGTCATTTCTTAGTCACATACTGCGACTTTGGTTCATTAGAATGTATTTGATGTTCCTTTTTTTTGAAACTTTATCCTCTCTCATTATATTAATATTATTCCTATCACTCATGGGTTGTACATCATCGTTTGCATTCAAGGTGATGTTAAGGAAAGAAACCGCCAACCAACGGTCGAAGAAAATATGAACAGTCGCAAAAACAAAACCTTGTTTGTTTTGTCCAAACATCCATCACAACTTACATTCGTTCAATGAGACCAGTTTCGTCCAAAGCACCAGGAAGATCTCGTTTATTACCCAAAACAAGAACTGGAATGCCTGCTAGCTGCGGCTTGTCCAAAAGTGAATGGAGTTCATTCCGAGATGCTTCCATTTTATCGACATCAGCAGCATCTACCATATATCTGAAATGCAAAATATTTATAATAAAAAGGAAAGAGCTCGCAAACTATGAGAATTGTATTTTCCTTACACAATTGCGTTTACACCGCGGCAATATCGTTCCCACATAGATCTAAATCTTGGCTGTCCACCGATGTCCCAAACTTTTATGGTCACATTACCTTTAGTAATTTTGCGCATGTTGAAACCTACTGTTGGAATCATGTCTTCTGCAAATTGACCAGACTAAGAGAAAAAACAAAATAAATCAATTACGTACATGTAATAAAATGTAATAAATAAATAAATAAATAAGACTAATGAACCGTTCTTCGAAAAAAGGGTGCTTAATGCAGGATAATCTAATCAACTAAACATTACACACAAAGCAAAGGAGCAAATTGAAAACTAGATCTTAAAACATAGAACTCTACCAGTTCAAGGATTTAAGTGAATTAAGTTAAATGCTAGAGGTGACGCGTTTGGTTGTTTCAATCATAATTGGCAGCGTCCTTGTCGCTAGTGGCATAAAGAGACCCAAACCAATCTTTGACTATCTTACAAAGCGATGCTAAGTCTATCCATGAAACTTTTAGCGTTATTCTACGCCTGGTTACTGATGTGATGTAATTATACTAATATTGGAGCCAAGGAAGATGAAGTCCCTTACAACCATAGATTTAAAGGTCCCTATAGCAGTATCGTAAGCACATCCATACCAGAAGTTGTCGACATGGACTACATATTTTCCCTAGTGCTTAGAAAGCTATCAATATACCACTTCAAATTATACATTTATTTTTTAGAGTGCGTTGAAATTAATTCAAAGACCACGGCCTATTGGTGTTTACTTAAAGTCAAGCAAGACTTAACTTAAAAACTGCGGCTTTAAATTAGATCACCAATTAGCACAAACCAGTCTAAACTATCCATCATCATAACGTTACCAATACGAGGGGTGACACATTATTATTTATAGAACGTCACCCATAACTAACTCCATTTCAAAATCGAATCTAAACAATAATTATACCTATACGTAGTAACATCTTAATTATGCTTGTGGAGTTGGCACCTTACAAACCTAACAACAACTTCTTAAATAAAAATTCACTTATTAAATAATATGCTCTAATTGAAATAAATTAACTTTACGTTGTTGGTGTTTTCTTTTGTGTGGAATATATTTTTAAGAGAAAGAAAGAAAGCAGGAAATTACTTGTCCCTTGTGTGTCAACTGATATTTCTCGGCTAACCACAGAACGATGATGACCCAAAACATTGCTCATGATTACAGAACTTTGAACCGTCTATTTGCAAACAGAAGTCTTTGTTATCCTATCGCTAGCGCACCAAAACTCTTTACAGTGATATTACTCATGATCATTGGGAGGTAACTTGATATTACAAATATGTACACCAATATCGCGAAGCAAATTTATAGTTTTGCTCTACTGTGATCGCATAGTCGTAACGCTTATCTCATCGAAGTGTAATTAAAACAAATTCAGAATATCAAATTTTATTGATTTTACCGACAGACTACCACCGGACCATACCAACAGCCTGATAGTCGCCTTTTGGCCCTGCTATAGAAATTTATAATTTTTTAATACGACAAAATGGCTAAGCAACGTCATCGCATTTAATTTAACACAACGATTAGAAATCAACAAAAAATAATGATACTCACTGCAATAACATTTACAAATGTTGTCTTGCCAGAAAACTGTAGCCCGACCAGTGTTAGTTCCATTTCTTCTTTCCAAAAGATACTCTTAAACCAATCCAATATTCTATTGATTAGTGCCAACATTTTTGATTTTCGATAGATACTATTTAACTATAGATTAGTGGAAATAAACTGAAATTGTATTTCTAGAGTGTAAATCTCTTCTACGCCCAAATTTTTTTTCTTTGCCAAATTGTATGGGCTATATAAATTTTCTACTATGCTTTGTTTGACAGCCAATTTTCAGATGACAAGCAAAACGATTCAGCGCAGATCACTGACATTCGACGAGGAAAAAATTATTCGATACTCGATACCAACCGTCAAACTGCCTAACGAGCAAAAGTAAACCAACTCTTTGTATTCACAGAACCGGCCTCTGGTATAAATTAGGATTATAATTATTGGTTTCTAAGCTGCGCTATTTGCTCACAGATGGCGGAAAAAAAATATTAAGATAAAAGATAATTGGGCATGCTTTTTTAACACATATATTCTCAGTGTGAAGTAAAGTAGCCGAATGCACAAAAAAGGTACCGTCACATTTGTGCTTGAGTGCTAAAAGCTGGTACAAAATATTTTGTACTCGACTTTAAGTTTGTCTTGTGATAACTAGGTACCTAGTTTGCAACTCCGAAATGTCAAGTAGGATGTAGTTGTTGTAAAAGCTAAAAAAAACACACCTATAAATGTGGTATTCGATTGGGCTTCTCAGATTCTGCTCATAGATTTCAAATTTCGTGTGTCTAATCGAACAAAAAAGTGTGCAAATTCATTTCTAAACATTTATACAAGTCATTAACATTAACAAAAAAAGATCTAACCGACGCAATGCGATTCTTTGCATTTGGAAAATTTCACAAAAATGTAAGCAAACTCTGGAAAAAAAATCCAGATTTGCAAGTGCCCTGAAATCGGGAAAAGATTGATTGTATTTTTTTTTACACTAATTGAAGATAAAGTGACCTAGAGCAGAAAAAAGTGCAACATAAAAATTGTGAACACATCACCAGAAGTATTGTAATGTTGTGCTGGAAATTATACCGACTTGGACTACCTATCATATAAAACACGGTCGTCGTGACGTCATATGAACAGAACCTTTATACAAATCGACCATGCCTTCATTTATGAACGTAATCGGTGAATTTCCAATTAGAATCAACTTCACTTCAAGTTCATTGAAAATGAATTCCGTCAAAAACCCGTCAAGTCGTGAAAAAGTTGAAAAGTGGAAAATTTCGTTCCTGCAAATATTTAATAACTTTAAAATATTTTTATCAATCACAAATGCCTACATAAATACATATTTGAGAGTTTATAAACCATAGGAAGCAGTGTCTTCAACGTGTACACATAAAATCTTAATTTATATCTAAATGTATTTGTCACAAAGTGAAAACAACACTTCGCAGTTATTTATATTATTATCAAACGACAAATCGCAATGGCTGGGCAATTAGACCCGAATGTAAAGGATGATTTAAAAACTCAATTCGTGACTAGGGAGGGCACTTACCGCCTCATGACCCTTTCCGAATATTCGCGGCCCAATCGAGTCGGTTACACGAATAGTCAAAGCTCGCCCCAAGTGCGGGTATCAATTGTTTCGTTGCCAAATCCTCTCAACGGGCCACTTTCATCCACTGTCAATAGTTCCATAGCAGCCCCATCGTCCGGTGTGGTTGGCGGTGGAGACTCATCAAACAACGATCGACAGACTTATGCCTCAAATGCAGTGACTGCACTATCATCCTCATCGATAGATTCGCGCCTAGGTTCTGGTATATCTAGCATTCAAATGAATGGTGATCACAACGGAATTGGAAGTAGTAACATGTTTGGAGGTGATCGCATTTGCTTCAATTTTGGACGAGAACTCTACGTATATGCATTTCGTGGTGTCAAAAAGGTAAGAATTACATATTTCAAATTAATGGGGATACTAGCTCGAGTTTGGATTTGAGCAGATTTTGTAGCTAGAGGTTTTTTTTTGTTGATAAGCCATACCTTTTTCAGTAAACTCATAGAGTCATTTTGCAAATATTGTGACAGATGCTGACACACGAAGAGAAAGATACATCACATAAAAGTGAATCTCTTACGCAACAGTTCATAGGATATGGCGGACGCGGGGGTGGCGTATCTGTATTCTGTAGGTTACAATTTGCTTCTAATTGAAGACTGTTTGTTTGTAGCCGTCAACGCCGTTCATGCGGCTGCTGGAGCGTACACAACGGATTTCGAACAATATTTTGTGTATATACCTATTTTTTTCTTATTTTAATGGTTCAATTAGGGTGGTCGCTATATTTTGCTTTGATTTCTAAATCACTGCACAGGAAGTCAGTCGAATGGTTAACTGTTGCTCCGCATTAGCAATTTATTTACTTAAGTCATAGGGTGATAATAATGTAATCTAACATTGTGACGAAATTGGATACATATTCAAGGTGGCCTATTATGCACTCCTTATCGCAGTGCAGGCACTAGTAATTATAAAAGTAACAACAAAGGTGCTTCGTAAGACTATAAGAGCAGTCTGCAAACAACGCAAATTGGTTGCAAACGCCCCAATCCAAAGCAGCTGGTTTCCAAAAGGTAAATTGATGGAAGTGGCTAATGAAAACCTAACACATACCTCCAACATTTGCTTCCTCATAAGGATCATCTTAAATACACTCAATAGCCAAACTATCAATGGATGTGACACATGTTTTGTTATTAAATCAGCTCCTCCTCTCTGAAACGGTGCTTCAAAAACCGCTGACATGCTTATGCACCGTATACTCACTGTCCATATGTTTTGGTTGTAAGACAAATGCCTAAGTACAGTGTAGTCTGGTAGATTTTCTTGGATAAGGCAAATATCGTGATAAGCTAACCAAAATGCAAAAAACAGCTTGTTTTTGTTAATAAACAAACTTTGAGTACTCCATCCGCTGCACTGTATATTCTGACATCCGTTGTCAATTCTAGTAGCCAAGAGCATGCCTGTGCAGCTGTTTGCTATCAATAATCCAGCAGAAAACGCAACTGGTTTACAGTATGGATCGAATTGATCAAATGGAAAATAGAAGTTTACAGTGTCTCGTAGGTGTCGTGTGTATGCTTCTGACTTCGCAGTTATATAATTTAAAACTATGAATAGTTTCCCACCAGAGGCGTGGGTATAATTGATCACAAACCCATTTGTGCAAAAAGTTAGCCTAGTCATCGCAATGTTTCGAATCATACGAATGTATTTTCTGGTGTGAATTCTGTTACGGTACTTTGAGCACAATGCCTTGAGCACTGTGCGGCAATTCCTGACTAGCTCAGACTTGGTGGTTTATGAATCTAGCGCTTTAAGTGCAGCCTGCTTAGGTAGAAGCTCTAAAACACACATCTACTGTATTATTCCATCTAATCTCTCTACTACTTCCGCACAATTTTGTTCCTATCTTTGTCCTACCAAGTTTTTTACGTAAACTGAATTTATACATGATTGAGTGCAAACAAGAAATATATACATAGCTCAATATAACAGATGCACACATACTTTATGCAGCGTTTCTTCAATCTTTCAATCCTCAATCTGCGGCCGGATATGGGGGTCCCGAGAGATTTATTTTTACTGTGTTCACTTTGTACGGGCAATGGGAGTTTTTAAACAGTTTTGAGTATTTTTTATGGAAAATGCTAGCCGCCGAAAGTCGCAAAGGTTGTAAAATGAGCGAAAGCAGTGAATTATTGAAAAGTTGCGCCGGGTTCTTTGATCCAAAAAAACTCTAACATCGCCCATCGGTAACGCTGACTTCATCTTATAGAGCGTGCAAAACGACGGAACGATGATGAAATGGAACAAAGCAGCCAACTCATCAATAAATATTTATTTTCTTCTCAGCATTAAGTCGCAACTAAGAAATAATAAACAGCCTTGTTTCTAAGCCCAGCTTAGAGTCTGCTTAATTTTACGCTTCTTTAGGTAACTTTACGATACTTTAGGGCTGCGTAATTTAAACGTGAAAATGTACCTGGATACGTATATTACTTGGTTGTATTGGTTGGTTGAATTGGGCGCAAAATAGTTGGATATTGGAACATACATGATTGTCATTTATCAGTCCCTTTAAGTAAATTTCGGAATTGTGGCATATAATTCAAATTTGTATTCCTTAAAACAAGAAGAACTAAAATGTAATGTTTAATATAAAAGTTTATCGAAATTCTTAACTTAACACAAACCTCGTTTAGTAAAGTTACCACGAAAAAATGTTTATACATACTAACAATTTCAGGAAATCCACTTAGGCGTAAACGATAAGGCAATGTTGAAATAAATAAATGTCGTACAGGCGTCGGCGTCGTAAGGGAATTCAATAAATATGGCTGTAAATGATCATCGGTCCAGTCGACCCAAAACTCTGCCCTTCTACAGACAAATCTACCCGAATTTGAATGTCAAACAATTATCGCCCAATAAAATACAAGATACCTTAGTCTGGATTTAAGAGATAGATTAATCTACTAGATGAAGTAACTAAATCATAGATTAATCTACTAGATGAAGTAACTAAATCATATTTGTTGTCAGGTTCATTTCCAATTGCAGTATTTTTTTTTTTTAATAGGTGCGAATGAAAAATAGTGCAAAGAATAGTTTCTTACGTTACGGTTAAAACGGTTTACATTCAATTTGTGAGCAAAAGGCAGACAGAATTTAAATAAAGACATTTATTCAAAATTGACCAAGAAAGTTCGGGAACATAACTGATTTCGTTTGAGAACAGACCTTTATATTCGTAGTCTGCAATAGGAAACAAACAAATTTTCGTTTCTGCTTGTTAAAATTCAAACTTTCATAAATTTTCGCTCAGTAGTCCGCAAGCCACAATGGTCCCGAAATCTCTTTAACGGCATAAAGGACAGTGTTTCGAAGACATTAAAAACGTTACTGTTGTTTTATCCCCCTCTTTGCATCATCAATTTAGTTTTACACATTTCATTTTTTACAGGGCTCTGAATTGAGTAAACCAATCGACAAAAAGTTCTACAAAGGTACAAATCCCAGTTGCCATGACTTCAATGCACATGCGGCTACACCCAGTGGTGCGCCACTCTTGGTTGGTTTTACAACAGGACAGATTCAATTGGTGCAGCCACAGCCGGGGCCACGTGAACTGAGGAAAATCTACAATGAAGAGGTGAGTATTGGCAGCAGTTACATAAAATGTTAGATAGAACTTAACCTTAATTAAAATATTACAGCGTTTGATTGACAAAACAAAAGTAACATGTTTAAAGTGGCTGCCGCGTTCACCAAATCTTTTCTTAGCATCGCATGCATCCGGTCACCTTTACTTGTACAATGAAGAGCTGCCTTGCACACCAACTTCGCCAAATTACCAGCCATTTAAGATGGGCGATGGATTCACGATTCTTACATGCAAGTCGAAATCGACACGTAATCCTCTGTACAAGTGGGTCTTCGGTACAGAGAACTGCAGCATAAATGAATTTTGCTTCTCGCCCTGTGGTTCCAATTTAGCTATTGTATCGCAGGACGGCTTCCTGCGAGTCTTTCACTATGACACAATGGAATTGCTCGGTATTGCTCGGTCATATTTTGGGGGATTCCTGTGCGTTTGTTGGTCACCGGACGGTAAATATATAGTTGTCGGCGGTGAAGATGATTTAGTGACAGTTTGGTCGTTGCATGAACGCAGAGTTGTGGCTCGTGGACAAGGCCACCGGTCGTGGGTATCTGTTGTGGCCTTCGATCCATATACCACCTGCTATTCAAACTGGGATGGTGGCGATTTTTCGGATGACGAAAATCAAATCAGTGAATACAGTAATCATCGGTATGGCAGCGGTAGTGACTCAAATCACGGTTTCGAATGCGCGGGTGATAAGAATTCCACACCCAACTCTCGACATCGTCCGAATTCATTCCGAGACAGCTTGGCCCCAGACAAATTAGCTATTAGCTATCGCCTGGGCTCTGTAAGTCAAGATACTCAGCTGTGCCTTTGGGATATAACTGAGGACGTATTAAGACACCCTTTCACGCTACGGCAGCGTGTTAACAATATAAATTGTAATGAAACTACTAGCAATGCAAGCGGGTACACTCCAGCTCCTACGCATCCGAATGGAGATCTTAACCATGACGTAAAGCTAATAAAACCAGTCGCGATGACGTCAAGCGGAGTTATCAATGGTAACAATCCGACTTCGAATATCACCAAGGATCACGATAATAGCAATTGTAGCAGTAAGCATAGCAGTAACAGTAGTTCGGGCAAATTTTCAACAGCGAATTGTACGATATCGTCCTCGTCATCTGCGTCAGCGACGAATGAGACTGGGGTTATTGGCAATTCGACCAGTTTGGCGAATTCGACAGAAATAGTTATAGCAAACAAATCAAATTGTAGTAATAGTAGTAATAGTAAATCGTCTAGTAACCCATTGAAGTTTCCCAACTGCATAAGCGCAACCAAATCCGATCTAATCGATGGTGGCAGCAGTAGTCTAAGTGGCGTTGCCATAGGCAATAACATAAATACAAAATCATCATCGGGAAGTTCGTCGACTAAGTCTGCTGACTCTAACGTGTCGACGCTAAGTACTATAACACAACGACTAACAAATTTCAACTTTTTTAGTGGTGAAAAGAAGTCCTCGGCCTCGTCAACATCATCTTCATCGACGACGGTAGCCTTTGATAATCAACTAAACAATCCCCAACACAATCATCAAAATCATGTGGGTAGTGGTGGAGGTAACGGCGGTCGACATAACAGCCATCGAAAGACATCGAGCTTGTTTAAATCATACACAAGTGGGAGTAACAGCAACAACAACAACAACAACAATAGCAGCAATCATCAATCCTCATTTATGACCGCGCCAAACATGAGTACAAGCATTCCGATTGACGGAACCGGTCTAGCCATTAGTGGAACATTGAAATTAGGCTCTAAATCATCCACATTGCAGTCACCTACCAGTGCAATAGTAACTTCGTACGATCCAATGAAACTTATAGGTACACAATCGTGCCCCAGGTTTGATGAGTGTCCTTTATTGGAGCCACTGGTGTGCAAGAAAATCGCCCATGAACGCTTGACTGCGCTAATATTTCGCGAAGACTGCTTTTTAACCGCTTGTCAGGATGGATTTATTTACACATGGGCGAGGCCAGCATATTCATCGGTGAGTAAATGAGATTTGCTTTAACTTTGTTTTCTTTTTAAACTTGATATTGGCATGGTCCACTTCAGCTTGAAACAGATTTCTAGTGTCAGGTAGATTGTTATTTATACTGTTTCCTGTTGGCAGGGCGAAGAATTTATCAGGCACCGTCAAGAAATGTAAATTTTCTTCTGACTAAACTACCCCTCTCCATTTTGTTTTCTTTAACAGCTTTTTATGAGGGTGTGCTCTGGCTTTCTTCTCTCTTCTTGGTTTTGAGCATGGTTTCAATAAACCTGATACCCGACTCCAGCTGCATTCGATGCGATCATCTTCCCTATGATATTTTCGGGTGAGATATGTATAACCTATCTCCGATTCCAAATGCTGTTTTTCCACAGTCCACCTGCTGCACGTGAAGAAATTATGAAAAGCGTCGTCTACCAGTGAGTCGGTGTACTGGCACGTTGCATTGTCTACTTTCCGCATCCTGTGAAGGTATGTTTTAAAAACCCTGTTTTGCTTCAGTGGTAGCCGCTTCCACTCCTACTTCCGCTCTCTTCTCGTATACTAGCTTTCTTTCTGCAACTAAGGGGTCAATGAGGCTAGTTCTAATACAGTGCAGTAAAAACTTGCGATGCAGCTGCCATCTGTTTCCTGTACTTCTCCTGTTTGATCATCTGCCCATATTTCGCATTCATACAGAAGTATCGCTTGCGTTATTGTCATGAGCAACCTTCGTTTGCTTTCTCTTGATCCATAACGTTTGCCACGAGTCTGCTGCGGAACCCGGCGTAGCACATCTCCATACATCAAAAGCTGACCGGCTTAAGCTCAGAAATCAGCCACATGAAAGGAGTACCTTTCATACAGTAAACTAGTTAAAAATTAAAAGCATTTCCTAAGCACTTTTGTCTGCACGGGTGCCATTTGCAAGAGTGCTCGGTCTTCAAGGTTGCTTAGTTGGTTTGTTGGTAAGAACGCCTTTTAAGTGGCGCAGTGGCTTAGAGGGGTCTCCGGTTCGAATCCCGAAAAAAAGATCCAAATTACATCTTAGCTTTTTTTCCACTGCGCCACCTCTCGCGAACGTCTGACAAACATCCGAGAGTAAAACTGTCATGAAAGAGCTTCTCAATTAGCCGTTTGAAGATCCCTTCCATTTGTCCCAAAAATTGAAAACTCACACAAAAGGAATGGTTATGAGAAGCTAGGCCTTGGGTCCCACAGATCCAATAGGTACAGTTTGTTCCTGTGCTTTAGGACATACGAGAAAATCAACCGGGAAAAGCGTTTATAATAAATCCTTTTGATTAACAGACTTCATATGGACCCAACATAATATTTCGTATGAGTATTAGACCTGCTTGCAAATGTGGTAGCTGTACAGCAGATGCATGTTACTTTCTTCTATTTTTTGCCATCCCTCTACCTTATATAGTGAACGACTGTTATAACAAGATTGAACAATATATGTACAAAGCCCAGTTAAATTTCATACAATTAGCACAGTATTGGACATATTACAACTATTCCTTACTTTAGTAAATCTTTATAACAGTCCGACTTGGTTATGTACTGCTACATAGGGTGGGTGTATTGTTATGATATGCATGGACTGCAGAGGGTTGATTTGAAAATAGGATCCCGATAACTTTCTTATAGGTTCTGGATCAATCCACGTTTCTAAATTTTTTTCTTTTCTTTTTTCTATGTTTCAGAATGTTCCTTCTCACATGTCGCCTAGTCCCAGCGCACCCCCAGGCGGTACAGTAGTATAGTTTAATAAAATAATAAATGTACACATTTGTCAAGTAACTCTGATGAAATTAATAACACATACTATTAATAATACTAAATAATCAGCACGGTTATAAAGCAAACAGCAATTCAAAGTAAAACTTTGAAGGCAAAACGTAAACTAGAAATCCAACGCTACTAAACCCGTAGAGGATCGGCAATACATGTAAGCAAGGAACTGATAAAAATTAACTCAACTTAATAAGCAGGCTTAAAAATAAATAGCAACAAAATGGCGACGAATCCAATAGGACATAACACAAATGAAGTAATACACTACATATTTGAATACGATGTTTTGTAAAAATAAAAGCAGATATATTTTCAATTTTAAGTGGAATCCCAAACATGGTAGTCTATTCTCTGTTACATGGCATTGTTATGATTATTTACATTATTGCTATTATTATGCTTATTATTATTAAATAATATACAAAACGATAAAACGAATATTTCATAATCAATGAATAAAACGAGTTAAATAAATGGAATAATGCAAATTTTTACAAGATTAAGCAAATAAAACACAAAAATTATTGTTTGCGAGTTTGCATTTCCTCGCTTCGATCGAGATGGAGCAGTCAAACTACAGCATTATGAAAGAAGCAAAACCCGTTAGTAAACATATAAAACAAGCTGGATGACTGATGTTGTAATTTGGCCGCAGAGTAGCCCATTTCTCATTAACGGTCTAGTTGCCAAGGTATTGCATATATGAAAACTGTTTTCTTTTTCTTTTCAAATTATGTAAATAACGCGGTTAACAAGTAATTAAATAAACCTATCCGTCCTTGTGAAAATTTAACAGGCATACACACAGCTCTGTATGTAATCTCTTTTATTGGCTGTAAGTTTTTGTTTGTGATAGACCAATTACAGAAAAAAAACAAGAAGAATCTCTTCCAAATGATAAACATAATTATGTTATTAAAGAAATACCCGCATTGGCTACTAGACAAAATTAATTTTTTGAGAACACCAAAGATCTTTTTTTCAGTTTTGTTAAATAATGAACTATTGTACATAAAGAAAAACATGTTTTGTTTAATTCTAAATTTTTGTTTGTTTTAATTAGGGTAATTAATTTTCCGGGTATTGTTTGCATTTTTAACCATAAGAACGGCTTCGTTTGACTTATTTCTAAGCAACACAGACAGGTTAGAGATAATATGAAGCCAAGATACAAAAAAGAGAAAAAGTTTTATATGGCATATTATTATTTGTAGATCCAGTATGAATTTAATTCCAAAAGATAGGAACATTTATTAGTTGTTCCAATGTTATACCTAATTGTTAATAAGCAATAATCTAATAATTATTTTCTATATCATTAAACCAGGGAAGACGACGAATAAAGAGAAATTATGATCCCCTCAAAAATGTAGTTAACAAAATACTGTAAAATTAAGCAAGAAAAAGTGATCATTCAATGGAGAGACTCCATCAGTTTGCATAATGTTACCTTTAACTTTTAATTCGTTTTTTTATTACTATTATTTATATTACACACACATGTTTTGATGACTCAAAACAAACAATGGAGGATGCATCTAAATTATTATAATGCCTTGTATATTATTATAATTATTATCGATCTATATCCAATTATATTATTTAGTTTTATGTTTATTTTATTATTGAAAAGAAAAACAAAATATATGATTTTACCAAGTTGAAGAATCTAGTTTAAATAAAAAGTTAAAAATAAAATGAAAAATGATAAGTATAAAAACAAACTAGGAAACAATTGTACATTTTAAGTTACCTTAATTGCAATTAATATGAATTAAACAGTAAACGATAAAACATACATTAAAAAAGGAAAACAATAATAAAACAAATAGTAAGGGTATTTACAATTCGTTTCTTTGATTGTTTATATTCTACTCTCTGTGGAGAAGGCATGTTGAATGCATAATCTGTTAAAATGAATGCGCCTTATTTAAGCTCCCATACAAAATTCTCTTTAAAAAGTTGGCGTCGCAACAAGTTCGTGTACCTACGCTAGGCCTAACTTTTGAGAAGCATTCGTCTTTTTATGTGAGTTTTTTTTTTATATTTTTGAGACCTTTTTAATACGAACGATTGAACTTACAATTGTATGGCCAATCCCCAAACGGTTAATTGAGAAGCTGTTTCATCGGATACATTGCCGTTAGGTGGCGCACTGGGAAAAACCTTATTATGCAATTTTTGTTCTTCCGGGGGTCGAACCTGAGACCCACTATAAATTATACAGCACACTGACCACTGCGCCCAGAAAACTAATGGTTCATTTACAACATTTACACCATCAGCTTTAAATAAAGGGATGCCAATATTAAAAAGCCGTCTGATTGAAAGGGACAGCACTACCTGCCTAAAGGCTGGTAAGCTGTTCGAGTGAAGTGAAATTTGTACTGCTCCCCAAAAAGTGCTGTAAAATTGAAAGTGAAATTTTCACGCCGAAATGTCAAGGACAATAAAAGCCAATTTGAACTAGCTTAGCTAACGCCCCCTACAGATCACTTTTTGAACAACTTTTTTTCACTCGAACAGCGTACTGCCTAGTGAAATCTTCAGGTGGAAAGTTCATTTTGACAATTCCCAGTTTTTTATGAAAAATTGGATTTCACGTAAACTGCATACTAGGCTTAACACGCAAACCAACGTCACACCGCAGATAGGTAGGTACTATATCAACTTTATTACCTGTGGTCACACGTTGTTTTGTTAGCCATCTTGTTTACGTGGCAGGAATTGTGGGAAGTTCTGCATGTTGATATTTTAATAACGATGTCCTATAGGTTAGGTTAGGTTAGGTTGATGGGGGTTGTGAGATCGTCACAAAAAACCAGGCACCATATCGGGCCCATCGCCATTCCCAGGGAACCATTACGGTTAAAACCATTACGGACCTAAACCAATTTATCCAAGCATTCGATTGAGAAACCAACCTCTTTCAAGTTATTAAAGAAGTACATGCCGAGGTACTTTCTTCTATTCCGAGCAATTGCTTGTCATTCACAAAGAAGGTGTGTGATGTCTTCCGCGACCTGTAGGTCCTCACAGTACCTGCATGTATTCGTATCAGCTAAGCCTAATCTCATGGCATGTTTCCTAAGAAGGCAGTGCCCGGAGAGTATTCCTATCGTTGTTCTCAACTTCGTTCTGCTGAAATTGATTAGTTGTTCAGTCTTTTTCCGATTTAAAATAGGCCACAGAGCCTTTGAAACCTTATGCCCTTCTAATTGTAACCATCTTGTTGTCGCTTTATAAAGGACTTTTTCATACATTATCCTTCTGGCCACGGCCATAGGTGGTCTTATTCCCTCAATCGTTGTGTGAAGTGGGAGATCAGCTCCTTCTTTAGCCAGAACGTCTGCCCTTTCATTACCATAAATATCAGAATGCCCAGGTACCCAACACAGTCTGACACGGTTCTGCGAGCACAATGACTTGGATATCGATCTCACACTACATGTGTCCGGAAGTTTCAGGGCCATCTGTAGGTCTAACTCTCTGGAGAAAATATCTGACTCCCTGCCCTCTGTGGTCTTGGAACCGTCAGTGTATACTGAGGCCTCGTTTTCCCGATTAATTAATGTCGTTTTCCATTGGGACGAAAAATCAATCTCTGTTTTTGATCTAAATCACTTTTCATTTTCCATTGGGCAAAAAAAATCAATCTTTTTTCGATTCGGAGCAGTTTTTGCAGATCTCGATATTTTTTCAGATCTACACATACTGCCACTAACACCAATACACTTTGCACAGCTGTTTTACGTCAATTAAGGAAGTTGGTTTTCAAAACAATTGTGCAAAATTTCGTGAAAACCCAAATAAAGAAATACCTACTAGTAATGGATATAATTTTGGAGGAAGTATTATCTTCATCTTCATCTTCTTTGTCTTCATCTTCATCTGAAGACTACAAATCTTCGTCGTCAGAAGGCGAAAACAAAAAGGGAAAAATTGTTCAAATTGATATCCATATTTGCAATTTTTCCATAAATGAATGCAATTAGAAGCTGATAATGCTGTCAAATAACGCACTAATTTATTTGCAAAAGCAGAGCAATTTCGTTGCATGTTCCATTTGCCGGGTAAAATCTGAGATCTGAAAAAGATTTCTGGTGGTCCCAATGGAAAACGACATAAGTTCCTAGAACAATCCTCTCTGTCAGGGTAAAACACATCATACGGTGTGTCAAAATCAAGCGTACCAAGACTCTCATCCGTCTTTACAGGGATATCAGAAAACGTTTCCCTTAAGGCTGGGTGGCTGGCGTAGACGTTTTTTCGCCCCGATTTGGCTTGCAGGGCTTAAGAGATAATCGATCGGAGTAAACGGTTTTCAATAGTCGGTACATAGCCGCAGGTAACTATTGAAGCACAATTTTATTTTTCGACATTGATATTGCGTAAAGTCCCAAAAACACCCTTTTTCGGTTGTTTTTTATTTTGCCCCGGTGGGGCAATCCCTAGATGAAACTTTTTTATTTTTTTTATGATTTCATATCCTTGCCAAAGGGCTTATTCAGGTAGTCATTGAGCCACATTTTCATTTTTTTTTTGTTAAACGGCTTAAAACTGCAGGTTAATATGACTTAAAGTAAATAATCTTTGTGGAGGAATAAGGAACTATTTTTTTATCTGTAAAAAAGAGAATGCTCTTTGAATATTTGCTTATCTGCACAATGAATAAAAATTAGTGATTTGGTTCATAAAATAATTAAATTGGAATTTTGAAAAGTTTACTATTTTACTGCACTTTCAATTTTATTTCAGAGCTCACGCTCACATATGCAATGTAGTTCACAAAATATCCGACAGGGCGTTATTCTCTTTTTCAGTTAGCTTACTCTCTAGGGAGAATCTGTAGTTTGCAGATTTCGCTGGACCTGGAGCCGTTTAAACAGGGAATGACAAAAATTTGTTTATATCGTTTCGTTTGGTTTTTCGGTAGATACAACATACTAGATATTATTATTGTTGTTTGATAAAGTCAAGGAAGCAACAGCGAGACATACGTTGATAACGTGAGAAACATTGATATGAGAGTGGGTGGGAAATGGGTGATGATTTTTTTGTTGTAGATGTATTTGAATTTGTTTGCTTTCTATTTCGATGTAGAAACCCAGTTTCAAATATTGTTGTTTTATACCTATTTCCTTCGAATAAGCAATATTCATTATTTTCATTTGGATACAAAGGCGTTCAATGTTTGGGGTTACAGCTATCATGAAATAGAGTTACTACTGCTATGCTACGGAGATAATGTCTTGTAACATCCTATTGCATTTATATATTTACACCCCTTTCTACTTTTACGTTGTCGTGGTGGAGATGATCAGAAGCAGATACAGTATAATCAGTATGCCTTTATGATGCTAAAGAGATAATGCAGCTAATTGCTGTAAGCACTCTGATTGAAAAGCAGAAGTATAAAAGTAGTAGTTCTAGCATATATTTCCCATTGTTACTTCCAGCTTGACACTTGAATGTAAAACCTAGTCGGTACATAGGCAAAAAGAATATGGAACTGATTATCTATATATATAAAAATAAGTTGAATTGTGTTTGTCGCCAATGTTCTCTGTAATGCGTGAACCGATTTTGATTCTGGAAACTTCCCATGAAAGGGGATGTTAATACCATGGTTTGTAGGCATATACGGTCTTTGTAGGTATATTGGTTCATGAGTTATAGGGGCGTGGTACCGTCCATACAAAAAATACATTCAAAATCTTATATTTCGAAAACCACCTAATCAATTGAGTTCAAATTTACACACAGTCTTAGGTATTGGCCCAGGAGTGTTCCTGTGGAGACTGGTCAGAATTGGGCAAGGAGGCGTGGCACCGCCCATACAAAAAATACATTCAAAATCTTATATTTCGAAAACCACCTAATCAATTGAGTTCAAATTTACACACAGTCTTAGGTATTGGCCCAGGAGTGTTCCTGTGGAGACTGGTCAGAATTGGGCAAGGAGGCGTGGCACCGCCCATACAAAAAATACTTTCAAAATCTTATATTTCGAAAGCCACCAAATGAATTGAGTTCAAATTTACACGCAATCTTAGGTATTGGCCCAGGAGTATTCCTGTGAAGCTAGGTCAAAATTGAACAAAGGGGCGTGGCGAAAGCCACCAAATCGATTGAGTTCAAATTTACACACAATCTTAGGTATTGGCCCATGGGTATTCCTGTGAAGATAGGTCGAAATTGGACAAAGGGGCGTGGCACCGTCCAAACAAAAAAATACATTAAAAATCTTAAATCTCGAAAACCACCGAAGGTATTGTATTGACCCAGGAGTATTCCTGTGAAGAAAGGTCAACATTGGACAAAGGGGAGTGGCACCGCCCATACAAAAAATACATTACAAATCCTATATCGCGGAAACCACCGAATCGTTTTCTGATTTGAGTGCGTCAAATAAATATAAATAAATAAATAAATATTCTGGCGCGACAGGTCTATGGGACCCAAGGCCTAGCTTCTCACAACCATTCGTTTGGTGTGGGTTTTCAATTTTTGGGCAAATGGAAGGGATCTACAATACAATACGCCGAGTCCAAACGGCTAATTGAGAAGCATATTCATGATAGTTTTACTCTCGGATGTTTTTCAGACGTTCGCGAGAGGTGACGCAGTGGAAAAAAACATTAAGATGTAATTTGGCCCTTTCGGGATTCGAACCCGGGACTCCTCGCTTAGTAGCCACACTACCACTAAGCCACTGCGCCGATAATAATGCGTCAAGATAATCGTAATCCTGTAATGGAATGAAGCATTGATTTTTATTGAAGATTTTTGTTTTTCGATTTCTAATAAAGTTGGATATGTCATCACCTAATCGTGCAATACATGAAATTTTTGATATAGAATTGCAACATTAACTACAATACGATCGCAACGAATTGAATGCTTTTGTTCAAGCAAATCTTTCGACAGTGAATGCGGAGCAATAAAGGCGTACCTACGATACTATTATGCAAGCTATCAATAGTGAGGCCGGTGGATTTTATTTTCTGAATGCGCCTGGAGGCACCGGAAAAACGTTTTTAATTTCACTGTTGTTGGCAACGAATGTGATGTGTTTCTTGTGTGTCGATGCTTCAGCACTTTTACACCGTCTTTGTTCTGCTCTCTTGATGAGTTTCTATTTCATTTAATTTTATTTATCCATAAATCGCATTTCCTGGGTGTGTTGGGTCATGCTCATCGCTCATGGGCTCATGGCTCATGGGTGTTGTGCAGGCCGGGGGGCGTGGGATTGAGAGACATAGCAGAAAGCAGATACGGTGTGAAATGTTTGCAGTATTAAGAGAGACAGTGATTTAACATTTGAAGCGAATAGCTGTTAACATAACGTTAATAAGAAGGAAGATGAATTAGGTAAGAAATTTCTCTTATTCGCCAACTTAAGCGTTATGAGAAATGTGGAGGTAATAAAGTTCGGGAATACTACCATTTAACAAAACTGAATACTATCGGTTAGTATTTATACCTATGTATACCTATTGTTAAAAGGCGCTTAATTTGATTTGTTTGATTAATAAAACTATCTAGAGGAGATGTTTTACGAAATTGAAGTATTATTACTTTTCATAAACATTTGATAAACTTACTTTAAAATTCATAAGAAACATTTTAAGACCAAGATTGAGTTTAATTAAGTTTAAGTAGTTAAAAAAAGCAAAACAAATACTTTTCGGTTGCATTTTTCGTGTCGCTATAATTGCACCCTAAGAGTTGTTGTCTCAAATATGAGCTGTAATTTTGGGATTGGGCACATTAGATTTTTAATTTAGATCTCAGGTGGCACCTGGCACATGGAACATAAAAGAGATTCGTCGGCTTTTATATTTGAATTTGTGCGCTACTTGACAGCTTCATCAGCCGTGCGCCTAATCATAAATTTCTTGCAAACACACCCATCTGCGTCCCAAATACATAGTAGTTAAACAGACCCATTTTTTTAATGTTTCCTGTTAGGGCGAAGAATGCACATTGCACCGTGAGGAGATTTCATTTTTCTCCCCCTCTTCCTTTTGTGTCCTCACATTTAACAGGCCTACAGAGGTTCCAAATCGATGACAAATTACTTTTCGCGGATGTTTTCTATGTGGTATATTAATGGGGGAGAAAGGGCGTACAGTTTTAACTTTCTCTTAACTCTGAAACGTGAAATTGAAATTGTCTTCTATCGGATGATAGAACAGACGTGTACCTATTTTAAAACTTCTATCACAGCAAAGCAAAGTAAAGAACGACTTTCAGCACGTAATTCTTCAATTTGGAGATTCACACTAAGATTAATCCCAAGTGGAATTGCAAGTGAGTTAACAGCAGCAGTAGCTACTTTGTCACAAGACCACTTAAACTGCCATTACAACATCAAGCACGCGCATATTTTTGCATGAGATAGGACTGAGAAATCCGTTTGCCCACCAATGCTTATGAAGACGTAAGAAAGAGATAACAAATCATGCGCGTAAAGTTTCATGAATGTTCTGCCTATAATTGTAGATGTGTAAAACGGAAATAAATAAAGGTTCCGGTAACAAGCATTTCCGCAATCACATGAAAACAAGTCAAATGAGGTAATTGTTTTCAGTAAATTTAATCAACAAATCAACAATCAATTATACGAAATAAATAAATAATTGCAGTTTCGTAACTTCCGGAAGCCAATTTTTTATAGAAAATCAAAATTCCTCAGACAATCAGTTAAGAAAAATATTCGATAGGAATGTGAACAGTTATCACCGGAAATCTTGCAAAAAGTTATGAAAAATGCGATAGAACGGGCACAAATGTGTATTACACACAGAAAAAATTGTAAAGGTCCATATAAAGATTTCCATCACTCAAAATCTTTTTTTTTTTTAATTTATTGCGCCACCAGTAATTAAATTTTATTGTAGTCCATATTTAGTATGTCTATGGCTCAAAGAATATGTAACACACTGATTTTCGACAAATTTAAGCTTTTATTTTGATTTAAAAATGCACTGTAGTAAATTTATTTAAATATTCTGCTGCTTACCCGTTAGCATCGCCATTAGGTGTTTTTTTTAGCTCCTATCTCAGCAAAACAGAGCCAAGTAGAATTTTATGCACGCAATTTCAACAACTACATCCTTGACTTGACATTTCCGAGATTCACAACACCAGAAGTGGAAGTTACTTGACAGCAGCAGATCATTTTTGAACATTTCTGGCGTTGTGGGTGGAAATTGCTGGTAAAATGCAAACAAAAAGTCGAGACACAACATTTATGGCATTTTATATCATTCAAGTCCAAATGTGACTGGGACTAATTTTTTGCGCATTCTTCTACTTTACTTTGCTGAGGTAGAAGATAAAACAAACCTATTGCTGCACTGTTCTATTGGCGTGTGTGTTGCGCCTTGAATATAGTGAAGTACCTAAGAGGGTGGTTCCTTTTTTTAACAAAGGAGTCGCTGCCGTCATTGTAAACGGATCAATTTGCAAACTAAAGATATGATTGGAAACTCGTGACTGAATATATGTTTTTGTATATATTTACGATTTAGTTTTACAAATTCATATAAAAAATAAGCGAATCTCATTTGTTTAGCTTTGTAACTGGTTGTTTATTTTTAAAAATATATAAGTTCTACGATCTTGTTGGCATCAGTAAGTGCATTAGAATATTCAGAAATTACAAAAATCAACAAAAGGTATTTTAAAGAAACAGAAAGATTAAAACGGTATATTATTGGCACTCGCTACCGCCTCCCTTATAAACAAATGCTTGGAAAGAAGAAATGAGAGAAATGTCTGTCCGCCAACAATCAAGAAGAGGAAGTACAGCTTTCTCTTCCGATCGCCGGTGTAGTCCAACTGCTGAGGGTTGCCATAAGGGTCGTAGTTAATAGGCCCCCCGGAGGCTGCCGGCGATGTTTCCTGTAGGACTTTAGTTTTAAGCGTTCGAAGCTGTAAGTAGTATTAATCAATAATATTCATATGAGATTTCATGAGTAGTCTTACCAAAAAGAAACTTAGTGTTAGACTGGAGTACACTAGCATTAGATAATAGCCAAAACTGTGAAACAGGGTGCTAGCCAGCAGACACGCAACGATTATTACAAACTTGTATCCGGAAAAAGCAAGTAGATCCAGCGTCTTAAGACTTGTTTTTATGTTAACTACATAAAGGGTTATAGAGTAGACAACCAGCTCAAAAATGCTGTATGCCAAAGCACTGGAAGCCTGAATGCCAAGCTGTTCGGGGGAAAAGCTACTCTGCATTCCGAGCATGAGACCTGCAACCACAACGTAAGTTATGTACGCCATGGCAGGTATGTAGAGATCTGGGGCGTTAATGTCATATCGTGGCTGTACAGGGTTGTCCTGATCGTATTTTAAAGACCAGTCCTGCGTTAAAAGTGAAGATGAAGTAATAATTAAAACAATATATTAAATTCAGTTGAAACCCACTCTGTGTGTAAACGGAAAAAAGAGAAGCCGCAACTTATTGATAACGTAATTGTTGTCCACAGCAAAATAGTATTTCAGCTTTGCCACAGGCACCCATTTCTCGAACTGGTTCTCAACAATTTGTTTTCCTTGATCGGCCAGACGTTGTCCATATTGCATAGCCATGTCCTGCACAATAGGCTGTTGAAACATAGCAAACTGCTGCGGCAATTGATTCGGAACATTTGGAATATTTCCAGTTGGCTGTGAAGGAATACCAGGATATTGTTGGAAATTTTGTTGTGGATGTTGCTGCTGCTGAAGTTGAGGTTGTTGTAATTGCTGCTGTTGTTGTTGTTGTTGTTGTTGTTGTTGTGGTGCTGGAATTTGTGTGTATCCAAAGTTCTGATTCATTGGTGCAGTTCCATTGTTGAATGTGTTGCCACCGGCATATGGAACGTTTTGTGGAGCCATCATTGGATCCATTGGTGACATATACTGTGGAGGACCGGCTGGCGCTGTTGATCCTAGTGCACTTACATCGCTGACTCGTTTTAATTTTCTACCAGGTCCTTGATCTGTTAAAACAAGCAAAAAATAGTTCAGTACAATAACAACAGAGGTACGTATACCAAACAAGGGAATATCGCAAGACAATCGGAAGGTGATTACATCAGCACTCATTTAGAAAGTATAGCAATTAGAAAAACCGACAGGACCAAACAAAAATTATGTCAATATTAGGAGTTTGCAAATGATTTAAAGGGAGAACACACAATGTTATCAAAACACAATCAGAATGGTTGGTTGCCTTTACTTGCGAGTTTCCTTACAATTTTCGAACTTACGCTGTCGGACTGATGGATTAGGGTTGTAGTTCATGATTGAGGACTATCTCTGAAAAAAGATTCACAAAGGTTTTGCAGGTATTTTCGGCAAATTCTATATAAATTTCTGGAGTTGATTTGAACTTTTGGTACACATCACCAGTTAAACTTCAACCAGCCCTAGTTCGTTTGGCACATCGAATTGTTCAGTGGGGCAAATAATATTTGACAGCTTGTACTGTCAGAATGGAGTCGTTCAGCCGTCCCGAAAGCACTGCTTCTCAAACATAAGTCTGCAAATTTGTTTTTAGGCAATATTCAAAGCGATCTGTTTATTTTTCTTAAGAATGATATCAATAATTGATGTCTTAACACCCTGACTCCACAGGAGAAAAATTCTCGCATAATGTTTATCGTGAGGTGAAATGTCTTATGGAGTCACTCCATTTCAGCTTATGATTGGATGTCTGCGATCTCTCTCTGCAATTATTTCTTGGCATGGATGTCTGATCAGCGCTGCAGCTAAAAAAAAATCTCAGTGCCACAAATTATTTTTTTGAGTGCCAAAAAGTGCCTCAGAGTGCCAAATTAAAAAGATCCCATATTTAAACAAAAACTATCAGTAGATTTTTGTGGGAGTTTACAAAAAAGAGTAACAAGTGTAGCAATGTTTTTAGTTTTTATTGGAAAATTAATTTGTAATGTTTTTTAATAAAAATGTTGTTTAATATTGCGTTTAAAAAAGAGTGCCAAATTTTAAATTTCTGAGTGCCAATGGGTGCCAAAGTGCCAAACTCATTTGAAAGTGCCAGTTTGGCACTAAAGTGCCTGTTCCTGCAGCGCTGTGTCTGATATGAATTTGACAGCCTACTTGTTTTTTTTTCTGGAAATATAATTTTTTGTCTCATTTGAGTGTTTTCTCATTCCGATTTTGGTTTGTGGCGTAAGTAGTTATTTTAAAATGGTAACAAAACAAACAGTTAAATATTTTATTTGTCCAAAAAACCAAAACTTCACGTACAGTCTCTCGTGCCGCTGCGATATGAAATGAAATTTCTTGACATGATTTGCCCAGCGCAGATAAAAGAAATTGCATGAGATGGATGCAAGACATTTAGTTTGAGAGAAGTTATCTCCTGTGGAGTCGGGGTGTAATGGGATCTCGGACTTTTGCAATTAAACACTGAAATCAATGACCCTTTTTGTAGATTATACAGAAATATTGAAAAACACTTTTTTTACTTGTTTTGTGAAAATATTGCAAAATCCTTATTTTTGATAGTTTAATGTGAAATTTGTTAAGTATTAATTCCTTTTTTATGGAGTCGGGCATGTATTCTTTGTATATGCACTTCCGCGGCCTCCATTTTTAGGTGCGAAGTATTCTGAGATTAACTTCGGCCGATTTGCAGTTACTTGCCTACAAAACAAATTTGCGTTTGCTACCTTTTGCGTTTGGTGTCTCTACCAAATATCATATTTTCTGCAATATTGCAGTACAGCAATATAAATAACAGTACAGTAAAACGCATTACATATTTTAAGCCTCAACCAATTGAATCGGTTTCGTTGATAATTTTTTTCTTACAGATGAATATAATACACTACACACCATTATATGTATGGAAGGTGTTTTGTGTTGCTTCTGTAAGCAAAACATAAAATCATGCGATGAATGAAGTGGCTGTATTTTTAACATAAATGTCTGTCTATTAAGTAGAATGACAGATCTTACAAATTAAGACGACATCAATTCACTGCAAAAGCATTACGAGAATGAGAAAATTGCAACTATCGTTAAGCAAACAACAGCAATTAAAAACATTAATATATGTAGATAATCCATATTTATATAAAAACGATGCCATAACTTGAAAACGGTTTGACCGATTTAATAGTTAAGAAATGTTTTTACTTAATTTCATATAGATATGATCTGCAACTGAAAATATCGAAATTTTTAGAATATAATACAAATTTGTCTTTCTCAGTAAATATTTTTCTATTTTTTGAAATTCTCTATAAAATGTATCTACCTACCTACTTTATTAAGGTTTATAAACTACGTTAGCACTGAATGCTGCTAGATGAATCTCGATCGTACAGCGGTTTTGTATGGGAAAGTCAAGTCTCGTTTGACATTTCATTTGTTGAAACTTGAAATAATTGCCGCACTTTTGAATTTGAAAAGAGATTAAATATATTTTTATAAGTTAAACGTTTTTAAATAAAATATTTTATAAATTTTTATAATACAGCTTTTATCACACCAAATGGAGAGAACGCCAAAATTACCTAGAAAGTCTCTTTCGCTTTCCACTCGCCTTCGTAATCGTTCAAGTGGTAAACGAACAATTTCATGCAATTTTATTCTTTTCCAAACATCGGTTTATTTTTATTAATAGCATCTCCGGGAAGCCGTATAAAAAGCTCTGCCAATGCTCCGTCCTCACCACTTTCATCAGAATGTAGCTTGGACTGTACTCCACCACATCGCAAATTCATATTTAATCCACCATATTCCCCTACAAATGATCTCGACTCATCGCCAGTTTATCGACTTTCTCAATCATCAACAAACTGTCCGGATGTAACGTGGCGATGGACAAAGGACGATCCTGCTGCTGAGAGTTCACTACTAACCTCAGCGTTAGCTAAATCAACACCCAAAAGCAACGGTGACAGGGAACTGCGGAAAAAGAGATTATTACAACGAAAAGAAGAATTACATAGAGCAGAAATTGAGAACATTAAAGACAATCGTCTGAAACGCGAACTTGCACGCAAAAAGCAATGCGAACAAATGGAACTTTTAATTGCCGAGCAAAGTAATCTAGCTGTTGGCATAAATAATGATGAATCGACTCCTAACTCGAAGGAGCAGTCACTTTCCAATTCATCCGGTTACGGTTCCAATACTAATATTGAAAATATCGTAGATCTTCTAAACGATTCCGATGCAGATGGATTGTTACTGGAAGCGTCACAAAAAGTTGAAACAAACATTAAAGTAAGCGAGATTACTGACAGCAAAGAGTCGCAACCGCATATTGTAAAGACTAGTAACAAAGAAAAGGATAAGCGTCCGGTGAATGAATTTCTCCATGATTCACTAGACGATTGGTTTGCTTCTCTAGACGCCGACTTACTAATAGCACAGTCACAGAAATCGCGCACATCTTTACAGAGGTACAGGTCAATGCCGACAGACCCACCAGTGGTAGCAAATAACCTGGATAAGTCGAAGTTTAAGCGCTATCCCAGCAGCAGCACGTTGCCCCCAAAAACCAGTAAGTTTCGCTGATTCAACGTTTTTCCTATAACGCATCCTACACCCATCAATATTCAAATCCAACAATATTCATGCGGACATATACTTTAATTTTTAATTTTAATTTTACTGTCTTAAGAAATCGCATTTTTTTTCCAAGTATTCGTGAATGTGCTAAAGCGCACAAACTGTTATACGATTATTGTGATAAGTTTTTTTTCCGTTGAATAAATTATACATTTCAAGTGGTCTGAAGTACATAATAAGCTTATGCGTTTATATAATCTTACTTCATCCACTTAAGCAGATTCTTCCGCTTCAATATGGTAGATGTAATTCAGTTTTATTAACTTAAACAAAAATAAACAGCTTTGAAGATTGCTGAAATTTACAGAAAACAGTTTTCTTGTTTAACAGTTTAAATTAAAGTATTACTGTATGAAGTATTCAATTTTGCCAGTTCACACTCTTATAAAGCTAGGATAGTATGTAACATGGAGAAATAAAAAAAAAATGTTTATAAAAGTATAATAATATTATGTTTAAAATGAATCTAAAATTGCAAATATATTTTAACGCTAAAGACGACTAAAACCGTATTAGTAGCGTGTTTAGCTGTCTGCATATGATATGTTGGCTCTGCTAAGTAATAAAACAACGATCATCCAAGTTGGGTCTGAATTACTGACCATGAGCTGCTACTTAGTATAGCGGCTACTACGATAGTTTTGCGTTCGTTGCTTTTTTAGAGATAGTTAAATTATATTTAGCTCTTAGGTTTGTTACCTGTGGCAATAAAGAGGTCAATCTCTTAGATCGTTTCAGATGTGTTGCGCCACATCCACTCTCTGCCTTATACACTCCACTCTCAACTATACACTATACATGTTCTGATACGAATAAAATCATCCTTAATCCATACAGAAATATACATGGATTGAATTCTATTTAAGAAAAATAATAAAGAGTTTCGTTTTAGTTTAACATCGAAGGTCAACGGTCGGGTTATTATTTCTGTGTTCAACTAAAGATGTAGGTTTGGGCAAATTGTATTGTTGCAAGCAATAGAGTACCATTTGTCCACCACTTGTTCTCTGGGTAGCTCAATCATTATCAATCATCTTGAAGTGGTTAAATGGGCAGTTTGTTTCCATATTTTGCAAGTTCATCAGTCTCACAATGTTTCGCGGTATCTCTAAGCCCCAGCACTCCACAAAGTTGAACATTGAACTGTTTTCCGTAAAAGCAGAGGAGCAGCAGATAATAGCAAACAAATTAGTCTGAAGTTATTCGCGGATGTAATGACAAACTATTCTTTGGACTTTACTTAGGGGCCAGTTATAGCGACATGAAAAATGCAACCGAAAAAAATTTCGTTTGCTTTTTTTAACCACTTAAACTTAATTGTTGAACTCAATATTTTTCTTAAAATGTTGCTAATAAATTTTAAAGTTAGTTTATAAAAAAAAAACATAGTGCGTGCTTGTGACCACACGCCAGATGTGAAACTTCTTTCGCTAAATGTGGATGTTAAATTGAACTGTGGTGTATGTAGTTGAATTTGCATTTTTCGTGTCGCTATAATTGCACCCTTAGTTTATTACGATTTATTGCTTTACCCAAGGCAGTTCCACACACAACCGTCTTACGTAAGTATTGGCCTTATAACTAATACGTATAGAAAGTGAGTGATACTAGGGTGCAGACAACATCTCTTTGCTATAGATTTTTAGCAAGTGAAGAGTATGTAAGATATTTTTAAAATTAGACCAAAGTATTTATGTTAGGCACCTCACTCACTGAAATCGCTGGTAACTAAAACCATCTTGTCAAACGTTAAACATTCGCCTAACTATTAGGTGATTAAAGGATTTAGTACCAAAGTAAGTTTTTCCAATTATGCAATAAAACCTTTTATACCACCAACTCATCATTTGACATTTCAATGCAAAAACTCAAAGGGGAATCCAACTGCTCCAAATTCCAATGAGAATTCTTGCCCGTCTGATGGTATTTTATTCTCATATTAATACTCCAAAATATCCTATACGGAGTAGTTATTCGCTCATTACTTTAATATTAATAGAATTTACCTATTCGTTTTAACCTATTTTGTTCTTATTAATAGCGCTGTGAGCCAGTGCGCCACACGTCCCCGCTGCATCTCGTTATAAGCGTCCTCACAAAGGCACTTGACCATATAAATCTACATGTTTCCTTATTATTATTCAAACTCAGTAATCATGACAGAATACTGTTAGTAATACCGTGCGTATTTTTAAGTCATTGAAAAGGAACATAGATGTAAACAAAGGAACGAAGACATTGTGGAGTTATTAAATAAATCAAATACATAGTTAATTTAAAGTGATCAATATGGATTATTTTGATAAACCTTTTATTATTAGAGCCCTAATGGATATAATAATATACTAATCTCTTCTTACAGATTCAATTTTGGATTTCGACATTTTTAAAATACTTAAAAAAAAATTGGAGGAAAATAGAATAAAAGCGAGAACTGGACAGATAAAGTGTTTCAGAACGGGAAATCGAAATAATATAACCTAATTTGTTTTTCCACTAAAAGCATTTCTTATATAACAAATTCCTCAGCGGGAAAATAGCATGTACATTTTCAAAATATTTACACATTTATATATTCAAAGCGTTTTACAGAAATTCAGAAATTTACGTTGATTCTGCACAACACGAAATGCTTAGCATGCACAATTTATACATATCTTTATATATATAATTCTACTGTACGTGTGTATGTCACTGAACTCCTCCTAAACGGCTGGACCGATTTGAATAATTTTTTTTGTATGCGTTTGGGTAGCGCCCCGGATGGTTTAGAAGCCGATTGGACAAAATTGGACAAAGGGGCGTGGTATCGCCCATACAAAAATAACATTCAAAATCTTATATCTTGAAAACCACCGAATCGATCGAGTTCAAATTTACACATAATCTTAGGTATTAACCAAGGAGTATTCCTGTGAAGATTGGTCAAAATTGGACAAAGGCGCGTGGCACTGCCCATACAAAAATTACATTCAAAATCTTATACGTATTTCAAAAGCAACCGAATCGTGACTGCGAGTTATTAAGTAAAATACAAAATTGATTTATTTGGAATATATAAGACAAAAAAAGTTGTAACAATATCACACTCCACTGTTCATACGGAACATACAAACACAGTGCATTTCAATGAATATTAAGTGTATTATACATACAACAATGCCAACGTCTTCGAGCCAATGCATTAAGACAAAGACTGGCATGTCAAAGAGTCACCGATACATTTAGAACACGTGAACAACAGCGTTTGCAAGTGTATCGCGCATTGACACGTGCATCACTTCTTCACCTTGCGTTTGAATATGAGTCGGACATCGACTATTCGTCATATTCACAAATTGTAATCGGTTCTATGAACAAACAATGCCAATACTGTCATGCACTCAAATACAAAATTATTATCTGGGATGAATGCACTATGCCACACAAGCATTCACTTGAAGCTCTAGATAGAATGATCAAAGATCTAAATAATAACACTAGGCTTTTTGGTGGTGCTTTACTGCTGCTGTCCGGTGATTTTAGAGAGACATTGCCGGTCATTCCACGCGCTACATATGCGGACGAAATTAACGCATGTATAAAACAATCATCTATGGCGAAATGTCTGTACATTACGTCTTAACACAAATGTAAGAGTTCAACTACAAAACGATCCATTGGCACTATCATTCTCCGAGCAATTGCTCAACATTGGAAATGGAGCAATACCATTGCATGGAGACACACAATGCATCAAATTGCCGGACAACTTCTGCAACATGGAAAATACGAAAGATGCTTTGATTGAAAGCATATTTCCCGATTTACAAGCTAATTATATTAATCATACGTGGCTTCAAAAAGCATGCAGGACAACGTCTGTCGGGTCCGCTAGTATTATTTATATATTTTAACATATTTTTTTAAATATTTTGCACAATTGAATAAAAGGTAGATATTGTAAAAATTCGTATTTTTCTTTATCAGGATAGGTACATAAATTCGGATGACCATTTCTATTTATATTCACCCCTATCGTGGAATACGGCGTATTTGAGATTCACTTCACCTACTCGATTCACTTTCACTTTCCATATACATCGTGGAATCCGCCGGGGAAACTCCCTTATCGACAGTTAATTTCAATTCAAAGTTGGTCGGTAAATCAGCTGTTTTGCATTAAATGACAGCAGAGAAAGAGCAAAACAATTTCAAACTTATTTTACCAGAAACAAATTAATTAATTTATGTACGAAAATCAATAAAATGGATAGTATAGCCTATTATATATTTAACAATTCCAAATACTGAGACATTCTGAATGCCTTCAGCAGATTCTCTGAGTTGAATTAACTCTATAACCTCCTCTTCATCGGCAGTAAAAGTCACAATTTTGTTTGGGCCACCACCTGTACCTTTTAGTTCTTTTTTATTGGTAGAAAGCTTCTTTTTTAAATTAGACTTGTGGTCACTCCAAACCTGAAAGAAAAGTTAAATGTTTGTTCAGATAACAAATAGTATATGTATTCTCAATGCAACATTTTACTTTTTTCCACTCCGATACTTACAACATTTTGAGAAAATCGCAACGAAACCGCACAACAAAGGCCAGGATACGCAATGAATTAGCTGCGTATTTGAAATTTCAAAGTTTGTATGGGGAGTTTCCCTTCGATCGTTTTCTACGATGGCGTTAAACGCATTCACTTTACCGACAGGTGAATCTTTCACTTCGAATGTATTCTACGATGCAAAGTGTTGAATTTGAGTGAAACGTTCCCCCCGGCGTATTCCACGATAGGGGTGATTATGAGCATTTGTACATGGATAATATACGAGTATATTTCATATGCGACAGAAGAATCTACATTGCGTATTGCCTACCATGTCGCAACTAAACGGTTTTCTCAATAAGTTTTATATTCTGATTCACTAGATTAGAAGCAAAAAATATACAAGTCAGTAGAAAGTAGCAGCTGGAAACGAATATTTATGTCAAAAACGGTCAAAACTATTTCGACAAAAATTCACATTTAAGGTAATATGGTCATTCCTAACATGATAGCTAACTCAGTTTTTCGCTAAATTGAATGCATATTTTGAGAATTTGGTTTTCTTTGGTTTAACTGCTGCAAGGATTTTGACAAAAATGCATACTTGGAGTAAAATTGACGTTTTTAACAATACTGCGTCCTTATTTTCGATTGGAATCACCTAAAACGCTGATTTTGAAAACTGTTCGTATGTCGAAAACGCCATTTTCGATTTGGAAAAAAACTTTAAAAACCAACTTTTACTCAGTGTTTAGCTAAATAGTTGAGGAAGAGTACTTTTAGAACTAAACATTGCAATATTTTCTACTATTTTGTCTGCATAATTTTCTTAAAACCGCTCTAACGGTTTTTACTAAAATGCTTATTTAGGATAACACATCTATTCTTAATTAGACCCCGTACCGAAATGCAAAAAAGGCCGTGTTGTAAGACTTACCGTACAAACAGTTTAAATGCAATTAAAACTACATACTAGAAACTGCTTTTAGCAAATATTTTTCTTCTTCCCTTTTCAACCATATTAAAATAATTGCAACCAATTTCCACTATCAGAAACCCGCACTTCATTTGAAATCCCCACCCAAACACGTCCATCGACGTGCAAATTCAGAAAAAAAATCTCTGAATTCTTACATACCTAATAAATCTGTTTAAAGATATCGGTACATCACAAGCCCTACTTCGAGTCATAGCCACCTACTAGCATCACCAATCTCAAAAATCTTGTTTTATAACCTATCAACAATAATAAAATATAAATAAACCAACTAAACTGATAATAGGAACGAGAAAGTTTCGTGCGATCCAGTCGTTCACATTTTTTTCGTACCGCTATTTTCAGCTGATTAAATGCTTCGGCATCGATGTAAGGCCTTATGAGCATTACATTAACACTTCCATCCATGAAAGAATCTTTGATATTTTCTAAAGACAGATCCTGCGCATTGATTATGAGTTCTCCAATCAATATTAAGTTAATAATTTATCTTTTAGAGAAAGGTATTGTAATCGTACAAAAAATTTAACTCGAGATTTTAATCAAATCTGACATTACGATGATAGAGGAACTCAAAAAAGTGGGTCTCGCAATTCTGTCCGTCTTTCCGCCTGTCCGTCTGTCCGTCCTTTCCTGAGCTCCACAGCGCAAACAGCTGGACGGATTTCTTTCAACGTGGAGCCCCTTTTTGCAGGCATTTCAAATATTTTCCACAGTTCTTCGTTCCCCAAACTCATTTCCGCATCTTTCGCTTTTGTGCAGCAGTCAGAACTTATGTCCTGGTTACTTTACTTATCGGTGTTGGTAAAGAAGTAGTAGCAGTAGTAGTAGTGCTTCCTTGGTATTGTGTGTTGTCTGCGTTGCTTCATAGGTTTGCTAGAGCATGCTCCTTCGTCCATCGCATGGTACACAATGGCTAAAATATGCCTGCAAGGCAACCTCGAACATTTCTAAATGGGGCAATAACAATAAACAGGTTCGGTTCGAATTTCGTTTCCTTTAAAATTAATATACCTTACCTATCCGGGTTTTGACGACGAAACAATTCTTGCGATAGTAATCGCGTCATGTAATTTTATTTGTTCCGTCACTAATTAACATGCAGTTTTTGTCAGTATATGTTGGAATTTTTGCTCGTCTTCGCTTGCGTCTGTCGCTGATCGTTTGAGGAATTGTTTTGATTATCTAAATTTTGTTTCATTTTCATGGGACTTGTACCACTTGAAAAAGCTTTTCACGAATCCCACTACCGTACTGTTTTTTGGGTTTAAGTTTGCATTTACTCACTCCAGTCGATTGTTTGTCCGGTTTTGCAAATTTTCCTCTGACTCCGCAAATGCTGCGTATTATTGTTGGTACCTACTGTTCGTCCGATGAACTGTACGCTAATTTTTTTGGAGATAACTAAGAGATGTTTCTTTTTACTCCTTAGTTATAACCATTTTATACGTCAAGATTGCTCTGAGTAGTAGTAGTAGTAAATATTTATTAGTATAAAAATACTTTACAATAATCTTAAAAATATAAGTACTAAGTACATAATATAAATATCACTTATATTGATTTTATATAAATCAGTCTTTGCTTTCACTTAAATTCAAGTATTTTGTTTTACAAATTGTATGCATTTACTTTTGAAGATTCTTAAATTATTTTCATTCTTTATTTCAAATGGCAAGTTATTAAATAAAATTATTCCTTTATGCATGAGTGTGTTCCCTGCAGCTACTGAAGTCTGGCGGTTTACTCTAAAGTCGCTAGCGTTTCGCAACTGGTATTGTTGTGTTTCTCCCACTCGTCTCACTCCACTTGTTAGGTACTTTGGTGCAGTGCCCTGCTTTACTTTAAAAACAGCGATCATAGTGTTTAGTTCCAGTCTTTCTCTTACGTTTAACCACTTGAGCATATCCAACATTAATCTTATTGGCGTCATTCTATTGCATCTCAATATACTCCTCATTGCCTTATTTTGTAGTTTTTGGAGTCTCTCCACGTGACCTTGATTGCAGCACGAGTACGTAATAGTCGAACAATATTCGAAATGTGGCTTTATGATAGTATTGTATACTTTAATTGCAGTGAGGCAATCCATCTGTTTTCGTATTCTACTGAAAAATCCAATCTTTTTAGCAATCTTTTTGCATATATAATCAATGTGTTCCGAAAATTTCAAAGCACTATCAATAATTATTCCCAGGTATTTGATTTCATTTACAAATTCTATCTTGCTATTATTTATTTCTATTGATGTTTCGCTATTTATATTTATACCCATTAGTTTCGTTTTTTTCTCGTTTAGTTTCAGCTTATTCATTGTACACCATTTTGTAATTTGTTGTATATCCCTTGTCAACTTCGCTTTACATTCATCAATATCATTTCCTTCGGCATACACTAATGTGTCGTCTGCATATAGAACAATTTTGCATTCGCGTATTATATTCGGCATGTCGTTGATGTAAATTATAAATAGTAACGCTCCGAGTATTGAGCCCTGAGGAACTCCTATATCAACTTCTATTAGATTTGACACGCTATCATTTACTTTTGTCCTTTGCGATCTTTTTGATAAAAAGGATTTAAACCATGCAAGTTCCTTATCCCTTATACCGTACATCATTAGTTTGTCTATTAGAATAGTCCTATCTATTGTTTCAAATGCTCTTTTAAAATCTAAGAAAAGAGCCAATGTTTTTTTCTTTTTACCACCGCTTTTCCATTCATTTACTACGTAATTAACTGCTGTTTCACATGAGTAGTTTTTTCTAAAACCGGATTGGTATATAGATAATATATTGTTCCGTTCTAAATATTCCACCAATTGTCTCTTAACTATACTTTCCAGAATTTTTTCACATGTCCTTAATGTGTTTATTGGACGGAACTCTTCGCATTTTTCAGTATATGGTACTTTTTTCACTGGTGTAATCATTGAGTCCTTCCATGAATTCGGAAACTCTCCTTTATTTAATGAAAGGTTCATAATTTCTAGTATAGTATTTCCTAACTTATTCCAGTTCTCTAAAATAATGCGCGGACTGATTTGATCGAAATCAGCCTTGTTTTTTATTTCTTTACATACTCCTTTTAAAATATCGAGGGTAATTGTTTGAAATTTAAATTCACATTCGTAACTTACAATATTGTTCACATATCCTGTATCTTCGATTGAGTTTCTTATTTCTTTTACACTTTCAATGAAATATTCATTAAATTTATTAGAAATTGTGTTGTCATCTGTGTAGTTCTCATTTTCAAAAATTACTTGGCTTATTGGTGTCTTAACTTGTTTAAGAACCAAACCTTTTATAGTTTTCCACATTTCTTTCTGTCCTCTCGCTGTATTAATTTTCGTGCTGATAAATCGGTTCTTTGCATTACATATTCTACTTTTATAACGATTTCTTGCACTGGTATATTCATTCCAGCTTTCCTCGTCGTTTAATATTTTAGCCTTTTCTATTTTTTTCTTTTCAAAAGTTTAAGTTCGTTATTAAACCATTTATTTGTTTGGTTGTTTACATCCATATATTTTCTCACTTTGAATTTATCTATTGTTGTTTTTAAAATCACGTCTATTTTTTTAGCATTTATGTGTACGTTACTATTTCTATTGTATGCAGTATCAGTTGAAACTAGTGCTTCGGAAAAACGTTCCTTGTTATACTTGAGAAAGCATATTTTTCTTCTATTTTTATTTGCATGAACTGAGAGTGTAAAAAAAACAAAGGTATATCGGCTTGCTTGGATTTTTTATTTTTTTTTAAACATTTCTCTACACCATATTTCTATCTGTCACAAAGCACTTACTATTTTTTGTTCTATCCTCATTTTGTTGGGGGAACGTTTTCACCAACCAATAAAGGACGTGTTCTTCTTCAGTAGATATTAATCCTACTGCAGCAACTGCGCCCCTCCATTTCCGCCCTCTATTAGGAAAATGATCGTAGTTAAATATGTTTTTAATAATTTATATGTTCCGTCAACGAACAGAATTTCTGGCCACAATACTATGTCCCTCCGCATCCCTTCTGTTGCAAATAAAAGCCCCATGAACTTAAAATTGTCATGCAAAAGGCTCACTGTTGCTCCGTATTCGTTTTGTAGAATATCTATGGCTGCGGTAATATCATTTTCATTAATTTTATCTTTGCCCCTTAAATTACATAAATCTTTTAATGTAACAAACTTGTTGTCTTCCTCAACAAGTTTGTTTTGAATTAGCTTTGTATTCGACCTCAATTCGAAAGCTTTAAGAGCCGTGGCTTTTTCAGTCAGCGATAACCTTTCGAAGTATAAGTTCAAAGAAATCCTATAAAAAAATACATAAGTACTTATTGTGTTTTTATTAATAATATTCCCACTTTGGAATTTGGATGGTTGAAATGTTCCAAATTCACGCTCACAATCAATTCCAGCCATTGCTATCCCGCGAATAGTGCATACTAGCTTGTACGGACTACTGGTATCTTTAAAGATTTATAGCTCTTGTATGTACGTAAAACTTCATACTTTATTCAATAAACGAAGCTGAAATCAATTTATAGTTTTTAGAAATTAGGAGACATTTGCTATAGCACTTAACTCCACCGATTTCTACTAACTGAAATTAATGCGCGCGCGAAGCGAAAAACCCTTTGTGGATTTTAAGTCACCACTGAACTGCGTGCGTTCATTGTGACGGTGTTCAGGCAAACAAAGCGCTTTATGTTTATTATTATTAGCGCGAATGCATTTTCTTTCGAATTGTTTTTTTATTTTTGTTATTTAAAGTGCATGTCCGCTACAGATTACACACCCTTTGGCCACTTCCATAAAAAAAACTACTCAAAATATAAGAACACATCACAACGTCTTAATACATAATTATAACAACGCCTTGAAATGTATGCTAACCGTACTAGATGTGCCGGCCGTTTTCCATTTTCCTATTTTTAACTTTCTTGTATACGTAGTAAGAGAAAGGTAATGTAATCGTACAAAAAATCGAACTCGAGATTTTAATCAAATCTAACATTACGATTATAGTGGAACTCGAAAAAGTGGGTCTCGCAATTCTGTCCGTCCTTTCCTGAGCTCCACAGCGCAAACGGCAAACTTCGGATTTGGAGTTTGTGGGCTTACAGTTCGGGGCCACTTTTTTTTGCACCTTAACCCTATTATTAACGTTACTTCCCAGTATATTTTTTTAACTATTTAACTACAAAACTAATGTCACAGTTAATCACAAACAAACAGATTATAAAAAGCTTATTAATAAAACATACTGTTTACATTTCTTTCAATATTTTTTTTAAATTAAATTTAGAGAGATTGAAATCAATCACATTATTGTACTTATTAAAATCCCTCGTTAGGTTATTAATGGGGCCATTACTCCCATAGTTACACCGAGATGTCCTTTGGTATAAAAAAAACTGGGTTCCTTGTTGTCCTCGGTCTCGTATTGATTTTTATGGAATTGAGAACATATGTCGAGCTCACGTTACCAGTTAGAACGCAAAACAGGAATATAACATTTGATGTCTCTCTGCGTTTTTCCAAAGTTTGAAGATTCAGCAACTTTAGCCGACTTATGTAGGATGGAAGACGACTTTCGGGGTTCCAAGGCAAATAACGTAATGCGAAAAGAAGAAACTGCTTTTGAATGCTTTCAATTCTTGCGATTCCAGATTCGTAGGACGGACACCAAACAGGACTACAGTATTCCAAAAAAGGTCGGACGAGAGAACAGTATAGAGTTTTGGTTACATAGGGATCCTTAAATTCCTTTGAGAAACGTTTAATAAGTCCCAATCGGCTTCTTGCCTTACTTACAATGGAATCCAAATGAAGATTAAAGGTGAGCTTCTTATCAAAGACCACACCAAGATCATTAAAGTAATCCACACTTTCAACAGCTTCCTCATTAATGAAATAAATTGGCGCAGTTGAATTTTGGCGTCTCGTGAAGGTCATGCTTCTACACTTCTTAAGATTAAGCTGCATATAGTTCTCCTTACACCATTCCTGCATGCGGTCAATATCATGTTGTAGGAAAATATAACCTTGTGGGTTGCAATAAGAATATATCAGCTTACAGTCATCCGCAAATAGCAAAATTTTTGAATATGTCATAAGAGGACATAGATCGTTAATAAATAACAGGAACAGGAGTGGACCAAAGTGACTGCCTTGAGGGACACCAGAATAGACGACAATATTTTTTGACAAACAGTTATTAAATTTCACACTTTGCACACAATTACATAGATATGAAGAAATCCATTTTAAAATCCATTGCGGAAATCCATAAAATTCAAGTTTTTTTAACAGGATAACATGATTAACTTTGTCGAATGCTTTACAAAAATCAGCATAAAAAACATCAGTTTGTAACCCATTCATCATGCTTTCGTTGACATGAGAAGTAAACTCTATTAAATTAGAAACAGTTAATTTTTTGGGACAAAAATCATGTTGCTCATCAGCAAAAATTTTAGAGCAGTGAAATTGCACGTAGTTACAAATTATTTTCTCAAAGAGTTTAGGTATACATGACAGTTTTGCGATTCCTCTATAATTTTCCATTTGATTTTTGTTACCATTTTTATGTAGAGGCATGATAAATGACGATTTCCACATAATCGGAAAGACTCCACTGGACAGCGACAAGTTGAATAAATATGTCAATGGTTTACAGATGAAATTTACAGATGATTTGACAAATACACTAGGAACACCATCAGGACCAGGAACACAGTTATCATCTAAAGTCATTATATATTGCACAATTTCATTTTCAGTCAGTCTTATGTTCGGAATATCACAGTTTGATTTTATAATACAACCGGAATAACTCGGAGTCAACGAATCAGGCCTTGAATAAGTTGTCGAAAGAAGTCAGCAAACATATTGCATATTTCATTGTCATTACTAGATACACAATTATTATATTCCATATTCCTTGGAAGATTTGAAGAATTTCGCTTTGAATTAATATAGTTCCAGAACATATAACGGTTTTAAACAAGTTTGATAATTTTTCTAAAACTGCTCTAACGATTTCAACCAAAATTGATATTTGGGCTTCAGTAGGTGAGGTTAACATGGCTGCGTACCCATTTTTTCGCAGAAAAATCGAATAACGGTAATTTTGAAAATTGGTCATATCTCGAAAACTGTCAAAACTATATCGACAAAATTCATATTTTAGGTAATATGGTCATTCCTAACATGATAGAAAACTCAGTTTTTTCCTAAATTATCGTTGGACAGACTATTTTTGAAAAATGTCGTTTTTTAAGACTTTATTTAAGCCTGGTACGCTGTTCGAGTGAAATCCAATTTTTCATACAAATTTTTCACTGCGAATTGTCAAAATGAACTTTTCACATGAAAATTTCACCAGGCAGTACGCTGTTCAAGTGAAAAATAATTGTTCAAAAAGTGATATGTAGAGGGCGTTACTTGCTATTTCACTTGATTTTTATTGTCCGTCGCATTAAATTTTTGACATTTCGGCGTGAAAATTTCACTTTCAATTTCACAGCAATTTCTTGGAGAGGAGTGAAAATTTCACTTCACTTGAACAGCGTACCAGCCTTTACTTGAAAACGGCTATAAGGATTTTAACCAAAAACTATACTTGCGCTACGCAAACATAAACCAATAAAAAAACCGGATACGGTGACTATTTAATACATAAGGTCAACCAATGCGAATGCAGCCAATTTTAATATTTTTTAAATCATCGGAAATGGGTTTTTGACATAGTTTTATACCTGTCTCCAGGCCAACTGAGGTAAAAGTAGATATAGCTAGCTTGTTGAGCAATTCCATCTTATTTGGTAAATTAGAAAGCAAAACACTTTTGCCGAGTATACTTGCAATTTACCACACAAAAGTGAAAAGCCTTTTTTCAAAAATATCAACTGAATTTTTCAATTCAAACGGAAGTGAACTTAATATCAATAAACAAGGCCTGCTTTTTTCTGTACATTTAAAGCGTGTAATATTTTTTAACTTTTATTTTAGTCGAAAATCAGATAATACCAACCTATATTCCCTGTTTTAATTTAATTTAATTAATTTAAAATTTAATTTACCCCGATTCAAAGTGAAATTTAAAGTGAATGTGAAAGATGTAGTGGTTTTTAATCTTGTTTCAATATTTTATTTGTGTATAGTGCAATTTAAATACAGTGAAATTTCGTTACAGCCGTACTTCGTACAAATTAAAAAAAAAAATCAGTGCATTATTAAAAAAAACTACTACAAAGTTGTGAATATAGTGCTTACGTAATTTAATGTTAAAGACAAGTCTAAAACAACAACATCTTGATTACAATAATCTAGTAAGTTTCCTCTGTCTTTATTTTATATTAATAAAGACCACTACAATGGTACTTAGAAGTAATGACCGCAGTTGTGAAGTAAAATCCCGTGCTGCTTAAGAGAAACCAGCGCACTTAACTTGTGGTACCATATGCCAAAACAGCTTAATCTTCAAAGGTCCCTTTCAAAACACACAATGCACTAGCAACTCTGTCATGGCATTATGTATATCTCAATTAATTCTACCATCATCATGGAATGCCACAATTATTGATAGGGTTCTTCACTAAGGACATTTATTGCACATCAAATCTCTAAGTACTTTTAAAGAAAGATTTAATCGAGAGCCACCAACAACACTATACTTGGCTGCAGATGAGGTACTGAAGGAAATAACAGCAGATAATGCAGTTTTCCAAAAAGAATGCAGCTTACTTCCATATCAGGGATTTATAGACGGGACAGACATTTTTGAAACAGAGTTAAGTCGCTTTTTTCAAGAGCAACTACGGCGTTCTTACATATCTGAGCATGTCAATTGCAATTTTCAAATCAAATGGTTTATTTTGGATCTTCGATCCCCATAGTAGGAACGAAGAAGCATGTTATGTGCAGAATGGTGTGGCAATTCTCTTTAGTTTTGAAAATGTAAAGGACATACATTTAACTGGTGTAAAGAATGTTTAGTATAACCCCTATTTACATAATATTCAAACATTAGAACACAAACCAAATTCCTGTCAAAAAATATAAAAGAAAAACATATCACAGAACATGTGACCCATAAAAGACTACTGCGAAGCAATACCAATTACAGGCCCTTAGAAGAGCGTATGGATATAAACAGAAAAATGATTCTTCAAAGTAACAAAAAATATCGACTGCGAGTGAACGAAAATGATTCACTTAAAACTAGAGAATATTTAAAATATTCTAGTTCTAACAAGCGTTCAAGGGGTATAGGGCAGAAAAGAGTGACATTTTACGAAAGAAATGTACCTATTAGAAAAGTCGAAGAATACCATTCGCGAGAAAAACAAAAGGAAGCAGCAAAAAAAAGGGTATTAATAAGACAAACCAATTTAAAAAATCAGGAGAGGAAAAGAGATGTATCAAGAAAGAATATAAGAAGAAGTCAAGTAGGATATCGTTCACAAGAAAAGGAAAAGGACGCGACAACAAAAACGATATTAAGAAGACAAACCGATTTCAAAAATCAGGAGAGGAAAAGAGATTTAGCCAGAAAAAAAATGAATCGTTGTAATGAACAATTTCAGCAGAAGGAACGTGAAATTGATTTGAAACAAAAGGCACGAAAAGACAACAATACAAAATAGGATAAATGAAAATAGAAGAAACTCAAGTCTGCGAAAAATAAACGAGGTAACGATCTCTATAAATTTCGGGAACAATATCGAAATTATCTAATCTAAAGCTAAGATTAGACTGTATGCCAATTTAGCATATGAATGCCAACAGGCAAATGACCAGATTAGCTGTCAAATGACCAAAATGCTAGGATTATCAAAACTGTATATCAGACTATATGACCAAAATTACCAATATGGTCATATTTGACTTGATGGTCATTTAAGGCATTTGTTGTTTATAACCAAATGTTGTAGTAGGGTAATGCTGTAAAGAAAAACAAAGCAAAAAAAGGGATCCGCATCCGATGTGTACGACTTGTGACATCATAAAGTCCTGGTCGGATCTGGACAGCCGAAATCAATTTGCGGATGAGATGGTCTGACCATTCGCCTCTAATCGCTTTGTCGGTCTCTTCCTCGCCCTGTCAGCTATTGCTTCCTCCATAATCCTGGCATCGCCAGCCGCTTCGATTGATCTCCCCAAAGACATATACCTAGATGGGTGTTCCACAAAACGAAAAGGAAACACACAAAAAAAACTTAAAAGGGTAAAATAACAAACAAAATAAATACACCAAGTAAAATTTATTCAAACCCATGAAAATACATAACGAATATAAACAAAAATACATATAACTATATCACAAACCAAATACCTAGATAGCAAAAAATGGCATTTCTGGCATTTTTGATTGAACAACAATTTTTTTTGTTGTCATCGGTGATAGAGAGTTTGTGCAATTGGGATTAATTTTTATTTTCATTCGCTTTTTTTGGTAGATTACTGAATCTGTGATCTATAATTTTTGGAAATTATTTAATTGTCTGTTCTTTGTAATTTGTTTAAGTTTATTTTGTGGTCTTGTCCTTTTCTAGTAATTGTGGTTATTTATACTTTTTTCCTTGTGTTGTGAAATTTTGTTTGTGAAGACATTTTTTGCTATCTAGGTATTTGGTCTGTGATATAGTTATATGTATTTTTGTTCATATTCGTTATGTATTTTCATGGTTTGAATAAATTTTACTTGGTGCATTTATTTTGTTTCTTATTTTACCATTTTAAGTTCTTTTTGTGTGTTTCCTTTTCGTTTTGTGATACACACATCTATATGTTTTTGGGGAGCTCAATCGAAGCGGCTAGCGATGCCAGGATTATGGAGGAAGCATTAGCTGAAAGGGCGAGGAAGAGACCGACAAAGCGATTAAAGGCGAATGGTCAGACCATCTCATCCGCAAATTGATTTCGGCTGTCGAGATCCGACCCGGACTTTACGATGTCACAAGTCGTACACATCGGATCCCTTTTTTGCTTTGTTTTTCTTTCAGCATTACCCTACTACAACATTTGGTTATAAACAACAAATGCCTTAAATGACCATCAAGTCAAATATGACCATATTGGTAATTTTGGTCATATAGTCTGATATACAGTTTTGATAATCCTGGCATTTTGGTCATTTGACAGCTAATCTGGTCATTTGCCTGTTGGCATTCATATGCTTAATTGGCATACAGTCTAATCTTAGCTTTACACCGCGTCTCCACGAGCAATATTTCATAGCTTGCCATCTGTCATTTTTCATAGAAAGAAATAATGATAGTATGCAATAAAGTGTAGGGTGGGCATTTCATAGCTTACTATTTCATTCGTTGAAATGTCGCAGAGCAGAGCATATCGTTGCGTTCTCGCATTAGAGGCATTAAAGGAGTTAAAAGAATTGCAGAAAAAAACGCAAAAAAGAAAACATAAGTTTTGGGTAAATTCCTTTTTGGAGAAAAGGGAATTACACAGTTTGGAACAACATTTATTGAAAGACGTTTTGTGGGAAGATGACAAGGAGTATCGTAACTTTTGCAGAATGACTATCGACAAGTTTGAGGATGTTCTCGCACTGGTAAGATGAAAATTTTAATTTGATTATTGACTTTATTTCATTTCGAAATCGCATACAGGTGGATTTGGAAATAAAAAAGGAAGATACAGTCATGCGGTATGCGATCACATCGAGAGTACGACTTGCAATAACTCTAAGATATATTGCTACCGGCGACTCATACAGGTCTCTTGAATTTTTGTCGCATATTTCCCGAAAAACAATGTCTAAATTTGTACCAGAAGTACTAAATGCCATAAACCACGCAATGCAAGGCCAATATCTAAAAGTAATATACCGTATTTTTACCTGTATTCCTTGTTTCAATTAATTTTTCTTTTAGGCATGTACCACGCAAGAAGAATGGTCTTCAATCGCAAAAGATTTTGATATGTTTTGGGACTTTCCGAATACTTTAGGTGCAGTTGACGGCAAGCATATACGGATCAAAGCTCCGCCGAATTCAGGATCCGATTACTTCAACTACAAGGGATTTTTTAGCATCGTTTTATTTTGCTGTTGTCGATGCACATAGTAAATTTATATATATCGATGTGGGCGGTAACGGGAGAGCGTCAGATGTTGTTGTGATGAAGAATTGCAGCTTGTACAAAGGACTTACAACCGGAAAGTTGAACATCCCACCTCCAAGGCCTTTAAAGGGTCAATACGTAAAAACGCCTTTTTATTTCATTGGTGACGATATTTTTGGTTTAGATCGCAACTTCATGAAGGCCTATGGTAAAAATGCGAATTTAAGCACATCCCAGGAAGTGTTTAACTATCGTCTAAGTCGTGCGCGGTTAACTGTCGAGATGGCTTTTGGGAGGCTCGCATCTCGATTCAGAATTTTCCATCGTCCTATAGAAATAGACGTAGACAGTACCATCGATCTGGTGAGAGCATGTTGTGTGCTGCATAATTACCTCTCAAAAAATAAACAAACACCAGATAATGCCGATCAAATAACCGTCGCTGCTTTGCCTGAAACTATAACACCTTTGAGTACCCAAGATCACAGTAGATATAAATATGCATGCGAAGTAAGAGAAAACGTACGAAAATATTGCGTCACGGATGGTGACGTTCCATATCAATGGGCCAAAATAAAAAAACAAACCATATCTTAATTTTTGTTTTCATATTTATTGTCAAGTATTACAGAAAAACTTACAACTAAAAGTTAAAAAGCGAGTAGGTAAATATTAAAAAAATGAATTGTCATCGTCGAATTCGATGTCGGCATCAGCTAATGCTGCGTACAGCTTGTCGCTCCCGCTGCTTCTGGCTGACGACGACAACGACGAATGACTTTGAGTTCTGGACAGCATGGACTGCACTACTCTCCTGGTAGTTAGTTGCTGTATTTCGCCCATTGTTTCAGCTGCTTCCACCGGTGTTAATTGTTGTAACTGCAACGCTATATTTTTTGCAAATGAAGTATACACGTTGTTCTCTTCTGCTTCTTTTGCGAAGTTCACAATTGCATCAATTGCACTATCAAATTTGTTGTTGATTTTTTCTGATGTTTTCTTTTTCATGTTTTTTGTTGTCGAAGTAGATGGTGATAGTTTCTTTTTCAAACTTCCTGCTGTCGAAGTAGATGGTGATGATGACAGCGACGATAACAACGAAGCACTAGGTACAGGTACTACAGGTGATGGCTCCAGAAAAGTTACATCTTCTATACAAACGGAATCATTGTTATCCGCCTCCACTGCTTCCGTAGCACACTCTATAGCGTCAACCTGTAAATAATGTATATATATTTGTATAATACTATTCAAATAATTGCTTTTGTTTAATTTTCATACCAACTTTTTTTCATACCACTGTATAATTGCTCTTTGTCCTCCTTAAAACAATCACCGAATCCAGAAACCGTAGCTCGTCAAAATAAAAAAGATGCGGCTGATGCACTGTCTCCGCCGATGTCCCTGACTTCTTTGTCTCGTCCACTTTTTTCTTCTCAACAACGTATGTTGTTCGTAAGTGTTTAATTTTTTTTTTTTTTGACAATTCCCTTGACAATTGCAGCCAAGCATTTTTTTTCAAATCCAGTCTTTTGTATTCCGCACTCTTATAATTCCATAAACATTCGAATTTTCTATAATTATTAATAAATTTAATTATTCCTCCATTCGCCACTCAGCCATCGCGGAAAAAATTCAAATTTCGAACTTCACAAAAACAAAAATGACAGCTCATAGAATACTATCGATAGCAAGCTATGAGCTGAGCAATACATAGAATGCCATTTTTCATAGAATACTATTTGTGGTCTCCACGAGCAATTTTCATAGCTTACTATATGGCGTTCTATGAACTATTGCTCGTGGAGACGCGGTGTTAAGAAAGGAAACACTAATGAAAGGGCGCAATGCCCTGAATATGTTTGTCGATTCTGCGAGGGATGTTTTTTTGAATATTCAGTTGTAAGGTACCAAGAAAAATAAATTGGATATATAAGTGAAGAATTTGAGGAAGAAGTGAGCCAAAATGATATTGAAATCATTACTTATGATTCTCCTTGGGTTTGCAAAACATGCAGCCGGTATGTAAAGAAAGGAAAGACTCCAAAAATGGCAATAAGCAATGGACTAAAGTTTGTGACTGTCCCAGAATGTTTACAAATTTTATCTCCCTTAGAAGAACGAATGGTAGCACCATTTATAAATTTCATGCAAATAAGGCCGCTAAAGCCACTTGCACTAAATCCACTGCTTGGCATGAAAGGCAGTGTTGTCAATATACCAGGGGTCGAATTACAACATCAGTTATCGAGTCATACGTGACTGATAAATGTTGATTTGGTATGATCGCACTCGGGATCGAGTATCGAATTTTGGTATTCTGTCATCAGTGATCGAGCATATTGTCATACGGTAGGGTTTGTGCAGTCGAGTGGATTCATTTTCAGTAGAGAAAATGAAAGATATTTTTATTTTGTTATTTTCACATTCCGATTTATAATCGTTACCTTCAAAAAACGTTTGTTCAATGTTTTTACAATTGAAATATTAGTGAATAAGTTAAACCACAGCAATGTTGATTTACTACATTCGTAGCTACATTCGTAGCTTAAGAATGAATTTTGATACATTTTCCACCCATCTTGCGTCTTTAGATCATTTACCGGATCTTATCTTTGTATCTGAAATCTGGATTTTTGAAAATGAAATCTCTGACTATAATATCCCTAACTTTTTGTTTGACGCTGCGTGCAATGATTCATATGCAGCTGGTGGTGTCGGAGTGTTTTATAGAACTGGCATAGTAGGATTAAAAATAAAAAAATATAATTTGCAAAGTGCTGATATTATCAGTTTTAGCTGTGAAATTGCTGGTATTTGCTACTGTTTTATTTGTGTCTACAGGCTTCACAAATGTACAGCGAAAACTTTTACGGAAGAATTTTCTGTGTTCTTGGAACTTCAGACATGTAAAAATTTAGTTTTACTTGGTGATTTTAATATCAATATTTTGTCTAATTCATTAGAAGTCGATCACTTTTTGTCGACTTTATCATCATTTGGATTTGATTCCTTGTTGACTCACCCTACTCGGTTAAGCGCGTGTTTAGATCACATATTTATTAGGATTCACCGTAATAATTGCATAGGATTCAAAACTATGGTGCATGACTTAAAATTGACGGATCACAGCTTAACAAGTATTCAATTTAATTATAATGTTCCTAGAACCTATCGATCTGAGTGTGAAGAATTTGCCAAAGTTGATTTTAATGTCCTAAGAAACAATTTGAACTTTGAATTCTGGGAAGATGTCTTCAGTTATAGTGATCCATCAATCGCTTTCGATTTATTTCTTAACAAGCTACAAGCCCATATTTCTAGCAGCCATCAAATAATAAGAAAGAAAAATAATAAAGGCATATGCCTTAAGCCATGGATGAAGCCATCACTGCTTAAAAAAATTAAAAGGAAAAATAAGCTGAGTGTTCTTGTTAAAAAGCATCCGAATAATTTAAAACTTAAGAAATACTATGTTAAGGTTTGTAAAAAACTTAAGGATGAAATACCTCTGTTTCGCGATAATTACTATCGCAACAAATTATCAATGAGTGTTGGTAACTCCAAAAAGGAATGGCGTGTTGTCGATGAGATTCTTGGCAGAAAAGCTTCTGAAAAAAACATTGTTTTAAATATCAACAATTCACTTATTTCCGATTCCATTGGAGTTGCTAATTTGTTTAATGATTTTTTTTGTAATATTAGTTCTTTTCAGGACACAATTAATAACAACATCGAGTCCGCAAACATGCTAGTCTTTGAAGGAATAATACGTCAACCTGAAAGTTTTTTCTGCGAACCTTTTACTGCCTTAGAAATCCATAAAATAGTTTGTTCCCTCAAAACATCAAAGTCTTCTTCCTTTGACAATATGTCAAGCTCTTTGTTAAAAAAAATAAGTTTTCATATCTCTGATGTGTTGTGTTTTATTTTCAACCAAAGTCTCAAACTAGGCATTTTTCCACAATCCCTAAAAACAGCAGTAGTGATCCCACTCCACAAAAAGGGTGATACTACAGTTTTAAACAACTACCGTCCTATTTCATTGTTGTCGGTTTTTTCAAAGGTTTTTGAGAGAGGTGTTAAAACTAGAATGCTATCGTATCTTGACAGAATACATTTCTTTAGCGATTATCAGTTTGGATTTAGAAGTGGAAGATCTACTGAGACTGCACTATTAAAATTAACTGGTGAATTATACAATAGCTTCAATTCTTCTGAAATACCGGCCTCATTGTTTATTGATATCACTAAAGCTTTTGATATGGTGGATCACTCGATATTATTAAATAAACTTTACCGTATAGGATTTAGAGGCTATATGTACAAATGGTTTGCTTCTTACTTAAATAACCGTAGACAAATGGTCAGAATCAATAATATTTATAGCTCCCAGAAAACTATAGCACTCGGTGTTCCACAAGGCTCTGTTTTGGGTCCTATATTGTTCTTAATTTATGTCAATTCATTATTTGAGCAACCTTTTAAAGGTAAAATCACAGCGTTTGCTGATGATACTGCTCTCTCGTATTCAAGTAGAAGCTTGCTTAACATATGTTGTGACGTAAATTATGACCTAGACTTACTTAGGAGATGGTTTTTGAAGCACAAATTAATTATCAGCGACAAAACAAAGTTTATGATTTTTAACTTGAAGGGATATTCTGCGGATATTTTGCCATTTGTTTACCATTCTACTAACTGTTTACGTTTTTGTTTATCTGACTCAGGTCAACATTCTTTTAACTATTTGTCATCGTGCTCCAATAAATGCTTTAGCATTGAGTGTGTTGATAACTTTAAATACTTAGGTATCATATTGGACAATAAACTGAGCTGGTATAGTCACACAATTTATCTTAAACATTACTTTAACAAAGTGGTGAGGCAATTATATCACCTTAGTCTTTATTGTAATCAACCATTACTGAAGCTTGTTTATAATGGACTTTTAAAGTCAAAGCTACAATATGGGATAAGCTGTTGGGGTGGTGCCTATTTCACAAAACTGAACCATTACTTTTAAGCCAAAAGCATGCCGTTAGAATCATATGCAGGGTGAATCGAAGAACTCCGAGTTTTGATTTGTTTTTGAACCATAAAATTCTTCCGTTAAGGCATCTTTACTGCTACAAAGTCCTTAAAATCTTCTTTGATAATTCGGGATTTTATGCTGTCAGAAATAACGAAAACTATAATTTGCGAGTAAATGCCAGACATTTTGTAACTGCTCTTACAAATAATAAAGCCCATTTTGCACGATTTTACTATGCTACCGCACCTCGTCTCTTCAATTCCCTTCCAGATTCTGTTAGACGCGTGAGAGTGAAAAGTGTATTTCTGAAGTTTATAAAAAATTGGATTATGTCCTTTGATTATTCAGCCATAAATAGTTTCTTTACGAACTGAATTTTGCTCATTAAAAGTCATAGTATATTTTATAATTCCAACCTAATCACTTTTGAAATATTAATTTTTTGCTTTCCAATTTGTGATTCCCCATCAATCAATAAATATTAGTAAACAATTTTAAAAATTTCCGTCCTACATTCGACACTTGTTCAATGAACAACTGATTGTAGTATCTATTTTATACTCCCTTTTATTATATAATGTGTAATGTTAAACATTGAATTTGTATAAAATTTTATGAAATAAAAAAAAAAAAAAAAAAAAAAAAAAAAAAAAAAAAAAAAAAAAAAAAAAAAAAAAAAAAAAACTACACTTTCTTGTAAAGACAAAGTTGCAGCTAGTTTCAATAAAACTAGGGAGGCGGTTGTGTTACTTCCACTAAAATAAAGTTTGTCCATTTTAAATATGAATGCACTCTTATTCACTCTAAAACTCTCAAGAAAATTATAAGTTCATTGATTATATGTGCGCAGAGTTTTGTAAAGACAAAGAATTGCTTTTTATCTCTAAAACGTCTTCGTTAAATGGATTCACAATAACCATCTTTTGATTTGGAAGATGAAAAATACAGCAAATACTCAATTAAATGTTTAATAATTTATAAATACACCACTTTCTTTTCAAAACCTTCACAAAAAAACAATGCATTTGACATTTGTCACCGATCAACCATGAATGTAGCAGAATTGGGCTAGTACAATTGGTACAATTTTTAATGTGCACTCGATACGTGACCGTTCGTATGTGATCATACCAATGTAGTTTTTCGATCATTCGATAACGTATGCATTTCACTCACTCGATAACGGATGTGGTAATTCGACCCCAGTTGAAGTTAACGATATGCTGCAAATTTTACCTCGACGATTCGACAACATGAATACAATTCAATTAAAACTAATGGGCCGGTTATAGCGATACCGAAAAAATTTTCTTTTGCTTTTTTGGACCACTAAAAGTTAATGGTTGAACTCAATCTTGGTCTTAAAATGTTGCTTATGAATTCAACAATTAAGTTTAAGTGGTTAAAATAAGCAAAATAAAGTTTTTTCGGTTGCATTTTTCGTGTCGCTATAATTGCACCCTAAGACGACATATGGAGCACCCATTATATGTTCGAAACCATACGCCCTGCTGCAGTTTGTGACGCATTAGAATATTTACGGACGACGCTCCTTTACCAAAAGTATGATTACCAAAAGTATGATATCAAAGTCGACAAACATTTTCTAGATCAGTACGACAAACAATATGAAGAACGACTTGAGTTCATTGTTGATGGAGCTGACCTACAAAATACAAAAATTACAGACCAAGTAAGCGCATTTAACGATCAGTTTTTGGGTGACGAAGAGGAATGTTATGTAGATGATATAAATTGCGACGATCCGAATTTGCCACAGGAAATAAATGATGAAGTATTAGTCATCGACTGAAATAAGGAAGAATCAGAAAGGATACAGATAATAGCGCCTGGACAAGGAAAGACTCCAGTTCCACATCTTTAAGAGCTATGCTTTCCAAAGATATATTGCGGGCACCCATTTGATACTAAAAGTAAAATTTCATATGCTGAAAAAGCTTAATCAATAATACGACGTTTTGACCGACGGGGTTGTGGATCAACGAATGTCCTATATATGGCAAAAAAAAATTTAGAGCAATCGTGTCTAGCTAATATTTACATTTGCCTTAGGAAAGGAAAGAGTGCCAACCAAGTTTCCGCACACGACGTTCTTAAGAAGACCTTTGTTGATTCCTTAATTCAGCATGACGACGGAATTAAAAAAGAAGCAACTTTTGGCAATGATTTGACAATTAGGAAAGCCCAATACAACTTCTTTCAAAGTTGGTGAACAGTAAACACGTAAGTTTGGAGCAAGGTATATCGTTAGACAACTACGAAAAAATCGAACTCATCAGAAATGATCCTGTTACTTGCGCTAGATACTTTGATCAGAAAGTTTCTAAGTTAATGAACTACTTAAGAAATGAAAACGGCCCCTTCAAAGAATATCGAGTAGAGGATAGCTATCAAAGAGTGGAATTTCAAATGCGAGGCTCACCGCATGAGCAATTATGTTTTTATGGTTAAAAGGTGCACCAGTATAATATACATTTAATGATGATAGAAGTATATCACAATGTATTAGTTTTATTGATTCCTTCATTACTTGCGAATACGACCAAAATAATCCATACGTCTCTTATCTCCGCCATAAACACTCGCATACATGTCAAAAAGGAAAAAAAAAATAAAAAAAATGCAGATTCAACTTTCCCATACCGGTCATGCCAAGTACAAGAATTCTCGAACCACTGCCTTTATTAGGAGAAAAAGAAGAATATAATATTTAAAAAAAACATTCAAAGTTTAATGCAAAAACTCTACCAAAAGCCAGAATTAATTTCTTTCGAGGAAATACTTCGTATTTTAGATATCACCGAATCTCAATATATTTTTGCTATTAAGCTCATTAAAAAATTCTCAAGTTTTCCTGAAAAGAAATAGCTTGAAAGTGTCAATAAATTCGTATAATAAAGATATTTTGAATTTATTTGAATCCAACATCGATGTACAGTTTGTTTTAGAAGAATATGGAATTGCAAATTGTATCGTTAATTATATAAGCAAAGTTGATGCTGGTCTGTCAAAACTCCTACGAGAAGCAGCTTTGGATGCTAATAACGGAGATAAAAGCATTAGAGAAAAACTAAGAAAAGTTGCAAATGTTTTTCTTAACAGTAATTTGATGTCAGCTCAAGAAGCCGCATATCACGTACTGTCATTGCCACTGTCTAAGAGTAGCCGGGGCTCAATTTTCATCAATACCAGCCCAAGCGAAAGTCGTATAAAGATGCTTAAATCTAATGCGCAGCTTAAAAATCTTCGGGCTTACTCTACCGAAATATTTATGGAAGACATATTCGAGAAATACAGCACACGACCTGCAAAATTGGAAAAAATTTGCTTACATTTGCTGACTTTGCAGCGCTCTATACAAAGTCAATCAACAATACTGAACTAGATAACGATGAAGACATTAAAACCGATAACATATATCGCGAACGTCAAAGAGCAAAAATTATTCGATACAGGAGATATAAACCAGTACAGGATCCGCAGACCTATTTTCGGGAACATATACTTCTTTTCATGCCTTGGAGAAATGAAGCCAGAGAAATAGAAGGTGTTAATATCTAGTACCGATGTGTATAATAGAAATATTGAAGTAATCGAAGAAAACAGATCAAAATATTCAATAATTGAGGATGAGATTCTAGACGACATAGACGACATGTTTCAGAAGATTATCAACGATAACAAAGCGACCGAACTCACGCCGGAAGATCCAATTCCTAAGGAACAAGAAATTGATATCTTAGAACAAGGTGGTGTGGAACAACCCAAAGACAAAACGTCAAATCGATTTGTCAGCCCAGCAAAGACTACAAAAGAAAACATATTATTATTGCTCAATAAATTAAATAAGGGCCAAAAGGAGTTTGTGACGCACGTCTACAATTGCTTTAGTTCAAAAATTAATATACCACTGCGTATCTTTTTGAGTGGCTCGGCTGGTGTTGGAAAATCAACGGTGATTAATTGTATTTATCAATTAGTTACATATTATTTTGATATGAGACCAGGTGCGGTATTCCAATAAAGTACTGTTAGCGGCTCCTTCGGGAAAAGCAGCATTCTTGATAAATGGGGTTACTCTGCACACGGCCTTCGCTTTACCTGTTTCACAATTTGGAGGACAAATGCCACAACTTTCAAGTGATTTAGCTAATACTATCAGACAAAAGCTAATCAACGTCCAATTGCTTATAGTTGATGAAATATCTATGGTTGGCAGTAGATTATTAAGCAGAGTAGATACAAGACTGCGTCAGGTATAATGGGGCGGGACGAATCCTTTGGAGGAATATCGGCAATAGCAGTCGGTGATTTAAATCAGCTGATTTAATTCCACCTGTTTTCGACTCGCTAATATTTAAAGCTCCTAAAACGAATGACATAAATATTTTTGCGGAATCTAATATTTTATGGGGCCAGTTCAAATTTTATGAGTTGACTGAGATTATGCGACGAAGAAATGACGCTCTGTTTATAAATGCTCTGAATAACTAGCAACGGGTACTTTGACTGAAGACGATGTTAAGTTATTTAGATCTCGTGAGGTAGATATTTCTGCTGTTTCTGAAGATACCATACGATTGTATTCTAAGAATGCGGAAGTAGATATCTATAATAGTCATAAAATAAATAACTCAGTTGGTGAGGAACATGATGCAATTTCAATAGATTCTATGCTTGGGAAAGTCAGCACAGTAATTAAGAAGCGTGCACTGGATGCACTTCAACGCAAAAAGTTAACGAGCAATATTGATGTAGAAGATGGTCTCGTTAATGGAGCCTGTGGTGTTCTAAAATATATTTAAAAAAACGAATTCGGATGAAATCGAACATGCCTGGTTAAGATTTCCTTCGGATCAAATTGTTGGATTAAAGTCAAGACTGTTAATCGCTGAGTATATAAAAAGTAATAACTTAGACTCAAACCTGGTACCCGTTTCTAGGAAAGTACACACAATAACTGTAATAACTGTCAACCAGTACCAAATTTTAAGAAAACAGGTTCCTCTTGTTTTAGCAGAAGCAATAACAATTCATAAGAGTCAGGGTCAGACATATAACTCAGTGTGTATTGATTTTTGAAATCAGAAGAAAATTAAACGGTCTATGGCGTACGTGGCTTAAAGTAGAGTATCATCTTTATCCGGATTATACATTTTGGCCAAATTTAAACAACCAAATGTGTCGGCAGAAGAAGTTTCAACACTGGTTGAACTCGCCCGTTTGAGAACTAATGCCAGAATGGAATTGTCATTCAATAACTTTAGTAAAAGAAAACAAACCATTGTATGCTACCAAAATGTCAGATCACTGAAGAAGCATATCACTTCTATTGTATCAGATAATTGGTATTTCAATTGTGATGTTCTTATATTCGCTGAATCTCATACGATACCAACTGACGCATTGAATATAGAGGGCTATAAGTTATTCTACCGATCAGATCATCTCTACCAGTATATCGAACGTGGACCAAAAGGAGTAATATGCTTCATAAAAGAAAATTTGTCAGCTACTGCTTTGGAGTCAACGGAAGTGGATATAATAACACATAAGCACAACCATATCCACTTGGTGTCATTCAAATTATACGATGTAGTTATTATTTCAGGATATAAATCTCCTTCAGTCACATTTCGCGGTTTTAGGAATATATGAACGAATTTATGCAGCAGATTCAATACACTTCGGAAATGAAACTGGTTCTAATTGGTGACTTTAATATTAATATATTGAATAACACCGAAAGTTCTCTCCACAATTTCCTACGTAAATGGAATTTGACTTCTGCGTTAAGGTCAGATGCATCAACAACGGAAAATATTTCGCAGGTCGTCGTAATATTCTCGAACATAACGCCATTAGATTGTGGAATATATGAAAGATTTTTTTCAGATCATAAACCCATTTATTTTCAGTACTAATTCTCTTGTTAATTATATTTTTCTTTTTTCTTACTTTTTCTTTTGTAAATTTTATTTAATTAGCAGTAAATAAATTTGTCAGATATGTATTACTTCAAAACTTCAAATATTACGACTGAGGCGGGTAGGTCACGTGTAGGCTATGAAGCAGAGAAAGTCTTCAACTTAGATGGAGCGCACATTAAAGAGCGACGTTAACCCAACTTCGTTTGGGACCTTCTCTAGTAAAGTAAAGTGAATTATAATTTTATTTTAATATAAAATCAATTTTTGTCAACCGCCTGTTGATATCAGATGCCTGCGTTTCGGAGTCATAAAAGATCCTCGCCAAGTCCGCAAATAGAAACTAGTGAACCCAACAAAAAAATGATTTTCGATGTGGCCCATTATAAAGGTTCATTCATTTGGATGCTAGATGCTTGCTACCCTTAAAGTTCGCTACGTTTTTGGTACAGAAAGTACATCAAAACAAATCTTATGTAGGCAATCAAACGAGTACGACGTCCTTTGATGCGCATGCGACACGAAAAAGCTCAAAATTACTAATAAAAGAAAGAAGTTGAATACATACAATGATACTTTTCGCCTTCCTGGCTAAAGGGTTGTGGTGCGGGGGTATCATCGGACGCAAACAACATAAGAGATAGCAAACACGTGTGAACTTATAGCGATTCACATTATACACAGATAAGAAAGCTGCAAATCGCTACATTTTGACAATTGCGTATAGTCAATGGCGACGCCCAACAACAATGCCCAGCGTTTGGCTTTTAGACTGCGAAAGAAATAAAATAAATAGAGCAAATAAAAAAAAAACTGTAACCGTTTTTGCAACAATAGTGCGGCAAGTTTTGAATACAAATATCTCTTCAAATTATGCCGGCAATATGGTGAATCAAATTTTTCATTGACGTCATTTGAACTAGAAACCAAACATATGGTGGGGTGTCATTCTCTTCATTTTTGGGAAAGTAAAACTGAATGGAAGCGAATACACACGCCCGTGGGGGATGGAGTGAAGCTCTTTCGCTTTAGATCCAGATATAATTACGTTACACGCATTATCACAGAAGCAATGATTGATCAAAAAATGTCACAGAGCAATATTTTATCTCAAATGAAATTCGTTATAGGATATAGACAAGACACAAGAGTGATGATAGGATATTTGCGTCTTCTTTCCAGGGGATTTATTAAGTTTGGCTATGGTGTGATAAGTAGCAAATGGATTCAGTTAGTGGTTTTATATTTATAGAATGAGTCTGTACAATTAAAGGGGATATGCAGAGCAGATATACAAAAGCTTGTAAGAGAGGAAAAATTACATAAACGGGTCTTAGACATTGGCGCGCAATGCTTCGTGAGCAATTTAATAATTAACTTAACACTAAATGGCAACTAGTTATGCCAATTGCACAACGAGCGTATTCAGAAGGTGGACGTTATGTCGTTTTGGCTTGACCTTTTGATGCAGCGCGTGCGCTGTCATTTAACTGCTTCTTACGAAGAGAAACACCTCGGAAACTTCCCTTCGTTTGATAAGATCAATAGTTTGCTCTGGCGCCCGGGATTAACAAACGGTTTTCTTGAGCCACCTCAGTTCTTGTCAGCCACTGCCAAGGAAAGTTTTCCTCTTGAACATTGCTGCAGTTGTAGGCGCAACAGGTCCTTGGGACTCTAGGCCTAGCTTCTCACATTTCATTTTTGGGACGAATGGAAGGGATCCACAATTTTTTGCCGAGTAAAAATGGCTAATTCAAAAGCTCTTTCATGACAGTTATACTCTCGGATTTTTGTCAGACGTTCGCAAAAGGTGGTGTAGTGGAAAAAAACTTAAGACGTAATTTGTTCTCTTTCATGGATGGTACTTGGGGCCCCTCGCTTAGTAGTCCAACAAACTAACCGCTAATTTGCTGCGCCTACTGCATAGCATATGTTTAATTTTGCTTGTTTTCCGCAATAGTGATAATAGAAGTCATAAATAAAGATGGAGTTACGTAAAAAAATAATAACGCATTAAAGGAAACAAAAGCGAAGCAAGCGCAAGCAGAGTAACAAGTTAACAAGCAAGCTTTTCAGGAAGTACAGCAGTACGGGCTCGAATTAACGTAACCAAAATATGTTTGCTTACATCTAGGTTAAAAATTTAAACAGAAACTAGCATCGGACTATTCAATAGGTATACTTCGAAAAAGAATAGAAATGCTTGTCAAAAAACTGTAATCAAAGTTCGAAATTCGAAAAATGTTCATTTATTGTTATTTTGAGATTGGAGCTAAAAAACTTTGTGTATTTTGAGATTCAAACGAATAATGGGGACGTTCGGATACGTAGTTTGTGTAAACGTCAACTAGATTTGTATGGACTAGGTATCCGTTCGCCTTAACTAAGTAAGTTGAGTTGTTTTTTAGAACGTGTGGTTTATTTTTGAATTTTGACACTTTAAAATGTCAACTGAATACGCAGGCAGGATTTTCTTGACTTGATTTGTCAGATACCCCTCCCTAAACGTCAACTGCAAAAAATTAATAACGTCACCAATCTGGGCCAATAAAAACTCAAACACATCTAGTCAGTCAGTTGTCAGACTTACTAAACTAGGTTCCGAAGGTCCTCATTCATTATCGAAATGAATTCAACTTTCATTCAACTTTTGTGGAAGTTCTTTTTTTATTGCTTTATTTAAATTACATAAATATTTTAACTATCTATTGAGAAGCTAAGAATTACAAAAATGTCAAGTAGCAGACTTATCTCAAATGCAGATGCAAACAAGAAGGAGGTATATGTTATATTAAAGTACAAGTTTTCGCTTTTATATATTCAACTAAAGTCTGTTCATACTGATCAAAAATAAAAACAATGTTTTTCTTGATTTTGCGAAGTCGGTGAGCAATATTAAACAACAGAAATGACAATAATTGTTTTGTTTATGGACAGCGAACAGGAAATACCGTACCGAAAAAATGGCATTTATTGCGAACGATTAGAAAGTTTTACCTTAAACATAGACTCTTAGAGTAAGCAAGACATACTACATTTATGAGGCGAGGACCGAGAAGTCATATAGTACATTTGCCCACTAGCGTTGATTGGGACTTCAAGGTCCAAGTGTTTGTGAAATTTGCCACGAAGATCAAGCAAATGAAGAGTCGAGGTTCTGACTTAGCAAGTGGCTACACGAAAAAGACCGCACTTCGGTCTTTATTTGATCTTTTTTAACTCATAACAATTATTACAATTCACACACAGAGACAATAGTTGAATTGAAATAAAACAAGGCATGCTCAATATACAAGCAAAACCAACAAAAACAATATAGAAATCACACTGAAAAGCATAACTACAAAGCTACAAACACGCATACTCGAAACAAAAAAACACCTGTTGCACAATACATGAAAATCACAGATCTTAATAATTTTTTTTACTTAAAATTTAAGTACAACTAAGCTTTATTCAAATTTAATTTCTCTTTATTTCGCAGTCCCACAGTTATTATGGCGCCCGATTTCAGGTAAAAAAAGTCGTTGACTCATCCCGAGATCGTCGAAGATCTTCAAACAAAGGGAACAATAAAGCAAAAGAGAATTGTGAGAGTACCTACGCACTACACTTTTATGCATAACTGCAAGCTGAAACCGAAACCGTCCCGATCACGAATGCAACTGCGATTTGCCAAATAAATATGAAATGATGTTAGTCATTTAGTGCGCGTGGGTTAGAATTGTGAGGAGCTCCGATGTTCCACAAAAACTTCCCAAATTATAATATAAATTCGTTTAGCCGTTACTCGCAAAGTAATACATAATTGTTTTCATTGTTTGTTGTTTGAACGTGAAATTTCTTCGGTTATTAGTTTGGCGCTTAGAAAGGTCACAATTAGTGATCCGTTAAATTACATAATGATCATCTTGCTTTAGTTATATTTGCCAAAATCGCGTGCGCGTCGTTTCGGTTATTACAACTCGGTCCAAATTTGTGTTGTGTTGTTGTCTATGAATATGAAAAAATGTGTAAGTGCCTATTTATGAATATTTATATATACATATACATAAAAGTAAAATTAAAAGAGAAAATTATGCAAAAATCATTGAATATGTATATTTAAGTGCAGTGATAGTAAATGTGTGTACCGGTTCATCGAAGGCTGCCTACATTTCGTAATAACATTTAAACGGTAAAATTTGTTACTTATTTATTCTCGTACACATATATTTGCATTATTGTTAAGCTTTTGTTGTTTCTGGGATATCATGATTTTTTTCCTCTATAATTGTTTAACTTTCTCGTTACGTAGTAAGAGAGAGTGTTGTATTCATACAAAGTTACAAACTCGAGATTTTAATCAATTCTGACATTATGATGATAGACGAACTCGAAAAAGTGGGTCTTGCAATTATGTCCGTCTGCTCCTCAGGTCAACAGCCTTGACGGGTGGACGGATTTGTTTCAAACTTCGGAATTGGAGTTTTTAAACTTACAGTTCGGACCACGGGGGCACGTTGGCCGTATTATTAACGGTATACCTGTTTCCCATATAACGGTTTTTAACATGTTTGATTTTTTCCAAAACGGCTATAACGATTTCAACCAAAATTGATATTTGAGGTTAAGTAAGTAAGTTTTCGCTCAAAAATCAAATAATGCTACTGTAACATTAATGCTTTCCTAAGGTAACATAGTTATCTTTATTATTATTCTACTGTACGTGTGTATGTCACTGAACTCCTTCTAAACGGCTGAATCTATTTGAATAAATTTTTTTTTATTGGTAAAAATTGGACAAAGGGGTGTGGCCCCGCCCATACAAAAAATACAATCAAAATCTTATATTTAGAAAGTCACCGAAAAGATTGAGTTTAAATTTACACACAATCTTAGGTATTGGCCCAGGAGTGTTCCTATGAAGATCGGTCAGAAATGGACAAAGGGGCGAGGCTCCGCCCATATAAAAATTCAATATTTTAATAAAAAAATTATATCTCGAAAACTACCGAATCGATTTCTGATTCGAGTGCGTGCAGCTAATCGTAATCCTGTAATGTACTTCAGGCCGGAAATTTACAATGAAGCATTAATTTGTATTGAAAATTTCTGTTTTTAAATTGCTAATAAAGAATTAGCACAGTTGGGAATGCCATCACCTAATCGTGCAGTGCATGAAATTTTTGATTTAGAATTGCAATGTGACCAACAATACAATCGCATCGAATTGAATGCTTTTGTTTAATTAAATGATAAAAATTGAAAATGATGGGATGCCTGTAGATAAAACTGGATTGATAACATTGCCAAATGATTTTGGCTGATAAGAACAAACATTTCATTGAATTAAACATTCCATTTAAGGCTGGGTGTCCCCCAGCTATGAACTCAGAGCTCATGTAAACGTGTTTACATGTATTAGTGCACAGAATTTCAAATAGCCGAGCACACCCTCCCCTATCAGGATCACAATTGTGACTACAGAGTCTGCAAAGTGAGAACTCGCTCAACGAACACTAAATAAAAATAATACAAATTTTGCTGCACAAGGCACAACGAATCAAAACAAATCAAAATAAAAAAACAACAAAAAGGACAAGCTGGCTGTATAGGGCGACTATAGATGTGTGGCAAACTCTGTATGTATAGACTGAAACCGATATATGTGTGATATCAATTTTCCTAGGAATAACGTACAATCCCAAATTCTCAAATCCAAACACAAATAAAAATAATATATGCAAAATATTTTTCGTTCATTGGGTTAGGATTTTGGCTCATTATATAGAATCGGTTTGTGCTTGTTTATTGCTATAGCTTTGTTTTTGGGTTGGGATGGGTTTCTTGTATATAATTAAACATAATACCTATGCGGAACGGCTAACGAACCTAACCTAGGACGATACGCTATTCATAGATGTCTCTTCTATTGTTCATTTACAAAATTCTAGCCTACGGGTTTGCAAGATCTCTCTTACCGTTTATAGAGGATTTTTTCATAAATATATTAATAAACCGAAAGTTGTTTTACCTTGTAACTTTATATACGTTGATATAAACCGTTGCGGTTTTGGCCTTCGTGTTACTGATAGTATTCAGTACTACTATAAGGTGATACCGAATTACCCTACAAAATTTGAATGATAAGTTGGATGACTTACATTTAGGAACTAAAAACGATATGTTATGGGATGAATTTTATTCTAACAATAAACTTTATTCTTATGCTAATTATAGAAGTCTGAATTAGATCATGCTAAGCACGTCTAGTACTTTTCTTACTTGCCTGGATTTTAAGAGTTCCAAGACGCATACCTACTCTACACTTAAATTGTTATAACCGTTCATTGATAAGCGAGAGAAAGCCAGTTTGCTAGCCTTCTAATGAAAGGATTTTTTTTAAATTCTTTCCTCTCAATACCCAAGGCTTTCCAGGCTCAACATAATGAATAGTCATCTGTGCGCCAGAGTACATCACCTTTAGATATTCAAATCGAAGACGAGGAGTCCGTGATCACCCCGTCGCCTTTTCTTCTCTTCATATAATAAAATTGTAGAATAAAAAATGCTGCACCCCGCATCACGCGGAAATTACTGGACGGATTTTAATGAAATTTAACATAGAGATTGCTTATGTTTTGGGTCGGGATCGGGGCCTAGGATACTTTTTATCCCGGAATATAACGTGGTTCTTACAATACACTCAAAAAATTGTATATCTGTAAGGAAAATTCTAATTATACAGACCTAGCTGAGTAATGGCTTATCGGATTGAAAAATTAAAAAATAGGTGAATTTAGTAAATTTTCCCCTGATTCATTTAAGATATAAAACATCCTCCTGCGTTGTTCTGAAGCTGAGCAAAACATCGTGTAGTAACATATTTCGGTGAAAATACTCTTTGTCTTAAAAGTGGCAGGCGGTTGAACCAAGGCGAGCGCGCGGGTCAGCTAGTCATATATATACTTATATACTTAATCTAGTTTAAGGTATTCTTTACCATTCTATTATATTGACCACTAGGTTAGGTTAGGTTAAAGTGGCTGTCGGCTAGCCGACACACTTAGTCCATTATAAGTCCCTTGTTATACCACATGAATCTAAAATTTAATTCTTCCTACTCGTTGAACCAGTTATAGCTTCTAATGAAGCGTAGGAGATTTCGAATATCAATGTTATTTAGATCGTTCAGATCACTATAATAGAATTCTCCCAAATGGAGTTTACGGACACGTACATAGGAGATGGAGAATAGTTTCTTCCTCCTCCTCGTCCCGACAGCTTCTGCAAAAATCGTTTGAGAAAACGCCAAGCCTTGTTGCATGCCTGCCTATGAGACAGTGTCCTGTGATGACATCATTGTAGCACTGATGTGCTTCCTATCGAGGGTAGTGTAGTTCCGTGTTTGGCTAAGTATGACAGATAAACAATGTAGAAGTTTTTTGTATAGGTGTATTTAACATACGGATGCTAGCTCCAGGTGCATTAAATTCGTTATAAGAGTTTATAAGCATCCCATAATAAAGAAAACGTTACAATAATGTACGTATTATGTAGTCAGTTCGATATACATATTTCTTACCTATGTACCGACTAGGTTTTACATTCAATTTTCAAGCGTGAAGTTACAATGGGAACCAGAGTGCTTACAGCAATTACCTACATATTTTCTTTAATATCATAAGGACATCCTAAGCATCTCCACCATGACAAGGTAAAAAAAGAAAAGGGGTTAACAAATATAAATGCGGTAGGATATTAAAAGACATTCATTTTGTGGGTATCTTTATTTATACTTTGTATACTTTATTTCATGGTAACTGAAACCCCAAACATTGAACGCTTTTGTATCCAAATGAAAATATTGAATAATTGTTTATTTGAAGAAAATATAAAACAAAATACTTGAAACTAGGTTTCTACATCTGAATACAAAGCAAACAAATTCAAATACATATACAACAACAAAAATTATCACCCATTTCCCACCCACTCTCATATCAATGTTTCTCACATTATCAACGTATATCTCGTTGTTGCTTTCTTGACTTTATCAAACAACAATAATAATATCTAGTATGTATCTACCGAAAAACCAAACAAAACGAAATAACAACTTTTTGTCATTCCCTGTTCAAACAGCTTCAGCGAGCGAAAATCTGCAAACTACAGATTCTCCCTAGAGAGTAAGTTTACTCAAAAAGAGAATAACGCCCTGTCGGATATTTCGTGAACTATATTGCATATGTGTGCGTGAGCTCTGAAATAAAATTAAAAATGCAGTAAAATAGTAAACTTTTCAAAATTCAAATTTAATTATTTAATGAACCAAATAAGTAATTTTTATTCATTGAGCAGATAAACAAATATTCAAAGAGCATTCTCTTTTTTACAGATAAAAAAATAGTTCCTTGTTCCTTCACAAAGATTGTTTGCTTTTAGTCATATTAACATGCAGTTTTAAGCCACTTAACAAAAAAAATCGAAAATGTGGCTCAATGACTACCTGCATAAGCCCTTTGGCAACGATATGAAATCATAAAAAAAATAAAAAAGTTTCATCTAGGGATTGCCATATCGGGGCGAAATTAAAAACACCGAAAAAAGGATGTTTTTGGGACTTTACGCAATATCAAAGTCGAAAAATAAAATTGTGCTTCAATAGTTACCTGCGTCAATGTACCGACTATTGAAAACCGTTTACTCCCATCGATTATCTCTTAAGCCCTCCAAGCCAAATCGGGGCAAAAAATCGTCTACGCCAGCCACCCAGCCTTAACTGGAAAATTTAACAGCGAAAACGAATCATAATGATTCTATCTGATATTCCATTTGAATTTAAACGACTTCAGTTTTCTGTTCGCCTTGCGTTTGCGGTTACTTTTAAAAAGGCACAAGGGCAAACGTTAGGAATTTGTGGAGTGAATTCAGAGTATCCAGTTTTCTCACATGGACAGTTATGTGTATGTACCTACCCTGTTCGCGTGTTGGCAAACAAAATCATCGGTTTTGTATATTTACACCGAAAGCATTACAATAAAAACTATTTATCACTGATTTAAATGAATTTGAATTTGTTTTTTTTTATATTGTATTGCACTACGAAGTGTGCACGGGTCCGCTAGTTTCTTATATAATAGCAAACTAGCATTTTCTCTAAATTGTCGTATAATGGATATTTGAAAAAGGCATTTTCTAAAAAAGTTAATGTTGTGTTGATTGTACCGTTTTTTTTTATAGTTTATAGTTAAAAGCATAACGATTTCGACCAATATGCAAATTGGAGTAAAATTCATGTTTTAGAATTTATGAAGTCTTCATTTTCTATTCAAATTACCGAAAACGTTACTTTTAAATAATGTTTATATCTCTAAAACGCCATTTTTGATTGGCATAAAACTTTAAAAACCAAATAATGCTTACAAACTGAACAATAACGTATACTTAGTTTTTAGGTTAATAGCTGAGAAATAGTATCTTTTGAACAAAACTTTGCAATATTTGTAATTTTTTAGGCTGCATATTTTTACAAAAACCACTGTAACGAGTTTCAGAGTTCAAATCTGTCCATTTTATGAATGGGCGGTACCTACTTTGTGTGTAGTTGGATATGCATTTGTTTTTCTTAAAAAAATGTCTGCATTACGAATTACGATTTACTAGATACTTCTTTATTTAACTGAAGCCTCGATCCAGAATATTTAATAACGCCATGGAATACTTAAGTCGTTATCTTACTTACTGTTAAAATGTTAAAAATGTTAAAATGTAAAAGCAAAGGTTCGTTTACTGAATTTAATCAGTAAGAATAGGTGTATATAATTGATTACACCCTAGTATTCAATATTAATATTTTGTAACGAACTTTAGAACGTAGAAATCAGAATAATGGCATTGCCTTGCGAGTGTAAGGTTAAAGAAACTTAAGCTTAAGATTTTTAAAAAATCGTCAAAACCCCAAGTTCAATGTTTTGAGGAAGAATTGTGAAAGGGTATCCCCAGTAGGCTTAATCACTTTAGTTGGTCTTCCAACAAAAAATAAAAATTTCGTAACCAATAAAAAATTAAAACTAAAAATATATCACCGTATTTCAATTTATTCATTATAAATATTGTAAAACATAAAATAGTAATTTCTAATATCACTTACTAATGCGATGAGTAACTACCGCTACTGCTGTCGTTATTTAGATCTATTATTAACCTATCAACTGCTTCGTCGGCAAAAACGTCCATTTCCCACATTTAGCACAACAACCTGTTCATCGTGTTGGACACATCGATGCCATTTTTCATTGTTAACCCTTGTAAGTCCTGTCGTTAATAAATCTCCAATTTCAACCATTTTAAATGGACTTGTTTTGCCTTGCTACAAATCTTTTCACTTGAGTCCAAACCCATTGTTTTGGATTAAGATCGCAGTTATAAGGCTGCAAGCGAAGTAATTTTTGTCCTACATTTTGAGCCTTTTCATTCACGACGTATGTTTCATACTTGGCTTTATAACGTTTAACGATTTCAAGCAACTCTACTTTAACCTCGAAACTTATCGCATTAGACCTTAACCACATTTTTTTTAATCTTTGTGTGACTATCATGCTTTCTGAATTGATAGAAAGCATTGTCCAAAATTATGGCGGAGTTGGGTTCCAGGCGTATTAAAATATCTACCATTTCTCGTACACGTCAGCGTTCATATCCTCTTCAGTTTTTCCTGAAATGAAGCATAAAAGTCCTGCATCGACGAAACCTGTAGAACTTCCAATATGAGTTATAGTTAATCTCTTTCCTTTTGCAGATGGTGACCACAGTCTTGTTGACAATCCTTTAATATACGCCTGTCTTGGTGTTGCAGTAATTGGGTCTATCCAATTTTTTTCTCGAGTGTGTCCCTCGTTGAGCCAGGTCTTATCAGTAAAATAATTTTCTTTTCTCTTCTCTAATTTTTCTTACTTCGCGTAAATATCTTCGTCTCCAAGAAATAATGTCACTTCTTTCCAACAACAAAAAAACTTAGTTTTATTATTAAAAAAGAAAACAGCAAAAATAAAAAAAGTAATATTTAGTTACAGCTTCTCTTGCAGCTATAACAGCCTGAACCCTTTTTGGCATACTTTGAATGCAATTTAAGCAATTGTATTTTTTTATATTTTCGCTCCTATGCCATACTTCAATAAGGCGTTCGATTAATGCTCGCTTATTTGTTATTTTCTCTTTGCCTATTTCCTTTTTCATAAGCTCCCAAAGATTTTCTATGGGGTTAAAGTCAGGAGAGGCAGTCACCCTTTTTGCCTTATGACAAGGTGCAGAGTCGTGTATAAAAACGAAATCGCCGCTTGGAAACCATTCCTTCACTTCTGGCAACGTTTTCGTCGTTAAGACCTGAAAATACTGTTCTTGACGCACGGTTCCTTCGACAATGTAGAGACGTCCAGTTCCTTGTCCACTAATAATTGACCGGACCATAATGCTCAACGAATGTTTCACCCGTTCCACTATGCATTCCTTTTTGTACCTTCGTTTGGTCTCCTCCTTACCAACTCAGACTTATCCGACAGAATCTGAACTGTTGATTCATCGGAAAAACAGACCTGCAGAAAAAAACATGTCCACCGACGACTTTGCCACTCCTGCAATTGTTGCTATTTTCCTCTGAGAATGTTCAGTGTTTAATAGCAGAGTCTTAATTTCCGAAATTTTTGCCGGGGAAAGGTCTTTTCGTCTACCCATTGCTTGAACGCAGTTTTTGACCACAAAACGCGATAAAGTCTTTCCAAAACAGATGATTGCAAATACCGATTTCGAAACAGTAAGCTCTGAAAATTCCCTAAATAAACCTTTAAAAAGCCATTCGATGGCTACCACAAAAAACACTACTTACCGTTACGAGTTTTTATTTTTTTTAAATATTACCACCCACAAATGGAATTTACAATAAAACAAATCTGTTATAATGGTAACATAATGCATTTTTTTGCACTAAATTCTGAAAATAAGTTTTTTTTAAGGTAGCCCTAATAATTTGAGCCTGTACTGACAATTTTTGTTGGACAGAGTATCTATCGACGATTGAATTATTTTTGTGTTACACGAATCAATACAATCTTGAAAACGGCGTCGTTAGACGATCGTTGTCGTACGTAATGAGAGCCTCTGTTGATCATGACTTCTAACAAATAAAAAAAGAGAAACTTGAAATAAATTCCATTTCCATTCTAAACAAAAAACAAGAACGAATTTTCAAATTTAAATCAAAAGATCATCCGTCATCTCATCTCAAAAGGAAGACGAACAGAATCTTCTTCTTTCAACTCGGTACTAATATCTGGATTTTCTTCTCATACTCCTTCATGAAAGGATGTAACCTCATTGTGTGATTGAAACAGAAAATAAACCCAAATGATGGTTTTGCTTCTTTATTTGCTACCTAATTCGTCCCATCTAAAACCCACAAATACACATACCAGCAGTAATCTCCAATTTTTTTGCTGAAGTTCCCCATTATATATCTTTTTTCTCCACTTTTTCCCCCGATTAATTGAAGAAAAATTAAGATGAATTTTAATATAATAAAACAATTGTATTCTTTTATTAACACATTTTTTTTAATAATTTAATAATAAACATAAAAAATTATTTCACTATACGTTGGCCGTAAAGTTAATATACAAGTGAAACAAAATCAGGTCTTTAATCTTTAATAAAAAGCGATAATATAATATATATATATAAATATGGATATATAAAAATGGATCTTGGTTTGTTCGGATGCTTAAAACTCGAGAACGGCTCAACCGATTTGAATGATCTTTATTTTGTTTTGTTTGTCTTACATCAGCGATGGTTTAGAAGAAAAGAAAAGTTGGAAAATTCTCAACAGGTGGCGTTGTAGGCACACATTACATTTTTCATGGGGAAACGCACTTTAAAAAAAAATAAATAAACTGGATAGAAATCGAGTAGTGACACTTCAAATATAGAAAAAAAATATTTTCAAAATCACAGTTTGTTGATCTTTTGTGATAGAAACACTTTACTGCTAAGTGCGAGAGAATCAACAGGTGGCGCTGTGGTCGATCTTCAGAGCCCCTCAACCGATTTCAATGAAACTTTGTGAATGCGCATGGTTGATTCCAACTTGAAAGATAGTATAGTTTTGGGCCCTAATGGAAACAAAGTGCAATCAAAAACAATACAAATAGAAAACCTTGGATTAAAAATAAATAAATAAATATTTTGGCGCGACAGGTCTGTGGGACCCAAGGCCTAGCTTAGGGTTCCCAACCGTCCTCTATTTGGGAGGACAGTCCTCTTTTTCAACTATCTGTCCTCCTGTCCTCCCTTACTTGAAAATGTCCTCCTATTCAAAAATGTAAAGTTTATTTTGTATGCTATACGTCTTCTAAATGGCATTTACATAGAAAACACTATTTTTTGATGCACGCATTCACTCCCATTAATTTTTAACTAGACGCGTTTACTCGGCTGTCATATACAATCCAAATTATGACAGACGTCACTTTTAAATTATATCATTTATTCTCAACGTTTAATCTTTGGATTGTTCTGTTTCTTTAAATTAAATTCTGCTTGGGAAGGTAAGTGTTATTATTGGAATATGCGTTTCAATTGTTGTTACAAAATTGTATTAACTTTTTTTGTATGACAACAAATGCCTTATAATATTTCTTTTATGTTATATTGTTCTTTTTTAAGTTAAATACTGAATTAATTTTTTTCCAACAATAAATCTAGATATCTATACAAAAAAATACTTAATTAATTTTTATTATATCATTTTTGCTTTATTTTTAAAAAAAATTGCGTCCTCCCTTCTTTTCGAGTAAAGTTGGGAACCCTAGCCTAGCTTCTCACAACCATTCGTTTTGTGTGGGTTTTCAATTTTTGGGACGAATGGAAGGGATCTAGAGCTTTACGCCGAGTCCATACGGATCTTTCATGACAGTTTTACTCTCGGATGTTTGTCAGAGGTTCGCGAGAGGTGGCGCAGTGGAAAAAACCTTAAGATGTAATTTGGTTCTTTCGTTAACAAAGCCATTTGCAAAAAATAATCGGGATAGAAATCGGGATATGGCACTTGCCATATAGGTAACAAAATAATTAAATTACTATAGGTATCTGGACATTTATGAAGCCTTGAATTTTTGTAAATGGTGTTCAACACAATGGGGCAGTAATCAAAAAGGGCGCCGTTGCACCTCCCTTAAAAAACGACTCTGCGAATTGTGGCGGGACTTAATACGAAAGGCACGGGCAGCGCCGTGGGAGTACAGCTAGTAGTCTATATATAAAAGAAAGTGATGTTATTTACTACGCTTATAACTCAAGAACCCCTGGACCGATTTCGATGATTCGCACAAATTCGGACCGGTCTCCGGCCAAACCAAAAAAAATCCCGAAAAAAATCCACGAATAAAAAGTTATAAAGAAAATTCATTTTCCCATACATTTTGTATGGAGCGATTTAACGACGCCATCTTCACGATTTTTTATTTTTTTTTAAAAAGGGGAATCCAAATCCTGGAGCACTCATACCAGATCAATTCCTGTCCATTGTACTCTAAGTCTCTAAGTCAAGCAGAAGCCCCTTTTTTTTGTGTAGTGGGATAGAAACTATGATGTTATTCGTTTCTCTAATGTGTTTGGGTGGCCGGGTTGTGCTGTCCCCCTAAGTGTCTCGAACCTGCGCCGACCGGGTCACAAGCAATGACTCTATCCACTACACGATTGCCACCCCTCATCTTCATGATAGATGACGTTTATGTTTACCTAACGTTGTGACAATTTTTTTGACGATTTGTTTATTGGTTCAGGTACTTTGAAAAGTGCAGACTCTTGCTTTACGTACCAGATTGAAAAGGTGCATTGAGTTTTAATATAAATACCTAATCCAGTTCGTTAGAAAACTTGAACATTCGAACAACGCGAAGGTTTAGGAAAAATAAAAGTAGGAAAATTCTCAACGGGTGGCGCTATAGGTGTACTGTTCAACAGGCGGCGCTGTTGTCGATCTCTAAAACCGCTCAACCGATTTTGTAACCAAATGGAAACAAAGTGCAACAAAAACTATAAAAATAAAAAACCTTATATTGGATTTCAATTATATTTTTATATATTGCATCTTTTTTTAATGTCGGTAATTACAGTGATCAATTATTGAGGTGATTTTTTCTTTTTAGCTGCTTTTGAAATTGTTAAAAGTTAATTCGAAGTGGTTGCATTAATATTAAATGCATGGTTTTATTTTCTTTTGTGATTTTCCACTAGGTCGAAAAGACAATGCTTTCGAACAAATCGTATTGTGAAGTTTAGAACTTTGGTCGGCATTGCCTTAACAAAGCCATTTGCAAAAAAATAAGCTAATAAGCCAAACAAATCGATACAAAGTGTTTATTTCGCAGAAATTGTACTGCGTCATACAATGTTCTGAATTATTATATATGACTGGAAAAAAACATACTCAATCAAGAGTTGCTAAAGAATAAATAAATAATTTCTGCTTGTATGAAAGACTTTCACAACATATGGTAACCCTAACAGTTCTCCCTGGAACTTGGTTCTTTGCACCCCAAGCCCTGAGCCAGCCGGAAGGGAAAAGTACAAGAGAGAATCGAACCAGACCTTAGTTTTATTTAAACTGAATCTCTCTTCAAATTAGTAATAGGTACTACGCCACAAAATATCTGACTTAAGTACAATACCGCGTGGGAAGATTAGGATTACCCAGCTAACTATGTATGCCCTAACGCATTTCAGACTCAGTTCAGCACAGTTAAATAAGATAACCTGTCAGTTTTTTTTTTTTAATTTTTGTTCTTGGCGTTTAAGCGACAACAAGTCATTTTAATTCGTGAGAGGAAAGCCCGAGGTACCTACTCATGATTATCTAAAAAGGACATAATATGTATAAGTATACCTATCACTCCACCCGATTTTGTTTGGTAAATTAACCATATGGGCACTGCCGACTTCATAGATGTCTATATAACTAATGAACAAAACAGATTAATGTTGAATTATGCCAACATTTACATATTATTAAATTCTTTTAAAATGGACAGCCTGTTCGCAAAAAATCCTATACGCTGATAGCCTGTGAACATCTAAACCTTAGGCAAATTATTTGCTGTACCTACATGGGTATACACAAACACTTACCTACATAGCATGTGTTTGGTTCTTTTTCAAATTTCATCCTTCATGAGACGGTAAGGCATGTATGGCTTAGGGAAATCCTGTTCCTCACATTTTACAAACATATTCGATGTAGGCTTGTCTCAATCTAGGTATATTCCAATTGATTTCTAATAATTCCCAAAACATACCAACAGATGGCTAAAAAATAGGAAAAAAGAATCCCAGCTAACGCGGCATCAAGCTGTTTAAATACGCACACTATAAAAGATACGAGCAAAAATTAATCTGTGTTTTTATATTATTCTTCTTCTGCTTGCGGTTTTCCACAGGCAGGATCCAGCATCCAATCCAGGATGTATATGCGAAACAAGCGAACGAATTTTTTTCCAACCAAAAGTGGTGACGTCTTTGCTTCTTTTGACAGGCGTACCAAAACATTTCACTTCGTATTCTCATTCTCATCCCTTGCCAGTCACATACAAGAACTTGTACACCAATACGTCTATCCTACGCACTTGGCACTCTCATACGTATGAGTAAAAGCTCCCTTTTCCACCAACCCAATGGCTGTAACTTTTCACTTCATACAATGAAAAGTCCAACTGCTAAAAAGCCACCCCTGAGAGTACATATATAGTTGTAGTCGACCACCGAACGGTTTTCCAAACCGAAACTTGGTTTTGCTAGGTCGCTGTTTCATCGAACGGATACATTGCGCGGGTGAAGAAAAATAAAAAAAACTTTTTCAATTTTTATAATCGTGCCAAATTTGTTATAAATAACTGTGCTGAATAAGAGATCTTCTAGGCTTCTAAATACAGTCGCAAAACCCAACTGCAAAAGGGTATTCTTTTTGTTTGTTTTACTGTTGCCAATTGCCATACACACACGTCCGTTGTCCAAAACAATTCCGAAGAAAATATTAAGGTGCGTTAAAAAACAAATTCAATAAAAAGTGAAGAACAGAAGTCCACTAAGAACATCCGTGCAATGGAGTTGGAATGGGTGTCCCTATTCCGAATAATTTCGGTAGTTATAGTGATAAACGGTGCACTCGGGACATCGAATGGTGGGTCTGCCAATGACATCTTTACAAGTTCATTCCTTGTAAGGTTCCGCCGAAGTGTGCAAAATGATTTTGCCCAACAAATAGCAACGCAATACGGATTTGATAATCTTGGAGCAGTAAGTACATATTTGCATTTATTTTGCCACACAACTCCACCACTGAAGAAAAAACGTAATAGGTACTCGAACTTGAATGTGAATCCTTTTTCATCCTTTTTTGAGAAAAATCAATTAAATCGTTTTTATTGGAAGACTTTGACGTTGAACTTGCAGATGTGAATGAATTTCGGCTGTGTTGTGTAATGTGTATCTCTACTGGCTGTGTTAGTATGTGTGTGTTTTTTTGGGGTTAAAAGCAAATAAGATATCTGTTTGAGCCGAGTATCGTTTTGTATAGATTGAGCAACTTCAAACCGTTTGTCCATTGTGGTGTTGCTCTTTCTGATAATAAATAGTGGCTTACCCCATAAATGAAGAAGTTTGCGACGTCGGTCTTCGTTGAATGATTCGTAAAGCTCGCGTTCATTTACAAATGCATGTAGGTATCTACAGACACAATGTTGAATAGACTTGACCTTGTTATCAAACTGTTATGAACCACCTGCTCTACAAACTGGAAGGCAATATGTTTTTATTTCGTTTTGTTTGCCTTGTGATTGTTGTTTAACTTGTGGAAAGAAGATATTTGATATCATGGCTGAGTGAGTTTCTTTTCTTAAGTTAAGAGGATCATTGCTTTCTTACAAATTAAAGGAAAGCTTACTAAATTCAGATTATTAAATTCTGTGTGTAGGTACCTACATGTAATTTGAATATAACTATGAAGAATAGGTATATAGGTAGATATCGACATAAAAAGAGATTATTTTTTTATTCTTTAGGTGCGGTAAATTGATAACACCGACGGCTTTTAAGGAGCCACGAGTTTTTTTTTACCTCAGAATCTGAACTTGAGTTTTTAAGAAATAATTCGTACCTCCGCATTTCACTTTTAGCTCGCAGATCTGAAGACCAAAATTATGAACTCAACTACTTAAAAGGCATATTACTCTGTGTTGGTACCCTTTCCGTTAAAGTATTTGCAAGGATCGTTGCGGTGCTATTGGCGGTAGATGTTCCGCCCGACAATTATTATTTAGGTATTTAAATAAAAAAAACTTGGAACTTTAAATAGCAAACACTGAAAAGCCAGTAAAAACGAAGAAAGAAAGAGAAAAAGTGAAAACTTTCAAACTAACATGATGTAACTGATATTTTTTTATAATCGAAAGTTCTTTTTGCACTTTTATGTGCAGTAGGTTCTGTTTGGCTAACTATTATGATTTTTTGATTTTTTTATATTAAAACACGAACAGTGTTACTCGCAAGTCTCAACTGTAAAAGGGGTATTCCTTTCGTTTGTTTTATTGTTGCCATACAAACACGTCCGTTATCCAAAACAATACTGGAGAAAATAGTAAACTTCGTGAAAAAAAAATTAAATAAAATAAGGAAGAACTGAAATCCACTTATGACTATCCCTGCAATAGACTTAGATTGGGTGACCCGTCCCCCTTTCCGAATAAATTCGGCACAACGAGTGCTGGTTCTGTCAATCATGTCTTCATTAGTTCTTGATGGAATCCGCCGAAGTGTGAATAATGATTTTGCCATCAAATATAGCTACAAAATATGACTTTGATAATCAGTAATTATTTCTTCCAAAATGCGAAGAACAATACCTAAACCTGATTTGGACTTACTTCTTGGGTATGAAAGGTCTTTGGTTTATGTACAAATACTGCTAACTATACAGGCATTGAAAACTAATATTCACCGATTTTTCAGTATTGTCAAACCCAAAAAAAAATGAATCGTACGTTGAAAACAGCGGAAGGGGTCATAGGCTTGTGATTGTCCAAATATAATGCGATTTAAACTGCTTTTTATAACTAATAAGTATTTTTTGTAGTTTAGGAAATACCTTGATCCCTTAAAATACTGGCGACAGGGTTAAGCTAATGGGCTGGTACTTTGTACTTCAAACCAAACTGGCTGCAGATTTTCTTTCCTTTCAAAGAATGATTTATTTTATCCAATGCAGGCACTAGTTTCACCTATATTTTACGAATTAATGGAGTTATCTATGATTTTTGTATTACTTTTAATTGTCGATACGTCCATGCGCATTCGCCATGAAATCTGAACCCAAATGCGTTCGCATTTTTTTTTTAAATATGAGAAAACGTATAGTTCTAAAAAAAATACTTATTGGTTTAAGAATATTAACGTTTAAAGATAAACACTTTTAATAATTTTTTTTTTATTCTTTTTTTTTTTTTTTCTTTTTATAATATATCTGTGAAACCCTAGCTTTCATAATGTTAAATTTTAGCAAATCACTAAATTATAAGACATCATGCCTTAATGTGGTTTTGCATTCCTTGAATAAATAAATAAATAAATAGAAAATAAAATCTAATATGATTTTGTATGCAGTTGATGGGGAAGGAATTCTTCGCGTCGGCGTCGGTGGAAGGCTTAGGCATGAAAACATTTCATATGACTAACAGCACCCAATTATTTTGGCCCCCAGACACCAGCTTACAGAGTTGATCACTCGCGACTCTCATTTGAGATCATTACACGTCAAAATCCATCTCATGATACCCCTCATGCGTCAAAAATATGTGTTTTTTTTAGATTAAAAGAGCTATAAAGAAACTCATAAACAATTGTATGAAGAACTACCTAGACCCCGAGTGACGGTATCAAGACCTGTTTCACGCACAGACATCGATTATGCAGGGATCATCAATATCCGAGCATGGAAAGCTCGCGGATCAAAATGTCACAAAAGGTACGTAGCAGTTTTCGTTTGTTTTGGCAACCAAAGCTATCTAACTGGAAGCTGTAAATGACCTTACAACTTAAGCCTTTAAGCCGCTAGACTTTCAGAATATTTACTGCACGAAGAAGAGTTTGCGGTCAAATCTAGAGTGACTGTGGAAAAAACTTCGTAAGAGCAGATGAAGGACTGGACGCAGATTGCAGACGTAACAGCACCAGAACGAACGAAGTGGAATTTCATACCCCCTCTTCTCTGCACTTCGGAGGATTGTAGGAAGCAGGGGTGAAGAGTGTAAAACACCACTTAAGACGAAGCTCGCCACGATTTTGACGCAGATCGAAGCATGCTTAAATTCGGCTCCTCTGTGTCCTTAAACAGAAAATCCCGATGACTTCCAACCGCTAACTTCAGCACACTTCCTGATAGGAGAAACGCTGTTCACCGGCAAGCAAGGCGACACATCGATAGATGGAAGACGGTCAAATAAGGCAGTTTTATAGTCTTTTTTCGCTCTGTGTACAAAGAACCAATATTTAAATGAATTAAAATGCCTTAATAACGATATCTGCTCCTCAATCAGTGCTATTGGCAATTCCGAGAGAACAAAGTTCCCCCAACAGTTTTGTTCCCTGGAAAATATTCCTCCTTTCGCGAATTCCCATCGGAATTTATTCCACCCGGAATCATTCGAATTCGAATTCACTAACAGTTGTCACTATTTTGGAATATTTTGATAATATTTGTTTTAAACCCATTAATATCGTTAATTTGAGCAGTTGCAAAGACGCGAATAGGATTGATCTGTAGTTTAGTAAAGGAAGTGTTGGATTTGGTAAAATGCACAGCGAAGCGCTTAGATAACTGGTCGAGGATTCAAAAACACAAAAGACTTCAAACTTTCATAGGAACTGCTTTAGTTTTGCATTATACCTAAAAATTTCCGGGGGTGATTTTTTCCCTTTTTCGAAGTTCTTTGCCGATATGTACATAATTTTGAAATATTTCGTAGGGAATTTTCGTCACGATTTCCCTAAATATATTCAAATATTTTCCGTAACATCTTCTAAAACTTTCCGACATCTTTGGAGGCTGATCTCAGGGTGTTCATACCTATAGCTTCTTCCGCCAAATACCTGTTTCCCAAAAAAAGACACATTAAACACTAACCTCATTAAACTAATTCCGAGGAAAATGCATGTTTCCATCTCTTAAGATCGCAACTCTTCTTATCCTCAGCAATTTTGTATTTAGCGTTCGAAGCTTTCAAAGACTAAAATCCTCGGTACATTTTATCCCGTACCCGTGTTCAAAAGAAATAGTACAATAAAACCATCTTAATCGAGTACAAAAAAAAAAGGGGAAAAAATCGAAATCCTTCTCCAGCAGAAATCTCTCGCACTTCGAGTGCACATTAAAAGGATTAAAATAAAACACGAATTTTAAAGTAAACTCTGCAGTAAACTGATAACGCAATTTCCCTTAGGTGTACATCGTACAATCTAAATTAAAATCTCTTTCACTTGGGAAACGGGACACGGGAGTGTCGACTCATCTAAAGAGCACAGGTCCCAGGAAACTGCTCTGATTACTTTCTCTGCAAACAAGCCTGCCTACTTTAATTGTTTTGTTGTATGCTTTGTTCACATGTGTTTAGTTTGCACTTTTACCAGAGAAAATGTAAATAAAATGTCCGCATGCTGAGCGTATTTATTTGCATTCGAATGTCCCATTTTTTTAATAACTTCTAAATTGGATTTTTGTATGCACATAAATAAATCCAAAAATAGCCAAAAATGACAAAGAATAAAGTGAAAAACAAAATATTGAAAATTATCTATACATATACAAAGCGAATGAAATATACGTGGGCTTGCCATGTTTACTTATTCCAGTCACTAACCGAAATTGCTGAACAACAGTCCCTAACGTTGACTCAACTCTTTGCTTATTCATTGACTGTTGATGTGTTCTTTCATCTTGGGTATTTTTTATTTTGATTTGGAATCCTTACGAGATGGCTTTTGTATGCAAATTGCGAAAGAATTTATATAGGTAACAGGATCGTCCTTTTAGAAGGTTAAATTTCGTTTCGCAGCGAAAAAATTTAAATTTTTTTTTGTTGATTACGCGTTTTGTTTAAGCAAGCATTTTTGTACTTTTTCACATTTAAGTAGATTATTTAATTAAGAAAACCTTTTGAATGTAGGCGATGTCCTTAAACATTATTTATCTTTCCCTTTTACAAAATGCGACTTGGGCGTCAGTTTTATTTCGGGAATGTCAACATTTTTGTTTTCGCTTTGTGAAAATACGTACCTATACAAATTTTGTTACCTTTTGGGCTTTCCACATACTGGAGCGAATAAGGCAGCATACATACACACATACATTGGTTCAACGTAGATAAGTTATGTATAAATAAACAAATTTATTAGGATTTTAGTTTAACAAATTCCTTAAATTCTCTAATACTGCCAATGCAAATGCTCTTAAATAGTTTAGAACTCTTATTTACTACTGAATTTTGCGCACCCGCTGTTACATACTTTGACACTCTGAAGTCACATGTATTCAAAACGGAATATGGCCGTATATCGCCAATATATTGTATATTTTTACTCAGATATTTTGGCATTAACTTATTTCTGATTTTGAAGACAAACATTAGCATATTTACGACTGTCCACTGTTTTACATTTAACATAAAATTAATCAGACTATACCTACTGCACTTTAAGATGATTCTCATTGCTTTTTTTTGTAATAACTGGAGTCTTGAAATTAAGCCTCCATCATATAAAAATAAAACAGTTGAACAATACTTGAGGTTTTACAATCACATTAGGTATACAGGTATTTTTATTGCTGTTTGAGTTGACACATTCCTGCGTATTCTTCTCCAAATCCTATTTTTCTGCAATTTTTTTTTACAGAGATAATTAATTTGGGTTTCAAAAGTTAATTTACTATCAATTACTATGCCTAGGTATTTTATTTCATCAACTCTTTGACATAGCCAGTTGTACACCCTGTCCAAGTCCAGTTGAATCTTACGATGGCATTCATCAATGTCATTTCCCTCACATACATCAGTGCTTCGGTCGTCCGCAAATAGCACGAGACGACAATCCTTTACTGTTTTGATCATATCATTTATATAAATAATGAACAAAAGTGCTCTCAGCAACGAGCCTTGTGGAACACCTAGCAGTTAGCAGCAATTCTTTTGAATCAGACATATTTTTTTATTTTTATATATTTAAACTCACGCGTTGGGTTCGATTAGAGAGGTATGATTTAAACCAATTGAACTCGTGACTATTGACACCGTTTTTCTATAAGTATTTGTCTATCAATTGTCTCAAGTGATCTCTTAAATTCAAGAAATACTCTATATATACACTTTACCACTGCCGGTACATTCTTTCCAATTTGTTACTACTAAATAAGGCCATCTTACTATCTCACACGCCTTTTTTACCATATCCCTAACTCGAATTTCCAGACGTGCTATATGAAATTTTCTTCGTAGGTCAAGTGTTCTCTAGATAGACCCAGAACGAGATATTAAGATCAAATGCAAAAGCTGTTTTTTACTAAGTTGGTGGCGGTAAATAGAGGGCTGTGGAGAGTTCACTTAAGCATCCTACACTAGCGCTCCGTGTCTAGATGGAAATCATACGAGCCATACCTTACGCTGTGCGAATTGTGCTCCTCATGAGTTTTTATCTTGCTTCGATTTTATTTCTTTTGCAGTTATTGCTTAATTGAAACACAGGGGTGGAATCGGCTAAGGTGATAGTTTTGATTTTTTGATTGTCGTTTTTGATTATCAACTCTTCTTTGCTTTGCGTAAAGCGATCATAAAAAAATGATTGATTATTGTTGTCATTATGAGCAGCAGATAGGTACTCGTACAAATTATATTTGAATTGTTGAATTGTGAAAAATGTAAGTGCATTTATAATACTAAAATGTTAACAAAAAACAACAAATTTGTTTGTTTTTTTTAGGTCTCAAGCAAATTTATGCTATGCCTTCCTTTCCGATTGAAGAACATATTCTCATTTTCCGTTGGCCTTAAAATCATGATATGAGTTCCATCAACGCACCCTATAACTGCAAAATTTGAAGGGCAATTAAAGGATTAATAGACCTATGTACTGTATTTATATAGCAAACAAATTAATTTTCAGGAAAATGATTTTGTTGAATCACTAGGCACAAACTTATTCAAAGGGCAAAGTTTTGACTGCATTTTTTTAATGAACTCAGTAGTAATTTCAGACACCGTACTTTGACCCATTGGAGCAGCCCAATCAGCCCCAACTTGTCTTTGATAGCCACCACCCTCAAGAAGATTTAACGTTGCAGTCAATTGAAGGATGGGTGGAACATGCGTTGACCTTATTCCAGTTGGTAAATCAAGCAGTCCGAAAACAAACATAAACGCTTCTTTTGATAAGGAAAAGTTTTTCAAAAATTTAAAAGACACAATAAACAAATGAAATTCAACAATAAATCATTATATTAATACGTAAACATCAAAAGTTTCCGTGCACTTTTTAAGTATTTATCATGTAATGAGGAGAATGAAACTTACATATATCATTCGAAAGGTACTGTGCCACAGATGTGCAGAAACAAAAAGTCGTAGGTCGCCATTAAGACTGGTAAAATGAAGTTAAGAATTCCCCATACAAAATGCTAAGCAGTTAATCGAAAGCATTTTGTTGCCATTCAATTTGTCGCCGTAACGAATTTAATCATCTAAGATTAGAACCTGTTGGAAAGTCTCATTAACCCATAAAGGTACCTATGCAATTTAATTACCGCTAAAAGTAAACAATCATATAATCTTATTTCAGGGGCATTGCAAAGTTATCTGCGATGTGTTACTATAGAAACGAACATTCATGTTTTGCCCTTTTCCATTCTTTTTTCATTGCGGAAAGGTAAATGAATTAAGATTTAGCATATAAATAAATTAAAATAAATAATAAATAAATTATGTAGAAAACAAGTTGGCTTTCGTTACTTTATCTACAGACCAAATTGGTCGAATTTCGACCACGGGCGGCACTAGTATTTATAAATATGCATTCAAACACCCGGTTTGGAAGTTCCAAGACATTGCACTTTACGAATTTTCTCATTTCACTTAATGTTTTTTTTATTTTAATTTACCTATTAATATTTCGAGTAGAAGCTGAGGGGCATACCTATGAAAATGACACAAATGTATGAAAGCGACAAATTGCCAATTTGATAATCACCTTACGTGGACGTAAAGCGATGATTTTGATTGTCATCTATTCACTATCACCTTAGCCGATTCCATTCCAGGTCTCTGAGAGATCGTTTAGAAATATACACTGCACAATCAAGCCTGCTGTTCAAATGTTTTGGACATTTCGAGAGCGGACCTTATATGGTAGATAAATATTTACCTAACATTTATCTTTTGACAGACATTTTTTCTAGTAGGTATACATAAATTTAAACTCAATCGGCTGTTTTCTATAAATACGGGTCTCTGCTGGGCTTTTAGAACCAGCGACGTAACGAATTGATAAAATATGATTCTGTTAAAGATTATGGTCTAGCAATTTAGTTCAGTTATATAGTTTTTAGTTAAGTTTATTCATTCAAACAAAGTAACAGTACTTTAGTGATTACTAGATAATAATGTAATATAATAAATAAAAATAAATATTAAACATTGCCACCATATAAGTTACTTAAAATTTATAGCAAATTATTTTTAAATGAAACTCTACTCAGACAAAAATCGATCATATCGCAAACGGTATTGCTTTCTTTTAAACACCTGTACAATGGTTCATTGGCAGCGTGTGAAAAATTAAATCTGAATGCAAGTTTTCAAGCCTCTGATCCATCTGTGTAAACGGAAGCACGATGCTTGTGTTTTTGTAATAACCTTATTTTCTTTCAATAGAAGTTGTGAAAATTACAAGTATTTTTTTTGCTTGTATAGTTGACCATGAGACTGCTACAGAGTATGATCGTATCAGAGCTTCCACGTTCGAAAGGAGAAGGGAACCAAATGGCCGTTAAAATATTAAATGCCTTTACGGAGCCTAGAAGCTGTAGTGCTTGATATATAATTCAATAGAATGGATGACTGTAGTGTGTTGATATGAAGTTTTTATTTCCAAGTTCTGTCGTCCTAGAGAAAAAATATAGTACCCTAAAACTAGCTCCTCTCAGTCATTAAGTTGCGTGAGATTATTAATTATTTTTTGAATGCTCGAAAGGGACCTGCAGATTTATGCCAAATCCAACTCAATTCAAATTCAATTCAATTAATTCTTTATTCAAATTATGTACAAATTATAAAAAATTACAAAAATACAAAGCAAATTTTGTTATACAAATAGTATATACAGAATAGTTAGTGACATCTGTATTTGAGAAAAATAGAGATAATGTCACATTAGATATAAATATTTATAACTTTGTGGGGTGTACAAGGGTGGGTAAAAAGAACCCTCGAAAGCTTATTTATTTCTTGTACTAGTTTGTAATATATTTTACATTTTAATCTTTTATAATAATAATTTGTATTGCATTTGCCCAAATTTAAGTTTATTTTCGTAATTTGTTTACTGTCTTCCAATGGTGTGAAATCTGCCGTTCTGAATTTAGATTGGGTCGATCAAATTTTCAAGTAATATCTGGCCTACACTTCTGCACCAAGCATATAAAAGTTAATATTCTTTTGGGTATACTAGAAGATAATGAAAAGTACGACCAACGTCAAAGCAAAGACAATGTTATGTGGCCACTGGTGGGAGCTTTAAAGTGACTAATAATGCGCTAAGCTTCAAAGTAATATTTCCTTTATTGCAAGTTTAATCCAAGAGTAAACTGATTCATATATACACTGCCGACCGTAGTTGAAGAAACCCTCTTTTTTGTTTTTTAAGTAAATCAATTTGTTTGAGTTGTATAAAAACTTGCTATTTAAGTTAGGGACTATGGTCAGTGTGGAGTTCCGCATACAATTCCTTTTATAAAGGGCTTAGCCATAGTCCGCATCGCGGAAAACGCACTGTTGATGCTTTTGAAATAGTTACTTTGTTTAAGGCTCTTTGTATTGAAGGTGTAAGACTTATAGAGTTTTGTATGCAATGAGTTGATTTGTTAGTAGTAGGTATTTACACTAGGGTGGAGTGATAATTTTTTTTTTTGAAATTAAAAAACATACCCCCCGCAAAAGTTGCGTATAGTCATGAGAATCTTTTCAAGAGTTTTTATTTTTTTTTGTTTTGACCGCTAGGGGTCGCGCAATGCAAAAGAAAAAAAAATTTTTTTTTCTTTGAAATTCAAAAACTTACCCCCCGCAAAAGTTGCATACTGCTGTGAGATGCATTTCAAGAGTTTCACCTTTTTTTTTATTTACACCGCTAGTGGTCGCGCAATGCAAAAGAAAAAAATATTTTTTTGGTTTAATTTTTTTAATATATTTTTTTTTAGTGTGTGAGGTGTTCTACATTTACAAAATGTATGAACATTTGAACAAGTTCAAGAAACCTATTTTGTCTTAAAAAAAAACTGAACTTGTTTATTTTTACGTGTAGTGTGATTCTTCCAACATTTTCTTTTAGAAACCAATTTTTCTTTTTTATAAATTATATTCCATACAAATTTCGTTTTTCTTAATGGTAAGATGTTTTTTATGTGAATGTTTTAAAAGGTTCTGTCGTTACTATTATCAGTAAGCAAGCAATTAAATTTTTGTGCAGTTAAAAAAATGTCAGTATTCGTTAAAAAAGAGTGTTCTTGGATTTTTACTTTATAGATTAGTTGTACTTGGTTTAAAATTCAAAACTTAGTTGCCTTGCATTACCGTTCACGAAAAAAGAGATTCGGATATTTAAGTTTTAAATTAAATTACGTATTGTGTCAACTATTTTATTTATAGAAACAAGGTAAGTTTTATAAATCAATTGTAAGAATTGTTTTAAAAACCATTACAGTTTTTTTTAAACAACTTTACACATTTACTGGTATTTTCCTATAGAAATTAAAAGCAAAATGGATACACGTTCCCAGAAAAAGGTTTGTCAAATACTTGGAGCTGGAAAAATTATGTCAATGCGTCTTTTGCCAACTAATGAAGATTTTTGTCGCTACCTCACCTTTCTCGAAGAAGAAGAAAGCTCCTTGATGAAGCGAATATCGCTTACAGCTACGAAGGTCATGCAAATATACGTACTTTCTTCAATTCCAACTGTTGGTAAGTTTAGTGTTGAGAAAAAAATTATAAAATTCAACGAAAGAAGGACTGCCCTTCTTAAAACTCCAAAAAACAGAAGAGTACTTAATAGTGCATATGAGCTGCAGTTAAGCAAATTTAAAAACGATAGCCAAAAACTCTTTGACATATCTGCTTGTAAATGCATTGATTTAAAATGCTGCTCATGTCCAAAAGATAAAAAAGTTCCAAGAAAAGAGCGAACCTTTCTTGAAGATCAAAGGTCTCAAAGAAAAATGGCAATTGGCACAGTGGATGTTTCTGAAACCATTAAGATTCAAAAATCCCTTGCAAGAAAAATGGCGGGTTATTCATCATTACCTGCAGGAACTTCCAGCAAACCAATAGAAGTCATCACCGATGCAGACAATATCCAAATCAATTGTTCAGACACCGAATCTTTGGTCTCAGCGTCTCCAGAAAAAAAACCGCGCTTAGAGAAGGACGCTCTTTGTTTCGCAAACCGAAAATCTCTTCCTAACGTTGCGAAGGTGGCAGATAGATTCAGGATGTCTGATAGGGCAACTGCAACAATCGTGACAGCAGTCTTGAAAGATTATGGTGTTATAAATGATATGGATCAATCAAATATTGCTGATAGAAGCAAGATTAGGAGGGAGAGGTTAAAATCAAGGACGCGATTGGATGTGGTCTCTAACCCGGATCCATTGGGGCTTTATTTTGATGGTCGCAAGGACTTAACAAAAACTGTGAGTGGTAATGCTATTGAGGAGCATATTGTGTTGATTGCAGAACCTGATTCCCAATACCTAGGTCATATCATACCACAAAATGGAAAAGCCGAAACAGTGACAAATGCAATATTCGAGTTTTTTGAAAAATCTCATATCTCAATGGACAATCTTAAAATAATTGGGTGCGACGGAACCAATGTCAATACCGGAGTAAGAGGTGGAATTATTCGACAAATTGAGATGAAAATTCAGCGACCTTTGCAATGGTCTATTTGCTTGCTTCATGCAAATGAATTACCTCTAAGACACCTATTCGAAAAGCTTTATGGGAAAACATCTGGTCCAAATGCTTACGCCGGTGATATCGGAAAAGAACTAAAGAACTGTCAAAATGTAGGCGTTGCTCAATATCAGGCAATTCAAATAAACATACCTGATTTGCCATTGCCTTGCCTGAGCTCGGATCAAAAGTATTTCTATGAAATATGTAAAGCAATCAGTAACGGTGTCCGCGAGGGATCAATTTTTCAGAAGAATCCTGGAACAATGGTACATTCGCGATGGCTTACGACAGCTAACCGCATTCTTCGAGTTTATGTGTCAAAAGAAACCCCAGAAGAGCCATTAAAGCAGATAGTTCAGTACATTGCTAAAGTTTATGCTGTTATGTGGTTTGAAATCAAATCGCAGCCTTCTTTTGTCTATGGTGCGAAACATTTTTACAGGACCATTAAGCTATCAAGGTACTTACCAGACAATTTAAAAGAAGTAGTAAATGCCGTATTCTCGCGGAATGGATATTTTGGACACTGTGAGAACATTTTGGTAGCTATGTTGTTCGATGATCGTCAAAATATTAGAGAGTTAGCTCTTCGCCGTATACTTAAAGCTAGAGCAGCATTCAACAGCAACACTAGTGACGAAGTTGTCCGACAGTTTAATCTCCCAAACTTCCGTTTCGAAGCCGTTGAATACTATGAGGTTATAGATTGGTGGCAAATTCAAAAGAATGGTTTGACTGAACCACCATTACTCGTGAGTTTTACGCAAGAAGACCTTTGGGACATTGTGCGGCAGAAAATAACCCCTAAGTCAAATTGGATAAAGCAGCTTCCTTGCCATAGCCAAGCAGTTGAAAGAGCGGTTAAATTAGTGACCGAGGCTTCCCAGGCTGTTTGTGGGTTTAAAAGCAGAGATGGACTAATTAAAAATACTTTGATTTCTCGAAAAGAACTGCCAAATGTAGAAACCAAAAAAAATTATCTTAAATAAAAGTTGAAAATAAAAGTAAAAAAATGCATGTATGCAAACACTTCTTATTTCGTTTATTTTTTATGAAGATATATTAGTTTAAATTTTTTAAGCTTAAAATTGTTATGCGCGACCCCAAGCGGCCATTCTAAGAACTAAAAAAGTGCTTACAACTAAGAAAATGTCTCAAACATTCTTTTGGGAGGTATGTTTTTCAGGTTCTTTGACGTTCTTTTTCGTTCACTTTTAAATAACGATGCGCGACCCCTAGCGGTCACCTTAGAAACTAAAAAAAAATCTTAAAATTATTGAAATAATCCTGTGCAACTTTTGCGGGGGGTATGTTTTTCATATTTTCATTTTTATTTTTTTCCATATAAGATCACTCCACCCTAATTTACACCTATCTGTAAAATTGTATGACATTTGAGTGCAAACATGCTTACTTGTAATACCGAGTGACATTTGACCACTACAGATGATTTCATATTTACATGGTTGGTGGGGTCAATGTTTTTTTTCGAGCAGCTAATAAATGTATTTACTCTAACAGCCCGCGGATCTTCAGCAAACAAGGCCCTTCAGCCAGCGAGATCCCTAGCCTCCTCCGCTACACAAATTTTACCGAATGTCACCCAAATAATATTTCTGTCATAGCGTTCTAAGCAGCCTCAAATTTCTTTTGAAGCTTCTACCCCTCGACACAAAATTGTTAAATTTTATGGTTCTTCCATTCGTCCCAAGAAATAAATACTCACACATACGAATGGTTGTGACAAGCTAGGTCTAAAATACATGCCACGGATCTGTTGCGGCATCTATCTATCAAAGTTTAAGGGCACGTTGTACTCAACAAAGTTCTCTAGTGAAGGCGATATACCCTTCTTGAAGCAAAGAACTCTGGCTGTGTTGATTGAGCAAAAAACTTCTAAATTGGCGCATTTACTAAGCTATTAAATATCCAGCTCACCAAATTTCAACTCCGAGTCCGCAGCATTAGTGCCTCTTAAGATGCAAGACTTCAAAAATCATAAAAACCGTAACTGAATTAGCAACTCATGATCACCAAAATTATTAAGGACTTCCTGCCATCCTAGAATTGTGAAAATCGGCACAATGACAGATACTGTGGTGCATAGGAACACTGGGGAAAGTCTAACACTTCAGATTTTCCATTCAGGCGGCCGGCCGGCGTGCGAGTGGTAAAGTATGTCCACTTTTAACAAATAGTGGTAATTTTTTTGTAGCACTTCCAATTGTCGCAGAGTTTTTGAAATTTGGTAGAGCCATTGCATTGCATACATTAGCATCTTTGCTTTCCAAAGCTGGAAGATACGGTGTTATTTAAGCACTTAGACACTAAAAGTCGACGCTGCAATTAGCTCTCTTTATGGGAAACTACCGCCTTCCGACTTCATGCAGCCCACTTAACCAATACCATTTACGCCGAAGTCTTTCTCTATTTTTTTCGGACCTGCCATTTTATTTTTTTGTTCTGCCACAAGTTTCCACCAGGTTTTGCAACTATGTAGCAGCAAATTTTAAGAGCTGACTTCCCTAAGTGCGTTACAGAGATGCAAACATTTTCATTCACAGCTGATATTGACTCATAATTGATATTGATAATCATAATTTTTGTGCTTTAAATAGCGCGGAGAAAAATGCTTAAGAGACTTGTATAAAATTCTTCAGTACAGAGTATGAAGTACAAGTATGAACTAACATTTTATTTCTTAAAAAGATATTTTTTGTTTGGGAACAGCAGTTGTTAAGTTAAAAACAAATATTTCGACCTGTAACCGTGGGTTGATTCCATGAAAACATTTGTTCACTCTATGTCAGCTGTCATCAACGAAGTCCCACAGAAGCTATTAATTCAATCCCCACCCACCAGTAGGATTCATCAACACGAAGTTGATACGTTTGTTAGTCGGTGGCCTGAGTTAAAGCAATTGTTTTATCTCGCTTACTACACCAAACAACATCTTTTTTTTAATATTTTCCCCATAAACTCTTAAAATAATTCGCAAACAAACAATAACATGTTATTTTCAATGACTTTATTGGATTGGATTAAAAAAAATCCAAATTTAATAACTTTTATGTGTTTGGAAGTTGGGATTGGGACAAAACAAACAGCATTTTCCATTTTCTTACCCACATCACATATTTTTACTACTCTCCCCCAAAGGACCATCAAGAAATGCGTCATATTCTACAGCATCTTTTACTGATGGAGGATGGAAGCTATACCTATCAAATAAAATTGGAAGAAAATTTATTTCATCAAGACTTACACTCCATCATGGTACCACATCCTTCTTGATTCGATGTTTGTAGCCAGAAATGCACCTTAAAATATTAAATTTCGAGAGAAATACACTCCCAATATAATAGATTGAGATTTATTTGATGCTGAAAAAAATGTTACTAAAAATATTTGCCCCGCTAACGCATAATTTTAGTGTACCTACTTAAATATGAAAGACAATTTGAATTAAATAAATACAGTTGAAGTACATAAAATAAGGGACGTTTTCAATTTAGATGAATAGACATGCTCTTCGAAAAAAAGTGTTTCTAATTGATTTTTTCAAAGCTATTTTACCTTGACTTGTAAAATCTTCGACTTATATTTATGTGTATTACATAGGCAGTACTAGAGTTCGCCCAGTTGTAGAAATTCTACCATTATAGTAACAATACTAAGTAGATCAGTAGGTACTATTTAATTATTCGATTAAATTCAAATTCAATTTTTATCCAAAATCAAATTTTTAATGACTACCCGCTACCGCATAATTCGGCTGGATTTAAGCGATGGCGTTGTTAATGTTGTCTTTTAGGGCATCGGTTGATTTTTGACATTGACTTGCAACAGGAAACCCCACAAAAAAAGAGTCTAGCGGTGTCAAGTCACATGCAGCAATGTGCTATGGAACCACATATCGTCTATTTCCATATTGGGCCAAAAAAAACGGTTTGTAGGTATCGTTCTGTAGGGCTTGTCGCTGATAGTGATGACCTTACCAACGTCATTTTTATCAAGCCGACGCGCCGGCCCAAAATCCACACAAAACAGTTTTGTGGAACTTTGCCATGCTGGAGCTACATGGAGCTGACAGCTGACCATGCGAAAAGCAGCTGACACTGAGGTCCACGCCCACAACGCTCACCTTCTGGCTAACTGGGAACTGTACCTACACGCTTAAAAATAATGGGTAATTATTTGGAATGAGAGGTTTTCGGCAACTATTACGTTTCGTTGTCGGTTCGTGACTTTTAATCGTGTGCCGTTACATAATTTCGGTGGTGTACCTACTTAGTGAATTCAAAAATTCAACCGGATAGTTCGTAGCATCTTCTTGTTTTAATACTATTTTCCTCCTACCTACCTTAAATGTCGATAAAAAGGAAGCAAAACGAATAAAATAATTTCGCCTACGAACCCCACCAGCCTATTTCCAAACTCTTCGAAATGAACAACACCTGAAAATGTGTTCAACCTGCGTTGAACTGGTCATGCTCACTGCTGCATGACTGCTGGCAGTAGTATCCACTGAAGGAAAATTGAGGGTGATGTTTTGAATATTTCTGAGCTTTGGGACAACGCAGGAGGATGTTTTATATCTTAAATAAATAAGGGGGACATTTACTAAATTCACCTATTTTTAACTTTCTCGTATACGTAGTAAGAGAAAGGTATTGCTTTCGTACAAAAAATCGAACTCGAGATTTAAATCAAATCTGACATTACGATGATAGAGGAACTCAAAAAAGTAGGTCTCGCAATTCTGTCCGTCTTTCCTGAGCTCCACAGCGCAAACGGCTGGACGGATTTCTTTCAAACTTCGGATTTGGAGTTCGTGGGCTTACACTTTGGGGCCACTTTTTTTTTTCGCACGTTAAGAGTTACTGTTGTAACGGTATTGACCAATTTAGAGTTTTCCGAAAACGGCTCTAACGATTTCAACCAAAATCGATATTTGAGCTTAAGTAGGTGTAACTAAGATGGCTGCATACCCAGTTTTTTACCAAAAAATCGAATAACGGTAATTTTGAAAATTGGACATATCTCAAAAACGGTCCATGCGATTTTAACAAAAATTCATTTTTACGGTTATATGGTCATTCCTAACATGATAGCAAACTCAGATTTTTCCTAAATTTTTTTTGAAATAAACATTGCAATATTTGCTACTATTTTGTATGCAATATTTTCCAAAAACCGCCATATCGGTTTTAACCGAAACCCTTTTTATGATAACCCCTAACCTAATTTTTGTAAAAAATGGAATTAAAGACGTGTTTTAAGAATTACCGTACTACCAGTAAAAATGCAATTGCAACTAGGTAATAGAAGCTCCTTTTTAGCAAATAGTACCCAACCCACTTCCCAATTCCAACCAATTGAAGTCTACACTATCAGGCACTTCATTTGCAACCCCCAAAAACGTGCATCGATAAATTCAAAAACAAACCTCTGAATTCTTACATAATAAATGTCAACATATCGGTCTATCACAAACCCTACTTCGAGTCACCACCTTCCAGCATCACCAATTTAAAAAATATTGTTTTATAACCTATGAACAACAATAAAATAAAAATAAACCAACCAAACGGATGATATGAACGAGAAAGTTTCGTGCGACCCAGTCGTGCACTTTACCTATTTTATTTTTTGAGCTAGGTCTTTATAATTCGAATTTTGCTTACATATATACAGTTTTTTGACTATTTTGTAGGAAACACGTTGTATTCCGGGATAAAAAGTATCCTAAGTCCCGAATCAGAACATAAGCAATCACTATGTCAAGTTTTATCATAATCAGTCCAGTAGTTTTCGCGTCATGCATGGTCCAGCACTTTTTATTCTACAGTTTATGAAGAGAATATAGAGAAGAGAAGAGATAGAGATAGGGATTACATAAGCCTGCCATTCACATGGTGACGGTCATACGGACTATTGCAAGGTTCTACCGTGAACGTAAGAAATCAACTAAATTTCTTAAATATAGGTTAAAAAGTTTAAACGCTTAAATATTAGTGAGTTCTGAGAAGCTCTGGAAGCCTAAAGTCATTTATATTTCTTATAAATGTTCGACTTTAAAGTTAACCTAACTGATAATGTTGGCCTAATACCCAAGAAGCCGTTTGCCAATTAAATGGATTGTCGCATATTAAAATGATTTATTTTTTTTAAACAAGAAAGAAGATGTTAGCAAGGTGCTAGAAAAAAAAAACAAACAAATAAAAACAAAATACATAACCCGATAAATACACACGATCAATGTTACTTGACAAGTATCATTGGAGATTTTTTCATCAAGTAACATTGATAATAAATCCCCTTCCACACGTGTCAATGAATATTGACAATGTTTTTGCTTGAATTGTGTTCACTCGTCTTATAGTTGTCAGCTGATGTAGCTAATGTTTGCTTCCAGTCAGTGCTTTTTCTATTTTTAGAGAATTGTCTAATTTTGATGATGACTTCATTTTCTCAGAATGGACCAAAATTTGTTCATTCAATTGCTGAAACTGGTTACAACCCTGATTGAAAAAGAGGTACCGTGATAAGGGAGTGTATATTAAACCATCTGAGCGCTTGTTAGCAACACTCCGCTCTTGGGTTTTTGTGATCTGTTAAAAACAGCAACTCACTGCAACACCATAATGATGGCAGGTAAATTTCATCCTCCCCCGCTCAAGACTTTTTAATTTTTTTCAATTCTGCCCGAAAATTTGTTCTCTTAACACTTTAAACTGTGGTATTTTTGTCAATTTCTAATAGTTTTTTCCTCAATTTTTGATAGGATTTTTGTGTCAGATCTTTATCCATATATTCAGCCGATTCCACAGGCACCCATTTTCGCGATAGATAGGCTAAAATCAGACATCTTGTTCCGAAATTGTTAACACACAAATGACAACATTGACAAGTAACATTGAAGCACCCTATACACGACCAAATCATTGTCAATTAAAATTGAAGAAAACCAAATCAATTTTGGTTTTCATCAATGTAGCAATGTTACTTGACAAGAACATTGAAGAGCATTGAACGTGTGTAGGGCCCTTAAGGGGCCAGTTATAGCACACGAAAAATGCAACCGTAAAAATGTTCCTTTCCTTTTTTTAACCACTTACACTTAATGGTTGAACTCAATCTTGGTCTAAAAATGTTGCTTATGAATTTTAAAGTTAGTTTATATTCCGCTTAGTTGGTGGTCTGTAGAAGGCAAGTCGATCTAGTGTCATATTGCGCTCGCGATTGACTATCTTATGTTATGTTATGTTATGTTAAAGTGGAGAAAAAAACACTTCAGCCGTTAGTCGGTCCATTGTGCATAGCGCTTGTATTTAGGGGGCGTCAATCTTTCACCTCCAACTTTCTCTTTCACACCAAGATTTGAACTGGTTCGCTCTGTTAGCAGATCGTTTAGGCCGTGTTAAAACGGTTATTTGCGTCAGTTACTCCACTGCTGAATGTTAAGGCGGTGTTTATCAATTCGTCGTGACTTATGCCCATAAAGACTTTGCATCAGCTTGCAGAGTTGCTTTTGCAACAAACCGCCTCAGTTAGTTCACGTGCTAAAACGCCATAAAAAACCAAAACCACTGCGTGGCGTGCTAAACTCGCACGCCAGCTTCAATGTCATCCAGCAACCATTTCACTTAATTTATTGTGCAATTTCTGCTGTTAAGGGAACAAAATTAGTTAAAATTACAGCCATTTTAAATGACAATTTTTCAATCTATCATAAGACATGTTTTAAATGACCATTTGAACACTTGAATTCTTTTCTCCGAACAATATTTTTGTTTTACCTATGACATGTGAAATGAAACTGTCGTCGTTGTCTGCCCACACTCGCTTTCGATTGGATACGCAACATTAATTATTCCAACCCCTCTATTGGATACAAATGAGAGGATTTTTTACTCCAAATTTAAACCATTCACTAATTGCCTTTTTTGTCTGCAATTTGATATATATAATTTTGCACATCCTAATTAAACAAAGTACTTTCGTATCTCAATTTCCATATTATTATTAGTACATCTTAGAGTTTTGTCAGTGGCCACCCCCGCAATAAACTCATCGATCAACATGACGCGAATCACAGTGTCAACAGATAATAAACTTTCCAATCACATAGGATAATTACTATTTTATTGCTAAACTTACAGATTTTCCCCTCCATAATTTTTGTGTGTTGCTCATAAAAATGAAATTTAGTTCGCTCGATAAGTACCTACCTACTAGCAGTACTACAACGCATTGCTTGATGATCCCAGAACGCGGATACGTCTCAATACGAGTACCATTTTTTAAAGGTGGGGAGATTTTTTTTTATTTCCGTTGAATCAGAGTCTTTTATAAAGTATCATGCTTTATACTACACAGCATCGATGAAGCAATACGGATGGGGTTACGTGAATATTTTAAATATGCGTGGGTGCGCGTGCTGAATGCGCCAAATTAATGGAAGAAAACCTATGTGAAACAAAAGATGATGGGACGACATCCCACGCGAATCAACCACCCACATGGGCTTAATGAAATTTAAAAGTTAGTAAGCGGTGAGTAAAGTTATAAGCAATAGCCACATATATAAACGTATTCGTAGAAGCTTTTTTATGTTAGACTGTGTTCGTAAGCTCGCAAAGTGTAATAGAAATTTGTTCCAAAATATGCAAATTTAAGCATGACATATATATTTATATATATTTATGTCTGTCCGTCTGTCCGTCGGTCCGCCTATTCCTGCTTTCCTTAGGGGCACAGCCTAAACGGCTGGATGGATTTGTTTCAATTTGAACTTTCTAGGCTTACAGTTCAGGACACGTTAGCATTGTTGGATTTTTTTTCGAAAACAGCTCTAAGGATTATTTCCTCCACAAAAAGGGGTGTAAGGGTGATATCTCTAATATAGACCCATCACTAAATCCTCTTGCATACCAAGGCTCTTTGAGAGCATTGCTTACGATACAATATTCTTCCATTGTAAATCTATTCTTTCTTCTACGCAACATGGGTTTTTCAATGGTAGGTCTACAACCACAAATCTTACGAATTTCACATTATGTAAGGTAAGGAAGTGGATGTTTTGGCTACCGATTATCCTTTTCAAACTAAAAGCGATTAGTCAGCGGTTTACTTCATGGATAAAGTCTTATTTAGAAGATCGGAAATATAATGCAATGCCCTCTTTAGATTATCCGTCTCTAAACCAGACATTGGCAGGGCAGTCATCTTGGACCTTTGATCTTTAACTTAACAATTAATGCCGTAGTGCTTGTCATTTTACTCTCTGACCTTGAGATTTACGCATATGATATATGAGATTCTCTAAACATATATCTTACACTGCTGATTCTCTCTCTCTAAAAACTGACTTTAACCACTTCAATACTTGGTGTCAACACAATCGTTTAGAGCTTAACGTGAAAAAATGACAAGTTATTACTTTCTCCCGCAATTCGTGATCTGGGAATTATTTGCGACACTCATCTTAAATTTCGTCCTCACATCGACAACAATATTAGCAGACCTAACTCTGCACTCGGCTTCGTTAATCGTTGGCCCAAGGAGTTCTCTAACCCCTGCATTACTTAATCTTTTTATATGACATTTGTTAGACCAATTCTCAGTCTGGTCACCTTACCATTAAGTACATATTTTGAGAATCGAAGCCGTCCAGCGTAGATTCATTCGTTTTGCTTTACGTAGGCTAGATTGGAATGTACCTCACAATTTACCTCCCTACGAGAATCGTTTAAAGCTGCTCAATTTACAAGCTCTTATGACTCGTCATGATATCGCTGATATAGTTTTTGTTCATTAGTTCCTATCTGGGAACAATCATTTTTTCCTAAAATATTTGACCTAACTTGCACCAAATCTACTTTAAAGCATATACCCTCCACAAAATACTTTAACCCTGATTATCCCATTCTATCTTTTAGTTAAAGTTATTTTTTATTTAATTTTGTACCAGTCTTATGTTTACTAGATTGTTTAAGTTTTTTTTACGCTTGTATTATGTAAATATATTTACACAAAAATTGATATTTGGGCTAATTAAGACTTATCTCGAAAACGGTCAATACGACTGTAACACAAATTAATTCCTAATTAATTCCTACATTTCTAACTTGATAGCAAACTTAGTTTCTTTCTGAAGGTATATTTTCAGAATGTAATTTTCTATAGATTACCTACATGAAAACGGCTATAAAGATTTTTACCCAATCGCGTCTGTACATTTTTCTTAAATAAATAATGAAAGTCTCAAAAGGCTCAATATGTCTCTTTTTTTCATAAACATTTTTTGCAAGTACCACATTTTACGAATAAAATTCTAAGAAAGTTTTATCCGCAAAGAAGTGGCATATAATTAGGTGCGAGTGTGTTAGTAAGCTGAAAATTTAGAAGTAACGTGACATTTGTCAATATGTACTAATTTCTATGTAACAATAATAACGCACCTAATTTTGACCACTCCGTAAAAATATAGCTTATACCTAACGAAAAATCGGCCGAAGCTTGGGGACTCAGTATTGTCTCTAACCACTGTCTGAATTTCGACGAGCTCCTATCAGAGCTGTTTATAGGCTTATTTAACAGTTAGTATACAAGTTATTTGCACCTCCGAGTACCGGTTTCGAGAAGACGTTTCCCCCAAGTAACACCAAACGCAAACTACTCCGCCAGATATAATAGCTGCTCCATATGTAGGTATGCTGTTGAAGCAATCAATTTTCAATATAGGTGCAAAATCTATCAGTAGGTAGATACATTATTCCATATCAATAACCTTGAAAAAATTTAATAGCATAGCACACATACGTCTGTGCTGTGCTCTAATTAGTTCAAAAAAGGATTAACGGAAGGGGTGTGCTTCATATTCGGATTAAATGAACCTATAGTAAAACCATATCTAGTAGAATATTGTGAATATGTGGTGAAGTACCTTGCCGCCTCTGCTTTCATTTTATCTCACTCACTTCCATTTGGTAGGTTACATGCTATCACTGGGTAATTTTGTGGAAGAAAGTCAATTTGCGCCTCTTTCCCACACCCATTGACCAGAAGACCCATATTATTCTCTACGCTGCGAACCCATTTGGCTTATATTGTGTATGTATTTGACCGTATATTGTGTATGTGTGCGTGAGAATGTCAACGTTATAATCAAAACTAAAATCACAGATAACGAACATTTATGTTATTGCACAGGGATAGTGCTGCCAGAGGATTTCTTCTACACAAGTATCTGTTTACACGTACATGGGGCGGACCATAAGGACTTGGATTCCAAAGATGAACTTTATTAGACTTTACCATTCCACTTCTGTGATGCAACATCTAAAGTGAAATTTTCTATATGGTTAGGAAGAAATGTTTTTAAATTTCAGGTTCTACTTGTGTCCCAATGCAGCTGGCGATTGTGTGAATTCCAGCCACGCGTATATGTGTTGTGCTTTCGTGAGTGTGATATACTATGTAGGTTGATAAATATACCAAGCGGGGGAGGGTTTTGATTTACGATCTGATAAATGAAAAGGTTTTTAAGAAGTAATACAATATTAAGCAGTCTATTCCATACGGACGTATCTGAGGCACAGTGACCTATTATATCCAGGCTTACTCATGTATGTGCGCTTAGCGACCAATCAATATGGGTGATTGGATTCTTATTAAATTATTTATCTACACCATGATTGGTATGAAAGCTATGAGACGATGTTTAATTATGTTGGAGTAAAGTGTAGGCAACTGATGATAGGTTCATGTCTCAGCGCCGTAGAGCAGGTCTGTGATGATTAGGGTTACGTTGGTGCTTCGGGAGAGGGCCTTACTACCTTTCTTAACCCAAAGAAACAGCGGTTGGCAAGAGTTATCCTTTTAAACAAAGTCCGACTACCTCTAAGTTGTAGCTGTGTATTGTGCCGTTTTGTCCAAAAAAAAACAGTGACAGTTGCGTTCTGCCAATAATGTTTATGCTAGCAATTGAAAAGACTTGAATTTAATTGTGGCACTGCAGTTGACTTATGATTTTCTTAGAGTTTTTTTCAAGTTATTATGTTAAATAAGTCGCATGATAGCGCATTACTTTGTCGGAATCCTTTTTTGACATCGAAAATTTCTGTGAGGTCGGTACCAACTTTGGCGGTCATTCTGCACAGACGGACGAATTCTGGGGTATGTCAAAACCAAACATGTCGTTTTTTTAAGCTCGTCTCTATAAATGCTAACGGAGGCGTCCTGAAATTCGGTCGAGAGTACTTTCCGGGCCTGAAATCGTTCTGATAGGGCCCAAGCAGGTTGTTAAAATTAAATGCAGGTAGAGCTTTTGGGGAAACGAACCAGATTTCTTTAAATCCAGCTATCTTTGCCATAGCTCTACTCTTAAAAAATCATTTTCAATTTCCCCAAGAAAGCTGATGAAGGGTTAGGCACATACACTCGACTTCGATATACCATGCAATGTAACTTGATACGATTGCAAAGAAAAACAAATATATAACGATATTAGTTCAAACTAAGGAGGGTATGGGGCTTAATATCCAATATGGGTTTTTGAGCTTTCGGATACCTGCAGTTGCAGTGTGTTTCATGCAGAGGTTCAAGCTCTAAAAACGCTTGAGTCTATGTCACTGAATCTGAACTAGTCTGGAGTTACCCTGCATTATACATACTTAGGGCATCTTGTTTGCTACATAAAAGGGAAGGAAAGTGCCGAAGTACTGGCCAAAATGGGTCAATATAAACCTTCAGGGCACGCAGTCCAATTTCTGTGGACACATATCTATTTTAGTTGCCTTTTATTGATACAGGAAAATGAGAAGAAAACTCACACAACCTTTTATAATTGGTAAGCTGCCGCTTCAGGTTACGTCCTAAATGATAAGGGTCTCAGTCAATGAATTGACAATTGACAAGCCGTACTCTTCATTTGATCTCTGTGTTAGAGCTGAAATGCCATACAACATCGTATCTATGCCAACCGGCATCAACCCATGTTATGGGTCCGAATTTCATCCAACTCCAATAAGTTATTGCCAATTCCTTGAAAGGAATGCTGTTCTCCTTACAAAGTCATCGTAATGTAATACACACAAGCATTGGTAAGGTATTCACATTTCAAAATGGATTACAAGCATAAAGGAATTCGAAATTCTCGCTTTTAGGCTTAAGGTCTCCGGCGGGTCAAACTGTTGAAAGAGCAATGAAATTCTAAATTACATGAACATTCCAAACAAATTCGCTATAGGAATACTTACAAGTTCCGCTATATGGTACACTTTGAATTGGCTTTTGGGCCTTTCGTCAGAAAAACGTGGGCGCCACATAGTCACCCTAATGCCCTGCAGCAAGGGTGCCATTGGCATTGAACCACAGAAAATAACATGTAACTCTACTATACAAAGCATAAGCTTCAATAATGCTCATCACATCTTCAAGACGGTGGTGGGACGGGTGGCGGTTGTTACACTTCACAATGAATTGACTGTTACAAACACTTTTTAGCATTATGTGTATCCAAGCTGAAATTAAAATACTTAAGTGTGCTGTAATACATTGGACGGAGATGGAAGCCATTATTTGCCGATTGACGTCAGCCAGCTCTCGTACTGATACTATTTTCAATAAAAATTCAGTCCATGTCAACAAAAAGCCAACAAAAGCACACACATCAAAGTCATGTTGTCAAATATGTATAGCACACTCTGGGGCTACACTAACGATATCAAATTGCGAACGTAATTGAGTGCTTATCCATGTCAGGATAGAGAGTATCTGTGCGTATTTTTTTCCCTACATTCATGTTTTTTTTTGTGGGAAAAGCCAACATCTACCTACTACACGGGACACCAGCGAAAGCGAAATTGATTATAATTACCTTTATTATCTTTATGAATGTTAAATCTTTTAGAAAACACTTAATTTTGTGCACCGGTAGCTCATTTGCATGTCTAATTTTGTGACACAAATAGATAGTTTATCTCTAGAAGGCGTCGATATTGCAATAAATTTGAATAGGCTTGTGTCATATCAGAATTGGATAGTAAAAGGATTTGATTAGATAGACCTTTTTTTTTCATTATCAGTCAGGGTGGACGTAAGGCTGAATAAATAGTGTGGGTTTTCCTTTTTTTCCTTCTGCTTTGATTAAACACATTAGAAGCGCAGTGACTTAGTGGTTAGTGTGTTGGACTACTAAGCAAATCCCGAAAGATCCTAATTACATCCTAAAATTTTTTTCAACTGCGCCACAAGTGTGCGAGGAAAAATCTATAAAACATTCGCACTGGAGATGTGGATAGAGAGGGGGTGGGGGTGTAAGTATTGTGTCCGAAGAATAATGTCAAAGTCGTACTCGGGGACTTCAATGCTAAATTCTGAAGGAAAACGTTTTTGGCGGGTTACTTGTAAAGCATTATATCCTGCTCGCTCTAAATTTAAGCGCTCATAGTGTCCACTTTGTTTCTCCACACCAAAGATAAATGGGCGCTAAGTTATTAATCAGATGGAACAAAACCCATATATTCATGACTGATGTCAGTAAAACATCAAAAACATCGCATTATTTGAATATCTCAAAAACAATGAGATGAGAAAAAGTTAAGAAGGGGATGAAATAATTCATACAATAGCAATTCCCCGGAGGTCTTCCAAAGAACCCCTTCTAATTTGTTTTTATTTATTGCATTTGTCTGGTGAATTGGAAAGCCGAATGTAAAAGAATAAAACTTAAGTCTTGAATTGAACGCATTTTATATTCTTTATTACAAATTTTAAGGAAGGATTGTAACTGTGTAACTTTTGAAGCAAAAAAAAATCTGTGTAACTCTGATTTCTAAATGTATCCAAAAGTTAAAATTATTGTATCTGCTTTTCCATAACTGATGCCGATCCGTTATGCATTCCTATACAACAGGGCACGCCACCTACAAAAAAAAAATATCCAACAGCACTTCAACAAACCACTTTATTCTATTTATGTCGATTTACTTTAACTAAGGGTTATATAATATATTACTTTACATCCTTTTGTAGAGTAGGTACTGAATACAGTTGCTCCCCATGAAGCTCTTGTCTTTGCCTTTGCAATTTTAGCGTTTACAATATGTGGGATAAAAATGCACAGAGAGGTTGTAGGGCACACAAACAAAAATGTGCACATCATAACAGCTAGATGTCTCCGCAAGGAGTGTAATGAATTTCATGCGATACAAAAATACCCATCGATACCCATTCATATATGTATACCAATAGTATTTGTACATCATCGTCTCATATTTCTTAAAATGGTGTAGGTAAAATGGGAAACCCATCTTTGAAAAGTAAAACGTTACCCGTGTCTCTATATGGAGCGGATAATTGAAACCACTTGCACGTTTCTAAGAAAATACCACCCAAATGAGCATCGAACATGGAATAATCAAAATCAGCAGTACCACATGAAAATGGTTTCCAATAATTCAATGATTGAAATTTTCCCTGCATATAAAATTTGTACATTCGAGTTAAAAGACCAATAAAATTTGAACTTTAATTTGCGCGATAGGTGTACCTTCTGTTTGAGTTTTACGATTCCTATTAATATCAATATATGTAGTGTACTGTATATTAATGTTGTATATCTATCAGTATACAATTACAATCATACATCCATGCACAACTCGTGCTCTATGATAGCAGACATCAACGAAACTCCCACTCAATTTCAGTTAAAGGTTAAGTGGCAAATTGGTGAACGCAATTATTTACTGTCTACACATTAGATAACGCAATATATTAAATTTTGTCGGTTTTAATATTTTTTTGCTGTCAGCGATATACGATTGCTGTCAGTCAATTTAAGATTTTATGCGAAATAATGGAAAATGTTCTCTAACGCGGGTTTGAAAAATATACGCCCATCTTGCTTTCATACAATCTCATGTAGGTATATAAATCAAGGTAGGTGTACCAACTGTAACGATGGCATTAGTACTTAGAGTTGTTTGCTATCTATGCGAGCTCGATTACGGAAACAAATCATCGCCGCAAACTCGCAAAGTACCTACAATGAATTATTCAGGAGTCATGGATAAACTTTACCAAAGTTGCATCGTTAATTCAAAAGAATTTAGATTAAAAATTTGTGTTTTCACCGAGATTTCTAGATGAAAAACTTTAACAAGAAAACACATTTCACCGAGTTGCGTTCATGAATTTATGGAAATATGCATATGGGCATCTAGGTCTCTAGGACGTCTCACAGTCACAAAGTGAAGTAGGTTGACTGCGAAGTGTCAGTGCTTAATGGTTGAATCTTAATAAATAAATAAATATTTTGGCGCGACAGGTCTGTGGGACCCAAGGCCTAGCTTCTTACAACCATTCGTTTTATGTGAGTTTTTTTCAATTTCTGGGACGAATGGAAGTTTTACGCCAAGTCCGAACGGCTAATTGAGAAGCTCTTTCATGACAGTTTTACTCTCGGATGTTTGTTCGACGTTCGCGAGAGGTGGCGCAGTGGAAAAAAACCTATGTAATTTGGTTCTTTCGGGAATCAGGGGTTAGTTATTGTCAAATCGAATGAATCATATAAAGTTGAACGTCGAATGCCAAATCCTGTCAAGCAAATTCTACTTGAGCTTAAGCGAAAATATTTTAGATCCTGGGCGAAGGTTTCTCAAAAATTCACAAAGAGTTCCTTTTTAAAAGTGGTAAAATTTTTAAGATGCATATGCTTTGAACAAACCACTTCGTGAAATGTGCCCATTGGCGGTATTTAACAATAGGGCGTGGCACCTCCCTTGACAAAAAAAAACTATTTAAAACACTGTGGATGGCAGTCAAAGTTGAATAGAGGTGTGCTAAGTCATCGACAAATCGAGCTTATTGCAGAATGCAGAGTAACCATAGCCGTTAAAGATGCATTTGCGAGCAAGTCGCTTAGGTAACATACAACAAATTGCTACTGAGTCGTTTCTGTATCTATTACAATTGACGTAAGGCTAAAAATGATTTTAATAGCTTCAAGTTTAAATGGCAGTCTATCAGTCAATATTGTAAAACGTTGGGACAAAACGGACAAAACAGCAAAGGCCCGAATCGACGTTCCTTGTCCGACTTGTGTTGCCTCATACAATGCTGGTATGAGGAGTGTCGACACTTGTGACTAGGTAATTGAAAACTAATAGGCGTGAATCAAAGCGAAATAAAGTGCATGACTGGATCGCACGAAACTTTCTCGTTCATATCATCAGTTTGGTTGGTTTATTTTTATTTTATTTTTGTTTATAGGTAATAAAACAAGATTTTTCAAATTGGTGGTGGTGACTCGAAGTAGGGTTTGTGATAGACCGATATCTTGACATAGATTTATTATGTAAGATTTCAGAGATTTGTTTTCGAATTTGCACTCGCAGTTTTAAATTCTATATGCCGATATATGTGTACGGGGGTTGCAAATGAAGTGGTGGTCTCTGATAGTAAAAACTCCAATTGTTGAAAACGTCAATTTTACTCCAAGTATGCATTTTGGGTATGCAGCCATGTTTGTTTGATTTTGACAAAAATGCATACTTAGAGTAAAATTGACGTTTTCAACATTATTGCGTCCTTCATTTTTGATTTTTACCACCGGAAACGCTCATTTTGAAAACTGTTCAAATCCAAAACGCCATCTTCGATTTGGATAAAACTTAAAAAAACCAAGTAATACTAACATCCTGAACAATACCCTATACTCAGTTTTTAGCTAAATAGTTGAATAAGATTATTTTTCGAACTCAGCATTGCAATATTAGTTACTACTTTGTACGCATTATTTTCCAAAATCAGCTTTAAATATTTTGACTGAAATGCTTATTTACGATATCATAAGTATTGTTAATAAAACCCCGTACTTAGTTTTTCTTAGAAAAATGCAAATAATGCCGTCTTATAAACATTCCCGCACTACCAGTTAAAATGTAATCACAACTACTAGAAACTCCTTTTTAGCAAATATTTCCCACTTCTCCTTTTTTCAACCATATTAATCATGAACTTTAAAATAGTTCCAACCAATTGGAGTCTACACTATCAGAAACCCGCACTTCATTTACCCCCAAACACATGCAAATTAAAAAACAAATCTCTGAATTCTTACATCACAAACCCTGCTTCGAGTCATGGCCACCTACCAGCATCACCAATTTGAAAAATCTGGTTTTATAGCCTATAAACAATTATAAAAGAAAAATAAACCAACCAAACTGATGATATGAACGAGGAAGTTTCGTGCGATCCAGTCGTGCACTTTATTTTATATGTCTTTTGGTATTGATTAAACAATGTGTATTTAAATGGCAAGTGAACATGGCACAGGAGCTAACAGTGAATTTAGACAAAAAAATATAATCTCTCTAAAAATGCTCTCATAAAGAAATAGACATATGGCCTATAGTTTTCAGACATATTTAAAAAAATATTTTATTGAATTCTGTCCAGTGGTTTTTACGCCAAATGGTAACAAACTTAAAGCCCATTACAGTTTTACTACGAATGTTTATATAGGTCTGTTCTCTAACGATAATGCATTCGAACACATGAGTCAAATTTAGTCAAACTTCGTTCCTTTACGCAAAAGTTGGGCAGAAGAGAGCCACAAAGAGAGAACAAAACATTTCCCCTTCATAAAAAATAATAATAGCCCAACAAATTTCTTTGGGCTAGTTTGTTATAACTGACTTTAGCTATCAAATCTCTCAAAAGTCAATTCGAATTGGCAGTTTATTTTGGTTTGCTTTGTTAAGTGCTGAAATTTGTTATTAAAAATGGATAAATCCGAAAAAAAATTATTAAACTGAATTCGAATGTTTTCAAACGTCTGCAAACTGGTAATTTTTTTAAACCCACTGCCGTTTATTTTTGAATTTCTCGCATATGTTTTCAACAAACATCATGCCAAACCTTCGTTCCTGTACTTTTTGGTTATATTCGCTTTTTCTGAGAGAATATATCCCCACTCCTTGATGGTTGACATTTTGCCGAAATTGGCCCAAAAAGTAAGGGAACAGACCTTATGTATAATTGACAGCACTACAAAAATTGACAAGGCATGAACTGGTTTGATGAGTTTCTTGTATTTCGCGGAAATAAAACTCGTGACTTGTTTAGAGTCGGGAAAATATATAAAAACCCGACTATTATTTCTTTATTATTTAATATTCCTTACGTCTGCCTGTACTCCTGTACGGTCAGAATGTGACTGAGCTGCTTGACAACCTCTTCTCTTATTCTATGAAGAGAGTCGCCAGCTTGCTCATTTATTATATTTAAAGTAAGAGGGACTCATACACGAGTGCTACAATATACCCATGTATGAGTGATTCGATACAGTGCCAGCAAAATTCATAATTTTCTTTACAATATTTATACATAAATAAACTCGAATTACTACTATACATTCTACTGATTATTGCAGCTTTTCACGGGAACTATGCAGCTCTTCTGTGCCAGCCTATCCCTGCTGGTGATGAGCGCCCAATGTTCTGGTGGAAAACCTTCACTGGCCAATGTGACCAGCTGGCCTATCTTCAACGGTTCCTTACCTCTACGCCACTTCTTCGTTTGCTGAATAGTGGTTAAATAATCTGTACTCCACCTTTCCCAAAAGTGGCCTAACATTTTCTGACGATCTCTTCAAAATCGTACGCCTTCTGTACTTGGTTGCTGATTGGTGTTGAATGGAAATGGAAGAATCATTATCTGGAAATGCCCAGGGGTTTGTGCCTGTACATAATCTGAATCATCACTTAAGAGATGATTTGGCCTTGAGTTTAGTATTGCCTAGACCTGTACTAATATTGTTGAAAGTTGCTCGTAGGGAAGCACATTCAAATCCACTACCCTCTTTAGATGATATTTCATCGACTTTACTGCGGCTTCATAGATTCCTCCTTGATGACGTGCTGCTGGAATCATGAAGCGCCATTCTGTACCATTGGTACCAAGATGAGCTATTGCTCCTTTGCCTGACCATTTTTCTATCGCTCTTTTTAACTCCTTGTAGGTTCCGACAAATGAAGTCCCACTGTCTGTCACTGTACATACATACGTTCGCATCTGCCTCTACGTGCTATTAAGCGCTCATAGCAAGCTATGAAAGCTAACGGTGTCAAATCTGTCGCTAGGTCGATGTGTACTGCTCCCGTCTTCAAGCAAAAGAAGATTGCTGCCCAGCATTTGGATTTGGTGACTTGATCTCCTTGTCTGTTGATGATTTTCATCTCTAACGGATAATCCACACAGCAGTGTAGAAACGGTTTTTTTGGTCTGTACCCTATCAGCTGGCAATTCTAACATCAGCTGATGCTCTAACCTGTAGTTATATCTGGCGCAAATGACGTATTTGTTCAGATATTTCCTTGCCTCACTACGAAATTTTGGAATCCAATACTTCTGCCTCACGAACTGCATCATAACCTGTACTGCACCATGCTTTGTTGCGCGGTGTGCATGACCTATGATTAGCCGTGCTAACCTGAATCCATCGGGATTGTTGCTCCTGTCTAGCCTTCCACCTATACTCTCCTTAAGCCTCTAACGTCTAACAATGGTTTAAGCGGTTCCAGCTTGCTTCTCTCGGATAGATCTGCACTGTTCTTTAATGCTGCTATCTCTTTACTGTAATCTCTTCTTGTGATTTACGCAAAATGTATGTCATTGCGCACGCCTTTTCCTCTAACTTTGTGTCTTTTACATCTGTACCACCTCTACTCGCCCTTATTTTAAAGGTCCGTCTGACTGGCCAGTTATTTATTAAACCGAATCATGTAGCTGACTATGTTGACTAACTTCTCTAGCTTGTTGGTATATTCCAAAAGCGAGATCCTGTACTCTGACTGTGATACTCTACTGGCTGACTGCTTCGCGCTAATGCACAAAATTAATTGAAATGTTGTAACTGTAAACACTTTCATCTCACTCTGTACCTGTACCGTCGTGTCCTTTAGAACGTCTCTTACTGGCCATTCCGCCTGTGGTGACCTAAGCCAAGTTGGGCCTTCTAACCATAACCTGTTGTCTACTAGCGCAGACGGCTATACATCTCTACTCAGCAAATCAGCTGGGTTCTCCTTCGTGTTGACATAGTGCCAGCATTTCACCTCCGTATTTGACTGAATCGACGAGACTCGATTCGCTACGTACGTTTTTAAGTCGTACGGCAGCTTCCTTATCCAATGCAAGACTACAGTCGAATCGGACCATAGGAAATAGGATGCGTTTTGTTACTCCATTAACTCCTTTACCTGTACTAATATCCTGGACAGCAGTTCAGCTGCAGCTAACTCTAACCTCGGAATGGATACTGTCTTAAGTGGTGCCACACGTGTCTTTGACACTAATAATTTGCATGTAACTGTACCATCTGGATGCACTGTACGAATGTAAATGGCTGCTCCGTAAGCTGTGCTTGAAGCATCATAAAAACCGTGTATCTGTACGTCTAATTCTTTTGAAGTACCTAACTATCTGTCTATACGGCATTTTGCAAGAAGAATTATCTCTTCCACCTGTACTCTATTTCTATGGGTATTAGGTCATCCCATCCTGTACCTTATCTCCAAAAGTCTTGGATCATGATCTTGCCTGTGACTGTAACCGGTCGTAAAGCTGGGCTATGCAGCTAATGATCTTTCTCTTTGTGAGAATGCCGTCTAACTTTGGTGTTTTCACCTCGTATGTAAATTTGTCTATACCAATTAGGCATTTAAGTCCTAAAATGGATGATTTCTCCTCCCCCGAAAACACCAATGACGCCTCACCATTGCCAGCATTCATCTCCTTCATGAATCTAGAGGAGTTTGACTTCCATTGGCATAACTCGAAACCAGCACCTTTCTATATCCTGTTCATCTCTTTTGCTAACTTTATTGCCTTAGCTTCGTCTGACTCGCCTGTGGTGCAATCATCCATGTAGTAGTCATTTTCGATTGCCTTGGCCACTTCTGGGAACTCTGCTTTCACTTCTCTTGCCGCCTGTACCAACGATATAACTGATAAATGCGCTAGAGACGTCAATCCAAATGTGATGACTGTCAACCAATATACGCGTAGTGGCTGATGCCTGCCTTCTTTCCAAAAGATGCGTTGCAGGTCCCATTGATCTGTACTGAGCCTAACTTGATTGAAAATCTTATTTATGTCACCGCTTACTGCAATGCCTTCTAAAATGAACTATCACCTTATGCAGATCCTTCTGCAGCTTCTCACCTTACATCTGTACATCTTTTGAGGATATACCTTTATCTGTATACCTTTAGACTCTACGAAACTTCTTTTCTATACAGTGGTGGGGTATGTGATATACCGCAGCGCCTGTGTTCACCTTTCTGTTCACAATCTGTAAATGACCTAACTGAATGCTTACACGCATTTTCTTGATGTAGTTTTTCTTTCAACTGTACGTTCTTCTCTAATTTGTTCTCCAGGCACCTAAACCTGCCCAGTGCAATTTCTCTCGAACTGCTATTTTTCTCGAACCCTTCTTTCAGTAGCATCTTCACCACAAATACGCCTTCTTCGTCGCGATGATGCGTCTGTATAAAATACTTCTCTACAAGCTTTTCTTCTTCTGTACGACTGGAACATATCTCTACCTGATCCATTTGCCTACTTTTCAGCAGCTGGTCTAACTGGTTTTCTTTATCGATTTTCATGCCTGTACTACTACTGTCTACATTGTCGTAAATTCCGCAATTGACACCTAGAACAACTGTACCTAGCGATGTCTCCAGCGATGTGGTGCCATCTGCTTCTTTAGAGAAAAAATGATTTCGCAAAGAAGTCTACTTCCAATAATATGCTCACCGGGTCTGGTTTGAAATATTCCGGATCGGCATATCTAACTGAATCTGTACTCGTTCTACCCTTCACCTGTACTGTACCTACAGGAAGGATTGGCTGCCATTGACTTTCCTCTGGTATAATCCAAACGGAAACTGACGTGTGCGGTTCTGATACGCTTGATGCGAACCATGGGAATACCTTTACTTTGGCCTTGCGTGTAACTGTAAACGGCTTTCCTTGTGTGAATCCTTAATTTGTCCACCATCAGGTTTAGATGGGACCCTGTGTCTAACATCGCACGGAAAGGTCCATGCATTAGGCCATCGACTGCAACTTTGACTAAAACAGTCAGGATCAAAGTCCTTCATACTCCGAGAAACTAACCGACTGTACATATTTTTCTCAACTTCCTCGCCGCTACATTGCGAACACTTTCTCTTGTACTTTCCTGTACCTTTGTTTTCCTTGACAATATCTGCAGCTGTTGACTCAACGCCCGCTGCTTCCTCTACTCTTAACTTGCCTATCTTGCTGTTTAGCGTCTGCAGCTTGGCCGCAAACAAATCCTGATTCTGCTCGTCCTCTACCTTTACATCTTTATTTTTGCCTGTACCTGTACATATGTACCCGCTGGATATCTGCTCTCCTGTACATGCCTATACTGTCTTCTGCTTAGTCAGTCCTGCTTCATCCTGTCGCCTGCTACCCTCATTGCCTTACCCCTGCTCTTTGCTTGAGCTGGATCCCTGTACTGGATTTCTCCTTCCTCATTTACCTGTACACGCACGGCTGTTAGCACATGCTTGTTTACCTCCTTTGATTGACTTAGATGTATGTTTTGCTTTGGAGCACCTGGACAGCTTCTTTGGTAGCAATTATTTTTTTGTTTGTGCCCATGTTTGAAACAGTTTGGGCAAATTGCTCGTATCTCTACAAATTCTTCTGTGCCTCTAAACGACAGAGCACAGAAATCTGGACACTCCCAGATCTGGGTATCTTCTTTGCGCACCTCATATGGAGGACGTCCTTCGCACCTTTAGGGACAATTGCCCTCTCCTGTACACTTCCTCTGGATGCTGGACCTGTTCTGGTTGCAGTTTGTTTAGCAACCACCCCTACCTCTGTATGGCCTGTACTATTCTAACGAGCGCCTGCTACGTAAGATAACGCAGCCACCTTATCTATTCACTCCAGCATCGTTGACAACTTCCGCAATTGAAGTCGCGCTGGAGCTCATATTGTGGAGCAGTCTCCTGGTGCAGCTTCTCACGCAACACGTTTACGACGAAGAAGTCCAAGGCCTCTTCTATCAGTCCTAATGCCTATAACTAACGCATGACCTCGTGCGTCGTGTTCGCAATCCTCTGAAGCTCGTTGGCTGACGGTCGGCTGCTTAGCTCAGGGAGATTGAGCAATTGGCGCAGATAGTCGCGCCCGATCAGATACTTCCGATCGTATATCTTCTAGAGCCGTTCCCAAACTTCGTTCTGTACTTTAATGCCTGTACACTGTTCCTGTATGGGCTGTACTCTGGGACGCAGTGCCTCCATCCTATCCTCAAACTCCGCGCGAGACTGGTAGTAGTCTAATTTGACCGATTCCTTGAAGTCGTTGTATGTGACTATGTCGTCACCCTCGGCTTCGTCTAGCAGACCTTTATGCAGCTTGCAAAGTCTCAGCTAGTCCTCCTGTACATTATTGAGGCGCAGATCCGCATTTTTGTAAGAAATGGCGGCTGCTTCCTCCGATTCGGCAAACTTGCGTGCCATGCTGATTGTATGACTGTCGCTTTTGCCTGGTTGGATGCGTCTAATAACTTGGGAATAGAACTAAATTGATCCCATTTAATCTGTACCTTCACCGAAAAAAAAAAACACCCATGATTGGAGCGTTATGATCTGTACTCTAATCTATAACTTGTTCTAGTGGATGCAAATTAATCAATACTATTATTTTCTGTACAAATTGCGAACTTCTAATTTGCTGTGGACATCTTGATTGAGTCCGCCTGTGCTTTAATTTGCACAATTTCTCAACTTTTACTCTAACGTGAGTATACTCATTGCTCTGACTATGCATTTGTTTTGCCTTTGCACCTATACTGACATGTCATATACTGTACCCTATTCCTATCGCCCAGCATTTTGGCATCTTGTGCTAGCTTTTTTGAGCGTGGAATTCTAACATCCTATACTAGCCAAGTTAATCCCATGACTACCTAACATGCATGCGTCTTAATTCCTGTACAAACTAACAAATCTCACTGTACACTTATAACTATACCTAATACCATCTCTACCATCTACCTAATAGTGATCACTATATTCTTACTAAATGCCTATACAAAATCTGCGGTTTCATTGTAAACTTATAAAATTCTATACTTCACTATACACCTATACATATGTATCATCAATAATCCCGGCGACACACTGCCCCAGCAGCTGTGCATGTTTTTGACTGCCATCGACGCAAACCGACAACTTTGAACAAAATATGTTTTTATTATTTCTAGTACTGAATGAATAATTTGCACCATTTCATGAACTATCTTTCTGTACATTCTACACACTTTACATTTTATACACTGTACATTCTATACGCTTAATAATTTGATATTTTGCAATCACTTACCCTCTACATATTTCCTTTGTTGTTTCTTTGGTTTTTGTTGTTGTCTTGTTTTTGTTTTATTTTCCTGTACTAATAATTGTATTTGACCTCGTCGACTGGCAGCCGTTGCCGTGGAGATTATCGGAATTATTTTTTGTTGTTGCTGTACGGTACCTTTTTTTTTTTTTTTTTCTTGTGCGTGTGCGTGAAGTCAGACGACACAAAAAAGAGGTATTCAAAATCTCAGCAGCCTGTATTTGGGGATGAAAATATTGTTCGTCACAATATTTTTCTCGTCAGTTTTTGTGTTTATGGGTTCCTATGCTCCGTTTCCTTTTGTTTCTTTCTGTGTTGTTCTTGTTGTTCTCCTGCTGTTGGGAACAAACAAACTCTGTACATACATGATTGAACCTGTACACATCGATAGCGGCAACGTCGCACTTCGCAATTTTTGTTCGTCGTTTTTTTTTTTTATTTGCATGCCGGCATATGTATATATATGTATGTCTATATACATAATTTGTAGTTTCTGTACTGCGGTCAATGATGAATGATCATCAGGGCCTGTACTCTTTATCACTTTTATCTGTATCACTTTTATGTTTATCTATACCACTTGTATCTGTACTTGTATCTGCCTGTACTACACGAATACTGTACACGAACACAAAATTGCGCGTTTCATTCCTTCGAACACTTTAAACAAATATTTTTTTTTTTATTTCACTGATTCTATATCCGGCTCGAAGGACCAAATGTATTTCGCGGAAATAAAACTCGTGACTTGTTTAGAGTCGGGAAAATATATAAAAACCCGACTATTATTTCTTAATTATTTAATATTCCTTACGTCTGCCTGTACTCCTGTACGGTCAGAATGTGACTGAGCTGCTTGACAACCTCTTCTCTTATTCTATGAAGAGAGTCGCCAGCTTGCTCATTTATTATATTTAAAGTAAGAGGGACTCATACACGAGTGCTACAATATACCCATGTATGAGTGATTCGATACATTTCTAAATTTAGTTACACCAACAAGAACTCGAAAGCACATATTGTTTTGGGGCAATTTAAACAGTGGTTTAACCTTTCACGGGTAATATTTATTCGAACATTTTGTCCTACGATATCCGCTTTTATAGGTTAGGTACAAATGTTGCCCTCTTAGTCCTTCAAGTCAATTACAGACATTTCCCTTGGGCGAAGCCATTATATTTTGTAAGACAGCACAGAGCTCCCATAACTACTAGAGCCATTAAAAGCCCATGGAAGATGAAACATTTTTCTTTACAAGTCGCAAAATTTCGCCAGAAGCGTTTACAAGTTATTTCCCCTTTCAGGTGGAAAGAGAATTAGAATTTTCTTTACTTTTGTATGTAGATTGTAGATTCCGTTAAATGCCAGGGGACATTCTGAAATTATTTAAATTGTAGCTACCCGATGTTGGTATTCCATATAAGCACTTTGCTATGAATCTTCCGAACCAGGTGGAATCTGGGATGTGACGTGTTTTATTTGGGAAGAAGGCATCGAATATGTCTGTTTACGCAGGTTTTATTCGAAGTGAAACGAAATGACGGAGATACGAAAATGGAATAGCGATATTTTTATTTTTTTTAGGAATTTTATTCTTGACATTCTATTAAACGCTGAGTTGAACATTTCCCATAGCGAAATGCTTTTTTAATATCTGATAAATATTTGACACTGGCACGAGAGTGTCATGTCGTTTCATTAAAAGCAACACGTAACGCCATTAACACCAGCTCTTGAAATCGTATAATGCGTAGCAATGTTATTTCGAATATATGGTTCGTGTTTGGTTTTTTTTAAAGTCGACCATTAAAACAACAATTACGATTGGCTTGTATACGGTTTCGGGAGAGGCATTCGACTACGACACTCACGGACTAAGATTCAAAAACTGGCCTGAATTGGCACCATTAGGACAATGAGATCCATCAAAAGAGACGGTTCTGCAGTTCCGGTTCTCCAGTTAGACCGGTCGTTAGCTTAGCTCAGTTAACTGCGCACTCTTAATGCGACTTCTTTCTGTACTTTACAGACTGTATGACTTAAGGGCCCAACTCATAGAATCCGTCGCGTCCGTTGCGGCGACGGATCCGGCAATATTGACGTATTCGAGGGAACGAGCAGTCCCTTTATTCGTTCTCAACCGTCGGCGCAGTGGCTTAGTGGTAGTGTGTTGGGCTACTAAGCGAGGGGTTCCAGGTTCGAATCCCGAAAGGGCCAAATTACATCTTAAGGTTTTTTTTTTCACTGCGCCACCTCTCGCGAACGTCTGACAAACATCCGAGAGTAAAACTGTCATGAAAGAGCTTCTCAATTAGCCGTTTGGACTCGGCGTAAAATTATAGATCCCTTCCATTCGTCCCAAAAATTGAAAACCCACACAAAAACGAATGATTGTGAGAAGCTAGGCCTTGGGTCCCATAGACCTGTCGCGCCAAAATATTTATTTATTTATTTAACCTCTTAGAAAATCCGCCTACGCATCCAGGATGGACAATTTGTAGATTAATCTTAATCCGCTTAAGATGAAGTACAAGCTTCAGCGCCATAAAAGCTTAGCTTTTTGAGATAGGACTCTACTTCTCTATTGCAAAGAAACAATACTGAAATTTTGTTCATAGCAGGGACGAGGTAGACAAAGTCTCTAAGTACCTCAAAGTTATAGCAGTCGATTGTAATGTTTTGTTCCTTCTTGTTGTCAGCGTACACAACCTCGTTATAACCGGTAAGCTCCTTTTACATGGTTTTCTTACTCTACTAGCAAACGCAAACGGGCCAGCGACGAACTACGAGTGACCAATTATGTCAATTTTATCGGCGTAAGCAAGTAATCGAACAGAACTATGAAAGATCGCTTCATTTGGGTTGGCATGTGAGTTTCGCACAAATCTTTCTAAATCCTTTGTTGACATCAATTGCCTCGGTGAGATTGTTGATAGTCTTCTTACATTGGGTAAACGATAGGGGTTTGAATATTAATCTTACGAATTTATACTTAAAGCCGTTTCTCAACTGGAAAAATTCTCCACTGAGAATCTTACTAGTTTTTACTCAACAAATTTCGTTCAGTAAAAATTGGAAAAGCTGTCACTCGCATTTCCCATGACAATTGACAGATGATTTAAAATGTGTTGCCCTATTTAGCATACACTGGCATTTGTTTTGATTTTCTGCGTATGGTATCAACTGACAATATTCTCCACATTATTTTTAATGCGATGTCGCTTATTTACCTTCTCGAATGCTTGTAGTTCAGTCAGTAAAAACTCTTCCACACTTATCGGAAGAAAATTTGTCCGATGAACCGATCAGCATCAGGTTTGTTCCTTTACAGACTTACGAAATGGCAGTGGTGGCTGGGGGGATAATTTCTCTCTCAGAAAGAGTGGTGGAACGCTTTTGTAGTAAATTATAAAAAATGGCAGATAATTGCCATCATTCGCAACCTTGGCTATAGTTCTGAAAAGCTCTTACTTATCTCAGTTCCAAGTTAAGGGCTTTTCATTGAGCTCTCACTATCTTTAAATATAAATAACAGAAAGTGTGCGTGAGATATCATCAATTTTTTTTAATCATTTGAAAGGCCTATCGAACCCATTTTGTTTGGAATATAACATCGTTCAAATGTCCGCCGCTGTGAAATTTGGTATAAAAGACAGTGATGGTCTGGCCAACGTCGGTCGTTCTCAAAGAAATGTGGACCCACCGGCCTAAAATCCACATTAACAGTGACTTTTTCCGCATGCATAGGATGCTCTTGGATTTCATGTGGATTGGTATTGTCCCCAATAAAAAAAATTATCATTTGCACAAGTTGCTGAACGCTATATGTCCGTCCATTGTGATTTGGAAAAACAGATTGAATAATTCACTAACAGCTATCAACTGTCAAAGTTCGGAAATCGCTATATGAAGACACTGCCTATCCCGGAGAATATTTGCCATTTCGACTATAAACTGACTACCGCGTTGATTCAATCTGGTAAATTCAGCAGGTTACACTGCTGAGATTCATTCAGCACTTCAATTCCACTAGAATATTACGTTGATGTACTATATCGACAGTTGGGACTATCAGTGGACTCTATTTATACAACCTGTTAGTAATTTAAAATTCTCGGCAGTCGACTCTGATGCGTTTTTGCGTTGTTATGGAAAAGTTCTTAAAGAGAGAACATAGTTTGCTCTGAATAAAGTCTTTTTTATATGGTGGTTGTTTTGTACAGTTGACAGTTTGACAAAGCAGATGGAAAAAAATAATTACCTATTTACTATACAATCGTATCTTCCACATTTCTAATACACACACATATCTGTATCTGTATCTATCGTAATGCGATACTCCCAACGAATCACGAGGTCAGCCCCAATTAGCCAAACCCTTTGCGAATTTAAGTGCATTCACTAACCAAATTTGTACAGCTTAATAATGGTAATATAGGATTACATTCAACTGTCCTTTATTTGTGTTACGTATTTGATGATGCATCATATTACAAACGTCCCTTAGCTTCATGTGCAAAATGTAATAAACATTTTTTTTTTCAATTCTATTTTCAGCTAGTTGGTGGAAATGGACATGAGTACCATTTTAAACATAGAACTCTACCACATGCGCGGTCACGACGAAGTATTCCTCATACCCGACTCCTGAAGAGCCATCCTTTGGTAAGAAGAAGAAAACTAAACTAATTACCGAGTTTGTGTTTCATTATTTCAGATTTAATTTGGTTTGTTATCTCATATATAATGTGCGCTGTCAATTTTCATCGAATAAAGCGGTGTGGGTGCAAATCGCTGACATAAAAGGAACATTTTTTAACTTGTTCCTTCTGTAGATATTTATAAATCTGTATTTTATGGAATAACCTGTGTCTTTTGTTGTAGCGGTTTCAAACAATTTAATTTACGTGGGTAATGTTTTGCCTTTTGATGTGTTGTTTAGAACATGAAGAACAATATAGTCGATAAATTCGGGTAGGTACGTGAAGTTGGTACTCCAAAATTAGGTAGTATTTTTTTAGAGTTCTGGATAGATTAGAAAAGTTCTAGAGTTTCTAATAAGAATTTTGAAAAGTTCAGCTCGTTAAATATTTTTTTTTTAATTTAAAAAAGCACCGCATTTCTGAAGATAGATATTAAATTTTAGTTTTTTTCTTAACAACAGCACCCAATTTTCAAAAAAGGAAATTTTTTACCAATATTATGCCAAGAGTTGCGGAATACGGAAAACAGAAAAAAAAAATGCTGGAATATAAAAAAAAGTTATAGCACTTTGAAAAGTATAATACAAATTGGAAATATTTTTTGTTTCAACGAGGTCTGATTAGAGTTCTGGAAAGTGTTCGAGAAACGCAACAAATAAAAAACAATAAACTTTTGTGTTAGGGTTTGGAAGAATATTTCATAAAGATTTTTTTTAGCTCCTTATGCACTCTTATCAGAACTCTTTGGAATTGCCACAAAATATGTTGGAACTTTTCAATTTGCTTTCAAAAAGGATGTACATATATGAGTAAAATTCTATTCTAATTCTGACGAGGGAAAAATTCAAGTAGTTCTTGAACGCCGTTTTTAGACCGCAACTAACGAAAACTGTAGAGATATCTACACGTGTTCTGGCTAGGAGGTTATTTATTCTGGCATCATCGTAGATTGGCTAAAGCTTCCTTGAAATGACGCGACTTTCAAGTTGACTGTGACTTTATACGCAAATCGATGAAGTGGAATGTGGAATTTGATCTTAGCGGTCTCCAATAAAACCACTCAATCATATGCGAGCATGGATGGACCATACCATCGAGGTGTACAACTGTTACGTCTGAGGTACCGTGCTTTCCCAAAGGGAGAAGAGTACCGGACGGAGAGTTAAAATAAAAACTACTTTTGATTAAGGAAAATTTACTACAGAGCCCGCTGTCTATAGCTTGGCTGCAGCTCTGAGTTCTTTATTGTTAATATTTATATAAGTAGTCCAAATAGATCCGCTGTCTTCAGCAATGGCTGCGATCTGTTTGACTGGTAAATTAACTCTGCTTTTCCTTGTCACAACCTTTGCCTTTTATACTATTATTTGGTCATGACCCATCTCCTATCATGCACCATGGTTTCCTTACCAATTACCATATGTGCATACGCGCTATTTTTAAGTATTGCTTAATCGTTTTCCGTTCCCATTAAAAAGTACCCAAATGACATCTTGGGTGTCATTTGCCTTACGCTGGTGTCAAGTGTCATCCATTCATAAATTATTATGATTTCCCCGATACCACAACGTAGTATTCCTCCGATATGCAACTATTGCAGTTTTGCCATATGTTGGCGTGCCGCTGTGCAATCGGATCGGAGTTGGGTTACGTGTGTATCGTTATGGGTAGGTATGCACTTGACTTATTGCGCTTGGGTGGCGTTTTGGATGAATGGAAAAACAAAACAAAGCAAATGACCTATTAATAGCCGTGCGCTTCGGTAATGTATTTGGTGTATGGAATGGTTTGCTAGTGAGAAGGTGATGATTAGGGTAGGTCATGAGTAGGGTATGGTTGTGCGGATCACGGATCACAACATCCCACCCCCCTTAGAAAAAGAAAATTCTTACCTGAAGGGTTAGAATTTTCTGCAAGTAGGCTTTGGTGTGACGAGGAAAAACTTACAAAAATTTAATAGAATTAGCAGAAATTTATAATAATGGAAGAAATATATAATATTAATAAAGGACTAACTTAGGAGTTAAAAACAATTCCACCCTTGAAGAGGTTTGTGATTTTAGAGTATTTGTTTCGTTATTATTTTTTTTTTTTTTTTTTTATAAGCATAATATTTTTCTTTATAATGTTTTAAATTTATTTGCAGTACTTCCCAAGGGAGAGTTTAACTGCTTTCTTATCCCAAGAGATAGAATATGTTATTTAGTAACTTTTTATTTTTGTATAACATTTTTCTTTATAATGTTTTTAATTTATTTTATACTTATGTTATTTAGTCATATAACATTTTATTTTTGTATAACATTTTTCTTTATAATGTTTTTAATTTATTTGCAGTACTTCCCAAGGGAGAGTTTAACTGCTTTCTTATCCCAAGAGATAGATTTTTTTTTTTTTGTTTAACATTTTTCTTTTATAATGTTTTAATTAATTTTTTCTTCATGCTCCATAATTTATTTATAATAATATATCTACTTAGTTAAGTTATTGTTAATACTTATTTCTCTTTTATATATTTTTTTTTTTTTCACATTCCTATTGGATATACATATATATATAACATTACATTTTTTTTTATTAAATTTTTTTTTCTGGTAGAAGGTACCAATCTGGGGATAGGATTTGGGAAAAAAGTTGGAGTGGTTTTTATAGTTATTCTAGGGTTAGGATCAGGGAATATGCTTGTATGAGGTATCTGCATTTCTAAATTGTCAATTTTTTGGAGTTTCAATATTCCTGCCCCTGAGGTATCTGATCATAATACATATTGCGAGTAATAGGATTGTTAGAGTAGTGTAAGTCAGCGTATAATGATGTACATCATGTTTGCTTAATGTTTTTATACCTGTTTTTTCGCCACTTTCTAAGCTTTTGATATCTGCGGTTAGTTTCGTCAACATATTGTCGTCATCGTATTTCAAAAATTTTACTGGGTTATAGTAAATTTGAACAGGTTTTTTGGCTATTGGGGCTAGTACGTAAATGTTTATAGCAGGGATATATGCGTTTCTTAGGATAGTTTTAATAGGACTTATTCCGTGAAGGATTTAAGGTCATTGTTATGGACTATTTTCGTTTTGTTCCGAACCTTTATCTCAGTATTTTCTGAAGAAATAATGTTTGTTACGTCGTAAGGTCCTTCCCAAAGTGATGAGAGTTTGTTCTTACGTACATGATTTCTTAAGAGAACCTTCTCGCCAATATTAAAATGTTTGTAATTAGTTCCTATATCGTAATAGTCTTTTGATTTTTCTTTCTTTGTTAACAGTCGTTCGCGGGCAATTTGATAACCGTGTTGGAGACGTGCTCGCAACTCGCTAGAATACTTTTCGTAATTGTAACTAATTTGAGGGTTTTGTTCTAGAGGATTGGGTATCCTTGCTGGATATCCATAAAGTAGCTCATGTGGAGTATAACCAGTACTGCTATGGTTGGTTGTATTAAAAACAAAAATGGCGTATGGTATCCATGTGTCCCATGAGAGGGGGTCTTTGTTGACATAGTGTCGAAGGTATTCTGCTAGAGTACGGTGACTACGTTCTAGAGCTCCATTGGTTTGAGGGTGGTAGGAGGAAGTTTGAAGTTTCTTGATTTTTAAAAGCTTGCAGGTATCTTTAAAGAGTTGGCTTAAGAAATTAGTGCCTTGATCAGTAAGAAGTGATTCTGGAAAGCCAAAACGACATAATATTTTTTCGACGAATGCTCTAGCCACTGTAGAAGCTTCAGCATTCTGGAGCGGTATGGCTTCCGTGAATTTTGTTAAGTCATCTTGAAATGTGAGCAGATATTTATTATTATCATGGCTAACAGGCAAGGGCCCTACAATGTCTAGGGCTACCCGCTCGAAAGGGGTGGAGCTTGTAGTGGTTATCTTCATTGGTACCCTGTGGTTTTTACTTAATTTGTTTTGTTGACATGATTTACACTGAAGTATATAGGTTTTTATATCCTTACTCATAGTCGGCCAGGAGTATTTCCGTTTTATTTTCTTAAGAGTTCGTGTAATCCCTTGGTGACCTCCGAGAGGGGAATCATGATATTCAAACAGAACCTTTTTTATTTCATCCTTGTTGTTAAGAGAAATTATGTCGTCGGAAAAAATGTGAATGGTAATATCTTGGTCTTGGAAAATGTCTTCCAGTAGGAGTTTTATAATTCTTTTTGATGAGATCTCCATGGCTGGTAGAGCTATGCCCAGGATTCGAATATTATCCTTCTTGCAGTGGTCCTTTATTTCTTTGCAACATGTCTCCGTAGTCTTTCTGTCAGTGGGGCTTCTATAAGGTATGGGAAGAGTGGCGATGTATATAGTTGTGTCGTCGTTTTGTGGATATGCAACAGTTTTTCCTATTGAGGGCTTAACAAATTGGGGTATTTTTTGTTTTATAATATTCTCTTCTTTAGATTCAATTATGGGTAATATGATTATTTTGGATTTAATTAATTTGTTTTTGTATATAGACCCCTGCTCCTCTTGTAAGGTGAAACTGGAAAGTGTTTGAATTTGCATATCGTCACTCTGTGGGGGATTTGTCGCATTTTGTATTGCGTTGTTTTGGCGTTGACCTCTAGTTGTTACCATTGCTACGGTTGGTATTCGACTTAATGCGTCAGCATTAGAATTGTATTTGCCAGCTTTGTAGATTATGTTGTATTCGTATTCTTCTAGCAAAATTCTCCATCGGGCTAATCTTGAAGTAGGATCTTTTAGGTTCATGAGCCATTGAAGTGGTTTATGATCCGTACATATGGTGAATTTTCGCCCATATACGTAAGGTCGAAATTGTTTCACTGCAAATATAATAGCTAAAAGTTCTTTTTCTGTTGTAGTGTACCTAGTTTCAGCGTCATTAAGGGTTCGGCTCGCAAAACAAATTGGCTTGTCTTGGCCAATGGAACCTTGTGACAAAACGGCTCCTAGACCAACATCACTTGCATCCGTTGTAATGATAAATTCTTTACTGAAATCAGGGTATGCAAGGATGGGGGGGCTCATCAGATTATTTTTCAGTGTTGTGAATGCTTCATCACAAAATGTGTCCCATTTGAAAGGGGCATTCTTTTTCAAGAGCTTTGTAAGAGGTTTTGCTGTAATTGAAAAATTATCTATGAACCTTCTGTAGTAGCCAGCGAATCCCAAGAAGGATTTTATGCCTTTAGCGTTTTTAGGAGTAGGGTATGTTTTCACTACTTTAAGTTTTTCGGGATCCGGCTTTATTCCATCTTCACTTATTACATGTCCTAGGTACATTAGCTCTTTTCGCATGAAATGACATTTTTCGGGTTGTAGTTTGAGATTATATTGTCGTAACCTGGTCAGAACACTTATTAGCTTGCCGTTATGTTCGGCGAGATCTGACCCGTAAATGACAATGTCGTCTACATAGACGAAACAACCTACTCCGATCATTCCCATTAGGACATTGTTCATCATTCTTTGAAAAGTAGCCGGGGCATTTTTTAATCCGAACGGCATTCTGTTATATTCATAATGTCCGGAGGGAGTGCTAAATGCGGTTTTACTTCGGTCAGAGTTCGCAACAAGGATTTGATGAAATCCATTAGCTAGATCGAGAGTGGAAAAATATTTTGCTTTACCCAATTGATCCAATATGTCCGTTATGTTGGGCAATGGGTATGCATCTCCCACGGTTGCGTCATTTAATCGCCGGTAGTCTACGACTACTCTCCATTGTTTGTTACCTCGAGCATCTGGTTTTTTCGGAACAAGTAATAGGGGTGAATTCCACGGACTATGACTGGGCCTTATAATATCGTTGTCTAGCATTTCCTTGACTTGTTTATGGATCTCTGCTTTGCTAGATTCGGGAAGTCGATATGGCCGTATGAAAATAGGCGGTTTGTTCGGTTCAGTTTCAAGTACGTGTGTAATTGCATTGGTGTATGTTAGTGCGTCGCCCGGTAGAAAGAATAAATCGTTAAAGTTCCTGCAAATTTTTATAATTTCGGTTTTTTCTTCTGAATTGCAATGATCTAGTTTGAGTTGGGATTCTAGTTTCTTTAATCGATTATGAATAGGGTCTTGCTCAGGGTGAGCATTAATACAATCAAAATCGTCCAAATTGTCCCATTCCAATCCCAGATCTGGTATCTGTAACGTTGTTTCACTCTCATTTACGTTGAGCAGTAGAATTTTAACGCGGTTTTGATGAGACTTGGCTACGGAAGAGGCCATAAAGACTCCAGGGTGGACCTGTTTTTTCCGGAACACTACATCGTTATTGCAGTTAAATGGTATTTCTACTATTTGCTCACTCCTGGGTTTTATCCTTATTTCAGCCGACATTCCTTTTTCCGTTTTAGTATTATCACTCTGTTCTTGTGGACGAGCAACAATAGTCTCTCCTTCAGAGGTGTTGAATACAACGGTGGAACCGGATATTGTGAATGGATGTATTTCCAGAGTATTTTTTACGTAATTGATGGAACATGAGTATTTCTTCAGGAAATCGTTACCGATTATTCCGTCGAAATCCGTACTAAGTTTACCATCTAGGATATGAAAGGGATGTGTTAACTCATATCGATGACTTTCTGATTGAAATATTATTGTTTCTAAAGTGGAAGTGGATTCGATTATATTTTCTCCGAAGATGTTGGAGATAATCATATTATTGTGTATGGTTTTGATTCGATTGGGACTTGACTTTATGATGGATATTTCCGCTCCGGTGTCTATTAATAAATTTTTGATTTCGCCATTTTGGAGCGGAACTCTGATCATGAAAAGTTCGTTGTTTGGGATAAGGGAAACGTGTAATTTGTGTAAGGGGTTTAATTTCGGTGGACTTCGGCTTCGGTCGTGACTCGAGAGAGGTTGCCGGTCGTTCCTTCCCGAGGGTAATCGTTTCCCGCGTTATTAGGGGAGGTTTCCGGAAGGGTAGGAGTAGTTTGATAGGAGTGGTGTGGTATCTGCTGAAGATTTATTTGACGTCTATCGTCAGGGTGATACCTATTTTGTGGCTCCCTAATATGTTGCGCGTAAGGTTGTGTAGTATTATTATTAATTGGGGGGTAGTGGTTTCTGGGGGCAGTCCCTTGATTAGGGTTGAGTGTTTGGCCTGAATTTAGGTGTGCAATTCTAAGTCTGCAAGATTCTAGAGTATGGTTTCGACGGTTACAATAATTGCACGTTAAGTGTTGTATTTCCCTTTTAACCTTAGGGTGAATATTCGCAAAGTTTGGAAGGTTTTTAAAACATGTTTCCCGCGTATGGCCAATTTTGTTGCAGAGTTGGCACACTGGTTTAGGAGGAAAAGAATTGTACGGGGGTCTTGCAGTGGTGTTTCTATGTGCCATTGCACATCTTTCAATGCGGGTAGAATGTTCCTCGGCAAAAGAAATGGCCCTTCTAAGATCTGCTTCTCCAACCGCTTGGATCATCAGACGAAGGCTTTCATTTTTGAGGCCGTCCTCAAAAGTTCGTATTGCCATTTTCTCGTTTTCTTTAACGAGAAACGTTCTTACCGCATCCTCGGTAATAGATGCGTAGGTGGCTGAATTAAGACGACTCAGGAGATCGCTAATTCGGTCGCCAAATTCTCTAACTGTTTCCCGGGTGTTTTGTTTCGCGGACAAAAGATCGTTTTGTACAGAGGAGCGTGATTTTTGCTCCTTGTACTGTGATTCCAACTCCTGGACGAGGTCCGTCCATTTTTTGAAGGACTTGAACTGTATAAGTTCGAAAGCGGGACCTTCTAATCTGGTTTTAATAATCTCCAGATAGAAAGCTTGTTCCTCAGCGGTTTTAGCTGAAGAGAAAAGGGTGTTTCCACAGGTTATAAACCTGTTCAGATCTTTTGGGTTCCCGTTGAATAGTGGGACGATCTGGTAAATGTCACTGACATTAATTTTAAACTCCATTATGCTTTCAGGCTCGGGGAAGGGCAGGAATTTGAATAATTCCGCTACACGATGATTGTTCCGCGTGAGAATATTGAAAAATTATGGGATGTTATGATGGAAAATTAGGTTGGATGTATAGGACGAAATGTGTAAAAATTTTATATAAAAATTGTTTAAGTGTACTAACGTATAATAATTTTTATTTTATTTATTTTTTTATAGGTATATATATATATACTTAAATACTTAAATACCTTAGTTTCTCTATAGTGATGGTGTTTGATGACTGCTGGTGTTTTATTTGTAGCCGCTGGTGTTGTCGGTACTGCTTCTTAATGTTGATATTTTTTTTTTTCACTTTTTCTGGTGTTAGCCCCAGAGACGCTTCACTTTATTTAATCACTATATAATAAAAAAAATTTTTTTTCTTTTACTTTGTTCTCTGGTGTATAGCCCCAGAGAACGCTTTGTTGGTATGGTAGTCGGGACCTCTTTTGGGTATCCCACCGCTGCCACCAATGTTACGTCTGAGGTACCGTGCTTTCCCAAAGGGAGAAGAGTACCGGACGGAGAGTTAAAATAAAAACTACTTTTGATTAAGGAAAATTTACTACAGAGCCCGCTGTCTATAGCTTGGCTGCAGCTCTGAGTTCTTTATTGTTAATATTTATATAAGTAGTCCAAATAGATCCGCTGTCTTCAGCAATGGCTGCGATCTGTTTGACTGGTAAATTAACTCTGCTTTTCCTTGTCACAACCTTTGCCTTTTATACTATTATTTGGTCATGACCCATCTCCTATCATGCACCATGGTTTCCTTACCAATTACCATATGTGCATACGCGCTATTTTTAAGTATTGCTTAATCGTTTTCCGTTCCCATTAAAAAGTACCCAAATGACATCTTGGGTGTCATTTGCCTTACGCTGGTGTCAAGTGTCATCCATTCATAAATTATTATGATTTCCCCGATACCACAACGTAGTATTCCTCCGATATGCAACTATTGCAGTTTTGCCATATGTTGGCGTGCCGCTGTGCAATCGGATCGGAGTTGGGTTACGTGTGTATCGTTATGGGTAGGTATGCACTTGACTTATTGCGCTTGGGTGGCGTTTTGGATGAATGGAAAAACAAAACAAAGCAAATGACCTATTAATAGCCGTGCGCTTCGGTAATGTATTTGGTGTATGGAATGGTTTGCTAGTGAGAAGGTGATGATTAGGGTAGGTCATGAGTAGGGTATGGTTGTGCGGATCACGGATCACAACACAACCAAATATAACTCATGAGTGCATGTTAATGTTTGCTTTTGGGCCCTCCCATTGCACCTTCTCATTAAAAAGTTTCCCCCTTATTCCAAACCTTCACATACTCGTATAACAAAAAATAATACAATAAGCCGCCGTCTTTGATCACTCCAGTTTGAAGAAAAGTACATATACCCAAATTAAATTTTCTCAAGATTCTAAATAAAATAAATGTACATCGGTAAATCGCTTTTGTGGGCTAACCGTACACCATAAAAATAATTTTAAGGTATTCCAATAGAATACACCCCTCGGCGAATGTTCGTTTAAAGGCAAACCGCAAAAATTCCAATCGGAAGCTCTTACGAATTTCAATTCCATTCTAGGGACTATGATTTCAAATTCGTTTTTCTATGCGCACAGCAATTGACTAGACAACGAACCGAATATTCAGTTGGTGTGTATCAGTGTGTGCCCTTAGTTGAGTACAAACAGTGGTAGTGGGTGGCTTCGATTTGCATATTCCAATAACCATAGGAAAAGGGTGCCAACCCAGCTATGATCGGCATAAATTGGCACAACCTCATAACACTGGCCTTAGAAATCGAGTTTGTCAGTCAACTTCACCGTAAGGGTATTAAGCCAGAGTGACAGCATACTACGTGGGCGGTATATAATTTTTACATACAGATACAGTATGCATGGTTGTTGCTTTTTGCCGCCTGTGGGTGCGATATTAAGCCTTGTATTTTCATTCGCGGCACATTGCCTCCCGCATCCACCCCCACGTATTTGCAACTGGAAAGGTATTCGGTATTCTCGTTAAATGTATTTTTCAGTGCGCAGGGTGGTGGTGGAGCTAAGCCTATACAGGTCAGGCCGGGCGTCTTTGCCCAAAAAGAAAATACAACAACCAAGGGTGGGTGTGTGGGTGTATGGGGTGCTTTGCACTGCGTATAACGGCTAACCTGGTATGCAAAAGTTGTTGTAATGAATTTTTCGGAATTTCATTTCACTAGCGCCAGGCGCTGCCGCGTCGTTGCTGGAGCAATGGCACCATATGGCTGAGTAGGTGAGGGTTGCTAGACACATGCCAGGCACAGACACAAAGAATAGGCAATTGTAATTTCACGTTCACAAATTCCACTTCGTAGGTGTGTGTGCTCCACATACACAGCGTATTAATTTTCCTAATTTGAGGTCAAAGTGTTGCAACAGTGTATATTATCGTGCCACCGATAGGTGGGTTCTGTTAATTGTGAGGTTAAGTTTTCCAATTACTGAAAATCACGTGTATCAGTGAGATTTGGAATTATTGATTAAATTCGACTGAACGTTGAAACTGGACGTCATAATGGTGTGGGGTGGGTTTTCCGTATTTCCATATGGGCAACAGAAATAAATCGATCACATGGCAGGCGAACAAATTGTGAATATTAGTATCCGCGAGCGAAGCAATTTGTAAAGCAAACATATGAGCCAAGTAGACAAATAATGAAATTTTCCCATTAAACGTATCGGTGCGAGTGCATGTTGGATGAACAGATAACTGCAGTTTATTTCTAACTTATTGCTATGTTATGTTCCTATAGGTATGCACTACCCAGTCACCATACAAGATGGGTATACGAGTATAGATGACCTATCAACGTGTCAACTGAGATTTATTTAAAGAAATTCAAAATTAATTAGATACCTATATGTAGTGGGACTAAATTATTATTCATGAGCTTAACTAGAAACTAGTCTTACGTCTATAGTAGTACTTTGGGGACTTGAGGACTTTTGTCCAAATGAGTATTGCTTCCGCGCGTTTTGTGATCTAAAAGTGAAAATCTTCAGACTACTCCGGGTAAAATTTTGAAATTCATAAAGGCAGGTGCAGTTTTGAAGATGCCAGATCTAGATGTGATGCTGTTTTGTATTATTCAGTCGAACACACAAGTAAATCGAAGAGAATAATGTATGAAAATAAACGGAAGATGAGGATGACACAAAATAATTAGAGATTGGTAAATTTAACTCCAATATAGCTAACAATAATCTACCAGTTCTACCAGCGAGAGGAGATTGCGGAGGCGTCGAGCTGAATTTGATTTATCTATGTATTCTGTAAGGAATAACTAACTGAAACAAAGTCAAAAGGCTTCAAGTCGCCCAATAGTATAAAAGTAAACCAATAAGCTTCTGGAGCCGAGTTTTATGAACGAACGCGAATTCATTTGAGTTTCATGGATCATCGAAATTTTTTTTAATGTAGCAAATAGCTCGTCAGAAAAGCACGAGTCATTCAGATCAGTAAGCATGACGGTGGGTCGGTAATGTTCAGGTGTTGTATCTAGTCAAACGGCCTTGCAGATTTGGTTCCAATCGATTCAGCAATGCATTCATTTATTCTCCAACAAGAGAACACTTCTTGCCAGAAAATCCGAATGATGATTCAAATTTTGCGGCACATTGAACTAGAAATACACTACTGGCCACTGCAAAGCTCAGATTAAATTTCATTGAAAATACATATATGAGTTTACATTAAAGGAAAAAGAACTGCTTAGAGTCCAATTTTTTTATAATAAAGCTCTGTTCGAAATGGTTTCAAAACGATTACAGATTAAAATTATATTAATTTTCAAGTAAAACTTGTTTGTCAAAATAACGTTTCAAGAATGTGCTCAAATTCTTAACTGAGGTATTTGCTTATTCGATTTGTCGTGCATGCAATGAATTACCGAAACTCTTTTGAATCGTTGTTATAGACTTTTATCTTGTTTTAGCTAAACTAAAAGTCTGAATTTATACAACTGAGTTCCCTTTCACTTCATAACACCAAAAAAACCTATTAATAAAATTGCGTTTTCCTTTTTTAAGTTTTGTGTTAGCTAAACTTAAAGCCCATTGTATCATTTGATACAATAATTTTTTACTTCCTCTCGATCGATTTAATTTAATTGCAATTCATTTCTTTCAGTTATTATGCTGAAATTAATTTAATTTTTTTATTGGTCTAGTTTAAAATTGCTTATAACTTGTAAAATTCATTTGTAACTCATGAATTCTGTCTTTCTATAATTTTAAAGATTCGTTTTTCCGTTCAATTCTATTACCGTTCAACAGGATTTAAAAAAAATTGTATGTATTGGTATGGGTGGTATGGTTGGTTCTAACTTGAAAGATAGAAAAGTTTCGAACCCGACAGGTGGCCCTGTTGCCGATAAAATTGTAATCACATGAAAACAAAGTGCAAACAAAAACGATAAAAAAAGAAATGCTTGGATTTTTAAGTAAATGAATACAGTTCTACACTATATTTAACTTTCTCGCATTACGTAGTAAGAGAAAGGTATTGTAATCGTACAAAAAATCGAACTCGAGATTTTAATCAAATCTGACGATAGAGGAACTCGAAAAAGTGGGTCTCGCAATTCTGTCCGTCTAGTCTGTCCGTCCTTCCCGACCTCTACAGCGCAAACGGCTGGACGGATTTCTTTTAAACTTCGGATTTGGAGTTGGTGGGCTTACAGTTCGGGGCCATTTTTTTTTGCACGTTAAGAGTTGCCGTTGTAACGGCATTCAGCAATTTTGGGTTTTTTGAAAACGGCTCTAGCGATTTCAACCAAAATTGATATTTGGGCTTTATTAGGTGTAACTAAGATGGCTGCATACCCAGTTTTTCCCTAGAAAAATTTTGAAAATTGGTCATATCTCAAAAACGGTCAAAGCTATTTCGACAAAAATTCATATTTAAGGTAATACGGTCATTCCCAACATGATGGCAAGCTCAGTTTTTCCCTTAATTATCGTTCAACGGACTATTTTGGAAAAATGTCGTTTTTTAAGACTTTATTTAATTATGGTTTACTTGTAAACGGCTTTAATGATTTTAACCAAAATGTATACTTGCACTACCATATCTGGGGTTAACATGGCTGCATACCCATATTTTGGCTAAAAAGTCGAATAACGGTACTTTTGAAAAATGGACTTATCTCGAAAACGGTCAAAACGGTCCCAACATGATAGAAAACTCAGTTTTTCTCTAAATTGTCTATAATAGATTTTTGAAAAAAGGCATATTTTGAGATGTTTTTTTATTTTTTACCTACATGAAAACGGCTAAAGCGATTTTGACCAAAATGCATACTTAGAGTAAAATTGACGTTTTCAACATTATTGCGTTCTTCATTTTCGATTTTAACCACCGAAAACGCCATTTTCGATTTGGATAAAACCTTAAAAACCAAGTATCACTAACATCCTGAACAATACCCTATACTCAATTTTTAGCTAAATAGTTGAGCAATATTATTTTTCGAACTCAGCATTACAATATTTGTTACTATTTTGAACGCACTATTTTCCAATATCAGCTTTAAAGATTTTGACTAAAATGATTATTTACGATAACATAAGTATTCTTAATAAAACACCGTACTTAGTTTTTCTTAGAAAAATGCAAATAATGCCGTCTTATAGACATTACCGCCCTACCAGTTAAAATGTAATCCCAACTACTAGAAACTCCTTTTAAGCAAATATTTCCCACTTCTTCGTTTTTCAACCATATTAATCATGAACCTGAAAATAATTCCAACCAATTGGAGTCTACACTATCAGAAACCCGCACTTTCATTTCAAATTCAAGAACAAATCTCTGAATTCTTACACCACAAACCCTACTTCGAGTCATGGCCACCTACCAGCATCACCAATTTGAAAAATCTTGTTTTATAGCTTATAAACAATAACAAAAGAAAAATAAACCAACAAATCTGATGATATGAACGAAAAAATTTCGTGCGATCCAGTCGTGCACTTTATTTTTATTGTAATTATAAAGATTTATTTTTAAAGGAAAAAATCAGATAAAAGGGCGTGCGGAATGTGTGTACCTATTTTGAAAAAAAATAGAAACTAGTTAGGAAAACGGGGTATGACGCACTTACCCCTTATCCCCTCTTACGAACTATGTCAGTAGTTTACAAATGTCTCTTATTCAAATGTCTAATAGCAGCAGGACATAGGCTATTTTTATTTAAAAAAAAATTATGCATAATGTTATTTAAACAAAACAATTGATTGAGCTCTCTTCTCTTTCGGTTCTGATCAGGAAATTGTTCTTCTTCTCTACTTTGTTCATGTTATTTGATTTTTCCGCATTATGCGTTGACAGACGGCTGATAAGTCAATGAGGACGTTCGGATACCTAGTTTAGTAAGTCTGACAACTGACTGACTAGATGTGTTTGAGTTTTCATTGGCCCAGATTGGTCTCGTCATTAGTTTTTGGAGTTGACGTTTATGGAGGGGTAGCCGACAAATCTAGTCAAGAAATCCTGCCTGCGTACTCAGTTGACATTTTAAAGTGTCAAAATTTAAAAATAAACCACGCGTTTACAACAACAGCTAAACTTACTTAGTTAAGGCGTCCGGATACTTAGTCCCGACAAATCTAGTTGACGTTTTATACAAACTACGTATCCGAACGTCCCCAATCTGTACGAGTATAATACACTTCTTTTTGAACATTGCTTGTTGTTGTTACTTCTCATAAATATAAAATCTATATACAGTGCGGTTCATTTGAATAGACGCACCAGAGTTACGTTTTGAATTTTGATTTCTTTTCGTCTGATGTTGATCAAAGAGAAAAAAAACGTATTCAGGAGAGAGGTACAGTTATATTGAGTAAAATAAACATAATTTTAAATTTAACAAGAGTCCCATAACGGTAGTCTTACTCTCCTTTTCCTATATCATGCAAAACTGCAAGCATTTTTTCGGTTCATTTGAATAGTCGCACCGGTTAAACTGATTAGTTAGCATCAAGTACTTGGACAAAGAGCAGTAAAAAGTTAATTAGAAAGTGAGGCAAATTGTTTTTTTTACTAATTTCATTAAAATGGGCAGAAAAAAAGTGTTAAATTTGGAAGAAAGAGCTCAAGTTAAAGCTTACCTTTCGGAGAACTTTTCAAATCGCGAAATAGCCCGTAAAATTGGCAGAAGTAAACACGTTATAAGAAACTTTGTCAAGAATGGTGAATCCTATGGAAATAGTTACAAAGGAAGGATACAAAAAGATATAACACCGCAGGACAAGCGGAAAATTCAAAGATTAGCATCTAATTCCGCTCAATCCACAAACAAAATCAGGGAACTAGCGGGGGTTTCTTGTAGCAAATCCACTGTGCGTCGTGTAATTGTGAGTGCTCCACACTTAAAGCTTACAAAACTACAAAAAAAAACACCGCTTAATCCAGCACGCAAGCAACAGCGCCTTGAATTTGCAAGATTGCATATGACTTGGGATTTGGACGTTGAAGCGGTCTCAAGAAACTGGAGCAAAGTTGTCTTTTCGGATGAAAAGAAATTTAACTTAGATGGTCCTGATGGCTACAACTATTACTTTCATGATCTCCGGAAAGAAAATATGTTTTAGACCGTCATCATTCAAGACAAGGAGGAGTAATGGTATGGGGTTCGATTTCGTACTATGGTGCTTTTAAATTGGTGATCGTTTCCAACAAAATGACTGGGGTTTCTTACAAAGCTCTTTTAGAAACGGCTTTTGTGGAAATAAAGGAACTTTTCGGACCTGTTACATGGATATTCCAACAGGATAACGCGCCTAGACACAATTCCCGTGTTGTTAAAGAATGGATTTCCAATGAGAATATACAGATATTGGGCTGGCCTCCCTATTCGCCTGATCTTAATATCATTGAAAATGTTTGGGGATGGCTTGTCCGTGAAATTTACAGAGGAGGAAAGCAATATCAAAACAATCAAGAGCTGATTGCGGCGATTAAAGCTTCTTGGGCCAAGATTTCCTTGAATTATCTTCAAAGTTTGTATGACTCTTTGAAAACAGAATTTTTGAGGTTATTTCTAACGGTGGAGGCAGTACACGCTATTAAAATGGCACAAAATTAATTAGAATAAATAAAAGAAAAAAAAATATTGCGAAAAAATTTAGTGTTTTGTTGTTTTTTAACTTTTTTATGGGTGCGACTATTCAAATGAACCGAAAAAATGCTTGCAGTTTTGCATGATATAGGAAAAGGAGAGTAAGACTACCGTTATGGGACTCTTGTTAAATTTAAAATTATGTTTATTTTACTCAATATAACTGTACCTCTCTCCTGAATACGTTTTTTTTCTCTTTGATCAACATCAGACGAAAAGAAATCAAAATTCAAAACGTAACTCTGGTGCGTCTATTCAAATGAACCGCACTGTATATAAAAATGGATCATGGTTTGTTCGGATGCTTAAAACTCGAGAACGGCTCAACCGATTTGAATGATCTTTGTTTTGTTTTGTTTGTCTTACATCAGCGATGGTTTAGAAGAAAAGAAAAGTTGGAATATTCTCAACAGGTGGCGTTGTAGGCACACATTACATTTTTCATGGGGAAACGCACTTTGAAAAAAAAAATAAACTGGATAGAAATCGAGTAGTGACACTTGAAATATAGAAAAAAAATATTTTCAAAATCACAGTTTGTTGATCTTTTGTGATAGAAACACTTTACTGCTAAGTGCGAGAGAATCAACAGGTGGCGCATGGTGAATGCGCATGGTTGATTCCAACTTGAAAGATAGTATAGTTTTGGGCCCTAATGGAAACAAAGTGCAATCAAAAACAATACAAATAGAAAACCTTGGATTAAAAATAAATAAATAAATATTTTGGCGCGACAGGTCTGTGGGACCCAAGGCCTAGCTTCTCACAACCATTCGTTTTGTGTGGGTTTTCAATTTTTGGGACGAATGGAAGGGATCTAGAGCTTTACGCCGAGTCCAAACGGCTCTTTCATGACAGTTTTACTCTCGGATGTTTGTCAGACGTTCGCGAGAGGTGGCGCAGTGGAAAAAACCTTAAGATGTAATTTGGTTCTTTCGTTAACAAAGCCATTTGCAAAAAATAATCGGGATAAAAATCGGGATATGGCACTTGCTATATAGGTAACAAAATAATTAAATTACTATAGGTATCTGGACATTTATGAAGCCTTGAATTTTTGTAAATGGTGTTCAACACAATGGGGCAGTAATCAAAAATGGCGCCGTTGCACCTCCCTTAAAAAACGACTCTGCGAATTGTGGCGGGACTTAATACGAAAGGCACGGGCAGCGCCGTGGGAGTACAGCTAGTAAAGAATAAATCTATGTATCTATTCACCATCCATTACAAACGAGAATACAGTTACGTCTGACCGAGTTAATATAAATTGCCAATTAATTTCTGACAGTATTCAAGATCTTTAACATTTAACTTCGTTAATACATAATCTTTATTAAGGTCATTTAATGAGGCAAGCTGTATGCAAACACCCCTCATGATTAAGTGTCTCATTAATCCGCATACACAATCTAATTCATAAAACAACGAGCAACTGTGAATCCGAAACGAACAAGAGTTGATTTTCCTCGCGTGCCATAAAAAAAGTTCAACGCCTACGTCGCGCCGTATAACCTCTAACGAACCACTTTACACATACAGAAATATCCCTTTGTATACAGCATAATTTTATCAGCAGGATAATGAAACCTTTGTGTATACGCCTTCCAAAAATTAACTGCTTGCCCATACTCGTGAGCACGACACGACATCTCCTCAATTGGACTAATTTCTTTACTTGTTGCGTGTTGCTATACCTACAACATTTTTTCTATATATCGTACTTTCAGATTCACAGCGCTATCCAGCAGCCGGGCTTTATACGAGTAAAACGTGGATTACGTCCTGCCATTCCAGCGATACACGGACTTCCATATGCCTCTACAAATGGCGTACCCAGCACGCAGGGGGTCGAGCCAACGGATCCATACTTTCCATTACAATGGTATTTGAAAAATACCGGACAAAATGGCGGCAAAGTGCGTCTTGACCTGAATGTACAAGCAGCATGGGACCAGGGTATTACGGGCAAGAATGTCACCACTGCCATTATGGACGATGGTAAGAATTGCAAAAATATCCTTTTAGATACACATGTATATATCTACCTATATTGTATTTTGTATATTCTGGTGCATAAATAATCTCATCCTCGCCTTTTTTCCTATTTTTAGGTGTGGACTATATGCATCCTGATTTGAAGTACAATTACGTAAGTAAATCGTTTGGAAGAGTCCTTATAATTTCAGTGGAATAAAAATGGCAGAAAACTTTCTTTAGGGAGAAAGTTTTAAGTGAACTTTATTTGCAAAATCCTCGGAGGTGCATTCAAAGTTAAGCAGTCACCTATGTACGAGTATCTGGGAGTGCCATGATTAAGTACTTTCTAAGATGAAACAGCTTCAAAGGTTGCCTTGACAAATTAGTCACAAGACACTTGTTGGGATGTTTGAGGGGGGGGTTGATGATGCATTGCCACAAGAGGAATGAAGTGAACTGACTCGGAAGGGAGCTGAAGGTTTGTGGCCTTGTGGGTGGAAAAGCGATTCCTTATGTTGACATTTGATATTGTTTTCTCACACGAATGGTTTTAAGAAATACCTTTCGAGTTTTTATAATGGCAGCGAAAGGTATGACTCAGGTGACAGCAGAGAAAAATTGGTTTACGGAATTTGTTATTGGACGAGACGTTTACAGACCTTAAATATTGATTGGCTACGTACCAAAGTTTACTTTTGTGATGGTAGAATATGCAACAAGCATAGGTAGGTATCTACATGTATTTTGGCTTTGTCGTGATAATATATGGCGCAAGATTTGCTTCTCATAAAGAATTGTGCGTTATTTTCATAAAGCTGTGTAATTGTAGTCAGGGACCATTAATGTGCATCAAGTGCTGGAAGATGTATGTGGTAGTAAAGCTATTTATTGTTATGTTCTTTTCGCGCTACAGAGAGTTTGATTTGCAGCCTCACAAGAAAACAACGAACGAACAAAAAATTACTAATTATAACTATAGTGAGCGCAGTGGCTCAGTTTTACCTGAAAGTTTCTAGTTTGACCTCCAGAAACACAAATATACATTTTTGGTAGTCCCCCTGCCACCATGGAAGGACATACTGTTCAACAATACATGCAAATGATGAAATTGTTTTATCAAAATGGGTTTTCTGTTTGGGCAACGTTCCGCGCGCTTCGCTTATTTTACGGGAGGCCCATTTCTGGATAGGTACCTACGTCAAAAAAATAAATTGTCTAATTTGGGACGATACCATTCCATATGAAATCCTAGAGCGTCCAATGCATCCCGAAGAAGTCACTGTTTGTTGTGTATTTTGGGCTGGCGGCATCATCGGTCGGTATTTCTTTGAGAACGACGTTGGCCAGTTCATCACCGGCAACGTCGAGTGCTATAGGTCGATTTTTACAACTTCTTTTGGCTTTAATTCGATGACCAACGACATTTGGTCTCAAAAGGACGGCGCTACGAGCCATACAGCTCACGCTGCTCTTCACGAGCGTTTCGAGTGCATGGTCATCTCCCGTTTGAATTTTCTTGTGAGGTTTTCTGAAGTATCAGGTCTATGCGAATAAGTCACGAACCACAGCGGCCCTCAAAGCCAACACAACCCATGCCATTAATCAAACTCTGCCTGATTTATGCGCCAGAGTCTTGAAAAGTTGGACATTTCGGAAAAACAGCGCACTTTTCTCAGCATATCTAATAAAACAAGTGTGAATTTTAGAAGTGCCAAATACAGTGCAGTTGTTATAATTCCAAGCTGACAATTCCTTTCCTTAAGTTTCTTCTTAAGAAATTATGTTCACAAAACAGTCATATGTGTCAGTTTACCTTGCAGTTGGATTAATAACTGCGAAAGATAAACACTTCCACAAAAAGTTCCATTTTATAAGTAGCATAGAATTCGGTTCTGTGATTATAAATTAAGACATCTTTTCAAACAATCGGTAAATTAAAGTTTGTACTTTCAAACAATAGCTACGAAATATTGCATTGAAGTCACGGATGAAATCCTTCTTTCACCGGATGGTTCTTGACTTTTGCATTTGCACTATTCTTCCTCAATTCTCGGTTGCCAGAAGGCAAGCGGAAATCGAATATGAAACTTTTCACCCCTTTGCCATTTAAAAGTCAACACTCATTTCCGTCTGAGAAATCGAATATCTTCCTTTTCCAAGAAGTATGTACATACCTGTACCTACCAATCGTGGAAGCCCCATGAAATCCAATAATCTCGTCGATAAGGTGTGATTCCAACAATAAAATGTTCGACCTACGTGATTATATTCAGGATGTGGATGTCTTTAATAAAGTGGCCATCAGAGGCCACACCCATACTGACATCTCTTGTCTACACAATTTGCAAGAATGAAAACAAGGAGCTCCGTTCTGAGGAATCATTAGTGGCAGGGCAGGCGGTTGAACAGGCAAAGTAATTTACTGTTCGATTAAATAAATCAGTAAATTGACAGTGGTTGAAAAACCAATTACGGGCGAAGCATAGAGTTGTGTGTTATACTACCTAGTCCCATGACTCCTGCACACCTAGCTTTCTACGTACCTAATGTATTATTTTCGATCTACGGAAGACGAATAATGAATATCCTGGATTCAATTGATGAAATCGATTTCTCCATCGAACGTAACGACCATTTCCAATTACTTTTCTGAACAATTAAAGTCACAGGGAAATTCGAAATGAAGTTTGTATTTGCTTTCAACCTTAATTGATTGCAAATGTATATGTGTTCCATAGAGCTGCGGTATGTGTATGCGCCAATAGAGAAGAGCCACATGTTGCGCTTATGTCGATTTTATTTTGTCAATTAAATGTGGTAGTTAATAACATTTACATTGTTCTGTCCCATAATTAGGTTAGGCTATAAAGGTATAGCTAAGTAACTTGCTAAACATTAGCCTGTAGATTTAGAGCTATTTGTGTGCTGTCTAAATTGACTTTCGGTGTATGGCTAGCATTATAAAACCGTTACTATTTATTTTGCAAGCCGTATTTTTCAGTAGCAGTGCCATAAACACCCAAAATTTGTGTCAAAATCGCCTGAATAGCTAACTAGTATTTGTGGGTAGAATACGAACTTAATCAACTAGTCCAGCCAGCTAGTTGCCAGCTCTCCAAATGTGGGCGTGGTAGGTGGAGTCGTCCTTTGCTTCAAAGCCAATGATCCCACAAAAATCGACGTTCTCTGGTGCGTTGCAGGTAATTCTAATTTTTTAAATTGTTGAGAAATCGATTTTTAAAGATCAGTCTCAAAGTTTTTGTTTAATTAGCTAGATCTTTATTCCAAAGCCAATTTTTTGTGAGGCTCAATTAATTATATGTTCAATGACTAAAATATGTTTGTATTTGTTAACTCTCTACGAAAGAATTGAAAATTAAAATGTATTATCACGAAATCGAAAATAGGTATTGTGAAATCGAGAGAATTAATGTGGTCCTTTTTGGAAAAAAACGTTAGTTTCTATTTATTGTTATTTTAATACAAGAAATATAAAAATTGCAAACATACTTACTTTTCGTATTATGCTTTTAATAAAAACAAACTTCTACAACAGGCTTCAATTATAGGTAAAATAGTATATAATTATGCATACTATTTAATTTTTCACAGGTATAGTTTCAGAACAGCCTTTAATAGTTTCATTTATATAATTCCATTAATTTAAGCAATGTTAAAGACAGCATTCTGTTTTTTAGAACACTTTTTGTTGTTGAAATGTCTTTTAACACTTCTTTCAAAATACCGTTAACACCTGATGCCATATCGTTGTCTGAGCGCCTAGAAATCGTTTCGTGTCACATTGCAGAATATTTTGTGTTTTTTTGGCAATATAAAATAGCTTTAGCATTTTGCTCAAACTATCCACTGTTGTGAATACTAAATAAAATGGGTACAAAAAGAAAGTGTTTCTATCGAAAATGGCTTTTAAATCATTTACTGAACAAAAAGCTAACAAATAGAACAAAACGGCATTTTACTAAACGAACGAGTGTCTCCAAATTACTAAAACTGACTTCGATAAAAAATAGTCTATTGGACAAGACTGAACTCAGCCGACGAAATGGTTTTCCAATTTATGTATCAGGTCTTTTTTATTTCTGGAAAGCTTGAGCTATACCGAGAAATATACATAGTAGAACATAACCATTGTGTTCTTTTAATGTTTTTTTTTCGATTTTATCTGTTGTTTTAGGCTTCCCGTGAAGTGCTCATTTCTAGAACCAAATTAAGTGTTTAGGGACACCGATTTTTTTTGATTACTTTGTGCAACCGTTTAATCAACACCTAATAATTTGAACAGTATCAATATTCCGACCATAATTCTGACTTACTACGTTTTATTCCTGATTTCGATTTCATAATATCCGCTACTTCTCAATTGTTAAGTACATTCTTATCTTATCATGCATATTCAAAATCTGCGCTTGTTTCTTTAAGCTATTTTTTAAGAATGTCTTAGGATTTTTTTTAGTAAATATGTCTTTTTGTTGCATTGGCAATGTCTTTTCTTCATTTGCATTCTTTAATTTTATTTCTCTCCTGACAGTCTTTATGTTCATTGTATTAGGCCTTTTTATTTTCTTTGTGGGATTCCGGAGTGCGTATTCGGTACGGTACTAGCATCATTCGTAAAATGTGTAAGATATTTTCTAAGAGACAAATTTTTTTAATATTCTTACCAATCTTTTGAGCTGACTGTTGAGATTATTCAATACTGTCTTGTCGCTGGGCGCCTTGACTGTGAGTTTTTTTTTTGATTTTTATAAATAAAATAGAGCTATTTATCTGGGCTTAAACCGTACGGCTGTATTGAGAGACTCTTTTCTGACAGTTATACTCTCGTATGCTTCCAGACCCTCCTGATATAATTGCGTTTAAAGCGAAATAAAACAAATGATCTTTTTTCTTTGCGTTATTAATTTGGTTTAAAATTAGAACTGCTAGAACGTCGCAATGAGATTGTATTCGGAGATAGGTTACTAGTCTTACACGAATGGATTAATGGTTTTATACCGTATTTGAAAGGCTCAATTTCACATGACAATTACCTACTCATGGATATTTACTAGAATCGATCACGAAACATGAAACACAAAAATCTTTTATATGAAGGACAAATCTGTCACATAAAGTCGCATCCATCGCCGTGCGTAATACGTTACTTATTGAGATAAAAACCATCTCTCCTGTCAGAGGAAGGTTATCTAATACGCAACATTCAGCAGAATTGCTATCTCTGCCAGGATTACATCCAGCCTCGTTGTCTACACGACAGAATATATTACACGCGTGGGAACGTATTTAATCTCTCAGTCTCAGTTCAAGTAAGAGGGTGTTACATTATTCGCATTATGTTGTCAGAAGCAGCGTTCAATGCAGACGCTAAGCCATCCAATGTTGTATCGACAGAAAGCAAATAATAACAACTATGACATAAACAATAAGTAGCTTATGTAGATGACGTACATCCATTTGAATAAGAGAGTACGACGTACGAGTAGGTAACTATCATGATTTGATTTGCGCATCTCGATCGAAACATGCTTATAATCCCTTAATACAATTTAGCACCTGCACATATATTTATTATATAATCTGCTTACAGAATGCAGAGGCGAGCTATGATTTCAGCAGTAATGATCCATTCCCTTATCCTCGATACACGGATGACTGGTTCAATAGGTAAGCACATGCCAAGGGTCTTCCCACTCCAAAACAAATTGACCATGCCATCATTATTTCAGCCATGGAACTCGATGTGCTGGTGAAGTTGCTGCGGCGCGTGACAATGGAATATGCGGAGTTGGGGTTGCCTACGACAGCAAAATTGCGGGTAAGAAAATCATAACAAAAGCCCGCAATGCCATATATCATTTTATTTGGCATGCACAGGCATACGAATGTTGGACCAGCCTTACATGACAGACCTGATTGAGGCCAATTCCATGGGCCATGAACCTCATAAAATCCACATATACAGCGCGTCGTGGGGGCCAACGGATGATGGAAAGACTGTCGACGGACCTCGCAATGCCACAATGAGAGCTATCGTCCAGGGTGTTAATGAGGTACTTATTCCATATAGAACATCCCATTTTATTGGTGGCCTTTATTGCTACTCCATATGTACCAAGAACTTTGTCAAATGTTGGATTATTTTGATTGAGTAAACACTTGGTTTTTCTTGTTTGTATATTATTAGGGCCGCAATGGCTTGGGCAATATCTATGTATGGGCATCGGGAGACGGTGGCGAGGAGGACGACTGCAATTGCGATGGATACGCAGCATCGATGTGGACTATTTCTATTAATAGTGCCATTAATGACGGGCAGAATGCTCATTACGATGAGAGCTGTAGCTCGACGTTGGCAAGTACCTTCAGTAATGGTGCCAAGGACCCGAATACTGGAGTGGCCACTACCGATCTCTACGGGAAATGTACGACAACGCATTCGGGAACAAGTGCCGCCGCACCAGAGGCAGCTGGAGTGTTTGCTCTAGCTCTTGAGGCAAAGTAAGTAATCTGACGTGTGTACTGGCGGAGTGTAGTTCTTTTTTTTGTTAATGGGCGAAATTTGCTAACAGCCCCAGCTTAACATGGCGTGATATCCAACACTTGACTGTGCTGACGTCAAAGAGGAACTCACTTTTCGATGCGAAAAACCGTTTTCACTGGACCATGAACGGAGTTGGTTTAGAGTTCAACCATCTTTTCGGCTTCGGGGTTTTGGATGCTGGTGCGATGGTCACATTGGCAAAACAGTGGCGGACGGTGCCACCCAGATACCACTGTGAGGCTGGCGCAATAACCGAACCACAGTAATTAAATGCACATTTGATTTTACTTCAACCAATTGCTATAGTTTATGATTTTTGCAGTCAAATTGCAGCAGGAAAGTCACTCTTTCTGGAAATTAACACTGACGCTTGCAAAGGTACGGATACTGAGGTGAATTATTTGGAGCACGTGCAGGCTGTCGTAACGGCGAATGCTTCAAGGCGTGGCGATCTGGAATTGTTCCTGACATCGCCTATGGGAACCAGGTGAACGAAGATTTTTAAATAACACATTGAACTGTCGCAAATATATTATTTCTTTGGATTTTGTGGTTTATTTCAGCAGATCGATGATTTTATCTCGTCGAGCAAATGATGATGACCACCGGGATGGTTTCACGAAGTGGCCATTCATGACAACCCACACGTGGGGTGAATACCCCCATGGTGTATGGAAGTTTGAGGTGAGAATTTAGATAATTTTTTATTTATAGCTGAGGAGGCTAATTTCGGTAGGGCCTGAAACTGAAACTTCAAAACTAAGTTAGAAATGTTATGCATTTTTTCACTTAGACTCCCTTCTCTAAATGAAATCAAGTCGAAAACACAACATTCATGTTAATTGAAAATTTCACGCACAAGTGTCTTTCCATCAGATATGTTACTCTCTTTTTAAAACAAAAACAAGTCTTTCAATAATAAATCCAGGAAAACAAAAATGTGTCTACTTCAAATAATTAACACAGACTGCTTCCGAAGGCGTCTTGATCGATCGACGATCGACACAAGACTGATTTTTATCAACATTAATTAAATTAACACAGCATCCTCTATGGCTCAGTAAATGAAGAATACACACATTTTCGCACCCATGAGAGAAGGAAAATTAACTTGTCAAATTGCAATGTATGAACATTTGAGTTTTGTGTTAATTGAGTTAAAACCCACCTAATAAGAGTTGCAACAAATCTTTTGTATACTTACTTTCCATAGTATACTTACTATGTTTTTCTGATGGGATAACCTTTCTGTGTCTACTTCAAATAATTAACACAGACTGCTTCCGAATGCGTCTTGATCGATCGACGATCGACACAAGACTGATTTTTATCAACATTAATTAAATTAACACAGCATCCTCTATGGCTCAGTAAATGAAGAATACACACATTTTCGCACCCATGAGAGAAGGAAAATTAACTTGTCAAATTGCAATGTATGAACATTTGAGTTTTGTGTTAATTGAGTTAAAACCCACCTAATAAGAGTTGCAACAAATCTTTTGTATACTTACTTTCCATAGTATACTTACTATGTTTTTCTGATCGGATAACCTTTCTTTTCAAGTGAACAGCAGGTAGATTTAAGGCGTCTTTATTGATTAATTTATTTACAAATTGTAAAAATAATAAAGTTGAAAAAGAATTAAAGGTGTTATTTGATCAAATATTCGCCAAAGACAAAATAATTGCAACTCCGCATCCAGAGAAATTTCAACTCCTTTTGGACGACTATATATGGCCCCTTGTCCCTGCTCAGCATCCGGGTATCATGCGACCTATTCGACCGTATGCTGACTTGCGGTCTATGATTCATCGGTCAATTTAAATCAAATTATGTTCGTTCCAATAGTAAGACGATACATATTAAACTAATTTTATAAAGAAAAGGAAAGTTTGATCATTGCTTGCTGGTCCAGAATTGCTACCTGGTGATTAGGTCTAGCTACTGTCACACGTTCGCGTCTCAACTCGCAAGCAAATATTTATTTTGTGTTTTTCTAGAACCGACGCTCAGTAGTCCAGCACACTAACCACTGGGCTGTTGTTTATTTTATTATGTGACCATTCTTAAAAATACCACAAACTGTCTTGCGTCGTGCGACTTCCCCCTTTTTTATCAATTTGCTTTTTTAGAAGGCAATACCAATAAAGTTTAAAAAGCTGCGCTTATCTAAGAACTAAAATGTAATGTAAATACTCGCACAAAACTTTCAATTGTATTTTTTTATTTTCCAGGCCCGTTTCAATTCACAACAGCCACGCTCTGGCTGGATAAAGGAATGGTCACTTGTACTTCACGGCACGAAGGAACCACCTTACAGATCCCTGTCACCAGCTTCCCCACATTCAAAATTGGCTATTGTAAAGAAGGCGCACGAGGAAAAGAAAATGCATTAAGACGGAAAATAAACTGAGGAGACAATTATATATATAGTGTAGGCTGTGGTGAAAATCATTCTCCTTTTATTTTTAATATCAATTTCAATATAACTAAAACTGTAATTTTATTTGTTTTTGATTTAAATAGAAACAGAGAAACCAAGATTGGGGCTAAAATCTCCCCTAAAAAAATTTGGTAAAAACAAAAATATATATGAATATTACCAAAGGAAAATTGACTCAGGGTGTTGTTATTGAATGTTATACAGACGTTGGTAAGCTATAGGAATGTGTAGAACAAAACATGCAGGGTAACTAAAAAAAACAATGTATACTCGTATCGTTGGTACTAAATTTTTTCTTTTACAATAACTTAAATACAATCCACCCCTAATATGCTAACACCATCGGGAAACGAATTTGCGGTCTTAAACAAGAACGACCAACAAACACAAACGAAATAATTTGACTAAATTAGGCTTTATTTTGATTTTATATTTTAAACAGAAACATGCAGCTGGAGACTCGTCAATTTTAGTTTCAAATTCAAATACAGGCATCTACTATATTGATTGGTTACTTGGACTTAAAAGTCCTAGAAGTAACCTTTTCTATTTAATTCTTGTAAATAATACATAAAAAAGGAATTCATCAAACATGAATAGAGTTTTATTTGAAACCAGGCGATCAGGACAATACCTTCACCACATGAAGATCATAAGATCCAGTCCCTTGAAGTAAACAGTGAAAAGTACTGGATGTGTATGGAGTTGACAGCTTAGAGCCATTCGATCTCCTTGCACAAATTGTCCGAGATATGTTTCGGTTTAAAGCCGTTAAGTCCAAACTTTTCACATCGTCAGGGTTGCGTTTGGCCTTCCCTCCTTATTTAGGCGGATGGTTTCAGCATATAGCCAATGCGTTTCGAACTGCGAGACCTTACACTGACTTTCTACGCGCAATGGAAATGTGCGCTCCTGTCTGTGTTGGACGGGTGAAAATGTTAACATGATGGAAGTAGCAAAGTTAACTTTTCTCGTAGGATTTGGTCAGGTTAATGATTTTTCGGGTTACCTCATTTATTTTGGCAAGCTCTAAATTCTATCCTTCAATAAACTTATGTATGGAACGCAAAACAGATGCTATAAACTACATCCTTGTTTCTGTATTAATATGATTTCCTTCAAATTCCGGCATGTGATCTCGAAGAAATGATTACATTTACAAGAATTCAATGCCCATCGCTTAGTTCGAAGGTGCGGTGCTGTGGAAAAACACTTAACCCTTTGCTGAGCATTGCTGCCCCTACAGTATGTGAACTGAATTCTTAACAGCACGATTTTTGCTTCTGTTTGGTTTATTATGCAAATATGGTGTTGATTTTCTTCCGCTCTAACTTGCGCAGTCTCTTGTGCTTAGATATCGAAACTGTAATAAAATAGCTCCGTTTATACGAGCAAACTCCTTTTTATGTCTTTTTATGTATCAGCTCATAGTTATTTTTATTTGATTTATTCACTTATTTAAAATAGGGGAATATTCTTCGACTTAATTGTACATTTCGGAACTTATTTTTCTTAGTAGTATCTAGAGTCAAGGGAAATAGTAAAAATGTATAAAAATGTGTATAGCAAACATAATACAAAAGACCACATGGAAGCAAGCGCACAGCAAATGTATGTGAATATGCTATGTGTAGTAATTCTAAAACCTATTTTTTTATTAAACCCTCTTAGAGTAAATTACACATAATTGCGTAGTACCAGCATATAGAAATTATTTTTTAATAAGTATTTAATAAATTTTGTTTCCAAGAACTAAATAATAAAATGAATATATAATATAAAAAATCTGTATACATAATAAAAGTATATTAATTTTAATAACTACGATATGATATATATTTTTTTTCAAATTAATGCGTATTTTACATAACATTCGTAAATTCAAGTATATTCATATGCATGCAGCGTTGGCAGATGCTAGCTGAAATATTTACAAATACGTATAAGGTAGACATGTTGTATATTGTACACGTGCATATATGCAAAAAGAAATTATCTATAAATTCTGTATTTAAAATTTTTCATTAATGCTCTTTAAGCACCGTAATGGTAAACTTCACACATAACAACTTACAAAAAAAATACATATTGCAACAATTCTATAGCTTACTACAAATATAAATACGCATACATAATAATTATATGTAAACCTAGAAAACAACTAACTTTTAATCCATAGAAAAAGGTTTTATTTCATTACTGATGTTATAAATTACTATGGTATATTTAAAAAAATAGCCTTTAAAATTATGTATTTAACTAAAATTAAGCAATGGATCATTATACACTTACACATTGAATGCTTTCCTTTCGCTTTTAAGTTTCGTTTAAATAAAATAAAACAACTTGTAGCAAGACGTAGTTTCACTTTTTTTCTTTCGGGGGCCAACATAAAATAAAGAAAAATCAATATTTTACAAATTAACGAGAAAAGAAAGCATGCGATAAAAATATAATTTTAAAACCAAATATAAACTGTAATATAAGTAAACTCAAATCTATGAAAATAAAATTAAAAGAAAAAGCAAATGAAAACTGAATATATTCCGTTGATTTATATGGATGCGATGTAAAATAAAGAATGAAAAATAAGATATATATATACAAATATATGATAAACAAATATGTATAGATAGTGTATTGAATAAAAGAATAACACATAACAATATATACATTATGTATATAAAATATATCCGTTGATGTTGTAGATAAAAATATATTTGCATGAATGTAAAAAAAATGGTTTCTTTTGTTTTCCTGAATTTGCTCGACTTAACTAGCAGCAAACTCGGTGAGTGTTGAAGACTGATTTTGTTTAACAATAAACGTCATTTCTGCAATTAACACCTTCCGACCAAATGGTCTGCATTGCTATAAAATAAATCGTTTCTTTATTTTCAGCTGGCAATAAAATTGATGGTGGGCGGGGTTTGTATGAATATGAATGGTCTTAACTACTTCGATGCGAAAAATCATTTTCACTGGACCATGAATCTAGTAGGATTGGAGTTTAACCATCTTTTCAGCTTCGGGGTTCTGGATGCTGGTGCCTTAAGCCTAGCTTAACCCGTTGTGATGTTCAACACTTGACTGTGCTCAAGTCAAAGCGGAATTCACTGTTTGATGCTTGATGCGAAAAACGGTTTTAATAGACCATGAACGGAGTAGGTTTGAAATTCAACCATATTTTCGGAGGACGTTGCCACCCAAGCCCCAGTTTAAAATGACGTTGTATTCAACACTTGACTGTGATCATGTCAAAGAGGAACTCAAAGTTCAATGCGAAAAATCGTTTTCACTGCACCATGAACGGAGTAAGTTTGGAGTTCAACCATATTTTCGGCTTCGGGGTTCTGGATGCTTATGCGAAGATTACATTGGCAAAACATTGGAGGACGGTGCCACTGACGCTTGCAAATGTACGGATACTGAGGTGAATTATTTGGAACACGTGCAGGCTGTCGTAACGGCGAATGCTTCAATCCGTGGCGATCTGGAATTATTCCTCACATCGCCTATGGGAACCAGGTGAACGAAGATTTTTAAATAACACATTGAACTGTCGCAAATATATTATTTCTTTGGATTTTGTGGTTTATGTCAGCAGATCGATGATTTTATCTCGGCGAGCAAATGATCCACCGGGATGGTTTCACGAAGTGGCCAATCATGATAACTCACATGTGGGAATCGTAAAGGAAACACAACATCATGCATGTTCAATTCAAACTTACTGAAAATTTCACGCGCGGGGGGGGTTTACATCCTTTTGCGACACACAAAGACTTATTCAATAACAAATCAAACAAGAAAGAAATATGTGTGCATTCTACATAATTATAGTCCGTCCGAATTTAATTGAAATCTTCACGCTTTTACCCTCCTTTTTAATCAAAACAGAGTCTTGCAACAAAATATCAAGTAAAAAAATATGTGTGCAGTGCAATTCAAATAATTAATACAGACTGCTTTCGAAGATGTCTTGATCGATCGACGATCAACGCAAGACTGATTTTAATCAACACATCAATTAGCCGAGGTGGAAATAATAAGTTACTAACCCTATTTTAATTCATGTGTTCATTTGAAACTTCCAACCGGACTTTCGCCGAGTGTGTCACATTTAGAACATACTATTTTATTGGCGGCCTTTATTGCTGTTTCATAGTGTTAAGAAGTTTGTCAAGTATTGGGATATTTTGATTGAGTTAACATTTGTTCTATAGGTATTATAGGGCCGCAATGGCTTGAACAATATTTATGTATGGGCATCGGGAGACGGTGACGAGAAGGACGACTGCAATAGCGATTGATACGCAGCATCGATGGGGACTATTTCTATTAATAGTGCCATTAATGACGGACAGAATGCTCATTACGATGAGAGCTGTAGCTCGACGTTGGCAAGTACCTTCAGTAATGGTGCCAAGGACCCGAATACTGGAGTGGCCACTACCGATCTGTACGGCAAATGTACGACAACACATTCGGGAAACAGTGCCGCCGCACTAGAGGCAGCTGGAGTGTTTGCTCTAGCTCTTGAGGCAAAGTAAGTAGTCTGACGTCTGTACTGGCGGATTGTAGTATTTTTGTTGATTGACAAATTTTTCTTACAGCACCAGCTTAACGTGGCGTGATATTTAACACTTGACTGTGTCAATTGCTCAAGACGTGCCGATCTGATTCAAGGGGCATCCTAGGGCTTTTTAGTACTACCGTTAATTCATTCGGTCTAAACAGCTTTTTTATAGTGGCCCATTCTCATAAAATCGACAGTCTTTCTACATCAATAAACGGTTTAATGTCAGCTTACAATGCAAACGTCGTTTGAATTGATTTTAACTTGTCAGTTTCTTTCTCCTCCTCTTCCTCTTTAAAATGAAAATTGCTTGAGAATATACAGCCATAGTTTCACGTTGACAGAAAGCTGATTGATGGCTTAAAATAATTATGGAAGTGTTGGCTGTCTCCATTTTTTTGTTTTGTTTGCATTGATTATGAATTGATTGAGTAATAGCGAGCTAAAGGCAGTAAAGTCAGAAAAAAAACACATTTTGGTTAAAAACGCTGCCAAAAAATAAGTATGGTAATAAAAGGAATAGCCTATGTCCGTCTCAGAATATTAACTAACATTTCAAAAAAAGTTTCATCGAATTCTGTGTAGTAGTTTTCACGCCAACCGCGAACAAAGAAAACGGCTACAGTTTTGTTATATTTATAGAAGATAGATAGATATTGAACAAATAATAATTGACATGGAAGAGCCAGACAGTGGATGGTTTCTTATAAGAATATATGCCGTAAAACTGCATTTACTTCACTATATAATATGTACCAGTGGCATTATGACGATATCGATGTGAACATGCTGGAATCTTTTACTAGGAATCGGATGTGGAGTATTTTTGATGTGTCTGCTTATTTGGTAATCATCGGAGCTTGAGTAAACACTTCTCACAATTTAGTCGTGCTGATCATTCCGAACATGTTGATAGTCTCAATCTCAATGCGAGAATATGCGTCAGCCGCAACATTCTCAGCTCCCGAAACAAATTCGATTCTAGTTGAGAAACGACCAATTTCCTCCAATTGTCGGGCGATACGATTTGTGGTCGTTTACGGTCAGTTTATGGTCGGTTACGATGATGATTTCATGACCTTCGTTCAAATGTCGGAAATACCTCACTGCTCTGTAAATAGCTAGCTGCTCTCTATCGTAAACTTTTTACTTGGCTTCTCTCGGGATTAGTTTTTTTTGAAAAGAAAGCAAGTGACTGCGGTTGATCTCTGATGTGTTGATCCAGAACAGCTCCAATTGCGATTGTGAAGGGATCGCACCAGCGGTCATTTAACTGACGTAATGAAAAATTATCCAGCACCAACTAACGCGGATGAAGTCCGACGATTCGTAGCTTTCGCAAACTATTATCGTAAATTCATTCCAAATTTTGCTACCATTTGTATACCACTAAATAATCTATTAAAGAAAAATGTCGAATTTAATTTCAATAAAGATTGCGAAGAATCATTCAATCAGCTTAAAGAAATTCTCACTAGTCCTAAAATTTTACAATTCCCGAATTTCAGCGAAGAATTCATTCTACGTACAGATGCCTCAGGTTTTGCTTTAGGAGCTGTGTTATCCAATTTCGACGATAGGCCAATTGCCTACGCAAGCAAAACTCTTAACAATGCAGAGAAAAACTATAGCACAATTGAGAAAGAATTACTTGCAATAGTGTGGGCAGTTAGACACTATCGACCCTATCTGTTCGGAAGAAGATTTAAGATTATGACAGATCACAGACCTCTAGTGTACTTGTTCTCGTTAAAAGAACCCAGTAGTAGACTAACCAAATTTAGACTATTACTGGAGGAATACAATTTTTATGTAGAATATTCTCCGGGTAAAGATAATTGTACCGCTGATGCACTAAGTCGGATAAAATTGGACTCTGAAGAATTAAAAAGCTTATATATCTGTGTTGTAACAAGAAATCAATCAAAAACGAATAACCAGTCAGTAACATTAAATAGCGAAAGTCAAGAAAACAATAAGATAAAAACCGACGAACAGCTAATAACAGAATTACTTAAGTTACCAGAAACTGGACTTAAGCTCGTAGAACTAAAAATTGTTGACAACTTTGCGGAAGATTTAGTTAATTTCAAGGATATCGGAGACGTAATAATTGGACCAAACAAAGTTTTGGCATATATTCCTAAGGGAAATTGTTTACTCCTAATAAGGCCCAAGGACAGCACTACCACCCAATCGACATTGTTTGGCAAAACACTGTCGAGGGATGTGCAGAAACTCTGCGGACCCACATCAATGAAAAGAATATATATCACAAGAAATGAATTAAAGAAGCTTGCAGGCGGCCGCCAACAATGCAGCATTAATGAATTAAAAAAGAAATTAGGAGAAATGTTTAAAGAAAGTGATATTAAAGTGCACCTTATAGATAAAAATATTGAAATAACCGATCCTTGTAAAAAGAAATTGATACTAAATGACTATCACATTCTTCCAACCAGCGGACATGCAGGAATAAACCGCATGATCCAGAACATAAAGAAAAAGTACTTTTGGACGGGAATGCAGAACGATGTGGCCACATTTGTAAAGCATTGCCCGATATGTCAACGAAACAAGCACATACAACCTAAAAAGCAACCAATGACTATAACATCGACAGCTGAATCAGGATTTGACAAACTATTTTTAGATCTTGTAGGACCTTTAGAAGAATCAGAAGACGGATCTAAATACATCCTCACAATACAAGACGAATTAACGAAATTTGTCGAAGCTATACCAATCCCAAATAAAGAAGCCAGCACAGTAGCGAATGCGCTAGTAGTAGGTTTTATACTTAGATACGGAGTACCGCACACAATAGCATCTGATCAGGGTACCGAGTTTTTAAATCAGGTTTTTAAAGATATTTGTAAATTACTAAAAATAGAGCAGCTACAATCGACAGCCTACCATCATGAGAGCATCGGAGCACTCGAAAACTCGCATAAGGTTTTAGGAGCTTATCTTAGAAGTTACGTTTCAGAAAACCATAGCGACTGGAGCACCTGGTTACCATATTATGTTTTCTGTTATAATACGTCTGTACACTCCGGAACGGGTTTTACACCGTTTGAATTAATATTCGGAAAACAGTGTAACCTGCCAACGAACTTAACAAAACATGTAGAACCAGTGTACAACTACCAGGTTTACGTAATTGACTTAAAACATAAATTACAAATTGCTCACAGGGACGCCCGCGAAACTCTCTTAAGGAAGAAAAATATTAGAAAAGGTAGATATGATACAGACAGACAGACAGACAGTGCTAACTTTGAAGAAGGAAGTTTAGTATTACTGAGGAATGAGGCAAGAAAGAAATTGGACCCAATTTTTATAGGACCCTACGAAGTTTTGTCAGAAAATGGTGTAAACTGTGATATAAAATATGAGAATAAAAGAATAACAGTTCACAAAAATAGGTTAAAACCATTTTATATATATTTAACACTTTTAGAAACATGTACTATTTAGTTTTTTTTCTCTTTATAAAAAAAAAGGGGGAGAAAGTCCTGTAAATATACACATATGCATATGTATAGAGTAAAAGGCCTCATAATTAAACTAATAAACTAAAATAAGTATTTGTATTCCTTATAATAAATCTAATAAAATAAGTAAATTTGTATTCCTTATAATTAATCGAATAAAATAAGTAAATTTGTATTCCTTATAATTAATCTAATAAAATAAGTAAATTTGTATTCCTTATAATCAAGCTAGCATAATATTTCAAAAATATAAATAAGTAATAAAAATAAAAATATGTAAATTTGCTAATAAAATGAGTAAATTTTTATTTTTTTTATGCTAAGCTAAAATAAAGATAAGACAATAAATACAGTGACCGCCAAAAACTAGTAAAAATAAATTTAATTTGTTAATAAAGTAAAAATAATCCACTTGCTACTAAATCATTAAATAAACGATAAGATACATTAATTTGTTAATAAAATAAGGATAAGCCATTATTTGTTATAGTATTTTAAGATAAAGTTAATTTGTTGATATAGTATTCCGAACATATTAATGCGATAAAAACAGCTAATGTATAAATACAGCAAATATGCAAACCATTTTGTAATGGCATTAAACTAATCCTTTATTGTACAAGTGACGCGTAAAAGCAGAAATCAAGTTGCAAGAAAAACATGATTTCTCCTTTTTCCCCAGGAAGGGTGGTGTGAAGGGATCGCACCAGCGGTCATTTAACTAATTGCCAAAAGCAATTAATAATATTCAAATCCACTTCGATATCTGATACCCAGAACTCGCCCAACTTGTGGCGTCATATATAACATTGCTTCAAACATCAGAGTGATATGAACTACATACAGACACTCTTGAAGTGAACAATTAAATGAAAGAGTCATATTACTCTGATGGCACACTCGGTGCATGAAGCAAGTGAATATACAAATGTATGTATATGCGATACTGAGGCGAGGGCACGATCAGGGTACACTTGTGGACGACACTAAATATGTCAACTAAGCATCGTACGCAAGTGAACCCTAAGCACTTGAAGTGTTGGGCCGTTTACCCTCGCCACGCGAATATGCTGATAAGGCAAAATATCGGGGTATCGATATCGAGGTGGATATTTTCGATAACATAATGTTGTACTATATAAGACATTGTTTTTGAATAAAGAGGGAACTTCTTTTCCAACTTCGACAGAACACTTGTTATTTTATTTGGCTTGCGAGCCGTGATTCCAGGTTGTTTTAAGAGTTGTTTGGGATCCCCGCCTTAAGTGCAGACTACTGCCGGAAGGTTCAAGCTGAAGGCGCCATAGCCAGAGCTAGTGGGTACCGACAACGAGCAAGTTGGCCATAGGACCAGCCAACATTACACGATATCCAAGGCGTCACATCGTAGTACTAGAGGCACATCTGCATGTGAATGAGCCAGTTAACCAGACACAAACTTAGTTTTGCATTCTTCAAATGCTTTTCCTTTTCGGGTGTCCATAGAATTAGTTGCTTATCGCCTTTCGCTCCGACTGTTAAGTTGACTACAGGGGCTTGTGTAGTACCAGCACCAAGCATATAGCTTCGATAGAAATTTCATGATCCTAGGAATTTCCGAAGCTTGTCCATTGTCAGAGGTTTTGGGTAATTGACTAGTGAATCTACTTTTGGGTAATTGACTAGTGAATCTACTTGACACGTGGGAGGTGTGATGCCTGCCTTGTTGACAGTGTATCCCAAGTACTTTACTTCAGAGCATCCGAAAAAGCAATTGGAAGTGCTGATGACCAACCCATATTGCTTAAGTTTGCCAAATATGATGCGCAAGTGCTGTCGATATTCATCTTCATTGGCAGATGCAATTAGGATGTCATCAATGAAGCAGACACAAAACTGCAATTCACTCAGCACTGTGTCCATGAAACGTTGCATGGTTTGTGGTTACACGCGCTCTTCAAGTCCAGTGTGGTAAAGATGGTGCAATCTGATATCCCGGAGGTGTGGAATGGGATACCTGTCCGGAACTGTGATTCGGTTGATCCGACGGTGGTCACCACACGGACTCCAGCCACCGGAATTCTTCTGCACCATTTGGAGAGGAGATGCCAACTCACTTTTGGATGGCTGACAGATCCCTCGTTGCATCATGTCCTGGAACTCGTCCTTCGGTGCATTGAGTTTTTCGAGCGAGCTCGTTCCGCAATTGGAGGTCGTCTGACCAATATGTGATGCTGGTGTTCGTGAGCATTGTTGCTCTTATTGCGTGTTATGTCGGTTTGTTTCGTTGTCCGTTCTAAGAGTTGGAAGAGAAGTTTTGATTATTTAACCTCGTATGCCGATTGCCGATTTACAAGTTTGCCGTGCAGCGTTCACGACTCAAGGGTGTTATGGAATTCGGCTGTAAGTCAAAGATTTGACTGTGGATGGAGACTAGTTCCGGATGCTGTTGTTTTGGGTAATAGTGGTTATGGACTGAAAAACTGGTTCCTACCACCATTACGCCGAAATCCCGATAACGCTGCTGAAGAGGCTTTTTGGCAATGACCTTTTTTCACTGCAAAAGTATTGTTTCTTTTCGTGCGTTTTTGGGGTTTGAGACTAGGATCTCAGAGAATAAATAATATAAGAAATAAAAATATGAAATTCCCTTATTGTTTATTTAGAAATAGAAAAAATTAACAACTAATTAAAAATAAGAAAAAAGTAGTATATAAAAGTAATAATAAACGAGAAAGTTAATAAAACTAATAGGTAATACATAAAAAACTTAAAACTCCTCAAACAGCAGTCTCTTCGGTTTTTGCGAAATATTTGCAATTTCTGTTGCTGCAATTTCCCGAGATATGGCAGTGGCTGGAAGCTGTACCTCCCAATCCAATGTCAGTAGTAAATTTCTACCTCCGGGAGCTCCAGCCGACATTTCTTCTCTCTATTCAAAGTTTCACTTGCAAACTTGGTAGAGCAGGTGGGCAGGTGTTTCCTCTGTCATCGATTTTATGGAATCACTCAGCTGATGGTAAATTTTCTGAATTTCCATATCTTTCTGGCAAATTCAGTCAACTACCATAGCTGAGTCTGATTCTAGAATATCGAGGATGACCAAGTCAGCTTCATCCATAACGCTGTTCTTCCCACAGCTCCTTTTACTCTGAAAATTAATAATATTAAATTAAAATAATTAAATTGTGTGTAAACCGGTTCTTCATATCAGCAAAAGTTGTTTCATTGAGTGCACTGTTAACTCACAATAACAATGTCTGTGATGATGATTTGTGTTGTTGTTGTATACAATATGCTTTCTAGTATTGCCCTCAAATCCCTACATACTACAGATATGTATTCGTCAGAGGGAGAGGGTGTTGGTAGTTTATATCGTCCTCTTCATAGGATTCTTATGGTCTTCAAATATATCTGCTTCTGGAAGCATTTCTATGCATATCTTGTTTCTTTCAAAAATGATCCTTGAAAGAAATGTGGCGACGCGACGGTCAATTTACCTTGGTCTAAAAGCAAAGTACACTGAAAATAAGATACTAGGTTAATATTGACAAAATTCATTTAAACCAATATCCGTATATTTCATACAAAGTGTATTTGAAAAACACTTGTGTATTAACCTGTGGAAAAACGTCTTTCGAAACTATAAACATGGAAGACGTCGACAGCAATTAAAAGAATGAGTACTTGGATTTTGAATTGAAACGCAACGGATATCACGAAGGCTCGTAACAGAAAGTAGTGCATCTGCTGGTCAACAGATACTTGTATTACCTAGTACCTAGTATTTTATTTTCGGTGTACTTTGCTTTTAGACCAAGGTAAATTGACCGTCGCCACATTTCTTTCCATAATTGTTTTTGAAAGAAACAAGATATGCACGTAATAGAACTAAGGTTTGAATCCCAGTTAGTTTGCTTGGGGTCTATTTATACGATCGTATTGCAGCCAATATAGATCTTTTTAAAAGCAGGCATTCCCTCACTGCCAACCACACTTTTAGCAAATTTAAGTTCTTCATCATAAGTTCCAACAACTAAATTTGTGGTATTACACTTTGAAGTGGCCTGCTTCTTTTTATTGACTCTTTTATTTTCTTCACTGATCTTTCCTCGGTTTTTTAAAGTGTCTTGGTTGCTGGCTTTTTAACTTCCTCCTTCTTCCTCTTCTTCGAAGGCATTTCTATGGCATCGAGGTCGGCCACATCTTCATCAGCGTACTTTTAGACTTTACCTTTTCGTAGTCTCATTCTATTCTCATGCTGCTTTTCGATGGTGAAAAAGTTAAACCTGTTGACAATTTCTTGAATGTATCAACACCAGCAGATGCACTACTTTCTGTTACGAGCCTTCGTGATATCCGTTGCGTTTCAATTCAAAATCCACGTCGACGTCTTCCCTGTTTATAGTTTCGAAAGATGTTTTTCCACAGGTTAATACACAATTGTTTTTCAAATACACTTTGTAGGAAATATACGGATATTGATTTAAATGAATTTTGTCAATATTACCTAGTATTTTACTTTCAGTGTACTTTGCTTTTAGCCCAAGGTAAATTGACCGTCGCCACATTTCATTCCGTAATGGTTTTTGAACGAAACAAGATATGCACGCAATATAACTAAGGTTTGAATCCCAGTTAGTTTGCTTGGGGTCAATGTATACGATCGTATTGCAGCCAATATAGATCTTTTTAAAGGCAGGCATTTCCATACTGCCAACCGCACTTTTAGCAAATTTTAGTTCTTCATCATAAGTTCCAACAAGTAAATTTGTGGTATTACACTTTGAAGTGGCCTGCTTCTTTTTATTGACTCTTTTATTTTGCTTCACTGATCTTTCCTCGGTTTTTTAAAGTGTCTTGGCTGCTGGCTTTTTATCTTTCTCCTTCTTCCTCTTCTTCGAAGGCATTTCCATGGCATCGAGGTCGGCCACATCTTCATCGTTTAAAAGAAAAGTACACTGAAAATAAAATTGTCAACAGGTTTAACTTTTTCACCATCGAAAAGCAGCATGAGAATAGAATGAGACTACGAAAAGGTAAAGTCTAAAAGTACGCTGATGAAGATGTGGCCGACCTCGATGCCATGGAAATGCCTTCGAAGAAGAGGAAGAAGGAGGAATTTAAAAAGCCAGCAGCCACGACACTTTAAAAAACCGAGGAAAGATCAGTGAAGAAAATGAAAGAGTCAATAAAAAGAAGCAGGCCACTTCAAAGTGTAATACCACAAATTTACTTGTTGGAACTTATGATGAAGAACTAAAATTTGCTAAAAGTGCGGTTGGCAGTGTGAAAATGCCTGTCTTTAAAAAGATCTATATTGGCTGCAATACGATCGTATACATTGACCCCAAGCAAACTAACTGGGATTCAAACCTTAGTTATATTGCGTGCATATCTTGTTTCGTTCAAAAACCATTACGGAATGAAATGTGGCGACGGTCAATTTACCTTGGGCTAAAAGCAAAGTACACTGAAAGTAAAATACTAGGTAATATTGACAAAATTCATTTAAACCAATATCCGTATATTTCCTACAAAGTGTATTTGAAAAACACTTGTGTATTAACCTGTGGAAAAACATCTTTCGAAACTATAAACAGGGAAGACGTCGACGTGGATTTTGAATTGAAACGCAACGGATATCACGAAGGCTCGTAACAGAAAGTAGTGCATCTGCTGGTGTTGATAGATTCAAGAAATTGTCAACAGGTTTAACTTTTTGACCGTCGAAAAGCAGCATGAGAATAGAATGAGACTACGAAAAGGTAAAGTCCAAAAGTACGCTGATGAAGATGGGGCCGACCTCGATGCCATGGAAATGCCTTCGAAGAAGAGGAAGAAGGAGGAATTTAAAAAACCAGCAGCCACGACACTTTAAAAAACCGAGGAAAGATCAGTGAAGAAAATGAAAGGGTCAATGAAAAGAAGCAGGCCACTTCAAAGTGTAATACCACAAATTTAGTTGTTGGAACTTATGATGAAGAACTAAAATTTGCTAAAAGTGTGGTTGGCAGTGAGGGAATGCCTGCCCTTAAAAAGATCTATATTGGCTGCAATACGATCGTATACATTGGCCCCAAGCAAACTAACTGGGATTCAAAATTAGTTTTATTGCGTGCATATCTTGTTTCGTTCAAAAACCATTACGGAATGAAATGTGGCGACGGTCAATTTACCTTGGTCTAAAAGCAAAGTACACTGAAAGTAAAATACTAGGTAATATTGACAAAATTCATTTAAACCAATATCCGTATATTTCATACAAAGTGTATTTAAAAAACACTTGTGTATTAACCTGTGGAAAAACATCTTTCGAAACTATAAACAGGGAAGACATCGACGTGGATTTTTAATTGAAACGCAACGGATATCACGAAGGCTCGTAACAGAAAGTAGTGCATCTGCTGGTGTTGATAGATTCAAGAAATTGTCAACAGGTTTAACTTTTTGACCGTCGAAAAGCAGCATGAGAATAGAATGAGACTACAAAAAGGTAAAGTCCAAAAGTACGCTGATGAAGATGTGGCCGACCTCGATGCCATGGAAATGCCTTCGAAGAAGAGGAAGAAGGAGGAATTTAAAAAACCAGCAGCCACGACACTTTAAAAAACCGAGGAAAGATCAGTGAAGAAAATGAAAGAGTCAATAAAAAGAAGCAGGCCACTTCAAAGTGTAATACCACAAATTTAGTTGTTGGAACTTATGATGAAGAACTAAAATTTGCTAAAAGTGCGGTTGGCAGTGTGAAAATGCCTGTCTTTAAAAAGATCTATATTGGCTGCAATACGATCGTATACATTGACCCCAAGCAAACTAACTGGGATTCAAACCTTAGTTATATTGCGTGCATATCTTGTTTCGTTCAAAAACCATTACGGAATGAAATGTGGCGACGGTCAATTTACCTTGGGCTAAAAGCAAAGTACACTGAAAGTAAAATACTAGGTAATATTGACAAAATTCATTTAAACCAATATCGTATATATTTTCTACAAAGTGTATTTGAAAAACACTTGTGTATTAACCTGTGGAAAAACATCTTTCGAAACTATAAACAGGGAAGACGTCGACGTGGATTTTGAATTGAAACGCAACGGATATCACGAAGGCTCGTAACAGAAAGTAGTGCATCTGCTGGTGTTGATAGATTCAAGAAATTGTCAACAGGTTTAACTTTTTGACCGTCGAAAAGCAGCATGAGAATAGAATGAGACTACGAAAAGGTAAAGTCCAAAAGTACGCTGATGAAGATGGGGCCGACCTCGATGCCATGGAAATGCCTTCGAAGAAGAGGAAGAAGGAGGAATTTAAAAAACCAGCAGCCACGACACTTTAAAAAACCGAGGAAAGATCAGTGAAGAAAATGAAAGGGTCAATGAAAAGAAGCAGGCCACTTCAAAGTGTAATACCACAAATTTAGTTGTTGGAACTTATGATGAAGAACTAAAATTTGCTAAAAGTGTGGTTGGCAGTGAGGGAATGCCTGCCTTTAAAAAGATCTATATTGGCTGCAATACGATCGTATACATTGGCCCCAAGCAAACTAACTGGGATTCAAAATTAGTTTTATTGCGTGCATATCTTGTTTCGTTCAAAAACCATTACGGAATGAAATGTGGCGACGGTCAATTTACCTTGGTCTAAAAGCAAAGTACACTGAAAGTAAAATACTAGGTAATATTGACAAAATTCATTTAAACCAATATCCGTATATTTCATACAAAGTGTATTTAAAAAACACTTGTGTATTAACCTGTGGAAAAACATCTTTCGAAACTATAAACAGGGAAGACATCGACGTGGATTTTTAATTGAAACGCAACGGATATCACGAAGGCTCGTAACAGAAAGTAGTGCATCTGCTGGTGTTGATAGATTCAAGAAATTGTCAACAGGTTTAACTTTTTGACCGTCGAAAAGCAGCATGAGAATAGAATGAGACTACGAAAAGGTAAAGTCCAAAAGTACGCTGATGAAGATGTGGCCGACCTCGATGCCATGGAAATGCCTTCGAAGAAGAGGAAGAAGGAGGAATTTAAAAAACCAGCAGCCACGACACTTTAAAAAACCGAGGAAAGATCAGTGAAGAAAATGAAAGAGTCAATAAAAAGAAGCAGGCCACTTCAAAGTGTAATACCACAAATTTAGTTGTTGGAACTTATGATGAAGAACTAAAATTTGCTAAAAGTGTGGTTGGCAGTGAGGGAATGCCTGCCTTTAAAAAGATCTATATTGGCTGCAATACGATCGTATACATTGGCCCCAAGCAAACTAACTGGGATTCAAAATTAGTTTTATTGCGTGCATATCTTGTTTCGTTCAAAAACCATTACGGAATGAAATGTGGCGACGGTCAATTTACCTTGGTCTAAAAGCAAAGTACACTGAAAGTAAAATACTAGGTAATATTGACAAAATTCATTTAAACCAATATCCGTATATTTCATACAAACTGTATTTAAAAAACACTTGTGTATTAACCTGTGGAAAAACATCTTTCGAAACTATAAACAGGGAAGACATAGACGTGGATTTTTAATTGAAACGCAACGGATATCACGAAGGCTCGTAACAGAAAGTAGTGCATCTGCTGGTGTTGATAGATTCAAGAAATTGTCAACAGGTTTAACTTTTTGACCGTCGAAAAGCAGCATGAGAATAGAATGAGACTACGAAAAGGTAAAGTCCAAAAGTACGCTAATGAAGATGGGCCCGACCTCGATGCCATGGAAATGCCTTCGAAGAAGAGGAAGAAGGAGGAATTTAAAAAACCTGCAGCCACGACACTTTAAAAAACCGAGGAAAGATCAGTGAAGAAAATGAAAGGGTCAATGAAAAGAAGCAGGCCACTTCAAAGTGTAATACCACAAATTTAGTTGTTGGAACTTATGATGAAGAACTAAAATTTGCTAAAAGTGTGGTTGGCAGTGAGGGAATGCCTGCCTTTAAAAAGATCTATATTGGCTGCAATACGATCGTATACATTGACCCCAAGCAAACTAACTGGGATTCAAACCTTAGTTATATTGCGTGCATATCTTGTTTCGTTCAAAAACCATTACGGAATGAAATGTGGCGACGGTCAATTTACCTTGGTCTAAAAGCAGAGTACACTGAAAATAAAATACTAGGTAATATTGACAAAATTCATTTAAACCAATATCCGTATATTTCCTACAAAGTGTATTTGAAAAAGCACTTGTGTATTAACCTGTGGAAAAACGTCTTTCGAAACTATAAACAGGGAAGACGTCGACAGCAATTAAAAGAAGGAGTACTTGGATTTTGAATTGAAACGCAGCGGATATCACGAAGGCTCGTAACAGAAAGTAGTGCATCTGCTGGTGTTGATACATTCAAGAAATTGTCAACAGGTTTAACTTTTTCACCATCGAAAAGCAGCATGAGAATAGAATGAGACTACGAAAAGGTAAAGTCTAAAAGTACGCTGATGAAGATGTGGCCGACCTCGATGCCATAGAAATGCCTTCGAAGAAGAGGAAGAAGGAGGAAGTTAAAAAGCCAGCAACCAAGACACTTTAAAAAACCGAGGAAAGATCAGTGAAGAAAATAAAAGAGTCAATAAAAAGAAGCAGGCCACTTCAAAGTGTAATACCACAAATTTAGTTGTTGGAACTTATGATGAAGAACTTAAATTTGCTAAAAGTGTGGTTGGCAGTGAGGGAATGCCTGCTTTTAAAAAGATCTATATTGGCTGCAATACGATCGTATAAATAGACCCCAAGCAAACTAACTGGGATTCAAACCTTAGTTCTATTACGTGCATATCTTGTTTCTTTCAAAAACAATTATGGAAAGAAATGTGGCGACGGTCAATTTACCTTGGTCTAAAAGCAAAGTACACCGAAAATAAAATACTAGGTACTAGGTAATACAAGTATCTGTTGACCAGCAGATGCACTACTTTCTGTTACGAGCCTTCGTGATATCCGTTGCGTTTCAATTCAAAATCCAAGTACTCATTCTTTTAATTGCTGTCGACGTCTTCCATGTTTATAGTTTCGAAAGACGTTTTTCCACAGGTTAATACACAAGTGTTTTTCAAATACACTTTGTATGAAATATACGGATATTGGTTTAAATGAATTTTGTCAATATTAACCTAGTATCTTATTTTCAGTGTACTTTGCTTTTAGACCAAGGTAAATTGACCGTCGCGTCGCCACATTTCTTTCAAGGATCATTTTTGAAAGAAACAAGATATGCATAGAAATGCTTCCAGAAGCAGATATATTTGAAGACCATAAGAATCCTATGAAGAGGACGATATAAACTACCAACACCCTCTCCCTCTGACGAATACATATCTGTAGTATGTAGGGATTTGAGGGCAATACTAGAAAGCATATTGTATACAACAACAACACAAATCATCATCACAGACATTGTTATTGTGAGTTAACAGTGCACTCAATGAAACAACTTTTGCTGATATGAAGAACCGGTTTACACACAATTTAATTATTTTAATTTAATATTATTAATTTTCAGAGTAAAAGGAGCTGTGGGAAGAACAGCGTTATGGATGAAGCTGACTTGGTCATCCTCGATATTCTAGAATCAGACTCAGCTATGGTAGTTGACTGAATTTGCCAGAAAGATATGGAAATTCAGAAAATTTACCATCAGCTGAGTGATTCCATAAAATCGATGACAGAGGAAACACCTGCCCACCTGCTCTACCAAGTTTGCAAGTGAAACTTTGAATAGAGAGAAGAAATGTCGGCTGGAGCTCCCGGAGGTAGAAATTTACTACTGACATTGGATTGGGAGGTACAGCTTCCAGCCACTGCCATATCTCGGGAAATTGCAGCAACAGAAATTGCAAATATTTCGCAAAAACCGAAGAGACTGCTGTTTGAGGAGTTTTAAGTTTTTTATGTATTACCTATTAGTTTTATTAACTTTCTCGTTTATTATTACTTTTATATACTACTTTTTTCTTATTTTTAATTAGTTGTTAATTTTTTCTATTTCTAAATAAACAATAAGGGAATTTCATATTTTTATTTCTTATATTATTTATTCTCTGAGATCCTAGTCTCAAACCCCAAAAACGCACGAAAAGAAACAATACTTTTGCAGTGAAAAAAGGTCATTGCCAAAAAGCCTCTTCAGCAGCGTTATCGGGATTTCGGCGTAATGGTGGTAGGAACCAGTTTTTCAGTCCATAACCACTATTACCCAAAACAACAGCATCCGGAACTAGTCTCCATCCACAGTCAAATCTTTGACTTACAGCCGAATTCCATAACACCCTTGAGTCGTGAACGCTGCACGGCAAACTTGTAAATCGGCAATCGGCATACGAGGTTAAATAATCAAAACTTCTCTTCCAACTCTTAGAACGGACAACGAAACAAACCGACATAACACGCAATAAGAGCAACAATGCTCACGAACACCAGCATCACATATTGGTCAGACGACCTCCAATTGCGGAACGAGCTCGCTCGAAAAACTCAATGCACCGAAGGACGAGTTCCAGGACATGATGCAACGAGGGATCTGTCAGCCATCCAAAAGTGAGTTGGCATCTCCTCTCCAAATGGTGCAGAAGAATTCCGGTGGCTGGAGTCCCTGTGGTGACCACCGTCGGATCAACCGAATCACAGTTCCGGACAGGTATCCCATTCCACACCTCCGGGATATCAGATTGCACCATCTTTACCACACTGGACTTGAAGAGCGCGTGTAACCACAAACCATGCAACGTTTCATGGACACAGTGCTGAGAGAATTGCAGTTTTGTGTCTGCTTCATTGATGACATCCTAATTGCATCTGCCAACGAAGATGAATATCGACAGCACTTGCGCATCATATTTGGCAAACTTAAGCAATTTGCGTTGGTCATCAGCACTCCCAATTGCTTTTTCGGATGCTCTGAAGTAAAGTACTTGGGATACACTGTCAACAAGGCAGGCATCACACCTCCCACGTGTCAAGTAGATTCACTAGTCAATTACCCAAAACCTCTGACAATGGACAAGCTGCGGAAATTCCTAGGATCATGAAATTTCTATCGAAGCTATATGCTTGGTGCTGGTACTACACAAGCCCCTGTAGTCAACTTAACAGTCGGAGCGAAAGGCGATAAGCAACTAATTCTATGGACACCCGAAACGGAAAAGCATTTGAAGAATGCAAAACTAAGTTTGTGTCTGGTTAACTGGCTCATTCACATGCAGATGTGCCTCTAGTACTACGATGTGACGCCTTGGATATCGCCATGGAAATGCCTTCGAAGAAGAGGAAGAAGGAGGAAGTTAAAAAGCCAGCACCCACGACATTTTAAAAAACCGAGGAAATATCAGTGAAGAAAATGAAAGAGTCAATAAAAAGAAGCAGGCCACTTCAAAGTGTAATACCACAAATTTAGTTGTTGGAACTTATGATGAAGAACTAAAATTTGCTAAAAGTGTGGTTGGCAGTGAGGGAATGCCTGCCTTTAAAAAGATCTATATTGGCTGCAATACGATCGTATACATTGACCCCAAGCAAACTAACTGGGATTCAAACCTAAGTTATATTGCGTGCATATCTTGTTTCGTTCAAAAACCATTACGGAATGAAATGTGGCGACGGTCAATTTACCTTGGTCTAAAAGCAAAGTACACTGAAAGTAAAATACTAGGTAATATTGACAAAAATCATTTAAACCAATATCCGTATATTTCATACAAAGTGTATTTAAAAAACAATTGTGTATTAACCTGTGGAAAAACAACTTTCGAAAATATAAACAGGGAAGACGTCGACGTGGATTTTGAATTGAAACGCAACGGATATCACGAAGGCTCGTAACAGAAAGTAGTGCATCTGCTGGTGTTGATACATTCAAGAAATTGTCAACAGGTTTAACTTTTTCACCATCGAAAAGCAGCATGAGAATAGAATGAGACTACGAAAAGGTAAAGTCTAAAAGTACGCTGATGAAGATGTGGCCGACCTCGATGCCATGGAAATGGCTTCGAAGAAGAGGAAGAAGGAGGAATTTAAAAAGCCAGCAGCCACGGCACTTTAAAAAACCGAGGAAAGATCAGTGAAGAAAATGAAAGAGTCAATAAAAAGAAGCAGGCCACTTCAAAGTGTAATACCACAAATTTAGTTGTTGGAACTTATGATGAAGAACTAAAATTTGCTAAAAGTGTGGTTGGCAGTGAGGGAATACCTGCCTTTTAAAAGATCTATATTGGCTGCAATACGATCGTATACATTGACCCCAAGCAAACTAACTGGGATTCAAACCTTAGTTATATTGCGTGCATATCTTGTTTCGTTCAAAAACCATTACGGAATGAAATGTGGCGACGGTCAATTTACCTTGGTCTAAAAGCAAAGTACACTGAAAGTAAAATACTAGGTAATATTGACAAAATTCATTTAAACCAATATCCGTATATTTCCTACAAAGTGTATTTGAAAAACACTTGTGTATTAACCTGTGGAAAAACGTCTTTCGAAACTATAAACAGGGAAGACGTCGACAGCAATTAAAAGAAGGAGTACTTGGATTTTGAATTGAAACGCAGCGGATATCACGAAGGCTCGTAACAGAAAGTAATGCATCTGCTGGTGTTGATACATTCAAGAAATTGTCAACAGGTTTAACTTTTTCACCATCGAAAAGAAGCATGAGAATAGAATGAGACTACAAAAAGGTAAAGTCTAAAAGTACGCTGATGAAGATGTGGCCGACCTCGATGCCATGGAAATGCCTTCGAAGAAGAGGAAGAAGGAGGAATTTAAAAAGCCAACAGCCACGACACTTTAAAAAACCGAGGAAAGATCAGTGAAGAAATTGAAAGAGTCAATAAAAAGAAGCAGGCCACTTCAAAGTGTAATACCACAAATTTAGTTGTTGGAACTTATGATGAAGAACTAAAATTTGCTAAAAGTGTGGTTGGCAGTGAGGGAATGCCTGCCTTTAAAACAGATCTATATTGGGTGCAATACGATCGTATATATCTGTGGCCACAAGCCATAACCACCTAAGTCCATTTTTCATACTTTTCAGGAGAGCAGCTTGAAGTTTTAAATCGTGTTACAGAAAAATGTTATGGTAGTTTCAAATGCAAAAAGGAAGAACATTTTTTTTCTTTTTATATAGTAAAAGGAAATTATTTGTATGTAGGATAATTAAGTAGTAATTTGAGAAAAAGACACTTAAGCTGTTATGGCTTGTCTAAATTTAATTGTATAAAAAAATATAGTTCTAATTTCAAACGTGTGACCAGAATGATTGTCAGGTCACACGAATTTATGTTGATTTAAGCATATTATACATTTTCCACTGTTAGACTCCAAGCGTGTGACCAGACGCTACATTGGCAGTTCACGCTTCTCGTGTTCATTAAAAGGCACCAGCAAGACACTGTTCTCACGCATGGAGTCAGTTTCAAATGCAAAAATAATGTCAATGTTTGTAAAATAAATCACAGTCGTGCATTAGCTTCCAACGCGTTCGGTTATTACTTATTCTAACACAAACATTGGCGACCGTGACAGGACACTCACTAAATAAGTTTAGTGGCCTGTAAGAGTGAAGTGAATAAAAAAGTGAATAAAGGGTGAAAATTAAAGCAATAAAAAAGGTGAAAACGAAAAATAAATAAATAAATAAACAAGTAAAAAGTGAAATCTACGAACAAAAAGTGAATATTAATGGCTGAAAGTAAAATGGGCGCGAATGATGAAACTATTGATTTCCTCGCCGACCAACAGGAGCAATTAGGGGAATCAATATGCACGATTGTCAGGAACTACAAAAAGGACAGTCCCTCAAGGAAGACTTTAGATTATCTCAACAAGATAAGGGAAAAACTAGAGTACCAATGGGAAGATTTCGACAAGACGGATACGAAAATCCGTGAAAGGTTTTCAGATCAAATTCAACACCCTTATTTTAAAAGGGACTATTATGAGTCAGTTCGAAAGGCAGCTGAATTTATGCGCATCGATGTAATTCGTCGCATCCAGGAATTCGCAGAATCAGACGAAGCTCACAAGGTGTATAATACTCCTGTTGAAGGTGGCGCTGCATTGGATCAAGAAAACATCAATAATCCAGTAGAAGCACCTGAAAATCCAAAAGAAAAACGACGTGAGTTAGGTACTGTTCCCAAACCCAAGATGGTGATCTGTACAGAGCCTACGCCCACAATCAGACATCAACAATCTGTTGTGCCGAGAGCACAAATGAGCAATAAACACCGACTTGGACTTTTAAGTAATATATTAAGAAGGACACTTATCAAAACTGTCGAAGAATCATCAAGACGAAAATGCAAAAATTTTTGCACAATTAAAGCAAGGAGTATTGAACAGAATTGGGAGGAAATTACATGCTTATATCGTAAGCTGGAAGACGAAACAACTGCTGATGACGTGGAGGAATATTTCGACTTACAGGAAACAGTGGAGATGGCATTGCTCAACTTGTCCTCCGACATATCAGCATTTCAAGAAAAAGACTGTGAATCAAGGCCGTTAAACATAATGATGAATCTTCCGAAAATTGAAATTCCCAAGTTTGATGGAGAATATTTAAACTGGTTGCAATTCCATGACTTGTTTAAACAAATGATTCATGACCAACCAATACCGCCTGCACAGAAACTATATTTCTTAAGAGCAAATGTAACTGGAAAGGCACAGGAATTGATTCAAAGCTTAAAGCCAACAGACAGTAACTACGAAGTAGCATGGAGCGTGCTTGTTGATCGTTTTAACAACAAAAGATTACTTCTGTCTGCTCAATTAAATAAACTACTAAACCAAGCAGTTACAAGTGCAACAAGCTCTAGCCTTCGAAGGCTCCACGACAGTACAAAGGAGTGCCTGCAGGTGATCGTGAATCTCAACATTGATATTGTAAATTGGGACCCAATTGTTGTCCATCTTCTCCTACATAAATTGGACAGAGAGAGTAAGGAAAAGTTCGAGTCTTCGCTTAAAGATCCAAGGAGCAGCCCCACCATTGCAGAATTCCTGAAGTTTGTTGAGTCCAGGTTTCAGGTTCTTGAAGCAATCAGCAGTCGAGACGACAGGAGGAAATTCCAGAGTCTAGAGGCCACCTGCAGTTACGAAGACGCAAAGACTCCAGCGGCAATAGTTGCCTCAAAGTCTGATCAGGACCCAACAGTCATTTGCAATTATTGCAACTCAAGTAAGCATGCTATTTATAATTGCACTAAGTTTTTATCTCTTTCAGATATGGACCGTGGAAGGGCAGTTCAAAGGCTGATGCTATGCAGGAACTGTTTGAAGAGGGGCCACTTTTCCCAATCATGCCAGTCCCGAAGATGCCAAAAATGCAACATGAGCCATAACACATTACTTCACCAGCAGAGACGGCAGCAGGCTCCATCACAACAGCAGCAAGATATCTGCAGCTCATCCAGACATCAGTTGGATGAGGAAGGTAACATAAACAATATTCAACCAAATCCTTCAGTGAACAACGCGTCAGCAGAGACAAACGTCAAGAAACGTCAAGTCTTTCTAGCTACGGCTGTGGTCAATGTGATTTCTTCACATGGAACGCGAATACCATGCAGAGCCCTTCTTGACTCTGGATCGCAGTTACACTTTGTGACAACGTCATTTGTACAACAATTGGGAATCAAGAAGCGTCCAATGGAGACTCCAATTAGCGGAATAGGTGTGCAGGAGTGTAAGACAGAGTTTGTGGCCTCGATATCATTTGAGTCCAAGACATCTGCTTTCAAAGCAACGATTGAGGCAAATTTAATGTCTCGCATAAGTGATTACCAGTGCAGCCAACAAATCGACTTTTCGTTATGGGAGATTCCCACTCAAATGCCATTAGCAGATCCGTCATTTTTTAAATCCAACCAAATCGACATGCTTTTGGGAGCTGAACTTTTCTTTGACTTGCTTTTGCCAGGAGAATACCGTGTGTCAAATGATTTGCCAATTCTGCGCAATACAATGCTAGGATGGATTGTAGCTGGAAGTGTTCCAGCCTCTAACATGGACGCGCATTGTCACATAGCAACAAAGCCTACCTTGTCATCATTGGATAAGATTGTGCGTTCATTTTGGGAAACCGAAGGTCATGAAGCTCCTGTGAATACCATCAGCCAAGAAGAACATCAGTGTGAGGAGCATTTTAAAAAGAACACAATCCTAAATCGTGATGGTAAATACGTTGTCAAATTACCTTTTAAGGAGGAACTAAAGGTGCTGTTAGGGGACTCCTTTCAAATGGCAAAAAGAAGGTTCATTTCATTAGAGAACAAATTAAACAAGGATGATAAGCTAAAAGAATCGTACATTAATTTCATGGAGGAGTATGAAGCATTGGGTCACATGACACCCATTTCCAAAAATGATGTTCCTAAAGGACACTATGTTATACCTCATCATTGCGTTATGAAACCCGAAAGCTCATCAACGAAGCTGCGGGTAGTGTTTGACGCGTCAGCGAAGACGACTTCCGGCCACTCACTTAATGATACACTAATGGTGGGTCCAACAGTACAACCAGATTTATTCTCAATTGTTCTAAAATTTAGGACACCCAAGTACGTCTTTACCGGAGACATAACTAAGATGTATCGTCAGGTTTTATTAAGTAAGGAAGACCGTGCTTTTCAACTTATCATTTGGAGATCAAAACCTGAGAAACCACTGCAGCTGTATCAGTTAAACACCGTCACCTATGGAACTGCGTCTGCGTCTTACCTAGCTACTAGGTGCCTTGTAAAGCTAGCAGAAGATAAAACCGATGAATTCCCCAGAGCTTCACAAGCTATTAAAAATAACGTGTACGTGGACGACTGCTTAGCAGGTGCAGAGACTATTGAAGATGCTCACTCTCTGCTCAATGAGATAGTGTGCCTACTCAAAGCAGGTAACTTTGAACTTAAAAAATTTTGTTCAAATAATTCAACTATTTTAGAAGGAATTTCTGAAGAAGACAAAGAAAGGCTAGTTGTTTTTCATCAATCCGAGGTTATAAAAACACTAGGATTAATTTGGGATCCTTCGCAAGATGTCTTTAAATTCAGCTTCAGTGGCGAAAAGGTAAATAAACTTAATACTCAAATTACGAAGCGAACGGTTTTGGCTGATCTTGCAAGACTTTTTGATCCGTTAGGCCTTATTGGTCCCGTAATAGTTCTAGGCAAGCTGTTCTTACAAGAGTTATGGAAAACTAAACTGACTTGGGATGACAATCTTCCAATCGAACAAGCTCAGAAATGGAGAAATTACCTTGATCAATTCTCATGCATAAAGGAAGTAAGCATTCCGCGATATGTTCTCCTTCCGTCTGCAAGGATAATCGAACTCCATGCGTTTTCTGACAGCAGTTTAAGTGCATTTGGTTCTTGTGTGTATTTGAAATCAACTGATGAAAGCAACGAACATTTTTGCCAGCTCCTTTGCTCCAAATCAAGAGTTGGGCCACTGAAAGCTGTCAGCATTGCTCGTTTGGAGCTACAAGCAGCGGTTCTTATGGTAGAACTAGTAGAAAGACTTATCCTAATACTACCAAAGAAAATTGATAAGGTATGTTTTTACACTGACTCAACAACAGTATTAGCATGGATTAAATCACCGTCTTACACATGGGAAACTTATGTTGCAAACAGAGTTGCGAAAATTCAATCAGCTTCAGAATTTCATCAATGGCAGTACATCAAAGGCGAGCTAAATCCAGCCGACTTAGTGTCCAGAGGATCAAGCGTTGAAGCGCTTCTCACATCAAAGACATGGTTCAACGGTCCTGAATTTCTACAAGGTGGTGAAAATACATGGGCCAAAGAATACACAATACCCGATGTGGTTCCAGAATTGCGTAAAAGGAAATCAGTGTTGTCAGTAGCAATTCAAAACCACCCCAGCTTATTCGAAAAAATCAACTACAGAAATTCATTTTTTTCATTAAAAAAAATATTTGCCTTTTGCTTTAGATTCTTTTACAATTCCAGAAAACCAAAGGCGCTGAGAGTCACTGGTCAGTTAAGCGTTAGAGAAATAGAGGAAGGGACCCGCTGGATACTTGTATATACCCAAAGAGCATCGTTTCCGAAGGACTATCGTGCTTTGGAAGAGAGAAAGTTAATTAACTTAAACTCGACTATATTATCTCTTAATCCATATTTTGATGAAAGCACAAAACTCATCCGGGTTGGTGGAAGATTGGAGAATGCGAGAATTTTGGCAGATGCTAAGCATCAAATCCTAATGCCAAAAAATAATATCACAACTAAAATGATTTTAACTCATCTACATCGCAAGAACATGCACGTATCACATAGAGCATTAATAGCGCTCTCAAGGCAACAGTATTGGATCTTGGGTGTTGGACACGCAGCCCGACAAGTTATCCACAAATGTATCAAATGCTTTAGATCGAAGCCTAAATCGATCAATCAGCTCATGGGAAATATGCCACCGGAAAGGGTCATCCCAACACGGCCGTTTTATCACTCTGGAGTGGATTTCTGTGGACCAATAAAAACTCATTACAAGGTCAGAGGTAAGACTCCTACAAAATCATATCTAGCAGTGTTTGTTTGCTTCTCTACTAAAGCCGTACACATAGAGGTGGTAGGAGATTTGTCCGCTGAGGCTTTTATTTATGCTTTAAAAAGATTTATAGGCAGGCGAGGCCTTTGTCATACAATATTCTGTGACAATGCTACGAATTTTATCGGTGCAAAAAACGAATTGGCAGAACTAGTAAACACATTCAATTCAGAACGACTGCAGTCAGCAATTCAGTCCGCTTGCCTTGAAGATGGAATAACATGGAAAAACATACCACCTCGCTCCCCTCATTTCGGAGGATTGTGGGAAGCTGCTGTCAAGTCAGCAAAGGCACTCCTCGTTCGTCAACTTGGAGAAGCATCACTGACTTACGAACAATTGCTTACAGCGGTCATACAAATAGAAGCAATATTAAACTCCCGCCCTTTGACACCTTTATCATCCGACCCAAACGATTTAGAAGCACTAACTCCTGGACATTTCTTAATTGGAAGCCCACTTACATCCTTAGCCGAGCCAGATGTTAAAGAATCTAAAATTAGCAGCCTTAGTAAATTCAGGCAAATACAACACATTCAACAGCATTTCTGGAAAAGGTGGTCGGCGGAATATTTGCATCTGTTGCAGCAAAGAACAAAATGGAAAAGAGATTCAGACAACCTTAAACCTGACACATTGGTTCTCATCAAGGAAGCCAATATTCCTCCCATGAGATGGAAACTAGGACGTGTCGTGGAAACCTTTAAAGGCAGTGATAATAAGGTACGCGTGGCTAATGTAAAATCGCAAACTGGAACGTACCAACGAGCAATACATAACCTTTGTCCCCTTCCAATAGATGAACCAGACATGCAAGAAGGAATTCCAAATTGCACCAGAAAGAAAAATGCCCCGAAGTCAAAGGGAGTACATTTTGTCTCAGTCGTTCTCTTAGTGCTTATACTTATACCAACATCTTTATGTCAAACAAACGATCAAGTGAATCTTACGAATCTTGACGACGGTGTTGGTATTTACTTCGAAGACATTGGCACTGTTCGGACAGTAAACACTTATTGGAAGATATTCATCTATTATAATCTTACAACGTATTGGCAAGAGTTTGGCGAGCTTAAGCTTTATATTCAACGGATGGAGGAAATGTGTACAAAGGATGTAGCTCAACAAGTCTATTATGTCCCAATCATTGAAACCCTGCGCAATAGGATCGCAGTGATCGAACATAATAATGAGTTGCTTCACAATTATCACGCACCAAAATACGAAAGAACCAGAGTTGAAAGATCTCCATTCGATATCGTTGGGACATTAGCGCATAGCCTGTTTGGTATCCTTGATCAAGAAAATGCAGATAAAATACAAACTCAAATTGACACTGCTTATAAAAATGAGGAACATTTGAATAATCTTTTGAGAAAGCAAAGTTCAATTGCAGATGCCACTTCAAATATTTTAAAGCGCAATCAGATTGAAATCTATGATCAGTTCAAGGCTCTCAATGAATATCTTTCAAAGACAATAGGAATCATCAAAGAAAAACAAAAGGCAAACGAAGTGAAACAGAATCTAGGATCCTTAACTTCTTACTTGATTTTAGTTCTCACCAATTTCGAGCATGTGCAAGACATTTTACTGGATGTACTTCTGGATTTAAACCATGCAAAGATCAATCCGCAGCTTATAACTCCTAAGCAATTTGATGAACAGCTTCGGTTGGTAAGAAGCAATTTACCATCGTATTTGTCATTGCCAGAAGGGTCAGTTCTAGAAATGTATAAGATGTCATCCGTTAGAGGTCGCAGTTTGAATGATTCTATTGTATTTGAAATGTTATTGCCGCTGACAGATGCGGAAGAATTTCAACTATTCAATCTAATAACTGTTCCTATAATCCACAGAAACAACACGTACGTGGTAAAAAAAGCGGCTCAATATCTGGCTGTCTCATTAGCAAGGGATAGGTACTTTTTATTGAACGAACTGGACCTGGAACGGTGCAAACCATTGTTGTCAACAAAATACATGTGCAACCGCGTTCATCCAACTCTTATAAAAAAAGGAAATTCAAGTAGCTGCGAAATGGCTTTATTGAATCATAGTGGAGACAGCCTAAATGAATGCAACTTAACGACAACGACCTCACAAAATCAATGGAAAGGACTCAAGGCGTCTAACAGCTGGATTTTTTCTATCACATCGAAAATGGCTGGATATCTGATTTGCGGTGGTAAAAGTTACGCGATTACTCTACACGGAAATGGCCTGCTGCAATTTAACTAAGCTTGTGTGCTCCAATTGCCCGATATCATCATCAAAGGTAGGATAGAATTCAAGAATAAAATAATGTCATCGTTTATTCCCAGTGCAAACGTAAGCAGCTGGAAAATTAATCCAGAAACATCCACAACGGCACCAGACGCACCTTTTGAAGTTAATCACATTGACCAAGCTGAATTCGATGACTTAAAAACGAAAATTGCTGATGTTATCGCTCAATCCAAAGATTTGCATGATCCTACTGCTATAAACACGCATGATTACCACCACTATGGTATCAGTTTCCTTCTGCTCGCTGGCATGATTGGGATTCTCATCGCATTACTTCTGCGCAAAAGAAAGCCAACTCCAATGCCCAGAAGATCGGTTCCACGTTTCGAGGTCAACGTGTAGAATTAAGCTTAGTTTAGAGAGTTAAGAACCCTCAAAAGGGGGGAGTATGTCTAAATTTAATTGTATAAAAAAATATAGTTCTAATTTCAAACGTGTGACCAGAATGATTGTCAGGTCACACGAATTTATGTTGATTTAAGCATATTATACATTTTCCACTGTTAGACTCCAAGCGTGTGACCAGACGCTACATTGGCAGTTCACGCTTCTCGTGTTCATTAAAAGGCACCAGCAAGACACTGTTCTCACGCATGGAGTCAGTTTCAAATGCAAAAATAATGTCAATGTTTGTAAAATAAATCACAGTCGTGCATTAGCTTCCAACGCGTTCGGTTATTACTTATTCTAACACAAACATGGCTTATTGAACTTGAATAAAATAAAAAGCTTACCTTGAGTTAGGCTGTTATGGCATATTAAGGAAGAACGATTCAATTTTCTTTTGTCGACTTTGGTTGTTAATCCTTGTATGATATTGTGATATAAGAATTCCTTTGTTGACTTAGTATGTATGATTACAATTAACAAATAAATAAAATTAAACAAAAAAGAATATTTTATTGATATTCAATTATTTTTTTTTTTATATTTTTACATTTTTTTAAAGTTATTTCATACACACAGGGCGCTCGTTTGGCTGGGACCCGCCTGTTCAAACATCTTCTGAGTCAGACTCTGTTAAGTCTGATTTATACCTTCTCGTTATCATATTTTATGAAATAATATTTTATTAACTCTTCATAAGGAATTTAAAACTTTATTAGGAAATCCTAATCAAAAAGGAACAACTATTATTTTTATTTCATTATTTAGAATAATTTAATTAAACATTTTATAGGTTTGGCTCGTCATTATTGGTAGAAAGATTATCAAAAAATAGTGAAAATCAGGGCTTATGAATTGCTTTAAGGTTTAAGCTCATAAGATCCTTTTGTTTTTCTTCAGAAATGCTCGGAAAGTCGATTATGTTTGAAATTTCGTTGACATTTATAGAAGCTCCTCTCTTTCCCACTTTAAAAATTTTAAAAGACTCATTTTTATACAAAGAATTTTTGTATGCCACTTTATTGCAGCGTTAAATTTATTAAATTTATTGCCATCTTCATCAACCCGTTTCCAGGAAAATTTCGATTTAGAAAATTTTGAAAAATCATAAAAATCTTCGTTCCACATCTCAACTGTTCCAATCTTTGTTCCAACTGTATTAACGAATTGATACCAATCCCTAGGCGTTTCAATTTGGACATTTGTTTTTTTTTTCATACGCTCAATTAGCGCATGGTCGCTGTCGCATTCCATGTGCGTATGTCCTGGTTCGAGGAATTTGTGATCAACGCAATCAATATTTTCCGAGTAAGATATAAATGCTATAAACATTGCAGCAACAAATGAGTTCTTGTTCTGCCCAGAACATGAATCGCTGTAGAATGTTATACATTTGGCCTCTTCCGGTAAGCTTTTCAGTAACTTGTAAATACAAGATGAAATCTCATTTCCGCCACGACGCGACGGGTCATTGCTTCATGCCACATGAAACATTTTGCGATATTTGACTCTAAATCGTGGGCCGTTAAATTAAAGGTCCAGAGTTGTCTTTTATAAAAGCTTACAGAATTTCTTAAAAATGGCGTTGGCAAGCATTGTTGAAGGTCAAAGGCGAAAGTTTTCATATGTTTAGAATTTATTCCTTCCATTTTATCGTTGCCCTTTGCTTCATATGCCATTTGGGCCTTATTTAAATGGTCTTGTTTTTGTTCAATTAATTTACACTTTTCTTCTTCAGATTCAGCGACTTTGATCTTCGAAACATACGTATCGCAAGTGGAACACGTCTATACTTTCGGTGCTTTAAATTTAAGACCCATGGTTTTGAAAATTTGGAAGTATTTCGATAGACTTACATGATTTGACGATTCTGATCTGTAGAGGCGATGCATAGATGTAAGATTAAGGCTAGCTGGTAAATATTTTTTACATGTGTCCCTTCGACTATAATGGCTTTCATACGCTGGAAACCTTGAAATACGATTCCTCACTTCTTCTTCTACAGGTGCGTGAACTTTATTAGCAGGAGTATGTTTTCCTCTCCTATTTTTGAATGGAATCGATGTACAGTAAATTGTTTTGTTCATAACTGACTTAACTAAACTTTCAGTTTCGCCAAAACACTGAAGAAAATGTTTTTTACATACATTTGAAACGCTTCCGTCGACTTCCAGCGTATATTTCATAGTTTCTCACGTTTTCGCTTACGGTTGATTGCATTTACCATGTTGTCACATTTTCATATCTTATATGTTCCTATGTCATAGGTTCCTAGGGACCAGTAGTGGTGGAAAAGCAATTTAATTTTTTCAATATCTATTCTCTCTTTGCATTTACTTCTGCAATTATCAAACGCCTTCCAAGATCTTGCCTTAACTGTGTTTCCGTTGACTGATTGATATGACTGGCCACTATTTCGAAGATTAACACGAAGTTTTTTCTTATTCTTGCATTTTGGTGTTGCTAAAGCTTCTTCTAATTGAGCTCCCAAAGCAATAATTTCAACATCAGTCTCAGAGTTTGAATTACTGGACAAGTTAAAATCGGGATCTTTCACTGAATCATCAGAATTCATCCATTCGGGTTTTTCGAGTAAACTTTTATCAAATTCGAAATCAGTTTCAACGTTGTCAGTTAGGCTAAGTTCACCCGAATAAAAATAATGACTATCTTTACGTTTATCTTAATATTTTGACCCTAATTATCTATCATGTGTATGATATAATATATCTTCTATAAAGTAATGTAACTAATTATTTTCTTACTTTAGAGCAAGCCAACATCAAAGAAAAGCCCGTTCATTGATGACAGTTTTTCATTTAGTACCCTTGGTTCAAAATTCGGCAGTAGATCGTTATTAAACCCTTCATTACTTGTGCATTGTTTTGTTGAAGTATGATTAGGGTTACTCTTGTTTGCATCATGCGTTTCCGTTTCACCCTGAAATCTTCCATTTTCAAAACCCCGAACGTTTTCTGAAGGAAATTGTAATAATAAGAACAAAATTGTGGAAGAGTAAGTACCTACTTCATTTTGGTATACCAAAATTACAATATTATCTACAAACAATCGATTTTATAGAGCAGACGAAGCAACTCTTTCTCTGCTGATTCTTTTTGTTTAATTCTGAAAATTCTTACGAATATGTGCTCGTTTTTCTTATTATTATTTTGGTAAAAAATAGGAACTTGAAAAGTTGTTTGAAAGTATGTATAAATAGAATTAAATGACTGTTTCTATATTACCAATGTCACAGAGAGTTTTTGTGTTTTATATTATCGACCTTATCTTTATATATATAATTCTACTGTACGTGTGTATGTCACTGAACTCCTCCTAAACGGCTGGACTGATTTGAATAAATTTTTTTGTATGCGTTTGGGTGGCGCCCTGGATGGTTTAGAAGCCGATTGGTCAAAATTGGACAAAGGGGCGTGGTATCGCCCATACAAAAATAACATTCTAAATGTTATATCTTGAACACCACCAAATCGATCTAGTTCAAATTTACACATAATCTTAGGTATTAGCCAAGGAGTATTCCTGTGAAGATTGGTTAAAATCTGACAAAGGGGCGTGGCACCGCCCATACAAAAATTACATTCAAAATCTTATATGTATTTCGAAAGCAACCGAATCGTGACTGCGAGTTATTAAGTAAAATACAAAATTGATATATTTATTTGGAATATATAAGACAAAAACAATTGTAACAATATCACACTCCACTGTTCATACGGAACATACAAACACAGTGCCCCAAAAATCGATGTTATATTAAAAACAAAATTGTAAAAAAAAAGCTTTTTTGTACGGAGCCTTTTGAAATTTCCGGTGCCGCATTTCAGTGAATATTAAGTGTATTATATTCACATATACATACAACAATGCCACGTTTTAGTGAACGAGGAGGAAATATTGGTCGACGTACCTACTCCGAATTCACAAATAGTGCAGAACCGTCGGTTAAATAGATCGGCAGAAGATAAATTGACAGACAATGCAAATTTAAGAAACCAGGCTGTAATCAAACGTGTAAATGAAAATCAAGAGCAACGCAACGAACGTCTTCGAGCCAATGCATTAAGACAAAGACTGGCCCGTCAAAGAGTCACCGATACATTTAGAACACGTGAACAACAGCGTTTGCAAGTGTATCGCGCATTGACACGTGCATCACTTCTTCACCTTGCGTTTGAATATGAGTCGGACATCGACTATTCGTCACATTCACAAATTGTAATCGGTGCTATGAACAAACAATGCCAACACTGTCATGCACTCAAATACACTCAAAGCACTATGGAGGAGCGACAAATTGTGGGTATTTTAGAAAGGTTTTTTTTTTTTTTTGTAAAAATGCCGAAATATTATCTGGGATGAATGCACAATGGCACACAAGCAATGAAGCTCTCGATAGAATGATGAAAGATTTAAATAATAGCACCAGGCTTTTCGGTGGTGTTTTACTGCTGCTCTCCGGTGATTTTAGGCAGACATTGCCGGTCATTCCACGCGCTTCATATGCGGACGAAATTAACGCATGTATAAAACAATCATATCTATGGCGAAATGTCTGTATATTACGGCTTACCACAAATATAAGAGTTCAACTGCAAAACGATCCACTGGCACTATCATTCTCCGAGCAATTGCTCAACATTGGAAATGGAGCAATATCATTGCATGGAGACACACAATGCATCAAATTGCCGGGCAACTTCCGCAACATGGTAAATACGAAAGATGCTTTGATTGAAAACATATTTCCCGATTTACAAGCTAATTATATTAATCATACGTGGCTTAAAAGAGCATGCAGGACAACGTCTGTCGGGTCCGCTAGTAGAGTATAAAATTACGTTAATAATTATAACAAACTTACCTTTGGCTTTAGCACGTTCAGTAAGAATCCTCGCTAATTGCACTATTTTCACAGCTCTATTAGACATTGCAAACGCACTTTTACAATCAAACTTTTCACTTCTAAAAACAAATTTCACTAACTCTTAACTGCAAATGCGACTGGTCAACATAATATGTAAACTTATGACTCGAATTTCCTCGAAATTAATATTGTATTGGCTAAGGCAGAAAAGCCTAAGTGAACTTAGATTTGTCTTTTTTCAAATTCAAATATACCAAAACGGCCTAACTCGATTTATAATTTTGAAAGAAATATAGTTTGGTTTGGCTAAAGAGCCAAGTCCAGTTAAATTTACAAACAAACAGAAATGTGATTTTCCATAACAGCTTAACTCGAGTTAAGAAAATTAAATATTACTTCTATTTTGCGGAATAACGGCCTATGTTGACTTAAGAAAAATTAAAAAACAACAGTTTTTAAATATGGACGGATATAAATTTCTTATCTTGACTTATGTTTTTATTCCTCATTAATTTTTTTAAACAAAATCCAGAATAATCTTACCCTAGGTATCTAAAGATAAGTTTGTATGGCGAAACGAACTTTAGATACTGAGAGAACTTAACTTAAGTTATCAAACCGACGTTATAAAAAATTATTTTTTCTTTAGTTAAGTTGTTTTGGCAAATCATAATTTTCAAAAAGGGACTTAGGCTGTAAGGTTTTCTGCTTATAACTTCTGTTTGAGAAAAGATACAGACGTACAAATTTGAGAGGGTATAAATCTTTATATTTCGAACTCGTTTATGAAAAAAACTCAATTTTGTCATAACGCGACTTAGACGGTTATGGTTTGTGGCCACTGATATAGACCCCAAGCAAACTAACTGGGATTCAAAAATTAGTTCTATTGCGTGCATATTTTGTTTCTTTCAAAAACCATTATGGAAAGAAATGTGGCGACGGTTAATTTACCTTGGTCTAGGGCACTGAAAATAAAATACCCCAAATTATCACAAATTTTGCTGTTGTTCTATTGTATGCAAATTTTTGGAGCATTATTTAATTTTAACATTGGGGCTTTATTTCGCGGACCTATTTAATTGATGGCTATAAATATAAAATTTATTTGCTAAGTAGGCTTTCATGCAAATTCGGTTTTTGGTAGATTAGTTGAATGGTAGAAATTTAAAAAGGTTAGTCGGTAGGAAACGGGTTATATGGACACAGCGCTACTGCCAGGTATACAGGATTTATGAATGCATGTATGAAATAGGAACTTAGCAAGAGAGCAGACACATCTTTCCTACATATTTGACATTTCTTTTATAGTTTTTCTATCTATCTCTGCCTCTGGGGTTAAACAATATAAAATGCTATTAAGAAGTAGGGGTTATTGGTTGGTAGGTAGGGCTATGAAAATTAAGAACTAAATGTATTTCTTAATGCCACAACATACAAAAGTAACAAAAAAATGTTGAGGTGAGCCACCCTTAACATTTAGGGTTTCGGAGGAGTATAAACACTAAAACTATATTAGATTTACCACTATTTCAAATTATAGGCCAGTCTACTTTTTTTGAGAAGGAGCGTCTTTGTTTCATAGTCGCTAAAATCTGAAATAGTCACTATAGAAATCAGGATGTGTTATCTAGGCACTTTGTTGGACGCTGTAAATGTGGATCCGAAATTAAGTACAGATTGGCAAACGAGAACTCTTGAGCGTGAGTTAAAAGAAGAAAGAACTTCAATATGGCAATTGAGCTGTAGAAGATGCTGAAATTGGTCAAAAATTTAAGCAAACCTCGTCTCATGCCCTGACAACAGAGCAAACGCCAAAATACCATCAAGGACGGTAAGAATCGTATTGCTGTCGTGAATACCTGTACTGTTGATGCAATATTTCCAGTTGGCATTAGCACCCTCAACTTGGAATAGATTTTCCAGTCTACTTCGACCATTCTATCAAAGCAAATTGTATAATTAAAGAATTCGTCGCTTTGATAGACAAAACATTCCGCAAAAATATCAAAGTTTCAACATATCGAAAACGATATCAGAAATCTGAACATTATTTGTTACATTTTGGATTGTAGGGTGAAAATACCGGATATGTGCAAACTTTTGTTTTATTTTATTTCCAGTAAAATTGTCTGACTATTTGCAATAGCTTTGCATACCTCCACTTTTTAGCCTTCCACTCGATCTACTCATGAACTGTCGGAATATTCAAAATCCACTCCAGCTTTATGCCAACAAATTTGTTACTACAGGTTGCTTTGGTTTGACCAATCGGGTTGAACTTCAACAAAGAGGTGGTACGTGGTCAGTGCTGACAGGTCTTTTCATCATCTGGGAAATACGATTTTGTTGGAAATAAACTAAATTTTAGCTGGTCTCCAACTGTTCTCTCCAAACATCAGCTCAAGTCCTAACTACAAACTACATTTTGACATTGAGAGCTCTGTGGATAAGTGTTATAAAAAACAGCTTCCTTTATTCAAAATCTGCAGTGCTCCATATCGATGGATGTTGCTCTACCAGCATCGCCAACTTTTTCTTAAGACTTCTTTGTTAATTTAATAAAAGACTCTAGCTCCAGGTACTCTAAGTCCAGGTATTCTTTAAAATCACACATCTTTTTAAATACAACAGAGCAGAGCGAGCCGTGCCTCGATCCATTAAATGGGTGCGCTAAATTTTGATAGATACATGAAGGACATTCGGAAACAAAAAATTGATTTTTAGCTCGAGCTGCGTACCACTCGGCTAAAGGGATTCTCTTAAATTTAGGTCAGTTAAATTTTTGAGAGAATTTTGTTTGGGAGCTAAGCATTAAGCAGGACTACAGATGGGTGGGTTTTACTTTACCTTTACTTTTTCAGAAGACATTGCTAATGAATTTTTTAAATTCGATAAATTTAAAAAATCTTGGAATTTCATGCTTTTTTAGCTCAAAAATCGTGGAATAAATTTTGGATTTGAAAGACGCATTCTGGCAGATAGCGCTAGAGCAAAGATCTAGGGAGAAGACAGCTTTCACCGTCCCCGGTAGACAATTGTACCAATTTAAGGTGATGCCATTTAGCCTGTGCAATGCGCATGCGCCACAACGCATGTGCATATTACGAACATTCGAAGATAATCGGCTCTAGGGAGGTATGCGTCGGAACGGAAAATTCTCCGCAACGCATACTCTGTCGGAGACTCAAATCCAAATCGTACAAAAATTCCGCAACCAATTTCTGTCGGAGGATATCGGAACCTAGCTGTCAAAAATTGAAGAACAAAATTCACTTCATCGCACTTCAACGTAATTCGCCGATATGCGTTACAAAATGTCGGAGAAAAATTCCGAATAGATATTCCAAAGAATACCTCGAAGCAAAAATCCTCTGAATCGTATAAAATCGGAGAATTTTCCGTTCCGACGGATACCTCGCTAGGACCAAATATTCGGATTCTCAATATTGTCGCTTAAAGGTTGTCAGATGCTGGATTAACCATCAATGTCGAAAAATCTAAATTTTGTTACAAAGAACTCCAGTACTTAGATTTATTGTAGGTGAAGGATGTCTAAAGGCAGACCCGGAAAAAGTAACTGCTATTGACAAGTTTCCGGTACCGAAAACTCCACGCCAAGTCAGAAGATTTTTGGGAATCTTCCCTAGTTATGCCCAAAACACATGTGCAGAATTTTGCCTGCAGTGGAAATAGAACACACACGTTTAAATAGGAGAGAACACATGTAAATTCAGCACGCGTTGTAGTACTGCAAGTTGTCTATATTTCTAAATCCACTGCAAAAAAACAATGCCCCTGTACAAATATCGTACATAAAAAAAAACCTAAACCGACAATTGTACAAATATCGTACATAAAAAACATTAACCGACTCAGCAGCAGCACCACCAATTTAACCTGCGCTGACTAACGAAGCCGACGCAGCAAATTACAACATAAGTGCAACACACGGCGGAAGAACGCCGCAACGGCAATCTAGTGACCCACAATCGATTAATGTTATTATTAGTTAGTAAGCAAAATTTTTGTATAAATAGGAAGTAAGTTAATTGAAATAAATGAGTTGAACTTAAACTGCAAAGACAACTACTGAATAGCTATCCCCCCACCAGCGGTAAGGTGGCTATTCATCAAGTTAATTCAAATTAACAGCCACCACAACACAGAAAAAAAATTTTTTTAACGAGTTTGGCATCATTGTGATTGACGTTTGCTTCAAACTCAAATGTATACAAAATACAAACAACACCGCTACGAAATGGAATAAAAATCGATTGAGTTCGTAAAGGAAAATGATATGTTTTACAACAAACGCAATAAGTATTACAAAAATATTTATGTTAAAGACAAAAAAAATGGAAGAGCTTTCTAAGAAAATAAATGTCCCAGGTTAGTAATAAAGTTTCTACGAATTCCATATTTACCTATTGTATATTTGTATTCTCCTTCAATCAAGCAAAGAAATTAAAAGACCGGTGGAGAAGTCTTAAAGACAAGTTCTACAGGGATAAGAAGGCAATGAAGCTTCCTTCTGGAAGTGGAAAACTTACTCCCAAGAAGATGTGGAAGTGGATGGACAGCCTGATGTTCCTTAAGGATACCGACTACATGAACGAAAAGTGAGTTTATTCCTAAAAGAAATGTATGCATATCTCTTTATTCATAAACTTTTTTTCAGTACTTCAGGCAACTTTCAGAAGAGCCATCGCACGAAGAGCAAGATTTTTACCCGGAATTCGGTGATGAAAGATTATCCGACGATATATTTTTTCCGCTAGGTATGGACGAAGGACCGAAAGCATCATCCACACCTAAACCAAACAAGCAGCACACATATAACGAAAAAATTATACATGAAGCACATAGTGATATGTCAAATTTGGTCACTTTGGCCAAAGAATCCTTTCTTCAGCAAGCAGCCGAACCTCCAAAGACGTCGTCCGATCTGTTTTTTGAAGGCCTTGCAAGGCAAACAAACGAGGCAAATCTTTCGGCGCAATAAACTTCCGAGCTGCAGCTGGAAATTCTAAAATGTTTCCATACATTTATATACAAAAAATAGTTACATACTTAGTATGAAAATAAAGACTTTATTAATTTTAGTAATCTTTTAAAAAATCTCTCATATTAAATGCGTTTCGCGAGGCATTAAATCTCGTAAACAGCCATCTCTGATCTAATGGGCTAACATCCAACCGACACGCCAGTTTCCTCTTATTGTGTCACCGGCTTCCGTTATTTGGGTAATGTAATTTGGGCAATAAATAGAGCTGTCATGGAATTAAACAAAATTGTGAAGAACAATTGTAGCTTTTACTATTTTTTCAGCGTTTTCTTGAACCATGTTTAGTGAATTCGTCAAAGTTCTCCATTTTGCCGCAAGAATTCCAAAGGTGTTCTCAATTTTTACACGGGCTTTAGACAATATTTTGTTAAAATTCTCTTTATCTGGAAAAAGATTTCTTCCAGGATATGGCCTCATTATATTCCTTTTTAATGGAAAGGCTGCATCTCCAAAAAAATAAAAAGGAAATTCATGGTTTGAATTCGGCAGCAGTTTTGGTTTGGGAATATTAATTGTTTCAGCTAAAATTTGGCTTCCAAATCCACTCGCCTTTAAAATACCTCCATCGCTTTGGCTACCGTAGGCTCCAATGTCGACTGCGGTAAAGGTACAGTTGCTGTCACACGATGCCAGCAGGACGATGCTGAAATACTGCTTATAATTATAGTAAAGTGATCCGGAATTTGGCGGACACTTTATTTGTATATGTTTTCCATCGATCGCTCCTACAACGTGCGGCATTCCCGACTTAATAAAAAAATCATCTCCTATCTTTTCCCATTCAGCTTCATTAGGTGGGAGCCAGGTAAATGCAATTAAGCTCATCCCAAATCGCTTCACAGGTTTCGAGAACTATCTTCCGGATTGTTGAAACTCCAACTCGGAATGACCAAGCCAACATTTGTCGACAAACACCATGTGCCAAATATCTGAAAGAATAAATAAATTAATTTATTTAATAAACTAAATAGATACATGTAAATGTAATTCTACTGCTTTTAAACACTTACACCAAAGTAATTGCTAGTCGACATTCTGAGCTAATGGATTCGCGTATGAAATTTTGTTTCTGTATGCGTTTCTCTATAAGTTGCTTGAGTATCTAACATATAAACTTTAACATCCATTCGCGCTGCTTTTCTGAATTTCTCAGTATCTTGATTTTTTATTACGATGAATACTTTACTGAAAAATCCATGAAGTTTCCTTTCGTGCTCCGAATATATAAAATGTGTCCATATGCGCTTTATTTTTTTATTTTGCGCTAGGCTGCAAAGATGCAAAAACTTCCAATACGATTAGAAAGTTAATAGCAACATAATATTCTTCGGGACTTTACTATAGTTAACAATATTCATTGAAAAATCGAAAATTTCCACAGATACAAACAAAAGAATGACATTTAGTTGTTGTTTGACATAACGCACTGCAATTACGTCAAGCAAAAGTTCTGTTCATGTGTCTTGCTTGCTGTACCTACAGCGCGCGTCACTGCATCCAGAATTTCTGCACATGTGTTTTGGGTATTACTCCCATCTCGAACACCTTAAAAAAAGGGGTAAAATTTAATTTCAATTTTACCGGTACCTATTCTTGTAAACCCTGACTTAAACAAAAAATTCAAAATTCCCTGTGATGTGTCGGCAACAGGCATCGGTTGTGTTCTTTGTCAGGAAGATGAGAGCGGAGTCGAACATCTAATCTACTTTTATTCCCTAAAACTTAATGCCGCTCAAAAAAATTACACTGTTACTGAGAGTGAGTGCTTGGCAGCTGTTAAAGGAATACAGAAATTTCGCCCATATATAGAGGGTCACAAATTTAAAGTAATTACCGACCACGCCAGCTTAAAGTGGTTGATTAGTTTGAAGGATCCTACAGGCAGATTAGTGCGTTGGAGTTTGAAACTGCAGGGATTCACTTCCAATATCGAACATCGTAAAGGAGCGCTTAATGTTGTACCGGATGCTCTCTCGTGAGTGCATGAGGTGGATGCTTAGAGCCTTGAATGTTTCATATCGAAGGATCCTACCGACGTACTTCATATTGATCTAAGTGATCCGAGCTTTAATACGGAGGAGTACTGTTAGATCATTGAGCACGTCGGAAAGAATAAAAATCAGCTACCTGGCCTTCGAGTCTCGGATGATTTCGTGTATAAGAAGGTCAAACACAGCACAGGAAACCCGTAACAAGATGACTTGTCGTGGAAATTGTCATCAAGCGCGCTGACCGGCCGACTGATCGCTTTGGCACATTGACCACCTAGAGCTGCGCATGGTGGCATTACACAAACTCTCTATAGACTTCGTAATCAATGTTTTTGGCCCAATATAGCTTAACAGATGAAGGACTTAATCAGCAACTGTGACGTGTATTTACAAATTTAAAACAGAACAAAAAGGCGCAATTAAATTTTTTTATTTTTTTTTTGAATTTGAATTGAGACGCAACGAATATCACGAAGGCTCGTAGTAGGAAGTAGTGCACCTGCTGGTGTCGATACATTCAAGAAATTGTCAACAGGTTTAACTTTTTCACCATCGAAAAGCAGCATGAGAATAGAATGAGACTACGAAAAGGTAAAGTCTAAAAGTACGCCGATGATTCGAATGCCTTCGAAGAAGAGGAAGGAGATAGTTAAAAAGCCAGCACCCAAGAGACTTTTAAAAATCAAGGAAAGATCAGTGAAGCAAAATGAAAAAGTCAATAAAAAGAAGCAGGCCACTTCAAAGTGTAATACCACAAATTTAGTTCTTGGAACTTATAATGAAGAACTGAAATTTGCTAAAAGTGTGGTTGGCAGTGAGGGAATGCCTGTCTTTAAACAACAACAACAACAGCCACCACAACACAGAAAAAATTTTTTTTAACGAGTTTGGCATCATTGTGATTGACGTTTGCTTCAAATTCAAATGTATACAAAATACAAACAACACCGCTACGAAATGGAATAAAAATCGATTGAGTTCGTAAAGGAAAATGATATGTTTTACAACAAACGCAATAAGTATTACAAAAATATTTATGTTAAAGACAAAAAAAATGGAAGAGCTTTCTAAGAAAATAAATGTCCCAGGTTAGTAATAAAGTTCCTACGAATTCCATATTTACCTATTGTATTCTCCTTCAATCAAGCAAAGAAATTAAAAGACCGGTGGAGAAGTCTTAAAGACAAGTTCTACAGGGATAAGAAGGCAATGAAGCTTCCTTCTGGAAGTGGAAAACTTACTCCCAAGAAGATGTGGAAGTGGATGGACAGCCTGATGTTCCTTAAGGATACCGACTACATGAACGAAAAGTGAGTTTATTCCTAAAAGAAATGTATGCATATCTCTTTATTCATAAACTTTTTTTCAGTACTTCAGGCAACTTTCAGAAGCCGAGCCATCGCACGAAGAGCAAGATTTTTACCCGGAATTCGGTGATGAAAGATTATCCGACGATATATTTTTTCCGCTAGGTATGGACGAAGGACCGAAAGCATCATCCACACCTAAACCAAACAAGCAGCACACATATAACGAAAAAATTATACATGAAGCACATAGTGATATGTCAAATTTGGTCACTTTGGCCAAAGAATCCTTTCTTCAGCAAGCAGCCGAACCTCCAAAGACGTCGTCCGATCTGTTTTTTGAAGGCCTTGCAAGGCAAACAAACGAGGCAAATCTTTCGGCGCAATAAACTTCCGAGCTGCAGCTGGAAATTCTAAAATGTTTCCATACATTTATATACAAAAAATAGTTACATACTTAGTATGAAAATAAAGACTTTATTAATTTTAGTAATCTTTTAAAAAATCTCTCATATTAAATGCGTTTCGCGAGGCATTAAATCTCGTAAACAGCCATCTCTGATCTAATGAGCTAACTTCCAACCGACACGCCAGTTTCCTCTTATTGTGTCACCGGCTTCCGTTATTTGGGTAATGTAATTTGGGCAATAAATAGAGCTGTCATGGAATTAAACAAAATTGTGAAGAACAATTGTAGCTTTTACTATTTTTTCAGCGTTTTCTGGAACCATGTTTAGTGAATTCGTCAAAGTTCTCCATTTTGCCGCAAGAATTCCAAAGGTGTTCTCAATTTTTACACGGGCTTTAGACAATATTTTGTTAAAATTCTCTTTATCTGGAAAAAGATTTCTTCCAGGATATGGCCTCATTATATTCCTTTTTAATGGAAAGGCTGCATCTCCAAAAAAAATAAAAAGGAAATTCATGGTTTGAATTCGGCAGCAGTTTTGGTTTGGGAATATTAATTGTTTCAGCTAAAATTTGGCTTCCAAATCCACTCGCCTTTAAAATACCTCCATCGCTTTGGCTACCGTAGGCTCCAATGTCGACTGCGGTAAAGGTACAGTTGCTGTCACACGATGCCAGCAGGACGATGCTGAAATACTGCTTATAATTATAGTAAAGTGATCCGGAATTTGGCGGACACTTTATTTGTATATGTTTTCCATCGATCGCTCCTACAACGTGCGGCATTCCCGACTTAATAAAAAAATCATCTCCTATCTTTTCCCATTCAGCTTCATTAGGTGGGAGCCAGGTAAATGCAATTAAGCTCATCCCAAATCGCTTCACAGGTTTCGAGAACTATCTTCCGGATTGTTGAAACTCCAACTCGGAATGACCAAGCCAACATTTGTCGACAAACACCATGTGCCAAATATCTGAAAGAATAAATAAATTAATTTATTTAATAAACTAAATAGATACATGTAAATGTAATTCTACTGCTTTTAAACACTTACACCAAAGTAATAGCTAGTCGACATTCTGAGCTAATGGATTCGCGTATGAAATTTTGTTTCTGTATGCGTTTCTCTATAAGTTGCTTGAGTATCTAACATATAAACTTTAACATCCATTCGCGCTGCTTTTCTGATTTTCTCAGTATTTGATTTTTTATTACGATGAATACTTTACTGAAAAATCCATGAAGTTTCCTTTCGTGCTCCGAATATATAAAATAATGTGTCCATATGCGCTTTATTTTTTTATTTTGCGCTAGGCTGCAAAGATGCAAAAACTTCCAATACGATGAGAAAGTTAATAACAACATAATATTCTTCGGGACTTTACTATAGTTAACAATATTCATTGAAAAATCGAAAATTTCCCTTAACACCACAGATACAAACAAAAGAATGACATTTAGTTGTTGTTTGACATAACGCACTGCAATTACGTCAAGCAAAAGTTCTGTTCATGTGTCTTGCTTGCTGTACCTACAGCGCGCGTCACTGCATCCAGAATTTCTGCACATGTGTTTTGGGTATTACTCCCATCTCGAACACCTTAAAAAAAAGGGGTAAAATTTAATTTCAATTTTACCGGTACCTATTCTTGTAAACCCTGACTTAAACAAAAAATTCAAAATTCCCTGTGATGTGTCGGCAACAGGCATCGGTTGTGTTCTTTGTCAGGAAGATGAGAGCGGAGTCGAACATCTAATCTACTTTTATTCCCTAAAACTTAATGCCGCTCAAAAAAATTACACTGTTACACTGTTACGTGAGTGCTTGGCAGCTGTTAAAGGAATACAGAAATTTCGCCCATATATAGAGGGTCACAAATTTAAAGTAATAAGTAATTACCGACTACGCCAGCTTAAAGTGGTTGATTAGTTTGAAGGATCCTACAGGCAGATTAGTGCGTTGGAGTTTGAAACTGCAGGGATTCACTTCCAATATCGAACATCGTAAAGGAGCGCTTAATGTTGTACCGGATGCTCTCTCGTGAGTGCATGAGGTGGATGCTTAGAGCCTTGAATGTTTGATATCGAAGGATCCTACCGACGTACTTCATATTGATCTAAGTGATCCGAGCTTTAAGTCGGAGGAGTACTGTTAGATCATTGAGCACGTCGGAAAGAATAAAAATCAGCTACCTGGCCTTCGAGTCTCGGATGATTTCGTGTATCTTGGTCAAACACAGCACAGGAAACCCGTAACAAGATGACTTGTCGTGGAAATTGTCATCAAGCGCGCTGACCGGCCGACTGATCGCTTTGGCACATTGACCACCTAGAGCTGCGCATGGTGGCATTACACAAACTCTCTATAGACTTCGTAATCAATGTTTTTGGCCCAATATAGCTTAACAGATGAAGGACTTAATCAGCAACTGTGACGTGTATTTACAAATTTAAAACAGAACAAAAAGGCGCAATTAAATTTTTTTATTTTTTTTTGAATTTGAATTGAGACGCAACGGATATCACGAAGGCTCGTAGTAGGAAGTAGTGCACCTGCTGGTGTCGATACATTCAAGAAATTGTCAACAGGTTTAACTTTTTCACCATCGAAAAGCAGCATGAGAATAGAATGAGACTACGAAAAGGTAAAGTCTAAAAGTACGCCGATGATTCGAATGCCTTCGAAGAAGAGGAAGGAGATAGTTAAAAAGCCAGCACCCAAGAGACTTTTAAAAATCAAGGAAAGATCAGTGAAGCAAAATGAAAAAGTCAATAAAAAGAAGCAGGCCACTTCAAAGTGTAATACCACAAATTTAGTTCTTGGAACTTATAATGAAGAACTGAAATTTGCTAAAAGTGTGGTTGGTAGTGAGGGAATGCCTGCCTTTAAACAACAACAACAACAGCCACCACAACACAGAAACAAATTTTTTTAACGAGTTTGGCATCATTGTGATTGACGTTTGCTTCAAATTCAAATGTATACAAAATACAAACAACACCGCTATGAAATGGAATAAAAATCGATTGAGTTCGTAAAGGAAAATGATATGTTTTACAACAAACGCAATAAGTATTACAAAAATAATTATGTTAAAGACAAAAAAATGGAAGAGCTTTCTAAGAAAATAAATGTCCCAGGTTAGTAATAAAGTTTCTACGAATTCCATATTTACCTATTGTATATTTGTATTCTCCTTCAATCAAGCAAAGAAATTAAAAGACCGGTGGAGAAGTCTTAAAGACAAGTTCTACAGGGATATAAAGGCAATGAAGCTTCCTTCTGGAAGTGGAAAACTTACTCCCAAGAAGAGGTGAAAGTGGATGGACAGCCTGATGTTCCTTAAGGATACCGACTACATGAACGAAAAGTGAGTTTATTCCTAAAAGAAATGTATGCATATCTCTTTATTCATAAACTTTTTTTCAGTACTTCAGGCAACTTTCAGAAGCCGAGCCATCGCACGAAGAGCAAGATTTTTACCCGGAATTCGGTGATGAAAGATTATCCGACGATATATTTTTTCCGCTAGGTATGGACGAAGGACCGAAAGCATCATCCACACCTAAACCAAACAAGCAGCACACATATAACGAAAAAATTATACATGAAGCACATAGTGATATGTCAAATTTGGTCACTTTGGTCAAAGAATCCTTTCTTCAGCAAGCAGCCGAACCTCCAAAGACGTCGTCCGATCTGTTTTTTGAAGGCCTTGCAAGGCAAACAAACGAGGCAAATCTTTCGGCGCAATAAACTTCCGAGCTGCAGCTGGAAATTCTAAAATGTTTCCATACATTTATATACAAAAAATAGTTACATACTTAGTATGAAAATAAAGACTTTTTTAATTTTAGTAATCTTTTAAAAAAATCTCTCATATTAAATGCGTTTCGCGAGGCATTAAATCTCGTAAACAGCCATCTCTGATCTAATGGGCTAACTTCCAACCGCCACGCCAGTTTCCTCTTATTGTGTCACCGGCTTCCGTTATTTGGGTAATGTAATTTGGGCAATAAATAGAGCTATCATGGAATTAAACAAAATTGTGAAGAACAATTGTAGCTTTTACTATTTTTTCAGCGTTTTCTGGAACCATGTTTAGTGAATTCGTCAAAGTTCTCCATTTTGCCGCAAGAATTCCAAAGGTGTTCTCAATTTTTACACGGGCTTTAGACAATATTTTGTTAAAATTCTCTTTATCTGGAAAAAGATTTCTTCCAGGATATGGCCTCATTATATTCCTTTTTAATGGAAAGGCTGCATCTCCAAAAAAATAAAAAGGAAATTCATGGTTTGAATTCGGCAGCAGTTTTGGTTTGGGAATATTAATTGTTTCAGCTAAAATTTGGCTTCCAAATCCACTCGCCTTTAAAATACCTCCATCGCTTTGGCTACCGTAGGCTCCAATGTCGACTGCGGTAAAGGTACAGTTGCTGTCACACGATGCCAGCAGGACGATGCTGAAATACTGCTTATAATTATAGTAAAGTGATCCGGAATTTGGCGGACACTTTATTTGTATATGTTTTCCATCGATCGCTCCTACAACGTGCGGCATTCCCGACTTAATAAAAAAATCATCTCCTATCTTTTCCCATTCAGCTTCATTAGGTGGGAGCCAGGTAAATGCAATTAAGCTCATCCCAAATCGCTTCACAGGTTTCGAGAACTATCTTCCGGATTGTTGAAACTCCAACTCGGAATGACCAAGCCAACATTTGTCGACAAACACCATGTGCCAAATATCTGAAAGAATAAATAAATTAATTTATTTAATTAACTAAATAGATACATGTAAATGTAATTCTACTGCTTTTAAACACTTACACCAAAGTAATTGCTAGTCGACATTCTGAGCTAATGGATTCGCGTATGAAATTTTGTTTCTGTATGCGTTTCTCTATAAGTTGCTTGAGTATCTAACAGATAAACTTTAACATCCATTCGCGCTGCTTTTCTGAATTTCTCAGTATCTTGATTTTTTATTACAATGAATACTTTACTGAAAAATCCATGAAGTTTCCTTTCGTGCTCCGAATATATAAAATGTGTCCATATGCGCTTTATTTTTTTATTTTGCGCTAGGCTGCAAAGATGCAAAAACTTCCAATACGATTAGAAAGTTAATAGCAACATAATATTCTTCGGGACTTTACTATAGTTAACAATATTCATTGAAAAATCGAAAATTTCCCTTAACACCACAGATACAAACAAAAGAATGACATTTAGTTGTTGTTTGACATAACGCACTGCAATTACGTCAAGCAAAAGTTCTGTTCATGTGTCTTGCTTGCTGTACCTACAGCGCGCGTCACTGCATCCAGAATTTCTGCACATGTGTTTTGGGTATTACTCCCATCTCGAACACCTTAAAAAAAGGGGTAAAATTTAATTTCAATTTTACCGGTACCTATTCTTGTAAACCCTGACTTAAACAAAAAATTCAAAATTCCCTGTGATGTGTCGGCAACAGGCATCGGTTGTGTTCTTTGTCAGGAAGATGAGAGCGGAGTCGAACATCTAATCTACTTTTATTCCCTAAAACTTAATGCCGCTCAAAAAAATTACACTGTTACTGAGAGTGAGTGCTTGGCAGCTGTTAAAGGAATACAGAAATTTCGCCCATATATAGAGGGTCACAAATTTAAAGTAATTACCGACCACGCCAGCTTAAAGTGGTTGATTAGTTTGAAGGATCCTACAGGCAGATTAGTGCGTTGGAGTTTGAAACTGCAGGGATTCACTTCCAATATCGAACATCGTAAAGGAGCGCTTAATGTTGTACCGGATGCTCTCTCGTGAGTGCATGAGGTGGATGCTTAGAGCCTTGAATGTTTGATATCGAAGGATCCTACCGACGTACTTCATATTGATCTAAGTGATCCGAGCTTTAAGTCGGAGGAGTACTGTTAGATCATTGAGCACGTCGGAAAGAATAAAAATCAGCTACCTGGCCTTCGAGTCTCGGATGATTTCGTGTATAAGAAGGTCAAACACAGCGCAGGAAACCCGTAACAAGATGACTTGTCGTGGAAATTGTCATCAAGCGCGCTGACCGGCCGACTGATCGCTTTGGCACATTGACCACCTAGAGCTGCGCATGGTGGCATTACACAAACTCTCTATAGACTTCGTAATCAATGTTTTTGGCCCAATATAGCTTAACAGATGAAGGACTTAATCAGCAACTGTGACGTGTATTTACAAATTTAAAACAGAACAAAAAGGCGCAATTAAATTTTTTTATTTTTTTTTGAATTTGAATTGAGACGCAACGGATATCACGAAGGCTCGTAACAGGAAGTAGTGCACCTGCTGGTGTCGATACATTCAAGAAATTGTCAACAGGTTTAACTTTTTCACCATCGAAAAGCGGCATGAGAATAGAATGAGACTACGAAAAGGTAAAGTCTAAAAGTACGCCGATGATTCGAATGCCTTCGAAGAAGAGGAAGGAGATAGCTAAAAAGCCAGCACCCAAGAGACTTTTAAAAATCAAGGAAAGATCAGTGAAGCAAAATGAAAAAGTCAATAAAAAGAAGCAGGCCACTTCAAAGTGTAATACCACAAATTTAGTTCTTGGAACTTATAATGAAGAACTGAAATTTGCTAAAAGTGTGGTTGGCAGTGAGGGAATGCCTGCCTTTAAACAGATCTATATTGGCTGCAATACTATCGTATATAGACCCTAAGCAAACTAACTGGGATTCAAACCTTAGTTCTATTGCGTGTGCTTTGCGCACAACGCTTCACTCAGCCATAGGATTATCGCCCTATGAAGCTCTTATTGGGCAACGAACTTAACTGTTTGAATAACTTGGGAAGTGAATTGGATCCCTACTCCTATCTAAAAATTGCACTGGCTCAGTCGCACGAAACCTATGAAAAGGTTTATAACACTAGAAGCAGACACATTTCATTTCAGGTAGGAGAAGACATTTACAAGGAAACTTCGTACTAAGCGACGCTTCTAAACATTTACCCAAAGTTCATTAAAATCAAACGGCCTTACCAATAACCAAATTTAGTCTGGCAGTAAACGCAAAGACTTCAGACTTTTCAAAATCGCTTTACCAATAAACAAATTTAGTCGTCAGGTTATCTTTAACCAGAAAGCCATGTTTATGTCTTACACTAACCCAAATTATTATTCTGTCACAATTCGTTCTGCAAAGGAATGTTGCCATGCATACCTACTCAAATTTTAGAGATACAAACAAAAGAATGACATTTAGTTGTTGTTTGACATAACGCACTGCAATTACGTCAAGCAAAAGTTCTGTTCATGTGTCTTGCTTGCTGTACCTACAGCGCGCGTCACTGCATCCAGAATTTCTGCACATGTGTTTTGGGTATTACTCCCATCTCGAACACCTTAAAAAAAGGGGTAAAATTTAATTTCAATTTTACCGGTACCTATTCTTGTAAACCCTGACTTAAACAAAAAATTCAAAATTCCCTGTGATGTGTCGGCAACAGGCATCGGTTGTGTTCTTTGTCAGGAAGATGAGAGCGGAGTCGAACATCTAATCTACTTTTATTCCCTAAAACTTAATGCCGCTCAAAAAAATTACACTGTTACTGAGAGTGAGTGCTTGGCAGCTGTTAAAGGAATACAGAAATTTCGCCCATATATAGAGGGTCACAAATTTAAAGTAATTACCGACCACGCCAGCTTAAAGTGGTTGATTAGTTTGAAGGATCCTACAGGCAGATTAGTGCGTTGGAGTTTGAAACTGCAGGGATTCACTTCCAATATCGAACATCGTAAAGGAGCGCTTAATGTTGTACCGGATGCTCTCTCGTGAGTGCATGAGGTGGATGCTTAGAGCCTTGAATGTTTGATATCGAAGGATCCTACCGACGTACTTCATATTGATCTAAGTGATCCGAGCTTTAAGTCGGAGGAGTACTGTTAGATCATTGAGCACGTCGGAAAGAATAAAAATCAGCTACCTGGCCTTCGAGTCTCGGATGATTTCGTGTATAAGAAGGTCAAACACAGCGCAGGAAACCCGTAACAAGATGACTTGTCGTGGAAATTGTCATCAAGCGCGCTGACCGGCCGACTGATCGCTTTGGCACATTGACCACCTAGAGCTGCGCATGGTGGCATTACACAAACTCTCTATAGACTTCGTAATCAATGTTTTTGGCCCAATATAGCTTAACAGATGAAGGACTTAATCAGCAACTGTGACGTGTATTTACAAATTTAAAACAGAACAAAAAGGCGCAATTAAATTTTTTTATTTTTTTTTGAATTTGAATTGAGACGCAACGGATATCACGAAGGCTCGTAACAGGAAGTAGTGCACCTGCTGGTGTCGATACATTCAAGAAATTGTCAACAGGTTTAACTTTTTCACCATCGAAAAGCGGCATGAGAATAGAATGAGACTACGAAAAGGTAAAGTCTAAAAGTACGCCGATGATTCGAATGCCTTCGAAGAAGAGGAAGGAGATAGCTAAAAAGCCAGCACCCAAGAGACTTTTAAAAATCAAGGAAAGATCAGTGAAGCAAAATGAAAAAGTCAATAAAAAGAAGCAGGCCACTTCAAAGTGTAATACCACAAATTTAGTTCTTGGAACTTATAATGAAGAACTGAAATTTGCTAAAAGTGTGGTTGGCAGTGAGGGAATGCCTGCCTTTAAACAGATCTATATTGGCTGCAATACTATCGTATATAGACCCTAAGCAAACTAACTGGGATTCAAACCTTAGTTCTATTGCGTGTGCTTTGCGCACAACGCTTCACTCAGCCATAGGATTATCGCCCTATGAAGCTCTTATTGGGCAACGAACTTAACTGTTTGAATAACTTGGGAAGTGAATTGGATCCCTACTCCTATCTAAAAATTGCACTGGCTCAGTCGCACGAAACCTATGAAAAGGTTTATAACACTAGAAGCAGACACATTTCATTTCAGGTAGGAGAAGACATTTACAAGGAAACTTCGTACTAAGCGACGCTTCTAAACATTTACCCAAAGTTCATTAAAATCAAACGGCCTTACCAATAACCAAATTTAGTCTGGCAGTAAACGCAAAGACTTCAGACTTTTCAAAATCGCTTTACCAATAAACAAATTTAGTCGTCAGGTTATCTTTAACCAGAAAGCCATGTTTATGTCTTACACTAACCCAAATTATTATTCTGTCACAATTCGTTCTGCAAAGGAATGTTGCCATGCATACCTACTCAAATTTTAGTAGTAAATAAAAATATGGTATTATATCTTAGGAGCAAGAAGTGTCAATCGGGAACTTTAAGTAACTAACTACAATTTTTAATATCTTCTTCTTCTTCTCTATATATATAAAAATCTTGTGTCACAGTTTTAGTGTTTAAACTCCTCCGAAACGGCTTGACCGATTTTGATGAAATTTTATATGTATGTACATTCATTGGGTATGAGAATCGGGTTATAACTAATTTTAATAACCCTAAGTGTTAAGGGTGACTCACCCCAAACAAAAATTTGCATTGTTTGGAACAATTTTTTTTGGTAATTTTTGTATGGTGTGGCATTAAAATATACATTCGGTCTTTAATTTTCACCCTTCTACCACTAACCCCTAATAACATTTTAATTTTTTTATTTCTACTGTATTATTCCAAAGGAAAAATAATAAAAGAATCTGCAGGGCTGTCATTATTTATTCCTAATTTTTAAATAGATTCCTACAGACTACTAGATTTTTTTAAATTTCCAGCAGTCAACAATATCTACCAAAAACCAAATATGTGTGAAAGCCTTCCAGTTACAATTTATATTCACAAAATGGTGCACACATGTAAGCCATCAACTAAATATTGCGTGTGTGTATCAATTTTCATGCATCCATTGTCACGGCAAAGCAATGGTAACCCCAAATATGTCGGGTTAGATTTAGATTTAGATAAGATTGCGGGATTGCGACCTCTTGAAGAAGCCTATTGCGCCTTCCCTGGTAAGGTCCTAGATTCGTCTTTTCACGCCGGTGGCAGTCAGGAAGAAAATAACCTTCTTTGGGTGTATACTGTATATCAGCGAGAGTTGCTGAAGTGACGATTTCCTCGCCAAGCATTTTTTCCGTAACGTTGAGTAGACCCAAACATTCCATGAGTACTTGAAGAGAGGATTCATCACTCTCAAGACATAGTCTACATGTTGGATCCGGAGAGGCTGCAATGCGGTATAGGTGTTTTTTCATGAGGCCGTGGCCGTGAGGAAGAAGGATTTCCTGTGAGAGTGTTTGGGGAAAAATTGTTTGGTGCAGTTCTGCCCAGGAGGTTTAAGCCTGACTAAATTGGATTCAATACGTGATAGGTGTTTTTTCATGAGGCCGTGGCCGTGAGGAAGTAGGATTTCCTGTGAGAGTGTTTGGGGAAAAATTGTTTGGTGCAGTTCTGCCCAGGAGGTTTAAGCCTGACTTAATTGGATTCAATACGTGATAGCTTTTTGATGTATCCCCTGAAATGGTTTGTGCTGACTCCACAAAAGGGTTCAGGCCGAATTGTAGCGCCGATTTTAGGAGTGAGTCAGCTTCTTCGTTATCAGCAAAGCCCATATGGGCTGGAATCCAGTGGAAAACCTGTCGGGTTATTAAAGCATTCACTGTGACTGCTCACTGGATAGTTGGTTTTGAGAGAACATTTATTTGTATCTCTTTTTTTCTTCCCTAAGTAGAGTATACTATGTTTGACACCTCTTTTTTCAACCCGCTTGGTCATGCGCAATCAAAGTACAGCGGGTGCAGGTATGTAATATGAGGTGTCTGGCAGTGTGGGCCGCTTCATACACTTTTACAACGCCTTGCCCTGCTCTCTTGCCAAATTTCTATTTCATTGCATTTTATTCATCCATAAATCGCATTTTAAATTACGATGGAGTGTAGGGCCTTGGGGGCATAGGATTAAGAGAGATGGGGTGTAAAATGTATAGATTTAACATTTGAAACAAATACCTGTTGTTAACATATCGGTAGTAAAAAGGAAGACGAATTGTTTTATACAGTGGTAAGAAATATCTCTTATTCGCCAACTCAAGCGTTATGGGAAATGTGGATATGAGAGAGTTCGGAAATACTACCTTTTAACAACAATGAAAGCTAGGTATTGGTCAATATGTATATATTGTTAAAAGGCGCTTAATTTGATTTGTTTGATTGATAATACTACCTACAGGAGAAGTTTCAACTCTAGAAGTGCTCTTTCTATGTTTTTTATGTTTCATTGAAAAAGAACGTGCACTTCCAGGTCAATTCTCAACACGAAAAAAGTGTCCGGCATATTTTTAAAGAAGTGCCCTGAATTCACAACACACACAATCAAAATGTCAGATTGAAATGTTTGTTGTGCTATTAAAAACAAATTTTGTGCTACGTGATCGGAAAATATCCATGAGTGCGAATGTAAATTTCAAATGAAATATATTGATTTGTCCATTAAAAACATTAATGTGCAACGCAAAAAAAGTAGCAAAAGAAAACCAAATTTCACAATGATGTGCATATGCTTTCTACCACTACTGCAAAGTTTCTCCAACGAATTTCATTGAAAAGAGCAATTCTGAATATCGGGGCAATTCTCTCGAATCTTCAATGAAAAACGCCATAAGAAATTTTTAAAGAATGAAAAAAAAAAATTATTTGCGCAGGAAAAGAGAGAATGCAAAAACTGAACCCAAGTCCAAATGTAACATTTTAAAAGCACATATAAACGAATATGTCCCGACAATTTTGATAAAACTCTTCTGAGGAGGAAGTTAAACTCGGTTATCTAAACAAAGCGTTATTCATCACGAAAGCATTTTTTCACAATCTTCGTGCGAATTACTCCGCTTAACTGAAAAGCCTGGTCTTGACATACCTATTAGAAATAAATGTGTTTTTTTTTTCATATATAAGCTGGATACATAAGTGAAATCGGTTTTAGTTTTCGTCTGAATTCCTGTTAAATGATTTCGTTTTTCAAAATATCCGAAATTCGCTTAAAAGAAAATTGCGCTTAAGTTAAAAAATAATTGTTGCAAATTGATGTTTCATTTAATATTTACTATTCTCTATTAGAATGAAAATAAATAATAATGATAATAAATACCGTACTAAACAATAGAAGCATAATATCCTTATCCACACGTAGACAACTAAAACAAATTGGCAACACCAGTCCCATAAACAGAACCTAGATCTGAATCTGACACAACGAACTGATTTGATCGCTTTGATAGGATTCTTTCCCTAGGTATCGTATTGCAACTAATCTATTGTTTTTACCGAAAGTGTTCCTCCGCGATTCGTCCGTGGAGCAAGTTCTTCCCTTACGATTTCCACAATAAAGCACACTATCACAGATATAACATATTATAAGGTCCATAAAAATATCTTCGTCTCGACTTGAATTCATTTTCAACCTTTATTAACTTTTTCGAAAAACAAACTTACTGCATGAAAACAAAAACAGATGATTTGCCATCTTATAACTGACAACTATTGACAGCAAATTTGTAATAGATTCAACAGAAAGTCTTCGTACTAGTAAAGCTGGAGGTTAAATTGTTTATTGGTACCATTTCAAAAATGCTGTACATTTTAATTTAAACTGGCAGTCAACTAATAGTCGACATTAGTGTTTAATTATTAGTAAGGCCGAACGTCATTAAGATAATTGGTATAGTATAGCTGTATAGCCCGTCCCAACTTAACTGACAATTACTTGCGCAGGTTTCTTCACATCAAGGATTTTATTCTCTTAGCGACAACAAAACTACTATTCCAACAAAAACTACAGCTAAAAATAAAGTGCACGACTGGATCGCACGAAACTTTCTCGTTCATTTCATCAGTTTGGTTGGTTTATTTTTATTTTATTATTGTTTATAGGCTATAAAACAAAATTTTTTCAAATTGGTGATACTAGTAGGTGGTGACCGTGACAGTACGGTTTGTGATAGATTGATATCTTGACATAGATTTATTATGTAAGAATTCAGAGGTTTGTTTTTGAATTTTTCGATGGACGTGTTTGGGGGTAATTGAAGTGCAGGTTTCTGATACCTTGTGTAGACTCCAATTGGTTGGAATTATTTTAATGTTCATGATTAATATGGTTGAAAAAGAAGAAGTGGGAAGTATTTGCTAAAAAGGAGTTTCTAGTAGTTGTGATTACATTTTAACTGGTAGTGCGGGAATGTTTATAAGATGGCATTATTTGCATTTCTCTAAGAAAAAATAAATTCGGGGTTTATTAAGATTACTTATGTTATCGTAAATAAACATTTTAGTCAAAATCTTTAAAGCTGATTTTGGAAAATAATGCGTACAAAATAGTAACAAATATGGAAATTTTGAGTTCGAAAAATAATCTTGCTCAACTATTTAGCTAACAACTGAGTATAGGGTATATTGTTCTTACTTACTTACTTACTTAAGGTGGCGCTACAGTCCGGGGTGGACCTGGGCCTCAACCAATACGCCTCTCCAGTTAGCGCGATCTTTTGCTAACTGCCTCCAGTTGCGCACTCCAAGTTGGTTGAGGTCCCCTTCCACTTGTGCGCGCCACCTAAGGCGAGGTCTTCCTCTACTGCGTTGTCCCTCCGGGTTGGAATCGAAGACTCTTCGGGCCGGAGCGTTGGTGTCCATTCGCTCTACATGTCCTAGCCATCTTAGACGACAGATGCGTATTTTTCTGACCAGGTCGGTGTCGTTGTACAGCTCGTAGAGTTCGCTGTTAAATCTTCTCCTCCAAAGCCCGTCAACGCAAACGGGACCATTTTGTTCAGGATGTTAGTATTACGTGGTTTTTAAAGTTTTATCCAAATCGAAAATCGCGTTTTCGAGATTTGAGCAGTTTTCAAAATCAGCGTTTCCGGTGATTTGAATCGAAAATGAAGGCCGCAATATTGTTGAAAACGTCAATTTTAATGCAAGTATCCATTTTGGTCAAAATCGTTTTACCCATTTTCACGTAGGTAAAACAAAAGAAACTAAAATTCTCAAAATATTCCTTTTTTTAAAAATCTATTATAGACAATTTAGAGAAAAACTGAGTTTGCTATCATGTTAGGAATGACCATATTACATCAAAAATTAATTTTTGTTGCAATAATATTGACCGTTTTCGAGATAAGGCCACTTTTCAAAAGTACCGTTATTCGACTTTTTAGCCAAAAACTAGGTATGCAGCCATGTTAACCCCATATATGGTAGTGCAAGTATACATTTTGGTTAAAATCGTTAAAGCCGTTTCCAAGTAAACCATAATTAAATAAAGTCTTAAAAAACGGCCTTTTTTCCAAAATAGTCCGTTGAACGATGATTTAGGGAAAAACTGAGTTTGCCATCATGTTGGGAATGACCATATTACCTTAAATATGAATTTTTGTCGAAATAGTTTTGACCGTTTTTGAGATATGGCCAATTTTCAAAATTACCGTTATTCGATTTTTCTGCGAAAAACTGAGTATGCAGCCATCTTAGTTACACCTACTTAAGCCCAAATATCAATTTTGGTTGAAATCGTTAGAGCCGTTTTCGAAAAACTCAAAATTGTTGAATACCGTTACAACGGCAACTCTTAACGTGCAAAAAAAAATGGAACCGAACTGTAAGCCCACCAACTCCAAATCCGAAGTTTGAAAGAAATTCGTCCAGCCGTTTGCGCTGTAGAACTCAGGAGTTAGTTCCAACTCTTGACATGTTCGAAAAGCGGCGGCAATAACCTTTTACTCAGATCGGTATGAATAAAACCTATAAGTCAAAGCAAATGCTATGCAAATTCTGAGTCTGCTATTTAGTTGACTCAGACCTTTTGCTAAATATTTTGTACGCAACTTTTTAACATAAAACAATTTAAGAATTGTGAATTGTCGATGTTTTGTGTATAATACCTGTTTTACCTCTTGTTGCTGTTAATGTTCGCGCTAATAAAAAACAGAACAAACAAAGAAGAATATTGGTGACGATAATAACTTCAAGCAATTGTTTCGTTTCACGCGTGAAAATGTGGACATTTTGGCTAATACTTTTTTAAATGATAAAACGTGTGTCGAAAAATAGTCCAACAAGCCGATGACTGGATACCTCTTCCAACAAATGAGGAATAAGTCAAACATCAGCAAGCGATTTGGCACTTTTGATAATTTCCCCACAAAAATTTGAAAAAAAAAATCAAAATAAACAAACCACCGGGCAGTTGTCACTTGTCAAGTTTGACAGAAATTGCAAGGCAAGTACACGTACAGCGAAGAAAAAGCTATTTTCGAATTTTCGAACTTACTTTAGCAAACTAGGGGTTTATTCATACCGATTAAAAGCATTTGCTAGGGGCTTTTACTTAGCAAACACCTTTTGCTCAAAGCAAATGCTAGTTTTTATTGATACGACCCATTGTTTCATCTTAATTATTACTGATTCGCAACATTGCAGAGCCCACCTTGGCAATATATCTTTATATAATTGTGTACCATGATATCTGTTCTCAAATCTCCTGTCTGCTTGTTTTTTGTTGTTGTAGTTGCAACCACCATCAAGATCCAATTGATCAATTAAAATAAAGTGCACGACTGGATCGCACGAAACTTTCTCGTTTATATCATGAGTTTGGTTTTTATAGGCTATAAAACAAGATTTTTCAAATTGGTGATGCTGGTAGGTGGCTATGACTCGAAGTAGGGTTTGTGATGTAAGAATTCAGAGATTTGTTTTTGAATTTGCACGTGTTTGGGGGTAAATGAAATTTGGGTTTCTAATATTGTAGACTCCAATTGGTTGGAATTATGTTAAGGTTCATGATTAATATGGGTGAAAAAAGAAGAAGTTGGAAATATTTGCTAAAAAAGGAGTTTCTAGTAGTTGTGATTACATTTTAACTGGTAGTGCGGTAATGTTTATAAGACGGCATTATTTGAATTTTTCTAAGAAAAACTAAGTACGGGGTTTTATTAAGAATATTTATGTTATCGTAAATAAGCATTTTAGTCAAAATCTTTAAAGCTGATTTTGGAAAATAATGCGTACAAAATAGTAACAAATATTGCAATGCTTAGTTCGAAAAATAATCTTGCTCAACTATTTAGCTAAAAACTGAGTATAGGGTATTGTTTAAGATGTTAGCATTAATGGGGTTTTAAAGTTTTATCCAAATCGAAAATGGCGTTTTCGAGATTTGAGCAGTTTTCAAAATCAGCGTTTCCGGTGATTCGAATCAAAAATGAAGGATGCAGTAATGTTTAAAACGTCAATTTTACTCCAAGTATGCATTTTGGTCATAATTGCTTTAGCCGTTTTCATGTAGGTAAAACAAAAGGAAACCAAATTCTCAAAATATGCATTTTTTCAAAAATCCATTATAGACAATTTAGAGAAAAACTGAGTTTTCTATCATGTTAGGAATGACCATATTACATACAAAATTAATTTTTGTTGTAATCGTATTGACCGTTTTCGAGATAAGGCCACTTTTCAAAAGTACCGTTACTCGACCTTTTAGCCAAAAACTGGGTATGCAGCCATGTTAACCTCATATATTTTAGTGCCAGTATACATTTTGGTTAAAATCGTTAAAGCCATTTTCAATAATTAAATAAAGTCTTAAAAAACAATTTTTTTCCAAAATAGTCCGTTGAACGATAATTTAGGGAAAAACTGAGTTTGCCATCATGTTGGGAATGACCGTATTACCTTAAATATGAATTTTTGTCGAAATAGTTTTAACCGTTTTTGAGATATGACCAATTTTCAAAATTACCGTTATTCGATTTTTCTGCGAAAAACTGAGTATGCAGCCATCTTAGTTGCACCTACTTAAGCCCAAATAACAATTTTGGTTGAAATCGTTAGAGCCGTTTTCGAAAAACTCAAAATTGCTGAATACCGTTAGAACGGCAACACTTAACGTGCAAAAAAAAAGTGGCCCCGAACTGTAAGCCCACCAACTCCAAATCCGAAGTTTGAAAGAAATCTGTCCAGCCGTTTGCGCTGTGGAGCTCCGGAAGGACGGACAGACGGACAGACGGACAGACAGACAGACGGACAGACGGACAGAATTGCGAGACCCACTTTTTCGAGTTCCTCTATCATCGTAATGTTAGATTTGATTAAAATCTCGAGTTCGATTTTTTGTACGATTACAATACCTTTCTCTTACTACGTAATGCGAGAAAGTTAAAAAGGAAATAAATGTAGTTTTTCCCAATTTTAGTCAATGAGTAAAGGTAGTAGCAATGGAATATTGCTATTGTTGAGAAATACTCAGGAGGATTACCAACTATGCTCTCCACCGCGTAGCACAGAAATTTCAATCCAACTTTATCGGTTTCTACTTTAAATTTCAAATAGTTGGCCTGAAATAACGTAACACCGTCCATTTTCTAGTATCAAGATCGCCCCCAATACGACGAGCTAGAACCAGGATACCACTAGCAGGCCTACCGCTGCATAGAAAAATGGACTCCTACCTTCACCACCACCAGAAATAGGTCATGTATATGATCACCTCAACCCCTATAGAAGGATTATTTTCGTTACAAAGCTCAGTGCATGAAATATTAATTTAATATGAGGTCTAGACGAAAAATGCGGTCAGTGGTCAAACATTTATTTTATTAAATACTTGAGACGAGAGACTAAAGTTTCGAAAGAAATTAAATACATTTAAGTTAGGCATAATTAGATTTAACAAATAAACTAGTTTCGGTTGCTTTAAATTCCAGATAACGTTCGATAGGAACTTTTTGAAATATCTATGGAAAGTTATAGCTATTGGGACTGGGTGACCAACAGCGTGGCATGGATTTAAAGTGTCCTACGCGTGACAGTTCAAAATATTCTGCATTGTCACGTGTCTATCGATTAATAGGTATATTGTGTCCCTGTTGTCCCAAGAGATCAAACTATACGCTATCTTGCTCGAAGTGTACCCGTGGGACGTGGAGTGCAAAAAACAGTATTTTTTTTAGATTTCCTTACCTATTTTTATGCGTAAAATTTATAAAAATGCTGTATTCTCATGTTTTTCTGGCAATTTTGCGTTGTACCAATAGGCTGAAAAACTAGTATACACCGAAAAACTGTACATCTGGTCACTTTACCTGTACCTACCACATGATTGCCACTGCAATCATACCAAAAAGCTAATATACCACGATATAAATCCTCAAAATCTGGAGGTAGTTACTTCGTTCCTATACTGACTGCAGCGCCACTTTCTCTTTGTTGGCTATCCTTGTTTGACAGCAAGCAAGTGAACAAGCTTAGCCACAAACCAGTGCTACTTAATTCACTTTATACCATTAGCTGTGTTTATTTTGTAGCTTCTTCCGCAGCATAGCCAAGTCATTGAATAACTACAAATAGAAGTGGACACCGCTCATTTTGAAGCGACATACGGACCTTCAACGCGGCGGAAATTTGAACTAACTTAGTGCATGCATATACCATCATTTCTAGGTTCGTTTCATAAGGAAAATTTATTTCCCAAAATAGTCCCATATTAATTTCATGACAAACTACCCCCTTATTTTTAACTTTCTCGCATTACGTAGTAAGAGAAAGGTATTGTAATCGTACAAAAAATCGAACTCGAGATTTTAATCAAATCTGACATTACGATGATAGAGGAACTCGAAAAAGTGGGTCTCGCAATTCTGTCCGTCTGTCCGTCTGTCCGTCTGTCTGTCTGTCCGTCTGTCCGTCTGTCCGTCTGTCCGTCTGTCCGTCTGTCCGTCCTTCCCGAGCTCTACAGCGCAAACGGCTGGACGGATTTCTTTCAAACTTCGGATTTGGAGTTGGTGGGCTTACAATTCGGGGCCACTTTTTTTTTTGCACGGTAAGTGTTGCCGTTCTAACGGTATTCAGCAATTTTGAGTTTTTCGAAAACGGCTCTAACGATTTCAACCAAAATTGTTATTTAGGCTTAAGTGGGTGTAACTAAGATGGCTGCATACTCAGTTTTTCGCAGAAAAATCGAATAACGGTAATTTTGAAAATTGGTCATTTCTCAAAAACGGTCAAAACTATTTCGACAAAAATTCATATATAAGGTAATATGGTCATTCCCAACATGATGGCAAACTCAGTTTTTCCCTAAATCATCGTTCAACGGACTATTTTGGAAAAAAGGCCGTTTTTTAAGACTTTATTTAATTATGGTTTACTTGGAAACGGCTTTAACGATTTTAACCAAAATGTATACTTGCACTACCATATATGGGGTTAACATGGCTGCATACCTAGTTTTTGGCTAAAAAGTCGAATAACGGTACTTTTGAAAAGTGGCCTTATCTCGAAAACGGTCAATACGATTGCAACAAAAATTAATTTTTTATGTAATATGGTCATTCCTAACACGATAGCAAGCTCAGTTTTTCTCTAAATTGTCTATAATAGATTTTTGAAAAAATGCATATTTTGAGAATTTGTTTTTTTATTTTTCTACCTACATGAAAACGGCTAAAGCGATTTTGACCAAAATGCATACTTCGAGTAAAATTGACGTTTTCAACATTATTGCGTCCATAACTTTCGATTCCAACCACCGGAAACGCTGATTTTGAAAACTGTTCATATCTCGAAAGCACCATTTTCGATTTGGATAAAACCTTAAAAACCACGTAATACTAACATCCTGAACAATACCTTATACTCAGTTTTAGCTTAATAGTTGAGCAAGATTATTTTTCGAACTCAGTATTTCAATATTTGTTACTATTTTGTACGCCTTATTTTCTTAAATCAGCTTTAAAGATTTTGACTAAAATGCTTATTTACGATAACATAAGTATTCTTAATAAAACCCCGTACTTAGTTTTTCTTAGAGAAATGCAAATAATGCCATCTTATAAACATTCCCGCACTACCAATGAACATGCAATTAAAACTACAGAAACTCATTTTTAGCAAGTAGTACCCACTACTTCTTCTATTTTCAACCATATTTATCTTGAACCTTAAAATAATTCCAACCAATTGGAGTCTACACTACCTATCAGAAACCCGCACTTCATTTACCTCCAAACACGAGTAAATTCAAAAACAAATCTCTGAATTCTTTCATCACAAACCCTACTTCGAGTCATGGCCACCTACCAGCATCACCAATTTGAAAAATCTTGTTTTAAAGCATATAAACAATAATAAAAGAAAAATAAACCAACTAAACTGATGATATGAACGAGAAAGTTTCGTGCGATCCAGTCGTGCACTTTATTTTCTTATTTCTCTCATTGACAACATGCAAATGAAAGAGAAAGAACAATTATTACTTTTGTTATCTTTATTCTCAACTGTTTGCGTACTCATGATTGTGGCTGTGGAGTGGAAGTTATGCAAAGGAAAACTAAATCGAGTACTTTTTGCATATAGCAAGTGGGCATAACTAAACTGATGCGGTTTTTTATGAGGATAACAATATGGAAAGAGGGAATATGAAATGAAGATCGGATATATACTTTTCGCATATAGTAGGCGTTTTTTATTTTATGCCAATGATCCATATAGATCACTGATTTACATGATCTACAAGAACAGTATATATATATATCGAGAAACCAAATGGGCATCATATCAAACTCACAGGATTTCGTTAGATGGATATTGTCATGGAAGAGGGACAGAAAAGTTCCGGTGTATTGTTTTAACGGTCTTTGCCAAACATTAAATGGAATACTGCAATTGTGGGACTATATAAAAGGGGAACAACAGGAGTACCTAATAACATCCCACTTAATTACTAATTGTCTGGAGAATACTAGGTATATCAGTCTTTAGAAACAGAGCTTCATATGAAAGAAATCCTTCTGCATTTCGCCTACACAAAAATTTAAAACAGATGAGTTTATATAATATAGTTGCTCCTAATACAACTTCATTTATGAAACATCAGATTCATCAGTTCTTTTAAATATAGCAGATGTTAAAAGTACGTTTACTGAGACATAATTTGTAGATACAACTTACAAATTGAATAGAGTTATATTATAGAGTTCTTGGATCCGGGTGGTAGTTATATGTTTACAGATGTAGTATATCAAGATGAAGCACTAGCATTGAAGCTAGTTCCGGTATTGCAAAGTAAAAATGTTTGCGTCGTAGTTTTTGTCTTATCTAATATGTGTCTTGGTTTCTGTATCTATCAAAAACATTTACTCCCTTTGATTACCTACGTACTTAATATATATATTACATAGGTGGTGTTGATATTGTCTATCATGGCGAAACCGAATTCAATGAAGATTCCAATGCTTGCGAGTTTGACGATGTGGAGGATTTATCAGAATCAGAGACAGTTCCAATTATGCAAAACATGGCTACACATTATTATTCGGGATACATTTCTCATGCCATATTAAAATTTTTTTTTTTACGTGCAAATCCACACAAAATAAAATCGAACATACACAAAATAGAATCAAACAGACACAAATAAAATCAAACCAACCAGTAATCGTCTTTAGCTGTCTACACAAAAACAAACTGTCAAAAAATTAAAATTAAAAATTTAGATACCTATTAATTGTTTTAATCATTTTTGAATTTATTCTGGTAGAAATAAATTATATCCAAAGCATTTGAACTCATTTTAAATTGTTGCAAGTCATTTTTCTTTTGCACCTTTATATGTACGATATTGAAAGTTTGCCAACTAATTTCAAATGTCACACTTAAACGCTTAAAAGTTCGGTGGGAACGCCTGTCGTGATTTATAAATCACTTCAGCTAAATCACGTTGGTGGGAACATGGTATTATTGAAAAAAAATAATCAAGTGTTTTGAGGAACGTTTCGAAACGCAATGCTTCGAACAAAATGTACTTAATATTCTTTTAAATTTGTGTACCTATACGAATAGCAACCAATTTGAGCTTCCATGTTCCTTTGAACAGCACAATCAAAAATTATTCAAGCACACCATGCGGGTTCTTTTACGTGCGAAAATAATTAACCCCAAAGCAAAATGCACGAAATGAAAGAAATGGAATAGAAGTGGTTCTTAGCTCAATTTGCATTTATTTGGCCATGTTTAACTTCAAAATAAGAATTTGAAATCAGGTATGCACCACATATTATTTTCCTATATATTTTAATTTTACATGAACTTGTGTGATAATTTTAATTAACGGCAGAGTAAAACGAAATCGCAAAATGATGCATGCACCTACGCGTCGTGTGCATGAGAATACCGCACAACTGACATTTTTTGAGAAACACACTTTTTGGCACCAATGTAATCTCCGGCTCAAATGCCACAGTTTGAGAAGTAATTTGTAGTGCTGACATCTATTTTTCATTGTTTAAATTGAGTTTGAAATACCACACATCTTTAACTGAGTAATTTGTTTTTGGAAATATGACACATCTGCACCTTTCGCGAGCAATAAGACTGTCAAACAGCGGACGTAGTCTTTGTGTACATATTTTGTGGTGTTAAAAACATATCAACAAACAACTTTTTATTTTATTGGTGAGTTTATTTGTTTAATACACTAATTCTTTAATTAGTTTGTGAATTAAAAGTTACGAGTACCTCTTATATTACTCTAATGGTCGATTTGCAGATGTGCACTTTTACATTTCAAATTTGAAGTAGTTGTGCGATTATACCGTTACCGGCTTAATATGGAAGTAGATGGTTTTTCATCAGATAGTGATCTTGATGTCCAAGATATTCTTAACCAGTTAGCTGATAAGGGAATAAAAACAAAACAAATATCTTATAATAATGATGTTGATGTAGAATATCACGATTGCTCAGTTATTCCAAACGATCAGAACAAACCTGACACCTGTCAATGCATTGACATCGAAATGCCTGACTTTGACAAAGATCTTCAAGAAATACCCCAGGATGTGGAGTCTGATTCAAATTTAGAATATTTACCGTCATCATCTGAGAATGAAGCCTCATTTTCAGATGTCGAAAATATACCAGAGGAGTCAGAAAATGTGGTTTGTATAGATGTAAACAACTTTTTTTTTATGTCTAAAGGCGTACTTACACTGCAGGAAGTTGAAGATTGTGCCAACTCCGACATGTTTGGGGAAAAAAGCCGCTCTAATGGCAGGAACAAAGTTCAAAAAAGGGAAGCAGCCAAGCAATCCAGAGAACGAGGTGAGTCGTATCTTGGGTACCGAAAGCCACAAGGATCGAAAAAAATATTTCAAGACAGTATTAAATCTGAGCGAAAGCTTGGTCCAACTTGCCAATCTAATGCGTGCTTAAAATCGCGTGCACGAGGTTGTTCTAAATTTTCTCAGACCGTTAGAAAACATATTTTTGAAAAATTTTGGCAAGACATGGACTGGAAACAGCGCAAAATTTATGTTTCAAATTTGGTACAGGTGATTGACCTAAAGAGAAGGACAAGCGAAAATTCAGAAAATATCAGACAGAAGACACTTCAATATTATTTAAAAAATGATAAAAATGAAACATTGCAAGTGTGCAGAAATATGTTTCTCAATACCCTAGGTGTTAAATATGCAACGATTCGCGGCTGGGTAGGAAAACAAGAATATGGAATCGTTAAGCCCACTAATTTTTCCAAAAGAACTAATTGTCGCTACTCAACCTTTAAAGAACAAAAGGAGTTTTTGTCCAATTTTTTAAAAACACTTCCAACAGTTCCATCACATTATTGCAGAAAAACTACTTCTAAGCAATATCTGCAACCACCAATTTCTTCTATTAGTGAAGTTTTTAACATGTATGAACAAAAATGCAATGAAGATGATGTATCCAAACTTTCTAAAAGATATTTCTATCAGGCATTTCGGGAAGAAAATATCGGTATTTTTAGTCCTAAGAAGGATCAATGCGATATTTGTGTCGCACACAAGGCAGGCAATATCCTTGATGAAGAATATCAAGTTCATTTAAAAGCAAAGGAGAAAGCCAGAGCTTCAAAAGACGCTGATAAAAAAACTTGCTCTTGAAAGGAAAATTAATGTTTTCTGTATGGACCTCCAGGCAGTCAAATTATGCCCAGCTCTCAAAGCTAGTTCACTCTACTTTAAGACAAAGCTGACTATATAATTTTACAATTTACGATATGTGCTCAAAAAGAGTTAAGTGCTACTGGTTTGACGAAACCAATGCGGATTTGACGGCGTCGACCTTTGTAAGCTTAATTATTAAATTTTTAGAGAAAGTCTTGGAGTCCAATTTGTTGCCGATCATATTGTACTCGGATGGATGTACATACCAGAACAGAAATGTTGTTCTATCCAATGCCTTACTCCACCTATCTGTCAAGTACAAGGTCCAAATAACACAAAAATATTTAGCAAAAGGACACACGCAGATGGAATGTGATAGTGTTCACAGTGTCATTGAAAACAAGCTCAAAGACAAGGAGATATTTCTGCTATCGCAGTATATTCCAATTACCAAAGAAGCAAGGACAAAACCATTCCCCTATGATGCTGAAAGCGTCGATTTCTCACAAATCCTGGATTATGCTCAAACCTCGAACTATGTTTATAAATCAATTAGGCCTGGAAACTTGGTTGGGGATGCGACAGTTACCAGCTTAATAATTATTTTATACGACCCATCTGGAACAATATTTTACAAAACAGACTACGACAACGAATTTGAAGAGCTCCCCCAAAGAAAAATCACAAAATCATCGACTTGCGACATTAAATATCCGCGGTTGCACTCCGAAAGAATAAAAATTGCAGAAACAAAGTTTAAACATTTGCAAGAATTAAAGTTCGTCATACCGAAAGACTGTCATGCCTTTTACGACAGTTTACCGTATAACGTTTCCCGAAAAGAATAAGACTTTATTTTGTAAGATATTATTTAATTTCTAAAACTAAAACTGAATTTGATCTGTGTTTTATTTTTTTTTGTTGGTTTTATCAGCGTTATTATTAATTTGTTTTGTTATTAAATTAATTTAATGTTTTTTTAAGTATTGTATTTTGAATTTATACTGCCATGTTAGGTCCTTACTGCATAAAATGAAATACCGCACAAGTGCAACGATGTGCACAACAAAATAGTTGCAATACAGCACAACTGCAATTACTAGTTTTAATTGACATCATTTTGAAAACGAACTTTAATAAACTGTTACTTAATAAAAAAAATTAATGACGTGTTTTTTCTTTTAGTTCAAACTCTAAGCAACCCTTCGTAAAACAGTTTTTTGTTTCTACTGAACAATTTGGGAAATGTCAGTTGTGCGGTATTCTCATGCACACGACATTAGGGATGTACATGTACATGTACATTATACACATACATATCTACCCTACCTATGCACCTACATTACATACCTACTCCGAAAAACAAAATCATATCTAGCTAGAATTATTCAAATCTGCAATCATCTGCCAGGCCAGTAGCAAATACAAAAAAAAACACCGCAATAAACCTCTTACAAAAATTCCAAAAGTAACAAGGAAATAAGGACAATCAAAGCGTATCGACAGAAAGATAAGCATGAAATATCGTATAGCCCGTCCCAAAGTACCTGAAAATATCTTGCGCAGGTCTCTTCACATCAGGGATTTTATTCTCTTAGAGAAAGCAAAACTACTTTTCCAACAAAAACTACAGCTAAAAAAAATGTGTACGCATTTCATACAACAAGCATACCCCTGCTTGCGAAAACATCTCTCTCGATCGACGATCGAGGCATGACTGATTGTCCACACAGAACCGTCGTTGGCGCATGCAATAGATACACATTTACCCACCCCAAAGAAAAGGGAAATTTGCTGGGTGTTCCACTTCTTAAATATGTGTTTAGTAATGAAAGCCAGAGTTTTGAGAAACAATTAAAAAGGGTTGAAATGGAATTTCCGTTGTACTTTGTGCATGGGCACGCACAATTACGTTTTCCAATATCGCTGCAAAAAAGATAAAGTAAAGAAAAGCATTAACAATTTCATGCGATGAAAAATACCTTAAAAGAGAAAATTTCCCTTAAATAAATTGCTACTGCGCATGTTGGGATCTTTCTTCTTTTTTGGGACGGACTATACCTGCTTCAAACTGGTTCACAACAAAGAATTACCCAGACAGCATTCCCCAGAGGGATATTTTTTTGGGATATTATACATTTTCGTGTTTTCGTTTTTATGCCAGGATCCATTTCACAAACCCGCACAAGCGATCGCAGCGACGTATGGACCGCGTAGCGGTCGTCGTCGGTGATGCCGATTCTATCTGTAGTTATTCAATGGCCAAGTAAAGTAGACAAAAAATACGGTTACGTTACAGTAGATACCATTTGTGCTTGAGTGTTATAAACTGTACTAAAATTTTGCGCGTCTTGACTTTTAGTTTGCAGTTTACTTGCCAATTCCACCCACTTCAACAGAAAGGTTCCAACATAAGCTGCCGCTGTCAAGTCACTTGCAATTGCAATAAATGCTTAGTGTGAATCGCTGAAATGCAGTTGTTGTAGATGCGTTTGTATCCCATTTATCGCAATTGTAGATATTAGGTGCTTGTCCCTCCTCGCATTAGTGCCAGCAAGTAACACAAATGGTTTTACTCCTATCTAACTTATTAATAAGCATAAAAAAACAGATTTTTAAACACATTCCAAGATGTGGTAACAAATAAGCAAAATACTTAGCTTATTAACATAAGCCCCGGCGTTAAGTATAAGGAATTTATTAGTAACAAATTCATATGAATTTTGCCATCGTTTGCATTTATGGCATTTTTATTAACATAATTTATGCGCAGGTTAATTTGGGAACGACACTTTTCATTTCATGGATTTTCAATTATTCGCGGATAGTGGATGAATGCAAATTAATTGCTGGCGCCAAAAAAAATGATATGAATTTAGACGAGTAAAGAGGAGTTTTCGGAATTTTTTAATTGGTCAGAGTGACCAACCTTACGTTCAACTGTAATTAATTATTAAAATATCGCTCATATGGTATCTGTCTACAATCTGTAGGAATCGCCATTTTAAGGTCCAAGCTAGCTTTTTTGAAGTACACGTCTTTTTAAAGCTAAGCAATCTTGAGTTCAAAATTATTATAGTTCTTGCAATTGACAAAACCTTTTTATATAGTTCCATTAAGCAATGTCACAAAAATCATTATTTAGTGGAACATAAACCTATGCATGTGACCTTAAAATGTTGCTTCTTGAAAAGTCTTCCAACATCTTTTTCAAAATAACGTTAATACCTGATGGAATATCGTTGCCGTAACGCCCACAAAGCATTGCGTCTCACATTGCACAATATGTTACCTCTTTATTGTGCCAATATCTCATATCAAATTTTTGTGGGTTCTGAATACAATAGAAGCGAAAGTTATTTTGAACTGTTTATTGTACAAACACTTACTTAGACAACTAATTATTATAACTTGAAAAATAAAAGAAATAGAACAAACGAAACTCCAAATTAGAAAGACTGCATACCTGACACAAAAGTCGTCTATTTGACAAGAGAGACTCAGCTGTATTCGACAGTTGATAGCGCCTATATTGTTGATGCTACATCTGTCAAATTGGCTAACATTTATTCAGTCTGTTTTGCCATGGACGGACATACCGTTCAACAACACGTGCAATTGATTAAATTGTGTTATCAAAATGCGTGTCTTGTTTGGGCAACATTTCGCGCGCTTCGCCCATCTTACAGGATGTCCATTTTTTACTAAAAGGGTATGTCAACAAACAAAATTGTTAATACTGAGGAACACTTTGTTCAACTCTATAGATTTGCAAAACAAATTTGGTATGAATTAAATTCATTAATGGATTAATGTTTGCTGAAGTCCGTTGTCCGCACTTATTTTTCGTTTCCATTGTGGGTCTCAGTTGCTTTACGCATTCTTTTCACAGTTCTTCACAAATGAAACGGCTGTGATAAATAATGATCTTATGAAAAAATTCCGACATTTGATTTAATTTTTTCTTAGATCGAGAATCGAAAACCCATTTTAAAATATTTATTACAAAACAGGTAATATTTAATAATAAATACTTTTGTATGCTTTATCTGGGAACCACGTATTTCGGCATTTGGTCCTAGTTTTCTGTTGTCGCAACGTCGTTGTGGTGGATTGAACAGGTTAATATAAGCACTTTTACAGGAAAAAAAGTTTTTGTGCAAATAACATTGTTATGAGATGAATTTTGTAAAATACAAAACGAAATCTAATAACACGTTGCAGAAGAAATATGTATTCGATTAACCAGTAGTTGCCGATTGACTACATTGGTGTGATATCTATCATTTGGATTAAAAGAAAACTTAGGTACTGTTTAGCTACGAATGCTGTCATACATATATTTAGAGTAAATGTAAAAAATTGGTTTCCAAAGTAATCTTTACTTCGTTCAAGATGATATCGACAATCCACTCAATACTAATTATTGCGGAATTTGCAAGTTCCTCGGTATGTTTTTAATGGAAAATATTGTACACTAGCTGACCCGTGCTCGCCTTGCCTCACCCGCCGTTTTTTTATAAGTATGTTCCCTCCCTTGCACCTTTCTAAAAGCAACATAAAGCAAAAACAAAGACAACAAAAACATAATTTTAATTCCGACTTAATGCCGTTTTCCATTGGGCAAAAAGAAGCGTCCGGAAGAGTCCGGAACCGAAAAAATCACTTCTGAAACCGTTCCTTTGGCACAAAAAATACTCTTCTGGTGATTCTGAGAAGAGAAATTCGCTTCTGGATTTGAAGTCAGAATCCACTCAAGAAGCACTAACGCAAGTGTAATTTATGTATTTTTATACAGGCCAGCTGACAGCAGCCGCAGATTATTTTTTGGCATTTCACCAATACACTGGTGGTAGCTTGAATACGAATACGAATACGGTGCCGCTCTTTATGTGCGTGCATGTGTACTGTGTGGTGATTTTAACTGCAATCTCTTGGATAAACGTTTAGCTGCAAACTTTCTAAGTCTATTCAAGGCACTCAATCTGAGCCCCGTTAACCACTCCACCCCTACCCACTTTACTAAAGAGTCTAGTTCACTATTAGACCTTTATCTTGCTAGCGATGTTGGCAGGGTAATGCTTTACACACAGCTTTTGGCACCTGGTTTCTCCAAGCATGATTTAATTTTTGTAAGTTTGGATATAGCTTGTCGGGTTCATCAACAATTTTTCCAATATCGAGACTATAAAAATGTAAACACATCCGAACTAGTACGCGACCTTAATTGCATAGACTGGAACTCAATATACCTCATGGAAAATGTAAATGAACAAATTTGTTTTTTACGACATAACATCAATCAACTTTTTGATATTCATGTTCCTTTAAAAACCCGTCTCATTAAGCACACGTCTCCACCTTGGCTGAATGGCGACATCTCTGCTCTAATGTTGAAACGAGATGCCGCTTACAGTCAATGGAGGCGGTTCAAATTGGAATACTTCCACAAATCTTTTTGCAGACTTCGCAATCAAGTCGTCGTACTGATCAGAACAACAAAAAGGCTTTACTACGAACACAAAGTTGGTCCATTAGTTTCTGGAAAAAAGTTATGGAAAAACCTGCCAGAAATCGGTATAGGGAATCAATCCAAAAAGTCTGCTAATAACATCGATTGTGATGCTCTCAACAAAAAGTTCACCTCCACGCCACGATCCTCTGACGTTGTTACACCTGCTGACTCCCCTATTGAAGAGGAATCAACAGGTGTCAACTGTTCGCTGAGCTTTATAAGAATACAAGAAGAAGATATAGTTGAGGCAATATTATCTATCAAATCGAATGCTACTGGCCTCGACCTACTGGAACCTAAGTTCGTTAAGTTATTGCTTCCTCATATACTACGCTTTATAGCTCATATATTCAATAGCATCTTAACTACATCCGAGTTTCCTTCAGAATGGAAGAAGGCTAAAATTATTCCCGTTCCTAAAAAGCAAACAGGTATTGCTACAGAGTTCCGACCCATTGCTATCCTCCCGTTTCTATCAAAGGTGTTTGAAAAAACCATTATGAAGCAGATACAAACATATCTGTCGATTAACAATCTGTGAACTACCTGTCAGTCTGGTTTTAGATCAAAGCGCAGCTGCAAATCTGCCCTGCTTTTTGTTACTGACGAAATAAGAACCGCAATGGACAAGGATCATATTACACTTCTAACGCTTTTAGACTTTTCAAAGGCTTTTGACACTGTCAACCATTCAATTTTATGTAAAAAACTGCGCAATTTCTTTGGGTTTTCTATAGAGTCCTGTAAGTTGATTCTCTCGTACCTTAGCGGAAGGCAACAACGCCTCATCGATCAATCATCGATCTTTCTCAATGTTTTGAATGGAGTGCCACAGGGATCAATTCTTGGCCCAATTCTCTTTTCACTCTACATAAATGAGCTTCCAAAAGTTGTTAAACATTGTATTGTTCATCTTTACGCTGATGATGTGCAGCTTCTGATAAGTCGACCGTTTGGGGAAAAGAATGATGCCGTTGCATTAATGAATGAGGACCTTTCTTTCATTTCACGCTGGTCTAAAAGAAATCATCTGTGCCTAAACCCTGTCAAATCAACAGCCCTCCCCATCTATCGCAAAATCTTTGATTTATTAGTCTTAAGACCACTGAATCTTGAAAACAAAGGACTCGAATATGCTAGCAGCGCTAGAAACCTTGGAATGGTTTTCAATCGTACCCTCACATGGAACGACCACCTTATTCAAGTAATTGGCAAAGTATATGGCAGCCTCCGTGCTCTCCAAGTCACTCGAAGTTTCATCCCCACAAAAACCAAACTTCTTCTTGCCAAAACGCTTCTGCTACCCATTATGTTATATGGATGTGAAATTTTTTGCAACTTGGACTCTGCCACTAACGGCAAATTAAACGTCGCATATAACAACATTGCCCGTTATGTCTACAATCTGCGTCGCTATGACCACGTTTCCTCTTTTGCTGTTCGCATTTCTGGCTGTAGTCTAGACAATTTACTCAATTTTCGCTCACTTAGCTATCTACATGAAATCATTCAAACAAAACAGCCTGATTATTTACACGGTAAGCTGAACTTCCCTCATTCAACAAGGTCTTTTGCTCTTATACTACCACGATACAATTTTCTTATTACTGAGCGTCAATTTTTCGTACATGTTATTCGCCTTTGGAACTCTCTGCCTACAAGTATGAGAAGTGTAAAAAGCACAAGAAGATTTAAATGTCTACTTTTCAACTATTTGGCAAATCATTGATAATAATTATCTATTTATTAATTTATTATTATTTGTTTTCTCTTTTTAAATTTAGATTTCTTTTTAATAAACATATAATGATGTAAATAGCTAAAAATTAAATTAAATTCAAACTCTTAAATTAATTTAAAGGCTTTCAAAAATTTATAAGACTCTTGTCTTACTTTGTAAGCGATTTTGAAATAAATAAATAAAAATAAATAAAATTTGTGGATTCATCCAGAAGCATTTTTCTTGTTCCATTGGATTTCAGAATGAGTGAATCCCCGAGTAAAATCAATGGAAAACGACATAAGTCTACACAAAAAATATTTACGCAAAATTCTGTTATTTGTTCCCTCTTACCCACCTCAAATGTCGGCGAAAAGAAGCAACACGAATGAAACAACTTGACATTGACACACGAACCCTACCCCAGCTCATTTCCAAACTTTTCCCAATGAACAGCACCTGAAAACGTGTTCAACCTGAATGTATTCGCTGAAAAGAGACGACTGCCCATTGAAGTGCAAAACATATGATCACGTTAGAGCGCGCACATAATAATCACACACACACTACTGCAACGATACTCAATGCTGCATGACTACTGTGAGTGGTATCCCCTGAAAGAAAATTGTGGGCGATGTTTGGAATAATTGTTTTGAACATTGCTCAGCTTCAGGACAACGCAGGAGGATGTTTTATATCTTAAATGATTCAGGAGAAAATTTATCTACTAATTTCACCAGTTTTTTTATTTTTCAATCCGATAAGCCATTACTAAGCTAGGTCTGTATAAACAAAATTTTCCTTACATACATCCTTTTTTTTGACTATTTTGTAAAAACCAATTTATATTCCGGGTTAAAAAGTATCCTAATGCCCGACCCAGAACATAAGCAATCACTATGTCAAGTTTCATCAAAATCCGTCCAGTAGTTTCTGCGTGATGCGCGGTCAGGCATTTTTCATTCTACAGTTTTATTATATGTAGAGATTTGCAACAATATTCAATGTAGGTATTGGGTAAATTGTACAAGATTTGAACCTGATTTAATGCCACGAAATAGATTTAATTTGCTAAAGAAAATGATAATAATTCTAAAATAAAAGACCGCACAGATGTGCAATATGACAAACCTTTTAAAACTCGTCCTTTTCTGGATAAAATCAGAGCAAACATCCAAAAAGCCACCCTTAAGAAATTAATTCTGTTGATGAAGTGTTGATTCCGACCAAGTACAGAAATAGCATAAAACGCAGTAAACCACACAAATGGCGAATCGAAATGTTTGCCACAACTGGATCCAGCGGCTTTTTGTATGATTTTAAGATTTATAAAAGCAAGTTAACCGAACTCGTAAAAACTAAACTAGAAATAAGTTTCGATTTGGTGACTATGATTAGACTGTCAAAGTTTGCCAAAGGACGAAATTTTAAAGTATTCGCAGATAATTGGTTCAATTCTTATGATTTGCATTGCGAACTAAACAAATTTACATTTTGGCCACAGGAATCGTTTGTCCATATCGTCTACCAAGATGTGAGTTTTTGACGGAAGATGAACTTTAAAAGATAAGTAGAGGATAATATGATTTCAGATTGGAAAAAAACAACAATATCTCCGCTCTTAAATGTTAATAATAATAATAATAATAATAATAAATAGGTATGTGTAGCGTCATCTGTTTATGGGTTGTACGTTGGTCACTAAGGCCTAGCGATACCGCAAATTTTCTTTTGCTTTTTTCACCACTTAAAGTTAATTGAACTCAATATTGGTCTTAAAATGTTGCTTATGAAATATAAAGTCAGTTTATCAAAAAAAAAAAGTGAATTATCTATGTTTAAATTTTCTAGAAAAAGCATTAACTCAATTTTCTGTAGATACGAAAAACTTTTTCTGATAAACTTCTCAGTTAATTCCACACAAAATAAACCAAATCATTCATTTATTTATTGCTTATCACCAACGAACAAAATCTTTAATAGACATAAGGGGATACATTACAAATTAATTGGAATAAATAGGAAAGTACTAAGAAAACGTAGAGCAAAGAAATTATGACTGAACATTATCAAGAAGTTTTCTTTTTATGGAGGAAATTGACGTGTTAAAATCAATGAAATTGACATTTGCATTAAAATGTTTGCAAGTAGTATCGGGAGAATCCGCGAAAGTATGCGTCCATTAAAAGATAGTAAGGCTGGAAAACCATCATTTTTGTTTTTAGAGTTTATGAATTTCCATAATTTATCCGGCCTGGAAACAAGATTATTCTGTATTTCGTTTAAACCATGTTCCCACCAACTCGATTTAGCTAAATTCACTTGATTAAGCTAAATCACCTCATTAATGATGTGATTTACCATACATTTTCGTGATCACTAATTACTGGATTTATACCTGTTTAATTTTTAATTACTTGCAAATCCACACAAAATAAAATCGAACATACACAAAATAGAATCGAACAGACGCAAATAAAATCAAACAGGCCTATTATCGACTTCAGCTAGGTATTTACACAAAAACAAACTGTCAAAAAATTAAAATTAAAAATGCAGAAAGTAATTGTTTACATCATTTTTGGATTTATTCTGGTAGATATAAATTATATCCAAAGCATTTGAACTCATTTTAAATTGTTGTAGGTAATTTTTCTTTTGCACTACCTATCGTGATTTGTAAGTTACTTCAGGTAAATCACGATGGTGGGAACATGGTATTAAATACACAAGGTATGCATGATAAAAAGATGTTTTCAATTCAGACTTCAGCCTTCTAAACAAAAAGTAGTCTTCATCTGTCAAACTACAACGCCATTTCCTATAGGCTCGGTTTTTTTTGCGTTTTAAGATTACGTGTTATTTCGTTGTCCCAAGGACATGACTCAACCTTTTTTTTAACTCGAACTACAGGAACATATTTAAAGATAATATAATTAATAACTTCATAGAATTTGGAGCAAATGTCATCAATTTCTAATGATAGATAGGGGTTCCAATAATTATTATTAAGCTCTTCAAATATATAACTATAATTTGCTTTTAAGAAATTAAATCTGAAGAATTCACAAATAAATGTTTCATTAAAATTTGAATTGGAAAAAAGGTTTAAAGATGGGTGATAAGAATCTTCCGTGACAAGAGGAGTGAGACTCCTCGATACAAGAGATTCGTCGCTGTTGTTGGTAAAGATGAGATCCAAAGTACGTTCCATGCTATTTTTAACGTGATTCACCTGGAGTAGACCAAGTGAGTGGAGCGTATCAACAAACAATGCACCAATTGCAGATAGGGAGTTAAGGGGACTGAGATATGTGCAATCCGAGTCCCCCGATTCCCAGTGTATATTAGGCTGATTAAAATCACCAAAGGTGTAAATTAAATCCGAGGCAGTTAGAAGACTTACAACGAAGCGAATAGCATCTATATACCTCGTTACAGCATCTACTCGGGCACTAGGTGATACAAACGATGTATAATTTAACGGTGGATGTTAGATCAAAATGGCTGCAGCATATTTCTATGTTTTTATAGTAACTAAGGTCAACATCTATCGCTTTAAAATCTTTTCGAATGGCTATAAGCGCACCACCAAGTTGTTTGTAAACGCTGTTTTCCGTTGATCGGTCACATCGATTTACATCGAAGTAGGTGGGGAAAATGACAGAATCGCTGAAGTTTCATCTAAGCCAGTCTCCGTAAGTACAATAATGTCATATGAACAGCTATAAACACTTATAAGGAATTTAGGGCAACTTCTTTAAGTTTTTTGAAGAAGAGGTTTTATCATTATTCCTATTAGTAAACTCTTTGAAAATTATGTCCTTTGGCCAAACATTCGGATTTAAAAGAATTCTGCCAGTAGGTAGCTGATGGAGCAAGTAATTTAAACGACGCAGTAATCCGGCCAGGTTGATTATCTGCAGTTAAGCTTAAACATCTAATGCTGTAGGTGTCGATATCCGATTTTGATATAGTATATAATTAATAATATTGGAAGGTTTAGTGCCATACTTCAATCGAGGCAAAAACACTGCAAACGGGGGTGGTACAGTCCTCAGATCACAATTGGATGAGGGAGTATTATCATCGTTTATAGTATTGTTGATCTCAGTAGTCGGAATTTCAAATCCGCTGAGCATGAATTAGAACGTAGTACTCTTTTTGCTTGAGGAAGTTGAAGATTATTTAGTTGTTTTTGCTTTTTAGGTTTAGATTGTCGCTGTTTTTGTTGTTTATGCAAGCTAAAATTTGTTATTTGCGATTGTTTCTGTTGTTGTTCAGTATGCAGCAAGTCAATTTGTTGAAGAACTAGGTGAGTGTAATCTTGGTCTAATTGATTCTGTTGCTGTGGGAGAATCTGTTGTTTTGCAAGTAGTTGCTGTTGGGTAACTTGTAGCTGTAATTGCGATTCTTTAATTTCATTCTGCTGTGCCAATATAAGCAGTTGATGTTCGCTTATAAGCTGTTGTTGTTGCAGCAGACAGTCAATGCTATTAAAACCCTTCAGCAGATCTTCTTTATTTGAGGGATCAAAAACAAGCACCTCATTAATTTCGTTGAACATCTTTAATAAATTGTTAAACATTTTTTGCAACTTCATAATCTTCCAGTGCAAGACGTCAGTCGATATGTTGCGATGTTTATCGCAATAAAAAGCAAATACCAGGAGTTGAGACTATCTTATCTATGTCTTTCCCCTTAATATTAATGCATTTAGCATGCACACTATCTAGGCATATTGCACAAGAAAGTAAATTGTTTAATGTACAATGTACATTTTATATGAAACAAATAATTTAGTACCATAATTGACGAGTCCGAATTCATAAATAAAATGTCTGAATATATTCCTACAAATAATTTATTATATTTTACAGTGTATCATTTCGTTTACGTTTTTTTATGTTTTTATTTTTAACAGAAAAAAGAGTTCTGATTTTTTAGTAAGCACTTTACAATTCCCACTTCAAACAAAATACGCAGTTGTCTTTAGAATGCCGATATTATCCTTAAAAACATCAACGTTTATTTTTTACCCGCATATTAATAATTTGGGAAGAAAAGGGTTAAAGCATGAACTCGTGAAAATACTTTTCACTTCACTTCCTCACTGTACGCCACTTCGTGATCATTTTCTGGAAAATCTCTAATTTTTAATATCCAGAAAAAATGTGCAATATACCTAGGTATGCTAAATAGCTTTCGTAATGTCCATTTAATCTAATGACAGTTCAGTATTTTGTGGCACACGTCAACAATACACGCACGATGTCATATCAATTTCCATCCAAATCGTTTCAGCGTATTATTCATTGTTTACTATGTATAATGAAATGCAAATATATTCTGAACTTAAATTTTCATAACATTTTTGAAACCACGCTGACCTGCTCCCGGCCACAAGAAGTAGGTACATATCACGATTAATCATTTATTTCTAAACTTTTCATTCAGCGATCATTATTAGCCGCCTTATTTATTAATACTTATCTTAATTATAACAAATAAGTCTTAAGCTCATGCATTTTTGTTGACTTCTGGGATTCCCGCAATTAATCGATTGTCAGAGTTCCAATGAATGATTGACATATCATCGCCTGAAGACGAAGAGCTAACGATCAAATTAGAAACCCGTTTTGCACCTTTTTCAGATGTCAGATTTAGGTGTTGAAAGTTATGCGTATTGGACCACAGGTAGCTGGTGGTGTTGGGACATTTAAATGTTCACCCACAAGTTGAATTTATCTACGAAAAAATAAAGAAAGACCCATATGTGACGTAGTGGAGGGCGTTTTGCCACTTCTTTTGTTGTGGCTCGCCTGGAAAGTGACCTCGACTTGGTCATCATTAATCTACATAACTAATGTGCGACTGTGACATATTTTGTAATCGTTAGTTAATTGTTTCGTAACTTGTAAAATCAGCCGCGAAAAGAAACATCACTGGTGTTTCAATAAAACAATTTATGCATAATTTGACAATGACATTGTCAACGTTGGTTGACTTGGTATAAAAATGCTGGCAGCCGGGTCAACTGATATCATTCTCTCTTCAAACTTTCAACTGTATTAACCAAAATGCGTGGATTTGTGGTAAGTTGCATTTGGCTAAACTCAAAGGATACGGATATACAAAGGGACTCTTTACTTTAGGTACTTTGCCTTGTTGCCGTAGTTGCTGCCGATAAGCTGGGATACAACTACCGACCAGTCAGTAAAGTTGGTCCAGGCAGCGTTGGATTTGGAAGAGGTGGCATTTCCAATGTAGTCGGCAGTGGTGGCGGAAGTATAGGACTTGGCGGTGGGCTCGGCGGAGGTATTGGTGGCGGCGTCGGTGGTGGACTCGGAGGTGGATTGACTGTCAGCAATGGGCTTGGTGGAGGTTATGTAACCGGTGGCGGAATTGGTAGTGGGATCGGCAATAATGGATTCGGCGGTGGACTTGGTGGTGGAATTGGAGGAGGCCTTGTTGGCGGAAACGGAGGTGGCCTAATATCCAGTGGCGGAATTAGTTCAGGTCATGTTATCAACTCTCCTGCTCCAGTTGTCACAGAATACAACAAAGAGTTCTACTTCCACTCTGCGCCCGAAGAGGAGTTCCATGACGGTGGTGCTACTCAAAGGATTTCATCGACTTTGAAAAAGAACTTGCGCGTCGTCTTTATTAAGGCCCCAGAAAATAATGGTCTCACCAATGCTGCTCTGCAGATCGCTAGACAGGCTACCGAAGATAAGACCGCCATCTATGTGCTCACCAAAGAAAATGACGTTTCTCAGTTGTCCCATCAATTGCAACAGATTCAAGAAAACAAGTCACAGAAACCAGAAGTCCGCTTCATCAAGTACAGGACCCCTGAAGATGCTATCAACGCCCAACGTACCATCCAGGCTCAGTATGATGCTCTAGGTGGAAGTACCAAGAGCTTGAACGAGGGTGTTGCTCCAGTTTTAAACTACGCCTCCAGCAGTCCAGTGCAAAGCTATCAGGGATCGGGTTCGGAACTCTTGCCTGCCGGTAGTATTACATCTGGTAATATCGCAGCTCCAGTGACATCCTACATTCCACCAAAGAACAACTACCTTCCTCCAGTTGCATTTTAAATAAGTTCCTAGTTAAGATTTGAAAGAGAGTGCCAGTTATCTAGTTTTAGTAGTTAGTTTTAAACAAAAAAAATAAAAATAAAATCATTACCAATGAAATTGAATATTTTAGTGGAGAATTTAAAGCCCAGCTGCTAGGTAAACCACGTCCTGCAGAGTACATGCCCATCATAAATATAAATACTGTACTTAGCTTTAATTGTGGCATTGAATTCTTACTTGCCGACCTCAATCCTAAAATAGTGAGGTAATGCACATATGGACGCAAAATGGTTGGTGTCTTTTTTTAAACCTGAAATTTTTTGGAAATATTCACCCTATTCAGATTTAAAAGCCTCAGAGATAACTTTATTAATTAATTGTAACCAAAGCTAGCTTGACCAAACATGCGGATTTAATAAATGGAGGAGTAACTCAACCGCGTACTAAGTAAAGTGAAACTTTGTTAAATTGGTTGAGTATACCAACACTGAAAATAAAGCAACTATAATATGCGTAATAATAAAGAAAATCATTGGAGAGAAATGTCAAATGTCGGTGATGTATGGTGGCGAAAAGTACAAGATGTAGTCGGTTGGATGCTACATGCTACCGCCTCAGTCACTTAGCTGGGAAGGGTTCATGACTTAATAATTCAATTCAAAATACGGAAGCTGAATCGTATATGGGTACTTAACCAAGAAATATATTGTAATTGTACTCGTACAAAATTTCGAACTCAAACTCGCGATTGTCTGTCTGTCCGTCTGCTCCTGAGGTCTAGATACAGCATAAACGGCTGGATAAATTTGGAGTTTTTGGGTCTAGGGAAAAATCGTGCACTTATTTTCTACTAACTTATTAGATAAAAGGTTTAATGGAGCACAAAAATCCACCACTAAGCATAATTTTGGGTTAGTCAAAATTAATTTTTGATTTTTGAGGTTGCGACGGAACCCACTTCATTTCCCTTATTGAGACATGCCAAACTTAATACAGATATTGACTGCTCCTTCAGATGTGAAAAAATACTCTTCCTGTATTCTTTTCTGTATATTCATAATTGTTCAGTTTGGTGTATGCTGTATGGTATAAATAAAATAAAATGAACTAAAAACGTTTTCAAAAGAGCTATTTTGGTGATGCAAAATTAGCTTGATGCCTCCCCCACCATAAACGAACGGCTAAAAAGTATCTTGCATAGACTGAGATACAAAATCATTCGGCATAGGAGGGAAACCAACCATTTGACTAATTTAAAAAACACTTCAACAAGCACGAAACTTTCCCGTTCATCAGAAGCCGGTCGGTTTTTATGTCCTCGGTGCACAGGTTTCACCCTTCCACAGGGAGAATGTGAGAATGTGGCTTATTAAGCGGCTTATTGGTTGAGCAATGTTAGTAAAGGCCCCCTTCTATATCAAGAAAGATAGTTATTGTGTATTCCTTGAGTGAAAGGCACCTTTCGATCGATCCGAGAGTAGTCTCGATGGACTTGGTCGTTTGGTAGGCATATTGATTGCTTTAGATTAGGGCTTGGTCAACAGGGCCTTTCATGTTAAGATCGATGATTCTCACAAGATTTTTCAGAAGAAAGAGGGACAGACTGATTTGGGGATGGAAAAGGATGATGGAATGCTGCCTAGCACTGGCCTACCAGAATAAGTCTGAAGCACTGTCCTTGGCTATATCAAAGACAATCTGTAGTTGCGCCTATTCGATTTCTTCCAACCGCTATTATAGCATATGGCTTAGCGTTTGAAAACTATTCACAAAGTTAGAAAACAAAAAACTCCATTCTTTCTGATGCAAATACGAATATAAAAATAAAACGACCTGTCCATAATTAGGTACTGCCCCCAGAAACTGAACAGCACACCACCGTTTACTTGAATGGGGAAAAGGCGTCAGTGCCTTGCCGCAAGGCCATGTTTAACCCAAATTGCTTCGTCGCCGGCTAGCCAACCTTCTTTGAAAATTAAATAGTTAACTTTCCTTTTATAATCATGAGACGGGATATTGCCTCGCAAGGAGAAGGGTCACCATCGCAATGCAAAACCCATTTATATGCAAATGAGGCCTTAGATTTTACTAAGCGAACAAATTTCCGGTACGTGCAATATTTTTCTTACTACACACAAGCGATCTCATAAATTCCGTACACTGTTTTTCATACATAGAGCGGAGTCAGTAGTTCCACGTCGCACTAACCAGCAATAGGTACCTACACCTGATACTGACCCACCAAAGAACATAAAAAAAGCAACTTCTATTTGGAAAAGTGACTACCCTTTTCTTCGACGGAGTGCCCCTGGGCCCTGGGGTAAATGTGCAAACGACGAGCGCTTGAAAGAATACTATTCATCAGCTAAACGCTATCCATTTGGACACACTAGTTGCATGTCGTTGAAACCTTCTGAAAAGGCTTTAGTCTATGTCTATGTCCCACTGGGGCAACATTTGTTTTGGTGTTGCCGCCGGACACACACCGGCAGTGTCGATTCTATGAAAGACAATTTGTTTAACGAAGTTTTCTTCTATTCTAGGATGTAAGTAACGGAAATTGCAGAAACAACATCCGTCAAGCAAGGCGAGTAATATCATTTCGTTAAAATGGAACGCTTTATATGAAGAAGGTCAGGCGAAACTGCCGTCGTATAGAATAAGGACGACAGCAAATAGGAATTGGGAGTGGAAATCCATCTGTTGGCTGATAGTGATATGAAACACACAAACGCTGTGCCACAACGGATGGTGTTAGAAAATATGATTAGGGTGAGCGGAATTCATTCTGACACGAAGGACTGTCAGACTTTCGGATCTATATGACGAGCTGCTGTCACGAATATCTGACTATAAGAGTAATGCCTATCAAGGGATACATTGTCCTTTGGGAAAAATGAACAGCATATTAAGGCAACTTGGGCAGAGGACTTTATTTCCATCATAAAATAAATATTGTGAAACCGAGCTGGTGTGACAGGGACAAACATTATTAGACATTGGACATTCATTCGATATGCCCTATGCCTACGTTGCAAAAGACTATGGATAAGGATAAGGAAATAGATGTGACTTAATGACACTTTGAATGTACATCTTTTATCGAAAATTGAATTTACCTACTCGGGTAGAAAATTAAGTTTATGTCAGTTTTTCGGCAGAGCTTACATTTTTGAGGCTCGTTTTTAAAGTTGAATTATAGTAAGTGGCCTTTCTACGGAGTACATTGTCATTGTATTCGCAATTCGTAAATTGGAATAGTAGGTAGTGGAGTAGGTACAACATGACTCGTTTACTATTTAATTTATTTCGAATAGAAGCTGAGGGGCCTACTTATGAAAATGACACAAATGTATGAACGCGACACCTAAATAGCTGTGAAATGAGAAAAACGATTGTCAATTTGATAATCACCTTACGTGGACGTAAAGTGATGATTTTGATTGTCAACTATCAACTATCACCTTAGCCGATTACAACCCTGTGTTTGGTGAACCACAAAAGCAGCTGACACGTTAAGTATAGAGCAAAAATATTTGAATCAAATTTGCTTAGCTATGTCTCAACGTTCAATCTTGCCTAGGTACTTTACCACACAAGGATCCGGGAAAGCTGGCATATACATATCCCCGGTGGCAAACTTGTGCAAATAACGTTGCCACATCAAATCCTTCGGCAAGCCTCAAGGAACTCGCCATTTTCATTATGAAAGTGTATTGACATGGTTTGACATCAAGACCAAGCCTTGGTGTAAATATGACGCCATTCATATATTATATCGTAGGTAGGTACTTGAAGGATAACCTTTAAGAGCAGCGTCCCTACTCCTAAGAACAATTCAAAGGAATTCATTCTTCGTGTATCCAACAAATTTGTTGCTAGCTATGTTGCAAGACGATCACCCTCACAAAAGGGAACTGGCTCTTTGAAGAATATTAAAGGCAAGACAACAGACCAAAGTTTATCAAGTTCGCTCGCGAATTTCTGATTCCTCAACTACAAATGGGTGCATCGAATTATCTATATACATAAAAGAGTAGCGTGTTTAAGCTGACAGACATCGTACAGGCCAAACCGCTAATCGTAGGTTCATGAAACTTTCAGGATATGTTCCTAGCTGTGTAGACTTTTCGATACGACCCTCCCCACCCCTTTTAGAGAGGTTTTCTGTTACCCACGAACCGTTAGACGTATAAACTTTGTATGTTTACAGAAAATAGGAAATCATCTTATTCCTCTTATAAAGGTTGAAAAAGAAGTTGCAGAGTTTTTTTGTTTTAACATTACCCAACTCAAACTGCTATTTCATTCAATAGAACTTGTCCAATCTTTAAAATCTTAAACTCCTCTTTAGCCAATATTTCCCCGATTATTTTAAGCCATCATTTATCTTTATACCTATCTATCTTTCTGCTTCAGAGGCTGAGCTAGAAGAAATTAAAGACAAATGCTATTTAAACAACAAGAAATTAAGATTGATTCCTCAATTGCCAGCTCTATTTGGGGGTGGGTGGATTGAGTGAACCGTACAAGCTTATAGTTTCAGTTTCAGTTCAATTCAGTCTCATTCTCATGGCGTATGGATGGATATGTTATGTATGTAGGTATCATTTGCGCGAGCGACCTTATGCAACATTTATCTAAAGATTGAACGACAGGTCGGAAATGGTATTGAACATATTTAAGACAAAGTGTACAATAAATAAATGGTTATAATATATCTTATTATAAATTTGCTGTCCCGGAGAAGTTGTGCATTGTGAACGAGCAATTTTGACTCCGAAAGAATGAACAAGTTCATTAATGACATCTTACTTAAGTCTTTTTAAGGGTGAAGAAGTGTTCTATTTATCCATAAATCACATTTTAAATATCGTTGTTGTGTGGACCAGGGCCCGGGGGGCGTGGGATTAAGAGAGATATCAGATAGGATGTGAAATGTTAATGGGATTGAGAGAAACAGAGTGATTTAACATTTGAAACGAATACATGTTAACATAACGGTAATAATAAGGAAGGCAAATTATTTAATACAGTGTTAAGAAATATGTCTTATTCCCCAACTCAGGCGTTATGTGAAATTCGTTCAATCAACTATTCTGAAACCACATTTTGCACGGGCGAAGCCGGGCGGTACATCTAGCCTCTATATATACCTAAAAAGTTTTTCCTTATAGGTGATTAACGCCCAGCCCTAATAGTAAGAGCTATGAAGCTGAAATTTTGAAAAAAAAACTTCCTTTCTATGCCGTAAGTGAACACTAAGAAGCGATTTGAGAAAATTCGAACTCTAAGTGATGGAAAGGGGGGTCAAATTTTGTATGGGAAAATTCTTATTTCTCATCCGATCGACAAACTCGGTTGGTATACTCTATGTTAGAATTAAAGAAAACTATACCCTATCCACTGCACGCGGCTAATTTTCATCTTGGTGTCGCCATGATTCGAATCATCCATATCCGAGGATTGTAAATGTTTTTGAACTACTTGTAACCCTGATGCGCGCCACATCCTGGAGAGCAAGGTCCTTTACCGATCCTATTGGACAGTAGAGTCCGGATTTTCCGAAGCCAATAACCCGCTTCGGGATATGAGCCCTGCCGTTGGCCTATTAAAGACTCATCCGCCACCAGCTCTATTTCAACACTCTGAATAATGTCAAAAAAAAACTCTAACCTTAGGTCCACATAAATCGAAGTATCTCATTAAGGTATCTGCCATGTTGAGTGTTTACCCCACCGTTGAGAACGTTGCTAGACTTCTGAGACTTGAGCACTATAGTGCTGATATTTTCTTCGAGTTCATAATTCGCGATGGATGGACGAGACCAATTACCGGTGGTTACCACGGGGAGGAAAGGCAAGCACAATTAATATGTATGAGATAGTGGCGATAACTAGACATCACCAGATTGATACCAATCAGGGCCCATCCCTATTCATAAACAACACCAAATCATGAATAGCGTTATATCTATTTATTTACAATAGCCTCGACCACATCTTCGTGCACGCAGGCCACTTACATTTGCATGCATTTTCCTCTTTCCCATGTTTAAACTTTGGTATTCGGTAACGACGAAAAGGAAGCGAAGAATGAACGAAAATAGTGCAGCACACGAACACTATTCACAGCTGTCCATGCCCAAATATTTTCCAATGTGACAAACCACTCAGGAGTGAAAGGACATCGAGATCTATACTTTTTAAGTTTGCGTGGACAATAATTGTTGAGTCCGCCCTCTATTAATTCGTATTGAAGGTCTTCCAAATGAGGTGGCTTCCCAATAAAACCTAACTCCAGCTCCAGTTAAGCTCTTCGCTTTTCATTTTGAAAAAGTCATATGAAAGCCAAAAAAAGTTGTAATTTAGTTATGTATAGTTTTAGAGCATGTTTGGAATTTAAAGCTTGGATATATCGTAATTAAGTTATACTTACGGAGATTTCTATCGATTGCCAAAGGCATAGTAGTCAGTCAGCCCTATGGAGTGACCCAGTTAAAGCTAACTGCTACTCTATCCTCATGCGCACATTATAGTTAGAGAAAAAGGCAGCAATTGCCCTGGTAGCAGGTAGCACTCAGCGTCACCGTTACAGAAATGCAAAGGGCGAATTTATGAAGTTCATATAAGTACGTGTCTCAGAAACACCAATCTATCTTAGAAAGCCTGGAAATATAATATCAATACAATATGTATTTACCTACAAAAAAAAGGACCACGCCACAAAACTGCCACAACGTTTTTGGACTCTTTCCAAATATCTACAGCAAGCTATAGAAATATGATGTTTTATGTTTGTTTACTTTACACCATCATTTATATTTTAACCTTAGTGATAGCTTTGAGCACACGTACATATACCTACATATCCTTTCTGACATCACAAAACATTCGAAAAAGTCGTGGGTATAAAATGTCACCAAAAATATAGCACTACACACCCACATGATTAACGTCTTGAATGTCATGGAGTCGACAACCGTACCCAGGACCAGCAACAACAAGCAGCAAGGATGGCGCATTAATGACAAAATACATTGTACGGATCTCGACTCGAGCGAAAGGACATTATTGAAGGCAAGCGAATTGAATAGAGCAGTTATTTGTGTGTGACATTCAATGCGGTGGGTGAGTGAGTGGGAACCTTAATGTGGGTGTACTCTGAAAATCGCTCTGAATTTACAATGAGCAACAAAGTCGTAAAAAAAATACACACAGTTAAGTTTCCCACAGAGTGCGACATATCGTTAACAGAGGTTTCTTATACTTCTTGTCGTCCCTGGTCCCTCCATAAGCAAGCACATTGTCAGTGTTGTATACTGCTTTCTTTTTTTCTGCTGATGTGCACTAAAGCGCAAAATGTTGCACTGGTCCTTGGCAGTGCATTTTTTATGAGCATCAGGAGACTGTTCACTTTGAATTTAATTGAATTAGCATTCATACACATGTACACATAAGCCACACGTGCATGGTGTGAAATCTCTTCGCCTTACTGTCTTTAACTCATTAAAGACCGACCTTGATATTCTTAATGTTATGATTGTGTGAGTGGACATATGAATATGAAGTCGAATCCTTTGCTTTAAAACCTAATGTGCTGTCTTTCGACGTTAAAGCGAATGGAAGTCATTTCCAATGAATAGAACAACTTTTCGGTTTTTTTTTTTTTGGTGTGTGATGTGGACCTTCGGGGAGAGACGTCTTAGAAGTGCTATCAAATATTCCTTAAACAATGAAAAGGAATTTTTCTCAAAAGAAATCGCTACCAGATGAGACTGAGAAAGGGTGCAAAAAAATTGAGAACAATTGACACGTACGGTCGTGTTCGTGAGCTATGCGTTCCTACCATGATATGAAACAATTGGAGAACTTGAAAACCGAAGACGAAGAGTATGCGTTGAAACAAATTGGCAATAGAAATGAACTGCAGAAGCATTAGAGAATTTATAGTTTTTGAGAAAGCCATTTACAAGTTGAGAGTGTTTGACATCAAATATATGTGGTAGTACTAGCTCACTGTCAGTACTCCCAATCCAGCTTTAGGCGCTGCGATGAAAGCCCTGTGGATGGCGATGGCTTAATGGAGATTGCTTAAAGCTTATACCAAAAAAGCCTATTAGCTCCAACGCACTCCCGGGTAAAAAAAAAACGGTGCGTCGCCTTTGGGGGTTAAAGGAAGTATTTTCTATGCGTGCATATTATGCCGAGGTAGAGTTTCGATTTAAAAAAGTGTTTGGCACTTAAATTCCTTTTTAGCGTGACTTTTAAGAGAGGCTAACGTCGTGGAAATAACACATGTTTTGAATTTCATTTAATTAAGCTCCGAATTATTTTCAAAACTGACAGATGATAACCTGGTTAACAGTGCATAGTTCTGGCAAGGCCCAGGATCGCCTCTTTTTGGAGAGAGGGTATATGGAGCTCAGCTAATAATCCAGTCATCGGTTATGTTTTCTTCCATCCATAGGTATGTACTTGACTGATGATTTGAGGGTATTCCCCTGGTAAACCATCAGGGCCCATGGCCTTGTGGTGAAAGTGGCTCACTCATCACTATAATTCTGTACAACGATATTAAATAGCTTTGCATAAGGGCAACCCACACTGCATACAACAAATTTGTCGCCAACAACAGTATGATCCGACGATTTTGTTCGTTTTCGATTGTTGCACAATAATGCACATCTATGCCCTTTTTTAACAATTTGTGGTTCTTTTTGTTATCGAATTTAAATTATATACCTATACCTAATATACCTACCAAAAATAGAAAAATGTTGCATTTTTGTTTTATTCCTTAACACATAAAAACTACATTTCTGTGCAAGGTGCAATCGTGCGTTTTTTTCGTAAGCTGATAAAGGTATAGGCTGTCCAAACACAGTTGAAAGTCTAAACTAGCCAACAACCAAGATACGCATAAGCATTTACCTAAAGATGATAAATGCTTCTTTCCAAGCATAAATTTGAAATGCTTCTAAGCAAATATTGAGGGTCATTGCAAAGGGAATAAAATATCTGTTCACTTAAGTTTGGACGGTCGATACCTGAATACCTACTTTTCCGTACCTTAGGCGACAGTTTGAGACGAAGGCCAACTACAAACAGAGGACTCAGATAGATAAAGAAAATATAATAAAACAATGGTTGGTGTGAAAAGGTTGTCGTCGTAAAAAATGTAAAAAAAATAAAATATATGGGATCCAAGGCCTAGCTTCTCACAACCATTCGTTTTGTGTGGGTTTTAAATTGTTGGAAGGGATCTACAATTTTATGCCGAGTTCAAACGGCTAATTAAGAAGCTCATTCATGACAGTTTTACTCTCGAATGTTAGTCAGACGTTTGCGAGAGGTGGCGCAGTGGAAATAAAGTGCACGACTGAATGGAACGAAACTTTCTCGTTCATATCATCAGTTTGGTTGGTTTATTTTTCTTTTATTATTGTTTATTGGCTATAAAACAAGATTTTTCAAATTGGTGATGCTGGTAGGTGGCTATGACTCGAAGTAGGGTTTGTGATGTAAGAATTCAGAGATTTGTTTTTGAATTTGCACGCGTTTGGGGGTAATTCAAGTGGTTTCTGATAGTGTAGACTCCAATTGGTTGGAATTATTTTAAGGTTCATGATTAATATGGTTAAAAAAAAAAGTGGGAAATATTTGCTAAAAGGAGTTCTAGTACTTGTTGTGATTACATTTTAACTGGTAGTGCGGTTATGTTTATAAGACGGCATTATTTGCATTTTTCAAAGAAAAACTAAGTACGGGGTTTTATTAACAATACTTATGTTATCGTAAATAAGCATTTTAGTCAAAATCTTTTAGGCTCATTTTGGAAAATAATGCGTACAAAATAGTAACAAATATTGCAATGTTGAGTTTGAAAAATAATGTTGCTCAACTATTTTGTTCAGGATGTTAGTATTAATTGGTTTTTAAAGTTTGATCCACATCGAAAATGGAGTTTTCGATATATGAACAGTTTTCAAAATCAGCGTTTCCGGTGGTTAGAATTGAAAATGAAGGACGCAATACCTAATGTTGAAATCGTGAATATCATGTCTATAAATCTATTATAGACAATTTGGAAAAAACTGAGTTTGCTATCATGTTAGTAATGACCATATTACATAAAAAATTAATTTTTGTTGCAATTGTATTGACTGTTTTCGAGATAAGGCCACTTTTCAAAGTACAGTTATTTGACTTGTTAGCCAAAAACTGGGTATGCAGCCATGTTAACCCCATATATGGTAGTGGAAGTATACATTTTGGTTAAAATCGTTAAAGCCGTTTTCAATTAAACCATAATTAAATAAAGTCTTAAAAAACAAAATTATTCCAAAATAGTCCGTTGAACGATAATTTAGGGAAAAACTGAGTTTGAGATATCGCACCCCCAGTGCAAAAGAGCGATAAGTCAAAAAATGGCATTTCAAGAAAACGCGACTCAAAAAATTGAAAATAAACTTTTGCCCGTAACTAAGCGTAAGAAACACATACTTCAAATATTTAAACTTTATCAGAAAAAGAAATAAATAATCTTTCAATTTTTATCAAAAACTTATATTTTTTACCTACATCAAATAAATAATTAATGTTTTTTAGTTAATTTGGAAACTCAATAAAAACTTTTAATCTAAAAGAGCGATAATTCGAAATGTCTCTGTTGATTTATATAATTATTCATGTGCAAGAAGGGTATAACTCGAAATATATCTACATATTTAAAGGAAACAAGTATTGAAAAAATAAGTAGGTGAAAAAGTGGTGATGGCAAGCTGTAGTAGAATTTTGTTGCCATAAATATATTACATTTTTTTTTCTTCGCGATTGGAATTTTTGGTGGACCATTAGGATAAACTGGATTTATGTTATAAACCTCTGATCAGTCGCTACTTTAAGAGCCTTGAAGGTTTTATCAGGGGTCGAATCGCGTCATCCGTGATCGAGCATTACCTACGTTCACGGAATTAAGTTGATTTTCATGTGAAACAAAAACAAATTCCGTCACGTAATGCTCGTTCACGGATGACGCGATTCGACCCCAGCCCATGATAATTGTGTCCTGCTTTCGCGCACAAGTCCTTAAAATCAATAATATTTCATTGGTTTGTAGTTGGTGAACTTTATAGAAAGGTTTCTATTTTTCTTGTAGACTTATTAAATTTTCTATTACTCATCTCAAAATAGCTTAACCGCGAAAATTGTCCATTTTAATAATTTTATACCTACTGTTATTGCGACCAACTCACAAAATATTTCAAAATACTTTCAGAAAAAAACTCTTGGAGAAAATCCCGCCAAATTTTGACATATCGCTTTCTTCGATTGAAAATAATATTTTGTTTGCCACTTGTCGCTCTTTAACGTAGAAAATTGAAGGAGAAAGGGAGAGGCATTTTGTGTTATCGCTGTTTTGCATTCAAAGAATTAAACAAATTTCGATTTGTATCTGTTTTGCACTTGGAAAAGAGTCATTAGAGTTGAATATTTGAAGGTAATATTTCGTAATGTCGGCGCAGTGGCTTAGTGGTAGTGTGTTGGGCTACTAAGCGAGGGGCTCAGGTTCGAATCCCGAGAGGGCCAAATTACATCTTAAGGTTTTTTTCCGCTGCGCCACCTCTCGCGAACGTCTGACAAACATCCGAGAGTAAAACTGTCATGAATGAGCTTCTCAATTAGCAGTTTGGACTCGGCGTAAAATTGTAGATCCCTTCCATTCGTCCCAAAAATTGAAAACCCACACAAAGCGAATGGTTGCGAGAAGCTAGGCCTTGGGTCCCATAGACCTGTCGCGCCAAAATATTTATTTTTATTTATTTATTTCGTAATGTCGCTGTTTTGCGCAGGTTTTTAATTTAAAACAATAAAAATAAATTCAGTTATTAGAGTCATTTTGGATTGCGTCGGTATTACACTGGAATCATGACATCTTTGGGCTGAAAAATAGTGTAACATTTCGTGTTAGCTCAGTTTTGCATTGAAAAATGCGAGCTACTCGAAACGCGTGATGTGTGTGATTTTTTGATTTATGGCCATATGTAAGCTATTTTTATGAGCATGAGAACGCCAAACCCCTTAAATTAAAGGTGGAAGTGACACCAACACTACCTCATCAAAAATAAAATAAATAAATAAATATTTTGGCGCGACAGGTCTATGGGACCCAAGGCCTAGCTTCTCGCAACCATTCGCTTTGTGTGGGTTTTCAATTTTTGGGACGAATGGAAGGGATCTACAATTTTACGCCGAGTCCAAACGGCTAATTGAGAAGCTCATTCATGACAGTTTTACTCTCGGATGTTTGTCAGACGTTCGCGAGAGGTGGCGCAGTGGAAAAAAACCTTAAGATGTAATTTGGCCCTCTCGGGATTCGAACCTGAGCCCCTCGCTTAGTAGCCCAACACACTACCACTAAGCCACTACCTCATGACCAATTTTCAAAATTACCGTTAGTCGATTTTTGTGCGAAAAAGTGAGTATGCAGCCATCTTAGTTACACCTACTTAAGCCCAAATATCAATTTTGGTTGAAATCGTTAGAGCTGTTTTCGAAAAACTCAAAATTGCTGAATAAAATGGCCCCGAACTGTAAGCCCACCAACTCCAAATCCGAAGTTTGAAAGAAATCCGTCCAGCCGTTTGGGCTGTAGACTAGAGCTCGAGAAGGACGGACAGACGGACAGAATTGCGAGACCCACTTTCTCGAGTTCCTCTATCATCGTAATGTCAGATTTGATTAAAATCTCGAGTTCGATTTTTTGTACGATTACAATACCTTTCTCTTACTACGTAATGCGAGAAAGTTAAAAATAACGAACGCTCCCTGTGGTTATTAATAACCAAGTACCTAGTTCCTTATGTTACGCAATAATTAAAACAGATTACTTTTATTATTGGTACAAATAAAAATTTTATTGTGATCTTATCGCGATGGTGGTTGCTAGCTAAAAGAGAACGATTCTTGCGCGGCGTCTCGTTACCAGCCGACTAACCGTTTTGCCTTTTCGCCGTCTCCTTTCCAGTGATCTTCTTTTCTTCCAGTCTGTGTTAGAAAAATAGCATCACATATAACATTTGTTCGATACCGAAAGAGCAAGAGCAGATTGTATTCCTCAACACCTTATTCTAACACAGCTTAGTATCTGGGTATGAATCTAGATGCTAAACTGAAATGGAAGGAAATGTGAAAAAGAAAGTAGAAGAGTTAAATATTAGGTATAGAAAACTGTATTGGTTGCTAGGACATAACTCTGAAATGTCCACTGAGAATACAATTTTAATATATAATCAGATACTAAAACCTGTTTGGACGTATGGTATCCAATTATGGGGTTGCACAAAGAAAACAAATGTACAAATAATACAAACATTCCAAAACAAAGTCCTTCGGGGAATAGTAAATGCCCGTGGTATATTAGAAATAATGACTTGCATCGTGATTTGCAGATTGATCTTGTAACGGAAGTAATTAAAAAGTACCCAATTCGTCACAATGACCGTCTGCAGATGCATATTAATCCTTAAATAATAGACGTCTTAAATGTACGATATAATATTCGTAGATTAAGAAGAACTAAGCCTCACGAACTTATAATCTAAAAAATATGAGAACCCGTATTTAAATTGTAATACCTTCTCAAACGCAACTGAACGTTGAAAGTAAAATCATTTGTCGATCTTTCTTTGATTGGTCATGATTAAGGAGGTGTTTTAGTGCGGTTAGAGTCCCACACTACTCTGGGTTTCTAGCCCCATTATGTCTTTCGAGATTTTCACCTTCAATAATATAAAAAATTTCCTAGTTTCTGCTTTTATCAGACGTCATAAAGCGGACAAATTTAATTGCATTTATGTATTTATTTTTTTAGAACAAAATGTTCGTTAACGAAAACAAATTATGAAATTTGAATTCTGCGAATGTGGAGGTCTAATATGTTCTTTGGTACCGTTTTAATATTGTTCTACATTTTTACTAAGGCTTGCAGCCAACAACTAACCGTCGACATTAGTGTGTTATTAATAGTAAAGCCTGCTTTTTTTGCGTGTAAAAATGTTCATGTGTCAAAATTATATTTAATTAAAAACAAACCAGCACACACGTTACTTAAAGTGAATTCGCTGACCTTTAATAATCAAATTTGGCTTATTTGTGGTGTTCCATCAGCACAACATCTACATCTCCGATGACTCTTTGTCGTCTACTCATCTTTGTGCATCAACATTGTGCTTGTTTAAATAACAAAGTAGGTAGGTATGGCTAACCCCAATAAAATATTATAACAAAACTTCAGCAGAGAACGGTGAAACCCTTTTAACGTCAGCTAATATTATGCCTTCGAGTGCGTATTTCCATTCCAATGAAGATAATATTTTTTTAGACCTCAAAGAAAAGTTCCATGGCCGATAAACACCCAACGTGAAAAGAGAGAAAAAGAAACATCAACAACTTCATTGATTTCCGGCGCGTTTTCGTTTCCATCCCCCCTCTCATTGGGTGTTCCGAAAGCACAAAACTTATTTAATCAACCAGACGAAAGTTTCTCAATTAACGCGGTTGCCACTTCCGAATACTTAATTAGTCATTTGATCCGCGGTAGCGTTATATTAGCCCCTTGCTTCGCCGGCACCGCTATTCCCCCCTTTAAAGTAACATTAAATCAACCCAACTGCTAACGGCTCAATTTGCCAGCCATCCTCCCTAATCCACATCAAAGGATTACCAGAAGCACAATAATTGTGTCGACATCCCCCCTGACGATGACGGTGTCATCCAATTCAATATTTCACCCGCACTTCCCACAGTTGACAGCCAGATACAAAATTTCATTTCACACGAATAATCTTTCACCTTGATGTTGATGAGGTTTCCAATTTGAAGGTGTAATCTTTTCGACTCACACTCAAACAGAGTGCGGAACAGAACTGGGTATATGTACAGTTCAATTGTGGCATTTGATTTATAGAACCCTCCACTTCCATTTGCCCAAATCGCATCTCCGGAATAGGTTCGTTCTTGAGATTCGCAATATTTATTATTTATGAAGTTTCCAATGGAGCCGGAGCCTCTGTGATAAGATGGAATGTAAGCAAAAGGACTTGGCTGCTGCAAATTGTTGCTTTGGGGGTTGCTTGCGTTTTCCCCGAAATTTTCAAACTTTACAGCAGGCTCACAAGTTTTAGCGTGGAGCGGCATCTATGGCATATACCCGAAAGATTTGCGATTACGGCACTCGTAAATCAATGACTTTGGTGGGCAAATGCAAAGCGGTTTTGGCAGGAACACAAGACCGGTAATGATTTATTGCTTGGGAAATATTTTGCTTTTCTAAATTTGCACCTCGTAAGCAGATGGGACGTGAAGTTCGTTGGTTGGTTGTTTATTGTTGTGCGTCTGGTGTAATGGCATTTAAAGTGAATTGGAAAAAAAATTCGCTTATCGCACTCGGAGTGGAAGAAGTTGTGAATTATTTCTGGTCGGATGGTATGTAATGGGGTTCTTATTTGATTGACTTGATGGGTCTAATGTCATTTAATAAGTTTAAATAACTTTTCAGTGGTTTTGTCGTAAAAACGTAATATCTATATTTAAGTATAGGTACTTCGTAAAGTTTTAGAGATCGCATCCACATGTCTGACGACGTGGCTTGCTCAGATGTACATAAGTAGATATAAGATAATAGACTCTCAGGTCTCAGCCCCCGCGCACTTATCTACCCGATTCCCACCGCAAATTTTGAAAATAAAAGGTTGTCTTAATTTTTCTATTTGGGAATTCGTCTGAAGCAGGAAAAGCTCAATTATTTGAATGAGTTGCTTCAATCAATGTTACAACTTACAACCATAGACATACCTACTAAACATGGACTGCTAGTCAAATGTCATTTTTATACACTTCTACGGTTCTACGAGAAAACATGATCCATAACAGTGCAGGCGTTACTGTTTTACAGGAAAAAAAATGTTGGTTCCATAGTAACACATAAAAAACAAAAGAGCGTCATCTATTTCAAATTTATTCTGCAATGTTTATTATTTTGAAATAAAAAAAAACATGCGTGCGACTGATTTGCTTTTATTCCGCAAACATACTTTCCTACATACTTACTTACTTATCGGGCTCCCGACCCGTGAAGAGTCTCTGCCTGAGACACTGCAGCCTTCCATCCTCTACGATCCCGGGCACGTTGCTTCCAGTTGTCCAGACCAAGCGCTCTGGCATCCGCGATGGCTTGGTCTTTGAAACGGAGGTTCGGTCTTCTTTTTCTTCTCGAACCTGGGGGCTGGGATTCGAAGATCCTCTTAGCTGGAGCATTATTGTCCATTCGCTCGATGTGGCCGAGCCAATGTAGTCGACGTGTTTTGGCTTTTTGGACTACATCCACATCTTGGTACAGCTCATAGAGTTTGCGGTTGTATCTTCTCCTCCATTCGCCCTCCTCGCACACAGGACCAAAAATCCGCCGAAGAATTTTTCTTTCGAAGGAGCCCAGTATCAGCTCTCCCTTCTTGCCTATGGTCCAGCACTCGGCGCCATAAAGCAGAACTGGCAAGATAAGGGTCTTGTAGAGCACACATTTCGTCCTTCGAGTTAATAGTTTTGAACCCAGTTATTTTGCCAAACCGAAGTAGCAACGGTTTCCTACGGTAATTCTTCGCCGGATCTCCACTATAGTGTCATTCGTGAAGTTTATGTTTACTCCGAGGTAGGTAAACTCCCTAACTACCTCGACATTTTTGCTATCATCAGTGACGTTTTGTCCTAGGCGGTGGACAGTTGCTTGTTTGTTTGTTGATAGCATGTACTTGGTCTTGTCCTCATTTTCTTCAAGGCCAACGGATTTCGCTTGTTCTTCAATGGCCGTGAACGATTCTATCACGGCACGCTGGGAGCGACCGATGATGTCAATATCGTCCGCATAGCCCAGCAGCTGGACGGACCTGTTGAAGGTAGTGCCTTCCGTGTTGACAGCTGCCCTGCGCACTATCTGCTCCAGTACGAGATTGAAGAAGTCGCATGATAGCGCATCTCCTTGCCGAAATCCGGTGCATGTTTGAAATAGTTCGGAGGAGCTACTTCCAAACTGCACGCTGCAGCGCGTGTTTTCCAGCGTCCTGAATCAGTTTTGCCGGGATTCCGAATTCGGCCATTGCCATATAGAGCTCCTGACGATGTATGCTATCATATGAGGCTTTGAAGTCGATGAATAGGTGGTGAGTTTCGACTTGAAATTCGTTGGTCTTTTCCAGGATTTGCCTCAGTGTGAAGATTCGGTCTATAGTCGATCTGCCGGGCCGGAAGCCACACTGGTATTAGTGTGTTGCAGAACGGTTTTAGACGTTCACACAGTACGTTGGATAGGATCTTGTATGCGACATTAAGCAGGGATATGCCTCGATAGTTCTTGCAAGACATAGGATCGCCTTTTTCGTAGATGGGGCATATAGAGCTGATAGTCCAGTCATCGGGCATGTTTTCTTCCACCCATACTTGGTTGATGATTCGGTGCATGCACCCTACCAAAACATCACCTCCGTATTTGAAGAGCTCCGCTGGTAAGCCATCAGAGCCGGCAGCCTTGTTGTTCTTTAGCTTTTTTATAGCTAAGCGCATTGACTGGACGTGGGTTCTCTTCTTGCCCTATCACTCTCTCTACATGGTGCCCATTGAGCAGCTGCTGGAAATGCTGCTTAAATACATCTACTATTCCCTGTGCTTCGGTGACTAGGTTTCCTTCGCTGTCTCGAAGAGCCTGCGTTCCGGGTTTGTAACCAGCAGCTAGTTGCTTGGTTTTTTTATAAAACCTCCGGATGTTGTTACGATCGCGCGACTCTTCGATCTCCTTGAGCTGGGAAGCTGCGTAAGCCCTCTTCTTTCTACGCAGGATCTTCTTTTCCTACCTTCTCCTGACTCGATACTCTTTTCTCGCTGCCCCTGTTTTGCGCTGCAGCGCTTTCTTGTGTGCATCTTCTGTCACCTTTTTCCTGTATACGCATTCATCATCATACCACGGGCTCTTTCTCTGGGGTGGCTGGTACCCTACAGTGGTTTCGGCTACCTCCTTGATGATGTCGCGATACTGGCACCACTGATTGTTGGCGTCTGTGGTAGGTGAGTGCACAGAGGAGAGTTTCATACTCAGGCGCTCGCTGTAGGCTCTGGCTACTCCAGGTGTGCTAAGGCGTCCAACGTCGAATTTCTTCTTCTGGGCGGTTCGCAGCTTCTTCTCGTTGGACAGTCGAGCTCTGAATTTAGCCGCGACAAGAAAATGGTCAGAGTCGACATTTGCCCCTCGATATGTGTGCACGTTGAGGATGTTGGATGCGTGCCTCGCATCTATTAGCACATGGTCGATTTGGTTGGCGGTTCGACCGTCTGGAGAGCGCCAGGTTGCTGTGTGGCTGCAGGCTCCGTAGGCTCCATCCAGGAGGTCATAAAACTCCTCCTTGATGGGGTCTTCAGCCTCGTCGGTAGGGGCGTGTGCACATATTAGGCTTATGTTTTGGAAAGTAGCTTTGATGCGGATCACTTATCGGCTTAAAGTCAATGACTTTAGTCCTAAGCCGATTTCCCACGACGAATCCGCATCCTAATACATGCAGTCTTTTGTTGCAGCTGTAATAAATGTCACAATTTTTTCTCTTCATCATACCTGATCCTATCCATCGTATCTCCTGGATCGCGGTTATATCTGCCTTGTACCGCATGAGGACAGACTCAAGTTTTTGAGTAGCACCTGGGGTGTAAAGTGTTCGTACATTCCAGGTACATATCTACTCTTAAATCGTAGTCCATTGACGTTCCGGGTCTTGTTGCCATTTGAGGAGTTCCATTATCCGAGGCTGGTTGTGTCTCTCCCATAACTAGCTTTTTTTTCCATGGTCGGGAAGTTACCCCGACGGCACAACCCCCACCTGGAGGACCAGGCCCTTGTTTTGACCCTAGGACAGCGGGCCGGAAAAAAACCGATGTCAGTAACCCATTTTGGGATTTGAGAGCTGCCGTTGACCCATTAAGGGTTCATCCGCCACCAACTCTTTTCCAACACCCTGACTCAGTATTGGAAATCCCTATAGACCTGGAGTCAAAATATGTCGAAGCAGCTCATATAGGGATTGCACCTACCAGTTCGCCTAACTGGAGATGTAGGCTCCACCGTTGATTCCATCTAGAGAATTCCTCCGCTGTCGCCTAAGAGGAAGTGCCTTAGTGAGAGGACACTTCTCCCCCCTCTCTCGTTCGCTGCCACCAACGACCTTCCACAGGGGTTGGTTACCCCATCTCCAGTCGAGGTACTAGGCACCCACCAGTCACCAACGTGGAGGTGAGAGTAGGAGTTGATAGTGAGAGGCTAGAGTGAGAACGCTTGTGTCCTCATGTAATCGCATCACTACCTTAAACTGGCACTTTCCTACATATTAAATTAAAAACAGTTTGTAGGTAGTCTCTCTTAATTTGTTTGATCTGGTCCTGGGTATAGGAATTCCAGACGTGCCGCTCACTGTCCCGCAAGTGTCCCGCAATGAAAAGTGTGCCGCAAAATGTCCCGCACTGAAAGTTTGTCCCGTCTTCCAACTTGTCGCCCTATTATTACTTCATTATTAAATAAAATAATTTAAAACTAATAATACATAGAAATTATAGCACTAGCCCTTATTAGCTATAATCATAACATACAAAGTGTGAAGTGCGCCTTTACTGATGATGATAGTTCAGTGGGCTGGGTCTCCGAACTCAAAAACTTGACATTTCACTTTGTGAAATCTTTTGGTCATTTTGGATTGGAGCTATTGTGTTTGTGCGTCGCAATAAGGTTCTAGGTACATATTTTTATAGATAACTAGCGGACCCCTGCACACTTCGTAGTGCAAAACAGAAATATAAAAAAAAAACAGAGAGCATGATCACACGCCAGATGTGAAACTTCTCACTCTAAATGTGGATGTTAAATTGAATTGTTTTGTATTTAGTTGATTTTCATCAAGAAATTTAATTTAAAAACCAAATCTTTATAATATTTTAATCTTAATCCAGTGCAGTACATAATTGTATTTATTCATTTAAAAAGTTTTCATAACGCAATCCAATCTAAAGCTTTCTATTTCTATTCGAGAGTTTTTGTTTACATTTTGTTTCCATATCGTCAACTGATTCAGTAGTTTAGTGTCTATGTAAAACCAGCTTTTTCAGTTCACTTCAGCGTGCCCATATAAGTATGTATTCACTTTGAGAATTAAGTTGAAAAAATTCGAAAAATATATATTTCCATACAATCATACCTACCCACAAAATTTCTTTGAAATCGGTTGAGTGGTTAAGAAGATCGACAACAGCGCCACCTACCGGGTCCAAAACCATCCTATCCATCAAGTTACAACCAACCATACCCACCCACAAAATTTCATTGAAAATGGTTGGTTAAGGAGTTGTAGGCAGCGGCATAGTGATGGCGACAGGCCAATTTCCGTCACGCACTTCCGCTTGGTCATTTTTGTCTTAGAAGAATCGATTTTACTCGCAAGTCGCGCCATAAGATGTTTCACATCAAAAATCAAATTCAAATTCATTTAAATCAGTGATAAATAGTTTTTATTGTAATGCTTTGTGGTACACAATATTTTTGGTTTTTCCATTTTCGGTGTAAATATACAAAACCGATGATTTTGTTTGTCAACACGCGAACAGGGTAGGTACATACACACAATTGTCCATGTGAGAAAACTGGATACTCTGAATTCACTCAACAAATTCCTAACGAACAGAAAACTTAAGTCGTTTAAATTCAAATGGAATATCAGATAGAATCATTGGGATTCGTGGCCTTCGTCTTTAAATTTTCCAGTTAAATGGAATGTTAAATTCACTAACATCTTTGTTCTTAGCGGCTACAAAACAGCAATAATCATTTGGCAATGTTCTCAATCCAGTTTAATCAACAGGCATCCCACCATTTTCAATTTTTATCATTTGCTTGAACAAAAGCATTCAATTCGATGCGATCGTATTGTTGGTCACATTGCAATTCTAAATCAAAAATTTCATGCATTGCACGATTAGGTGATGGCATTCCCAACTGTGCTAATGCATTATTAGCAATTTAAAAACAAAAATTTTCTATACAAATCAATGGTTCATTGTAAATTTCCGGCCTGAAGTCCATTACAGGATTACGATTAACTTGACGCACTCGAATCAGAAATCGATTCGGTGGTTTCCGAGATATAAGATTTTGATTGTTCAATTCTAATCTATCTTCACAGAAATACCCCTGGGCCAATACGTAAGATTGTGTGTAAATTTGAACTAAATCGATTCGGTTGTTTCTGAGATATAACATTTCTAATGTATTGTTTGTCAAATTTTGACCAATCTTCACAGGATCACTTGTATGCTAATATCTAAGAATATGAATATTTTGGCGCGACAGGTCTGTGGGACCCAAGGCCTAGCTTCTCACAACCATTCGTTTTGTGTGCGTTTTCAATTTTTGGGACGAATGGAAGGGATCTACAATTTTACGCCGAGTCCAAACGGCTAATTGAGAAGCTAATTCATGACAGTTTTACTCTCGGATGTTTGTCAGACGTTCGCGAGAGGTGGCCCAGTGGAAAAAAACCTTAAGATGTAATTTGGCCCTTTCGGGATTCGAACCTGGGACCCCTGGCTTAGTAGCCCAAGACACTACCACTTAGCCACTGCTGTGTGTAAATTTGAATTCAATGGATTCCGTGGTTTTCGAATTATTAGATTTTGAATGTATTTTTTGTATGTACCACGCCCCTATAACTCATGAACCAAGCAAAAATAAATAAATACAAAATGAAAAAAAAAATTAAAAAAATAAGACATTTTGAATTTTTTTATTTTTATTTTTTTTTTAAAACCCGTACTGAGAAAATACCTTTTCAACAAAGTATCTATAAATCATCAAAATCGGTTCGGCCAATCTCGAGTTATGGGATTACATCGCTTCGGACACTTTCTTTTATATAGGTATATAGAAGAAGATAACAGAATTTACAATTTACCCAAAACGCGTGCGGCTGCGAACTAAAGGCTTCGTCAAACAGAACGCGTTTTTAACGCCGCGGTGAGATTAATTTACGTGGCGGTAAGATTATTTTGACGCAACGTTCTAACCGCCGCGTTAGAGGACGTCAAACAGAAAGAACTCATTAATGTCCAAGACTCTTGGTTTTCATTGTTTTAACAAATGTCAAGCAGCTCGGAGGAAGAATTATTGCTTTTATTTGCCATGATATGTAATTCCCGAAAAAGAAAAAGGATAAGTGCAAGAAATTTACAAAAAGAGAAATTCTTTTGCTATTGCCTTCCATAACTCGGCCTTTAAAACTGCATTTTTATACGATCCATCGCACATAACGTACAAATATGGTTAATTTCAAATACATTCGATTATTTTTTCCGTTTTTTAGGATATAAAATCATGAAAAATGATTTTAAACGCGCCGCGTCATAAAATAATCTGTAATTTTTCACAATCCCGCTTTCACCGCCGCGCTCAACCGCCGCGGTGAATTCAACGCAGCGTTGAAAACGCGCTCTGTGTAACGGTGGATGTGTTATTCAGTATATTACAACGCGGCGGTAGAACAGCGCTTTGAAACGCCCTCTGTTTGACTAGGCCTTAAGCTAATTTTGTATTGACACTTGTAAAATGTTAATCATGTTCATAAGTGTGACTGGTCGCAATAGTGCAATAAGAGATTTAAACGGTGACTGATTTCACAGGTAAATGGGGCGGATGTATGTACCTGGGGTGGGAAAATTGAAGATCTTAGACTATGCTATCGTAGAAAGGATTTCTAGGTTTTATCAGGAAAACTTTACTGTTTATCAGGAAAACTGGTCTAATAGAACGTGAGAACGAGAAGGGGATAATTAACCGCCTCCGATGGATGGTTCGACTTTTCGATCAAACCATTCTTGTGCCAAAAAGGGGTGAGTTTGATGTGTTTGGTTAGAATGAGGGTGTAGTTAATTCTTGTTTTGAATTAGGTATTATTTGCGTTTGGCTGTCATAGACGGGGTCGAAAGTCGTTTCCGTCCGAACTTCTTACCACGGGGATCAGCTTATTTTTGGGTTGTCTACCAAGCCGTACCATGCACAGTTTCGGTACGGCTGAAGTTTCGTTACAGGTGGCATGAAGAAATAAAAATTGCAAATAATGTGCGTATCTGACTTGGAGATGTGGAAACAGTTGCTTCAGCGATTGCATTGTCCCAATGCGTATCGTTTTCAATCAAATTCAGCTCCTGGCATGCAGCACAAAATGTTGGCAACATTACACCATTGATAGTTCGAAGTGATTCGGCCCACGAACATTCACTAGCAATATTAGAATATTAATTTTCTTCATCACCTTTTTTGCTGGGGGATTTTTCGGAAACTTTCATGGGTATTCTTCTTGTTTGGCTGCAGATCAGTCCGAATTTTTGCGAATCATCGAAATCGGTCCTGGCGTTCTTGAGTTATAAGCGTAGTAACTAAAGCCACTCTTTTTCATAAAGGGTTTTTCAATAAGAGCGCTACAAAATTTTTTTTTAAATAAAACAAAAACCTTTTTGGATATCAATGAAATTCTTTATTTCTGTGAAAGTACGTTCGATGCCATTATGTATGGAACTCGATTTCTTTTGCATGGCCACCGCGGGCACGCTTGCAGAAGTCCAAACGCTGAACCCAATTTTCGACGGTTTTCAAGCATAAATTTTCCACTGCTGCTGGAATTTCACTTTCGATATTCGTACTAGGTTCATCAATCGTCGCTGGTTTTTTGGCATAGACCAAAGACTTGACGTAGCCCCACAGGATATAGTCTAACGGCGTCAAATCGCACGACCGAGGCGGCCAAGCGACTGGACCATTTCGTGAGATAACACGTTCCCAAAACTTGGTTTCCAAAAATTGATTGTGACATTCGCTGTGTGGCTTGTGGCGCCGCGCCGTCCTGTTGGAACCAAATGTCCTCCAAGTCCATATCATCCAATCGGGGCCAAAAATATTCGGTTATCATTGAACGGTAGCGAGAACGACGTGTGAGAGACACATTTGGGCTTTCTTCAACTGAAGCCTCAGCGGCAGCAATATTCTCGACACTACGGGGCACTTCTTTGTCTCACTGGCACGGGAACATTTTGTACTGTGCCTGTGGATTAAAATTCCACTAGACGCTCTATTGTTGATCTGCTAGGACGATTATGACGACCATAAATTGGACGTAGCGCTCTTAACGTTGAGGCCACTGACTCCGAATTTCGGTAGTAAATTGTAAAAATTTCGACTCGTTGTTGGCTCGTATATCTTTCCATCATGAAATGGCAAACCTTACTGAAGAGAAATGTCAAAAGAGCGGCAAGAAATTCGTCGTCGTTTGCTGTCCCTGTCGCTCTACTTTTGTAGCGTTCCTGTTAAAAAACCCCTTATATTTAAAACTAGCTGTACCTCCACGGCTTTGCCCGTGCCTTTCGTATTAAGTCCCGCCCACATTTCGCAAAGCGTTTTTTTTAAGGGAGGTGCAACGGCGCGCTTTTTGAATAAAGCCCCAGTGTATACTGCGATTTTTAAGGCTTCACGAATGTCCAGATATAGTTTTTTAATCATTTTGTATTTCAAATTTCCAGAAGCAATATAACCGAATGGTGTAACTTTGTTTGTCCTATCAAATGATCACCGTAATGGCCGACATTTATATGGCCCAAAACTATCCTATCTTTCATGTTGGAACCAACCATACACACTCACAAAGTTTCAATGAAATCTGTTTAGCGGTTTTGGAGGGAGGCAGCAGCGCCGCCTGTTGAATGGTAATTAAAATGAACTGAAAAAACAAATGTGCGCCTTCAGCGCCACCTGTTGAGAATTTCCAACTTTTCTTTTTTCCTAAACCCGCAGAAGAAAGTAACCAATACTTCGAATGTTCAAGATTTCTAAGGAATTGTATTGGGTATTTATTAAAAAACTCAATAGACCTTTTCAATCTGGCAAGTGAAGCAAAACGCAAGATTCCGAACTTTCCAAAGTATCTACCTGTACCAATAATTGCAGCATAGGTACTAACCAGTTTTTAACTTTTAATAACTCCTATAATTAACTGTGCAAATGAATCAGCTGTCAAAAGTGGATGAACACAACGCCATCTACTGGCGACAAAATAAATTGTCGGAAAAAATTGTCAAAAAAAAAAATGTCTCAACGTAACGTAAGCATAAACGTCATCTATCATGAAGATGAGGGGTGGCAACTGGCAATGGTGTAGTAGAGAAACACGTAAGAGAAACGAATAATATCAGATTTTCTCCCCCACTATAGGTACCAAGAGAAGGGGACGGGGAGTGATCTTGTCTGAGTTTTCCATGAAGTGGAATCCCCTTATTAAGAATTTCAAAAATTTGAAGATGGCGTCGTAAAATCAAATCGCCCCATACAAAATGTATGGGAATCTCACGTGGAATTGATGTGAACTGGCCACCGAGATCGTGCTATTTGACCCCTTGTGGGGTTTTTCTCAAGCCTCACGTCCATGCGAATAAGCCATGAACCGCACCGGCATGCACTCAAAACCAACATAACTCATGTCATCGGTCAAATTTATCTAGGGAAGCAGCGGCGGACATGTCAACGATGTTATATATTTTACATAAAACACGCTCTGTTTTATTTAAATTTAAAGATATGTGACAGCTACTGGGTCAATTTTGACTGCTTTTAAATACTGCTATCTATAACGCCTTTGTGACTACTCTGTTGACTGTTGACACCATCTCTTTCATGTGTCAGCAACGTGAACTAAGCTTTCTATGTTATTCTAATAACTGACAACTGCGATCGAATTGCGGAACTAGCAGAAACTATGGCCGCTCATAGCTTTCTTATCAAAAATTGCTGATTATGTCACAACTTCGTTGCAGTACAGAACATATTTTGAGGAACGTTGTTTCATCTTTCAGTGGGAAAAAATTAGTATCTTTTTAGAAAGAAAGTAGTCCATGTCCTGAATCTTGAAGGTAAATCCTGGTTTAATGGTTTGTTTTAAGTCATTCAACTGTGATCCAACGCATTCAATCCCCCTAATTCATATGTTAAGAGTCTCACATTACCTATACTATAAGCTAACTCGAATATAATATCATCACGACGATTTGTTTTTTGAAAATTATGTTGCCTCAAATTTATGACCCTACAGTCGTCCCAAAAAAATACTGCGTTGGGGGTTGAACTGTTTGGGAATATCAAGACAAAGTGACATTTAACATTGCTATCACGACATTGATGCGAAGTTCGAGGAGCTTAGTCTGCCTTCAGTTCTTTTCTCTATAGAATTCATGTTATTAATGAGAGTTTGGGACATGCCGTACACATCAAAGGCAAACAAGCTTTAAAGACTGGCCTTTGCAAAGGAACATCTGCACAAGGAGGCTCTATGTAATGTTCTAAATATATATCAGAGATTCTTCAAAATTTAGTGGATTCAGTACCGAGACGCCTTCAAACAGCTATTCATTTCTTTACTTTTTTAAAGTTTAAACTTTGTTTTTTTTTTTTTAATATTACATACTTGTCAAAATACTTATGACAACAAATGAAATTACTAGTTAATTTATATATACTATAAAAATATATTTGTTTGCTTATTTTTAAGTTTGAATTAGTTATATATAAAAATGAAAAAATAAACAAGAATTCTTTATAAAGCCGTATAAAAGTTAAACTCGAAAATGCACGATTTTTATCTCGTCAAAATACTTATGCGATTATTGTGTATTATACATTAAACGTGACGTGCGTCATACAATGTGCAACAAAAAGAAACTGTGCGAAAACCTTGCTTCTTCGAAGTCAAACCCAGTGGTTTAATAACATTGATCCACATTGCAAGTAGGTGCCTGCATAAAAATGCTTTCAAGCCACTTTGTGTTCTTCAATGACAATTTTCTTAGAAGCAAAACTTTTACAACGATCACAAAGAAGGTGCCCTCTCCTTGTTCTTTTGAAATTTCCCGCAAGTTCTTGTCGCAACGAAAAAAAAATATGAAATTACATCATCAGGCATCAGCGGTTCATCCTTTATAAGAGCAAGAACTTAAATTGACGGTGCAACGTAAAATACATTTTCATTTTATTTCCACTAAGCCACGGGCTCCTTCTACTTTAATGGCCTTGCATTAGAGACGCTGGCGCTGCTTTGACAATCCCTCGGCTGGAACCGTATAACAAAACTCAAATCAAAGCAAAGGTGACGGCATCGAGGTCGCAACTTAATTGCATTTACACGCTACCATGACATGTTACAAGTTGCAATCGCGCAACCCCACCTTACCGGGCCTCGGACCTGCCGCCCGTCTGGTGTAGTATTTACCTCATCATTCCAATTCATTTAATTAAAAAATACTTGCTCCACTTGTGTATATACGTGAATGTAAACAGTTACACTACGAAAGGGTCTGAAATGGCGGTTACTTCATTAGCTCCACTTTTTCCTATCTCTATACCGTGCCACAAAACCGCCACAGCCGGAAAGCTTGTACGTAAGTATAGCTGTATATACTCTGTAATTTAACCGATAAAAGCGCAATACCATCAGGTCTGCTTTGATAAGGATTTATAGCTCATTTTGTCTAATTAAACTTTGGTCCTTCTTTCGCCTAAGTTTATACCGGCTTAAGCCCCGATGCGCCGCTGCGAACAACGAATACACCCCAAGGACAATTTCCTGGTAGTGTTCTGCTTTATTACATCCTCTGTGATAGTCTCTAAGCGAGAGACGACTAACATTAAATGAATGAGAATTTAATTGCCTTCCATATGATTAAATTTGCCCTCCTTCCCTCCACCACAATTGGTAATGCATTGCAAAAGTTATTGAAAGAAATAAGGAAAAAAATAGTTGAGTCCTCTACCACATATCGTTTGCACGAGATGTGTGGCCTTGTGTGCAAACGAAATGAAAAGCCAAATGGAAAAACTGAAATTTCCACCAATTTTAGTTTAACCACTGCGGGCAATTCACTTCAATTGCACGCAAGCTTGTGTGTGACAGCAAATAATAGAACTACATTGATTAAAGTAGCCAGAGCCAGACCAATTGGCTGGACTGTCCGACGGGACCAATAGTCCTTTCTCCTTTCCTTTGTGGTACGCTTCTCTCCACTGTGCGGCATTATCATGACCAATTCCATGAGATTCCAATCTTTTAATAAGTTTCACTTCTGAATCCATTGACATTTTAGATTCTCCAACCCGGTCTGGTGAAGGTAGATATGCCTCCGAGTCGCATATACATTTGCGATGGCAAGCTTTCCAGATTGGCGTTGTAGGTATAGGATTGCGTTTACTTTGCATTTCGAAATTACCTACTATGGAGTTTGGGGAAACGATTTGCCGGATATGAAAATTATTCATTATTCTGAACGATGATTGATGAGCGCTTTGCATGCGCTTCAGCATTTGATATGTATACATAGATGAGATGAAAGGTTTTCGATGCGATTTGGCGTTTGCTTTGTACTTAAAATCGATTTTCAAATGCAATCAGGGCGGGCGAATATGGAAGCCAATCTCATTTTAATTTGACAGTTCCCCTTTGGAAAAGTTGAGGATTGACAGCACGCATTACCTTTATATAATGTTGAAAAGTACCTACGCTTGCTCGCGTAGTACAGTTTGGTGATAAAGTTTGTGACGGAATATCGACAGGAATAGTTGTACCTATGTACACAGGCACCAGCGGACTTTATCCACCACTGTTTGCACTCCTGGGACCTGGGTCGAATCGAAAAATAAAAAGGCGCTTAACCCTTTTCAATGGAACCTTCCGCTTCTTATGCCACTCTTGAATAGTCGCGATATGACTGAACGTCAAAGACGGAATGTCAGTATCAGAGACAAACCTACTAAGACCCCCAACTCACAATCCTCTTGCCGCTGGTCCCCTCAGTTTTTGTTTGAATTCGCCATTTTGTTTTCCTATCCGTGTAGGTATGTCATTTTAGATCACAACAAATAATTTTGTGAATTTCTTCTGACAGAAGTCCATTGACATAATGTCAAAATATAGAGAACAAATTGTGATTTGCTTCCAACAAATTGACAAAATGTAAGTTTTCGGATATTTTTGGTGTTTTAATTATTTTTAATTATTTTTTAATTTTAATACATTTGACTTGCAGCTTTGAAAGAAGCCGATGTTAAGGTGTTCGCTGACTCTTCCAGACAAAATGGTTCGTATTGGAGACGACTGTTTATACCAGATGGACAGCAATCACAATTCATATGTTTATTTATTACTAGCTGACCCGTGCTCGCCTTGCATCACCCGCGGTTTTTTTATAAATATGTTCCCTCCCTTGGACCTTTCTAAAAGCAATATAGAGAAGAACTTTTCCCAATGAACAGCACCTGAAAACGTGTTCAACCTGAATGTATGCGCTGAAAAGAGACGACTGCCCATTGAAGTGCAAAACATAATTATGATCACGTTAGAGCGCGCACATAATAATCACACACACACTACTGCAATGATACTCACTGCTGCATGACTACTGACAGTGGTATCCAATCATTGATTATTCTTCTTTAATATTTGAAAAAAATATAAAATATTCCTAAACACAAATTACTGTCCACACGACACTTAGTTGTAACGAAAAATTTCAAATTTAACGGAAAAGATTCTATGAACTCTGCCAGCAACTTTGCCCACAGCGGAAGTGCAAGATTATGTGCGAGTGTGTTGGTGAACAGGAATTTTTGAAGTTTCGTGACATTCGTCAATACGAATTTCTATGTAACAATAACGCACTTAGTCTTGTCCGCCTCGTAAAAATTAAGTTTGTAGGCAAATAACTGTAAATCGGTGGAAGTTGGGGTTCTCAGTATTGTCTCTGGTCTGGTCAGTATGCTTGTATAAAGAATGTATCATATGTCGGTGTAGATATTGCTGCGACTGCGTCTATATGACAAATGCCATTGAAGGAAGCAAACGAAAAGATGATACCTCCCTTGCATATAAAATTATTATACGCAGTCTATTTCATTAAACTTCAATGCTCCCTTTCTTACGTTTTCTTTCGGCTGCTCAGGGTTGGTTCGGTGGGCAGAGGTGAAGATCGAAAATGAATGACTAGAATGTTATTGCGAGATTCATATAAGACGATCATCAAACCAATGATCACCTATTAAGCGATGTCATGGTGGCCAAAACCCGAACAAATAACGGCCTAACAAAAACTTAACAAGCTATATCGCTTAGCATGGGTTGGTATAACAGGGGCAATGAAAACTTGTCCAACTGCAGCCATAGGTAATTTTTCAGCCTTCTGCCTTTACATATTTCTGTATAGAAGGAAGCTGGTCTGAGTGCCCTCAGGCTCCCTGATATATTAAATCTTAAAGCAGGAAACCGCACAGGATACCTTCGGGTACTACAAATGCTTCAAGACGATCCTGTGACCAAGGTATCAGAAACCATGCATAAAAGGCTTCGCTTCTCCATAAAATTTAAGATAGTCATATCTGACAGAAGTACCTGGAGACAACCAATTCGTAATATCATCAGGATCACACATTTGCTACACCGACGGGTCATAGATGGAAGATGATGCCACCGGTGCTGGGGCCTGTATGCCTAGGTTTCAAAGAGCTATAGCACTGGGAAAATTACCAGACAGCTTTCAAGCGGAGGTACAGGCCATAGAGACATGAGTCAGAGAATGCTTACGAAGGCGCAATAAATCCTCTCAGACAACCAAGCAGTTCTCAAGGCCCTAAGACCGTATTCGGTCACCTGTGTAACGGAGGTTGGCCCTACCTTACAAGTTGCGATGGTATTGCATTCCCACCGATTTCTAGGAGTACAGGATTTCCTACAGAAATCGATGGGTTGTAAGGTAGGTTGTCCTGACAGAGAAGTGTGAGCAGGCATGCTTGCATACGCGCGACACTAGCTCGACGGAGGCGTGGGTTCTTACACTTACTGCCGGACGACCGCACATTTATTTCATGCCTTTAAAAAAAATCTTAAAAAAGCTGGTTTGGGATTGTTTCAATCTCCTCATAGATCTGGCCAAGGACAACATAGCCACCGTTGCTTGGATACCAGGCCATGAGGGATTTGAGGGCAATAAACGAGCGGATTGTCCGGCGGGCGCATCACGCCTGCTCACTGCTCCTGAGCCCTACTTCGGGTTACCTTTGAGTTACATACTCACAAAATTCAGCAAATGGGAAGATGCTCACTTTGCCGAATACTGGACGGCCCAGTTCGTGGTGAAACAAAAAAGTTGCTAGAGCTAAGCAAAGCACCAAAACTGGTTTAAAATTGCAATAGCTGTAGTAAAAGACCATGACCAGGTATAATGTCATGCTGAAACATGCACTGAGAAGATTTTGTTGAGAAAGATGACTGATGAAGAAGGGAAACTAGCAATACATGACTAATTTCATGATTCCCTTAAGATAAAACCACTCTACCATGAATGCGCGGGAACTGAACAATATATACCATTATTATACAATTGAAATGAAATTTAACTTTATTTAATGATTTCAGTGGGAACGCAACCTTAAACCGATTACCAAACTGTCAATATCAAAATATTCAGTAAATTTAACATTTTTGTCATAGTGAAGTACACGAAGGATCAACGATTACAAATAATTAAAATGGGATTTCAAGTCGGTTGTCGCCACTTTAAGAGCGCTTTCGGCCGTAATTCTCGTATGCATTACTGGACAGGCAAGAACCCTCATGTCTCATGTGCTTCATGAAACAGCACTTACTTACGGTAAATAGTACCCGCTACAGAGACATGTTGGAACGTTATTTCTTTGAGAAATTGGATAAATTGGACATCAGTGTAATAAGCCCGCAGCGGGTGCAACAATTGAGTTAGCCGCCGTATCGACCGCTGCATACGTTCCCATGATGGACATATGAATGAAGTCAAATTCCATTCATTAATGTTTTGATATATTAATTCAAGCCAATAACTTTTATTAGATATCTCAAGTAGTTTTCATTTCATTTAAAAAAATAAGTTGTCAAGTCCGTAATGCAAAACCTTTCATTTAAACCCAATAATTTTCTTACAACCAGCCAGCGCCGATAAAAAAAAATTAATAATAATAATAATAATTTAAGTGTAATAACCAATATCCTAGACGCTCTCAAGTTGTTTTTAAATGGATTAAAGGTGTAGTTTGGTAGAAATTACTAAAAGGAATTGCTTTCCATCAGCATGAGAAACTGCTCTCAGTGCACACCAGGTTATACGACTCCATTTGGATGCATATGAGGACTATCCTCAGTAAAAGTAATCTAACCCATGAAAGTTACCTCAAATTATAACCATGCCACTTCTGAACAAACTTTATCGATTCACTTGTCCAAGAAGTTCAAAACCATTCATAGGCGTACATCGTGTGCTTTAAAATTAGTTTTCTAATATTTCAAGAACCTGCACTCACTTGTTGCAAAAGTGGCACAGAAGAAGTGGAAAGGAGTTTTCTTAAAGTTTCGATATACATTTTTTTTGCTTAGCTTCTACCCTCTTCTAAAATAATGTTCAAAGGTAACTCATAATGAGGGGAGGGAAAAACTCAATGGCTTCCTGAACTCACGCCTTTATCTTGGTTGATTGTATGTCAGCGTTTTAAGGTTAGAGTCAGGTAAAAGTTTGCCTCAGTCAGACTTTTTCTGTTTTCGCCTGTCCTTTTTTTATTTTGTGTTTTTTTTTGTTCGTCTCTCCTGAGCGTATAAAGTTTCGCTACTTAGAAAGAAAGTTTCAAATTTCAAAAGTACCTACTAACAGCTACATGCTAAATGGAGAAATATACATCTATACCGTATATACCGGGACCTATGGCATGAAATTTCGTTCGGCAGCACCGAGGTGTTGTTGCTCTGACTTGGGTTTGGGTATGCTGGAAGCAGTGGAGCTGTTCCCTCAGCAGGAGGGATTATATTTATTACCATTAAAATTATTTTACCTTCAGTAAGGGATACAAAACGGTAGTAATAAATTTGTTAAAGGAGAGCATTGAAACATGAATGCAGTTTGAAAAATGGTAGCGGGATTGTATTCACCCACGCTAACCCTATATTGAAGTTTAAAGGATGTAGGTAAAGGTGTTGGAACAGAGAGCGGCCAGACCTCTTGTAACATTTATTAGACGAAGTGAGAAATTTATTCCTCACCCAGTTGCGGATTGTGTGGTCGGTGTCAATACTTATTCGATGTATTATGCTGTCATGTGGCTTGGCATATGGATATGGAGGGTTAGATTCCTGCGCTGACGGTCATTTATTGAGAGAGTTGAGCTTCTATGGGCTAGTCGAATTATTGCGGGAAAATAAAGTTATATACCCACCCTTTCTGGTTAGCATTTCGTTTGCGTGTTTTTTTTCCAAATTTTATTTCATATTCTGTGCAGGTATACTTGGGAAACGGAAAGATCGTGGAATATTAATTTTGCATAAAGCAGTACCAAGAATCATCAGAGTAGGTATTAAAGTAGTGCAGATGGACCGGAACCGGACAAGTGGCAATAATGAACAACTATATAACTACCAGAGGACAACTACGTGGGTTTTGCAGAGGTTGCGACCTAATTAGCCAGTAAGAAAGTTTTTGATTGCATTTCTTATAAAGGCGTATTTTGTATTAGCTATGGTGGGTCTATTTTGTGTATTATTGGTTCTATACTGAAAATATTTTGTCAATTGGAGCTGTCATTTCTTTTATAAAATATGATAGAAATCAGTATCTATAGTATAACTTATATAGTTTAGAAATATGGTCAAATTCACCATATGTGAAAAACCATTCACCAGAACTGAAAAACGTGTTTACTATAACTTCACTAGTTTCATAAAGCTATAGTTTAATTAATAACACTTTTTCATCAATGAATAATAAATAGCTATCAAGTCTAGCAAGCGCCTTTGTTTTAGGAATCTCTGCGAAGAAGTCAACAACGACGTCTGGGGTAAAGCTTACCAAATCATATCGATGAGGCTAAAAGGTCCTCGTATGCAATCACCGACGTGCCCAGTTTTGTTACGACAAATAGTTGAAACTCTATTTCCTCGTCAAGAAGGTACAGAGCTCGGTAGTCAAAGTATACACGAAATTGCGCCTATACCCATCGCAACACGCGAAGAATTATCCGAAGCTTGTAAGAAGGTACGCGATAGAAAGGTATCCCAAATAGAGCTCTAAAAATCGCAATTAAAACACGACCTGACTTATTTGCCGAAATGTTCAACGCATGTCTTCAGGAGGGCATTTTTCCTGAACCTTGGAAACGCCAAAGACTTGTCCTGCTGCCTAAAGGAAAGGGTAATCCAAACGAACCTGCCTAAAGGAAAGGGTAATCCAAACGAACCATCCTCCTACCGTCCTATTTGTTTACTGGACACGATTGGTAAAATTCTCGAGCGAATTATTTATGTATAACAGGCTCCACCCAGCAATTGAATCGGCGGGAGGCCTCTCGGAACACCAATACGGTTTTCGTAGATCAAGATTTACGGTAGATGCAATCAATGCGGTAATAACGAGAGCTATAGAAGGAATGCGTTGGGAAGTAAGAACCAAAAAATACTGCGCCGTTATAAAGCTGGATGTAAAAAACGCGTTTAATTCGGCGAATTGGGAACGTATCATGAGCTGTTTATACCGGATTGGAATACCGAACTATCTTCGTGGGATTATAATGACAATGAGTTACTTTTCTTCTCTACGACTCTGATGACGTAATAAAAGAGTATGAAGTAACGGGCGGTGTACCACAAGGTTCAGTTTTAGGTCCCTTGTTGTGGAATGTTATGTATGACGAAATTCTGCGTCTACCGATTACAAGAGAAGTGTCAATTGTCGGTTTTGCAGACGATATAGCTGTAGTAGTTGTGGCAAAAACAATAGAAGAAGTCGAACTACACTGTAACGAGACAATTGCAAATATATGTAGATGGCTATCTAGCGCAGGTTTGAAATTCGCCGACCACAAAACGGAAGCAGTACTTATTACGAGCAGGGAAGTTCGGGAAACGATAACGATTACAATAGGAGGGCGTGAATTAGTTTTCCAACCGTTTATTAAGTACCTCGGAGTAATTATAGACGCTCGCCTGAGCTTTAAACACCATATTGAATATGTATGCCTATCTACTATCTACTATCTATCTACTATCTACTATTTAAAGGATGACGTTATTTACAAAGCTTATAACTCAAGAACGCCTGAACCGATTTCGATGATTCGCGCCAATTCCGACTGATCTCCGACCAAAAAAATTCCCCGAAAAAAAATATTTCTTTTTTGTTAAGGGGATTCCAAATCCTGGAGCACTCACACACGAACCAGATCAATCCCTGTCCATTGTATGTACTCCAAGCAGAAACACTTTTTTTTGGTCTAGTGGGGGAGAAACTCTGATATTATTCGTTTCTCTTATGTGTTTGGGTGGCCGAGTACTGGGGTCCCACGCAGAGGCTCGAACCTGCGCCGACCGGGTCACAAGCAGTTACTCTATCAGCTACATCCCTCATCTTTGTGATGTTTACGTTACGTTGTTAAATTTTATTTTTTTTTTACGATTTGTTTATTGGTACAGGTACTTTGGTAAGTGCGGACTCTTGCTTTACGTGCCAGAATGAACAGGTCCATTGAGTTTTTAAATAAGTACCTAATACAATTCGTTAGTTAACTTGAACATGCGAAGTATTGGTTACTTCCTTCTGCGGGTTTGTTCGTAATTGCAACGCAAAGGTTTAGGAAAACGAAAAGTAGGAAAATTCTCAACAGGTGGCGCTGTAGGAGGCGCACAATTCGTTCTTCAGTTCAATTGAATTAATACCATTCAACAGGCGCCGCTGTTGCCGATTTCCAAAACCGCTCAACCGATTTAAATGAAACTTTGTGAATGCATATGGTTGGTTCCAACTTGAAAGATAGGATATGTATTGTATCTCTATTATATAAAACAAAGTATGTATATTGGTGCTGCCCCATACTGTATTATGTGTGCCTTAAAGCACTTTTTCGACCCTTCCAAAGCCTTCCAACTCGTTTTCCAAAGACGAGTCGTTTTTTTGTCTTCTTCGAAGTCGGTTTCCGCAGTTTATGCCATAAGTAAATCTAGATCATATGGCCAGATGATTTGGCTCTCTAATTATTTATTAAAATCCATTCAATTATATTTCTGCTTTCCTAAGCACAACTCACAAACGCAGGTTCCGAATTAGGCTGCTTTAAATTTACCATCCACAGAGAAATTATTATGCTATCAATAAAAGCCAATGACTCCATAGTCCATGCTATAAAACTTAAACATCCATGGAGATACTTAAAATTTTCGATTTTCACTTCTTGTCGACACCACACAAAAGAGCCGGACAACGAATGTGCTTCTATCTGGATAAATTAACCAATTAATTTAACCACAATAGAATCTACCTAATTGGCTCTCCATTTGTATTAATTGAATAGGATTCCCAATATTATTCGATGCCAGGCTACAAGACAAAGAAAAAAAACTCCCCAAGGAATCGTTGCTTCGTTTTGGAAACCATTGTTTGGGAATATAAAATTAATGCGTAATCTTAAGGAAAGTAGGTCCTGCTCTTCCTTAACCTTCGAAGAGAATCCCAAAAGGGCTAATGGCTAACAATTATTTTTAATTTCCTTCACTTTAAGGCGGATACATCTCATCACCATGCAACAAATTGTGAGATTTAAAGTAGATGATTTTATTAAGAGGTGATAGGATCTATCTTCCTCAGGGTTCTGCAGTTCAATTCAAAGTTAAACAAATTCCGGAACAAGTTCCTACCCCTTTATTGGTTGCTGGAATATTGGAGTGGATGTGTTTTCTCAGTGTGGGGGCAGTTGGGAATGAATGAGGATGGGTTTGCTTTGTTTAATGCTGTATTTTGCTTTTTTAGTTTAACTTAAATATAATGTTCTTCCAAAAAGGAAAATCGAATTTGTTGACTCAATTGATTTTGTGACATCAACTGTTGTTTTCTTGTTATCAGGTCACAACCTTGTAGCAGGTTCAGCATATTTCCGGTTCTGGGTAGGCGGCCTTAAGGAAAAATTTACGCACCCTCATATTAACTGAAGGCACTGAGACGAATTTAGCTATTAAACGACGCTCCTTTTCTGTTTCATATGTCCCTGTTTCTATGATTTTCGATGCACGATTTAAATGTTTTCAAAAGGCACTAAAATTGTATTGAATCACTCATATATGGGTATATTGTTGCACTCTTTTATGAGTCTCTCTTTCTTTAAATATAATAAATGAGCAAGCTGGCGACTCTCTTGTCTCTTCATCGAATAAGAGAAGAGGTAGTCAGCTCAGTCACATTCTGACCGTACAGGAGTACAGGCAGACATACATAATTAGTAAAGAATAAAGAATAATTAATAGTCGGGTTTTTATATATTTTCTCGACTCTAAACAAGCCACGTGTTTCATTTCCACGAAATACATTTGGTCTATGTCGAGCCGGATATAGAATCAGTCAAATAAATAAAAAAATATACAAATTATGTATGTAGATATACATATATATACATATGCCGGCATGCAAATAAAAAAAAACGGCGAACAAAAATTGCGAAGTGCGACGCTGCCGCTATCGATGTGTAGAGGTTTAATCATGTATATACAAAGCCAATTTGTTCCCAACAGCGGTAAAAGAGCAAAAACAACATAGGAAGAAACAAAAGGAAACGGAGCATAGCAACCAATAAACACAACAACTTACGAGAAAAATATTGCGACGAACAATATTTTCATCCCCAAGTACAGGCTGTGAGTGAATACCTCTTTTTTGTATCGTCTGACTTTACCATTGAATAACTACAAATAGAATCGGCATCGACGACGACACGTCCGCTACGCGGTCCATACGTCGCCGCGATCGCTTGTGCTGGTTTGTGAAATGGATCCGGGCATAAAAACGAAAACATGAAAATGTATAATATCCCAAAAAAATATCCCTCTGAGGAAAGCTGAAAGCTGAATGGGATGGTATGGGTAATTCTTTGTTGTTGTAAACCAGTTTGAAGTAGGTACGATATTTCATGCTTATCTCTCTGTCGATATCGATACGCTTCGATTGTCCTTATTTCCTTGTTAATTTTGAAATTTTTGTTAGAGGTTTATTGCGGTGTTTTTTTTTATTTGCTACTGGCCTGGCATATGATTGCAGATTTGAATAATTATAGCTAGATATGATTTTGTTTTTCGAAGTATGTACCTAATGTAGGTGCATAGGTAGGGTAGATATGTATGTGTATAATGTACAATGTACATGTACATACCTTTGTAGGTGCATGCATTATTTTGCGACTTCTTTTTACTCTGCCATTAATTATCACACAAGATCATGTAAAATAAAATGTATAGAAAAATAGTATGTGGTGCATACGTATACCTACCTCCTGATTTCAAATTATTATTTTGAAGTTAAGCATAGCCAAATAAATGCAAATTTAACTGAAATCTAATTCTGCTTATTTTGCTAATATTTTTACATAGGTAACAAAGTTGCAACTTTTATTTGTATTTTGATAGGTAGGTACCTACCTACCTATTTAAAAAATAAAATAATAAATCCATTTTGCCTTGGGGTTCATTATTTTTATTTTATCTTGTAAAAGAAACCACATGGCGTGCTTGAATAACTCTTGATTGTGATGTTTAAAGGAACATGGAAGCTCAAACATTAAGTACATTTTGTTGAAAGCATTGAGTTTCAAAACGTTCCTCAAAACATTTGATTAATTTTTCCAATAACTCTACAAAAGTCGGCGCAGTGGCTTAGTGGTAGTGTGTTGGATAACTAAGCAAGTAGTCCCCGGTTCGAATCCCGAAAGAACCAAATTACATCTTAAGGTTTTTTTTCCACTGCGCCACCTCTCGCGAACGTCTGACAAACATCCGAGAGTAAAACTGTCATGAATGAGCTTCTCAATTAGCCGTTTGGACTCGGCGTAAAATTGTAGATCCCTTTCCATTCGACCCAAAAATTGAAAACCCACACAAAACGAATGGTTGTGAGAAGTTATGCCTTGAGTCCCACTGACCTGTTGCGCCAAAATATTTATTTATTTATTTAATTCTACAAAATGTGTAGTAGGAATGCCTAAACTACTATTAATTGTATCCTCATAATATTAACGAGCTTCAATAAGACCCTTGGTTTTTGTAGGGGACTCATTTTGATTAGGTGCAGAAAACTTTAATATGGCTTGAGAAATATATCCCGAATATATTTTCGCAATATGCGAAAAGTACCCGATTTAGTTTTCCTTTGCATAACTTCCACTCCACAGCCACAATCATGAGTACGCAAACAGTTGAGAATAAAGAGTAGGCGGATGGCTAGACAGGAGCAATAATTCATATAAAATGAAGCATCCAGCCACAGTTCCCGATGGATCCAGGTTAGCATGGCTAATCATAGATCATGCACACCGCACAACAAAGCATGGTGCAGTACAGATTATGATGCAGTTCGTGAGTCAGAAGTATTCGATTCCGAAACTTCGTAGTGAGGTAAGAAATATCTGCACAAATGCGTCATTTGCGCCAGGTTATAGCATCAGCTGAAGTCAGAATTGCCAGCTGATAGGGTACAGACGAGAAAAACCGTTTCTACGGTTTCTGCGGTGTGGATTAACCGTTAGAGATGAAAATCATCAACAGGCAAGGAGATCAAATCACCAAATCCAAGTGCTGGGCAATAATCTTCATATACTTGAAGACTGGAGCAGTGCTCAGCGACCTAGCGACAGATTTGAAACCGTTAGCAGATGCGAATGCATGTATAGTGACAATGGGACTTCGTTTGTCGGAGCCTACAAGGAGTTAAAGAGAGCGATAGAAAAATGGTCAGGTAAGGGGGCAATACCTCATTTTGGTAGTAAAGGTACAGAATGGCGCTTCATGATTCCAACAGAACCTCATCAAGCAGAAATCTATGAAGCCGCAGTAAAGTCGATGAAATATATTCCAATGAGAGTAGTAGAGGCACTATAAGTAAATGTAGAGGCAATACTAAACTCAAGGCCAATTCATCTCTTGAGTGATGATCCAGATAATGTACAGGCACTAACCCCTGGACATTTCCAGGTGATGGGCGAATCGACGATTCTTCCAATTCCATTCAACACCAGTCAACTACCAAGAACAGTAGGCGTAAGACTTTGGAGAGATCGTCAGAAAATGTTAGGCCACTTTGTGGAAAGGTGGAGTACAGATTATTTAACCACTCTTCAGCATACAATCAAGAATAACTGACATGGGGTACTATCAGCTTTTTTTAAGTTGTGACAAACGGATATTATTTTTTTAATTTTTAAATGTTTATTTGTTAGAGTTCTTACATTTTTTATGAATGAAAAAAGTTACGATTTGTTTATATAAAAAGGAAGTTTATGAAAGAGCTTACCTGAAGTTACAATAAAGGAGTTTTGAAAAAATGATTTGTGTGCAAGTGGAAAGTCGATATGTGATAGATTATTTATTCTTAGGTTGTGTATTTTAGAGTTCCTAGTTGGGATATTTCCACTTTGCTTAAAAAATTCTCTTAAAACTTTAAATACATACTGGTGCCTAAGCGTTGGGCTTCGCATATCACAAAAAAGAGGCCAACTGTTTGTGAAGCGATTCCTACCACACATGACACGTATTATATTTTTGAGGGACCCGAAAGTGTTCATATAAGAATCTCCCGAGCATATTATTCCGTATTTTAATTTAGAATTAACAAGTCCAAAATAAATCATTGACAAAATATGACGTGAACAATATGGTCTTATAAGATACATCTTTCTTGTTACAAGCATCATGTAAGATTTCACTATTCGAGAATGAAACTTCCAATTTAATTGATTGTTGATATGCACCCCTAGATACTTACAGGAATCGACAGATTTGACTTTGCTTGAACAGAGGTTAGTACTTATAAAATTGTCTCTTCCGCAAAAAAATATTGAAAAATAAAATATCTCTCCAGCCATTTAGACTTTATGCGGAGTGACAGACTAAAATAATTGCAAGACGTACTTTTTTTAATTTCCCCTTATCGTAGTAGGTATAACAATTTAATAACATCTCGACTTTGAAATTGCGTACAAAAATATCTTTGCGTAAACGAGAAGATTAAAAACAGAAAAAAGAAAACACCCACAGAATTATGACCTACGACTCGACGTACGAACTCCTAGATTGTGAATACACTCGCCATTGCACATATCCTTTTGACATTTGCAGTGAAATTTCATGAAATACACCACAATATGCCCGATAGGATATGAATTATTCATTCATCAGCCTTTAGTTTATTTGAATCACAATCGCGACATAGCTATAGCCTGCAAACTCCAGACAGTGGGTGCTTACATCTGCAAGTATGTAGGTGTATACAAATTTATGGGGAGCTTTATATTATGATTGTGTGTATGGAAATTTCCCCTGTTGATATTTTACTTTTTTTATTGAAGAGGATGGTATGAACAAATATTGACGGCATCAAATTGGCTGGTAGGTATGCCTTATGAGTGTTTTCAGGTTGAGAAGCTTTTAACTTTTTTGCATTGAAGTTTGTTTTCGAATCAACAGTTGGTACTTTCAAATGGAATAATAATAGCCAATACGACTTTGAGGTTGAACGTAAAATTCTCGAATAAAATTTAGGGAAGAGAAAATGTGGATTAAATCGCAAATATAAGATTCGATTTAGTGATATTAATTTAATAGGTCATTAATCATTCTCAAAGGGTAGGTAATGATTCAGTTAAATTTAAATACAGAAGGACCGATGTGCTTTAGCATGCCCTTCCACGTGCCAATTTCCAACAATTTTGATTTGGAAAGCGACTGGCTAACCTTCATGCTTCCTAACCATAAAGGAAGATACAAGACTCTACTTTATAAACTTATGCGTGTAAGTCAGAAAGGTGCAAGGGGATGTGCTGCACATGTGCCGTAGGCTATACTGCTGGAGAGAGTGGTTACTTACATCATCGTATACGCACCTTCGACTTGGGCAGGGACCGTAGTTACTAAAGAAGGCAATTTACTGTGTATCGAGTAAGCGCGCATACGTGACAGAAAACCTGATAGAATGTGCCAAGAATGCTGGAATACTTCTAAGAAAGGAGGGTTGACAAACCGAATCGTAGAAGAAATCCAGCCATGGATTGACAGACGTCACGGGAAACTTGATTGTTAACTAACCAAGCACGACGACAGTCCCTCTCCCTATTGCCCGCGTTTTACTGACTACTGGCCCATTGCCATTATGTTGCGTTGACACGTGCGACTTGTTGGCATTGGGTGTGTGTAGTGATTAGTGAGCCGTTCATATTTGGAGTTTTTCTCTCTGAGTTATGGTGAATTTTCATACAAACTACGGCAACCTTGTGAGAGCTTTAAGTCATTGCAACCAGACTGAGAGATAAACATCCTATCTTTCCTGTACTGACAATTTTTGTTGGACGAAGAATAGTGTTTATTACACACAAGTCTTAAAGAACAATATTTTTATTTAATGAAAATTAATTAATTCAGTGTGTATCCTATTTTTAACTTTCTCGTATACGTAGTAAGAGAAAGGTATCTACATATTGTATTCGTACAAAAAATCGAACTCGAGATTTTAATCAAATCTAACATTACGATGATAGAGGAATTCGAAAAAGTGGGTCTCGAATTCTGTCCGTCTGTCCGTCCTTTCCTGAGCTCCAAAGCGCAAACGGCTGGACGGATTTTTTTGGAGTTTGTGGGCTTACAGTTCGGGGCCAACTTCTTCTTTTTGCAAGTTAACCCTATTATTAACGGTACTTCCTATATAACGGTTTTAAACAAGTTAGATTTTTTCGAAAATGGCTCTAACGATTTCAACCAAAATTGATATTTGGGCTTATGTAGTTGAGGTTAACATGGCTGCATAAGTGCATACCCAGTTTATATTTATACTTGCGCTACACTACATGGGGTAAACATGGCTGCATACCCAGTTTTTGGCTGAAAAGTCAAATAACAGTACATTTGAAAAGTGGCCCTATCTCCAAAACGGTCAATACGATTGCAACAAAAATTTATTTTTAAGGTAATATGGTCATTCCTTATATGATAACTAGCTCAGTTTTTCCCTAAATTGTCTATAATGGATTTTTGAAAAAAGGCATATTTTGAGAATTTGTTTTTTTTTTGTTTACCTACATGAAAACGGCTAAAGCGATTTTGACCAAAATGCATACTTGGATTAAAATTAACGTTTTCAACATTATTGCGTCCTTCATTTTCGATTCAAATCACCGGACACGCTAATTTTTTAAAATTTTTCAAATCTCGATTTGGATAAAACTTAAAAAACCAAATAGTTCCAACCAATTGGAGTTTACACTATCAGAAACCCGCACTTCATTTGCAAATTCAAAATTCAAAAACAAACCTCTGAATTCTTACATAATAAATCTGTGTCAAGATATCATCTATCACAAACCCACCTACAAGCATCACAAATCTCAAAAATGTTGTTTTATAACCTATAAACAACAATAAAATAAAAATAAACCAACAAAACTGATGATATGAACGATAAAGTTTCGTGCGATCCAGTCGTGCACTTTATTTTCTTTTACTAACCCTCACCGAGGTAAGAGCTTCTATTCAGTCCAAATAATAAAATTGTATAAAAACCATTTCGTGTATGTATTTTTATTTCATACCACATTTTAGAGCAAAAATACATTGGCTCAACTTTTTCACTGAAAATTAAGTATAACGTATACGAGAAAGTTAAAAACATGGCTTTCCTAAACAATGCTTCGGAAAATCAATTTCCACCGAGTTATCGAAAATACTTTCACAGATTAGTGCCATAAAACCCAGATTGGACAATGGGGATAAATGTGCTTCCTAGTTTGCTTAAGAGTTAACGTGCCTGCCACTAAAATAATCTTGCTGCAATAACAAAAAGAATGTGAATGTCTAAGCACATCATCCTGCCGCAAATAGAAAATCAAATGTCACACAAACAATAAGAATACGATATTCAATGGAATACCATGACTGGTACTCTCATTTCCGAAATAAGCAACAGGATGTGTCGACATACTACAATAGGAATTGAATTTCCCAAGACATCTTTTGGGTACCATTCATATCCTTTTGCAGGATGTGAGCATCCTACTTGTGCCAGAAGGAACCTCTTTACAGATACTGCACAATCAACGTAAGTATATGTAGTTACGTATGCGAACTTTATGTGCCAAAGGATGTGGCTATGAGAAAGGATCAAGAATATACAATACAGGGAAAATATGTGAAATGCAATCAAACAGTAACAACTCAACTAAAAAAAGAACTAGATAACATTTCGTGATCTCGTAAAAAATGTAACACCCCAACGACCAACAGTGTGCATTTATATTATTGACACATTTTGATATACAGAATTCGTTTCATGTTGTTTTGGCGCATCAGTATCATAGTACTCACGCTGTTCCATTGAATGTGGTTATCATTTCTTTGCATGGATTTCGAATATGTTTGGAATGGCGGCATATGAGTGCCGGAAAATAATTTGCGCTTTATTATTTGAATTTTATTGATGGTTAATGCAGAAGACAAGGATATAAAGATATTTGGGAGTGTTTAGAACATAAAGTACGTTTCGACCAATGTATTAAAATTCGACCATCAACGTAGTATTGCATGCCTTTATTTTGCTTGATACCTTACATGAATTATTCGGACATGACGCTGAGGTTTGTAAGGACATTTTAGCATTACGTCGCCACAGTGTGAGAAATCGTTCACCTAGCGGAATTTAATTAGAAAAATATGTATCTGCACAAACTTAGATATATAAAAACTTCTTGCAGAAGTTAGAAGTCTTTCTACTAAGCGAATATGGATGAACTGTTACAAGAAAGTATTTTAAAACAAAAATGGTTTTGAAGTTGCTGTTAATGATAACTTCAATGAAAATTAGCTTATTAAGGTAGTTTTAGTATTTAAAAAAAATGCTTAGTGCGTTTTTATTGAAAGTTTTGCACGTTATTGGAATGGTATTGCTACAACGATAAAAAGCTCTGGCCCTCCAACAAGAAAACTGAAATCTTTCGAGAATTAAAAACTTATTTCCACAATAATTTCTTTTCCAAATAAAAGAAAACAGACTTTTGGACAATTCCAAATACAAGTACTATCAATCGCAATCCTTTGAAGGATTTTACTACATTTTTGTCGTCTACAAATGTGCTACAATTCGGCGGGTCGTCTGTGTAAGGTAATGAGGATTTAAAACAGATATGAATCAAGAAACTCTGTTAATGCTGCTTTTAAGTAAGCGTCACTAAATTTAATTATGTTTTATTAAGGGCGACACATCATAAATATATATATGTCAAAATGCTGATTCATGCCGTAGTATAAGAGTGTAATGTATTGTTCAAACGTTCATCCAAATTCCCTTAAAACAGAAAAACAGAATTTAAGATTAATGGAATCTCCTAATAGAATCCACATTGCATATGCCATGCTAATTTACTGCTGGCGTCCGATTTATAGACTGACATTTCAAGTTTTCCCATCCAAGACACCCACCCGAAATGCCTTACCGTGCTGCCCACGAAATTTGCAAAAACGACCCTGGGTACATTAACTTTTATGTGGCGAGAATAACAAGAACTTGGTTTAACTGCGCCCACGGTTACAGCATTCTTAAACTCTAACCTTTAGGGATTGGTATCATAAACTGAGAAAAGGTACAACATCTGTCCACCGCTGCCAAAGACAACACAATTATTATATTAATATTTTCGTAAGCATCCTTCGTGGTGGAACACGTTCTAAAAATAAATTCTGCTAAACCAAACAAAAGGAATAATGGTTTATTAATTAAACGGTTTTTGCAATGTGCAATGTGTTGGCAGTATAAATAAGGAATGCTTTGGGAACAGCGCGAACCGCGAACTGCTTTATGTAAAATAATGCGAATAAGGGTGCAAAATGTGCATTAAGAGTTGAGTACGTGCATATAAAATTGGCTTTACCTATGTGCTGGGTTTTTTGTTCTCTTAAATGAGTGGGAGATGTAATGCGCTGTGATCTACCTATATGGAATACATACTTGTAAAACTGGCTCCCGGAATGAAAGTAAAGTTGTGGGCTTGAGTACTATGGATCGACCTGAGTTTTGATTGTGCTCTAGGAACCAAGGATAATAGAGAGACTTGGAAGTGTAACAACTCAATTGGAATGTTGCCGAATTCAATAAAATTCATTATACCTAATTGAACCGCTGTTTGATAGGAAATTAAGGAAGAATAAAGAAGAAACAGTAAATAGAGAAAAAAGGTGACCTAATTTTATATTGAAATGGAATTGAAATACCTTTCATTCATTGTATTGAATAGTCTAAAACGACCAAATACCTATTTAGTTGATGGGTTACGTGTGTGCACTATTTTGCGAATATTAAATTTATTTGGTAAGCAGGCTTTCGTAAGCTACATTTGGTTTTTGTTAAAAAGTGTTGAATGGTGGAAATTAAAAATGGGAAGTCGGTGGGAATCGGGTTATATGGACACTACAGGATTTATGAATGCATGAATGAATGAATTTCTTTTCTGCATATTTGACATTATCTTTTATAGGTTTCTTTTTTGCTTAGCAAATCAAACAGCATACTATCTCTAGCTGTCACAGGAGTAAAATAAAGCTAAAAGAGATGTACCCAAATATATTGTGCGTTTAGTATGTTTGATTTGAGAATGAAGTGCATATTCACTCACCCCGGTGAAAATAGTAGAAATATTTTAAATTTTGTCTATTTATTTAAAAACCTTTTAAAATATCGAGTTAATGGATATCCTATGTTGTACCTGTAGATGTCCTCTTTAAGTTGGCATTTACTATATTTAAATGCTCCCAGTATTTTCGAACGCAATGCGTTGCAAAGGAAAAAGCGAAAGAAAACGAAAAAACAAATTGCTCTTGTCCAATTTTCTCTGGAATTTATAGAGATATAGAGTTGATACAAAGTGGAGATGGTAGGCCTAGGTATACTCTGTAGGCCCGTGAAAAATGCATCAGAATTTAATTCAGAAGTTTTTAAGATTTTTGAATTCAAACACATGCAGTCCAGTTCAATATTAGAACTACACCAACTTTATTTATATGATGATACTTACTTTATCGTAAATAAGCATTTTAGTCAGAATATTTAAACCTGATTTTGGAAAATAATAGTAACAAATACTGCAATGTTTAGTTTTGGCTCAACTATTTAGCTAAAAACTGAGTATAGGGTATTGTTCAAGATGTTAGTATTACTTGGATTTTAAAGTTTTACCCAAATCGAAATGGCGTTTTCGAGATTTGAGCAGTTTTTAAAATCAGCGTTTCCAGTCATTCAAATCAAAAATGAAGGACGCAGTAAATCCTTGTAGCAGTTTTCATGTAGGTAAACTAAACCAAATTCTCAAAATATGCCTTTTTTCAAAAATCCATTATAAACAGTTTAGAGAAAAACTATCATGTCAGGAATGACCATATTACCTTTAAAATTAATTTTGGTTGCAATCGTATTGACCGTTTTCGAGATAGGGCAACTTTTCAAAAGAACTCCAAATCCCAAGTTTGAAAGAAATCCGTCCAGCCGTTTGCGCTGTGGAGTTCAGGAAAGGACGGGCAGACGGACAGAATTGCGAGACCCACTTTTTTCAGTTCCTCTATCATCGTAATGTAAGATTTGATTAAAATTAGAGATGTAACGGATATCCGGTTAGTATCCGTTATCCGGCTATCCGGCCACTTTTCTTTCTATCCGGCCGGATAGCTGGATAGCCGGATAGAGAGTAAGTATTCGGCGAATATCGGATAGGTAAAATCTATATATATAAAAATGGTGTGAAAAATGTATAGTGAATCATCAATTGAGAACAGCTGGGCCGATTTGGCTCAAATTTCTTTTCAGTTCTTCGTAATTACCAGGAGCATATTGTTACAAAAGAAAATTTTGGGAAAACCCCTTCAGAAAAGTCGGGAAATTGGAAAAAATCGAAATTTGATTTTTTGTATGGAATTTTTGTGCAATTGTTCCGGAATGGCTTTTCGAATGGAAAAATCAAAAATTCTAAGTGGAAAATTTGGAATATTCCGGAAAAACACGAAAAAAAATTTTTCGCCGAATTTTTGCATATAGCATGATTTGATGATTTATATCTCTTTGTGAACATTATATGCCCTACAACCTTCGATTCCTTGCGTACTGGAGATGGTGTGCTGTGCGCTACTTTTCAGGAGGTTTATCAATGTTTAAATTTGCTCGAAAACGATACACATTGGAACTCAACGCTCGCCGATGCAACTTTTTCTACGCCAGTGAATCAAATTGGTACATTGTTTGCGATCATCATAGCGATATTTCATCCCTTGAACCCGACCGCGACGTGGCTGACGACATTATTTTGTACAGAATTCGCACGACAACTTCGAATTTCGATCTTGAAATTAACGACGGGATGCGCAACGAAGCGTTAGTTCTGATCGAAGACATATGCGTACTCATGTGCGGCAGTCTGCTGTCGAAATTGGGAATGCCAACGCCAAATCGTTCGATGCACGATGCATTCAAGCGCGAATTGCAACGGGGGGAAGACTATGATCGGTATGAGCTGGCCGAAAGAGTCCAAAAAAAATTTCCCGCTTTTTTGCTGTACGTGTACGATTCGTGGATAAGGGTTGTTGTTGACGGGAGTCATTTACTTTCTCGATTCTCCCGATGGGACAGGCAAGACTTCCGTCATTTTGTTGATTCTGGCAACAATTCGGTCAAGATCCCAAATTTTGTTGACTGTTGCATCCCCTGGCATTGCTGCCACACTGTTGAAAGACGGTCGAACTGCACATTTTGCTTCGAAACCGCCGATGAATATTCTCACGGTTGACAAGCCAATGTGCACACTGACCAAGAATTCAGCGACATGATATTGCTCTCCGCAGATTATCGTCAAACGCTTCCCGTCATCTACTGCTGCCGATGAAATTAAAGCATACCTGAAATCGTCTTTTTTGTGGAGGCATATCAAGAAGTTGAAATTGACCACGACCATGAGATTGCAGAACGACCAATCGGCTGCTAAATTCTCGAGACAACTGCTGGCACTTGGCAATGGCCAAATTGCTTTTGATGTTTCGTCTGGATTGATATCGTTTCCTGCAAATTTTCGCGAGTTCACATTATAGAAGGAGGAACTCATCACCAAACTCATCCTCGGTATTGGACATAATTATAAAAATCTCGATTGGATTAGTGAACGGGCAATACTAGCAGCGAAGAATAGGGACGTCGTCGGTAGCTTGAATTTGATTATTCAAAGTCAAATCGCTGAAGAATTGCATTCGTACAAATCCGTTGACCACGTGACCGACGAGGATGAAGCGACGAACTATACGACGGAATTTTTGAACTCGCTTGATGTGCCAGAAACTCCGCCGCATAATTTACAGGTGAAGGTTGGACCGATTATAATTATGTTGCGGAATCTAAATCATGCGAAATTGTGCAACGGTACGCGGTTGTCCGTCAAGAAAATGATGAACGATTTGATTCGATCGACGATCATTAAGGGCAAATTCAAAGGAAAGGAAGTACTTATCCCACGAATTCCGATTATTCCAACTGATCTTCCGTTCCAGTTCAAGCGGATTCAGTTTCCCGTTCGATTCGCTTTTGCGATAACAATCAATAAAAGTAACATTGTTTATTATATCGCTCTTTACTGACTTCGATTCAATTCAAATAAATTTCAATGAAATTTTATTATCACTCTGAAGTTCATCTAAAGTCGTTAAATTGGGGCGAGACGAAGTTCGCCGGGTCCGCTAGTAAAACATAAAAACAAGAAGTCGATTGAAAAATATTTTTTTTATTAACAGTAGGTAGTTAAATAAGTAACAAAATAAGTACTTATAATCAATTAAAGGCAGATTATGGTGAATAGAAATAAGTTTTTCTGCATTACCCGGTAAAAGACGGTCGGTTTTATTTTTAACTTTCTCGTATACATAGTAAGAGAAAGGTATTGTAATTAGGCGAGATTTAGCCCGAAAAGTTGGACACGGGCAAAGACGGGCGGGTAGCCAATGCTTTAGTTATCTAAACATAAAAGCCATCCAAGATTAGGTATAGCTGGCAATTCGAAAATTACTAGCTGTCATATTTCAGATTACGTATATGTAAGTCAATGACCAACTTTGGTTAACCCAATAATTAACTGCTCAAATCCCACTTGGGATTTTCAACAAAACTCCCTTATATGTACATCATCAATCAATGTCACATATACTCATACTCTCATTGCATATTATGACATAGCTAACAAATTGAATTACAATTGGGGTTGGATAATAGCTTGTGATGGTGTGAAAGTTTATATCTACTTGTCATCCTTGTGGCTACAATATATACCTACCCTTTTTGTGAAGTCATCTCGCTACTTCGGTTTTGTGTACGGTTGAGTATATTTTATCAATCAATTCCTGAAGAGAGTCATTTTACGACACCTGCGTCTCTAGTATTATATATGGTGTACAAATTGATTTTTCTTCTTCCCAACAATCATGGCGACCATTCACGAATCTCGCAATTTTTTATGGAAAAAGAAAAAGTTCATTTCCGCATGTGATGATAAGTAAATCTTCGAAATAAAAATGTTGTAAAATTTGGAAAGGCAAAAAGATAAAACGAAGAGAGATTTTTTGTGCTCATTTTATTTTCTGAAGTATTCATCACCTTTACTTTATAGGACTTGTATAACATTACCTAATAAAAGAAATGTATGTGCTTTATCGCAACCTGATTATGATTACTATTCTGATTAAGAAGTTTGAAATTTATACTGACCATGACAAGTAAGACTGTAAGTAGCAATAGCTAAAGGTATTTTGAGACACTTACCTTTATAATGGAACCATTTGAGAGAGCTTCCTAGGAAGCCTTTACAGATTCCTAGTTTATTTGTTTATTTAAAACTTCTTTAGGGTTAAAAAAAAGTAAGTCAAAGCGTGATTCCCAGAAAACAATGTTAAACAATCATCAAGAGTGCGGTAACCTATCAATAGCACCATCCAAGTCCAAGAGGATGGAAATCTTTTTCCAATTAGCGAAGTTTTCCATTAATGGGAATAGAAAACTTTTCATTTCTTTGATAAATTGTTGGCTCAATAAAAAGTTTTTCAATCAACAACTCATTATTGATTTTTAAACAACGAAATTATTAGTTTAAAAATAAAATTCTTGTGAAAATAAAATTTTATATTATTAAACAATTTCAAAAACAAAAAATTATTAGCCCAACAACAAAATTGTTGTGTTAAATATTTCTTGAGACAAAATATCCCTTCAAAAATCAGTTAAAAATTCTGAGGCACAACAGAATTATAATCAAAAATAAAAAACGCTATTGAATGTTAACAAATTGAGAATCAATAAATACAGACATAAAATATGGCACAATGGAGATGTAGGTCTGAAGTTTTGACTCATGGCGTAGGCGTAGACGATAAAGACAAAATCATTTCTGTTCAATCTATCCTTTCCTATTACGCGATGTTAATGTTTCCCTCACCCACACATAGGGAAGTACGTCCAAAATGACATATATGGATAAAATGACATACTAGCCTTAACTTGAAATGTGATACACTTACAGCACTAGATGCTATCTTCCAAGTTGACTTCGATGATATTTAAAATCCTGTCAAAATGACAGCTCTGTTAACAGCCGTGAGTCAGTGCCAAAAGTAAAAAGTATTTTCAGCAGCAAATAATTTTTGTTTGGTGTAAACTTTTTTTCGTGTTTTGGTGAGTTTTCTGCAGTTTTTCTTTAATATTATTTACTATATCGATAGTTTATGACAAAACTTAGGAAATTAGCTAATTGTCTGCAATAAAATAAGAGTTTTATTACAGTTTATTTAGAAAATTTTGTCAAAACTACGACATATGCATGCAAATTTAGGGAATACTGTTTTAATTATAGTTACAAACATGCCACGCGGATATAAAAGGACATCGGATCGCCAATCATGGAGTGCTGAGTCAAGGGAGAAGGCTATTGAAGCTACCAAGCGAAATAAAATGGGATGGCTCCTAGCAGCTAAAACATTTGGGGTTCCTCAGGCTATGCTTAGACGACACGCATTGGGAGAGAACAAAATCTTATGTCCAAATACCAAAGGATTAGGACGATTCACGTTGACTTTTCCACCTGATATTGAGAGGAGTTTAGTGGAACATCTAAAGTTTCTAGAAGCACGACTTTTTGGCTTGACTCGTGCAGGGGTTCAAGAGCTGGCCTTCCAATGAGCAGAGAAGAATGGTATTGCTCATCTCTTTAACGTAGATAAGGGAAAAGCAGGACAAGAGTGGCTAGATGGTTTTCTAAAAAGAAATAAGAACATTTCCCTACGTAAACCTGAAGCCACTTCTGCAGCCAGAGCCATGGCTTTCAACAGGCCACAAGTTCAGAAGTTTTTTAATGCTTATCAAAAGCTATTGAGTGCTAATAACTACCTATATACTCCAAATAGAATTTATAATATGGATGAATCAGGTCTATCCACAGTACAAAGGCCTCAAAAAATGTTAGCAACAACTGGTAGAAAGCAAGTTGGATGTGTCACCAGTGCTGAACGAGGAACTTACGTCACAGTTGTATGCTGCATGAATGCGACTGGCTCGTAGTCGTATGTCCCTCCATGCATGATATTTCCCAGGAAAAAAACTGAAGAATGAGCTTGTGGATAACGCACCCACTGGAACGCTGGGATTAGCACAGGATTCGGGATGGATGACATCTGATAATGAGAAAATATAAGTTTATTTTAACTGTCTGTGCCATTACCCTCTGGAAACACATCTCCAAAGTTCGAAAGCATTTTTTGCCCTCACACCATAAATAAAACTAATATAAGATTTTTTGCTTTTTAAATGCCGGAGGTGGATAGGTGTATACATTTTTTGTTCCTCAATTTATTCTTTCATTTTGGGTTCTTATCATTAATAAACAGTTTTTGATATATAATCAAAAGGAAGTTAATAGTATACCTACCCTTAGCCTCAATTTTACAACCTATTTGACTAGTCCTGGGTCTTAGGAGATTAAGCACGATTACATTAAATAATGTATTATTATTATGTAACTGTGTAACTGTGAGAGGTGTAAGCCTTTGATTTAAAGGTACACATAGCTCTAACGACTAATAAATGTATTACAACCTAATGTACTGAAACAAATTTGGTTACAGCCTTGTTTTTGTCCCTTAATGTTTTTTATTAGGGTCTTTTTGGTTGTACATATAACTTTGGTTTTCCTTGCTTTCAAGTAATTTGTTAATAAAGAAAGATGTTAGGTATGTGAAATGTATGCCAAGGTGTCCGGCATTAAATTTCTATTGAAATTAAATTAATGTGTGTTTTTGAACAACCCCTTCTGTCTAGTATATAACATATTTCTGTGGCAAAATAAGGCCGTTGCCGTTTGTTTGAGAAGCCGACCGGCCGCAGAAAATTGAGATGGTATTTATTTTTATTACTAGCCCGAAGACTGAGTCAACTCTGTCTTCATCTTCATGGCATTAAATAATATTTAACTCACTTTTTAACTTTCTCGCATTACGTAGTAAGAGAAAGGTATTGTAATCGTACAAGAAATCTAACTCGAGATTTTAATCAAATCTGACATTACGATGATAGAGGAACTCGAAAAGTGGGTCTCGCAATTCTGTCCGTCTGTCCGTCTGTCCGTCCTTCCCGAGCTCTACAGCGCAAACGGCTGGACGGATATCTTTCAAACTTCGGATTTGGAGTTGGTGGGTTACAGGTCGGGGCAATTTTTTTTGCACGTTAAGAGTTGCCGTTGTAACGGTATTCAGCAGTTTTGAGTTTTTCAAAAACGGCTCTAACGATTTCAACCAAAATTGATATTAAGTAGGTGTAACTAAGATGGCTGCATACTCAGTTTCTCGCAGAAAAATCGAATAACGGTAATTTTGAAAATTGGCCATATCTCAAAAACGGTCAAAACTATTTCGACAAAAATTCATATTTAAGGTAATACGGTCATTCCCAATATGATGGCAAACTCAGTTTTTCCCTAAATTATCGTTCAACGGACATAGGCTATAAAACCAGATTTTTCAAATTGGTGATGCTGGTAGATGGCTATGACCTATGACTCACTCGAAGTAGGGTTTGTGATGTAAGAATTCAGAGATTTGTTTTTGAATTTGCACGTGTTTGGCGGTAAATGAAGTGCGGGTTTCTAATAGTGTAGACTCCAATTGGATGGAATTATTTTAAGCTTCATGATAAATATGGTTGAAAAAAGAAGAAGTGGGAAGTATTTGCTAAAAAGGAGTATCTAGTAGTTGTGATTACATTTTAACTGGTACTGCGGTAATGTTTATAAGACGGCATTATCTGCATTTCTCTAAGAAAAACTAAGTACGGGGTTTTATTAAGAATACTTATGTTATCGTAAATAAGCATGTTAGTCAAAATCTTTAAAGGTGATTTTGGAAAATAAAATGTAAAATAGTAACAAATATTGCAATGTTGAGTTTGAAAAATAATGTTGCTCAACAATGTAGCTAAAAATTGAGTATAGGGTATTGTTCAGGATGTTAGTATTACTTGGTTTTTAAAGTTTTATCCAAATCGAAAATCGCGTTTTCGAGATCTGAACAGTTTTAAAAATCAGCGTTTCCGGTGGTTAGAATTGAAAATTAAGGACGCAATAATGTTAAAAACATCAAATATACTCCAGGTATGCATTTTGGTCAAAATCGCTTTAGCCGTTTTCGTGTTTGTAAAACAAAAGAAAACCAAATTCTCAAAATATGTCTTTTTTCAAAAATTCATTATAGACAATTTAGAGAAAAACTGAGTTTGCTATCATGTTAGGAATAACCATATTACATACAAAATTAATTTTTGTTGCAATCGTATTGACCGTTTTCGAGATAAGATAAGGCCACAAAAGTACCGTTATTCGACTTTTTATCCAAAAACTGGGTATGCAGCCATGTTAACCCTATATATGGTAGTACAAGCAGACATTTTGGTTAAAATCGGTAGAGCCGTTCCCAAGTAAACCATAATTAAATGAAGTCTTAAAAAACGACATTTTTTCCAAAACAGTCCGTTGAACGATAATTTAGGGAAAAACTGAGTTTGCCATCATGTTGAGAATGACCGTATTACCTTACATATGAATTTTTGTCGAAATAGTTGTAATCGTTTTTGAGATACATATGACCAATTTTCAAAATTACCGTTATTCGATTTTTTTTGCGAAAAACTGAGTATGCAGCCATCTTAGTTACACCTACTTAAGCACAAATATCAATTATGGTTGAAATCGTTAGAGCCGTTTTCGAAAAACTCAAAATTGCTGAATATCGTTACAACGGCAACTCTTAACGTGCAAAAAAAAGGGCCCCGAACTGTAAGCCCACCCACTCCAAATCCGAAGTTTGAAAGAAAACCGTTCAGCCGTTTGCGCTGTAGAGCTCGGGAAGGACGGACAGACGGATAGAATTGCGAGACCCACTTTTTTGAGTTCCAATATCATCGTAATGTTAGATTTGATTAAAATCTCGAGTTCGATTTTTTGTACGATTACAATACCTTTCTCTTACTACGTATACGAGAAAGTTAATAAAAGAAAAATAAACCAACGAAACTGATGATAAGAACGAGAAAGTTTCGTGCGATCCAGGCGTGCACTTTATTTATGAATGTAACGCCTCTTTGTATTTATATTTACTATATTAGCGTTTTTTTTCTATCGGCTTAGATATTGATTTTTGCTGCATCTTTATTGGCTTACGAAAAGAACATACGATTGCACCTTGCACAGAAGTATATTTTTTTATGTGTTTAGAAATAAAAACAAAAATGCAATGTTATTTTTTAATTTCCTGTATTCCAACGAATAAATTCAGAAAATCCTTTAGACTTTACTTAAACTAATTTATAATTAAAAACGCTCGCGCTGAACAAAATCTATGACTTTGTATTTGTTTAATGATTCCAAATACATATATGTATGACATTAAAATTTATTAATATTGTTTATTTAAACTTTTTTTGCACGGCGGCTGATCTCTAAGATAAATCCACCAAAAACAACAACCGATATCGTTTAACAAATGTCATATCTAACAATTACGACGACGTGACGTCTAGTGCTTATCCCATCTACAGTTTGTGAGTTATAGAGATAGGAAAGTTCCGAAAATAAATGAGAGACGAGACGATATTGATAGAGTTACGGAAAGAAAATTCATGACGAGATCGTTGATGAGTGCCCAGGGTATTTAAATTCACTTCTATCACGAAATACAAAAGGGAGAATTTATTCGTCTAATTCCCGAGATCAACATGTTTTTTTCAACATTAACATTTGACCCTACAGTTGCGACATTATGGCAACTATTATACAGGAGTATTGGAAAGTGTTGAGTCTTTGACGCGTAAGCTGTCAGACTAAAATTGATTGTTGGTAAGGCCGAGTATGTTTAAGAACATACCACTTCTCCATATAGAAAGACACTATCTGGATATTAAACATTGTAAGCATTATTAAGAACAAAATTATTTGCAAAGAAAATTAGGTACACCTTAAAATTCAGAGAATGTTAATAAAGGGATTCATTAGCACTTGCAAGATGTAAGCAAATATTCATATTTCGATGGTGCAAATAATAATATTACCAATCAATCGCAATAACTGCACTCACAATGAAAGAACATCTGAGCGATCATTCTCAAATTGCATCTTCAGTATGATGTGTCTTTTGAAATTACTATCGATTGTTGCATTGCTCAACAATATGTTCAGTTGTACTGCTCACCACTCAAGCGGGTGCACTACTATGCTAAGTGCTATTGAGAGAATGCCATATCGACGCAAACGTTCATTGCTCCTTCCCAAAAAAGCAAGCGTAAAACTAACAGTAGGTTTAGGGAAAGCCTTGATTGCGAGTAGTCCTAAAGGCCTTAGTCAATCCTGGGAAATAAGTAGCTATTATGCTGGACCAACTTCATTGAAGGATTGGTTAAATTATATACCTCAGAAACCAGGTAACACATCTAATGGGACTAGCACGACGGTGAGTCAAATTATTGTGTTTTACTCAATTTTAAGTTTAGCTTTTTAAATTTTTCTCAGAAGAAAGACAACTTTCAAGAACATACAAAAAGGTTCCAGAACTTTCTGAATCCGGACTATACAGTGATATTCGGCCCAAAGCATCAGGAATCTTATAAGCCTTCTTCGACAAAGAATGAGAGGCAACAGTTTATTGACAGGCGTCATATACTTGTCAAACGTTCGCATATTTATAGTGGAAAGAGTAATCATTTAAAACGTCAAAGTTCTTTATACGATATTCTTACTAACTTGTACGTAACGTTGATTTGCTATATTTTTCCAGTGCATTTGTTTACCACATATTTTTGTTAGATTTGGAACAGACCTGAAATGCACAATCGTTAGTTCCATATGTAGGAGTTTGGAATTTTTGTTACCACCCGGGTATTCAATGATTCACGATATTGTGCGGCTTATATACATGTGAGTTTGGAAATAAGTTCGTTTTCTATTTTTTGATTAATTCTTTAAACGTTTCCATTTTTTCTAGAACACCAAACACAGGTTCTGCGTTGGACAATGTGCCTGCAAATACATGTGCAACGCATTGCGATCCGAAATATGCAAGTCAACGCACTTTTAATTTCTTAGATTGGATTTTAAATCCAGTTCAACTAGTTTAGATAATAATAAATCATTTAGTTATTTTTTTAAAAGTTTGTTTTTAATTTCTGAAAATAAGAGTAGGGTGAAATGTTCAACGTAGCTAAATTAAATATAATTTATATAGGCCTAGCTTCTCGCAGCCATTTGTTTTGTCAGAGTTTTTTTATGTTATGAATGGAAGCGAGAAGCGACCTTCAATTTTAAGCTAATAGTTGTACTCTCGGGCCTCTCGGCTGTGTATAAGGAGAGGTGGCGCAGTAGAAAAAAACCTTAAGATGCAATTAGTGTTTTTCCGGGGATGGGACTTTTCGACAAATCGGTGCGTATGTGCCAGCAAAGCTGTGCAGGACATTTTTCGAGATGTGTTATTTCCATACATAGGTAACCTCTTCCCATATAGGTTATGTTTTAATGAAAAAATATAATAATAGAAAAGAAACTGCTGCTTTCTATTTAATTCCAATCTTGCTTTAATTTTGAGAAACCTTCGCACTAATAATACAATACTGTTACAACTCAAAATTTATCAAATTTGAGATACGTCATTACTCAAACGTAAAATTCAATTCCCCACACGTCAATAAAACCGTCGTATTTATAGTACAAATAACAAAACAGAGATGGCACTATAAGTCATTGTACATGATTGACCGACTGTAGTAAACCTTTACCCAATATTGCATCATCTTCAGTTACGATCAGAACTCTGCAAGGAAGGACGTGCCACTCTTTTTTTAAAACCGCATTTATTCGAATTGCCTCATTATTACTGAATCAGGTATGTAAAAGTAGAGCTATTAATTTGAGTTAATTCATTACAGTTGATTTATACGTAGAGATTAACTTGGTGTATTTCTAGTTGTAACACTATCATTGATCCACAAAAACGTGATTTAAAATGATATTTTTACTTACAACATTCTTGTTGGTTAAGTAAGTAATTTTAATACAGTTTTCTTGAAGAATTTTCATTAGCTGGTTTCTTACGTTAATTTGTTACAATTTTAACAATTACTTAATTGGTAATAAAAGCATTTCGTATAACGCATTTGAAAATGTCCAAGTTAAATTAATAAGAATCTCATTTACTTATTAGTTTTTATAATTAAGAGTTACTACATTCTAGGTGACTTACAATTACTTAAGGTTTTTTAGTTAAGAAATATTTGTTTTATATGAATAAGTATGCATCGAGGTCGATTGTTGGCTGATATGGCGACAAAACAGTTGTCAAACAATCGCCAAGAGAAGGAAAACGGCAAATCTGTAGAAAAACCTTCAGTTTCTTCGAATTCAGCACCTTCAATTAAGCCGGTGAGTACTAACAATAATTGCTCTCAGAATGACGACAACGAAGCTGTAAAAGAGCAAACGGTGCATTCGAAAACTTCACTTTGTACAACAAATCCAGTTCTTCAAAAAAGTAACTTGAACAGTGCTTTGAGTACGTGCAGTAATGTTGAATTGACTGAATTCAACCAAAGGAAATATTACATTTCACCCTTGCACACTGATCAGAGTGATTTTGATGATTCCGATGGTGACCCTTCTAAAAATGTTACTTAGAACCATGAAGAAAAGTCAACTTTAGATTGTAGTAACTCACAATTTTTCAGCAATAAATACGCAATTAAAAATACTTCATTTATCCGAAAAGGCTGTTCAGGGCAATACAGTCTTAACTCAAAAATTGGAAATATATTTATTACCTGTATTATTTAGAATAATTGGTAAATAGGAAGTTGCTTTATTTTTATAAATAACCCTAATAATGTATTCATTTTCTTACAACCTAAAACAGGAAGTGAGTTATCAATTTTTCGCCGATTCTGAAAAAAGTAATATTTTGACTTACAACAGTATTGTATTATTAGTGCGTTATGATTATTTTACGAAGAAAACATTTTCGTTTTCGAGATTTTATTTCCGAAATAATATTCTGTGTTCGGAGAAAAGAACAAAAGTAGGGCTGACATTTCACGGTAAATTTATACCTCTCATAAAAACTAAAACCAAACCTGATTTAATCCTTCGAATGTAGTTATGTAGTAGTTTTTAATGTTCATCCTGTTTATCCTTTTCAAAATTTTATGTGTAGTGGCAGTGGCCACATATAAATTGGCGACACGACGACGCACACATTAGACTTTTGCGGTAGTGATACCAGAGTTTAGCTACAAATTTCCCACACGAATGACAAAAAAACCATCATGCATTATGCACTCCTTTTATTCCGTCTATGTCGTTCTAAAATAGATTGTCAGGATCAATAATATCATGTTTAAAACATGAAGACTAAACGAGGGGTTCGACAGCAGTCAAATTTTTGCGATCGGTAGACGAATTTCCGTAGGTGGTTTCCGTGTTGCTGGTTGCATGAAATACCAATAAAATAGGTTATAACCCACGATCTGGGATCACTGTGTTGCGGCGCCCTCGATAAACATCTGTTTAAAATTTATATTTTCATTTATTTTTTTTTTATCAGAGAACAAAGTCGGATTTCCAAACACTATCAGGACACAGTGGGTAGCGCTCCACGCAACTACCATCGTCAGCATGAGCGTCATCATAAAGCTTATGCTTATAGCTTTGGACGGGATCTTCACTTTCTGGTATCGTGAATATGGATCTCATAATTTCGCCAACAAATGTACCCGGTTCTACTTCGTTGCCTTTCTGGCCAGTTTCACAGAGTGCCTTTAGTACACATTCATGACCGTTCTTGTTGTGTCTGCAAATAAATGCAAATTAATTAAATGCACTTGAAAAACATTAACGGTAATGTGCTTACGTTTCTAAATATCTCGCGATTTTGTGGTAAAGATCCTGTCTGGTACTGCGGTGATACCGAAGATGAATATTGTCAATTTTAGTAAGGGATGGACCTGCAATGCCATTGCGCTTTTGTCGACTATGCGCATCGACACTACGCTTGGCGAATACCGGAAAAATCCTATGCTTTCGGGCGAATACGGGTTCCTTACGATTGTATGCCCTGTTTAAATAAAACAATATGAATTATTGAATACATGAAACTTCTGTGAAACACTTTTTACTCAATACTTACTGTTTGGGTTTCCTGTTCCACCACTGAGAGAATTTAGACACCAGACTTTGTGTGGATAAAGCCTTTGGTGTAGCATATGACTGTGATATTTTGCGTATGTTGCTGTCTTTCCATTGTGTAAGTGGATTTTGGCGCATTGAATAGTAGCCCTTATCTTGTTTTCTGGTCAGAGTATTACTTGGAGTCTGCTGTGAGTAATAAACTGGACTGGAACTGTATGGTTGAGTTTTCATTGGAGGATGGAATTTATTACTGGTGTAGTAGGAAGATGCCCCTGGTTGGGAATAAGATGGATTTGTGCCCGAGGTTATATAAGTCGGTTTTTGCTGATACTGCTGCTTTGTGTCTACATATTTTATATTTTCAATTGTATCGTTACGACTGGTTCCAAGTGTTCCCTCAGTTAGCCGATCTCGCAAATTTTCTAAAATTTCACTCGGCGGCTCGCTAGGCAGCTGCCAAGCCAAGGCAGAGGTAACACCGAGAATAAGGTAATTTGTGTAGTCCACTACACCAACAATTAGATCATATACTAGAAATTTAGAAAACATTTGTAATTATAATTAGCAATGTTAGTAAATATATAATTTTTTTTTAAATATTTAATATTAAAGATTCCTATAACGCTTATTCATTAGACAGTATTATAAATATCTATACATATAATAAAACTGTAGCCGTTTTCTATGTTCGCAGTTGGCGTGAAAACTACTGCACTGATTTCGATGAAACTTTTTTTAAAATGTTAGTTAAGCTTCTGAGACGGTAATAGGCTATTTCTTTTATTACCATGCTTATTTTTTGGCAGCGTTTTTAGCCAAAATGTGTTTTTTTCCTGACTTTACTGCCTTTAGCTCGCCATTACTCAATCAATTCTTAATCAATGTAAACCAAACAAAAAAATAAAGAAAGCCAACACTTCCATAATTATTTTAAGCCATCAATCAGCTTTCTGCGTCATCTAGAAGCAGAGCTACCACCCAAAATCTAACATAAAAAGACTTAATTTATTTCCTCAAATCGAAAATTTTCCACAACCGCTGTTCCTGAACGTTGTTCTGCTTGGGGGTGGTGGGTGGCGCACATCGCACAAGCACATACATTGCAACAACAACAGCGTCATCAAGTTTTCACCGAAGTGAAACGAAAGACAAGTAAGCGAGGTCGATCTTCCTGACCCGACCCGATAGGTGGCACTGTTGTCGATCTTCTTAACCACTCAACCGATTTGAATGAAATTTTGTAGGTGGGTATGGTTGGTTGTAACTTGATGGATAGGATAGTTTTGGACCCGATAGGTGGCGCTGTTGTCGATCTTCTTAACCACTCAACCGATTTGAATGAAATTTTGTAGGTGGGTATGGTTGGTTGTATCTTGATGGATAGGATAGTTTTGGACCCGATAGGTGGCGCTGTTGTCGATCTTCTTAACCACTCAACCGATTTGAATGAAATTTTGTAGGTGGGTATGGTTGGTTGTAACTTGATGGATAGGATAGTTTTGGACCCGATAGGTGGCGCTGTTGTCGATCTTCTTAACCACTCTACCGATTTGAATGAAATTTTGTAGGTGGGTATGGTTGGTTGTATCTTGATGGATAGGATAGTTTTGGACCCGATAGGTGGCGCTGTTGTCGATCTTCTTAACCACTCAACCGATTTGAATGAAATTTTGTAGGTGGGTATGGTTGGTTGTAACTTGATGGATAGGATAGTTTTGGACTCGATAGGTTGCGCTGTTGTCGATCTTCTTAACCACTTAACCAATTTCAATGATTTTTTTTGGTTTGTATGGTTATAAGGAAGGATATATTTTTTTAATTTTTTCAACTAAACTCTCATTAAAGTGAATACCTATATGGGCACGTTGGAGTGAACTGAAGAAGCTTGGTTTTATACAGACACTATACACAAAAACTCCCGAAATAGAAATAGAAAACTTTGGCTTGGATAAATTAATGAATACAATTATCAACTGCGCTGTATTAAGATTATAATATTAGGTATAACGATTTGGTTTTTTAATTAAATTTCTTAATGAAATTCAACATACAACACAGTTCAATTTAACATCCACATTTAGCGAGAGAAGTTTCACATCTGGCGTGTGGTCACAAGCACACTCCGTTTTTTTTTTTTTGTATATGTGTAATAAACGACAGCAATGTGCATGCAGATCTTCAAATTTTTTTGTTTTTGCAAAAGGTATTTCTAGACCACTATTGGCACTATTGCTTTAGTTAGAATAAGAATTTATTGAAATTGAGTTGAACTAATTTTGTATCCGTTTTAATAAGTAATGCAGAAAAGGACAAAGGGTTCCTTAAGTGTACTTGAAGTGATTGACAAAATCGGCATTAATCGGCGAGCGAAGCCGCGGGCAACAGCTAGTCCACAATATTTGGTTTTAAGTTTAGGTGGACCGTAATTCTATCAGAGAGAGAGAGAGAGAGAGAGAGTTGCCGTAGTGTTAATAGTAATCGCTCAACTTTAGTTTCAATTACTTCAGAAACAAAAATAACTTGGGAAAATTTTCATAATGGGGTCACGTTCTGAATGTTGTATTTATGAACAATTCAGACGCCTCATATCTAGATACAGGAGATGAAATGAGTCAAAGCACAGTCTTTGGAAAGAGTTCCAGAAGTCGTAATTTCTCCTAAAGTAGATTCACACACTATAATAGGTTAGGATGTGGCATCCCTTTCTAAGAACGCGGTTTAAGAATCTCTATAATCTTAAACACAAAATATTTCTTCAAAGCTAAATAAATTTTCTGGTGGAACCTCATACATCCATATCAGTACAGCAGAGCTGCAGGCCGGGAAAGTCCACCATCGACCAAGTATTCAGACTGCGATAGATCTTGGAGAAAACCCAAGAAATTTGAAATTGATACCCACCAGATTTTCATTGATTTCAAGGCCGCCTATGACAGCATTAATAGGGAAGAACTATGAAGTTTTCTAGTTTTAAACTCGTTGACGATGGAGAATGCACGCTGCGCCATCAAGTTCAGTAAGGAATTTACCGGGGCCATCGATGTCAAAAAAAAAATCAGACAAGGCGATGCGCTGCCATGTGATTTCTGAAAGAAAAGTGCAAAACTTTGACGCCAAACACCAGAGGCAGGATATTTCAAATGCCAGTCGAATTACTCGCGTCCGCCGATGACATGGAGCGTCGTGAATATTGAGATTGAGATGGGCTTGACAGTCAATGAGGGCAAGACAGTGTAGATATATGCTGACAACACGCAAGGACGCCCAACACCAAAGTCTGGGGTAAAACGTCACCATAGACAGATATAACTTTGAAGAGGCTAGAGACTTCGCCTACCTAGGCTCCAAGCTCATACAATCACACCAGCGATTAGGTTAAACGTTAAATAACTCTGTCTCTTTGAACAACTAAAGTGAACCATTATAGGACCTTAATCGTCTCAGTCTTGCTCTATGGCGCACAGGCATGGTCTCTATGAAAAGCTGATGAGGCTACTTTTTGTTGAAGCGAGGAATTGTTGATCCCATCTATTTATATACAGGATATACAGCGACGAACTGCACGACCTAGCCAGAAGAGTGAAGGTCCAACGACTTTGGTGAGTCTTGTAGAGCGAATAGACACAAATACTCCTGCCCGGAAGAACTTCGCAGTAGAGGCAGATCGCGACTCAGGTGTCAGGTGGCGCACGCAAGTGGATGTGGCATTAATCAACCTAACTTATGAAACTCAGGGCAGCTATCTAAAGATCGTTATGGCTGAAGACACTTTTAGGTTAAGCTTTAGTCCAAGGGCTATGTACATATCTACGTATTCATTAATGCAGTGTTTTTGAATCTTTTCAGAATAACAACCCCTTGAGTACATAAAAAAACATAGCAACCCAATTTTAAATTAAAATTAGAAAAAAAATATCAAAACTTTCTCTGAAAATAATATTGTAGTGGTTGTCTAGTAGAATGTCACTTTAGTATGAGTCCTACGTTGTTCAATGTTCACATAGTGGTAATTATATTGCCCACTTCTCATGTTGTGCCTCACAATACAAAATAAAAGATTGATTTACCCGATTCTCCTAGATCTTCTCCCTTTTTCTGTGCATTTCGATGTGCGAAAAGAAATCCAGGGGAAAACCCAGTAAAATCTTCGGAATTTTAGAAATCATTATTTAATACGTAAACATCAAAAGTTTCCGTGCACTTTGTAAGTATTTATCATGAAATGAGGACAATGAAACTTATATATGTAATTCGAAAGGTACTGTGCGTCTGTGCCATAGATATGAAGTAGGTATGTGTCGCCATTAAGACTGGTAAAATGAAGTTAAGAATTTCCCATACAAAATGCTTAGCAGTTAATCGAAGCATTTTATTGCTATTCAATTTGTTGCCGTCATGTTTCCATAGTAACGAATTTAATCATCTTAGATTAGGACCTGTTGGAGAGTCTCATTAACCCAAAAAGTTATGCAATTTTATTACCCCTAAAAGTAAGCAATCATAAAATCTTATTTCAGGTGCATTGCAGAGTTTTCTGCGAGGTGGTACTATGGAAACGAACATTCATGTTTTGCCCTATTCCATTATTTTTTATAGCGGAAAGGTAGATATATGAACTAGGATTAAGCATATAAATTAATTAAAATAAATAATAAATAAATTATGAAAAAAACAAGTTGGCTTTCGTTACTTTATCTACAGACAAAATTGGTCGAATTTCGACCACGGGCGGTACTAGTGTGTTAGTAATCTCCAAGTCAAATGCAGTTCAAAGTCGAGACACACAGCATTTCATACAACTCAAGCAGAGCAAATGTGACTATAAACGTCAAAATTATTAAACCAGGTGCGCTGCTCATTACCCCGTTTTTTTTTTTGCATATTGTACCTTTTTCTGGTTTACTAAAAAGGGGATCTATTCTACAAGCCTTACTTACCCAATTGGAAAGAACTCCCTGAAGGAAACGTTAGGTACCGTCTCTTTCGTGACAGGATTTGTGAACTTGAACTTCGATCGTTTTCGTTATTGTGGGAGTCATCGAAGTAGTCCCAATTCATACCACTGCCATCGTTTTTATTTACCTCATTTTTAGCACTTATTTCATCCGATAGAACTGTGTTTAAATAAATTATCAATGTTAACGTTACTGCAAATATCCTATAGGACCGTTTGCTATGGTGCTTTAGTAAATGCATTGCCACCGACGAAATAGAGTGTAATATTCATAAACGAACAATCAAAGCGCATTCACCAGTTACTAAATTAAATAAATATTCACTTGTCAACACAACTTGGTACAATTTTAGCTATTCGGTAAGTTTTTAACGCAAAAATAATCACACCCGTCTCAGAATACTGTTGACTCGCGTATGTAGCCCATAGTGTGCGCACGTAGCCTTGTTCGGAAAAGTGTTCCATCATTATAGCGAAGAAATTCTTTAAGAAGTTGCTGTGTGCTTAATTAACATAACCAAGAGAAAACAATGCTAATTGTGCGTCACTGATATCTCTTTTTAAACTTTTATTGCACTTCAGATAAAGAAGAACAAGCCTACTTTTGGTTCTGTATTTGTATTCATTAGAAAATTAACCTACTTTCATAAAATAAATATAGGTATATGTATCTCAACTCCAAACGAAATTTTCGCACAAGGGATACATTTCTGAGCATTTTCTGCGACTCGCATAAGCCTCATCCCACGTCTTGCGTTTGGGGTGATATTCTATTGTATTTATTGCGTGTTCGGCTTCCGGCAGTGTAAATATCGTTCTAAGAATTTCTGTCATCAATCCACCCGGTTCCCGCTCATGCCGCCTTTGACCAGTCTCACAGAGAGCTCTGAGTACGCATTCGGTTCCGTTGTTACCTTGACTGTAAAATCATTTCCAATATGTTTATTATGCGTATGGTATTGTATGTTATTGAGTGTCATACTTATTAAACATTCCTTCGATTTTTGAGTACAGCGAATGCCGTGATGAGCGATGATAACTTGCATGAATCCTGTCCAACTTTTCAAGCCAAGGATTGGGGGGCTCTCTGTTGTGTCCAATACTTCTTTTCCCCATAATGTGATAGACGGCATGTTTGCTTGGCCTTGGAAAGTTGTTTTGACGTCGTCTAGATGAATAGTCTGTTGTAGGTTGTTTTGCTTCTGGTCTGTAAATAAAAAAAATCCAGGAAAATAAAATTTTTAATTTTAATCGCGTTTTCGAAGTAGAGCATTTTTGTTTTTAAAATATTTAAGACAATGCATAACATGGGCTGCAACATACTCGGTGCTGAAGTGTTTCTTCGTTAGAGTAGCATCGACCATTACGTAGCTGCATAGTGACGATCGGGACTTCTTTTAACTGTAGGAATATGATTTTGAGTTCATCGACTCCATTTTAGACACCTAGGGCACTCTGCCCATGAAGTTAGATGATGAAGGTGTAACCTTATGAAGCCCGCTCAACTTAGATCATCATTTTTTGAAAGACGCAGTCGAAGGACTTAATTCAACCATTATCTACACCACCCGTGTATATTTTATGTGGCTCAAAACTTATCACATAAGCCAATGCTCATAACCCTTTCGGGAAATGTTATAATTAATACGTGTCAACAAAACATTCATCGCTATACCTTCTCTTAAATAACGCAAAACAATTGTTTACATTTTTTTGTGTGGAATAATTCGTCGGTGGTGTTGGCGCATCGTATGAATTTCGGCGCTTTCCTGGTCGTTCGACACCAAATTCCCAACTGGGCAAACATCATGAATTTCGTCTCTCGCATGTATGACTATGAGACAACACCAGATGATGCCAGTTTTGGGCGGTCCAGGATCAGCCATTCTGCTGAGAATAAACAACAAGCTTCAGACTCTTGAAGCCCTCAAAGAGAATATCCGTCTATAATGCGAGGACATATCGCCGCAAGTTCTTGCAACGTTCATCAATTCGGAAATCATTTTCTTCTATTGGAAACAAATTTAAAACATCAGATAAAAATAATCCAAAAGCTTAACAAAAGACTTTTATTCATAAAAAAATTACAGCCAAAAAACAAGGTAAAAACTTATTTGTATTTGTGCCCTCTGCAACATCTGTTGCCGCTTTATTTACAGAAAAATCTCTGAGAACTGATTCTGAAACTGTTCAATGACAGGTGAACTAGGCATTAAATTAGCTAATAAAACGCATCATAAACACAAAGAACTGTTCTGTGACATTGGCGAATTAAGCGAAAAAGACTAAAAAAAATTATCCTGATAATTGGCATACGGAAATGAGTTCGATATTGTTTGCAGTAAATGTGGCGCAATGGCTTAGAGTTAGTCCTCCTTACCAATAACAAACTTTAGTCTGGCAGTTAACGCAAAGACTCCAGACTTTTCAAAACTGCTTTACCAATAATCAAATTTAGTCGTCAGGTTATCCTTAACTGTAGAGTTAAATATTAATGGCCAGAAAGCTATGTTTATGTCTCACACTAACCCAAATTATTATTCTGTCACAATTCATTCTGCAAAGGAACGCTGCCATGCATACTCAAATTTTAGTAGTAAATCAAAATATAGTTTTAGGAGCAAGAAGTGTCAATCGGGAACTTTAAGTAACTACATTTTTGGATATAATTCAATAAAAATGTGTAATAAATTTTCAAAGAATGAAAAAATATCTTATTTGCCGTAGGAAAAGAGAGAATGCAGCAACTGTAACTAAATGAAAAATTTTAAAAGCACATATAAACGAATATGTCCCGTGAATTTTGATGAAACTCTTCTGCAACCGGTTAACAACTTTTGCAAAATAAATTAATAATACGAAGGTAGTTAAACTCGGTTATCTTAACTAAGCGTTATTTGTCACGAAACATTTTTTTCATAATCTTCGTGCGAATTACTCCGCTTAACTGAAAACTAACCAGAAAAAAAATTGTACTACAGAAATTATTAGTTCATTTAATCAAAATTATGATAACTGAAGTCCTAAGATCGTTTGTTTTTTTGTTTTGCTCTATTTATACGTTATCGACGTTTCGTTTTGTTTCGAGTTTTACTTAATAAAATCCTATTACAAATAAGGGTGTTGTTTTTCTTATATTTAAGCTGGATAGGTATTTGAAATCGGTTTTATTTTTCGTCCGAAATTCTGTTAAATGATTTTGGTAAAATTTTACTTTTATTGGGTTAATAACTTTCTTCACTACATTTGAAGCGCTAACGGCCAAAATCACCAAAAAATCTAAATTTATACATAAGATCCCAAGTTTGCTTTTCGGAGCTGAACTAAAAATTGATGAACTAGGGGTGTTGAAGTCAATAAAAGCAGTTTCTCAAGTTGAAAAGAAAAATCTCCAAGTTGTGTTCAACGTCGAGTGAATGCAGACTTAAGTTTTTCTAAAGCTTTAAGGAGTTCACAATATTTGTAGTAGATTTATACAAGACTTAAAAAAAACAGAGGCCTATCAACTTATCGACATCTCATGATTATCGAGAGAATATTGAAGAGACCAAGTCGTATACAAGTTTCAACTTTCTTTTGACTATTTGTAGTAAGAGAAAGAAATTACGTACTTAAAAATTTCAAGCCCGACCTACTAAATAACAATGATAACACGATTATTGGGCGATTTTAAAATATTCATAATATGTTTTTATACTTCAACTGACACATGTACGCCAGTTCATTAAAGGTAAGCGTGCAGCGTAAATGTCCCTCAACACAATAATGGATGCGACGATGAAGTAAGATTACTTTCAAGTTTCAACACTTTTGTCCGTTGCCATTCCTCATAATTAAATTGAGGTAAAGTACCTATATTTATTGACTGAAAGAAAAATTACCACCGTCGTTGAATTAATTTTGATGAGGCTCATAAGCTTGTTATGAATTTTATTGGTACAGGGTTCTGGCCTTGATTGATTTTTGATCGCAAAACTTTCAAATTGTCTCACACTAACAAGATTTTCATTCCTCATGCGTTTATCATGTGATTACGACTTTTTTGTGCTAAAGTCTCACTCATTGGCTGTCAACCTAACCACGGATTTATTCAGCTCTGAACAGATCAACCTTTTCTGCCTGTTATTTGGTTAATTTAAAATTTAAATTTAAAAATTTCTCTGTACCAGTAGTAGGTATGTAACGAACACATGCATTTTATTTTTAATTTAAATATATAGATGGGTATGAATTCATAAACTAATTTTTTTTGTTTCAAAAACTCTACATAGTGTACCTCTTAGCGTAATTTCCTTTCCAAGTCCCAGCATCAATTCGTTCATTGTTTATGCTTTTGAGCTTAAATGGAGCGTTGTATCTTATCGCGCTGTTATCCTTTATACTCATCTCTTCCTGATTTTTTGTCATTTTGACATTTTTTACATCATTCTTCGGATAAGTTGGTCGTTGTCTTTGATAATCTTTCTTGTCCGTCAAACTTTGGTAGGCATACTCTGATGGCTGAATATATATTATGTGTGATGCGCCGTCTTTCTGGTGATGTGGCGTATCGATGTATTCGATGTTATTAACCGAATCATTTCGGGTTAGTCCATATGTTCCATCGTTTAGTTTGTCTATTAATTCATTCTCGATTTCGCTGGGTGCCTTACTTGGTAGCTCCCATGCAACAGCACATGTTATACCCATGATTGCGTAGTTAGTATAGTCAACAATTGGAATAATCAAATCGAAGACTGCATAAGGAAAAAATCAACACAAGCCGAATAATCGATTTTTTTTTAGATTTTGAGAACACGTTAAACAATGTTACAAAAGTAAGAGCATATCATATATACGGGAGGATAACATACCAATTTGAAAGGAACTTCCTTCAGGAAAAAGCAAGTAACGTCGCTTCCGATAAAGTAAAGTTTCCGACTCATTCCGTTTTGTTTCGTTGGCACTTTCCATTATACTTGAGTTAAGTTCAACATTTTGATTAATGTGTTGTGTTTCACTTTTCGAACTATCGTTTAGGGCACTCAAATATTTTGATGTATATATCAGCACACCATTACTGAAAAATGCACTTTTGGTTTTATTGTAAAATACGAAGAAAACATTTTCAGCGAAATCGCGTTCCTTATTCACCGTCACCGATGAGATATTTGTGTAAGTCATTGAAATGACGAATGCAATTAAAGAAGCACAAATTAAGATGGTGCAGCAGTTCACATATGCTAAATATTTTAAATTCATTTTCACGGTAAACAAGTAGTTTTTTTTAAATAGATTTGCTACGCATTGAAACTTTTTCTAGAATTCTAATTTTAAAGGACACACTTCTGAGCACATCTTCAAAAGCCTTCCGAAAAGAGTGTATCGTTAACTGTTTTTCTTAACATTAAATGTACAACGAATGGGCAGACCAAAAGTTCAGCGATACCGATGGTACATATATTGCTATCGCGCGTTAATTTGTTATTGGTCTAAAAGTAGTTGCTCATTGTTACTCTAATCTTTAATGTTTGTGTGAATAGTCATTTAGCACCTCTGAGTTTATTGGAATTTGACTTCTTTTGTGCTCGTTAAATGTACATTACACATTGAACTTAATCGTACATTGCTTCTCGGTTTTAGATACCATGATATGTGGATTAAGGTACATAGGAAATCTGCGTTAAGGCCCGTTGCATAACTATATTATTCCAGCACTATATTTTGATGTCAGGAAGGACAAACCATTTAGGATTGCAAAAAATACAACCAATTTTTAATCGAGTTGCAAATATCCGTCATCAAGGAACCAGACCAGACTCTATTTAGATCGGCTACGCTGTTCCAAGTGACGGGACGTCTAAATAAATAAATAAATAAATAAATATTTTGGCGCGACAGGTCTATGGGACAGGCCTAGCTTCTCGCAACCATTCGCTTTGTGTGGGTTTTCAATTTTTGGGACGAATGGAAGGTATCTACAATTTTACGCCGAGTCCAAACGGCTAATTGAGAAGCTCATTCATGACAGTTTTACTCTCGGATGTTTGTCAGACATTCGCGAGAGGTGGCGCAGTGGAAAAAAACCTTAAGATGTAATTTGGCCCTCTCGGGATTCGAACCTGAGCCCCTCGCTTAGTAGCCCAACACATTACCACTAAGCCACTGCGCCAATCTTAGGTATTGGCCCAGGAGTATTCCTGTGAAGAAAAAATGCATTCAAAATCTTATATCTCGAAAACCACCGAATGGATCGAGTTCAAATTTACACATAATCTTAGGTATTAGCCCAGGAGTATTCCAGTGAAGATTGATCAAAATTGGAAAAAGGGGCGTGGCACCGCCCATACAAAAATTACATTCAAAATCTTATACGTATTTCAAAAGCAACCAAATCGTGACTGCGAGTTATTAAGTAAAATACAAAACTGATATATTTATTTGGAATATATAAGACAAAAAAAGTTGTAACAATATCACACTCCACTGTTCATACGGAACATACAAAGACAGTGCCCCAAAAATCGATGTATTATTAAAAAACAAAATTGTAAAAAAACGCCTTTTTGTACGGAGCCTTTTGATATTTCCGGTGTCGCATTTCAGTGAATATTAAGTGTAGTATCGGAAAGTTTCTTAAAGACTGTGAAAAACCCTTTTTTGACATTTGAAAAGTTAGACGGAACGATGTCTTATGCTCGTTGGTTGACGAACAACAGAATATTCTTTGCTGATTCTGAAAATATTTTAATATCTGACAGCCCCAAAAACACATTCTTGAGTTTGCTGGCAGGCGAATTTTAAAAGGTAGTCGAAGATTAATTTCGATCAGCATCTTCGTGTTTTCACTGTCCCGGACACATGAATATCAATAGCCTCCTCCTTTCGCGATATTACAGATGAAACACTGCTTTTGTTAGTGGAATCAGGTGGTGATGACATAATACCTTTTTGAAAAATTGACTAAAATCTCGAGTTCGAAATTTTGTACTTATACTAAGTTAAAAAACGTTTCCAAATTAATAGTACTGTATTTTTCAGATACGTGCATTTTCTGCAAAAGTAAAAGTAATAGACTTTAATTGTTGTCAACATAAGCGCAGGGACATAGGTATGTCCACTAAAATTGGATTCATGAATGGACTTATGTCCATTTTGAAATTCGGTATAAGTTCAAAATTTGGTTATGGACTTTTGTTCTACAATAAGTCCATAAAAAACATTTATGGAGTTATAGCCTTCTGTGAATAATGAACTTATATCTCGTAGACTTATGTCCCTTCGTCGTCAGCATTAACTATAATTTTTTCCGATTCCCAGTTTTAGTGGTGTCAAATCGAAATATTGCAATCCTGAGCGGAAGATTTTAATTCCTATATTAAAAAAAATATATCTATTGTTAAATGGTGCTAGCCAACCAACCAACCTATTTAGAAAATGGTTAAAATTAAGCTCTATGAACGAAAATGGTGATCGTAGGTAGGTACACAACTTGCTTGAGAGGTGTCCCATATCAAAGGGGAACTATCTTTTTCTATGTAACAATGGGTATTATAACTGTACTTCATGTATAGAAGTATAGGTATCCAGTTTGTCCAAATGTACAACCAGGCGGTAGGCTCTTTGTCCTTCACCTTCTGTATGAACGATCAATTCGAGTAAGTGCGACCCTTTTGTATTCGTTTATTTCAGTTTGACTTTGAACTGAACCGTCTTGCAAAGCATATGTTTTCTACTGGTAGATACGTATGCCACAAAGATTTGTGAACTGTATGTTGTTCGTTAGTTTTCATGCGGTGCCCTGTATTGGCTAATATATACTAATAGATACACTAATCGGCAAACAAACAAAAGTGGCTAACGGTTAAGCCAAGCATCTGCCATAATATGAGCATGACGAACAATTTACATTTGTTTCTAATTTTTTTAGTAAGCACAAACAGTCCATGAGACTGGTGATGTACATAGGTACTGGTTGACTGACCGACTCAATATTATTACGTTGTCACGATTTTAGTTAAACTTATTACATTGGTTGTTCCAGTTTCTCTGTGGTAATTATTATAAGAAATAAGGCAACTAATGCAGAATTTTAAATGATATTCAGGTAGGATGCAGCTTAGAAGCAGTTGAATGACCGTTTTGTATGACATTTTAATGATTCGTTATATGAAAGCGATAGGGACAGTGATAACTGATAAAAGCAACAGTTAATGCAAAGCTCTCTCTGCTTTTCATGTCGGAGCGTCAATAACGCAAAAAGCGAGTGGGAGTTTTTGCAACATTGGGGATGGAAACTTTTGGATTTCTTCCTTACAAATTCGGGTTGATCAGATGACCGATTCTCTAAGCGATGTTGACGGTCGATAAATTTAGTCAAAATAATCCCAGTCTGAAATTTGTATGTGGCAAAGTTTGTCAGCAGTCCAAAATACTTGTTGAATATAAATTTAATAAAAGGAAAAAGTTGCAAATGAACCATGTAAATACGAAATCAAGTTTAGCTAGGCGTGCTAATTTTCAATATTTAGAAGCAGAGTGCATTACATCTGCTGACCGGTGGGAAAAGTGTGTCACATGGAATATGTTCAAATGGTTCAACATCCTTCAGAGAGAACCTACACCCTATCTCCGGACAAAGGTTAATTTCGTTAAAATGGTATATCTTCTTAGCCATAATGACCTGTGAAGAAGCCCACTAGCTTCCTTATATTTTCCTTACTGGGTCTAAGGATTTCTTTGTACGATTAAGGCTTAATTAATCTTTTGGATTTTCACAGACCTTGGACATCTTGCCAGTAGTTAGGACGAGCGACGAAGTTTTTGTTCTCGTTGATTAATTAACCTTTATGCGGTATCCCAATTGTAGTTTTTTTTTTAAAGGAGCGCGTATACTAGATCACTTTATTCCATTGTATTGGACGAAAAAGCTTGACTGTCAAATTGGTATGATTGCGCTTTGAATTCCCAATTTTGGAATTTAAAAAAACGCGAATTTCAATAGCATGGACTTTCGCACGAAAAACCTTGGGCCCAAAAACACCAGCTCCAGTACCAGATACTTTTTGGATATAGTGTCGGAAGAGTCCTAGTGTCTGAAGAGTCCTAGTGTCGGAAGAGTCCTAGTATTTGTTACCTCAAATAATTTACCAAAACTGTATTTCCTAACCATTGTGTCAGTGACGGACCTAAACATGTCCATGTTTGGGATTAAGTTAAGTATTTTTTGGCGTCGCACTATGGTCAACAAATTTAAACTTATATGCTAGATGCAGTTTAATTGCAAGGGTGATAGGCATAGATGGAAAAACGATTGCTATTGTACCGAATTCTGTACTATTTGACTTTCGCAAGTATACCGCTTCTCAATTTTGACTGCTATTTGTAGTAAATATATTTTTAATTTTTCAAATGGTTTTTTTATACCTCCCAAATTGAACATAAGGGCGTTGGTAGAGCTGGGTCCACCACATTGGAAATAACATTCGATTTAATTGATATTTAATAGCTCTTTTCTTGATTTTATCACTCTTCGGGAAGACCTAGCTTACCGGTAAATCTGGATGAAAAAATTAATAAAAAATTAACCCCCTCGAGTTTTACTACGCCAAATATCTCAGAAGAAGCGTATATTTGTACTCCATTAAATTAATTATTTTGTCGCTCTTTCCTAAATAGTCCAAAAAAGATAAGCTAGATAGGTAAGGGACTTTGAAATTAGTACAAACAATATGGATTTTTTTCAAATCTAAAATGCCGATCTTCTATGTCGGTATGTGCTATTATATAAGTAATGTCAAAAATCTCATGGCTTGTATTATGATCATTTCAGATTTTGGTGCAATTTTTAGATAACTATTCAGCAGTCGCTTCCAGATTCCTGGTGTAATGATCTGTTTTGTGTATGGCCACCATAATTCCCAAAAAGCAGCATTACACAACTGCCTACAATGGAAACGTGCATTCTGAACGTAAAAGAAGTCACCAGTTCGAATTGGCGATGCTAATTAATTTCTCAAATACAACTGTGAAGTGAAGATGTCATTACGCGTAATCTTAAGCCGATTTAACAACTCAGTGTACTCACTTATTACATCATTCCATTTTGTCTCTCCATTGCATATCAGCTGCCGTCATAGGTGTCGGCAGTCGCCTGTCGGTCCAGTTTAATTCGTTGTCGACAGTTAACTTATTCGTGCCATGAGCCAGTTATTAATTAGGACAATCATTATATGTTATATTGTACAAACTTTCTTAATAGTTGAAGGCAGGAGTAATGTGACTGCGGTAAAACTTCAACGGGGGAAACGATATTTGGATTTCTTAAAATCCAGTCGTATATCTGTACGTACTTTGAATACATTAAATTATCTAACTGATGGAAAATATTTTACCTTTAGTTTCGCGCAAATGGAAGAAATAATATTTTGGATGTGAACACGCTGTTTGCTTATGCATATGGATTTCGCGCCAACTATCCAATTGAAAATGATAAAAAGCACAAGAGAGCTATGAAGCGAGACATTTACCGCGTACTTGAAACTTTTATGGATAAGTACGACCTCAGAAATAATAATATATGTTTGTGGTTAAAATTTTAATTTTGAAATTTCTTAGCAACGGGTTTGATGGAAAAGCGTGTATTTTGAAATCCTTTTGCACATCGCTTCGAGGTGTCACCATTGGATCAGGAATCTTATTCAAAACTTTCAAACATATTCTCTCGTAAGTATGCCTACATAGAAATGTTAGTTTATTTAATTTGTTGTCTATATTTAGACAATGGGGCAATGCGGTTAGGGTTATCGTCGTGCTCGCACTACGAGCTATTTAAAAATTCAACTCTTATTCAGAGTGTTGCAGTAATATATAAGGCATTCCGGATTACAGTAACGTTTTCATACACACACAAACACACTATCATGTGTGATTTTGTTTTAAGGGCGCTACCATTACTTAGCTCTGTAATTTAGTCCATATTTCTGGTCAAAACAAAATGCAAGTTATGTGCCATTAGAACTCGAGATTTAAATCAATTCTGACATTACGAAGATAGTGGGTCTCGCAATTCTTTCCGTGTATCTTTTTGTCTGAACGAATTTGTTTCAATTTTCTGATTTTGACTTTCTGGGCTTACAGTTTGGGTCCACTTTTTTCATGAGGGCATTACTATTAGACAAGTTTGATTTTTTTAAATCGGCTCTAACGATCGTTATAAGGATTATAAGCAAACCCAAAAAACTTCTTTCATGCGAGCAATATGTGGAGCAATATGGAACTCGCAGAGTAAATGCTGGGAAACAAATTTTTTAAGCTTAAAATAAGTGCAACATGTCTGTTTCTAAATTTTCAAACGTACCACAACACAAAAGAAAATAAATTGCAATTTTAAGCATTTTGGCATCATCGGCTTTTGACATTTCCTGATCGTGTTTGTTTTTGTTATGGGTTTGTAAGGACGGAAGAGTTGAAACTTCTCTTGAATTTGTTAGGCAAAATTCATTTCTACTTTTGTCGTCAATTTATTGACTTTCTCAATTTTCATTTTTTGAAGTTAATATTATTACTTTCCTTTCAATTTTCTGTCCAACAGGTAATATGTTTGCTTTTGGTTCTTGTCTGTCTGTTATGAAAAGTTTAGTCAAAAACGTGAAAGAATATAACAAACGTCATGAAAAGATATTTTGAAGTAATCAAGAATGTGAATAAAGATTTGTAGGCAAAATTATAATTTGATAAAAATATTGCTAGATCTTGAAACGTTTTGTAGACATGTTCTATACATAAAATTAACTAAACTATGATTTTGAAATCTACTTCCCTTTTCTTGAATCTGCTTCACTTTTTGAGTCAAATCTACTTCGCTCTATTTTTTTGAAGTCTTAACGATGCTAGGGACGCTTTAATTAAGGGCGAGCAGGAAGCGTCATAGGTTATTACTCCTTACAAGAGTTTTGAATACACGGACAAGCGTAGCAGGAGTTTCTCATCTGTTAGTGCATAGTCTATAATTATCCTTAGAGAGCTTCTTCTCACACAAACGAATGGTTTGCTCTAAGCTCGATAATTATAAATGCAAAAGCATTGTGCCATTTATTAATTCTAATAACTCGTTACTGATTTACCTACTGAGAATTTGTTTATCTAATTGTACAATACCAAGCTTTTCAATTGTTCTGAAATCCCGGAACTGTACAGAGTGATACCCCAGTTAAGTATATAAATACAAATTCGTACACATTGCGGTAATTTACCTACACACATTTGTATATGTATCTGTTATAGCATAGTCATATCAATCAACCAATGCATTCGTCATTTCTCATCGTTCTTCTATAGAGGTAGGTACCAACCAATTATCACATATTACAGAAAACAGATGCGTATACATCAGCTATATATTCACAGGTCACAGTAGAATGTGGATTGCTTCACTTTATGTATTTGTAGTAGATATTGACTATTCTTCAATCAGAGCACACCTTGACAAAACGTTCTTCAAACAGAATAATAATGAACTCAAAATTAAGACTATTCTTGGCGGTAACAATATTCACATTTTTTACTCAATGCACAGCGAGTGATTTAAATTGCAAGTTCACATCAGACAATAGTACAGTGTTGAGTCGTCCAAAACGTTATTTGGATTTTATGAAAGCGACTCGTTTATATGTATGTATTAATTTTTTTGGATATTGTGACTGTGTTAATACAAAAAAAAACGATTCCACCTAGTTTCGTGTTAATATAAGGGAGAACGTTTTTACGTTCGGGGCACTTTGGGCACATGCATCAGTTATTAAGGCCACCATGCCAATGTTGAATGATAACAAACCTCTGCGACCATATCGTAGAGATACATATGAAGTATTGCAAGAGCTGTTGAACTTGTAGGTTGAATTTATTAATATAAAGTGCATATCTAATGAAACCTCTCGGACTCCCCCAAGTCATGGATTAGACGGCCAGGCGTGTATATTGAAAGCCTTTTGTACGGCAACGAGGACCTTAGACGGGGTAATGGCTAATGGAATTTTATTTAAATTGCTGCGACACATATTCACGTGAGTAAAAGTTTTAAATGTGCGTTTTATTCGGATTTGCTTATTTTAATTTTGTGATTGTTTTTTTAAAAGGATGCCATATGGGAATGTGTCTCACTATAAACTACCAGCTCGTTCTTAAAATAAGAAAGGTTTTTTCATCCTAAGTCACATAGCACTGTGTGCCAATATTTGACAACCGCGGTAAAACCTAACCTAAAATTAACTTTTTACTTTTTGGCACATTTAATAGCTTATGAAAGCACGCTACTCTTGCGCTATGTGGCATATAGTAGGATTCGATCGGTATATGACTTTTATGTTTTTCGAAATGTTTATTTTGGTAGGATCGAAAATTAACATTTGAATTCTTGGCACATTCAGAGAAGAGCGACAATATTTTTATTTTATGAGTTGGTAGCAGCTTATTAATAGACATTTCTATTGATCTATGTGGCTTAGTCGAATTCGGACGGAATCTATTTTTAAACGATTTTAAAAAAATATTCTCTTGTTCTTTTCTAGCTTACCTACCCTTTTTGAACTATTTAGAAAAGAGCGACAAAATATTTGATTGGATGGAGAAGTAGCCTACAAATATTCGTATTCAGCGTAGTTAGATTCAAGCCGGATAATTTCTTCATAATTGTCCTTAAAAAGCAAAACAGTTTTACTGCGAACTGGCAGTTAAAAAAACAATAAAATGGCGATTGTGGGTTTATCAGTATAAAAAAATGGATTTCCCCAGAGCCATTAAATCGGTAATAGGTATGCGTAAAAAAATCCTTCAAAAGTCAATGTGGCGGATCCGGTAAGCTAGGTCTGCCACAAAATATATCACTTCCAGAAGAGCGACAAAATCAAGAATAAAAATCTGTTAAATTGCAATTAAATCCCATGTTTTCTGTTTGGCGAAGTTCCTATGTTGTGGACAGTGGACCAACGTTTTCTTAGCTATGTCTGCACACGGCGTACTCTACATATACATTTAATGTCCTTGGCCATGAAAAACTGCATGAATATTTGAAAATATTTATTTCGAACTTGAAAACATTTTGGATGAATAAAATGTTGGAAACTATATCTAGTTCGCATGGCGAATAAGCCAAAGATATTATATTTAAATACTGTAAGTGGGAACAGTATAAAAATCCGGTTCCCGAAAAAGTGGTTGAGCGGACGTTTTTTTTCATATTTATTTTTTTTGAGATCTGTTAATTTATTAACACAACTTCTTTGCAAATTTCACTAAATATAAACATCTCCTTTGTTGTTACATTTCAGATTGAATGAGCGAGACAGGCATCACTTTTCATATTTGAAGGACGAAAACTGCGACCAAATACTCCACCATCACTGTCCGTTAAGTTTTAACAGCATCTCACCGTTTACAGATATATAATTAAACGAAAAAATAAATAAATCAAATAACAATGTTTTTATTGATAGATGTCGAAAGACTTCAACTGTATTTTTCATAAACTATGTTTATCAGATAAAGTTGAGCAACTTTTAAATACCTATACTAAGGCAAGGTAAGGTTGCAGGCCACGGCAAGTAAAGCCAAGGTAGGCCTTTTGTAATTTCACACTATCTTTTGATTTCTAAAACTTACCCGTTTCACCAACTTGTGCTTAGTATTTATAATACAGTGAAGAAGATTGAGGCCTATAAGCGAGTTCGCTGATGTTGTCGATGAAGTTCTATTAAGGGTATAATGTTGGGGTTCATCATAAACCCAATTAATACTATGATGTGCCTTTTTGTTCCCACGACTCGTGTGACCTAGCTCTGATGACTTTTAAAGGTGTGGTACAGTCGCTACCTATATCCAACCTATTGATGTCGCTTAGATCGTCAAAATTATGTAGTTCTATGAGAACAATCTGGCTCTTGCTTGTGCCGGACATTTGCAGAGGAAATGGAAGAGAGTTTCTCTCACATTTTATGGGATTTCAAGTTTGGCCGCATGGTCTCCAATTGGCCAATGCCCAATGATAATCGTCTTGATTCTGGCGATATCTGGGCGGGTTCTGTACAGTTTAGTAGGTCCCCTATAAGACCAATAACTACTTCCGTACGCTCACGACCTCGACATCATTGACAGAACACAGCGATCTGTGGTGTCGGATTGTTGTCGATCATTTAAACCACTCACAAGATTTCAATGAAATTTTGTGGAGCTACTGACAGCTTACTCTTTTTACTAGTAGTGGGGGTATGGGAATCGTGGGTTAATGAGAGTTAGAAAAAGGTAATTCTACCATGCAAGCTGTATCGTCCAATACAATGGACTCTCAAACAGTAAGAAAGACTTATTGGCGTTGAATGCGAAAAGAGCGTGGAATAAATTTAAAAAGAATTCCGCAACCTTTCACAAGCGACCATTTCTACTTTGCATAGAAGAGAATTATTTCACCGTATTTGAACCTTGGGCCGTGTTTAAAAATACAGGCAAGTTAGTTATTCGCGTACATACGTTAAAATATTAACATTGCATTTGTTTCTTCGGTCGCTATATTATAACTACCAGTATAGCAGTGTCATCTGTAAACATATGGCTATGCGTTTTGAAGCGTTTAAGATGTGGTCGGGTAAACAGCATTAAAGCGATACGATCACTTTTAACATGGAACTGGACTTTCTCCTCCCCGTTTCATTTTTAGATGCTATCTACATCGCAGCCCAAAAATATTTAAAATTATAGAGTTAAGGATGACTTCGACTTGATCATTCTTGAGCCTTTTCAGAGTGAAGTGATGGTCGAATCCAGCACGCCTTTTCATAATGTTGGCTCCTTTGGTTCTGAAAAGGGGGTTATTTGTTCTGGCTTCGTCGGATGTTGGCCAAATCTTTCTTGAAATGACGAAGTTTGTAATGTTCACCTACTTAGGCACATAATAGAAGTTGAGTTTGGGTATATATACACGACCAATTCCAACGGGGGAGTGGAAGTAGGATGTTGGTATGGCCATAGGACCTTTCTGACCAGCATTTGGTTCCTTTAATCTGACAGCACTACACGCTTTAATGTTTTTAATATGCAGATCCACTAGAAGAAGATTAAGAATCACGTTGAGCGCCTCGGTCCGAATAGATCGTAGGGCTCCATGAAGTGACGAAATCCTCTACACGCAATTCTATGAGAGATTCAATTTACTTTGCATTGCATTGGAGTCATATTGGAAGAAGAGGAGAAGTTTTGGTATGTCGGGATTTCATCACGAGCGATGGAATTAGCAATGGTGAGTTTTCGTGTAGGATTGCTCAGGCTACGTCAATGTTGAGACAGTTAGGGCATTCTGTTGCTGTGACCGAGCTTTATGTAAAAGCTGAGGTGTTCGGTCATTTATTTATTGTTGGGTCCCAATTTTACGTATGGTCAGAAGATTGAAGTACTAACCGGTACTGCAGGAGATCAGTTTCTTCTGTGGGCGGAATTGGTCATCTTAATCGCTCGGAATCTAAGAAGTGCTATTCCTGCCAAAGGGAAAGCGCCCTCCAGGAAGCAGGATGAAGTAGTTAGATCAAGGCCCTAGTTCTCCTGCTATATACGAGTAAGGATATTGTGTTTGATGATTAAGAGTAGGTGGCGGTAAAGCAACATTTGTACCTACTGTTGGTTCTTTCGTTCGGCGATCGTTATAGAAAAAGGTTCATTAAGTTATTTCTGATTCTTACTCAGCAGTCAGCTAAACTGATTTGTAGGTCATATGCAGTCCGTAGCAATCCATAGCGGCTTATATTAATAACTTGCTAACAAACAAACAAACAAACAAATCTATACATACGGAGGTTGAACCAATAGTATTTTGAAAAGAATATTATACACTTCAAATTTCCACTTGATGTTAATTACATTAGTACACAGTCAAATGAATAAACGGGGTTGAGTGACCGATTATTTTATGAAATACCTTTAATTGCATGTGGATTTATATGAAATGTGTTAATAAATTGTGTCAGTTGATTGGGGGCAACGGTGGCATGTAGCATCTATCATTATTTTGTGAGTAAAAGGGAAGAGTACCTACCGTTTATACCACAATAAATCCATAAATAAGTGACAAGTTGAACACTAAATTAACTACCAAACCACAATGTATTTTCAAGTATAATATAACGTAACCACGTAAATGTATCTATCCAAAATTGGAGGTCATTTGAATAGGTTATGTTTATGACCAATTATTTCAATTAAAAAATATAAGGTCAGTAAAATGGTAGATGTGGGAAACAATACCGGGGTCGCGGTAGTAGGCTTATTATGTTTGCGCTACAGGTAGAGGAGAAATTTCCACTAGCTTCAACTATCTCATTCTGAGATGCCTGCATTACGCAATGTAAAGAATTCTCTGTTAGGTTAGGTTAGCGGTTAGGTAGCTTTTTTCGAAAAGTATTTTTTATGGACCGATTTCGCATAAATATAGACCACAAATTATTTAGACAAAAGAGTCTTTGGCAATATTTGGAGTGCTGGAGTGGATATTTACGATATGTAGTGCTGAATAATTAAAATGTAGGCTGTTTTATGTTTGTTACATAATAACGACAAAGGTACCTACTAAGCTGCTGGACAATTATACATAAAATTAAAAAAAAAAAAAAACGTTTAGAAAGAAACACTTCCACAAATATGTTAAACTTCCAGTTAGGTTTCTTCATTATCCACAAGCTGAGCTATATACTAATAATATAATATGACTGCTTCACATGAAGACGATATCGGATTTTTACTTGAATTTATTCCCCAGTTTAGTCACCAAGATTAAATAATGATACATAACCTTAATTTCACAAAGTTTCGGGAATAGCTAGTTTACTATAATCAGTTATTTGTGACCTCTAGGTTTTTATTTGAATACTGTCACTGACTTGTCGACACATCAAATTGAATGTTTTATGTTTCTTATATAAAACAAACATTTTTAAGAAGATTTTAAAACAAAAAACTTGGTGGGTAGATAATCATTTTGTTGACATTTTTCTAAAAAAAAAAAAAACAAAGGAATTGTCAGTTATTTTTGAAGGTTGCAAAATGTCAATTGTCAGTAAACGGCTTTTTCGATTTTTGCCTTTATCTTAACACATTAAATCAGCGATAAAAATGCTGCATGTGAATTTTTTATAACTTTTTCTTTAATCTGAATTTAAAATTTACCGCTTCCCTAAGAGCAAAAAAATAATTTTAATTTATATCTACTGGAAAAAAAAATAAATAGTGATCAATATATAGTGATCAATTAATATTTTGCATTTTTTGTCCCGAATGGGTTGGATAAAGCTTGACCTAAACCAAGATCGTGGCCAGTGAATGTAGCTTTAGCAGAATCTTAACCAATCGACCGTTTGTGTAGGAATGGCACCTCTCATAAGGACAGAACGTTTCAGGTGTCCTCTATGTTGACAAGTTCTTTTTGAGTATGTATCATTAAACTATATTTTCCGTTTCCGTATTATTTTATACATCTCGTTGTTGCATTATTGGTAGAAGATAACCTTTCCATGCAATCGAACACCAATCTACCATCAGAACCATCAGAACCAAAAAAACAATAATTCACGCACTCTTAACTTGATTCTATCTCCTAAGCTCTCATCAGTAATTATCACATATTATTATAGATCAACTTAGAATACTGGGCACACATAACCCAAATTCCAAGAATTATTTGCTGACCGCTTTACATCTTTTATATTTTTGGTAGATGTTTACTATTCCTCAAAGAGAGCGCATCTGACTAGGTTGTCAGTTAATAATAACAATGAAGCTCTTTTTAATTTTAACAGTTTCCGCGTTCTTTGCGCAAGCCTTAACTTGTGATTCCAATTGCGAATTAAGATCACACAATAGTACAACAGTGCTTAGTCGTTCAAAGCGTTATTTGGATTTTATGAAAGCCACTCGTGTGTTTGTATGATTTGTTAAATTTCGTTCTAATATTTGAGTGAAAAAATAATACCTACGTTTTACTTCAGTTTCGTGTAAATATCAAGGAAAACGTGTTCACTTGGGGAGCACTATGGGCTCATGCATCTGGCTTTAAGGCCAACATGAATATGTTAAACGATAACAAAGCGCTCCGGCCCTATCGGAGGGATACATACCAAGTATTACAGGAACTTTTGGACCTGTAAGAGAAATTACAATATTTTGCATACAACTTCCAAATATTTTCGATCTCTTTCCTCACCTTAAAGGCATGGGCTAGATGGACAAGCGTGTATGCTGAAGGCATTTTGTACGGCGACAAGAACCTCAGATGGAAGTATGGCGGATGGAATTTTATTTAAATTGCTGCGGCATATATTCACGTAAGTTGAATTTGTAATATATGTATTACCATCAGGAAACTTTGGTACCTACATATTTTAAATACAAAAAGCCATTTATATTTAAGGCAATGAATTTGCAGATAAGAAATAAGAAATATGATACGGAATTAACAGTAGACATAGTATTTTGATTGAAATTACTTTTGTCTGTGCCATCGTGCAACCTACATGGGTGGTTAGCGTTTTAATTCAAATAGCTTTCCAAGAGTATACATTTGTGATGATAGTTATGAAAATACAATACTCTCGGAAGTTTATCAGATGTTCGCAAGAGGTGGGACAATAAAAATGAACGTTACGATGTAATTAGTGTGCTCTGGGGTATGAAGTGGCACATTTATTTATTTTTTTAATTTTACGTTTTATTTAGCAAAGTTCCTTTAAACAGCTTCTGCGTTATAATAAGAAATAAAAAAAATATATATATACTTTTTCCTGTTTATAGCCATCAATCTTTCAAACATAGTTCATACTGCCATCTTCAAATAATGTAGGAGTGACATATGAGTTAAACGGCATTTCTTCTATTTCGAATAATTACACGTTTTGGTATCCGTAATAATATAAAACAAAATGAATATTTTTTTGTCGGAAGCTACAGAACAAACGGGTGAACGGATTTTGAAATTTTTTGTTATTAATTAGGTTTTTATGAGGAGCACGAACTTGCATTTAAAAATATTTGATTTTGATTGTGGAAGCCCTCAAGGGGGCTCTGGCACTGCGGCCTCTATTAAAGGAGTCTATTAAAAGTCTTTATAAAAATTGTATGTAAGTAGCACCTATTGATAAGATCACTCCCAGAGTCGTTATTTGATCTTTTGGTCCATTTTTACTTACTTCTAAAATGACGGCTTCAATATTTTGATAATTAACGAGATTACGATAATAGAGCACAAACAGCAACCCCTACAATTTCAAAAACTTTGTTTACGATTGAATGCCAAAGTTACCTTCTAAAGAAATATCCTTAAGCTAATTTTAAGCAGAATATTATAAAAATATTGGGCAGTCCCTTCGTAAAGTTGAAAATATATTTCAGATCACGTAGAATATAAAAATAATAAAATAAAACTTCAACATCAAAATACGTTTTTTATATTCTTAAAATTTTTTTTCTGTGGAATACTTTTTCAATTAAAATTATATTTCTTGTTCGATTTTCAGGTTAAATGAGAAGGACAGAAATCACTTTTCCTATCTGAGGGACGAACATTGCGATCAAATAATTCACCATCAATGCCCTTTGAGCTTTAATGCAATTTCGCGATTTACAGATGACATTTGATTTTTTGACAAAATAAAGTTACGGATTAGAAATTTGGCATTTCATTATATAATACAATATGAAGCTTAAAATTGTTAATCTTATTTAAAGACACTTCGTTCACGTCTTGCATATAGCTACATTCAGGTCAGAATGTGATTAGGATGATAAGGATGATTGCGAATGGTGGAATTCAGAATCTCTCACAGGACAGAGTATATACTCGGATGTTTGTCAGGGCAGTGCGGTGCAGTGGAAATTACCTTAAGAAGGTGTATGTCATTTGGGTTTTTTCGAAGATCAAACTTGTCACCACTCGCTCAGTAATCCACCACACTAACCACTGAGCACTGCTTGTCTAAAAATAGCCCCTGGTATTTTGCATTCTCAGAGATTCTAGTTGCAGTAGTTGTTTACACGATCGACAATTTAAAAAACGGTATGTCGTATGTTGTATACCAGTTAGAATTGCAATTAATTTTTTATTAAAAAAACGAAGCTGGAAGGCTATGTTTTATCGAGATCACGAATCATGATCCGAAAATGTATTGTACTACTTGCTACGTTTTTCGTCCTTGATAAATATTTAAATAAATGTTTCAAAAATATTTCATTAACATTTATTAAACAAAACTTGTTTTTTTTTAATTTTTTAATTTCATAAACATTTAATAAATATTTCATTGGAGTCCACAGCAGGAGTCGGGAGAATTATTTCAGAAACGTTTAAAAAGTGTTTCCAATTTGCTTCAGGAACATTTTATCAAACTTTTACGAAATGTTTCGCAAGTCTGGACAGCAAATAAAATTCCAAGATAAACGGAAGCGCTAAATAAAAAAAATCAATTAAAATTTTATTTCGAACTGCTGTTGAAATCAAGCTATTTTTTAACCCGACTTTCACACTAATTCGGAAGGTTTAGTTCGTCGTAATCGCCGCAATAAATCGGTTTTATAATTAACCGATCTATGCTTTCGTGAGCAGTTTTCTGTTTTCACTTTGACGGTTAGAGTTTCAAGGTCTTTATGGAGAAACCGATAGCTTGGACAATTTTCCGAGTAACCAAAAAAGTTGCCTAGGTTCATTTTTTAGTATTTATCATATATTTTTTAACATGCGACCTTACGATAAGAGTCACTCTCGAGATATTTGACCTCATTTGCAAACTGAATTTCGACAAGGTTTATAAATACGAGCAAGCTATTTATTTGCTTTTACGTCTTGATTGATGTTAACGTACCTATATATGTAGGTACCTACCCAACCTGTGTGTGAGGTATTAACGAAATTCTTTTTCTATTTAAAAGAACCATATATGCAACTATATAATATGGAATATAAAACCGTTCAAATGTCAGCCGGGGCTTCGGTGTCATGGATCCGAGTGATCCAATTTTTAATGACTCTGCCATTGATTATTTTGAGGCCGATTGCAGTTTATTGGGAAAGACCTGCGGCTACAAGAAAAAGTCTAGCGGGCACAAATCTCGCATGATCTTGGTGGCCAATTCAGGGTACCTTCATGCAATCGAATCGCTCGTGCAAAATGTCAATCATGGCATCTGCTGTATGGCACATAGCTCCGTCTTGCTGGAACCACAAAACTTTCAATTTGGGCCAAAAGAAATCGGTAGATAAGCATCGTTCCTTGGCGCTCGCCGTTGATGGTGATTGTCTCACCAACGTCATTTTCAATAAAGTACGGATGCATTGCCACCTTGTGAACCTCGTGTTGGTTCGCGTCATCCCATATACGGAAATTCTACAAACCCTTCATCAAAAAATAAGCCTCTTCCTTAAAGATTCTTTCGGCGAAAATTGGGCTCCTCTTCCAAATGCTCTATGATCTTTAACTGTGATGTATCAGTTAGATCTTGTACAGGCCCAAGATCCGACGCAAAATCATCCAATGCTCTTTGCCTATCTGGCGTTCTCTTGACCTACAGGTGTTGGCTGATTGTTTACCGAACCTGTTGGTTTTGAGTAGCTTGCCATGGTGATTTGACATCAGTGATTGAAAAATGAACACCATATTAGATAGACGGTACCAAACAATATGGGCCCACCATTTCTCTTTCATAAAAAAACAAAAACAAACAAAAACAAGAAATGAATTTTAACTTTTTTTAGGCCAATTTTTTTTTAGGTAGATATACCTATTTACAGTTACAATAACAAAAGGTGTTTGAGTACATACCTCGTACTATACTTCAACGTTTGTTTTCAATTGACACTCTATTAACTATCGGAGCCACATCTTAATCAGATTCATATCTAAATCAGATCTTGTTTACTTCGCAAGGCGAACGCACATCAGTTACACGTGGATTGAAATTTATATGGGATAATTATGAAATCCTTCGTATTTTTTATTTTGTTCGCGTCGTCTATATGTATTGCGATCGGTCTCAATTGCAATTCAGAAGAAAATAATAGTACAGTGCTAAGTCGTGGAAAACGTCAATTAGATTTTCTAAAAGCCAGCCGAGTGTATGTACGTTGATATTTTAGTGTTTCACAAGCCAACAACTAGCTAGACTATACCAGAAGGAGCGAGAGCGTCCTCGTATCAATAAAATATTTACATTGCATCCACAAGTATTAAGCAATCAAAATGGTCGCTACCGCACCCTCTAGGTATATCACGTTGGTTTGTGAGCTTAACACCTTATCATGCTTATTTGTGTGTATCATATTCTTATACAGTTTCGCGTGAATATAAAAGAGCTTATGTTAACATGGGGTTCAATTTGGGCACATGCTATTGGGTTCAAAGCCAACATGCCCATATTGAATGAAAACAAAAGCATCCGACCATATCGCAGAGATACCTATGAAGTTTTACGGCAGCTACTAGATTTGTAAGTAATATTAAAGATGTTTGACGGTTCTGTGAATTCAGATCATGTTTCTCCTCCTAGTCACGGATTCGATGGAAGTGCGTGTTTGTTGAAGGCTTTCTGCTCAGCTACAAGAACATCGGATCGACGCACGTCAAATGGAATGCTGTTTAAGCTTTTGCGGCACATTTTTAAGTGAGTACGATCGTTTAAAACTAAATCCCATACAAAAGTGACACAACGTCCTTTTCGTTTTGCAGTACTCTGCTGCTTCGAAAATTATGGCTAAAAGTGGATAGTTCTAGTAGAGTGTTAGTTTTTTTCTAGTTCTATTGACTTTATATTATAAAAATGTTTAGATACATTTTGTTCTCAACTTAAGTCTATTTAGATACATCCGAAAATCTGACCGCTTTTACAAGTTAAATGGTTAAGAAAAAAACGCTTATAACTAGCTTAATTAAATCCACAATGTTAGGCTAATTTAAATTCTCAGCTTAATGTAAAACTAGTATACCTAGTCTGAGTCGGACTCTGAATCCTCGAAAGTCTCGCCATCGTTTTCCTCCTTTTGTTCTACATTTATGTCTTAAACATCGTTAACATTGAATGGAGTTGGGTTTACTTAAAACCTTACGGTAGGGATGTTCATTCAAAAAATACATCGATGTTTTATTCGATGTAATGCATCGAAACGTTACATCGATATATACCAATGCATCGATTAAAAATATCGCTGTTTTCGATGCATCGACGTAGTGTTAAATGAGCTCAAAATAGGAAATAAAAAATGAGACATTATTCAAGTTTTTTTAACTTAATTGAATTTTATTGAAATCATAGATCCCAATACTTTCATTTAAATGAATCAAACGATTTCTAACGGTCTTGCCTCAGACGCAGATGGCAGTGAAAATTTTCTGAAGGAGTCCAAAAAAAGAATCCCAGCTGAAAAAGGAGTTCCATTACCGTCATACTTTATTTTATACTTCACTACTGATCACCGAACCGGGCACCAACAAAACACAGAAAAAAATCCAGTAGTTTCCAGTTTTATTTTTTTATTTTCATTTCCAATGTGCTATTCCAACTTCACACAGACGCAGAATATAGGTTTTTTTTTGCGCAAATTGATTGATAAAACCATAGACACATAATAATAATGTGTCTATGATAAAACGCATAAATTATGTCAATTCTAGTAGGTGTAGGCGAATGATATACTGTGGTGGTTTTAGGTGTTTATGATTAAATTAAAAAAAAAACGTCCTGCATTTGAAAAAAAGAGTCTGATTTCACTAATTTTCAGAAAGATGATTCCGGAGTCCGGGATGCCAAAAATGAGTTGAAATGACTCTAAAGCGTCCCGAAGGTAACGATGGGCATACCTAGGTACCTGACATGCGTTTATGTATTATATTCTTCTTACTTGTTATGCGGAACTTTCTTGTTTCTTCTCTCTTGCTCTTCTTTAATAGACATGACATTGACAGCGTAGTTTGTCTCTGTCGGCCGTTGTCGCGTCGTTGCGGTGTGTTCCTTGTTCCTTCATCCTATTTGTGTTGTTGTTTACGAGTTTGGTTTTTGGTTGGGCAAATAGCGTATTGCAAATTACGGATACGGTACAATTCTCCTATAATCGATTCATGACAGTTGATAAAAACAAAGAGAGCATATGAAATTTATTAAATTGGAAATCCGGTACTGAGATTCATCGATATATCGAATGAAATACATCGATGCATCGTTAACTATCGAAAGTATACGATGCATCGGATTGATTCCATGTATCGAATAGTAAACATCGATGTTTTCGATGTATCGATGTATTATGAGCAACCCTTCCTTACGGGTTCAAACCTTTCTGTCAAGACCCAACCTCATATTTGTTCAAAGAGAAATAATGGTGCAAGTGACACAGTAGGTACCTACTCAAAATTTTAGATGGAAGAAAAGGAACTCGAGCACGGTAAAATGAGACTTAAATAAAAGCCATCAATTTTTTACTGAGAAACTTCTTATTACTGGATTTGTTTGCATTTTAAAAACAACTCATCATTCCCTTTTATGCCTTATCACTCGGTCGACTCTCATACTATACGTACAAAAGTAAATGTTATTACCAATACAAGTAGAAAGACCTTTGCCTTAATACTAAGCATTAAGAGTTGTTATTCTCCTGCCTATAAAGTAGCGTAGCCAAAGAGTTATGATTCTTCATAACTTTGCTACAGACGAAAAGGATTAAAATAAACTCAATAACAACAGTTTATTTTGAGTCAGTTAATTATAAAAACAAAGCAAAATAAGCTTGACTGATAAGAATGACATGCTAGCTATTTTAATTTAAACGAACATAGGGAATTCTTTTGATTATTTGGTTGAGATTTTAGTTTAAATAAGATTTTTATATTTTGGTTCACCACTTCGGTTCACAGATTAATGGTTAATTTCGGTCTCCACTGTATATTTCTGTTCTTTCTATCTTTAAAAATATATCAGCGTTTTATAAGTTTATTTATAAAATAAATATCAGGATAATGAGCAAAGGGGGATGGAAAATAAAGTAAGGACGTTAAGTAAGTTAAACATTCACCGGCTCTTCATTAATATATTGTTAACTATAACAATCTGCAACTTACATAACAATATTATGATTGTTTCTTTCAGATTGGATGAGAATGACAAAAAGTATTTTTCATATTTGAGAGACGAAAACTGTGAGCAAATACTCCATCACCATTGTCCGTTACGATTTAACAATATTTCACCATTCACCGATGATATTTAATTAAATAAATGTACATTAGTAATGATTCATTGTTGTTTTTTACTTAACACAAAATATCTCTTGGGTTGGTTGGTGCCTGGGATAGGTATTTATGCTTACTAAGATGGCGCTACAGTAGATACAGCTATTCGATTCACTGGGTACACAGCAACGTTAACCTTACCTGCCTTAGCTTAGATATTAATTTTGGTTGAAATAGTTAAAGCTGTTTTCGAACAAATCTAACTTTAAACCGTTAGTTACCTATATATGGGAAGTACCACTAATAACAGAGCTAAGGAGCGAAGAAATGTGGCCCGTAACTGTTAGCTTAGAAACATTAAATCCGTCCGGACGTTTAGGCTGTAGACCCCAGGAAAAGATGGACAGACGGACCCACTTTTTGAGTTCTGCTTTCATCGTAATGTCAGAATTGATTTAAATCTCCAGCACGAAATTTTATCCGAATAACATAGTCTTCCGTAAATAGTCACAAAAGTTTTAATCACAAAATAATTGCATAATTGTATACCTACCTACCTATCACTATTATTATTATTATGATGATCCTACTACCTATCACTAGGGACCTAGTAGGACCGATTTTGTTGGTAAAGGTTGTACATACCACTCGTATCGAGCACTTATTAAAACCGTACGCAAATACCTAAAAATACAGGCCAGCAATATTTGCCTGAGCCTTTTTATGTTTGATGTAGGTACCTGCCTATTTTTCTCAAGTAAATAACAAAGTGTTCGAAAACTAATACTGCCCGGATCCGAGTGCCTTTATATACCTTTTATGATAATCTAATTTTATGTTTAATTAGTTGCATAAGACATGTAGGTACTTATCTTATCATCTGAAATCCTTTTTACCTACATAGGTACTTACAATTCTATAGCTGTTAAACGACACAACTTTGTTTTACTGAATGCATATAAGAAATAAATAAATGATTTCTAAAACTTGCTTCACCAATTGTGGCCTTAATGAGTGCATTCGTATAACTTTCAATTCAAATTAAAATTACAAAACACACAATCCACAACACTCATGCAATTCCCTCTCTCCCATACCTACCAACACAGTCATAATCCTTCAATACGTTTCCCACTAACCTCATTGCATTGCATTTTAATATGTAGGTACGTTCCAATTGGAATACTCTTATCTGTGCAGACTGCTTAGCAAAGTTCATCGGTCGATATCTGAACCCAGAGGCGCACATTGCAGCCCCATACCGAGGGAGTTTTCTTTGCCGAATATAACAATCGTGTACCTACATAGTCGCAACCTTGGGACATCTTTACAGTATGAGGAAAGCCGCAGTTTTGCACTGAATTATGCTCCGCTCGCAACTTGCAAGTTGCAAGTCGCAACACCTATTAGGGACCGTAAGTCCACAAGAAAATTCAAACGAAAAGTACACTCCCTGAGACAGAAACAACAAAACTCATTTTTAGTTCGTAGACCTGCGCGCTGATACATCCAAATGCATGCAGCTCTTGCGAGCTGCACCTATATCGCCTGACCTTTTAAACTAATCGCCTTAGCTTCGCAAAATCCTGGCGACACCTTTTTTTCATGTCTTTAACATCGCATTGAAAGCGCCAAACAACTGCCTGTTGATTTTCAGTTTAATTGTGCGCATGTCCAGCACTTATACCAGGACAAATTGATAAAACTGGAATCACCCCCACGTCTAGGCTTCCCAAAACGGTTACAATCCCCACGTGCTGGAAGGTGTAGCGCTCAAAAGCTTTTTTCCCGATTTCCCCTGAAAAACAGATTGTTGATTCCCAAACTGTTGCAACTCATGGCGCAACACATGAGCTTTGCCCTTTACCTCACCCACACTTGGTTGTCAACAACCTCCGCCATCACCCACACATTGTCCTCACACAGTATAGCAGATCCTGGGAGTACGTATACTGGAAGGCTTGTGACATATAACCGTACTCCGATAACAGTGCTCCAGTTCCCCAATTCTTAGCCACACGAGCACACACTCACAGAGTGTGATTCCATACCGTCGTCGCTGCGCTCTTCCAGAAACGGGCCCTTTCAGTCTAGGATAAACTTTATAGTCGGGCACAACAAGTGCGTGTAATTCATTCGATTCGAGTGGAGGAAAAGTGAAATATTAAGTAGATTTATGTGCATTTGGTCACCTTCCGCAATACCACCTGCTGCCAATTCCACTACCCCTTTTTACTACCGCCGCCGTCGCCGTCACCCCTCCGTAGTCTAGTACCTACATATAGTGAATTGCTCATAATAAAGGAAATAATTTATATTTGTTGTCGATGGTGAAAAAAATCTATGCCAACCGGATGTGAACGGCCCAGAGGCTTAGCCAATTAAAATTAAAGTTTACTGAAATATTCACAGTGGTGCTGCAGCAAGTGATTTCAATTGAAGTGCACGTTTGTGGAAACACCGTCGGCAAGAGGCTCCTTCATGCGTGGTCTGACATCGCATTTCGTCCTTTCAGTAATTTCGTTCGGTCGTTAAATCGAATCACCGGGTATTTAGTGCGTTTGTCAATCTACTCATGAATCACATGCCAGTATTGTACTCGTAATCCTTTGGTGAATTAATTGGTGCATATTTCTTTTTACAACCAAATCCCAACGAGTTATTTATGTGAAACGGGTTTTTGTGATGTGATTGTGCGTGCGACTGTTATTCATTGAACCGCACGCGGGTATAGTGATTTAGAATATTTATTGAGATTAAGCGAGATCCCTTTGTCACGCACATTACTACTTTGAAGTTGTAATACGACATTGACTGCTAATCATGGATACCACTTGGATAATTGCATTTTTTATAGGATTACTTTATTTACAGCCAACAAGTGAGTTAATATTTAATTACTTCTTTATCTGTTAGGTACTTTTTTGGGGTTGCGTTACTTACCAGATATTGATCTGTCATCATCAAGGCGCGGTGCTACCTATTCCCAATTGATTTTAGACTTTCCCATGGGTAGCTGTCATGTAACAAATTGTTATTTAATAAATTAATATTAACTACGACAAGTACTGTGTACTGGGACATAGCAGGCGGGTGGACACGAACACATGGCTAACTCTTAGCCAGATTTGGACATTGCAGGAGTCTCGGGGGCTTTGCTTTTATCACAACATAATTATGGGACAAAAACAAAGTTTTCGATTGTGATTGATTGTTTCAATAGCAGTGCTTTGGGCCTGATTATCGATTCTCATAATTGAAAATGAATTTTTGTATGGCCATTGGAAAACACTTAAAAGGCGACATACCTAATTATGGCAAGGCGGATTTCATAGAGGGGTGAAGGATTCAAATGCCACTCTTTCCTCGTGGACTCCACGCGTTACCTTATTCACTTAAACAACTTCCTTACGTGCTAACAAAATAAAATTCTGTATGTACCAAAAGCAGTTCATCGACTCTGCAAAGAATTTTTGAAGTCATTTGATTATTGCGCCTCTAAGCTGTTGCGCATTACTTGAAAAAATATTTATTTGAAGTAGGTATGGTTCGTTTTGTGACGGGCTTATTTTCCTGTCCTTTTTGCAATCCAGTGTAAGACAAGTACCTACATATTTATTTTCGATCTAAACTAAAATGGGTTATGTAATAAGTCTGCTCATCTGTTCTGTTCTGGATACTTTCTGTTGGTGAAGGCCAGGTTGCCAATTCGAGGCCATTCTCACTCTCATTTTAATTTGCCAATTTCCATACGACAGTTTATTAGGAACCATAGTTTGTAGGTGTTTGTTCCTCTGTTTCCTTTTGAAAGTCCGAGGGATTGCCTGCTTTGCATGAATATATGAAATTAGGCACTTGTTTTGAAAAATGTTTTTTTAGATTTGGATTTGATGCATTTTTTATGAGAACAAGAACTTTGTTAGCAAGTATGTGCTCCGGTTTGCACTGTCGGTTGGCAAACGTCAACTGAAAATTATCGAAGGGATCGAAAAAATTCTGTATAGTCAATATGAAAATTTGTAACTTTCAATTTTTGGTATTCAATAGGAATATTTTGGTTGTATATACGGTGATATACAATTTTTTGTCAGCGTATTGAAAACTTGTCCACCAATTTGAACAATTTAGATTTCAATAACGCCGCCGTATTTTAAATTCGTCAGGTTGACAATCGCATTATTCGCATTGACAAATGCGATTGTCTCAATATGATGGCAGCGGGCAGCCGTTTCTAAAGTGTTTGATGCTTAGCGATCATTATCATTAGTGTCAATTTGTTCAATGTTCAATTTGGCAATTGCTGTCATCAGAATGACAATTGCAAGTTCCTAATAGCTTAATTACTCTGACAGCTGGGTGACTTGTTGTGTCTTTGTAAAAACTAAACAACAAAATAATCAGATTGACGTGTTCGAAATAGTGATGCCAAAAGCTTTTGATGTTCTTCCAAAGAAGACAACTGTGTTTTGTTTTTTCTTTAGTTATAGAGAAGGCCAACTTCATAACAGCGCCTGCAAAATGGTTTTGCTTCTGCAATTGTTTTAATTGTTTGAAATTATTTTTCAAAGAAACACATAAGAAAGTATTGTCCTCCTTTAGACGATAGATTGCTGTTTCTTTTTTGGGACACTTTTATCTTATCTACCTACATGTCGCATTCCAGGGAATAATTTCGTTTCCGTAATGCCTTACAACGGTTAACGTTTACCAAACAGGCAGAGCCGATGGCAAAAAGAAGGAAGCTCAGCCAGCCTTTAACGATGTGTGGTTCGAAATCTGATGAATTAATAAAGAACTAAACAATACGAGTCCATGGACAGAATTAAGGGCATGTGACAGTCTTAGTTACAAAAACCTACAGTTTTCTAACTGGGCTCCTGCCGGGGACATAACAGATTCCGGGCAACGGCGTACAACATTTTCATGCAAACTTTTTTTTTGTTATTTTTATTCTTGAATCGTATTTGGCACTTAAGCATAGTATTATCCTTCGTGCTTAATTTTATCTCACATCCAAAAATGTATACAAAGATAAAATTAAGCGAGACAGTTTAGCAAAGCAGTATCTTGTTTGGAAGTTAAATTCCTAACTCATTTTCTCGCGAAATAAATGCCCGGTACATTAAATCGAAGATACATTTTGACATACAATACGTAAGAAATAGGTTGTGTTGTGTTAACTATGGGAGAAAACCGCAGAGAAAAGAAATTAAAAAAATTATTTTCATGCGATGAACCGAAAAATTGAGGGGCTTGAGGAGGATAGAACTTGCAGGAAAAGATTTATTTCCACTGCTGCAATGACAACATATTTTCCAATTTTTCTTGTAGGTATGGAGATAGGTACTCAAATATTGCGATCTCTTTGAAGCTTAAAATTCAAAAATTGTAATTACCCGTATACGTATACCTAGTAGAAAAAACATTCACTGACATCCGTCAAAAATATATTGTTTTTTCCCAATTATATAGGTGTGAAGAAACAAACTGGAGACTAAGGACGCTCAAATTTAGCGCGAGCAGGATACTAGACTTAAAGATATAAGTAGAAGGAAGGAATAAGAAGGGAGTGCAAAATAGCAACTCTTTTATTTTTCTTACATCGTTTTCATTTTATTATTATCTGTACCGATTTGTGTATATAACTGAATAAAGTTCTTTGTACGGAAAGGTTCTGGATACCTAAATGAAAGACTGCAAGATATCGATGACTAAAATTAGCTTATAGAAACTTGGATGAACTTTTCTAAAGTGGATATTCTTACCAGAACTACGACAACCCCTCTAACATTATAGAACTTAAATGCGATGGGGTTCTGAAGGTCCAAACAAAACACACGAAGGTAAGGGAAGAGGATTCAATAGACCAATGTAGCAGCAAAAAGACTAAGCCCCTTCCTATTATTATTACTTAGATATATGTACCTGTGTTTTTTATATGAAGGGTGCTGTTTTGCTTTAAAAAAATTGCTTAAATTTAAGTACACTGGTGCCGCGATTCGTCGTCCTATCATCGTATGCCCAATTCGACTGAAACCCCAGCATTTACAGCGAATCTTATTTCCCAGGGCATACACAATCCTGTCTCGCGTATGTACCGAAGTACCCACTCTTGTGTCCAAAACAGAGGAATAGATGCAGTCATACACCTACTTCAAAAAAGCGATTTGTCTAGAGGCAACATTTGCATCCATCTCTGAGAGTTTCGTGAAGCCGTTGTTTTGTATAGCTTTAACAAATGATGAGGCATGCAAGTTTGAATTCACACTAAAATCACGGTTTTTAATCATTGTCCGTTGTATCAGTAAATGGCTACGTCATGATCTTTACAGAACAGTACCTAAATATTTAGTTTAACATCATTTAACATCATAGTGGTTCTTCGAGATTCGACTTCTTGAAGCTGCTGAGTGTTTATTGATGTTGTTGTTTTCCCTTCAAAACGATTTAATATGCATCTTTTTCTGAAACCAAGCAACTTTCAATTCACGCAGTTAATATCCTGTTGTTCATCGTTCTATTACTGAAGGATACAAAGTGAAAAAAAAAAACTATTACACTGTTGTGTTTTTAAATTGTAAGCGAATGGACATTGAATTATTTGAAAAGCGTGTTCAAGAACACAGTCAAGCAATAATTCACTAGATAGGTATAAACACTAACTACACGCGGGCAAAACAGAAACATAACTGTTCGTTCGAACCATTGGTTACAATTTATCGTTCCACTCCGAATATATTAGTTTCTTAGTGGCAAAGAAAACATAATATAATGGCTTAACATTACGCACACGCAATTTTTTTTCCGTCTAAATGGCACGGCACGGCCGACTCGCAAAAACATTTGCTTGGATTATGTTTTCTACTCAAATTCGCCGACAATGAAAAACAAATTAAAACAAAGCGACATCCAATAATATCCAATTCCACTTCCACCCAATCTATTATATTTTTTCCCTCTTTGTGGCGGTAAATCTTATTCAACCAAAACAATTGGGATAATCCTAAGGATACACGTTGTGGCATCGCCGACCAATGCCACCCAAAAGCCGAGACACTCACATAGAAACTCACTGTGGTCTGTATCTGTATATATGAAAACTGGGTCTGGATCTGAATGGAGGATAAGCCCAGGCGGAATTAGTCATAAGAGAAACAATTCAAAACACAACTTGGGAGCGACTGGCATAAATCGCATGAATAGAAATTAGGGCGAATTGAATTCGAAACGAATTTATTGTGAGGGATTTACTTGTGAAAGGGCCTACCACGACATTCCCAAAGACGGCCGAGAGCAGAGACTTTCCGCTTCCATCTCCTTTGACATTCGCCGCAGCGCGAGGAAAATAAATTGGCTTATTAACTTCATATGTTTCGTATGCCCATATATCATACAAATTCGTAATGTCAGCAGGATTTACAGTGATCGGAAGGCAAGCAATATGGCTGACAGATGTTAGTTTGCTTACGGATTTAGGGGTACCTCCCGCCGTTGAATTAAAAATTAATATTAAGGGCAAGCGGTTCATATATGGGAACTTTGGCTTTTCACCAGGAATTTTAGTCTATCAACGATAGTCATGTTATTTTGAGCTTCCATTTTAGTACAGCAAAGTAAGGTAGGATCAGCACTAGGAACTGCGATTTCCGAGATTCACTTCACACTTGGTAGGAATTTATGATTTCAAGTGAAAGTGATTTGACATCAGCAGCTTATATTGGAACCTTTTTCATGATGGGTGCAGAAATTACTAGCTAACTGAAAACTTTAAGTCGAGACAAATAACATTTTATACGCGAGTTTGTACCAATCAAACACAAAAGTCGCCCCATTTTGACTTTTTGAGTTAGGCCATAATAAACGAATTCCCGGCGTTAACGTCAAATTTTAGGAGCAAAAGCTGTAAATTTGTCTGTGAGAATTGGTTTGCCGTACGAACATTGCGTTTTGATATACCAAAAACAGCGCTGAGAATTAGTTTGCCTTAAGTCCATCGTAGCCCCTCGGCCAATGTAATAGCTTCAAAGGATGTATTTACGTCAGATTGTAAAATTGTGATTGTGAGTTTTGGAAGTCCCACGTGCAAAAGCGATTGCGAGAATCAGGACAAGCTTATGAAAATTATAAAGGACCATCTGCCAAATATACTTGTTTCTTTCTTTGCAAAAAATATTTCTCTGAGAAGGAACGGGCTAGGATTCATTCATCTTTTTGGAATCTTGCAGTAGAAAACAAAAGTAAGTTCTATTATAGATTTGTGCAAAAGGAAAAAGTTATCCGTAGGTCGTAGGAGAATGTTCGAGTCATAGAGGAAAAAAATTTCAAGTACCTACTACCTACCTTACAACTGAAAGCGATAGGATTCTCCTGTGTGCAAGACATTTTTTCTCAACTCGCTTTCCATCAACTAGAAAAGTATATATACCTATTATTGTTACAAAAATTAACCGATAATGCAACAGGTTGCCCGCTTCCAATAAAAAAGGAAAGAATCAAAGAAAGGTGACACCACCTGATAAACTGAATGATGTTCGCAAGGATATCAAAAGATTTCCCTCAATTGACTCTCACTATTGCCATAGCACCTCACAGGGTCATACCTTGACTCACACCTCAATTTATACAAGGAACAAAATAAAAATCATATTTATCGCGCTATATTTAATAAAGACAACAGATATAACAATTAAAAAAATCACAATTTGAGAGCTATAAAGCTGAAAAACAAGCCCTAAAAGCAGAGCGTGATATTGAAAGGACCAATATTGATCCTCTTCATTGTGTTGTATGCTATGATTTGACGAGTGTGATTTCACTTCCCAAAGGCGACTCATGTCATGTGTACCTCAAAATAAAAATTAGATGCCTAAATTCATTAGCTTAATTATAACTTCTATATAATAACTAGCTGACCCGGCAACCGTTGTTTTGCCATATGGATTATTTCTAGAGCAGTCGATGTTAATCATACCGAAAAGTAGTAAATAAGTTACCACGTTTGAATTAATATGTTTCAAATTTGTAAAACAACTCCTATAGATAGTTTAATTAATCAAATAAATCAAGTTAAGCGCCTTTTAACAATATATAAATAAATACCAACCAATAACATTCATTGTTGTTAAAATGTAGTATTCGCGAACTTTCTCACATTCACATTTCCCATAACGCTTGAGTTGGCGAAAAGAGATATTTCTTACCTTCCTCTTTATTACCGTTATGTTATCATTCACTCACTCTCTCTCTCTCTCTCTCTCTCTCTCTCTCTCTCTCAGTCCCGTATCTATACATTTCACACCCATCGGAATTTAAAATGCGATTTATGGATGAATAAAATAAAATGAAATAGAAATTTGGCAAGAGAGCAAGACAAAGCGTTGTAAAAGTGTATGAAGCGGCCCACACACCTCATATTACATACCTGCACCCGCTGTACTGTGATTGCGCATGACCAAGCGGGTTGAAAAAAGAAGTGTCAAACATAGTATAATCTACTCTACTTAGAGAAAAATAAAAGAGATATAAATAAATTTTCTCACAAATTCAACTATCCAGTGACAGTGAATGCTTTAATAATCCGACATATTTTTCACTGTATTCCAGCCCATAAAGGCTTTACTGGTAACGAAGAAGCTGGCTAACTTATCGGACTTGAACTCTTTTGTGGAGTCAGCAAAAACCATTTCAGGGTATACATCAAAAAGCTATAACGTACTGAATCCAATGAAGTCTGGCTTAAAACTCCTGGGCAGAACTGCACCAGACTATTTTTCCGCAAATACTCTCCCAGGAAATCCTACTTCCTGATCAACTTAGACAAAAATAACCTAAGAATACTAACAGGAATAATAAGTGGCCACGGCCTCATGAAAAAATACCTCTACCGTATCGGAGCCTCTCTGGATCCAACATGTAGACTATGTCTTGAGAGTGATGAATCCTTTCTTCAAATACTCATGGAATGTCCGGCTCTACTCAACCTTAGGGAAAAAATACTTGGAGAGGAAATCGTCACTTCAGCAACTCTCGCTGATATACACCCAGAGAAGATTCCTTTCTTGCTGATTTCCTCCGGAGTGAAAAGATGGCTCTAGCTCTAGTACTTTACCAGGGAAAGCACAATAGGTTTCTTTAAGAGGCCGCAGTGCCAGAGCCCCCTTGATGGCTCTCCCGCTATCTAATCTAAATCTAAATCTAGCCCGACATATTTGGGGTTACCTTTGCTTTGCCGTGACAATGGATGGATGAAAATTGATACACACACAATATTTAGTTGATGCCTTACTTGTGTGCACCATTTTGTGAATATTAAATTTAATTGGAAAGTTTTCATGTATATTTGGTTTTTGGTAGATAATGTTGACTGGTGGAAATTTTAAAAAATCTAGCAGACGGTAGGAATCAATTCAATTCAATTCAATTATTTTATTACTTTTCAAACAAAGGTATTACATACATTCAATTATATGAATTAAAAATGGTCTATGTATTTACATTCCATGGATAATAACATTCTAATGTTGTTTACAATACAATAAATTTGTTGAAAAATAATCTGTTTAAAATTTAGGAATAAATAATGGCAGTCCTGCAGATTTTTCTATATTATTTTTCCTTTAGAATAAATAAAATAAAAATAAATAAATAAAAATAAATATTTTGGCGCGACAGGTCTATGGGACCCAAGGCCTAGCTTCTCACAACCATTCGTTTTGTGTGGGTTTTCAATTTTTGGGACGAATGGAAGGGATCTACAATTTTACGCCGAGTCCAAACGGCTAATTGAGAAGCTCATTCATGACAGTTTTACTCTCGGATGTTTGTCAGACGTTCGCGAGAGGTGGCGCAGTGGAAAAAACCTTAAGATGTAATTTGGCCCTCTCGGGATTCGAACCTGGAACCCCTCGCTTAGTAGCCCAACACACTACCACTAAGCCACTGCGCCGACAAGTAGAATAATACAGTAGAAATAAAAAATTTAAAATGCTATTAAAAAGTAGGGGTTGGTGGTAGAAGGGTGAAAATTAAGGACCAAATCGAAAATGGCGTTTTTGAGATACGGACAGTTTCAACCCTCTCCTGCATGCATTATGATCCAGTGGAAAAAAAAGTTTTTTTTTTTAAATTTTGTTTTCTATGGATTTTGAAAACTTAGAAGATATTTAATTTTTTTTTTGTCAATTTAAAAAAAAAAGTTTTCGCCATATATGGCGTCATATGCAGGGAGTCATTTTTCAACCTAAAAAAATTATGCCATATATGGCGCTTCATGCATCTAAAACAATTACTGTTTTCTTTAAAAACTGTATTTGGACATTAAAATGCAGAAATAAATAAGAAAATTGATAAAGTTATTAAATACAAAATGTATTTACATGTGGAGCTAATAATTTACATGTGAATAGAAGCAAAGCATACTTTGCGTTTAGTGCAGAATATAAAAGACCTGTACTGACAATGATTTTTGCATTGTTGTTTTGATTGTTGACATTCCGGGAAATGACCGACTGAATCCAAAGGACTTGCATAAAGTGGGAAATTATGGCTCCATGAAATTATGCCCCAATGAAAAATTTCCCCAAAAAAAAATGAAAAAAGGCCCCAAAAAATTATATAGGAAGCAACAACAACGTTTGATAGTCTGATTGGGGTGATTTTTCATTATTTTGGGGCCTCTTGTCATTGATAATTTGGGGTAAAAATTAATTTTTATTTGTGAAAATATACCCCAATGTGATATTATTAGGGTCTTTTTTTAAAATGAAGGAAAAAAATAGTTTGCCTTAGATGAAATATCACCCCAAAGTAATGAAAAATGGCCCCAAATTCAATGAACAGGACCCAAATTACAACAAATATTCAATAAAAAGAAATAAATTGTCTGTAAAGTTTTTTTATTATTTTATATAAAAAAATGTGTTGTCAACGCTTTGCCTGCCATACGGACACTTGTATTTTTGGCTGTTATCCACCGCTACTGCCTCTGCCATTAATTTTAAGTCGCACTCAGAGCAAACTTTTAAGTGCTTACAAGGCAAAAAAATAATATTTGCCCGCAAGTCCCAGCAAACTACACAAAGGCTTACTCCTCTGATGGTGACACAATTTCGTCCTGTTCGTCATTGTCCATTGGGCAGACTTCTTGTTCATAAGAACAAAAAACACTGGAAAAATCTGTAATACAAAAATGCATTAGTACCAGCAATCAAAGTTAATTATGTTTTTTTAATTTTTAAAAGCTTATAGTCAGCTCAGGTTTTGAAATAACTATAAATTTTAACTTTAGAAAATTTTAGCAAATAAAAGCTAACAATTCGCGCGAATTTTTAACTTTTATTTGCTAAAATTTTCTAAAGTTAAAATTTATAGTTATTTCAAAACCTGAGCTGACTATAAATTTTTTTCTTTTAATTTTCTAAAGCTTAAAGTCAGCTCAGGTAAAGATTTACCTTTTCAAAATATTCGACATGACGAGAACTTGTTTGAAACATCCCTTCGGAACAATCTTAAAACTTGCATCCATTAAAATTCGGCGCTGACCTTCAGGAATATTTTCTTTGATAAGGTCGATCGTTTTAAATGAGGAAAATATAAAAAATGCATAATTTTCCTCCTCTATACACGCCGTTTTTTTTTTTTTTTTTGTCAACACGTTATGATCACTGCACTTTCGTCACTAAACTGATCGATTTGTACTCACAAATCCAATTTTCAGTAGGTTATTTTGTCCTTGAAACGATTGACGCCGTTGTAAAAACGTTCGTTTCTTCTAGTAGAATTTTGTTTTGATACCAAAATAGGAAAATGAAAAATTACCCCAAAAATATGCAAGAAGACCCCAAAACAATGAAAATACCCCCCAATTTTTTCATCGTTTTTGTTGTTGCTTGCCATGCATTATTTTGGGGTAATTTTTCATTTTTATGCTAAGAATTTGGGCCCATTCTACATTTATTTGGGGCAACATTGCATAAATTTAATGGGGTCATTTTGCATTATGAAATATTACCCCATTTTTGGGGGATTTTTTCATTTTTTTTGGGGGCCATTTTTCATTGGGGCATAATTTCATGGTGCCCACGGTTGAACATGACAGCGGATTATATTGTCGCTTGTGTAAAAAAGAAAAAACTAAATTCGCACTACACTTATAAAAACATTAACAAAGTTAATCCATGACGGTTTATTCCCCGTTACTAATCTTAAGAACTTCAAATCGAAGCTGGAATATCAAAATCCATATACCTATGGCTCCGTATGCAGTAGAGGGTTAAAACAGCGTTTACGATGATTCGAATGGAAAATTAAATACGCAATAATGTTGGAAACGTTAATTTTACTCCAAGTATGTATTTTGGTCAAAATCGCTTTAGCCGTTTTCATGTAGGTAAACCAAAGAAAACCAAATTCTCGACATATGCCTTTTTTTAAAAACAAATAAACTCAGTTTTCTATCAAGTTAGGAGTGACCATATAACTTTAAAACCGAATTGTTGTTAAAATATTTTTGAGATATGTCCAATTTTTATAATTACCGTTATTCGATTTTTCGGTGAAAAAGGTTAACCACACCTACTTAAGCCCAAATATTGATTTGGTTGAAATCGTTAGAGCCGTTTTCCTAAAACTCAATATTGCTTAATACCATTACAACGGCAACTCTCAACATGCAAAAAAAAGTGGCCCCGAACTGTAAGCCCACAAACTCCAAATCCGAAAGGGGTGAATTTAAAAAAAAAATCTCAAAATAGTTTTGCTTGTTACAGTTTGTGGAACGTTCATCAAAGGCAGGAGAGGCAATACTAAAACAGGGTCTGTGAGACTAATGCCTATGTCTCATAATATGCTATTTCTTTCCGAATTAAGGATCAATACTTTTATTGACAAAAAATTTCCGAAAGTTTGGAAAAACTTGTTGTGCGCGCAATGGCCTTTTTTATACATAAGTCCGATTAAAATCTGTGGTCACAGAGTAACACAGTTTGTTTTTCGTCAAGTCGAGTTCGCTTTCCCAAAATTTAAAAAGCTGTAAGTGTATCACATCTCGAGTTAAGGCTAGTATGTCATTTTACCCATATGTGTCATTTTGGACGTACTTCCCCTACAACTGCTTCTTTAAGCAAGCAAGCTGTAGGTTTTTTGCTTTTTTAAAAGTGTTTTTAATTTGGCACAGTGGCCGGTTCGAACGTCCGACAAACATCCGAGAGTATAACTGTCATGAAAGAGCTCCTTAATTAGCCGTTTGGCCTCGGCATTAAATCCATTCGTCCCAAATATTAAAAACTCACCCAAAATGAGTAATTGTGAGAAGCAATTCCTAGGGCCCACGGAACTGTTTAATATTTAATAAAATTTATATAGCAAAATCTTAAACTTGAGTGCACTTTAAGTTTGGGTACGTACTTATGTAGTAAAGGGTGCTTTTTTAAAGTTAGGTATAGAACTTTGAAATGGAAAAACACACAGATGATTTTTAAATTGACATGAAGTTTACTTTATTTGAAAGATAATCTTCTTGCAATATGATTTCTGGCATATGACCGCCACGGCTGGCTCGGACGTAGTCTTATCTGGAGGTCCAATTTTTCGATGACTTTTTTCCAACATTTGTGGCCGTATATCGGCAATAACGCGGCGATTGTTGTCCTCCAAGTGGTCAATCGTTTTGGGCTGATCTGCGTAGACTAGCGACTTCATATATCCCCACAGAAAATATTTAAGTGACGTTCAATCACACGTTTTTGGAAGCCAATTTATGGGTCAATTATGGCATGAGCTATGTGACATGTTGTGCCGTCGTGGTTGTACAATTATTAAACGAAAAAGTCAGTAATCATGGCTCTATAGCGGTCACCATGTAACGTTCTGACCAGCATCGTTTTTAAAGAAGTACGGACCCATAAACCCACAGTCAGTTTTTGTGGATGTAACTTTTTCTCAACATACACTTGAGGATTATCATCACTCCAAATATGGTAGTTTTGTTTATTGACGTATCCATTTAACCAAAAATGAGCTTCATGGCTAGACAAAATTGGTTTATGAAAATACGATACGTATTTCGAACAGAACTTTGATATTCAAAATAAATTTGAACAATTCGGAAGCATTGTTCAGGCGTCAGTCTATTCATGTTGAAATGCCAAACCAAACTAAAAATAAATAACTTGACAGCTGAAAAAATGGCCGCCAGTTAAAATAGTGTTGCCAACTTAAAGTTTTATACCACTAAAAAAAAACACCCTTTTCATATTCCAAAGTGTTTTTGAATTTTATTTACAGAAAGCATTTTATTGATGACTGGCTCACCATTCGCCAACAAAGTTAAACCTTTTCCTATTGATTGAGATTAGTCTTTTCGAATCTATCAGAAGAGTGCAACTACATCTGATGCTCTGATAGGGAATTGTAATTCAGTCTCGCTGAGGTAGACAATATAATGCGCATGTTCCAAATATGATTTGCAGATGCTTTCCAATACCGACATTTTTCTTTACACACAGTATCGGTACCGGATATATTTGTCCTCAATCCGAGGTCAGTCACGGTGAAACGGAGCTCTTTTTGATTTCCCTAAGACTTATCTTCAGTTATACAAGTAAACTTTAAAATTATTCAGTTTCGCGATAGAAAAATGCTCAATTTAACATCTCAGAAAATAGAAAAAGTTTTCAATAAGCTTTGCGTGCCGATCCGAGGCAACACGCATGCAATATTAGGTATAAAACATTAATTTGAATAACAGATTACCAAACTTTCTTCAGTGGTCAAACAACCCTGTCTTAAAAAAAACTGTTTATCAGTGCGTAAACTTTGCCATTGCATGTTTTATATATTACGCTTGTAGCGAAACTTTTAGCTGTAGCAATTGTAATCTTGTTTGATCACCACACACTTGTCACACAATCAATTCATGGGCTGTGTCGGCTGTATTTTCAAAACTTCTTGCGGCTTTGATTTAATTGTGGTAATGTCACAGTCTTTTCTATTTGCCAAATGAATACAACGTTCAAAGTACGAATACCTACTTTATTTAGTCGTTAAAGACAAACCAACGCAAGGTCGTAATGGATTTCAAAACTCCTACCTTCCACTGAGGAATTCGATGGAATTGTTTTCCAGTCGCGTGTTGGCAGTTGGCACACCGGAAAAGTATTCGTCACGAACAGTTTAATTGATTTACCTAACTACCTACCCTAAGTCCATGTTTATAAAGCCCTTTACTCATATGCTATGTGAAACGCTTTGCATAGAGCTTCTGAATTCTGAATTTCTTTGTGTTAAACAATCCTAAATTTACAATTCACAATTGGATGGCAAAAGACACTAACAGAATTGTTGTCTAAATCAAGAGAGCAATCTAGTGTGAAATAACTACCTACGTGAAGTTGGCCCGCACTTTTTCTAGAATGAAAAACGTGGAATGCAGTTCGATAGACATTCGTTTGTAGTTGTTTGTAGTGAAATTTTTTTCGTTTGTAGTTGTACCGTTAAAAAGTTAGGACCATTAGAAAAAAATTTCCGCCCGCACTTCTGAGCTTTTGAAATAAAATCTAGCCAGTTGCAATCGAAATCGTTTGTAGTTGTTTGTAGTGAAATTCTTTTTTCCCCAAAATGTCTCATTTCGGAGATATTATGACATTTGTGTTTGCACCTATAACTATGAAAATCCAACAGTGAGAAATTATTTAAGACCATTAGTGCATAAAGCATATCCCAACTTAAATAACTGCATTCAAAATATCAAAATCCACCCAACCGTAACTTAATAAAACGCAATCAAAGTCAAAAAGTGCATATTTTTAAAGTTGCACCCATATATCAATTTCCCAACAACTAAAAACAACGGTAAACACATTTTCGCAAACCAGTCAACCGTGTCCATCCATATGAGTCACTATTTGTCAATTAGCGACAACAACCAATGAATAAAGCCCGATTTTATCCAACAAATTTTTCTATTCCTTTAAAGAACATTAAAAAACAACCCCTTTCGACCAAATTATAGCAACAAAAACATAATGTTTGCTAAGTCTGTACATCTGGCTATCTAATACAATTCAAATTTTAAGATTTTATCACAAAGAAAAGGATTTAGATGCAACTTAAGCAAACAGTAGCTCGTCATATAAACTCACATGAATATTTCGATTACTAAGCAACTTAAAATAGTGAAATCTATTTTTTTCTAATGCTTTCTATTAGATCTTTCTAATGGAATAGAAAAAAGTGAGATTTTATCAATAGATAATGATTTATTCGAAATTTAAGAGAACGGTTGAAATCGTCCGCGCAACCCGATTTAAGGGGACGGATATTTCAAATGCTAGACAACTACAAACGATAAAAAACAGTTATTTGTTAGAAGGCATGTATGCTCTATCTAATGAAACCAAAAATATTAAATTTGTATCAATAGAAAAGAATTTATATGCAATTTAAGCAGACGAAATTAAACTGCGTTATCTCCGAAACCGGTCCAAGTCAAGGGATGAAATCTTCTATTTTTGATAGTAATCCACTCCATCAATCTAATAAATCACAAATTGTATCCATCGGCCTAACGGTTTATGATTTATATGAAATTTAAGCAAACTTGAAACTTAATTTTTTTTGTGAAGTTGGCCCGCACTTTTTCTAGAATGAAAAACGTGGAATGCAGTTCGATAGACATTCGTTCGTAGAGGTTTGTAGTGAAATTTTTTTCGTTTGTAGTTAAACCGTTATAAAGTTAGAACCATTTAAAAAAAATGTCCACAATTCCTTAAAACCGCGTTATCTCTGAAACCGTACCAAGTAAAGCGATAAACTGTTTTATTTTCAAAAGTGTTTCACTTCACTGATCTAATAACATACAAACTGTATCTATTGACCTAACGGTTTATGATTTATAAGAGATTTAAGCGAAATTTTACCTTCCAACTTTCAGGGTCCATAACTCAAAAACCGTTTAACTACAAACGATGAAATTTTGAATTTATATTTTATGCACCTTTTCTTATCTGCTGCATAAAATAGAAGACTGTGCGCACTACAGGTCATATTTTATTTCAAATTTAAGGGAAGCCTAAAATGACCTTGACTGCCCATTTTTTAAGCGGTTCCATATTTCCATTGCTAGGAAGTTCTGAAGGTTGAAGTACATTTTTTTTCAATGAGACTAGCCACCCCTTTCGAACAAAAGCAACAAAAATCATTTTACACTAACGATAAGGATTTTTCGCTTTGTATTAGAAAAGTGCTTTTGAACTTTAAGTCCCAATAGTATGGTCAGTCGAACAGCTTCCCTTAAATTGCAAATAAAAAGTGTCCTGTAGAGCGGATTTTCTTTTAATTGATAGCATCGATTAGAGATAAAGCATAGATTAGAAATGTGTAATTTCATCGTTTGTAGTTAAACAGTTTTTGAGTTATCGGGCTGCTTAAATAGGCTTCATAACCGAATTTATCGAAAATTAAATCGCGTTAAAAACTTAAACCGTTAGTGGAAAATGATTTTTGTTGACTTTATTAGAAAGGGATGGGTAGTTTCATTGGAAAAAAACATATTTCAACTTCCAGAGTTTGTTAGCAATGGAAATATGGAACCGCTTAAAAAATGGGCAGTCAAGGTCATTTTAGGCTTCCCTTAAATTTGAAATAAAATATGACCTGTAGTGCGCACAGTCTTCTATTTTATGCAGCAGATAAGAAAAGGTGCATAGAATATAAATTCAAAATTTCATCGTTTGTAGTTAAACGGTTTTTGAGTTATGGACCCTGAAAGTTGGAAGGTAAAATTTCGCTTAAATCCCTTATAAATCATAAACCGTTAGGTCAATAGATACAGTTTGTGTGTTATTAGATCAGTGAAGTGGAACACTTTTGAAAATAAAACAGTTTATCGCTTTACTTGGTACGGTTTCAGAGATAACGCGGTTTTAAGGAATTGTGGACATTTTTTTTAAATGGTTCTAACTTTATAACGGTTTAACTACAAACGAAAAAAATTTCACTACAAACCTCTACGAACGAATGTCTATCGAACTGCATTCCACGTTTTTCATTCTAGAAAAAGTGCGGGCCAACTTCACAAAAAAAATTAAGTTTCAAGTTTGCTTAAATTTCATATAAATCATAAACCGTTAGGCCGATGGATACAATTTGTGATTTATTAGATTGATGGAGTGGATTACTATCAAAAATAGAAGATTTCATCCCTTGACTTGGACCGGTTTCGGAGATAACGCAGTTTAATTTCGTCTGCTTAAATTGCATATAAATTCTTTTCTATTGATACAAATTTAATATTTTTGGTTTCATTAGATAGAGCATACATGCCTTCTAACAAATAACTGTTTTTTATCGTTTGTAGTTGTCTAGCATTTGAAATATCCGTCCCCTTAAATCGGGTTGCGCGGACGATTTCAACCGTTCTCTTAAATTTCGAATAAATCATTATCTATTGATAAAATCTCACTTTTTTCTATTCCATTAGAAAGATCTAATAGAAAGCATTAGAAAAAAATAGATTTCACTATTTTAAGTTGCTTAGTAATCGAAATATTCATGTGAGTTTATATGACGAGCTACTGTTTGCTTAAGTTGCATCTAAATCCTTTTCTTTGTGATAAAATCTTAAAATTTGAATTGTATTAGATAGCCAGATGTACAGACTTAGCAAACATTATGTTTTTGTTGCTATAATTTGGTCGAAAGGGGTTGTTTTTTAATGTTCTTTAAAGGAATAGAAAAATTTGTTGGATAAAATCGGGCTTTATTCATTGGTTGTTGTCGCTAATTGACAAATAGTGACTCATATGGATGGACACGGTTGACTGGTTTGCGAAAATGTGTTTACCGTTGTTTGTAGTTGTTGGGAAATTGATATATGGGTGCAACTTTAAAAATATGCACTTTTTGACTTTGATTGCGTTTGATTAAGTTACGGTTGGGTGGATTTTGATATTTTGAATGCAGTTATTTAAGTTGGGATATGCTTTATGCACTAATGGTCTTAAATAATTTCTCACTGTTGGATTTTCATAGTTATAGGTGCAAACACAAATGTCATAATATCTCCGAAATGAGACATTTTGGGGAAAAAAGAATTTCACTACAAACAACTACAAACGATTTCGATTGCAACTGGCTAGATTTTATTTCAAAAGCTCAGAAGTGCGGGCGGAAATTTTTTTCTAATGGTCCTAACTTTTTAACGGTACAACTACAAACGAAAAAAATTTCACTACAAACAACTACAAACGAATGTCCAGGGTTGCCATTTCAAATCTGTGCTTCCAGTCAGATTTGACTGGAAAAAGAGCAGTCAAAAAACTGAAATTCAGTCAAATAAAACAGTCAAAGAATTTTCAACACAAATCCAGCTTAAAATCCAGCCAAGATCGCTTTTAAGTGAATTCGGCGGCGTTTGCTGAGCTTTGATGTTTTCATTTTGTGTAGTGCTGACATATTTAATTATGTTACGGGATTTCTTTTAGTAATCTGCGATATTTTAAGGATAGAAGATATGTATTTACCTTTTTAAATCCTTTTTTAGCAATATGTTTCTATTTTAATAGTAGGTATCTGCCCGGCAGCAAACGTGACAAGAGAGAAATTATTGGAAGAACAGGAGTTTTTTTGATGTCGTTTATTCGATTTAGTATCTACATGTATATTTATTTGTGTAAACGAAGCAGGGCAGAGCCCAAAGACTCGCATCACACACATCATCACCAACCGTATGTATCTGCAGAATTTTCATTTTCAAACTGGTGTTTGTGAGGCACCCATCCCAAAGTAAGCCTAAAATGGGTAAATGGGTATGAATTGTGTCAGTGTGTTGGTGGTATTATTTTTATATGGTTAAATTGAATTTGAAATTGTTCTGGTGGTTGGAAAAAATTGCATTTTGAAAAGAAGTTAAAAACAGTCAAAAAAATATTGAATTCAGCTCAAAAACCAGCCGGCTGGATTTCAAAAAATCTTCCAGCTAAACTTATATCAATCCAGTCAGATTTGACTGGAAAGCAGTCAAAATGGCAACCCTGCGAATGTCTATCGAACTGCATTCCACGTTTTTCATTCTAGAAAAAGTGCGGGCCAACTTCACGTAGGTGAAATAACTTGTATATATTTTTATCTTTTTTTTTCAAATATGTAACTTCTTTATCTAAATAAGTAAATAACAGAGAGTAACGTTAGTTTCTGCGCTTATAACTCAAGAACGCCTGGACCGATTTCGTACCAATGTTTTTGAACCAAATTTGTATGAGAATTGTTTTTGTTGCAATTTTGTTTGTGTTAGTTTTAAATATATTGTAATTTGAAAGAAAGTAATTGGAAAAAAATTAGAGAAAAACTGAAGCTTAAGCCTCCTTTCTGCAGATTGTAGCTAGCAAGTGAATTCTGTATTCATAAAATTTTAAAATGTTTTTGTTTTTGTTTCCCACCAGGGGTTTCCGAAGCTTATTGATGGTAGTCTACTGTTGCGCCCAAACTAATACCATAACACGATTTACACAAGTTACATAATACGTTTAAATTTACATTTGTGCTGTGAACAAAATATTGGGAATTATAAGTGAACCATAGTTACAGGAGAAAATGAAAAAAATCCACACTAAACAATTTTTTATTGTGTTCTATTTGTAATGTTGTTTATTTTGTTTGGCAAAACTATTCTGATGTTTGAATGATCTTAAATTCTTTCTGGACTTCCTATCACGCCTTCTCCGTACACGCGACATAGGAATTCTTTAGTTTGATATAAATCGAATGGGATTTTTCAACAAACCACTTTATAGATAAAGTCAAAATGTATGATTTTTTTGAAATTCGATTGTAAAAGTAACGCACAAGGATTAAATTTTGTTCCAAATATGTGCAAAAATTTACCTACGGAAATTCACCTCTTATTTAGTCCACATTTAATAGAACTCAGATTCAAGATCACGTCGTAGTCGATACTCCAAAAAAAAATTCTTGTGATATATTTTAATAGTCACACGTTCCCAAGAATATGAAGAGTCCGGTATCCTTTATTTACTTATTTCATCTTCGCTTACCTAGTATTTTAAATAATTATATCTCATTAAATTTTGGCGGCGATACTTAAACTCTACATGGCTTTCTGCAGCTGTTCTCAAAGAGAATTTAGAGATTTTATATTTAAACATTATCTCACAACTGAACATTTTTATAAAGATTTTAAAATAATTTTGAATTTTAGATTACATTTGAAGAAAAATTATGATTAAAAACTTCATAAATTGTGTGTACAAAATGTTTAGATTAATAATAATAATAATAAATAAATACATAAATAAATAAATAAATATATAAACGGAAAATAACATTGAAAAAAAAACACAAATAAATAAATAAATTAACATACCTACATTATTTACACAAAAAAAGGTATTTGGAACATTATCTGTGCCTTGAACAAACAATTTGTTAGAATAAAGAATAAGGGAACATTTTTATTGACCTATTAGATTTTGTATTAATAGATACATTCTTAGAATGTCTACATCTTGAACTAAATCTTTCGTTGATAGTTTCAATTTTTCTTGCAACTTGGTATACACCGGTTTGCTCATGTAAGAGTTGAGTTGAAAAGTCACGGTAGTTTTTTCATCATTTTCAAAGTTTTATTTTGTGAAACTTGTAATTTTTTAATGTGTGATTTAGCACAAGTTCCCTATACTGGATATGCATACACGACTATGGGTTGAAAAATTACTTTACATATTGTAATCTTATTAGATTTAGATACTCAGCGGTGATATCTATCTATCTATATATATAAAAAGTAGCGGACCCGGCGAACTTCGTTTCGCCCCAATTCAGCGCCTTCAGATAAACTCCAGAGTGATAATAAAACACAGCTAAGATTTCAATTTAACGATATGATAAACAATGTTTTTTGATGTGTTTTCCGGGGCAAAAACAAACAACGATGACGTTTTGCCAACACGCGAACAGGCAACGTATAGCTGACCGTGCGAAAAACAGGGAAATTTGAGATTAATCCCCCAGACTTTTAACGATTGGCTTCGCGATTAATTGATTGTCTTCACAAAAGCCAATCGAACGGGAAACTGTTGGAATAATCGGAATTCGTGGGATAAGGACTTCCTCTCCTTTGAATTTGCCCTTGATGATCGTCGCTGGAATCAAATTTTTCATCAGTTTCTTTACGGACAACCGCGTAGCGTTGCACAATTTCGAAGGATTTAGATTCCGCAACATAATAATAATTGATCCTACCTTCAGCTATAAATTATGCGGCGGAGTTCCTGGCACATCAAGCGAATTCAAAAATTCAGTCGGATAGTTGGTCGCTTCTCCTCGTCGGTCACGCGGATCATAGCCCCACTAAATCGTCTCGAATCACCTCGTAAATCCCTCATTGATCGCTCAACTGCCTCCAAGTCTCGTTTATGCGCCATCGTGCATTCATCCCAAATGATAATTTTGCATTCTCGCATCAATTTCGCTATCGCTGAATTATTGGTCATTGTGCATGCTGGCTTGTCAACCGTGAGACGATTAATCGACAGCTGAATGTGCAGTTCGACCGCCTTCTAACAGTTTGGCATCAGCAATACCAGAGCATGTAACAGCCAACGCAATTTGAGATCTTAACCGCATTGTTGCCAGAATCAACGAATTGACGAATGTCTTGCCTATCCCACCGGGAGCATCGAGAAAGTAAATGCCTCCCGTTTTATCGTCAACAACCCTCATCAGCGAATCGTACACTTTCTTCTGCTCGGCATTCAACAGCGGCACATCTGTTTGGGCTCTTTCGGCCTGCTCATCTCGATCATAGTCTTCCCCGTTGCAATTCGCGATTCAATGCATCTTGCATCGAACAATTTTTGCGTTGGCATTCCCAATTTCGACAACAGACTGCCTCTGCCTCACATATCTTCGATCAGAACTAACTCCTCGTTGCGCATCTCGTCGTTAATTTCAAGATCGAAATTTGAAGCTGTCTGTGAAAAATGTCGTCAGCCACCTCGCTGTCGGATTCGAGGAATGAAATGTCGCTATGATGGTCGAACACAATGTACAAATTTGATTCACTGGCGTAGAAAAAGTTGCATCGGCGAGCGATGAATTACAATGTGTATCGTTTTCAAGTAAATTTAAATATTGGTAAACCTCCCGAAAAGTGGCGCAAAGAACACCATCTACAGTTCGCAGGGAATCGGAGGATGTAAGGCCTGTAATGTGCACCAAAACCTAAAAATCATCAAATCGTGCGATAAAATTAAAAAATTCTACGAAAAAAAAATTCAAATTTCGATTTTTCCAATTTCCCGACGTTTCCGGGCGGTTTTCCCAAAATTTTCTTTCATAACAATATTCTCCTGCTTAATACAAACAACAGAAATAAATTTTGAACCAAATCGGCCCAGCCGTTCTCAATTGATGATTCACTATACATTTTTCACACCATTTTTATATAAATACTAGCTGTTGCCCGCGGCTTCGCTCGCCGATTAATGCCGATTTTGTCAATCACTTCAAGTACACTTAATGAACCCTTTGTCCTTTTCTGCATTACTTATTAAAAGGGATACAAAATAATTTCAACTCAATTTCAATAAATTCTTATTCTAACTAAAGCAATATTGCCAATAGTGGTCTAGAAATACCTTTTCCAAAAACAAAAAAATTTGAAAATGAAAATGTATACCTATCATTCCTTGCAGAAAGACCTCTAAAATTGAGCAGCCTACACAGATCGTTAAGGTCATCCGCATCCATGTTCAAAACAAATCTAATTCGCTGAGTGTGGGGACAGTACACAGTAACATAATTTAGTTAGCAGGTTTCTACACAGATATATAATCACCGCATATCAAACGAATAAAATGGTACCATATCCGTATTGTGGTCACTATATCAGTTATGTCAAAATTACGTTTACATCAACTTTGTATTCGTATACGTATTTGTGGTAGAATAAGAGTCCCATTCATTTTAACAAAAAATGCAAAATGCATTTTTCAGTATTTTTATATAAAAAAAAATACTGGACAGGATTGTAAAAATGATGCTGATTTCCCCAAGCGTACATCACTCATCCACCCACAAGACTCCAACAATATGCAAGTACATTACACTCTGTATACACACATTACATAACATATATTGGACACATCCGCTCTCTGATATAAAGATGGGTTCATCATGGTAAAGAATGCTATCCATCAAGTACGAAACTGACAGGCATGAAATCCATATCCCGGAAAAAATATTACTTTTGAAGGAATTTCCTCCCTTGAACCTTCAACATGAGAATGGGTGTTAAAAAACGAGAAAAGACACCTGTCACACATGCGACACAGAGTTACTGACACTGTGGTTATTGCGTTTAAAATATTAAAAAATTCTCTCTCAAATATATTAACATGTGGGCATTTGTGCTGTCGATAACTTCTCAAAGACGATATACAGATAAATGCGACAAGACTTGATCTGTCTTATACTTGTGCCATTCAACATGGTTGGCGGCATACTGCCAAGGAATTTCACAGGCTTCCACAGTTCTACTAGTATTTTAGAGACACGTGTTACTTGTAGGTGGACAGAAGACTGCGTCGACAGAAATTTGTAAAAGAAAATTTTAATCAATTTTGTTCTGTGATGTGAAAGGAATCATTTTAGAGGTGGTGTTGGTCCTCTACATATTATTCATAATTCACTTAATATTTCAGACTTACAATGTTCCCTACTCATATTGAAATCAATAAGGTTTTTAATTTATTGTAATCTACGCAAGCCATAGTGATAGGATCATTCAAACCATCATTATTATTCTGTACCTATAGGTGGAAAAAATAAAAACAAATTCCCTGGGTCAAAGATCACGAGAACGAAGCATTATACATTAAATTATAACAGTAAAAACGAACACTCAATGTGGCCAGTTAAGACGTCACTACACTAGCAAACCTTATGGAGTAATTTCATCTATCTTCATTGGTTGGTAGATTATTATTCCAGTCGAACTTTTGTAGTGCGTATTCTTAGTAAATTTTCTTTGTACCTTCTCTAAGCGTGATCCAGAATTGCGGCAAAAATGGTTCCAAAAAATACAGCGAAATTTTAATACCGAACGAATCAAGGCATTATAGAAATGTGTATGGATCAATAAAATCTTTAGAGTTTCGAAAAATTAAACCTAGCATTTGATTAGATCTGCCAACTGTGTAATCTATATGCAAAGAAAAGTTTAGCTCAGCGTCAAAGATGACTCCTTAGTCGTTTTGGTCTGCAAACCTACTAAAAATCGTATTTTGAATTTGATATTTAAGTAATATTGGGAATTTTTTTCTACAACAAATAAGAACTGAACATTTTTTAATATTAAAATGCTGCTGTGTGTTTATAAAATGCTTCCAAAAATTTAGTAAACAGTTGTGGCCTATAATTTTCGATACATCTCTTTGATCCTGATTTGAAAATTAGAGTTATTTCCAATAGCCTAGAAATTCGGCAGTAGTTATTGACAAATTATATAATATTCTATATGGATCGACTAGCCTTTATTTGAAATTTAAAAATAGCAATGGTGGAAAGTTATCGGTTACTACGCTACTACTACTAATATAGTAATGACAATTCAGAGAGGATACCATCAATAGTTAAGAAAATAAAACCAAGGTCTGTTATATGCTCAGTTTGATTCGAAAAACTGCAATTTGCTAACATATGGGTAAAAACCAGAAATTCCGTTCAGTGACATACAAGAAGGCATTCCTAATGACTTCCGGTTAGTATTTAAAAACGACCAGAAAGCTTTACAATCACTTTTTATGTTAATTTAAATGGTTGTAACAAAGTTCTTGTAGACGAACCTCTTTTAAAACTCATATTCTTTTTTCAAAAGAATCGTCTTTACTTCACTCACACGTCTTATATGTATAATTCTTTAATATTAAGTACTTAATCTCCACTCCACTCCATATATATTTCAATTTTGTCAACTTGACAATAATAATGCCGGCTCTTATGGTTTTGACCATTGCTTGTGGTGAATTACGTGGTATTTTAATAAAACTGGAAATCAACTTCTGTTTAGTACTGATCCAAGGACCAATTATTCATTATTAACGCGTTAAATGGCTGGATAGATTCAGTCCCATAGTTATATAAAAGGAAGCCCTTAGCTTATCCAATATCCCAAAAAACTCGAAAACAGCAAACAATTTGTCCTAAGCACATGTCCTTGAGCCGATAGAATTAATGAAATTTCGAAAATTTATCTGTAGTTTGTACTCGTTCAACAGTTTATAAAAACTTTGCAGTTATCGTATTGCGGAAGAATCGTCGCCGTATTTCAAAACTTACACAACATACATGTACCTATAGAAGAAAAGCTATGCAATTGGGCTGCGTACATACTTATCGTACATATATTCCATTAAACTGGCATCACAATGCACTTGATGCAGAACCTATTGTTATCATCACAATACCACACAGCTATACCTACCTAAACCTCACCATGTCTGACATATGTCCTGCAATAATGACTCCGAAAACGTGTTGGAAAATTTCCACCTCTCTCGTAGAGTTTTATATCTAAAACAATCGATTTTACGCGTTCAACATAGGAAAGCGTTCGGATGAAACGATATACGTGATGCCACAAAAGTCGCTGTTAAAAGGACACCCACGGATGGTATTACAGCTCATTGCAATACTCCTGCATGTATGGGTGCATTGCACTGGACTCACGTACAATGTGCAAAGCCCTATAAAATTAATCATTTGTACGTTGAACGTAAACGTTATCCATAATGCGAGTGCAATCTGTGTCGCCAGTGAACATTTCACGAAAATAATTGTTTAATGACCTGGAACTGACCGCGTTTCAAAACCGTTTTCGGTGGAGTTTCGTTGGCCTGCAAAGTGGGTATACCCACTGGGGCAGTTTTCATTGATATTTAATTATTTCGTGGGTGTGGGTGAGAACAATCAGGCGAGAATGGATGTGCATGTAAATATTTGCATTTATATGAAACTCGTATTGATACAAAAATTCGACCTCGCGACTTTAATCAATTCTGACATTACGATGATAGAGGAACTCAAAGAAGTGGGTCTCTCAATTCTGGCCGTCTATATGTCTGCTCCTGTGGTCTACCTACATAATAGTCGGACGGATTTGTTTCAAAATTTGGAGCTTGTGGGCTTACAGTTAGAAACCGCTTTTATTTTTCCACGTTAACTCTTGTATTAACTGTAGTTCCTGTATAACGGTTTTAAACAAGTTTGTTAGTTGTTTTTAAACTTTAACATTGCTATTTTATATATAATATACTGCCATATCAGGTGAATAAGTCAAAGATTTTATTTAACACTAAACTGATGATATGAACGAGAAAGTTTCGTGCGACTCAAAAGTTTCAAGTACAGTTTAGTTGTTGTAATTGCGTGTTGAAGATTCTACAATACTCCGCTATACTCAGAAACACATTAACTTTTTACTTATGCTTCTGCCTTGCCATAGCGATGTACATCTTTTGTGCCAAATAAGTCAGAAAATCTAATTAGGCTAGCAAAGTCTCTACTTTCCTAGTGAAAATAATGTTTTAAACAGATGATTTTCTCATTTTCTTCTGGACTAAGGGTTTTCCTGAAGAAAAGGGCATTCGCATATAATATGGTCATGGTCAGTTGCTTCGTCTTCCTCGAGTTATAGTCATCACTATTTAGGTGACATCAGAAGCTCTAGTGACATGTAAGGTTTCCTTTGTAGATTTATAATTTTCTTGACATTGTTGTAAATTCGACTGAGACCTAGGTCAATATTTCTTATTACTTTAAATCATTATAGAGATTCGAATATATTCGTAATGAAACATGTCATCCAATGGCTTAAATTGCTTGTAAGAAGTCTAACGCTATATGTACGCTACATGTACCTAATATTTGAACTTAGCGAAAACGTGACCTAAATGCATTATGTCTGACAATGCTATGGACAAACCAGCTCACATATATGTATACATATATCTATATCTTGTGCCGACCGTTGCCCTTTCGAGTATATTTTTTAAGTACAATTTAATCGCCTTATTGTCGGCTACAACACGTATGCTCATAAAATATAAAAAAAATACGAGCAACAACCGTCGAATACATTTAGCGCGAAAATACCGTGAACTGATTTCCTTGCATGTCATTTGCAATTCTCTTTGTCAAGAGATTAAGAGAAATACCCACTTTAGTCATTTCCCTGAATACTGCTTGAATACCTGCTTTCTGTGGTCGTGACTGTGGAATATTAATCATATGAGAGTAACAAATCGTTTATGCGAAAGAAAATTGTGTTCGGGAATATTATGAAAGTTATTAAAATATATATAACATTCATTTTCGTTAATTTAACAAGACTACGCCCCATGTAGATATCAACTGTTGATAATAAAGTTTCAACATCAATTCGAAAAGGGATTTGAAGTAAAATATTATTTAGCTACACAATTTTAATTTACAAATCACATTTTTTAAAATTGGAATACCTACCAGCCCAATATTCAAAATAATATTATAATTCGCCTCGCGATGGTACCTACTAATCGTTTTTACATGATACAAACAGAGAGATTAAATTAAAGCATTCCGAACATAATCATCTCGATACAAACGCTAAAGGATGGAAATATAATAATGCGCCGGATGGTACAAAGCAAGAGACGGTCAGTCTGTAGAATGCACGACTTTTGACTTCAAAATTAATTTATATTTGTACTAAAGTGCATTGTTTTGACGTGCAATGTGTATATAACGTTCCCTTAGGACATGAAAATATTTCGCAAATTTATTCTTGTGCTTGTTTAAGGATGAACCAGAGCAAAAATGTGGTGATACAGATTTTTTGTATGGTTTCGTGGAGTACCCAAGCAATTTATTTTAGAAACATTTATTTTTTATTTTTTAAAGGATTGCATTTTATTGTAAACGTAAAGTCGAACTTAGTTTAATTACTATCTAGTTAGAGGCGTATAGAAAAACTTATATGTTGCACTAATATATGTAGGTACCTAACAAAAATGAAAATAAACATCTGAATGGAGAGCAAGACTTCATGGTGCTTAAGCACTTACCTATCCCAAAATCAATTCAGTTTGTCCGAAGCAATCAGATAACTGAAAAATGTTTCAAGGCGGTCTCCACACATTTGTTTGTAACGTAAGCGTAACGTACAGACTGAATGAATGGAGAAAGAAAAAGTTGAGTTTATGATACCTACTACCATTTCGTTGCATTTTAATAAGTATGTAAAATTGTTTGAATTAAAAATTAAAAATGTAATCAAACAATTTGTTGGGGTAAAGTTTGTTGGCTTCTTACTTAAGCTATTTACAAGAAGGACATTTTTTTCGTTAAAGGAAAGATTCGTCCATATGTTTGAAATAGGTACCTTTATCTTTTAAATCATTCAAACTTAAAAATTCATTAAAATACAATTTAAACACAGACTTTAGGAATCTTTATTTTAATTCCTTTTGTTTTTGTTTGTATAAATGGTAGGGTAAAATAGCCTATTGTTGGCACCCCACCATTGATTGGCATATGAACTTTAAAACAATGTTACACATGATTTTTAAATATATTTTTCCTTGAATATATTTTGTATACCTATTCCATTGTATTTCTTTATGTTAGTAGTACTAACTGAAATACATTTAAACAACAGTCATAACGATTTCACAAGGGTAACAGTGAAGACGAAGTGACTGTTTTTATTCTTAACCCATTTAGACCCAGCGTTGCGTTTTTGCAACACTAAAGTGCATGTCACAACGATATTTTTTTAAACTGTATTATATTCTCTTGTTTATGAATAATCTTGCACAAACGGATTTATTTTACAGTTGTTATCATGTTGAGTTGTTCGTCAAGCGAGCTTATTTAACAGTGTATAATTTCTTGTGTAAAAAACATAAATTCTATGGATAAAAATCATTGGTAAGTAAAAGTGTATGCAAGAATGAGAATATCGTTTAGTTGTTCTGTTTGTTTACATACTAAACATAAAAATTAAGGAAAATAATGTGAATAAATGCAATTGGTTTATATTTAGTGACTTCACAAAAACGCAACGCTGGGTCAATGTACATATAAAACACACTCGTTTTTATTTTGTAAGGCCGAATACTTGGACACTTTTGGAGATTTAAGACGAGCTTGGATGTTACAATGAAGCCCCTGAAGCTATTTTCTTGCTATCACCTACAGACGGTGCAGTAACAGATGAAGATTCTGGAGAAGAGAAATGTGCTGACCATTATAGGATGGAATTAAACCAGCTTTTATCAGAGGTAGAAGTAGGTATTTAAGTTCAAAAAATAATGCTGTTGATGTTGAAGAAGAGTCGGTGAATATGAGTAATATTGATCAAAGCTGGCGCAATTGGTACTGTCCTATATTTATGTGGATGCTAGATGTTGCGGTTGCAAACGCCTGGACACAGTCAAAGAGCTTTGGGGTAAAATTGGATGCGCTGGAGCTTCGTCGATAGTTGCAGCAATCGATTCAAAGTATGGCTCCCGCCAATGACCAATGAGTGGCGCACGTCAGGGCTCCCGCAAATGACCTATGAGTGGCGCACGTGATGCAAAAGTAAGCGCGTTTCTTCGAGCTGGTAACCAAGTAATGGAGTATTCTAACAAGAGTCTGCGATGTCGAGCTTGTGGAAGCCAAACGGTGAAAAAGTGCGAATCGTATGATGAAGCACTTCACGACAAATGTTTTTTTTTTTTTGATTTTTCAAGTTAAAACATTCCAACATTTATATTTCTTCCTATATTCATATTTTTCTTTAAAAGTGAATTAAATAATATCTAATAATAAAATATAAAGAAATACAAAGTTGTGTGTTCGTATGTACTTAGACCCATAGTGTTGCGTTATCGCAACACCTCATAATTCCACTTTCACTAATAGGAAAAATATTTTGACTTGAGTAATTGATTTCAGAGCAGAATACCATCAAACAGTTAAAAAATCATTAAAACTGGAAGTCAAACATTAATTCGGGTCCAAATGGGTAGTGACAATTTGAGCTGTTTTTATAAGTTTTCCTGTAATTCCTGTAAAGTTTAAAAATTATTGAAATATATTATTTATAACGTTTTAAATGGTGCCAATAATTGGAAATATAATCAACAAATTTCCAAATGTTGGCACTGTGTCCATCATTGGTAGCAGTGCCGATAACCCGGTTATGGGCACTGTGCCAATCATTGGGTTAAGCCAATTACTGGCACAAAGTACACTTCCCATCATTGGAAAATTGAGAATTCAGACACTGTTTGGCTGTTTTTTTTCTAATTATTTTATACCACAATATATATATGTACCAATAATAGGACTGAGGAACGCCAATGAATTCCCAACTGTTTTATTTGCAATCGACAAACAGAAATCTTCAATACAAATCATTGCTTCATTGTTAATTTCCGGCATGAAGTCCATTACAGGATTACGATTAACTTGACGCACTCGAATCAGAAATCGATTCGAAGGCTTTTATAATAAAAGATTTTGACCGTTTTTTATGTATGGGCGGTGCCACGCCCCTTTGTCCAATTTTGATCAATCTTCACAGGAATACTCCTGTGCTATTACCTAAGAATGTGTGTAAATTTGAACTCAATCGAATTTGTGGTTTTCGAGATACAAGCTTTTCAAGGTTTTTTTTGTATGGGCGGTGCCACGCCCCTTTGTCCAATTTTGACCAATCTTCGTACGAATACTCCTGTGCCATTACCTAAGAGTGTGTGTAAATTTGAACTCAATCCATTGTGTGGATTTCAAGATATAAGATTTTCAACGTATTTTTTGTATGGGCGGTGGCACGCCCCTTTGTCCAATTTTGACCAGTCTTTACAGGAATACTCCTGTGCCATTACCTAAGAATGTGTGTAAATTTGAACTCAATCGATTGTGTGGTTTTCGAAATATAATGTTTTGAACGCATTTTTTGTATGGGAGGTGCCACGCCCCTATAACTCATGAACCAATACACCTACAAAAACCGTATATGCCTACAAACCATGGTATTAACGTCACCTTTCATGGGAAGTTTTCAGAATCAAAATCGGTTCACGTATTACAGAGAACATTTCAACTTATTTGTATTATATACTAGCTGACCCGGCAAACGTTGTTTTGCCAATTGAATTATTTCTAGAGCAGTCGATGTTAATGATATCGAAAAGTGGTAAATAACTAACCATGGTTGACCTAATATGCTTCAAATTTGTAAAACATCTCCTGCAGATAGTTTTATAATAAAACAAATCAAATTAAGCGCCTTTTAACAATATATAAATCTACCACTGTTCTGTGATTGCGCATGACCAAGCAGTTTGAACAAAGAGGTGTCAAATGCAGCCACTTCTCAGGGTAGAAAAAAATTCAGTGAAGAGTGGGAGCTTTAATAACCCGACATATTTGGACTGGAATTACCTTTGCTTTGTCGTGACGATGACGATGATGGATGAAAATGGATACTTTTTCTACTTAGCAAACTAAACTTTCTCTGCCTCTGTCAGTCACAGGAGTAAAATAAGGTTAAGTGAGATACAGCTTATTGCAAGAGAGACAGGAGAACGCTATCATCCAGGGTTACCCTTGGGACACTATAGTAAGAATTGGACACCTTAACGATCAGTCGGACACCAGAACAACTCTTTTTAAAAAATACGATTTTGGACACTTTTTAGAAATTTATTCACCTGTAGCCAATCAATCAAAATAACATGTCTTTATATATCTCTATCATTCATATTCTCAGTTCATACGATTTGTATCTTTGTGTTTGAATACAATGCAAAATTTTAGCCAATGCTACTTGAATGTTGTTGAATTATATGGGACACTTTCTAAACAAATTTCAGAGGTAACACTGCTCCCATCCCTACTCCGTGATGTTTACGGGGTGAGATGTGAGAAGTGACAACGGTAGAACCCTGGCGGGGATAGTTGATCAAGTGTTAATTGATTAGCTATCGACCGAGGTTAAAATATTTAAAATGCTATTATAAAGTAGGGGTTGGTGGTAGGAGGGTGAAAATGAATGTAATGTAATTAATAATACTGAATGTATTATTTAATGCCACATCATAAAAAAATAACCAACAAAAATTTGTCCAAAAAATTTGTTTGGGGTGAGCCACCCTTAACACTTAGAGGTATAAAATTTATACATAAAGCGCTTTTTAACAATATATAAATAACTACTGAGAGCAAGCGTTGTAAAAGTGATTGCGCATGACCAAGCGGGTTGAACTAAGAGGTGACAAATATAGTATATACTCTACTTAGGGAAGAAAAAAGAGATACAAATACAGGTTCTCTCAAAATCAACTATACAATTCAGTGACAGTGAGAGCTTAAATAACCCGAGATATTTATGGATACCTTCGCTTTGCCTTGACAATGAAGATAATGGATGAAAATGGATACACACACACAATATTTAGGTGAAGGCTTTTTTTTTTTTTTTTTTTTTAATTATTTCCCTGCCCAATGGCTGACACTGCGACCTAAAAGATCTTTTGTGTCAAGAAAGGATGGTTTAGCCTAAGAGACGATAGACCTCCCTAGTGAAGGCCAGTATGTCCTTAGTAGCAGAATTTCTAATTTCTGCTGTTGAGAGTACCTCTTTGTTAAAGGTACGTCGTCTTAACCAGTGAAGTGCCGGGCAGTTGCAGAGCAGGTGCTCAGAGGATTCGTCATCCTCTAGGCAAAACCTGCATTCTGTCTCTGGACACAAATTCAACTTGCTAAGATGGTATCTCAAGCCACAGTGGCCTGTCAGAAAGCCCACTAGCTTTCTAATACTTTCCTTGTTTAGTTTAAGGATTTCCTTGTAGGAGAAGGGCCTTATAAGTCTTTTTGATTGTCTTAAACCTGTGACATTTTCCCATTGGTTTATGCGGAGTTGTTGTTCCCAATCGTTGATAAGCCCTAAAGCAGTAGCCCAATTGACTCTGCAATATGGTTCTGGTCCGCAGAACGCGGATTCCGATCCAGCCCTAGCTAGCTCGTCCGCAGATTCGTTTCCTGCAATTCCCCCGATGGTGAAGGCTTACATGCGTGCACCATTTTGTGAATATTAAATTCAATTGGTAAGCTTTCATGCATATTTTGTTTTTGGTAGATAGTGTTGTCTGGTGGAAATTTAAAAAAATCTAGTAGTCGATAGGAATCTATTTATAGGAATGAATGACAGCCCTGCAAAAACTTCTTTATTTTTTCTTTAAAATAATACAGTAGAAATAAAAAAATATAAAATGCTATTAAAAATTAGGGGTTAGTGGTAGAAGGGTGACAATTAAGGATGGAATGTATATTTTAATGCCACACCATACAAAAATTACAAAAAAAAATGTTTCCAAACAATGCAAATTTTTGTTTGGCGTGAGTCACCCTTAACACTTAGTGGTATAAAAATTAGGTATAAACCGATTCTCATACCCAATGAATATACATATAAAATTTTATCAACATCGGTCAAGCCGTTTCGGAGGAGTTTAAACACTAAAACTGTGACACGAGATTTTTATATATATAGAGAAGAAGAAGAGATAAGAGAGGTAGATAGATAGATACCTTAATAAAGGTAAATGAATTACTTTAAAGTTATTTGAATGTTTTATTTGATATTTACACACACATAAAAACTCAAGTTTTCTTAAGGTGCCAATGATTGGGTGTTTTACCCTTATATATTTTGAGATAGTATGCTCGATCTAATAAGTCAATTTCTATCCTTTTTACAAGCTACTGTAATTGTACTTTCAATTACCGTCATCACACTTCACACATCGCTCAAGAGGTTGACTTAGACTTGATAGAATTGATTTATTAAGTTGAATACATGATTTGGGCCATTTTTAAATTTAATTTCTCTTTTAATATACTCGAATTCAGCAAGTATGGTCAAGTTATCAGTTAGATTCGATATGGTTACAGAAGTTTTTTGGGTTTCTGTTGGAGAGATCTATAGGACAGGATCCTTTGCTTATAGCGTCACACATTTTAGAGGAGTTTATCGAATCCCCTAAGTATTTCAAGTTAAGCTGTATGTTTATCGAATCCCCTAAGTATTTCAAGTTAAGCTGTAGGCAAATAACCGGACTGACGGTGGAAAGTTTTTTGCGTTTAACGTTATGGAGGTGCCGTGCCTACACACATTGTACGGAAGGACTTATTTGATCATTTGGATTTTTTTAGTTTATTTAGAAGAAAAGAGGTGATAAATAAAGAAGCAAATAAGTTAACAATTCTAGCAAGCAGTCTATGGGTCTGAAATTGGGTTTTTATTTAGTTTTAAGGGGCCTTTACATATTTTCAACCAATCGGAAGTTGTATCGGTTTGTAACTTAACACGTTTATAAAATAATAAAAAAATCTTAACCACTGTTTCGGCAGTAAAATGTCTCCCTTCGTGTGACTACAAGTGTTCAGTAATACAACAGGGAAGCTATTACAATGTGAATTTGGAAAGAATTCTGTTTTACAGCTTTGTTTCTCTACAAAGATTGTTTACTTTTTATTCGGTGGCGTAAGTATAAAATAAATACATCTGTCAACAACGAATAAAACAAGTTAAAAAGTTTAAAATTACTGTAGTAATTTAAGCTTTAAATTCGAAATCAATGAAAGATGATCTTGCACCCAAAGCACATGTCCATATTTAAGGCAAGTAAATTCTATTTCCACTACAACACTATAACATTCGTCACTACTTCTAAATTCACTGCACAGCTAAGAAGAGAATTGAATTTAATAAGATTGGCAGAATAAAATTTTGAAAATTAATTGCAATGAGCAAAATAATGACGGAAATTATTATTTGTCATCTCTGTCTCATTTTCGTATTTTCTCCCAATCTTCAAATCATTCTCATCTGCAGTACTGTCGGCAGTGCAGCTTTAAAATTTTCTGCACATGTATTTTGAAAATTATCTTTCTGTTCCCTTTTTTTTCCGCCAACTCCATTTGATTTCGCTTAAAATCCTCATAATTGGAAAAACCTTTATTATATTCGAAGATCTCTGTATTTGCGTAAGTAATAAAAGACACTTAAGTTAAGTACATACTCAGATTAAATTATTGGGGAAATATCAAATGGTATACATTATAAAAAATGTAAAGTACCTGTACTCAAAACAAATTGTCATAAAGTCGGTTTCATTCCTTGATAAATAGGAAATAAAAAACCTTAGAATGCTTGGCATTGCTTTCTGTTATGGTCTGCAGCTGTTTTTATTTCTGCTCTTTAATTATTTCGATGAACTTATATTTGTTGGAGTGTTTCTTACTAAACGCTTCAACACATCTTCGGCAAATGTCGAATTACCTGGTTTATTTTAAATTCATAGATATTAATTGGGAGAAAACAAAATTGAAGGACAATTTTGGTTTCTAAAATTATGAATCTGTTGAAATACTTTGATTTGATGTTCTTTCAATCTGAAATTATAAAAAGTGTGGCTTTCCCTTTTGTTGTGGCCTTTAGCCAAAATATAGGACTCCAATTATTTCAATAAGCATATTCAATTTATTAAGATCTCTTCAATTAAAAGTTTAAAAGAAAATAATTCTCATAGGCAAAGTGTCTTCAAATAAACGAAATTTATTATTACAAATTTATTGTTAGAATTAAAAGAATTTAAAAAATGAGAATAAAAGTTTTACTTTTCATTTGACCTCTTTCTTAAAAAAGGACCCCCACGGTCTATAACACATCAAGTGCTTGTTAAACAAGTGAAATTCAACTACTGTTGAAAATTTGTGTAACACGTACTTAACTACTAACCAGTCTGCGAGCACTTCAACAATAGTTTTAGAGCAATTTAAAAAGTGGGAAATTTGACATAGAAACAACAAGTGCTTAAAGAAAAGAGAATGCTTTTGTGAAAAAGATGCTTAATTCTAACCGACGTGACTGACTTGTTAGAAATAAACATCTGCAATAGTGTTTGCTAAGTGATATACAGGAAGCTCATTTAATTTACGAAATATAAAAGTATCTAAAGAAATAGAGAATACATTTCGAAATATATTTCAATTTGTTTGTTAAAAAATGTCGTATGCCAGTACATGTTGTTGATTACCTGACTGAAAGTCTCTCCCATAAATTATGTTGGCCAACTAATAAAAGCAAGGCGCTTAGTTTTAGGGAGAAAATATGAATAGCCTTGCATTGATTTGGGACTGGATCTCAATACCATGTTATAAGTGAAGTTCACGGTGCTATCAAAATGACAGTCTGTCTGTGTGTAAGTAAAAGAAGTCACTTCTGCAGTTAATAAAATAAAGTGCACGACTGGATCGCACGAAACTTTCTCGTTCATATCATCAGTTTGTTTGGTTTATTTTTCTTTTATTATTATTTATAGGCTATAAAACCAGATTTTTCAAATTGGTGATGCTGGTTGGTGGCCATGACTCGAAGAAGGGGTTTGTGATGTAAGAATTCAGAGATTGGTTTTTGAATTTGCACTTGTTTGGGGGTAAATGAAGACTCCAATTGGTTGCAATTATTTTAAGGTTCATGATTAATATGGTTGGAAAAGGAAGAAGTGGGAAATATTTGCTAAAAAGGAGCTTCTAGTACCTAGTAATTGCATTTTTACTGGTAGTACGGTAATTCTTAAAACACGGCTTTAATTCCATTTTTAAGAAAAACTAAGTAAGGGGTCCTATTAAGAATACTTATGTTATCATTAAAAGGGGGTTTTGGGCAAAACCGTTATGGCGGTTTTTGGAAAATAATGCGTACAAAATAGTAACAAATATTGCAATGTTGAGTTCAAAAAATAATCTTGCTCAACTATTTACCTAAAAATTGAGTATAGGGTATTGTTCAGGATGTTAGTATTACTTCGTTTTTAAAGCTTTATCCAAATAGCAAATCGCGTTTTCGAGACTTGAGAAGTTTTCAAATGGTTAGACTCGAAAATGAGGGACGCAATAATGTTGAAAACGTCAATTTTACGCCAAGTATGCATTTTGGTCAAAATCGCTTTAGCCGTTTTCATGTAGGTAAAAAAAGGAAAACCAAAATACCAAAATATGCCTTTTTTCAAAAATCCATTATAGACAATTTAGAGAAAAATTGAGTTTGCTATCATGTTACGAATGACTATATTACCTTAAAAATAAGTTTTTGTTGCAATCGTATTGACCGTTTTCGAGATAAGGCCACTTTTTAAAAGTACCGTTATGCGACTTTTTAGCCAAAAACTGGATATGCAGCCATAATAACCCCATGCATCGTAGCGCAAGTATACATTTTGGTTAAAATCGTTAAAGCCGTTTTCAAGTAAACCATAATTAAATAAAGTCTTAAAAAACGACATTTTTCGAAAACAGTCCGTTGAACGATAATTTAGGAAAAAACTGAGTATGCCATCATGTTGGAAATGACGGTATTACCTTAAATATGAATTTTTGTCGAAATGGTTTTGACCGTTTTTGACATATGACCAATTTTTAAAATTACCGTTATTCGATTTTTCTGCGAAAAACTGGGTATGCAGCCATGTTAACCGCACCTACATAAGCCCAAATATCAATTTTGGTTGAAATCGTTAGAGCAGTTTTTGAAAAAATCAAACTTGTTTAAAACCGTTAAATGGAAAGTACCGTTAATAATAGGGTTAGCATGCAAAAAAAAAATGGCCCCGAACTGTAAGCCCACCAACTCCAAATCCGAAGTTTGAAAGAAATCCGTCCAGCCGTTTGCGCTGTGGAGCTCAGGAAAGGACGGACAGACGGACAGACGGACAGAATTGCGAGACCCACTTTTTCGAGTTCCTCTATCATCGTAATGTCAGATTTGATTAAAATCTCGAGTTCGATTTTTTGTACGATTACAATACCTTTCTCTTACTACGTAATGCGAGAAAGTTAAAAAACTTAGTTTGCAGTATTAACCTCCTTCGAAACCGGGTTTTTATGCATTATCTAACTTTGCCTAGCAATAATTTTCCCTTCTCATTATGCATTTTCGACTTTCGACAACACTTGAGGCCAATTATCACTTTTATTTGTTTTCGTTAATAAATCAGAGAATGCACCAAACAAAATAAATGTTTGTTTTCTCTTATTTTAAATAGGAGGCTTATTTTTTTTTTTCTTATGAAGGACTGATTTGTTAAACTGATTCAACAAATTGAGGAAAATTTTCGATGTTAACAATAATTGTTATGGTTTTTGTTGTGTTACAGCTTTAAACTGCACTTGTCAAATCATTATGTTAATACGTCAACATCAAAAGTTTCCGTGCACTTTTTAAGTACTGTGCCATAGATGTGCAGAAACAAAAAATTGTAGGTATGTGGCGCCATTAAGACTGGTAACATGAAGTTAAGAATTTCCCATACAAAATGCTTAGCAGTTAATCGAAAGCATTTTGTTGCCACTCAATTTGTCGCCGTCATGTTTCCATAGTAACGAATTTAATCATCTTAGATTAGAATCATCTTAGATTAGAACCTGATCATTAACCCATAAAGGTATGCAATTTAATTACCCCTAAAAGTAAGCAATCATAAAATCTTATATATCTATCTATATTATATAAAAATGGTGTGAAAAATTTATAGTGAATCATCAATTGAGAACTGCTGAGCAGTATATGGCAGGAGAATATTGTTATGAAAGAAAATTTTGGGAAAACCCTTCGGAAAAGTCGGGAAACTGGAAAAATCGAAATTTGAGTTTTTGTATGGAACTTTTGTGGAATTGTTCCGAAAAGGCTTTTCGAATGTAAAAATAAAATATTCTTAGTGAAAAATTTGGAAAATTCCGGAAAAACACGAGAAATTTGAATTTTTTTTCGTAGAATTTTTTAATTTTATCGCATGATTTGATGATTTATAGCTTTTGGTGCACATTACAGGCCTTACATCCTTCGATTCCCTGGGAACTATAGATGGTGTGCTGTGCGCCACTTTTCGGGAGGTTCACCAATGTTTAAATTGGCTCGAAAACGATACACATTGGAATTCAACGCTCGCCGATGCAACTTTTTCTACGCCAGTAAATAAAATTTGTACATTGTTTGCTATCATCATAGCGACATTTCATCGCTCGAACCTGATCGCGAGGTATCTGACTACATTTTGCACAGAGTTCGCACGACAACTTCGAATTTCGATCTTGAAATTAACGACGAGATGCGCAATGAAGCGTTAGTTCGGATCTAAGACATGTGCGTACTCATGCAGTCTGCTGTCGAAATTGGAAATGCCAACGGCAAATCGTTCGATGCACGATGCACGTTGCACGTGCGAATTGCAACGGGAGGAAGACTATGATCGGGATTAGCTGGCCGAAAGAGTCCAAACAGATGTGCAGCTTTTGAATGACGAGCAGAAGAAAGTGTACGATTCGCTGATGAGGTTTGTTGACGATGAAACGGGAGGCATTTACATTCTCGATGCTCCCGGTGGGACAAGGAAGACATTCGTCATTTAGTTGATTCTGGCAACAATTCGCCTAAGATCTTTAATTGCGTTTGCTGTTGCATCCTCTGGTATTGCCTCCAATACTGTTGGAAGGCGGTTGAACTGCACCGCTTTGAAGCTGCCGATGAATCTTCTCACGGTTGATAACGTGCACAATAACCGAGAATTCAGCGAGAGCGAAATTGATGCGAGAATGCTAAATTATCATTTGAGATAAATGCAGTTAACAGAGTGATGAAGGATTTACGAGTTGATTCGAGACGATTTGGTGGGGCTATGATATTGCTCATCTAAAGTTTTCGTCAAAGGCTTCCCTTCATCCCGAAATCTACTGCTGCCGATAAAGTCAATGCATGCCTGAAATCGTCTTTATTGTGGAGGCATATAAAGATTTTAAAATTGACCACGAACATGAGAGTGGCATTGCAGAACAACCAATCGACTACTGAATTCTCGAGACAACTGCTGGCACTTGGCAATGTCCAAATTCCTGTTGATGTTTCGACTGAATTGATATCGTTCCTTGCAAATTTTTGCGAATTCACATTATCGTTGGAGGAACTCAACACCAAAATGTGTTCCCTGGCATTGCACAAAATTACAAAAATCTCGATTGGATTAGTGAAGAATAAGGACATCGATAGCTTGAACCGCGTGACCGATGAGGATGAAGCAACCAACTATCCGACGGATGTCCTCCAAGAAACTGATGAACAATTTGATTCAAGCGGCAATCATTAAGAGCAAATTCAAAGGAGAGGAAGTCCTAATCCCACGAATTCCGATTATTGCAACTGATCTTCCATTCCAGTTCAAGCGGAATCAGTTTCCCGTTCGATTCGCTTTTGGATGACAATCAATAAATCGCAAGGCCAATTGTTGGAAGCCTGTGGGATTAATCTCGAATTTCCATATTTTTCGCACGGTCAGGTATACGCTGCCTGTTTTTACGCGTAAAATATCGAAAAACATTGTTTATCATATTGCTCTCTATCTGAAGGCGAGACGAAGTTCGCCGGGTCCGCTAGTATATTATATATTATAACAAACATTCATGTTTTGCCCTTTTCCATTCTTTTTTCATAGCGGAAAGGTATATGAATTAAGATTTAGCATATAAATAAATTAAAACAAATAATAAATAAATTTTGTAAAAAAACAAGTAGGTAGGCTTTCATTACTTTATCTACAGTCAAAATTGGTCGAATTTCGACCACGGGCGGTACTAGTAAACATAAATCGACAAGTGCCTGTTGACTTGTGAACTTGTTGTTCTGCGTGATAGGCCCCTGTTATTGAGTAATCTTTACTTATGGCGTCTTAACTGCTCCGAAAGACATGGATTGTTATTTTTCCTTGTCCCCATTTCACGAGTAGGATATGCTTCTTCCCACGTTCTTCGATCTAGCGGAAATGATTTCTTGAAGCCTCCCATACACAAATCAAATTATTGCTACGGTTATTCTATCAAATGAAGTAAGGAGCACATTGCAACGATTCTCTATGTGGATTTGAATTTGAAACTACTCACCATTCACCAAATCGATACATTCATTTATATTCATTTGTTTCATCGCAACGCAATCAAAGCTCATTCAGCAGATAGATTCTTGAAGTTTTCGTCTTCGTATATTGCTCTATTTACGTCAGCGTTTGAAATGGGTGAGAGAGCATTTAGAAGTCTGCGGTAAAGTAGGTATATCACATAGTAAGCCTTTCTTAACTTCCTGAATAACATTAAACTACTTGCGTGTCCAATAATGAAGCAAATGCATTTATTAAGCTCCAGCATGTCTTAAAGAGGCACTTTAATAAGCAACCATACTTAATATAAGACCAGTTGACAAAGAGAACTCTCTTGAAGAAATCTTACAGGAAACACTTCACAAAGGCTTTTCGAAAATGATTATTCTACTTAACATGCACTTAAAACTTGTGCCATTTAGCTTTCGCTTAAATGCTTGGCTTTACCACATACATATACATAGGTACCTGTACGAAAGGAGTGACTGTTTAAGAAAAGGAGCCACATACACCGCACATCAAGTTGTTGAAATTAATTTTTGTTTAGCTTATTATGACAGGAATGCTTAGGCAAACGAGTGGATTGGAATAAGTATGCGAAAACAAAACCACAGGCGCGAGTGTAGCTTTGTTCGTTTTTCAATCGAAATTGTTATCTAATTAGACTATGGGTTCAGGCCAACATACGAAAGTGATGCTATGAACTTTTGACCTACAAACACTTGTATAAGCAGAAAAACAATTTGATATGTTGATATGATTCATCTTTGTATCACTACAGCACTTGACGTGTGATACTTGTGTTACGTCTGAGGTACCGTGCTTTCCCAAAGGGAGAAGAGTACCGGACGGAGAGTTAAAATAAAAACTACTTTTGATTTAGGAAAATTTACTACAGAGCCCGCTGTCTATAGCTTGGCTGCAGCTCTGAGTTCTTTATTGTTAATATTTATATAAGTAGTCCAAATAGATCCGCTGTCTTCAGCAATGGCTGCGATCTGTTTGACTGGTAAATTAACTCTGCTTTTCCTTGTCACAACCTTTGCCTTTTATACTATTATTTGGTCATGACCCATCTCCTATCTTCCCCCTCCATGCACCATTGTTTCCTTACCAATTACCATATGTGCATACGCGCTATTTTTAAGTATTGCTTAATCGTTTTCCGTTCCCATTAAAAAGTACCCAAATGACATCTTGGGTGTCATTTGCCTTACGCTGGTGTCAAGTGTCATCCATTCATAAATTATTATGATTTCCCCGATACCACAACGTAGTATTCCTCCGATATGCAACTATTGCAGTTTTGCCATATGTTGGCGTGCCGCCGTGCAATCGGATCGGAGTTGGGTTACGTGTGTATCGTTATGGGTAGGTATGCACTTGACTTATTGCGCTTGGGTGGCGTTTTGGATGAATGGAAAAACAAATGAAAGCAATTGACCTATTAATAGCCGTGCGCTTCGGTAATGTATTTGGTGTATGGAATGGTTTGCTAGTGAGAAGGTGATGATTAGGGTAGGTCATGAGTAGGGTATGGTTGTGCGGATCACAACATCCCACCCCCCTTAGAAAAAGAAAATTCTTACCTGAAGGGTTAGAATTTTCTGCAAGTAGGCTTTGGTGTGACGAGGAAAAACTTACAAAAATTTAATAGAATTAGCAGAAATTTATAAAAATGGAAGTAATATATAATATATATAAAGGACTAACTTAGGAGTTAAAAACAATTTCACCCTTGAAGAGGTTTGTGGTTTTAGAGTATTTGTTTCGTTTTTTTTTTTTTTTTTTTTTTTTTTTTTTTTTTTATATAAGCATAACATTTTTCTTTATAATGTTTTTAATTTATTTGCAGTACTTCCCAAGGGAGAGTTTAACTGCTTTCTTATCCCAAGAGATAGAATATGTTATTTAATAACTTTATATTTTTGTATAACATTTTTCTTTATAATGTTTTTAATTTATTTTATACTTATGTTATTTAGTCATATAACATTTTATTTTTGTATAACATTTTTCTTTATAATGTTTTTAATTTATTTGCAGTACTTCCCAAGGGAGAGTTTAACTGCTTTCTTATCCCAAGAGATAGATTTTTTTTTTTTTTTTTTGTTTAACATTTTTTTTTTTATAATGTTTTAATTATTTTTTTCTTCATGCTTCATAATTTATTTATAATAATATATCTACTTAGTTAAGTTATTGTTAATACTTATTTCTCTTTTATAAATTTTTTTTTTATATCACATTCCTATTGGATATACATATATATATAACATTAAATTTTTTTTTCTGGTAGAAGGTACCAATCTGGGGATAGGATTTGGGAAAAAGTTGGAGTGGTTTTTATAGTTATTCTAGGGTTAGGATCAGGGAATATCTGCATTTCTAAATTGTAAATTTTTTTGGAGTTTCAATATTCCTGCCCCTGAGGTATCTGATCATAATACATATTGCGAGTAATAGGATTGTTAGAGTAGTGTAAGTCAGCGTATAATGATGTACATCATGTTTGCTTAATGTTTTTATACCTGTTTTTTCGCCACTTTCTAAGCTTTTGATATCTGCGGTTAGTTTCGTCAACATATTGTCGTCATCGTATTTCAAAAATTTTACTGGGTTATCGTAAATTTGATCAGGTTTTTTGGCTATTGGGGCTAGTACGTAAATGTTTATAGCAGGGATATATGCGTTTCTTAGGATAGTTTTAATAGGACTTATTCCGTGAAGGATTTAAGGTCATTGTTATGGACAATTTTCGTTTTGTTCCGAACCTTTATCTCAGTATTTTCTGAAGAAATAATGTTTGTTACGTCGTAAGGTCCTTCCCAAAGTGATGAGAGTTTGTTCTTACGTACATGATTTCTTAAGAGAACCTTCTCGCCAATATTAAAATGTTTGTAATTAGTTCCTATATCGTAATAGTCTTTTGATTTTTCTTTCTTTGTTAACAGTCGTTCGCGGGCAATTTGATAACCGTGTTGGAGACGTGCTCGCAACTCGCTAGAATACTTTTCGTAATTGTAACTAATTTGAGGGTTTTGTTCTAGAGGATTGGGTATCCTTGCTGGATATCCATAAAGTAGCTCATGTGGAGTATAACCAGTACTGCTATGGTTGGTTGTATTAAAAACAAAAATGGCGTATGGTATCCATGTGTCCCATGAGAGGGGGTCTTCGTTGACATAGTGTCGAAGGTATTCTGCTAGAGTACGGTGACTACGTTCTAGAGCTCCATTGGTTTGAGGGTGGTAGGAGGAAGTTTGAAGTTTCTTGATTTTTAAAAGCTTGCAGGTATCTTTAAAGAGTTGGCTTAAGAAATTAGTGCCTTGATCAGTAAGAAGTGATTCTGGAAAGCCAAAACGACATAATATTTTTTCGACGAATGCTCTAGCCACTGTAGAAGCTTCAGCATTCTGGAGCGGTATGGCTTCCGTGAATTTTGTTAAGTCATCTTGAAATGTGAGCAGATATTTATTATTATCATGGCTAACAGGCAAGGGCCCTACAATGTCTAGGGCTACCCGCTCGAAAGGGGTGGAGCTTGTAGTGGTTATCTTCATTGGTACCCTGTGGTTTTTACTTAATTTGTTTTGTTGACATGATTTACACTGAAGTATATAGGTTTTTATATCCTTACTCATAGTCGGCCAGGAGTATTTCCGTTTTATTTTCTTAAGAGTTCGTGTAATCCCTTGGTGACCTCCGAGAGGGGAATCATGATATTCAAACAGAACCTTTTTTATTTCATCCTTGTTGTTAAGAGAAATTATGTCGTCGGAAAAAATGTGAATGGTAATATCTTGGTCTTGGAAAATGTCTTCCAGTAGGAGTTTTATAATTCTTTTTGATGAGATCTCCATGGCTGGTAGAGCTATGCCCAGGATTCGAATATTATCCTTCTTGCAGTGGTCCTTTATTTCTTTGCAACATGTCTCCGTAGTCTTTCTGTCAGTGGGGCTTCTATAAGGTATGGGAAGAGTGGCGATGTATATAGTTGTGTCGTCGTTTTGTGGATATGCAACAGTTTTTCCTATTGAGGGCTTAACAAATTGGGGTATTTTTTGTTTTATAATATTCTCTTCTTTAGATTCAATTATGGGTAATATGATTATTTTGGATTTAATTAATTTGTTTTTGTATATAGACCCCTGCTCCTCTTGTAAGGTGAAACTGGAAAGTGTTTGAATTTGCATATCGTCACTCTGTGGGGGATTTGTCGCATTTTGTATTGCGTTGTTTTGGCGTTGACCTCTAGTTGTTACCATTGCTACGGTTGGTATTCGACTTAATGCGTCAGCATTAGAATTGTATTTGCCAGCTTTGTAGATTATGTTGTATTCGTATTCTTCTAGCAAAATTCTCCATCGGGCTAATCTTGAAGTAGGATCTTTTAGGTTCATGAGCCATTGAAGTGGTTTATGATCCGTACATATGGTGAATTTTCGCCCATATACGTAAGGTCGAAATTGTTTCACTGCAAATATAATAGCTAAAAGTTCTTTTTCTGTTGTAGTGTACCTAGTTTCAGCGTCATTAAGGGTTCGGCTCGCAAAACAAATTGGCTTGTCTTGGCCAATGGAACCTTGTGACAAAACGGCTCCTAGACCAACATCACTTGCATCCGTTGTAATGATAAATTCTTTACTGAAATCAGGGTATGCAAGGATGGGGGGGCTCATCAGATTATTTTTCAGTGTTGTGAATGCTTCATCACAAAATGTGTCCCATTTGAAAGGGGCATTCTTTTTCAAGAGCTTTGTAAGAGGTTTTGCTGTAATTGAAAAATTATCTATGAACCTTCTGTAGTAGCCAGCGAATCCCAAGAAGGATTTTATGCCTTTAGCGTTTTTAGGAGTAGGGTATGTTTTCACTACTTTAAGTTTTTCGGGATCCGGCTTTATTCCATCTTCACTTATTACATGTCCTAGGTACATTAGCTCTTTTCGCATGAAATGACATTTTTCGGGTTGTAGTTTGAGATTATATTGTCGTAACCTGGTCAGAACACTTATTAGCTTGCCGTTATGTTCGGCGAGATCTGACCCGTAAATGACAATGTCGTCTACATAGACGAAACAACCTACTCCGATCATTCCCATTAGGACATTGTTCATCATTCTTTGAAAAGTAGCCGGGGCATTTTTTAATCCGAACGGCATTCTGTTATATTCATAATGTCCGGAGGGAGTGCTAAATGCGGTTTTACTTCGGTCAGAGTTCGCAACAAGGATTTGATGAAATCCATTAGCTAGATCGAGAGTGGAAAAATATTTTGCTTTACCCAATTGATCCAATATGTCCGTTATGTTGGGCAATGGGTATGCATCTCCCACGGTTGCGTCATTTAATCGCCGGTAGTCTACGACTACTCTCCATTGTTTGTTACCTCGAGCATCTGGTTTTTTCGGAACAAGTAATAGGGGTGAATTCCACGGACTATGACTGGGCCTTATAATATCGTTGTCTAGCATTTCCTTGACTTGTTTATGGATCTCTGCTTTGCTAGATTCGGGAAGTCGATATGGCCGTATGAAAATAGGCGGTTTGTTCGGTTCAGTTTCAAGTACGTGTGTAATTGCATTGGTGTATGTTAGTGCGTCGCCCGGTAGAAAGAATAAATCGTTAAAGTTCCTGCAAATTTTTATAATTTCGGTTTTTTCTTCTGAATTGCAATGATCTAGTTTGAGTTGGGATTCTAGTTTCTTTAATCGATTATGAATAGGATCTTGCTCAGGGTGAGCATTAATACAATCAAAATCGTCCAAATTGTCCCATTCCAATCCCAGATCTGGTATCTGTAACGTTGCCTCACTCTCATTTACGTTGAGCAGTAGAATTTTAACGCGGTTTTGATGAGACTTGGCTACGGAAGAGGCCATAAAGACTCCAGGGTGGACCTGTTTTTTCCGGAACACTACATCGTTATTGCAGTTAAATGGTATTTCTACTATTTGCTCACTCCTGGGTTTTATCCTTATTTCAGCCGACATTCCTTTTTCCGTTTTAGTATTATCACTCTGTTCTTGTGGACGAGCAACAATAGTCTCTCCTTCAGAGGTTTTGAATACAACGGTGGAACCGGATATTGTGAATGGATGTATTTCCAGAGTATTTTTTACGTAATTGATGGAACATGAGTATTTCTTCAGGAAATCGTTACCGATTATTCCGTCGAAATCCGTACTAAGTTTACCATCTAGGATATGAAAGGGATGTGTTAACTCATATCGATGACTTTCTGATTGAAATATTATTGTTTCTAAAGTGGAAGTGGATTCGATTATATTTTCTCCGAAGATGTTGGAGATAATCATATTATTGTGTATGGCTTTGATTCGATTGGGACTTGACTTTATGATGGATATTTCTGCTCCAGTGTCTATTAATAAATTTTTTATTTCGCCATTTTGGAGCGGAACTCTGATCATGAAAAGTTCGTTGTTTGGGATAAGGGAAACGTGTAATTTGTGTAAGGGGTTTAGTTTCGGTGGACTTCGGCTTCGGTCGTGACTCGAGAGAGGTTGCCGGTCGTTCCTTCCCGAGGGTAATCGTTTCCCGCGTTATTAGGGGAGGTTTCCGGAAGGGTAGGAGTAGTTTGATAGGAGTGGTGTGGTATCTGCTGAAGATTTATTTGACGTCTATCGTCAGGGTGATACCTATTTTGTGGCTCCCTAATATGTTGCGCGTAAGGTTGTGTATTGTTATTATTATTTGGGGGGTAGTGGTTTCTGGGTGCAGTCCCTTGATTAGGGTTGAGTGTTTGGCCTGAATTTAGGTGTGCAATTCTAAGTCTGCAAGATTCTAGAGTATGGTTTCGACGATTACAATAATTGCACGTTAAGTGTTGTATTTCCCTTTTAACCTGAGGGTGAATATTCGCAAAGTTTGGAAGGTTTTTAAAACATGTTTCCCGCGTATGGCCAATTTTGTTGCAGAGTTGGCACACTGGTTTAGGAGGAAAAGAATTGTACGGGGGTCTTGCAGTGGTGTTTCTATGTGCCATTGCACATCTTTCAATGCGGGTAGAATGTTCCTCGGCAAAAGAAATGGCCCTTCTAAGATCTGCTTCTCCAACCGCTTGGATCATCAGACGAAGGCTTTCATTTTTGAGGCCGTCCTCAAAAGTTCGTATTGCCATTTTCTCGTTTTCTTTAACGAGAAACGTTCTTACCGCATCCTCGGTAATAGATGCGTAGGTGGCTGAATTAAGACGACTCAGGAGATCGCTAATTCGGTCGCCAAATTCTCTAACTGTTTCCCGGGTGTTTTGTTTCGCGGACAAAAGATCGTTTTGTACAGAGGAGCGTGATTTTTGCTCCTTGTACTGTGATTCCAACTCCTGGACGAGGTCCGTCCATTTTTTGAAGGACTTGAACTGTATAAGTTCGAAAGCGGGACCTTCTAATCTGGTTTTAATAATTTCCAGATAGAAAGCTTGTTCCTCAGCGGTTTTAGCTGAAGAGAAAAGGGTGTTTCCACAGGTTATAAACCTGTTCAGATCTTTTGGGTTCCCGTTGAATAGTGGGACGATCTGGTAAATGTCACTGACATTAATTTTAAACTCCATTATGCTTTCAGGCTCGGGGAAGGGCAGGAATTTGAATAATTCCGCTACACGATGATTGTTCCGCGTGAGAATATTGAAAAATTATGGGATGTTATGATGGAAAATTAGGTTGGATGTATAGGACGAAATGTGTAAAAATTTTATATAAAAATTGTTTAAGTGTACTAACGTATAATAATTTTTATTTTATTTTTTTTTTTATAGGTATATATTATATATACTTAAATACTTAAATACCTTAGTTTCTCTATAGTGATGGTGTTTGATGACTGCTGGTGTTTTATTTGTAGCCGCTGGTGTTGTCGGTACTGCTTCTTAATGTTGATATATTTTTTTTTTTTTTTTTTTCACTTTTTCTGGTGTTAGCCCCAGAGACGCTTCACTTTATTTAATCACTATATAATAAAAAAAAATATTTTTTCTTTTACTTTGTTCTCTGGTGTATAGCCCCAGAGAACGCTTTGTTGGTATGGTAGTCGGGACCTCTTTTGGGTATCCCACCGCTGCCACCAATGTTACGTCTGAGGTACCGTGCTTTCCCAAAGGGAGAAGAGTACCGGACGGAGAGTTAAAATAAAAACTACTTTTGATTTAGGAAAATTTACTACAGAGCCCGCTGTCTATAGCTTGGCTGCAGCTCTGAGTTCTTTATTGTTAATATTTATATAAGTAGTCCAAATAGATCCGCTGTCTTCAGCAATGGCTGCGATCTGTTTGACTGGTAAATTAACTCTGCTTTTCCTTGTCACAACCTTTGCCTTTTATACTATTATTTGGTCATGACCCATCTCCTATCTTCCCCCTCCATGCACCATTGTTTCCTTACCAATTACCATATGTGCATACGCGCTATTTTTAAGTATTGCTTAATCGTTTTCCGTTCCCATTAAAAAGTACCCAAATGACATCTTGGGTGTCATTTGCCTTACGCTGGTGTCAAGTGTCATCCATTCATAAATTATTATGATTTCCCCGATACCACAACGTAGTATTCCTCCGATATGCAACTATTGCAGTTTTGCCATATGTTGGCGTGCCGCCGTGCAATCGGATCGGAGTTGGGTTACGTGTGTATCGTTATGGGTAGGTATGCACTTGACTTATTGCGCTTGGGTGGCGTTTTGGATGAATGGAAAAACAAATGAAAGCAATTGACCTATTAATAGCCGTGCGCTTCGGTAATGTATTTGGTGTATGGAATGGTTTGCTAGTGAGAAGGTGATGATTAGGGTAGGTCATGAGTAGGGTATGGTTGTGCGGATCACAACACTTGTTATTGTCAAACTTTCAGTAGGTTTGGGTTTAATGCCTCAGCAGAGATACGCTTTCGTTTGTTATGGCAGCGTTAACTACTGTGGGTATATATGTATAATGTATAATTATAACAACATTTTGTTTAGCTGTTAACAAATAAAGGCACAACAAATACATTTTGTGGATAGCAACTTTGTCGAAAGCGGGAAAAACATAACTATTGTCAATTGAATGGATCACATCATTTGCACCTGGTAAACAGAAATGTTGATTATTGGGAGAATTATGTTTATTGATGTTGATGGCAAACTGTAAAATGTTAAAACATTCACAAGGAATTATGCGCATTTTGTGATGTTTGAAAATTAATGAAGGAAGCACTTTTTTTTAGATACCTACTCCTATTCTGAGATTTTCAAGTGCAAGGTTTTACTGATTTAATGTTTAGATAGATGACTTATATATTCTAATAAATAAAATGAGAGTTTTTCATTATTTAGTCCTGTCATTAAAACTTTGTTGGCCTTTTTGTCAAACTGTTTGTTCTAAAGGATGGGTCGATGTGTTAATGGAATAAAACGTGCTGTGTGTGAGCTATTAAGGCTTTTCTTATTTGAAAGGCCCATGTATGCCATTGGGTGCTCTTCCAAATGCCTCGTAGCCTAGTTAGCGAACGAATGGCGTTGTCTTTGTTCTCCTTGGTCAGTTGGACAAAGGATTCCTAAGCAACATTTTAATACCAAGATTTAGTTCAACCATTAAGTTAAAGTGGTTAAAAAAGCAAAAGATACGGTTTCGTTTTTCGTGTCGCTATAGCTGCAGCATAAGTGATTCGTGGATTCCCATGTACGAATTCTTTATTTTTTTGTGAATTATAATTCGTTACTCAAACGCCAACTCATCACATAAGCCAATAAATTTCCTTATCAAATAACTGCTGCCGTATTCTTTCTTATTTCTCTTAACAACATGATGTAATCCATTAAAAATATGTAATACAAAAAATTGAACCGCTTTTATTAAGAAAACAAATTGTATTTTTTATTTCTGTGTTTCTGGAAAAGATTTCCCATTCAAAAGGAACAAAAAACAGGAATCTCATATATTCACGCAAGAGTGCATAATTTTGTAATTTTCTCTCGGCTTTCGCAGTATAGAATACGTACGCCTTTTTTATATTATAGAATATTATAAATATGCTAATACAAGGTATATGTATAAAACATATACAAATTCATATAACCGAATCGAATCTCTTACATACAAAAACAAATATGTGTTTCCTATTCTACTTTTCAAGAAGTCGAACAGTCTGGAGGAAAAGGGCAAACAAATATAATATCGTTGGCCAAGTTCCTTATTCACAATTTGGAAAGCACAATATTATACGAATCTTCTCACGCACGCAAACAAAATTATCATACAGACGAAAGGAAAGTTGGTCGGCCTTAGTTTTGTTTTTAAATTAAAATGCGATGGCACAGCACAGTACAATACAGAAATATAAAAAATAAAGAAAAGCCAGGCAACACAAACCAGCACATAAATTACATTGAAAACTGTTGTCCTGATTTTTATGTAGTTCGCGTCCTCTTGCTATCTTTCGGACGACCAAGAGACATACATAATTTCATTTACCCACTTGCTTTACAAACACACTGATTAAGATATTTGCTAACTGGAAGTTCCTTGGGTTGCCGACGCTACTAGAGTTTTCCCTCAAGTTTGCTGAATGCCTTTAGGGTATTATGAACTCTTTAAACACTTAGCATAAAATATTCATATAAGCTCTCAGACAACAAAGGATGCAAAGAGAAAATGTTGACATTACTACAAGAAAGAAAGAACATTTCGCGATGATTTGCATGACAAACCGTAAGGATGATAACACTTTCGACTAATTGGAGAGGCAAACATAGTTCTGTGTGGATGGGAGTGGGTGGGAATCCTTTAAATATTTTATTTCTTATTAGCTTTAAAAGTATCTGCTGATTGTTGTACTCTATGGTACAGCCTCACTTGATTTTGATTGACTGCCAATTCTATGCACTTTTGTATAGAATAACTGACAATTTCAATCCAATCATTATAAGAATAATTAAATTGTTGTTTTCCGCTTCAGTATTCAATGACACCAAAATCAGCTTCGTTTGGCATAAAAGAGTGGCCAGACCCCATACATTTTAGATCTATCATTTCGGCATATAATTCAGTTGACCCTATACTGTTAGCTTTTGACTTAGCTCGTTACAGAACTGATTAGAGTTCAAATTTGCGGAGAAGTTTGAATTCGTTTTGGATTTTTTTATTTTTCATGACTTGGTTCGGTTCACAGCTGAACAGCCCTCCATTATGATATCTATTGTGAATTACTAAACTACACCTACGTATTTTTCATAAACAGTTTTTTTCCAAATTAAAGACCATTATTGCCAGATAAATAAGGTAGGTAGTTAATAGGAATCAAAATCAGGTGCAGACAACGTGTATTTAGGGTTTAGGGCAAATACTGAAGCCAACACCAGATGAAAGTTGAAAGTGTTATACCTAGTGGAACCGGCAAAGCTATTAATAGGTATAAATAAAATACAAATTAAAGATATCTTGTATTGGCTGTTGACAATTTTGAAATGATTATAAATGTTGAATATCCGGTCTCATTATTTGAATGCCCTTATGCTAGACATTTTAAATATGGCCGCATGGTAGTACATACATAATAACTTAAAAATTGTTATGTTTCCAAAACACATCAATTTTACTCCAAGTAGGTATGCATTATGGTCAATTCATAAGGGACGTACTTATATAAAGTAAAGAAAACAAACAAAAAAATGCCATTTTCAAAAAGCATTTACGATCATTTAGAGCAAAAACTGAGTTTTCTATCAAGTAATGAGCTTGAGCATATACCTTAGGAATTAATTTTTGTAACAATTATATGGACCGTGTTTGAGATAAGTTCAATTTTAAATAGAACGTCTATTACATTATTTAAAAAAAACAATGGATATGCAGCGACGTTGACCACCTACCTAAGTTCAATGATCATGTTGGTTTAAATCGTTGAATTCTAACAAATCCAACTGGTTTGGAAGTAGGTATCATTAATATTGAGGTGAATGTATTAAACCAAAGACGGGCCTGAACTATGAGCCCACAATCTCCAAATCCGAGGTTTGGGTGAAATCCGTCCAGTCGTGTAGGCTGTAGGCATCAGACGCATAGGGATAGGGACAGGCGTACGGAATTGGGATTCCTTCTTTTTTTAGTTTCTCTATTACCGTTATGACAGAATTTATTAAAATCTCGAGTAAAAAATTATGTACGAATACAAAATCGTTCTCTTACTACGTATAGGTACGAGAGAACTTAAACATAAATCTATTCAATTCAGAAAAGGCATAATATAGCTTAGATCTTAAAGATATTCTTATGATACCTACCAGGTCCACCCCGGACTGTAGCGCCACCTAAGTAACCTACAATAAAAACTCGAAGCAGTAATTTGTTACTCTAACTTTTTTTTGGGATTTTTGATTGAATTCGGGAGTGGATTAAATTAAATTAAATTTTAGTATGTAACTATGTTCAAATACATATTCTTTCATTTCAGTTTAAACTTAAAAACCCCTTGTAAATATCTTGTAAATATCCTTGGAACTGATGAATTATGTAGGTACATATTGACTCCGTGACTATAGAAATACAGTGGTAAAGGTAGGTATGTGCCTATTTGTTAAATTATCCTCATTTTTGTTCAATGAATGACACAAATTGAAACCTCACTTAACAATAATTGCCTTCGGCGGGTGTCAGCGGAGTTAATAAAAGTTGTTATTTATGATTGATACCCGCTTTACCTCTCTGTAATCCTTTTTTAATTAATCCGTAAAACGTACATTTCCTATATGTTTTTGATTGCAGTCGGCGCAAATAAAGTCGATCGATTGATGCGAATATGGTTTCTGGAAATAAATAGGAACTTATGGCTAATAAACAATAATAATAGTAATAAATACAAATAAATCACAACGAGTGATTCTGAACAGTAAATTCTCCAATTAATTTACTTTTTAAAATTGCAGCTATTGATGTAAATACGTCTGCTTTTATTTCTATTATGTTTTCAGCAAGAAATGAAACTGCATAAATATTAGCGCCCTTCGGTTAAGCCAGACTAGGAGTTGGAGGCACAGCCTGATAGGTCATTCGGAAAATACGCGAGAAATAATAATAAAATAATAATAGTGTTCAGATACGCGCTAAGCCGGCTATACGATTGTTTAAAACAACTATTTATCAGCTACGCCACCTAGTCGTTGCGGCTATATGCTAACTCTGTTTTTGTCTTTGTTTCTATGCTTAGATGCAATAGCAGCTAAGGAGGTAGGTATTGGTTTCAAGAGACTATGACAGCTGTGAGCTTTCTAGATCTCTAAAGTGATTACAACCCATGTATATAGATTCTTATAACGCTTCTAAAAGGCTATAATATCCAACAAGTTAGGCTCTTAATATGTGGGTATAACAACACTTTTAATATTCTATGTCAGGTTCCCATTTCGGGTCACAACCCCTGTATTAGGATCTAACAGCTCTGTGTGTGGGTACAGCACATTAAACAGAGCTGCGGGAACCAACAAAAATATTTGAAAACATTAAAATTAGCTATCGGACACGAAATCGCAGCGAAATTTCTCCATCGTCTCGTAGGCCTCATTCTTGGCTGCATGTACTTGTCTGCACTCTTCATCGAACCAGGGGTTTCGTTGTGGTCGTCTAGCGAAACCCAGTACATCAGGGCGGGGGCGGCACGCTGACAGCGTTGTCACTGGTCTTCTGCATTTAGTTAAGGTTTTTGGAGGTCTCTGGCGATAGAAGCCTATATATCCCGAACATATTTTATTTAATTCTATATCTGCAATCATATTAAACCAAGAGTCAGAACCATCGACCAGAGTAACATAACAAAAATTTGTATGTCCAGCAACAGACTGACTAAAATAGAAGAGATTCAGTCACCCAACATAGAACAATAATCTATTGTCGATGTATTGTACAAGAACGCGTTTTAACAAAAACTTTCACATGAGTCTTATTGAGAAATCGTGTATTTTAATAATTGGAACCATGCTTAACTCACTTTAGCGTCGACATCGGCTTCGGCACACTTATTCACGCTGACACAACTGCGACTAATAAACGAGAATAGAGCGCGCATTCTACCAGGCAAATCGATATTGTACGAGTACATCGAAGCACCATCTACTGCTGCTGCACGGCGCCACTAGTCGTTTTTGCTAGAGCGAAATGGGTGCGAAAATAATGTCGGCAATAAATTACGAATTGCAAATTTTTCTCGTTTTTGGACGCAAAACTTTGATTGCACGGTTAGCACGCAAGCAAAATCAACCTGACGCGAACCCGAGCGCTTTTCGCCTGCCCTCATACAGTAGTACTACTCCTCCTCCACTCATTCCATGCTTCGGTAGCTGTAATTGAGAAGCGATAAATCGCGAACGAGGTTTCTCACTGCAGTGCAGCCGATTCCAGTAAGGGTGTTCGAAGAGTAATTCCATTTTGTCGAAAATAATTCACAACTCCATCAACGTTTTTTAGGTCAAATTATTACCGGGATTCCAAGATGTGGGTGGCTCGTGGCTGTGGCGAGAGTTATGAGTTTTGATTTTCCTTGGCTCTTTTTCGCACGATTTCCTCCACCCTATAGCTACATCTATTATCCGTTAATTCGTTTCGTCTTTAAATTTAATAATTTATTGAACCCAAGGTATAATAGGTTGTACGATTTATTTAAATCTGGGCATCATTTGTCAGGAATCAACAGTCGGTCGTTTTTGTTTGCTTTCCTGTCATGCGTTAAATTAACTCGAATAAGAGATTCAAATTGATTTTCTGTTGAGACACAATATAAGCTCGGGGATTTTGGCTGCCTGCCTTTAAGGAAACAAAATGGCACGAGTTGAATTGAAGCTAGTAGAGGGCAATGAGGTAGTACCTAAGCTGCCTCCGTCGAGATTATAATTTCTGACTTCAATTTCACTTTTCTGTCACACGCTGGTGTATAGCCTTGAAGCCACAACCCATTATCCATCAGTCAATTAAAATCGGATTTTAACTGTACCCAGCTGGTAGCCTTTTCGGCTTTTTTTTTGCTGTCACGAAACGAAAAACTCGTGAAAATGAAAAACTTGATTGAGTGACAATTGAATTTTTTATGAGATTTTATGGGAATCAGAACCCCTCACATAAACCCCTCATTAACTTCAAACCTGCGACTGAGTCGTGTACGGCTGTCTGCGGGACGCGGTAGATAACAATAATAGGAAAATCGATATACCACGACCGTACCACTTGCCACTGGTAACTACAATCATGCACCAGCGCAGCGATACGATGTCGAGGTCCTGTCGGACAAAATAATTATACCGATAACGACAGAATTGCAACACCAATATTCCAGATCATATTTCAATTATTCGCACAAGTCGTGATTAATGGCGAATGATCGATTATTTCTGTTCGTTTTTGTTTGCTGCCCAAGCCCATCGCTGAGCACAAAACGGATAGTCATTAATTTCACAAAGTTTCAAAGTGTTGTTTTTTCTTGGTTTTGGCACATTGCCAAGGATTTCATTGCCAGACCAAACAACTGGTGGCGCTTGTTGTTGCGATAGGTTTGTGGTGTGGTTTTACCACACGACCAGCAACAGTGTTGCAACAAGTAATTTAAGTTTTTTGATAGGTTTTTATTGGATGCTTCTCTCGTGTGCAACTCAGCAACACTCTTAATGTCATATTTAAGGCTCAATGCATTATGTTGATTGATTAAATCGAAATATCGTGTTAAATTAATGGGAACCGTACCGAGTGTCGTCATACTTTCCCACAATAAATATTAATAGTGATTAATTATTGCTTTTGGACTATTTTACTTATAACCAGGGTCGCGTGTCAAACAAGTTAAAATGAGAACGGAAAATTAAAAATACCATTCAGCTGTAACACATTTTTCTTAATTTATGGCACCGAAACGGAAATATTCAGCGGGAGGAGTAAATGAACGAAGACTACTCTGCTTTGGAGTAGCTTGACAAGTCCACGGTCATTCTTCTAATAATGAATTGTTTGACTGTCGGAGTGTCGGTAGAAAATTTATTGGAAAATGTCAAGCTATGGCAATAAATCATAAACATTTGTAATTTGTTCATCCAAGTTTATCATTTCGCATGATTAATAGGTTTTATAATAAGTTAGTCTGTAATATGTAGATATATATTATAGTTTACCCATGCCTATTGGAGCACAAAAATAAAATAAAATTAGACATCTTCAAAACAGCAATATTTTGGTTTGGTTTGAAAGCAGTGATTTTCGGAATGAATCATACGTTCATGGGTTAGAAATTCTTTCTCTAATCTTTGTCTCTTTAGCAAGTTCTGTATGTATGCTGTATACATGACTTCGGAAAATCGGAAGTAATTATAATTACAAACTTATTCAAGCAATAAAATGAAAACAAAATATATAAACCTCAACTCGCTTTTTTTAATTACATTTTTCCAAAGCATTTGAGAGAATATTACTAGGACTTTTACATACAACTAAATTGTAAAAGAAAATAGGTTTGAAACTGCTATCAGTGGCATATTTCACCTGCTTACAAAAAAATGTGTGAACATATTCTTCGGATTCTTAACCTATTACAATATGCCTCCAAGTCGAACTTTTCGTCTGAAGAAAACAAAAAAAAAAATAAGTTGATATCCTTCAATACTAAAGAAAGACTCTTCTTCATATATCCACGTTTCCGTCAAAAAATACGATCGGGCTTCTTACCAAACGAATTCAGATGTATAAGAAAGTTATCAAAATTTTTACGCATGCTTCTAATATTTTGGTGAATAATAAGAAAATTGTTCAAGTATTTCTGGTTAGAAAAGAGATCATGGGAGTCAACGTCTACACAGTTGACAGAGGGAATAATTAGTATATTAACTTCTGGATCTTGCATATTAATTTAGTGTTAGAAGGTCCACCTCTGAATTAACAACAACGTACTTGTCATTATCCCTCTTACGCATGAGTACTCTCCCGTTGTTAATCCGTTGTTAAAAACATACTTGAACATTTTTTCTTTCTGAGCTTTCTGCGCCGCTTTAAAAAGATATCTTGTCGCACCACTTAAGGATTCATTTATATAGATTTTACTATTTTTTATCACAATTAAATATCTTAGAAGTTAAATTATTTTTTTTGCTGAATTTGTTCTTCATAATTACATTTTTCTTTAACTTCGAAATAAATTTAACCACTAAAATATTACCAACTGAATTATTGTTCTTCTTAACATTTTTCACATAAAATAAATAAAATATATAAATATTTTGGCGCGACAGGTCTATGGGACCGAAGGCCTAGCTTCTCGCAACCATTCGCTTTGTGTGGGTTTTCAATTTTTGGGACGAATGGAAGGGATCTACAATTTTACGCCGAGTCCAAACGGCTAATTGAGAAGCTTATTCATGACAGTTTTACTCTCGGATGTTTGTCAGACGTTCGCGAGAGGTGGCGCAGTGGAAAAAAACCTTAAGATGTAATTTGGCCCTCTCGGGATTCGAACCTGAGCCCCTCGCTTAGTAGCCCAACACACTACCACTTAGCCACTGCGCCGACATTTTTCACATAGCAATTGTCAATATCAGCTTTAGATATAAATTCGCATACACCTTTAGAAAAAACTTGCAAAGCACAATTCAATGCGTTGGTATTGTTTACATTGGGTACACCCAGTGGTGCCAGATAAATTTTTACGAAATCTGCATTTTTTGACTTAAAAATCGTCAAAAAATCGTCATTCTCATAAAAACAATAATAATTCTCGATTAGCGCAACTAACAGAAATCGCGGGTAGTTGTAACAAGTGAGGCTGTTGCTATAACCAAGTCAAACACACAGAAATGATTATACTAAATAATTACAAATTCATTGTACACATTGTTTTTTTCCAAGTAGGTACATATTAGAATTGAACGTCTTAAAAAGTTGTGTGTCGTCCTCTTTGTGAAATTTTAAGTAGGCATTGCGAAAAAGCACGATTTTCAGTGATTGATAGAAAAAAAATTCTCTCATCATTTGCACATAAGTTGGGAAAACTTAGAGCGCCAAATATTAATTTAATAATTATAAAAGCGGAAATGCATGATTGATCACAACACAACACTTGCATTTGCTCAAGACCTAAAAATCTGCAAATGGCTGTCCAAAATTGGCAAATAGTCATTGAAGCTGAAAATCGGCAAAATGACGATAAATCTGCAAATATGGCACCACTGGGTACACCTACTATTTCAACACTTTTGTCTCTACTTTCTTGTTGCAAATAATTCACTTCTCTTTGAAGATCGCTGAACGCTGAGACGCTGACTGTTTGCAAATTGCAATCAGGGTTGCCATAATTTTAAAAATCAAAATGCTAAATCACATTTAAAAAAATGCTAACTTAAAAAATTGTTTTATCCAGGGTTAAAAAAAAAATTAAATCACTGCACAATGACGAAAATAACACAACCCCTGAAGAACACAACAAATTTCAGTTAATACCTATAGAAGCTCAACCAAGGAAAAATATTTTTCCATACACGTTCATACAATAATACACTATGGATTTATCGCACAAACTTGGACCTTAGACATCTCACATTTCATTCAATGCGGTGGAAAGTGATGGGAAACATTTGCAATGCAGGGAAGTGAACTTATGACCAAAGTCCCAGCAAAAGAGAGCAAGAATGGAAAAATGAGAATAAATTCGAGAAAATGCTAAAAAGCATTTAGCATATTTCTTTTTTAAAAAAATGCTTTCAAATCTGCAAAAATGCTAAATCAAGCATTAAAAATGACAGAATGGCATCACTGATTGCAATAGTTTATTTTTCTCTTTTGTAATGAGCTAATTAAAGAAGGAGCATGAACATGAGCATTCTCATATCTAAGAGCAACTATTTCGTTATACACTGTCTCTTAAGTTACCACTTTATCAGCTTGTGGCTGTGCTGTGGGTGGTGGTGGTGCTGCTGCTGCTGCTGAGGTAAAACCGGTTCTTGAACTACCTGGTGTTGTTATATTTGATTTTGTTGGCAATGGAGAAGCTCTTGATGTTGTTGGAGCCAGGGTTACCTTTGGGACCCATTGGCGACCGATTGAACCTTTCTACAACACTCGGACCCCAGGACCCGCCTTTTTGAAAATAGGGAAAATCGGACCCTTTTTTCAGAATTGGCTATTCATATCATCACATCAGGAAGCAAAACATTATATTCTGTCTTTACATAGTCATCGACTTCGACATGCGACATCGAATCGACATAAATCTAGCTACCTGTTCCTGTTTCCTTTGGAGACACAGTACTCTCTCCTAGTGAGTGCATTCTGTATCCAATTCATGCTGAAAGCTAGCTCCCTGATGTTTTTTTTAGATTTATAGCAAACTGTGAAAAATTTCATTTAAATGCTGTTTTTTTATTTTATTTTTTAATTATAATAGGCACATGTGCAATCTATACCTATTTGATTTATTAAAAAAAGTTAAAAATGTATTTGCCAATAGGTGCCTATACAATATTCTGTAAATATGCCCTTGGTATAATGTGCTTGATTTTTTTTAAATAATTTAAAAACGTGTGCAATACTGTTTCGATGTGGTGTTTTTCTTTAATTTCATACGGGACCCTTTTTGAAAGTAACACTGGCTTGGAGCTTGGAGGTGGAACTTATGATTTTTCTCTGCATTAGTTTGCATTGAGAGCGGCGACGCATCATATATTTGTTGCTGTTGTCGTACTAGTTGTTGTTTTGTCGGAGGAGGAGAGCGAAGGGATCCCCTTCGTACAGCAGAGCAACTCTTAAAACGAAATTGCTTATTCGATTTTTGCAAAAACTCAGTGTCTGCCGGTTGAATATTAATGCAATTGAAATGAAAAAATTCACTGCAAACCACGTTCAACTTTTTGTTTGCAAACACAAGGCATTTTGCTTTATTTAATAGTTAACAGAGTGACTGATACCCTCTTTCTTTACCTGAAGCAAGTATACATTTTACAGTTCAGATCTGTCAATTTATTAAAAAAAAATAAAAAATAAAAATACACAAAAGCACGAGAAATACGTCTCAGCGGAATTCGCTATTTTCATTATCCAAATCTAAATCCGTATAGCTTCTGTTACGACTGGTGTAACAACACTCTCTTTGAGTTCGAATCATTTCACCCGCCATGGCCTTCTTCGTACGAGCTCATAAAACCAATATGACAATACATTATAAGATAACCTCGACACAAACTTAAAGTTTCTTTCTAGGGTAAATAAACGCCAACAAATCAGAGTTACTGCTAGTATCACCCGACGCTGGTTTTGGCAAATGACAAGGGTATCCTTTCAAAAATCGACAAGGGTGCAGACCAGTGTAATACTTCTTATCGAAATCTTGCACTCATCCACATAGCGTTTAGCATCATGACCTTTTCATTTTATATCTACAACTATTGAAATCTTAACTTTCCGATTCTTACCCACACGAATTTGTGAGTTGTATAAGTTGATCCAAATTTTATAAGCGCGCACTTTCCTTTCCACATAATGTCGATATGGTAAAATCATTGCCCAAGGACAATAGAGGCCATCGTAAACTGTTCGTTGTAAAACGACCTTCTAGCATTCTTCGGTGGGTTATAAAAGTTTTAAGCCCACCCTGCTATAAACTCTTGAACACCATATCTGCGGTGGCCCAGCGAACGACTTACGTAATTTCTTTTTAGCATTTGCGTCATTTTCCTAGAGATGCTATGCTTAAATGCCAATTAAATTCAAGCTGCTTCGCTCTGATTTAGTAGCGGATATCCTGGTGCATTCCAATCAGAATTTGCTTTAATTATATATTATTCTGAAATTCCTTTGCTTTTATTAGACCCGTATTTTGAAACGGGACACTTTTGGATAAATTAATGTATATTTGGGTCAACTTCCTACGTCTTTGAGCGTGGACAATAAAGTTTGCATCATCTTATCGAGTTGTTTTATGATGAGCTATAGGATGTTGCAGATGTCACTGTTTGCGCTTTTTTCCTCATTGCAGTCGGCTTGGGGGTGACATAAAAGAGCAAACAAAAAAGCTTCTTATCGCCGTTATAAATATAGAGATACCTACCTACATGATGCACTCAAATATTCACACCCTAGATTCTGTGCTGTGGGTGGTAGAATTAATACACGGCAACAGGGTAGACAAAACAAGTCTATAACTTGATATTTTGAACGTATACGTATACGCACCCCGAACTTGCATACAGAGTTAAACTAAACATCTTCTATTCCTATTGTGCTATGCCCGTTTAGAGTAGGAAAACGATTTTTGAATACAAATCACTTTCATTATCCCCCAGAAGTTTTGGAAGGATGTTCCTAAAATAATATTCCAATGAAACCGTACTAATGGTACTCGAGTGATGACATAAAGGATGGATTGCTGAAACCTAAATTGCGCCTTTAAAATTACCCTGTTACTATTCGCAACCCGTATTGAATAAATGGGTGAGGCTGAGCTCTTTGGGGGATCAATGTACCGCAAGTTCTGTCAGCGCCTTGCTGCTGTTGACAATTTACTTTCATTCGCCTTCGAAATTATATATATAGAATAGCCTTAAAATTGGCTTCTTTATTCTTCGTATATGATGTCGTTTTGAATACCCTCTTGTAGGTATTGGGCGCACGTTATTGAGGGTTAGCTTTTCATTTTAAGCAAAACGAAAATTGAAGATGGATGAAATCCTTGTACCTAGTGGAAATTCTGATTCATTTTGTACATTCAATGGTTATTCATGAGTTGCTGTGTGTCTTTGCAGACCGCAAGAGGATTTACATAACTAATTTTTGGTGGTGGCCGTTTATTGAATTTGGATTTTAATTTTAATTTTATTCAAGTTGTACGAACTAGGGGGGCAGTTGTTTGAATGACAGCATGCGGATTGTGTAAATTTTGAAGTTAGCAAAATGTGCATTTGAGTGTTAAGTCTAAGGGAGAAATGGCACGCGGTGACCGCCAGGCGCTGTAATGGCGTGGGCTGAGCTGATTACTACGTTAAAGCGACTTTAATATTCAATTGGGTACTCGCCATGGCATATCGTTTTAGGGTATGCTAACAAAAGGCGGTAAGAGAGACTGGCCTGTGTCGATGGTTTGTTTATACATAGGTTGCCTGCGGCTGTCTGTAAAAAAAAGGATTCGTTAGTTTTGAAAAGGGCTGTGGTAGCTAAATTGTTGAAGTGCTAATTTCATCACTTTATAATTTAGTAGTGTGCAAAGAGCCAATTATAATTGTTGTGAATAGAGGGATGTGAAAAATTAGGTAGCTGCACCTTCGTCGTTCATTGTATGAGATCGAGTACAAAATTGTTATGTCATTCATTTAAACATATCTATGGAAGCACAACTGCGGCTGTTTGGAGAATTTTTTCAGTCCTAGTCGAAGGGTTGCGGAAAAGTGGGCGCGTCATCTTTTACGATACAAAAATCAACACATTCACATAGGTGGTATGTGGTTAAGTCAAAACTCATTGTGTCAACACAAATGTATTTTCAACTGCCCCGAAAAAAAAGTCCGCACAACAAAAAGAGTTAGAACAATGCATATTGCGCCATCTTACGACATCAATCAAGTGGCCACATCTAATGAACAAAGCAAAATACTCCTCTTTTGCTGCCTGCCACTTCTACCACTTTTTGGGCGGTATATGATCTTGGTTTGAGGCCTAAATGCTGTACACTTCGCTTTTTAAATCACCTCATAAAAAGAAGTCCGAAGTCAAATCTGGAGATTTTTCGACAGCACAGTTCCAGGGAGTTTTCGTTACGTTCTCGAGAACGCCTGACAAATATCCGAGAGCATAACTGCCATAAAGCAGTTATCAGCCAATGACATTTTTTCTGAGACTATATACAGCCGGACATTCCAAGAGTATGTGAAGAGAGGATTCGTCACTCTCAGGAGAGAGTCTGCCTGTTGGATCCGGTCAGACTCCAATGTGTTGTAGGTGTTTTTTCTGAAATGGTTTTTGCTGACTCCACAGAAGGGTTCAGGTCCGGTGAGTGGAATTGTTGCGCCGATTTTAGCCAATCAGTCAGCTGCTTCGTTGCCAGCTAAAAGCTTGTAAAAGCTTCGATTTCATGACAGGTGAGTCAAGAGCTTTGAGAGCCGCTTGGCTGCGTGAAAGGACTTCAGCCTGATATATAGTTAAGTATTTGCCAAGGCTGACTGACAAGAGTACTATAGAAGACTCTCAATAGATGCCAGATCCAGCCCCTGACTCCGTCTCGGAAGCGGCTGTGTACCAGATAAGGTCAGATCTTGATGAGTTTGAGTTTTTTTCAGTCCTCCCTTGGGACGACGAGTATGAGAAAGTTTTTATGAAAGCCATGTTCCGCTGGCATGTTATACAAAGGCATGCGAAATGGGCTTTAGTGTTAAGCAAAAATTAATGACGTCCTTTCTAAGAATATGGGTCAATGTTGTTCGAATAGAACAGTGGATGAACACTCAGTCTTGCTTCCATTTGAATGTGTGTTTGAATAGGTGTTAGACCTAGGATGATATTCAGTGCTGTGGTCGAGATGAAGCGTAGGCACCCAGTCGTACAGTTTCCGGCTTTACGTTTAATCTGTTCTAGCTTTTTGACTGTGGTGCCTTCGTTTGTTTTTGTCCACCAGACCACTGCAGTATAGGCGATCGCTGGTCTAAGCACAAGAAAATATAGCCAGTATTATTTTTATATCCGGTGTATAATTTTTTTACCGCAGACTCGAAGACTGATCCATAAGGGTCTGGTGTCACTATTTCGGCGAAATGTTTCTGTGTGAAGCGATCCATGGGTAAAACTGTACTGAATTGTCGTGTCAAAAACAAGTCTATTCAAGTCAATCGGTTGATAAATGTCAAAGTTGTTCAGTGCGGTCATACCTACAGAAAAAAATGCCACACCTGTTACACATAGGTATGCGAATAGACATGTATTTATATTTGCACCCAAAGTAGTTAAATTTGTGCAACAAAAACCGTATATACCAGTAAAACTTGTTTCGTTTCCATTATCAACTTGACTCAAAGCTTATTTACGAACATTTGCTTTCTAAACAAGCTTGAATTATATAGTTTTCATAATAAAAAAATAACTGAACAGTCGTAAATAATTGTATTCCCATTGGAAATAAGAATTCTTATACCTCTTAACTTTTAAACGATAATTAAGTTCCTTCGTCTATGTCAAAGTCTTCTCATGTCATATTTATATATTCTTGAAACTTCATACCAATTAAATCTTTGTGTTCGTATCTGAGCTGAAACTGAATTGGTGTAAGTTATTTTTCCATAGCCGCCTTTGTGGGTACAACCTTCTGGCTCATTCATCAGACCCTGTATGTCATCAAGGAACCAAACTGAATGTGAATACAAAATTTCACGTCTGTGCTCAAAGTGAAAATGTAATCCGTCATGAAATTATATCACTCATTTATCGTTTTTTGCAGTGATATAAGTCATACAATAAAAATTAAAGATTACTAATACAAGGACCATTAGGAGTTTTTTTTAGCTTTTACTCCAGCAAAGCAAAGAGTAGAGAATATGCAGATTTTACAGAATACGTTTGTAAAGTGGCCCAACCTGGGAGCATGCCTCCCAAGTGTCCCGTAATGGCACTTACTATTGTACTCTTTTAATAGAACCATTAAAGGCGTTTTTCTTTTTTAGTTCAGCGCTGAGCTCTGAACTGAGCGCGAACATTATGAGCGCGAATTAAAACACTTGTTTCTTACTTTTAAAATTAAACAATATTTATTTGGAACTATGTCCTTTATTATTGAAATACTTTTTACTAATTCTAAAAGGAGCTTAAGGCTACTATGTAGTTACAATAAGACTGTTGATAAATTCATCATACAGTCGTATTTATATACTTTTCTTATCTATCTACAAGGAGACCCAAGCGTACAATCGTCTTGCTTGATAATGAAGAAGAGATAATATTCCAACATTGTATACAAACGATATTATCTCTTTTACATATGTTATCATTGTAGCGTTGTGTGCAAGACTGTACTAGAGACTAAAGATATCATTGAATACAAATAATGTTATCTTTTTTCTCAATATGTTTTGCTATGGATACTTAACTCCCCCCCTTGTTAAACGAAATCGTCCCGATTTTTCGACGCTATTTTTAACATTTCTCTTTCATAAGTTTTGTTATATGCGTCAATCTTTTTTTGTTTTTGACGATCTGTTATACATTGTATAGTTTTTATCATTATGTACGTAAATGCTAGAATAACAATCAGTGTTACAATTGTGTATATAGTTGATAATATCGGTTTTTCTTCAAAAGGAATAATTAGTTTTTTTAAAGTATCTATGTTATCGAATTTGTACATTGTATCTTCTTTAATTATTTGGTCGATGTAAGACTCTGAATTATGATTTCTTAATATAACTTCTTTAATTTGCTTATGCATGTTTTTGTATATTTTATCGTCTAGATTTATAGTATTTTCATAAGTAACTAAGTTTATACCATTAATTGTTTGATTATTTAACTTATGCTTACCGCTTAATAACATAACACCGGATTCAATTTCTAAGTCGTAATCGTATTCTTGTTTAATGTTGCATTTTGAAGTTATATTCTTTAAAAGTGGAATAAGACAATTTTCTTCTTCAAAGTTAATTTCACAAATGTTTTTACTTAGATGATTTTGACAATTTCTTGTTCTTAAATAAGTTTGGTTACATAAGGCAATTGTTTTATCTGTAATGATTTTTCCATGTTTTGAATTTAAAGGTGTTACTTTATACAATTTACATGATTTAATTAGAACTGGATATTTATATATTGTGATGAAGAATTCATCAGTTCTAGCTAATAATATTTTAGAGTACTCAAGTATATTTATTATGGGTACTTGAATTATTTCATGTTGAATAATATTTTTAATGTCATCTAAGTCTAGGCTTTCTGATAAATATTCATTATTTTTTGCTGCATTAATTGTTCTGGTCAATAATAATAATTGTTCGTACACTTGTTCTATTACTAAATGTTCTTTAAGGCTCTGACCTTCGAATTGTTGCAAAATTTGTTCAAATCTAGAATTTATAGCTTTTTGTTTATTATTGTTTTCTATGAGATTATTTATACTCGTTTCTATGTTAACTAAGTCATAATGGTCAGGATTACCAAACACATATTTGAAAGCTGTTCCTAAAAAGTTAATTGATCTAGTATGCCTAGTATGTTCTTGTAATTGGTCTGCTAAATTCTTAATTTTACTTAACCAAATTTTTTCTTCTTGTGTAGGTTGATATTTACTAGTTACGATATTTACGTAAGGTTGAAATATCGAAGTCAGGTTGGTGGCATGTAACAAATAAGTTTGTTCTTTGAATAAATACACGTCATCTGTTTGCGTAAGTATAAACTTCTTGTTTAGTAACTCAGTTATTTGAACGTTTCCTTGCCCTTCTTGACTCTGTACAATTCCTAGTAATGTTAGGAATATTAATATTTTCGTCATCTGAAAAATGATAATTCTTTATGTTATCCTTGTGAATTTTTATTCCTTCTTTAGAGATTACAGTGTCTCCTTTATCTTCTTCTACTATTCTTGTTATGTATCTGGCGTTAGATTTCTTTCTAAGACCTGTGATTCTTACCATTATCTTATCTCCTTTTTTATACTCTCTGTGTCGAGTTCCTTTATTTAGACGTTCGATCACTTTTTTGGATGCTGAGTTTAGTTTATTTATTATAATTTCACTATTGCTATATTTATTTTGATTAAAGAAAATGTCTCTAGGTTTCAAACCGGTAACTGAGTGTATAGAATTATTTAATTCACGCACTGTTCTAAATATTTCTTCGATAAGTCTTGTTTTATTCTGAATTGTGAATATTCTAGACAGTTCAGTTATTGTACCGTTTACACGTTCTACCTGACCGTTCGCTGTCGATCTGTATACTGGAGTTTCTACTTTAGTTATGTTGTATTTCAAACACATTTGGTTCACCATTTCTGTTTTGAATCCCTTCTCGTTATCTGTCATGAGTCGTTCACATTTTGGGAAATAATTAGATAAGACCTCTTCCATAACGTCGTACAGTCTGTTTCGAGTTTCGATTTCCCGAAGGATTGTATATTTAGAATACTTATCTACTGTTACAAGGAAAGTATACTTGTCGTTGAAGTATATGTCCATATGAATGTGTGTTCCCACATGTGTTGGTATTTCTGAATTATTCAGAGGTTCTCTGATAGGTTTTCTTTCATATTTTCCAAATAGACATGCTATGCATTTTCTGTTGAAACTCTTTGCTTGTTTATTTAGATCGGGCCAGTAATATTTCTCTGAGATTTCTTGTATATTGTTACGTAACCCTCGGTGTGCTCTTTCGTGAGTTACCCTTACAAGTTTTAGTTGTTCCTCCAAATTTGTCACGTCTTGAAGTTTTCTTGGTGTGAATATAAATCTTACTAGTGGGAATTCTTTTTTTATGTTTTCACCATATTTGTATATGTTTTCAAATTTCGTATGCAAAGCTACAATCTTTTGGGGTTGTATAACTTCTTTCATCTGCCTTAGTAAAGAGTCTTTGTCCTTAAACTTTATTATGAGTCTTATTTTGTTACTAAAATAGATTTGTGTTTCGATATTATTTGTTATATCTTCAATAAGTTCGAACTGTGCAGTGTATGCATTAAAAGGCTGATTCACAGTTTTTATTATATCATTAGAAGAACTTTCAGCTGAATGTGCTGTTTCTATGGTAGAAGTATTTATGCGTTGACGTGATAATGCGTCAGCTACAAGATTTAGGTTTCCTGGTTTATAAACTAATTTTGCTCCAAAGTCTTCAATGATTCCCTTCCAACGTTTCAGCTTTGTGTTGGGATTTTTTTCTGATACAGAATATATAAGGCTCTGGTGATCGGTATATATGGTTAAGTCTGCTATACCATATATGTAGTTTCTGAGTTTTTGTAAGGACCATATGATCGCTAATAGCTCTTTCTCGTTTGTGCTATAGTTCTCTTCTGTCTTACTCAGTGTTCTTGACAAGAAGTGTATAGGTTGCTTATTCTGACTTAGTACGGCTCCAATAGCTATGTTGGATGCATCAGTAGTAAGCTCGAATGGTTTACTATAATCCGGTTGAAAAAGTTCGACTTGTTCTTTCAAATAATTTTTTAAAATTCTAATCGCTTCTAATGCTGAATCATTCAGATTTAACTTAATATTTTTACTTTGTTTTTTGTTTACTTTACCGTTATCTCCTCGTAAATATAATGTCAGGGGCTTGGCTATGCTTGCGTATCCTTTTATAAACTTACGATAGTAACCTGTAAGACCTAAAAATCCTCTCAAATCCTTTACCGTTTGTGGGACTGGAAAATTTTCTATAGCTGCTATTTTCTCAGGGTTCGTAGTGATTCTACCATGTCTGATTATGTGACCTAAGTATTCTACTTCTTCTTGAAAAAACTTACTTTTCTCATCAGATATTTTTAATGTGGCTTTATTGAGTACGTCGAATACTTGACTTATGTGCTGTATATGTTCTTCCTCAGATGAAGAATATATCAATACGTCATCAATGTAAACGTGTACGAATTTACCTACAAAGTCTCTCAAAATGTCGTCCACGCATCTCTGAAATATGCTTGGTGCATTTTTGAGCCCGAAAGGCATTCGTTTAAAATGATATTTTGCGCCATTTATAGCAAAAGCTGTTTTTTCTTTATCATCTGTTTTGATTCTAATTTGGTGGAAACCTGACTCCAAATCTAATGTTGTAAAGTACTTGGCTTTACCTAAATTTTGAATTGTCATGTTGACATCCGGAATGGGGTATCTGTCTGTTACAGTGTGAGCGTTAAGTTTTTGGAAATCAACAACCATGCGCCGTTTTGGTTTTCCTTTTTCGTCCAAACCTTTTTTAGGTACTGTCCATATGGGACTGTTATAAGGACTATGGCTTTTTTCTATTATATCGTCATGTAAGAGTTTCTGTATTTCTTTGTTTACGAATTCGTTATCTGCTATGGGATATGGATATTGTTTAACATAAACCGGATTATCATTGGTCGTCCTAATGCTTGCTTCTATAGTATCTGTAAAGGGTAACGGTCCTATGCTGTTATTAATCTTCATCAGTCTATCTATATCTGCTTTATAAATATTATTTTCCCCAATTATGTAATTAATTTTCTGAATAGATTCGACACTGCTTATGGTAGTTAGAGTCATATTACTGAAATTTATTTCTGCGTTTAGAACTTTAAGTCCTTCATATCCTAATATCATATCAAAAGACTGAATATCCTCTAATTCAAAAAATGTTATATTTTTCTTTAATATCCTAACTACTTTCTTTGTATCTACCATAGAATAACCATGCATTGTTTTTATTTTTATAGGTTTAATTTTAATTTTTTCGCTAGAATCGCATTTTCTATTAATGTAATTATGGGTTGCACCAGTATCAATAAGAATTTTATAAATTTCCTTAGAAATAGTACTAGTTAAATTTAAGCAGGGCAACCCGTCTACTAGTTTAAATGATCTATTCTTATGTTATTATTTACCATACATTCCGTTTCATCTGCTTCTGCATATGTACTGCTGACATCGTCTCTGCGTTGTTGTCGGGAGTTATTTACTCTCTGCTGCTTGAAGTTCTGCTGATAAGATCGTTGCGGTCTGTTGTGTGTGTTGAAACTCCCGCTGTGTTCACGTTTCGCTGGTGGATTATATACATCGGGTTTGTATTGATTCCAATTTTGTCGCTGTGCATGTACAATTTGTCTCGAGTTTATCTCCATCGGCTGTGGTCCTTGATTGTGTTGCTGCATATTATCGTATTGCTTCTGGGGTTGATAATTCGTTGTTTGGCTCGAATAATTTGGTCTTCTTTCGTTTCTGCGTTCATGTGGCATATTTTTGTGGTGCTTATCTTGAGTGAGATGTAAATGCCTGTGCACATTATCATGTTCTATTCTGCGAGCAATTGCGAATGCGTGTTCTAGATCATTTATTGTAGCTGAATATAATGATCCTCTTGTAAAGTTGTCACTCATACCATCAATGAATATACGAACTGCGTCGTCGTTAGCATTTTTAATTAGTCTGTCGATTATATTCGGCGGATCACCTGACATAGTGATTTTTGATATTATTAAATTGAGATTTTTATTTATCTCGTCGTGGTATTCAGACAGTGTGCTTCTTTTTTGCGTGATGGCTTTCATCATGTCTTGTAGCACGTATAGAGGTTCTTGATTAGAGTACGTATAATCTAATCTGTTACGTATCGCCTCAAAATTAAAAATTGTGTTATAATTAGTTAACACATTCGCGGCTGCACCCTGTATTTTACTTTTCACTATAGTCAATGCTGCTGCGTACTTACTGTGTGTTTTGAAGTTTTTAATGCTGTCCATTAATCTGGATGCTTCTTCGCGCCACGACCGATAATTTGATTGATCGCCGTTGAAAATAGGTAGGCTTTTAAATGCGTCTAACTGTATTTCACTACCATCTGTATATGTGGTTCTTATTTCCTCTAGCACAGGTATGTTTGGTACTATGCCTAATCCAGATTTTACTTCATTTAGTTTTGTTTCTAAATTAGTGTTTATTTGATTTTGGTTAGTTATTATTGCTGCTAACCTTGCATTCTCTGTGCGTGTGTGCTCTAGGGTTTGTGTTACTGTGTTGCTCCTGGTTTCTAAAGCTTCTAATCTTGCCATTAATACTGCGAGTTGTTCCATTTTGAACTCGTGTCTGTTGTCGTCGAATTTGTGTGTTTTTTTCCTCCACATATACACTTTCACTGAATTGCTTTGCTGCTTCGTACGAAGAAGCTATATTTGTACCTGCTATGCTAGGTAATTCTTGTAACCGGTAACGCGAGTGTTCTGTTTATACTAGATTTCACTACTTGTTCCCGAGGTCCGCTCGATTGAAGTTAAAAAGTATATTTAACCTCCTGGCAGGATCGCCAATTAAAACACTTGTTTCTTACTTTTAAAATTAAACAATATTTATTTGGAACTATGTCCTTTATTATTGAAATACTTTTTACTAATTCTAAAAGGAGCTTAAGGCTACTATGTAGTTACAATAAGACTGTTGATAAATTCATCATACAGTCGTATTTATATACTTTTCTTATCTATCTACAAGGAGACCCAAGCGTACAATCGTCTTGCTTGATAATGAAGAAGAGATAATATTCCAACATTGTATACAAACGATATTATCTCTTTTACATATGTTATCATTGTAGCGTTGTGTGCAAGACTGTACTAGAGACTAAAGATATCATTGAATACAAATAATGTTATCTTTTTTCTCAATATGTTTTGCTATGGATACTTAACTCGCGCTCTGAACTGCGCGTGCTCAGATCGTTCAGATGTGTTTATGAAACACACTTGAGCACAATCGTCAAATGTGATTGTGTGTGCATGAATATCTGTGTAATCAGCTTTTTACTCAGACTGCTCAGTCAATTTATTCTGAGCTCATAGAGCGCGCTCTGATCATGCTCTGAACGAAAAAAGAAACACAAATTTGAGCTCTGAAGTCTCTGAGCTAAAAAAGAAACACGAACTTTTTGTATAACAGTTCAGATTCTGCTCTGAACTAAAAAAGAAAAACGCCTTAAGTGTTATAAGATTTTCGGAGCGCTTCAGATATGTTATATTTCCAATCCAATTATACAAAGTAGCTGTAATGACTGAACTCAAATCTCAATAGTCAATAGAATGTAGTACATTAATTTGTAAAAGCTTTTACTTTTTAGTGGCCAGATGGGGCGCGTAGTGCAGTTTGACCACCTGCGATTAGTAGCGCTTACCGCATTTTGTTTGATTAATAATTGTTAAGAGGGCCAGTTCAGTTTTTTTGGAAATAGACCATAAGTCCATATTTTTTGGCCCAATCAGAAAGCTTGGAAAGATCATTCTGCAAAATATTTCTTAGTGTATTGAGGTGTTTTCCTGAGACAGCGATAGTAACTTCATCTGCATAAACCTTATGGTGTTCCTCTACTGACGAGTGATGAACCGAGTCCTCGCCCGACTTTTCAATTTCAAGCCTCGTCACTGGCGAATAGTTCGACGTCTTAAATATTATTTCGATATCCAGGAAAGACAATTTTTAAATGGTCATTTCTAGTGAGTAAAGGACCGTTTGAACCGATAACCCACTAACCGAAACGAAATGTATCTCAGTTTATCCACCGCTACACCAAAAAAAGGAGGAATATCTTTTTTCATAAGCTAAAAATATGCTCTGAGCACAAACGTGATAGGTAGAAGCGTTCTTCTATGCACCTTTACCTGCGCTAGAAAGAAGGTACAAATATTTCCCCCTTTTCAATGTAGCTTACCTAAATGCAAATTTATAGCTATAAGTTGTACCTCTGCGATTCGATAGACATAGTGCTTTTGGATCTGATTTGGATTGAATCTGATCTGATCTTGATTGAAAATTTGAGCTCTAGGTTGAAAAATATTGTGAAAAAGTTTTTTTCCTCAAGTTTTATGAAAAAAATCGAAACAAGAGAAACAGGCACAGCCGGCTGATTTAGAAACTTCTAGTTTGGCATGGAGTTCGGACATCCTTATTTTATTTCATTCAATATTCATATTTCTATAATTTATCCAACTATACTTTCATGTGCAAGCGACTAGAGTTCCCGATTGAGGTAGATTTTTCAATGAATATAAATAATTCTCAATTGCAATTCTCAGTCGTTTATAAAAAAGCTTTAAAAAAGAAAGAAATTCCACTTTTTTCAAGCGAAGAGGTTCACCCGCCAATAACTCCTTAGTAGCATATTTCAATAGATCTGCTGGTGTACGAGTCTCTCTCTTAAAGACACGTTTTCTCCATCAATGAAAAGCCGGTCACAGAATATGTGTTCAGAGGATTCGACATCCTCCACAAAGAATCTACATTTTGTTTTCGGGCAAAGGTTCATTTTGTTGAGGTGGTATCTAAGACCACAATAGGTTGTGAGGAAGCCCATTAGCTTTCTTACATTATCCTTGCTGATCCTTAAGATTTCCTTGAAGGAGTAAGGCTTAATTAATCGCTTGGATTGTCTTAGATCCGGGACATTTTCCCGGTGTTTAAGACGAAATTGTTTTTCTCATTAATTAATTAGCTTTAGTGCAGTAGCCCAAGCCCCTGCCAATTTGTCTGCATGTTCGTTGCCTGCAATTCGCTGACGACCGTTTAACCATGTTGCGTGTCAAATGGTTTGCAGGGCATAGTTACAGCTACTGACTGTTCTAGAGTCCAAGGTATTGGATGTTAGAGCTTGCAAAGCTGCCTGACTGTCTGAGAAAATTTGTATAGCGGCACCTTTAATCGTTTTTTGGAGATTAGATCACCACAAATTTCGATAGCATGGATTTTCGCTTGAAAAACCGTGGGATACTTTCCCATGGGTAACGAGATTTTGGTGCACCAGTTCCAACTACGGAATTTATTTTGTATCCGTCGCTGTACCAGACTATACTTTTTGAACCCAGTATAGGAACACAATTGGCCCAACTCCCACGATCTAGTAGTTCTGCCTTAAATAATTTCCCAAAACTGTACCATAGTGTCAGGGATGGAGCAGAACTTGTCCATGTTTGGGATTAGAATTAATTGCTTACGAAGATAAGCCTCTGCTTTTTTAATAAGCTGCACATTTGGGCAGGAAGTGTTGTTTCTCCGCCGCTTGCATTGGGTAGCTGTCTTGTTGTCCATCGCAGAAATTGCAACCATTGACAATTACTAACGTTGCGTTTTTTGTCAACAAATTTTAACCTATATTTGAAATTTCAATTATCTAGCTCATTTCTAAGTGAGTTTTCAAAATTTGTAGCAAGCCCACAAACAAAGAAAAGAAAGCAAATTAAAAGTTAAAAGGAGCTCACACGCGGTTCTTATTAGAACTGTTTTATTAATTCATACATTGCAGATAACCATCTGATAACAAGTTCACTTACTTCAAAGGACTTGATGGCAGGTATTCGATTCCAGCATTTCCAGTAGAAATAATTCCAGATCCTGAGCTGCTTATAAAGTTTGGTGAAGTAACGCCTCCTACTAGTCCTCCCCCTACTATTCCTCCCCCTATTATGCCACTCCCTACTAGTCCTCCTCCTAATTGTAGAGCACCATTATATGCCACATTGCTAGCGTAATTGAGGACTGGGGCTACACCACCATCGAAAGTTTGAGATGATCCACCAGTGTTCTCATATTGAGACTGGATTGATTGCTTGGCAACAGCAATATCTTGTGGAGTTCTGTATTTAATGATCCTGACCTCAGGTGAAGTCTGCACATTCTCTTGGATTTGTTGAATCTGTCCAATAACCTGTGAAGCATCGTTTTCCTTGCTGAGCACATAAATGGCAGTCCTTTGCTCAATAGCTTGTTTTGCCAGTTGCAAAGCAGCATTGGTGGCGGCGTTGTTTTCGGGTGCCTTGACGAAAACTACCTGCAGATTCTTCTTCAAGACATTACTCAATTGGTTTTGGATGTGTGAGGCGTGGTGCTCCTCCTCAGGTGCTGTGAAATGGTAGAACTGCTTGCTGTACTCAACCGTTTGTGGGACAGAGTCTAATGCGTTGGTTCCAAGTACTGTTGTACCACCAGTCTGATATGAAGCAGTATTTCCAATAATTGTACTACCGGCTCCTACTACGCCAGTATTTCCATATGAAACACCGACGTTAACAGGTAAACGAGCGTTGCCATAAGCGTTCCCAGTAACGATATTTCCAGTTGAATGTCCTACTGTATATTCGTATCCTGTTTGTGGAAGTAAGCCAGCGCTTGCCGCAGCTACTAAAGCCAAAACCTTGAAACAGACGTATTCTCGTATTACAATCTTTAAAATGCGTCGCTATCAATACTCACAATAAATGCTCTCATGATTGGGTCCTACTTCGTTTGTTGACTGATGCAGAATAGTGTAGAATCCACTAAATGTGCCCCAGTTATATATAGTTCGGCAATTTTATTAACTGGAACAGTAAACTTGACTTTTTGTTCTTCCAAAACTAAAAAGTTCATATATAATTTATCTACATTTTGCATTAACACAAAATAGAGAAACCTGTAGATAAATTGTCTTTCTGCATATTAACATTTCTATTATATGCAAATTGTATATATTTTTATTGTCCTATGGCGAATGTTAAATAAACTGGAATTGTCAATGCCATCAACGCAAGTATATTGGGTGTAGTTCTGAAAAGAAAAATTTGTCATCAATAGGCGATGATTAATAATTCAGACGCAACAAAAAAACCGACCAAACGTGAATGCAGCTTTAAAATGTTACAGAGTTGATAATTGTTTCATTTCTTAAAAAATTATCCTGCCCCGGAAGCTAGTTTAAGAAGTATTTGTGTTTGCTCGTGATATTCAGGAACTCAAGGGTGGTGAAGTAGATGGAATTTGAATGATCTAGTGCATCAAGTGTATGCCTTACGCAGCATACGGTTGATTGGAACGTTAGAGCCATACGAGGTGCGGTGGACTGTCAGATAGATGAGACGGAAGGAACAAAAATTGCGATGTGCCGATGGAGAGAAAAGAGTTGAAAGGTCTTTTCAAGATAGAAAAAGAAAATCCTGTCATTTGGTGACATTAAGCTCTACGTCAATTTCGAAGTACCAGGTTTAATAACTGAGTCATGTCGAAGCAGAAATTGGTTTGACAACTTTGATATCGTCAGCGCAGAGAGAAAGGGCTGACGCTGAGTGTTAAATCAATTTTCTATGTAGTAATAAATAAATAAATAGTGGTAAAAAAAGGCCGATACAAGGAACCTGAAGCTTACACAGTACCTACAAATGGTTATACAGGTGAGAAGATATCTTCTATAGCAAACTGGGTTCAAGCTGCCCTTGACAGTTATTAATTTTGTGTAAATAATAATAACCCGAACGCGTTGAAAGTTACTGCACGACCGTGCTTTATTTCAAGAACATTAAAATTATTTCAAATTTGAAAACCGACCGAGAATTGCTAGTGTTTTTTATTGAACCCTAAAAGCCTGAACCACCAATTAAAAATGCTGCTCTTGCTTTTCCTTACTCTACCGTCGTCTGATTAGATAAGTCGGCGTTAAAATCGCCGCGAAAAAATCGAAAAAAATTCTATAATAACTAAAAAAATTTAAATAAAATTAAGAAAAGGGAAAAGGTCTCAGAATAAGGTTGATCTTAAGACCTATGAGCATTTGCAGTGATTGGTACAGTTCGTTCACGCCGCTGTTATTTTTTGACAGGAAACAAATAATCCAGGTGGCTTAGCCTCCCATCAAATGGTCTCCGTTGGATACCATGCCTCCCAGATAAGATATGTTGCAGTCAGTAGGTACATTATCTAATGCCAGTAAAAAGAGGATCGGTGACAGAATATTCACTTTTCTCACTCCCTTTCGAAAATGTGTCCATTATGTAGAACAAATCATCTTGCGACGGGATAGTAGTACTTCTTTATAACAGAGCGGTGACGTAAACAGAGTTTTGATTTGATTGACACAAGACCGACCATGACGATAGCCCGCTTCAAGCCTCTTGAGCGTTTTTTTTGATTCTGTCCTTTGTCCGTCCCAGAATGATAGTTGCCATTATTTTTGGGAAATCTTACAAAACCACGCCAGTTATTGAAGATTTTACGGTTTTCCTTCATTGGTATCTTAGCGATAACCCTATCCTTCCAGTCCCTGGGGTATATTTCGTGTTCCTATACGGCCTGTATCTACCAGTAACAGCAGGATGCAGGCCGTTGTGTCCTGAGTTTCAGGAACTCGGATGGTATGCCATCAAGTCCAGCTGCTATGTTGACTTTTAGAGGCCGATTGCAGTTTTGATTTCTGTAGCTGTAGGGGGCCGCTGTCAATACCCCCATACGAACGCCGCAATTCTAGCTGTGGGGAGCTCATCGTTGCACTCAGATCTTCTGAGTCCTCATTTAGGAGGACGCAAAAGTGGTCCCTCCATCTCCACAATTGATCTTCTATTTTTACCAATGTCGGCCACGGGCAGCTCCGCCCCTTCCTAGACCTGACCTGCGGTCCTTTCGTTATCCTCAATAACAAAATGCCCAGGTACCCAGCATAGTCTGACACGTTTTTACGAACACAGTGCCTTGAGCACTGAGCGGCAATTCATGACTAGTCCAGACTTGCGACTCTGGACCCTTAAGCGCACCCTGACTATCAATGAAGATGGCGATATTCTATTTGGATACAGATTTCATCTCAAGTGCCACCGCAGCACGGCCAGAACCTATGCCTTTAACAAACCTCATGTGGCTGGAAGTATCAGGGCCATATGAAGGTCCAATTCGTTGGAGTATATACCTAACCCCATACCCTAACGGGTTTCATTTTCAAGTTCCTTTGCCAATTTTCGCTGTCAGGGTACAGCACCTCGTATGGTGTACCAAGACTTTCAAGACTTTCATCCGCTTTTACGGGGATATCAGGGAATAATTTCTTTAAAATAGTGCTAGGTATGTCCTAATAAGTGCCACTCTTATATCCAGCATATCTTATATGTGTTACATCCCCTCCAGAATCTAGGTTAAAGTAAAATCTGCATTTACCGGTTTCCGGCAATCTGAATTTCTGTAAACATGTTTTCTAAAAGGAAATCTGAGTTGGTTTCTGGTTAGTTTGGGATTTTCCTACAAAATACAGGTCGACTTTATTGTATTTTTGATGATATTAGTAGGTACCTACACACAGGACAGGTTCGATAAATCAACACAGCCAAGCAGTGTTCTCCCTTAATACCGCAAAGTATCGGAAAATAACAACTCTTCCTTTTTACCATTTCCACGAGATCAACCATTTGTAATGCACCATGTTCATTCATACATAATAGCAATAACTGTAACCATAGGGGGAAAAAAGCCCGTATCCATATTAGCCTCATTTCACCTCATTTTGATTCTTCCAAAATCTGCACGCACACACTTACTGTGGATGAAATTAAGTTAACCCTCCCAAACCTAACAAACACAATTTAGCAGATCCGCATTTCAATTCCGAATTCCCAATTCCCAATCGCATTACAAAATCAATATTTGTATTATTCTAGCATGATGTCGTTTATCCTTTTTATCCCTCTTTTTCCAGCGTTGTCAAGTAGCACATTTGCTGCGTAAAACCTCCCCCTTCATTGGCAAATGTAGTCTCACATGTGATGGCTGATGGGGGGCTGCCGTTCTGCCAAAAGTGACAAAGTTAAAAGGAAAACAACACTCAAACCCCGCACTCGCACCCGCAACCCTTATAAGTAGCTATTCCGCCGAGTAAGAGGTATATAGATATTAGGGACACCTAAGCAGCCAACGAAACGAAATAAGACATATTATAAATTTTAAGGACTGTGTGGGTTATATCTGCCTTCAATAAAGCAAACACACACTTTGTTTACATTTTCGATTGTCAACAGAGATACTTTTTATTTCGAGTATAATTTTTGTTCAATGATTTACTTTTCAAATTTATGCAAATCGACGAATACGATTTTTATTTAAATTTGATTTTAAATCTTTTTTTTATGTCATTACAGATGGACAATCTGAGTTCGAGGTGCAGCTGGTCATGCAGAAATATGCGGAAAAGGGATCCAGCGTCACGTTGCAATGCAAACACAATGTGCGACCGGACATTCTGTTCAAGGTAAAATACACAGACTACATTATAATTGATATGCCATTCACGTGGGGCAATGACGGCGATAAATTGTCTATCTAGAAGGGATATTATTAGTGTTTATCTAACTGGACGATAATTAATGGTCCTTATTGCCCCGGGAATGCGGAGCAGAGCGTTTATTGAAAGTAGGCGCAAGGTGTGGCTTTGTTGGTTATTTTTCTTGTATCTAACCCCGTAACGTGAGAGTGTGTAAGCCCTAAATGACACCCGAATGATAATAAATAGCTGACCTTTAGGAATTCCAGTAGAACATTTCGATCGCAAAAGATTGCAGATATAGCTTTTGCGCACGGTCATACTATAATGCTCATATAGATACCGAATGTGTTCAGGGCCCATTATGAATTTTATTTGTTTTGTCTTTTTTTTTTTTGGTTTGCGGAAATTGTTTTTTGAGAATTTTTGGTGACACCATGGGAATTTAGATATTTATTTGGTTAACTTTAACGGTTGCCCTATTTTGTTGGCCGTCGTAGATTCATGACAGTAGAAAGGAGAACAGGTATATAGTACAGATTTTGTTGAAATTTAAGTGTAAACGCTTTTTGTGGGCAGAAAAGGTATACAATTACAAGAAAAAACAAGCAGCGCAAATTCAGCTTGAACTTGTTTTTCCAGGGAAAGATGAAGTTAACAATGAAGCAGCAAAAAATGCGAGCACCTCAAGTCAATGCGTTACTCCATTTAATTTTTTTTCCCGAAAAGGGCACCTTGAATCTAATTTAAGGCTCCGCGGGAGTATGCGCTGCGGAAAACTTTACAACTCCAACAGATCATAGTGAACTGTTTGCAAAAAGTTGAAAAAACTCCGGCAGACAATCATATGACTAAATATATGGACTGCTCGAAGCCAACTGCACGTATGTTCCAAAAGTATAGACGCGCTACAGTTTAACAGCGAAAGGCAAAGTTAACTCTACACGGCCAAGTTAAAGGTCATTCGCAAATGATGCCTTCAGTGAAAGCTAACTGGCGTTTAGAATATTTTTCAGGTTTAATGCTTCAAAATGAACAAATTCTAAACTATAGAAATAAAGTAGGGTTCATAGGTTTTATAACTAATGTAAGAATGATGTTGAAAGAGGCAAATATTTAAACTACATTTTGTCATATAAGCTGTCACAACTACAAGACAACTTAGAGTTAATTTTCTCAAGAAGACGTTAAAGAGAAGGGGGCAATAATAACCCAAAAACAGAACAGTTTGTCTTAGCCTAAAAGTGTTTTCTAATTCATAATGAAATTCGATAGTCTGCTGAAGCTGAATCAGAATACCATCATCATCATCATATACCATCAGAATATAGGTAGGTAGGAAAGAAGAAACTATAGGTAGAAGACGATTTTATGCCTTTCAAAACTATTTCCTGTTAAAAAATATTGCACTTGCCTTATATAAAACTGAAATAATATTCGAAGTACAATATCAATTAGTTTTACGTTCTTTAATAAATTAAGATCTAAGCAATTTATATAACGAACTTAATGAATGAGATATTTTAGAAAACCATAAATATCTATATTTATGTCATTCATTTCTATTTTATAAAAAATAGATTCCTATCGACTATTCGATTTTTAACTTTCTCGTATACGTAGTAAGAGAAAGGTATTGTAATCGAACAAAAAATCGAACTCGAGATTTTAATAAAATCTGACATTACGATGATAGAGGAACTCGAAAAAGTGGGTCTCGCAATTCTGTCCGTCTGTCCGTCTATTTGGAGTTTTGTGGGCTTATAGTTCGGGCCACTTTTTTTTGCATGCTAACCCTATTATTAACGGTACTTCCCATATAGCGGTTTTAAACAAGTTTTTTTTTTTTTCAAAAACGGCTCTAACGATTTCAACTAAAATTGATATTTGGGCTTATGTAGGCGTGGTTAACATGGCTGCATACCCAGTTTTTCGCAGAAAAATCGAATAACGGTAATTTTGAAAATTGGTCATTTCTTAAAAACGGTTAAAACTATTTCGACAAAAATTCATATTGAATGTAATACGGTCATTCCTAACATGATGGCAAACTCTGTTTTTCCCTAACTTATCGTTCAACGAACTATTTTGGAAACATTTTGTTTTTTAAGACTTCATTTAATTATGGTTTACTTGAAAACAGCTTTAACGATTTTAACCAAAATGTATACTTGCACTACCATGTATGGGATTAACATGGCTGCATACCCAGTTTTTGGCTGAAACGGTACTTTTGAAAAGTGGCCTTATCTCGATAACGGTCAATACGATTGCAACAAAAATTAATTTTTTGTGTAAAATTGTCAATACTAGCAAGATCGTAAACTCAGTTTTTCTCTAAATTGTCTACAATAAATTTTTGAAACAAAACATATTTTGAGAATTTGGTTTTCTTTTGTTTTACCTACATGAAAACGGCTAAAGCGATTTTGACCAAAATGCATACTTAGAGTAAATTTGTCGTTTTCAACATTATTGCGTCCTTCATTTTCAATTCGAATCACCAGAAACGCTGATTTTGAAAACTGCTCAAATCTCGAAAACGCCATTTTTGATTTGGATAAAACTATAAACACCAAGTAATACTAACATCTTGAACAATACCCTATACTCAGTTTTTATCTAAATAGTTGAGCCAAATTAATTTTCGAGCTAAGCATTGCAATATTTGTTACTATTTTGTACGCAAAATTTTCCAAAATCAGCTTTAAAGATTTTAACTAAAATGCATAAGTATTGTTAATAAAACCCCGTACTTAGTTTTTCTTTGAAAAAAGCAAATAATGTCGTCTTATAAACATTACCGCACTACCAGTTAAAATGTAATCACAACAAGTACTAGGACTGCTTTTAGCAAATATTTCCCACTTCTTTTTTTTTTAACCATATTAATCATGAACCTTAAAATAATTCAAACCAATTGGAGTCTACACTATCAGAAACCCGCACTTCATTTACCCGCAAACACGTGTAAATTCAAAAACAAATCTCTGAGTTCTTACATCACAAACCCTACTTCGAGTCATGGCCACCTACCAGCATCACCAATTTGAAAAATCTGGTTTTATAGCCTATAAACAATAACAAAAGAAAAATAAACCAACCAAACTGATGATATAAACGAGAAAGTTTCGTGCGATCCAGTCGTGCACTTTATTTTTAATTTCCGCCATTCAACACTATCTACCAAAACAGTAATGAAGTTGCAAAAATTCACGATTAAAAAACCAATAAAAAATTATGGACCATTATTGAAAAGAAGAAGAACATTCAAAGGATATTAATTAGAATTATCAAAAAAAAGAGAAATGTTCGGCAGTGGGTTTGAAATTGAAGGGTTTGAAATTGAACCACTCCACATTTAAACATTTCTGATTTTATAAAACATAAAGCGTTTAAAGAGGTTTCACCCAACCGATTTCTTTTTTTTACTTTTACGTTGGTCCCCACAGAAAACAAGCTCTCAGCGTCTCAATCCCAATCAAGAATCAGGACCTAGAACAAGATACTTAACGAGTTTTTGACAAATTGAGATTAATTTTTTGATTTCCCCACATTTCGTGCTAGGAGAGAGAAGATTCCCCTTTTCCCCTTTCATCAAATTTTGGACCGAAATTCTCCACGAAAAGGGGAATTCCCCACGAACTGGCAACACTGTACCAAAAACCAAATATAAATGAAAGCCTACCAATTGAATTAAATATTAACAAAATGGTGCATAAGCATACACGTAAACCATCAACTAAATATTGTGTGTGTGTGTATCCATTTTAATCTATCATTGTCATTGTCAGGGCAAAGCAAATTTAACCCGAACCCCTACCCCAAATATGTCGGGTTATTAAAGCTCTCACTGTCACAGGAAAGTTGATTTTGAGAGAACATTTATTTGTATCTCTTCTTTTCTTCCCTGAATGAGTACTGCGTTTGACACATCTTTCTTCAACCTTCAACCCGCTTGATCATGCGCAATCACTTTGTCTTTTATTTAATTTTATTTATCCATAAATCGCATTTTAAATTTCGATGGAGTGTGGCTGTGGGCGTGGGATTGAGAGAGATAGGGTTTGAAATGTAGTTTTACGGGATTGAGATAGAGAGAGTGATTTTACATTTGAAACAAATACCTGCTAACATTACGGTAATAAAAAGGAAGATGAAATATTTTATACAGAGGTAAGAAATATTTCTTATTCGTCAGCTCAAGGTCAAGCGTTATGGGAAATGTGGATGTGAGAGAGTTCGGGAATACTAGCTTCGAACAGCAATGAAAGCTATTGGTTAGTATTTATATATTGATAAAAGGGACTTTATTTGATTTGTTTGGTTAATAAAACTATCTACAGAAGATGTTTTACAAATTTAAAGCATTTTAGGTCACTTATTTACCAATTTTCAATACTGCTCTAGAAATTATTCATATGGCAAAACAACGTTTGCCGGGTCAGCTAGTTTATTTATAAAACTTGTATTCAAATTAATTTTAAAATTTATCTTCATCAAATTGCAAACAAAATTAATGTTTTCTATTTCAAAATTATAAACATTGCGGAAATAATTTGAAATTATTCTTTGTAGCTTACATCTAACAGTTCAGTCCGATTATTAGTTATCATCTAAGATTTCTCTAATTTTAAAGGGAACCTCTTGAGTAAGTTAATTGCCATTGCAGTAATCAATTAAGTTCAGCTTTGTGGAAATTCGACGACTCGACGACGTTTCTGTTACTAAATGTTTCACCTACTGTGCATCAAGATCACGACAATAGGCATTATGTGACAGATATAGCGACGTTGGAAAAGAGTCAAATCTACCCAAAATCTTGAGAATTCAAGATTTAAAAAAAACTACAATCCAAGAATTGCTTACTGCATTCGGTTCAACTTCAAGTTGATTGTGTATTATTTACTAGCTACAACAACCCTCGGGACTCTTCGGAGCATTATTTCTTAGCCATCTTTGATGACGGCAATGGGGGCCGAAAATCACTCGAAGAATTTTTCGTTTGCAACTAGAAATTATTTATTTATTTATTTTTTATTTAATAAGGATTACAATGTTAGATAAATTACATTCTAATACAGGGGGCACTAGCTACCAGGGCTTTCGGCTACAGACATAATTTATCTTTATCCGCCCTTGCCAAAGTTTGGCAGTGATTTTTATATAAAACCTAACTTTTATTGATGGTCTACTTATTAGCATGGAATCTCTATTTTCCGTTATATTTAAATGCACCGCACACAGTGCCGTAAAAGAAATAACCACTTGGTTCACTCTTTAAGTCCGCTGTGCATTATAATGGAAAGAAAGTATCCACATCAATATGGCCCTTTCGGCGAAAGGGCAGACCATGCGGCACAATATTAAATTTCATCTCTGATCTCGACCAGCATCACTGTTCCCATAAAATTGCATATATAATTTTCCCATAATGCTTTCTTTTCAACGCGAATGGGCAATAAAACTCGGCGATTTTATTCCAAATGGCTAATATGCAATTCAGTATTGACCGACATTCTCTCCAAAGGATATAATTCGGCTCCCTACACAATCATTTCGTTTGCATTCCTTCTTTATTATACGGTGATTTTTTCAATTTTACGAGAAAGCACGTGCAAATATCGGGAATAAATTAGTTATTTTATGCGTGACGCTCTCCTCCTGTTGGATTTGCATACGATATGTCTTAGTGCTCTGGCGTCGTAAAAAATGTATACGATCGTTGGCTGTCGTAAATAATTCGAGATCCCACCCATATACTTACAGTCCGTATGGGCTTGGACGCATCGTTTTTTAATGTGAATACGAGGCATTTTTCTTTATTGTGGCCAAGCTTCAAGGATAAAATTCAAATTTTGTTGTGCATTATGTGGCGAGAACGAGGATTCGTTTGTATTTGAATATTTTGCATGTATACGTACCTACAGACTTTTGGTAAAGTTTATTTCTGTTAATGAAACCCTAATCGCAATTTGTGCACATAGTTTAGATTACCCAATACAAGATCGAGAATGGTATACAAATTAATTTACTATTGGCGGCAATTCACGTTGCGTTTAAGGACAGGATGTGTTTAGATAGACCTATTGTATTGCATAAATAGTAGTTACTTGTTTCGTGTAATTTAAGTATGCGTAGCTATTCTCACTTAATGAATGCATTCAGGTAGAATGTGTTTATGAAACCAGCAATAAACTGCCGTTCATTTTCAAGAGTTGGCATCATATACTGTAAACAGAGAACTAGTGAACGTTTTACAAACTTCATCATTGAACAGAAAGTTGAAAGTTGAAAAAATGTAATTGTTAATTGGAAAAGGCGTTGTCCCAAGGATGTAAAAACAACGACTTCTTTTTTTAAATTTAAATAAAGAAGTGTCCCTAATTGGTAATATATAGTTGCCAGATGCAAAATTTTGGGAGTAACACCCTACAAGAAGCAGGGCAGTAAATCCCTACCAAAATTTATTCCTCTAATGTAAAGAAAATATTTCCTCGAAGCAATAGGAATTAAATAACTCTCGACTACAAAATTTAGAACTCTTATAGATAATTGTTCCCAGTTCTTAAATTTGGTTATCATCCTTGTTCTATTAGTTATAAGTTAAATTTCGTGATTGATTTCATTCTATTAAAATTCAAGTTAAAAATGTTTAATTAAAACTAAATTATTACTAAGTTTATATGACTACCTTTTATAGTTTATTTTTTTCATTGGTAACTGTGACTTAAATGTTCAGTAGTTAAACAATTAACTAAATAAATAAATATTTAACGAAAAAATGTTATCTGTCCTTGTGGTATATAATATACTTCAAGAAACAACTGCTTTTGGAGGAAATTGAAAAGGTCTTACGCTTCTAGCATTAACACTTTTTTAAAGATAGTAGATTTCCTAGTCCCAGCTTTTTTTGGCTAAATTAACAAAAATTTCCAGGACAGTTATACTCTCGGATGATTGTCAGGTTTTCGCGGGAAGTGGCGCGGTATAAAAAACACTTTAAATTATGATTTCTGTCTTTTTCGAATACCTACAGAGACGAATTTTCAAGATCTATAGAGAAATGTTAAAAAAGACTTCACATGGCTGACTTTAACTATGTGTGTGTAAACAGTGCTGTAAACTTGTAAGTGGTATTATCTAAATTGCAATCTTAGATGTTTGCATAGTCGACTCTTTTGTACTTTCATAATAATTGCTTGTACCTTCAAATGTGATGAATCTACAGCAAAATATGGCGTAGTCCTGTACTACGTATACTACGCAGATAGCTTGCCGTAAAAAACCTTCAGGACCCCTGGCTCAACACTGATGCGGAATCGAAACATATTTCCAGTTGCATATCGTCACAGCAATTTAGTTTGTGAAACCAATTTACTAAAACATTAAACATCCCTATCTACAGCCAGTGCTGTCGAAATGGATACTATAGTATCATTTGGATACTCTCGCAGGGCTCTGGATACTGGGATACCCAACACTCTGAAATGATACTCTTGCTTTTACTTTATTATATTTGCTTAATACAAGCGTAAAAAAAAATTTAGTACGTAAAATAATTTTGAAAAATGCAATTTTATCACATCCCTATTTAACAAATAAATTGCGGAAATGAGATAGCCGTAGTAGCAATGCTAATAGAAAATATGAAATTAATGCTAATAGAAATAAGTTTCGCTTGGTGTGTGTTCAAATAAAAAATGTTTTTTTGACTTTCGAATCAAAAACGTTTTGCTTAATCCGGTGTGTTTTTAGCCTTATACGTAATACTTATTTTTCAATGATACATACGTAAGATGTAGGTATTATTTTTAAGTTACTGCAAATGTATTCTGAATTAAAAACCAATAAAAAATTTGTTTGCGAAAAAATGTATACTTTATTTTTGTTAATATATTTTGGATACTCTTTCCTTAGAAATGATACCCAAAAATGTAGGCTTGGGATACCAATAACATTTGTCAAACGACAGCACTGTCTACAGCACCTGTGAACAGCCTCATTTTCTCACGGAACTAATTTTAGATGGGTAATATCCTCTGACCAATATATAGGTTAAAATACCGTCATTCTCCACGGTCGTTATTCGTTAAACCCAAAACAAACAAATGCAAAAGTTATTCAAAAGAAATTGTATTGATGCTTTTAAAATATTTTGCCTGTAAATTTGGAAAAAGGGCATAAATTACCTGTTGGAAGCATTTTAGAAATGTGTACAGTAATGGACCAAAAAGCAGTACCTCCCAATAAAAAAAAAATACAGAAGCTATTTCTCGCCTCTCATGGGAGCTAAAGCTGTTCAATTTGTAACATTTACGAGCAACAAACCAAGTGTTTTATAAAATTTCTAGTTTGATATGTACATTTTTTTATTCGTCTTAAGTAAAAGTTTCTTTTGCGTGTCATAATTGTTGGTTTCTTATTAGTTTTTGGTAAAATTTGTTACGCAAATCATCATATTATTCAAAAAAGAATTAAAAAGAGTTGTCCTGCAGTCACAAATATCTAGAGAGAGGGACGAAACTAAACACACCAATATCGAAGGACCATCTTCCTTAAATGATATCCGAAATGACCTTGTCCTGTTGATAACGCCACCACCCATGTAAATGTTTGTGGAATCATGCTTAAAACCATTTTCTGAGTGGAGACGGGCTTACCTACTGATTTTTGACCGAAATTATGATATATTTCCATAATTAAAATGAAACTTTGCCATACTTAATGAAAACGCTCACAATACCAAACAGAAATCAATTCAGTGTAACAATCCTATAAAACTAAAGCGGCGCCACGTAGCGTCTGAAATAAAGAAATTAAATATAACTGCTAGCATATTAAAAATAAACCGTATTCTATTTTTGACCTGATTTCTTGTCAGAAAAATTTATATTAACTTCTGACCGGATTTTTTGACCGAATTTTAAAATAAATCGGTCATTCGGTCAATTATTTGTAGTGGCAGCACTGCTTGCGGCCTTTTGCTAAATACAGGGTGTTTCAGGTTGAATTTGTTTGGGCGCTATTTCTTACTTACTTACTTACTAAGGGCGCTACAGTCCGGGTGGACCGGGGCCTCAACCAATACGCCTCTCCAGTTAGCGCGATCTTTGGCTAACTGCCTCCAGTTGGTTGAGGTCCCCTTCCAATTGTGCGTTCCACTTAAGGCGAGGTCTTCCTCTACTGCGTTGTCCCTCCGGGTTGGTATCGAAGACTCTTCGGGCCGGAGCGTTGGTGTGCATTCGCTCTACATGCCCCAGCCATCTTAGACGACTGATGCGTATTTTTTTGACCAGGGCGATGTCGCTGTACAGCTCGTAGAGTTCGCTGTTAAATCTCCTTCTCCAAAACCCGTCAACGCAAACGGGACCGAAAATCACTCGAAGAATTTTTCGTTCGAAACTACCAAGGAGATCTTCATCCGCCTTTGAAAGCGTCCATGCTTCTGCACCATAAAGCAGGACTGGGATGATGAGGGTCTTATATAGAGTCTCCTTAGTGTTTCTCGACAAGGCCTTATTAATCAATTGCCTTCTTAGGCCGAAGTAACAGCGGTTGGCAAGAGTGATTCTTCGTTTGATTTCTGAGGTGATATCGTTTTCAGAATTTATAGCGGAGCCGAGGTAGACAAAGTCCCTAACTACCTCAAAATTATAGCTGTCTACTGTGACGTTCTGTCCGATTCGTCGATGTTGTGTGTCCCTTCTTGCTGACAGCATGTATTTTGTTTTGCCCTCGTTTACCACTGAACCCATTTTTGCCGCTTCCATACTGATTCTTGCAAACGCGCCAGTGACAGCTCGCTGTGTTCTGCCAATAATGTCAATATCGTCCGCGTATGCAAGCAGTTGCACAGACTTTTGGAAAATTGTGATTCTGGTGTTGGCTTGTGAGTTGCGCACAATATGCTCAAGAATGATGTTAAAGAAGTCACATGACAGCGCATCACCTTGTCTAAATCCATTTTTGACATCAAAGGTCTCGGTGAGATTGTTTCCGACCTTAATGGAGCAGCGAGAATTCTCCATTGTCATTCTGCACAATCTGACGAGTTTGGCAGGGATGCCAAAACTAGACATGGCTCTGTATAGCTCGTCTCTATAAATGCTGTCATATGCGGCCTTAAAATCCATGAACAGATGGTGGGTATTGATTTGGACTTCTTGGGTTTTCTCCAGGATCTGCCGTAGTGTGAATATTTGGTCGGCTGTGGACTTACCGGGTATAAAACCGCTTCAGGCGTTCACACAGTACAGCAGAGAGGATCTTATAGGCGATATTAAGGAGACTGATACCTCTATAGTTGGCTCAGTTTAGAGGGTCTCCTTTCTTATAGATCGGGCAAACAATGCTGAGGTTCCATTCATCAGGCATACTTTCTTCCGACCAAATCTTGGAGACGAGTTGGTGTATGCACTCTACCAAGTCATCTCCCGCTGCTTTGAAGAGCTCGGCAGGTAAGCCATCTGGTCCAGCAGCCTTGTTGGACTTCAGCTTGGATATTGCTATCCTCACTTCATTTTGGTCAGGTGGACGGAAATCTTGGCTTTCATCGTCCAGATTGAATGGATCGTTCTGCCTGACAGCGGGATCTTGGTCGTCTTTAGCAGTCTGCAGAAATGGTTTTTCCATGTCCTCAGCACCGACTGTGATTCCACTACAAGGTTCACTTGTTCATCTCTACAGGCTTCTGTTCGGGTTTTGTTGCCATGACACGTTCTTTTTACCTTTTGGTAAAACTTCCGAACATTGTTACTGGAGTAACATCTCTCTATTTCCTCGATCGCGCGCTTCTCATGCTCTTTCTTTTTCTTTCGGAGAAGCCGGTGTTCTTCCCTCCTCGTTTGCTCGTAGAGCTCACGAGCTGCTCTCGCCCTTCTGTGCAGCGCCGCTTCATAGGCACGTTGTTTTGCTGCATGTGCTTGCCGGCATTCTTCATCAAACCAGGGGTTTCGAGGGGGTGGTTTGGTGAAACCAAGCACATCAGTTGCGGCGTTTCTAATGGCTTCTTGGCATCTATGCCACTGGTCTTCAGCACTTGATGCTGGCTGCGTAGGACTTCTCGAGAGGTTGAGGGACACGCGATCGGCAAAGGTTCTGGCGGTCTGTTGCGTTTGTAGCCGTTCAACGTTGAATCTCCTCACAGTATTTCCTTGTTGTTGTGGTGTCTGGGATATCCGCATTCGTACCTTGGCTACAACAAGGTAGTGGTCCGAGTCTATGTTGGCCGCTCGGAAGGTGCGGACATCTAGAATACTGGAGGAGTGCCTTGCGCAACATGGTCAATTTGATTGACAGTATGAAGATCCGGTGACCGCCATGTTCCTTTGTGAATATTGAGGTGAGGAAACCGTGTGCTAGCTATAGTTACATTACGTCCCGCCGCAAAGTCAATTAGCCTTAGTCCGTTTCCAGACGTGTTGTCGTGTAGGCTGTGCTTTCCGATTGTGCTACCAAAGATATCCTCCTTGCCTATTTTGGCGTTAAAATCACCAAGGACGATTTTAACGTCATATTTAGGACATTGCTCATTGTTTGGTCGAGGAGCTTGTAGAAACATTCCTTGGTAGCATCGTCTTTTTCTTCTGTGGGGGCGTGAGCGCATATTAGGCTGATGTTGGCGAATTTAGCCTTGATGCGAATAGTTGTAAGGCGTTCACTCACGTGTCGAAAGCTCAAGACACCTTGCCTAAGTCTGCCGCTTACAACGAATCCACATCCAAATAGTCGCTGCTTCTGTTCCTTATAGCAATCACCGTAGTAGATGTCACAGTTTTTCATCATTTTTCTGCCCGGCCCATCCCACCGCACTTCCTGGATGGCGGTGATATCTGCATTGTAGCAGCGTAGGGCCTCCGCTAATTGTTCGGCTGCACGCGGTCTATTCAGGGTCCGAACATTCCACGTGCAGATCCGAAAGTCATTGTCCTTTTTTCGTTTTGCAGGGTCGTCAACAGTAAATCCGTCCGTCTCCGAGGCTAATGGTTGCTTCGCAACTGGCTCATTTTTCCGTGGTTGGGTAGTTAACCCCACGCACAAAGCCCAACTTGGAGGACCAGGCCCTGAATTGACCCTAGGACAGCGGGTCGGAAACTCCGTTGCCAGTAACCCACTTCGGGGATATGAGTGCTGCCGTTGGCCCATAAAGGGTTCATCCGCTACCATCTCTATTTCAGCACCCTGACTAGTGCTGAAAAAATCCTTACTGACTTTTTCTCCAAATATGTCAGAATAGCTCATGTAAGGTAACTGCCATCTTGACTGTTGACACCACCGTTGATCCAATCTCGTGGATTCATTCGCTGTATGTCCTCTTTCTGAGGGGCTCATCTTAGACCTCTGAGACTCGTTCAGCCAGTCATTCCGACAGAGCATTATAGTGTTGCTATTTTCTTCGTGTTCAACACTCGCGCTTATAAGTTAAGCAAGTCATGCCCGGAGGGACAAGACCAGTATCCGGTGGCTACCACGAGGAGGTAAAATAAAACAATTGATGTGTATGAACCAGTTGCAACGCCTGGGCATCGCCAAGTTGACGCCAATCAGTGTCTGTCTACCCTATTCATACATCACCCCTATTCATACATCAAACCGCTATTTCGGTTTGGATAATAGAGCAACAACGCGTTGAAATTAAAATTTTTTTTAAACTGACATTTTTGGTGAAAATCATATACCGAGAAAGTTTACTATCATGAAAATCATATACCGAGAAAGTTTACTATTCGGCGTGTAATGAATACAGTTTTTGGCAAGAAGTCATTATGAGCGATTAAGCACAGTTCAACATGGCTTGATTTGTAAATTGTAAAAAAAGAAAAAGGTTATAAGAACCTCTCAAATGACACAAATATAGGCAATGTAGTTACAGTAACAGTGATATAGGCACATTTTGGAGAACTTACATATATGTGTCCAAGACTGGATCAATTAGGCCTTCAGAACAGTAAACTTTCTTTTCGATTCTTAAACAGTGAAAATACTCCCCTAAGGAATGACAAATGGCAATGACTTAGTATGACATGCAGGCTCTGAAGATATTGGTGCGATAGGAATTAAATCAAAACCTAAAATAAGAACAATTCTATGCTATGTTCCCTGTAGCAGAAATTATTTTGGTTTTCCCTAACCAAGCATATTGTTTGATTAAAATCTGACTTTTACATGCTACCAGAATTGTTAGTTCCCCATCAAAGTACGGCAAACCGGGGACATACCTTCCTCAGCAATCTAGATCCCATTCGATAGGAACGAGCTCATTCACAACATAAAACCCACTCAAACTAATTGAGGGCAATTAAGTTTCATTAGCAAAACAATGCATATTATTATTAACATCAGATATAGCCACATACACCCCTACATGCTACCGAAAACAAACCAATTACGGTCACCGATAACTGGGAATGCATGTTTGGCTGGTTAATTAGTCCATTACCCACGAAAAACCAAAATTACATTACACCCAAGGACGACCAAAACAAGCCCTCCAAACCGGAGTACCCCCCTTCTCACACTCGCAAGTTACACACAAAAAGCCAATTTGAATTCCAAAATAAGCCACCGCAAATCCCCAAAGTGCGACGACGTCAAACAACACTAATGCACATTACGCCCAGAAGCCAATCTGATTATACTTCACCGAGAGTTGGCTCCTCTCAAGTACATGTGGCCAAAATCCAAATTGCAAAATTAGGCGTAATGATTGATTCAATCCCCATAATGGTTGAGTCATACCGTCAGGACAAAAGATATAGGGTGTTTGGTCAAAGCTGCTCGCTCATCGACCTGAGACGTGGAATAAACTTTGACTGTTTTACTGAAGCGCACACACAGAAGACATCGTTTCAAAAAAGAAAACGAGAAACAAAGTACATGACCAGACCTCTCCCTAAGTTGAGAATTCAATTTGGCAGTGCCACAAGCCTGCAACCGGAGCTTGGACTTTTCTTATCAAGGAATAAACCCAAATTGAACTCAGCAAAGCATTACCTAAGTAGCCTTACCCACTAAATCAATAATACGAATCCCATTTGCGAAAGTAGGTGGATATGACGCAAAAAGTAAGTCTTCTTCGAAAGGATTCTCGTTCCTCTTCATTTTCTTACATACGTATGTATTGGTAAGCTGCCCAAGTTAATATCTTGCTCACGAGCGCACGAAGTGAATTCAACAAGTTCACAGCTACGGTGTTGTCCTTATTTAATTTACGAAAATTCCTTCAAGTTGTGAGGACGGCATAAGTGTGGGGAATAACATGTGAACAGACGCGCCCCATAACTTATTTCAAAAGGGGACACACACATTTGCAATTTGCTTAATTTCCGGTTGCAATTAAATGCAGCGTGCCAAAGTAGATATTTCTACTCTTGCGAGTTCACCCGTTTGGTTTAACTGCTAACTCACATTTGTGCATAAGTGCTGAATAGTTTGTTTTTCGGAATTATCCTCAAGGGTACCTACTCTTTCCGTGTTACTGCGTTTCAGTTTCAATGTATGGTTTGGTTTCATGTGAAAGGATTGCATGACGCATGCATATATATATATATAGGTAGAATAAATCACAGTCTTACGGAGTTGTTATACTGAATTATAGCGCTAAGGACACTGTTTCTGAATAGTTTTATTAAATAATAATCAAAAGGAGCTCCACAGAATCACGTTACGTAATTTTCGTAGAAGCATAGCGCAACTGATTAAGGGCTAGTCCAGGTAAAGTCATTAATGTTGGTTAGTTTTATAGTCGCTCAAGGGAAACGAGGTATATTGATGTGGGTTGTCACGACATTAACGCGCCAGATAGTAAAGTGACGGCAAACAAATTAGTTAAGCCGTTCCTAATGGTGCAGACTGTTGACATTGTGACAGCGTTTATGCAAACAACACCCTTATTGCATCAAAAACAAGCTAATACGTAGTAAATTTGTAAACAATTATGGCAAGAAATGGAAAGACTTGTAAATGCATCTATCTATAGGTGTTTTTTTTTAGAATGAATGGTAAGAGTGCCGATCTGAAAACACTTGGCAACTCTTTCACGTCTTGCATTAGGTATATACTTTTCGGTGGCGAATGAGTAATATTTTTCTTTACACTGTCATGTTTTCGATTTTTTTCTTGTGTGGTTTTAGGGGCAACAAAAACTCGTAGGGAAGGTGTCTGCAATATGGTGTATTTAGCGTTGGATGTTGTCGACGCGAAAGTGTCTTATATTATGATGAGTGGTGTTAAGTGTGGCCAACAAATAAATTACTCCAGTATAGATATAAGTGGGCATGATACCTAATAAAGTGGAGTACATTTATACCTACAGGATATGAATATTTCAATGGCTAACTATGCGGCACTATAGGTTGAATTATTTCACTACGGTCGTTAAACTATACGACAGTCATAAGCCAATTTAATGGACAAGCCGTATAGCGCTCTACTGCGGTGCTAGGTCATTTTTATTTTATTCAATAGTGTTTGTAAATAAGTTTTTACTTTTTAGGAGTTTGTGCATACCTATGCTCAATTGGGTTCTAGTTCCATGTTACAGCGATATACTGGGTAATTGAGAAGCGGAGGTTTTATTTTCCTAAAATTGTCATAGACATGCTAAAAGTGGGCAAATGTTGTAGAGTCTACAATGTAGACGCTTATTCCTTGTTAGGATAATAATTAAAAAAGTGAATATGCAAGTGCGGGGCGAAAAATTAAATACTGGACAATTATTGTACGAATTTCTTTTTCCGCCGAATTATAACATAATATAAGTAGTCAATGTCGTTTATTGCCATGCCTACTGTTTAGCACTGTTTTTGACCAGAAAATATTTAAGTTCACTTGCCAAAACAAAAAAAATAAAAAAGCTATGTCATACAGAAGCTGAGCTATAGACGAGCTCAAATATTTAAAGCCATAAAAAAGGTATAGGTAAAAAAAGTTATTTAAAAATAATATGTGTAGGTTATTTGCTTAAAATTGGAATGGTTCTGTTAAAATTAAATAAAATTATATTGTCGATGTCGATGCGATAAAATTAATAGATAAAATTAACTCAAAAAAAAAAATAAAAAATGTTAAACGAAATGTTGGCTGATAGGACAGTACAATAGGAAATTCGGAATTCTAATAGGGGGGAAATGGTGCCTTATGTTAAAAGAAAAATAAATGTAGTTTTTCGATTAATTTGGTTAAAATCTTTTGCCTTCGCACTTACTCCAAAAATCAAAATTTGATACAAGATTTTACTAAACAGATGGGTATGGCTCAAAATAATATAAAAGTAGATAGATTTTGTTTTTTATAATGAAAATGCTTAAAAATCCTATTTTGTCTCAAATTTAGGCATTTTACCAAACACTCAAGTCGACTATCTATTATTTGGCTGCCAGTTTAAATTAAAATGTACAGCATTTTTGAAATGGTACCAATCAAATCAAATCAGTTCGCTGTGTCAGATCTAAGTTCTGTTAATGGGACTGGTTTTTCCAATTTGTTTTAAGTGTGAACGTGTGGATAAAGGAAATATGATCATCAATAACGTGTAAATAGAGCAAAATAAAAAAAGTGAAAACAAACGATTTTAGGACTTCAGTTATTAGATTTTTTATTAAATGAATAAATAATTTCTGTTGTACAATTTATTTTTGCTCGTTAAGGCTGGTGAAATCCAATTTTTAATAAAAATTTTTCACTGCGAAATGTCAAAATGAACTTTCCACATCAGGCAGTACGCTGTTCAAGTGAAAAATAGTTGCTTGCAGGGGGCGTTACTCAAGCTATTTCACTTTGCTTTTATTGTCAGTCGCATTAAATGTTTGACATTTCGGCGTGAAAATTTCACTTTCAGTTTCACAGCACATTTTGGAGAGGAGTAAAAATTTCACTCCACTCAAACAGCGTACCAGACTTTAGTTTTTCAGTTAAGCGGAATAATTCGCACTAAGATTGTGAAAAAATGCTTCGTGACAAATAATGCTTAGTTTAGATTACCGAATTTAACTTACTCCGTATTAATAACCGTTTTGTGAAAGTTGTTAAGCGGTTGCAGAAGAGTTTCATCAAAATTGTCGGGACATATTCGTTTATATGTATGTGCTTTTAAAATGTTATATTTATGTACAGTTGTTGCATTCTCGCTTTTCCTGCGGCAAATAAAATATTTTTACCTTCTTTGAAAACTCCTTGCACAGTTTTATTTAATTATATCAAAAATTGTAGTTACTTAAAGTTCCCGATTGACACTTCTTGCTCCTAAGATATAATACTATATTTTGATTTACTACTAAAATTTTAGTTTGCATGGAAACATTCCTTTGCAGAACGAATTGTGACAGAATAATAATTTGGGTTAGTGTAAGACATAAACATGGCTTTCTGACCAATTATATTTAACCCTACAGTTAATGATAACATCACGACTAAATTTATTTATTGGTAAAGCGATTTTGAAAAGTCTGGAGTCTTTGCGTTAACTGCCAGACTAAAATTGATTATTGGTATGGCCGATTGTCTTCCGTGATTGTATTTTCGACTTTATTGCGCCTAGACATAACTTTTTTGTCTACTGAGAAGTGGCAGCTTCCATCTTTATCTTTACAGCTCGTTCAACAGCCTGGGTATGGCACGGAAGCCTTAAAAAGAACACTCCACATTCATCATCAGGTTCCACGATGCTGCGAATTTTTTTGTCGCACAAGTTTTGCATAATCGGTGGCTCAGAAACCTTTTTCTGCCTATTTATTAAATTGATATATGTTGATGCATTGAAGTTAATAAGCGGCACTTCAAACCGCCTGGGTGTTGAAGACTGAGGCATACTACGAGCTTTTTACATGCGCCGATCTGTTCTCTATTGTGTTTATTGTTGTCTGTTACCATAGCAAGAAGAATGTTTTCGGGATGCGCAAAATAACCATACCGCTGAATGACGGGATCGATTAGCTATGTATGTTAAAAAGATGATGGTTTATTTTTGACGGAGAACCAAGGTAGCGCTTAGACCTTAACAACAAACATGGTCAAAGTCATCAAGTTTCCTGAAGTTGTCTCTGTTGTTTATATAAACGCATTATGCGATTCGCCCGTGACATAATCTTGTGCAAGTAGGTACTGTGGATCTGTAGTTAAATCTAAAGCCATTTCTGGTAGAATATTTCCTTTAATACCTACGTCGAAATGTTTCAACAGGTAAATTGTTCACATGTTTCAAGCACTTTTCCCAAAGGTCCAGTGTAAGACTTAGGTCCCGAAGTAGGTACATCCATCAAGATATTAAAATAAGTGTTTTAAAGGTAGCTCAATTATATCTAGTAAACATATTATCCATTGAAGTGGTTTTTGAAGTTCTGTCTCAAGTAGTCTAATAACATCGCATCCGATAGAAAACTTCTTATTGCAATTTGTACTCCTTTGGCCGAACCAGTCTTAGGAACTACATATCCTATGTATATGGATCCTGGCTCTTGCAGCAAAGAGATGTGTTCTTAAACAATTATGGTAGTCATATATTTTCTATTTTGGATGTTACTATAGCTGATACTTCTGGAATGGTGGGCTCTTTTGTTTGCAGTTTCCAATTCAAATTTAAGTTGATGTTTCCTCTATTGCATCTTCATAAGTAGGCATAACGTTTTCTTTTATATCACAAGAATCCCCAAATATATGAAATTTAAATATACTTTGCGTTCTTTGCATGTTCTTTGTTTAAAGAGTTTAGTTTAATATTTGTAAAAAGACGAATACATGAACTATGCATATGCGCACAAAAAGAGTGGATAACTATATATTCAAAAAATTTAATAAATTTTATGACACACCGTGTCACACGAAAAGATCGATTTTTAGATTAATTTTACGATTTTTTTTTTCAATCCTTTGATAATCTGGGAAAAAATAAATGGAATCTGAAATAAGGATATATGTATTGTGTTGAGGAATTAATAACGAATATTCGGAAAAAGAAGCTTTATGATGCTTTTCCCAATTAAGTCACAAATTTAGTCCTATTTTTGGAACCCAAGTTCTTAATAAAAGTTTCAGTGTGTCTGCGGAGGCAGTTATCGTTATCCAAATCGAATAATATTTTGTATTTATATATATGAGCAGTTTCTAAAGTAGCATTTCTTGTGATTCGAATGTAAAATGAAGGACACAAACTTTTTTTTAAACATGAATGCGCGAAGAAAATGACAAACATCACCACACCCATCTGCCCTTAAAAATAACATGCATAATAACTAAAAGTAATAAAATACAAGTAAGTTATTTCTTTAAGGAAATTATTAAGTAGGTCTGTTCCTTTACTTTTAAATTTTATGAACTTTCACGATTTTTTACTCAATTCCGTTCCTTAAATCGAAAAATTCGTAAAAGAGAGATCAAAACCCCTCCACTGAGAATCTTTCCAGTTTTTACGCAACAAATTTCTTGGTGTAATTGTAAAAGTTGTCAGTCACCTGACAGTTAACAGATGTTTTGAAATTTATATGTTCGGTTTTCCTGCGTATTAAAATGGTATCAAAATCGGCAAAAATAAATATGGACATTCATTTAAGGCTGGTACGCTGTTCGAATGAAGTGAAATTTTCACTCCTCTTCAAAAAGTGCTGCGAAATTGAAAGTGCAATTTTCACGCCGAAATGTCAAAAATTTAATGCGACGGACAATAAAAGCCAAGTGAAATAGCTTTAGTAACGTCCCCTACAAAACACTTTTTGAACAACTATTTTGCGCGCGAACAGCGTACTGCCTAGTGAAATCTTCACGTGGAAATTTCATTTTGACAATTCGCAGTGAAAATTTTGTATGAAAAATTGGATTTTATGTGAACTGCATACTAGGCTTTATACTTGTAGTTCAGTCAGTACAAACTCTTCCACATAGGTTCTCGGATTCATCATAACGAAGTTCAATTTTTTTTTTTTTTTTTTTTTTTAGATAGATAGATAGATACAAAATTTATTTCGAATAAATCCATGCACATAATAAGCTCATAACATTGTTGCATTATTTACATATAAGTAGGTTAAGTATAGATTTAAGAAATAACTTAAATGACATTTTATATTTTGTGTACTTTAAGTATCAAAAATAGTGTCAAATGCCACTTCAATGTGCTTTACAACATACGATTTTTTTTATGGGTGGGGTGACCCTTTAACAAAAGGTAAATAAATAACAAATATACATATTCACAAAGAAAGATAAAACAAAAAAATACAATACATACAAATTTGAAAAAATAAAAAGATATCAAAAAGAAACTTTAGTTACACCAGAATGTCAGAAAATATGGATTCTAAGCTATCATAATCAAAATCAAAAAGCCAAGCTCTTACGGATTTAACAAACTTTCCAGAAAATGTCAATGAATCAACTATTAAATAAGCAAATTCTTCGCATTTATCGGCGGACATCTTAGAACTGTACCACTTATTGGATTTTTGAATTATTAAGCCTTCATTTTTTACTACTTACTTATTGGGCTCCCGACCCGTGAAGAGTCTCTGCCTGAGACACTGCAGCCTTCCATGCTCTACGATCCCGGGCACGTTGCTTCCAGTTGTCCAGACCAAGCGCTCTGGCATCCGCGATGGCTTGATCTTTGAAACGGAGGTTTGGTCTTCCTTGTCTTCTCGAACCTGAGGGCTGGGATACGAAGATCCTCTTAGCCGGAGCATTATTGTCCATTCGCTCGATGTGGCCGAGTCAATGTAGTCGACGTGTTTTGGCTTTTTGGACTACATCCACATCTTGGTACAGCTCATAGAGTCCGCGGTTGTATCTTCTCCTTCATTCGCCCTCCTCGCACACAGGACCAAAACCCCGCCGAAGAATTTTTCTTTCGAAGAAGCCCAGTATCAGCTCTCCCTTCTTGCCTATGGTCCAGCACTCGGCGCCATAAAGCAGAACTGGCAAGATAAGGGTCTTGTAGAGCACACATTTCTTCCTTCAAGTTAGGAGTTTTGAACCCAGTTGTTTTGCCAAACCGAAGTAGCAACGGTTTCCTAGGGTAATTCTTCGCCGGATCTCCACTATGAAGTCATTCGTGGAGTTTATGTTTACTCCGAGGTAGGTAAACTCCCTAACTACCTAGAAATTTTTGCTGTCAACAGTGACGTTTTGTCCTAGGCGGTGGACAATTGCTTGTTTGTTTGTTGATATCATTTACTTGGTCTTGCCCTCATTTACTTCAAGGCCAACGGATTTCGCCTGTTCTTCAATCGCCGTGAACGCTTCTATCACGGCACGCTGCGCTGGGAGCGACCAATGATGTTAATATTGTCCGCATATCCCAGCAGTTGGACCGAGCTGTTGAAGATAGTGCCTTCCGTGTTGACAGCTGCCCTGCGCACTATTTGCTTCAGTACGAGATTGAAGAAGTCGCATGAGAGCGCATCTCTTGCCGAAATCCGGTGCATGTTTGAAATAGTTCGGAGGAGCTTCTTCTAAACTGCACGCTGCAGCGCGTGTTTTTCAGCGTCACGCGAAACAGCTGAATCAGTTTTGCCGGGATTCCGAATTCGGCCATCGCCATATAGAGCTCCTGACGATGTATGCTATCATACGCGGCTTTGAAGTCGATGAATAGGTGGTGAGTTTCGACTTGAAATTCGTTGGTCCTTTACATGATTTGCCTCAGTGTGAAGATTTGGTCTATAGTCGATCTTCCGGGCCGGAAGCCACATTGGTACGTGCCGATAGTGTGTTGCAGAACGGTTTTAGACGTTCACACAGTACGTTGGATAGGATCTTGTAAGCGACATTACGCAGGGATATGCCTCGATAATTCTTGCAAGACATAGGACCGCCTTTTTTGTAGATGGGACTTATTTTTTATATATTATTTCATCTATATATATAAAAATGAAATTTTTTATAGATTACTAAAAAAGCGCGAATTTATCCCCACTCCTATCAATTTTATAGTCATTTCCATTCTATATACCTTCAAAAGTAAAGGAGCAGACATAGTAGGTACGTTCTCTCCAACTAAAAAAACCCTTTGTGCTTGGAAGGAGTAAGCAGTAAAGTGTGCTTTCGACATTTATTGTGGACTGTGGAGGCTCAAAAAATCATTGTTACGTTGAAGAAGTAGTCATTAAAGACACTGGTAGCTTCAAAGGGTTTAGATCAAGTCGCATTTTATATCTTGACTAGGACAGCTGCGTTGGGTCTAGTTTTGTTCAAAATTTCATTGGCAACCTGCCATTCTTTCTTGGAATTAAGCTTATCCTGAGATAACTTGCTGCTACAAAAATTATATCTCTTTTCAGGGCAGTTTTTCGTGACAGTTTTACTCTCGGATGTTTGTCAGACTTTCGCGAGATGTGGCGCAGTGGAAACATTTTTTAGATGTAATTTGGTTCTTTCGGGACTCGAACCGGAATCCCCGCGCTTAGTAGTCCAACACACACGCACACACAATATAGCAACCTATATAATAATAGACTAATTCCGAATGCGTGTCCCTAAGTGGGGCCTAATTAATCAAAAAAGAGCTACAAAACAAAACGAGCTTAATCCCATTCTAAGGCCATTACGAGAAAGGGTATCCCTTATTATTCTTAATACCTTTAAATCAACAACGCACATTTGACATAGTCAAGGAATCACAGCATTTCTGAAATCGAAACTCATCCGGGATCCGGCATATACAACCAGCCTTGCCCTTTGTCCAATGGAAGGTCATCGTACGTACCCGTTCCGTATGGTGTCGACCGAAATTGTTCTTAGTCAGTACTAATAATAATTAATTCATTTGCCTTATTTTTTAATAAACACTTTCCATTTATCGCATTGTTTTTGTTTATTTCCAGGTGACATGGCTGAAAGTTGACAAGGGAAAATTTTTTGAATTTATAAACGGAAGGAATCCACCGTTCCGCAATTTCAGCGTGGATGGAGCAGAAATTGACGTGAGTATTTTTGTCACTGTATAAATCTATCTGTTTACTAGCGCAAGGAAGTCAAAAGTGATGTCATATATACTATACAGTATAGGCGCATTGTATATGTCATTTCATCGAAAATTCTTGACACTGGTATATAAAATTCTGCCCCGTGCTCATCCTGTATTGATTTTTATGTTCGTTCTGTCGTTCGTGTAGCTGTTGCCGGTTCGTTGCGTGTTCCTTTATGACTGCCAGGCAAAGAATCCGCTGTGTATCTGCAATATTTAGATACGCTCAGTTTTGCCATCAGCTATTAAGGAGACGGGATGGAATAAACAGGATCTTAACGTTGTTCCTGTTTTTTTGTCTTCTGTTTTTTTTTGTCTGCTGTTGATGTTGTTTTGGTTTGTGTTGGGTAAATCCAGAGTGCTCTTATTATCTATCTGTAAGTAACAGCACCTGATTCCGCATCTTGTTTGGAGGATTTCAAGAGTTGCTTTCGACGTAGCGATGAAATTTTTATTTAGCCCCGAGCCATTTTACAGAGAACAAATGACTTTGTTGGGCGGATGTATTGATTATATCCACCCTAATGTGGCAAGTGGCAAGCAAATGTATTAAAGTGCGTATTTACATGTTGTTATCCCCGTAGTTGAAACAAGTTTCAGGTTCTGGTGTTTCGCTTTGATGGGCTCTCGAGTGCGGTAGGTGGTCGTTTTATGGTATACTTAATAACGGAAGGGATATAAGTGGTTGGGGAAACACGTGTGTTTCTCTTAACTGATTCATAAATAAGCAATTTGTTGGAAATGTCAAAAATACAAAGCGACCGACATCCAGGCAGTTGCTCGTTGTGGCAGCAATTAATCTTTGATTACTTTTCTATGTTCTGATTTGCTATTTGAATACTGTAGGCTCCTAGAAAATGAATGTCAATCAGCCAAAAACAACAGCAACCTTGAACTTGTAATCAAGTTTTTGAAAGTGTGTAGGTAAAAGGTAACTAGGAACGTATTGCGTGTTAGTTTTGGATAAGGAAAGCTTTGCTGTATGCTACCGATTTTGCGTTCCTGAATAAGTAATTTACGGGAAAGTGAGGAGCTGACAAAGGTTTTCCTTATAGTTAAACAGAACCTTGACCATATTTGTTAATTTTGGGTATAAGGTATATCCACTGAAGGTATACTTTGGTTTGCTTTGGCCGTATTCTACTATTTAAGACCATACATGACGAAGGAGGACACATGCTACTCGATTGAGTTCGGAAAGAATCTCACCGGGACTTTTGATGTGATAAAAGACTAGCCATCGGACTCTACCTAAGTTTGATGGGACATATTAGAATTGGAGACACTTCCATGACCTTTTCGATCCGCACAAACGACGTGGTATTTTAATACTAATTTCTCGGCCGAGGCACTTAGACTAATCAGTCATTTGGCCATAAGTGACAACAGCTATTGGTCATCGGGGAACTAATTAAAGAAGGAGCCTTCTTAGAGAGATTAATATCGCCTAATATCGCAGCCTCAATGCACGGTTGGTTGTGGGGGTAAATAATCTTGGAATCGATGTCAACAGCTAGGGTACCCAGCTTGTTCATCTGCTCATCATAACACTGGATAAAACAACGCATGCCAAGGGGGAACAATCTTTTCAAGATAATGTTAAATCTTTCACCATATAGTTTTATTAAAATAAAGAATTTCGATTCATATCTCGATTTTTTTTACATATGTTGTCTTAAATAAACGAATCTTTAAACACCCACAAAGCCTGATAGAGAATTTCTTAAACTGAGTGTTTGGGAATTAGTTTTTTCCAAAATTGGCAATTTGGAAAGGCAGTCATATTGCTGTCAAAAATGTAGTTCATATAAACAGAATTACATACATAGGTATACATTTCTGTTTTTTGCGCCATGATACATTCAAATAGCTGTTTAATTGTTAAATATCGTCAGTCTATCTTCTTCTTGGTCGTCCGGTTATGATCTTCTTGGTGTCCATTAAATTTAATTTTTTGTCTATTATTTAAAATTATCGATATATGTATGTCCTTTCGTTCTTTTAATGACATTTTATTACGCACTCTTTGTTTCAATGTGACATCGACAGCTCTAGTGCAGTATAAAAAAGGAAAATTTATTTATAATCAAAGACATCCGGAGAACTGTTTGTGCTTTCTTTTGCATGATGAACGATTAAATACTTCGAACTTAATGGTACAAACGAGTTAAATCCATTTAACAGCATAGACTTAGGTAAATTTTATGACTTCAGAAGGAAAAAATATCCCAGAGCTATGTTTAATGGGTACAAACTATGAAGCTTTGTAAACCATCAGCCACGTCAAAGTCTCTGCAATAAAGGGTTGAACGGAAGATGAATTTGTCGGAGATCATTAATGTTAAGACTGGAAATTGAAGTGACATGTAAAAAATCGTCAACAGCAGACTAAGAAAGGTAGAGAAACCATAAATTATTTTGCTTAAACGTTTTTATTGATGCATTTTATTTAATAGCTGGAGGTAAATAGTTAATCGGATTTGAATTGTAATTAGTATTGGATAATATACTTCCTCCCAAAACAGAAGTTCCATATCCTACAGTTTGACCAATGCCTACACCACCAATGCCACCAACGCCAACACCACCAATTCCAACACCACGAATGCCAAGACCACCAATGCCAACAGTACCAACACCACCAGCAATGCCAATAGCAGCTGGACTGGCATAATTTAATACGGGCGCCACTCCACCATTGTACACTTCGGAGGTTCCTCCAGCATTATTGTATTGTGCCTGAATTTGTTGCGTGGCAATAGCGGCATCCTGTGGCGTCCTATATTTAACAATTCTAACCTCTGGTGCTGTTTGAACATTCTCTTGAATTTGTTCCAGCTGAGTAACCACTTGCGCAGGATCGTTCTCCTTGCTAAGAACGTAGATGGCTGTTTTTTGTTCAACGGCTTGTTTGGCGAATTGCAAAGCGGCATTTGTGGCGGCATTGTTTTCGGGAGCCTTAATGAAGACAACCTGAAGGTTTTTCTTCAAGACATTACTCAATTGTTGATTGACGACTCCTTCGTGGCGTTCCTCTTCGGGAGCTGTGAAATGGTAGAATTGCTTGCTGTACTCTACCGTCTGGGGAACAGAGTTAAGAAGTGCGTCCGCGTCGATTACTGTTGTGCCCACAGTGCCGCCTGTATTAACTAATCCACCTGTACCAATTACTGAACCTGTATTCAAAAGCCCAGTACCGACACCAGTTCCTAAATGAGTAACGCTGGTGGATAGTACTCCGCCAGTACTAATTGGGATAGGCGCTACTAGTCCTATATTTCCACTGCCGGCAGCGTCTATGGAATTGAGTCCGGGTTGATAATTGTACCCCAATTTGTCGGCAAATGCCGTCGCTAATAAGCACACAACCTGGACGATAGGTAATGTTAAATAAATATATATTTTTTTGTTATTTCTTTCACTGCACTCACAATAAATGCTCGCATCTTAAGTCCTTCCAAGTCGCAGTTCTAATTGCAAATACATACTGTTCAACTATCACTGCTGGGCTTATATAGTTATGCGTTTGTTCTATACCTACGTAAGTGAAAGAATATGCAATGTCACAAATTAAAGAGTGGGAGAACAGACTTTAGGAATACATTACTTTCGCTGTGATTCAACAGCCAAGTATAGCTAGTTGAACTGGGCGGGGTAGTAGCTCCAGCAAGAAGATACTCGTACATTTCTTCGACCTATTATGCAAATGATTGTCGCTCTTTCCCAATCACAATATGGGGTGAATGTAACTTTAATTATTAATTTCGCTCTCGAAATCTACAATCTAATCAATATTGACTGAAAAACACACAGCTGTTGCCCGGTTTGTTTAACTCTTCTTAATGGATAATTATTCAACCAGTTTTCATCACTGTTCTGTCGATAGAAACGTGTTTCCTGATTTCGTAACCAATTGTTATTTAAATCCATATAAAGACTTTATTGTACTATATGCTATTAGATATTTGATTTGTTTAAGTTCTTATTTTATTTTGAAAGTACTGACGAAGATGTTTTCTTTCTGTTTTTTTTAGTGTCATTTACTGACCCAAGTTTGCTGACTCGTTCTTTATTTTATGACAAAGTAATGTAGGTAGCCACTCACTTCTGTAAGTTCTTAAATACACCACAACGAAGAATTCACTAGAGGCTGGGAAATTTATTATCTTTTATGGCTTTTTTTCAGCGCAGACGCATATACCTACATATAATGTAGCGTATAGGTATATTTCCTAGAGGCTCTCTAGTCTTTCCAAATTAAACAACTTTCCATAGACTCTATTTCTTAAGCACTTAGGCGGTTGAGTTTAGTGAACTTCTCTTTTCAATATTTATATGCCCAAAGTTATCTTACGTGGCGCTTCATTGCGGCGTAAACCTGGGCCTCAACCAACGAGCGTCTCCAGCCAGCTAAGGAGGGTAAGGTTCCTATCTGCTTCCATTCGTTAACTAAGTCATCCCTCGGGTGTGGATTCGCTCTTCACCTTTACTCTTCTGGCAAGGCCGATGTGGCTGTACGTACAGTTCGTCATTGTATCTCATCCTCCATTTATCGTCTAGCAGATGGGATCAAAAACTACTGGAATAAATGTCCTCTTGTAACAACCAAGAGTAACCTGATCCGCTTGCAGGAAAGAAGAGAGTCTATATGCCTCTGCACCCTAGAGTATGACTAGACTAGGGTCTTATAAGGGGTCACTTTGATTGTTCGAGAGAAGGCATCCACTCAATTGTTTACTTAGCCTAAAGGAACAGCGATTACGTTTAAATCTTTACCTAAGAAAAAATTAAGAAAAGGATTAAGACAAGGTGATGCGCTGTCTTGTAGGTTAGGTTGGTTAGGTTGAAGTGGCTATCGGCTAGCCGACACACTTAGGCCATTATAAGGTCCTTTGTGATACCACATGAATCTAAGTGTTTATTCTTCTAAAGAATCCTTAGTTGGAAGCAAAGGTAGAACGACAGTCTTGGGCTGTTATAGAATTTGTAGAGACTGACTCCAGGCACTTGATAGCAGCTTAACTGTCCGAGAAAATAGGGAATATCCTTAGCAGATACCAAGTTTTCTTTAAGCCAAGATAAGACTTCTTTTATCGCCATTATTTCCCCCTGAAAAAAACGCTACAGTGATCAGGAAAACGGAATGAGAGACTAAGATTAAGTCTGCCGGACAAGACACCGCCACCAGCACCGTCCACAGTTTTTGAACCATCTGTAAGAAAATGGATTGCTTCATCTCCCAGGAATGCTTCATCCTCCCAGAAAGATCTAGTGGGAATGGAGACCTGGAAGTTTCTATCGAAAGTATAGTCTTTTGGGGTAAAAGTAAATGGTCGTTATTTTCACATTTTAAATATAGTTCTCGGAACCCAGACATAAAAAAAAAACAGAGAGCGTGCTTGTGACCACACACCAGATGTGAAACTTCTCTCGCTAAATGTGGATGTAAAATTGAACTGTGTTGTATGTAGTTGAATTTCATTAAGAAATTTAATTTAAAAACCAAATCTTTGTAATATTATAATCTTAATACAGAGCAGTATATAATTATGTTTATTAATTTAAAAAGTTTTCATAACGCAATTCAATCCAAAGTTTTCTATTTCGAGAGTTTTTTTTGTTAACATTTTGTTTTCATACCGTCAACTGATTCAGTAGTCTAGTGTCTGTGTAAAACCTTCAGTTCACCCATATAAGTATTCACTTTGAGAATTAAGTTGGAAAAATTCAAAAAAATATACCTAACCATACAAACCCACAAAATTTCACTGAAATCGGTTGAGTGGTTATGAGGATCGACAACAGTGCCACCTATCGGGTCCAAAACTATCCTATCCATCAAGTTACAACTAATCATACCCTTCCACAAAATTTCATTGAAATCGGTTAAGTGGTTAAAAAGATCGACATCAACGCCACCTATCGCGTCTAAAACTATCCTATCCATCAAGATACAACCAACCATACCCACCCACAAAATTTCATTGAAATCGGTTGAGTGGTTAAGAAGATCGACAACAGCGCCACTTATCGCGTCCAAAACTATTCTATCCATCAAGTTACAACCAACCATACCCATTTACAAAATTTCATTGAAATCGTTGAGTGGTTAAGAAGATCGACAACAGCGCCACCTATCGGGTCCAAAACTATCCTATCCATCAAGTTACAACTAATCATACCCATCCACAAAATTTCAGTGAAATCGGTTAAGTGGTTAAAAAGATCGACATCAACGCCACCTATCGGGTCCAAAACTATCCTATCCATCAAGTTACAACCAACCATACCCATCTACATAATTTCATTAAAATCGGTTGAGTGGTTAAGGAGTTTTAGGCGGCGGCATAGTGATGGCGACAGGCCAATCACGCACTTCCGCTTGGTCATTTCCGCTTTGAAGAATCGATTTTACTCCCAAGTCGCGCCATGAATTCGGAGTGTCGCGACTCGCGACACCGGTGCATGCAATAACCTTCAGTAAATGTAAACATTATGGTAATCAATTTTTCAATCAAATAAATAACCAGAAATTCATGTCTGTTTACTTTTACCCCATGGGCGAGCTCCTAGCTCTAAGAGAACAGTATTTTTATAAACTATATGAGGGAAATGTAAACATGGAAGGTGTAAATGTAAACACTACCCTATGTCTTTTTTGGGTTTTTATAACTTGATTAAGTCATCATATGTGCAACATCTTGTATCTTATAATATAATATCCGTTTTCAAAAGTTAAAAAAAAATTAAATTTAATGTTTTACATATTTCTGAAAAAAATGTGTCTTTGAAAAATGCAAAATCGTCCCCATTAACCATGACCGACCCTGTAAGGTTCCTGAAGTTGTTCAGCATATAGCACAATGGACAGTTGTTTTGCTCATCCATTGTGAGGTAGAAGCTGGCGTTTGCCTGCTGAAGCTGTCAATTGGCGTCCGATGAAAGATAATGTTGAGTGCGGCGAAGATCACCACCGATGCATAAGCAAGCCGTTCTTTAGACTGTGCTTAACTTATTGCGATTAATCGCTTTGTCCAAAGCACCAGACAACCACACCGTACGTAAGTATTGGTCTTATGACAGAGACGTATAGCCAGTGAGTGATACGAGGTTGTAAACCCCATTTGTTCCCAATGGCTTTTTTGCAAGACAAAAGTGCAACGGTGGCTTTTCTAACTCTTTTCTGGATGTTAGGCCTCCAGCTTAGATTCCTATCAAAAATAAGACTTAAGTATTTGACCTCATTTGAGATATGCCATTTATAGATGGTGGTTCAATGTGTGGAATCTTGTATATCCTAGGAAGAGGACAAGTTCAATTTTATGAAGTTTCACGCGTCACGCCTAACCCGCATTTGTTTGCGCATTTTATTAGCTTAAATGCATACTGTAGGAGTTATTTTAAAGTGTTTAGGTATTTTCATTCCATAGAAGGGGAGATAGGACGCCATCTTGTGGGGTTCCTCTACTGACAGATCTTCTGGTAGATATTACAACCAAACTACAGTTGATGATTCAGCTATTGAGCATCAAATTGACCAGCTTCTTAAGTGAGGCATCTACGTTCAGAGCTGCCAGTGCACCAGCGATCGCAGATGAGTCGACGTTGTTAAAAGCGCCTTCTATGTCTAGGAATGCAACCATAGTATACTTCTTATGACGGAAGGAATCTCTATGGAACGCGTTAGCGTGTGTAGAGCCTTTTCTACTGATTTACCTTTCGAAAAGGCATGTTTCGCCGTTAACAGAAGGTTTTTGTCAATGCTTTTGCGTAAATGAATTTCAATTAGTCGTTCTAAAGTTTTTAGGAGGAGTGATATGTCGGAGATCTTTCGGACTCACGTAAAAGATTTTACCAGCTTTGGGTATGAAAACCACTTTGACATCTCTCCATAATGTTTGATCTGTTTTGATCTCTGTGTGCATTATGCAATACCATTTGAGCTGCATGGGAAGTGAGTGTAGGACAGCAGATTAAACGATTCTTCGCTAGAAATAGTCGAAGAGCCATATATATTTTCCAGACATCTTGGAATTATTGGGTTTGCCGAGAGTATCTTTCTTAGCCTTGATGCTTCAGAGGATTCTTCTATCTTACCACAAAAGAGTCTCCTTGATACTAGCTTGGCTTTTCTTAATTCTTTCTTGTCTTTTTCAAAGTGCAGGGGCTTTAACACTTTCAACTTTTACTTTAGATCCCTGCACTTATACCTACTGTAGGTGTTTATCAATTTGAATAGTTGACATAGAATTTAGCTTCAATTTTAGCTTTGTGTGTTGTTAAACAAGACAATTTACTTGACTCCCAATGAGAATTGAAATAAATGTGCTATACAAAAAAGTAATAAGCGATGGAGCTCTCAATGAGTTCTTGTTTAATGTTTAGATATCAGTGCAAGACTCATTGATAACTCCCATGACGTAGTTACTTACTTACTTAAGGTGGCGCTACAGTCCGAAGCGGACCTGGGCCTCAACCAACAAGCGCCTGCAGGAAATAAGACCTCAATGAAATAAGGTCCCAAAAGAGAAAACGAAATAAAGCCCCAAATTTGGGGTGTTATTTCATAATGAAATAACACCCCATTTCAAATATGAAATAAGTCCCCACTGCGATGAAATAAGGCCCCAAATTTGATGTGTTACTTCATACCCCAATTTTCTGTTTTTTTTTTTTTTTTTTTTTATATTTTATACCTTCTTAGAAATAAATTTACAATCTTCATATATATATATTTAATTAATTAAGGACTTGCATTTTCTTTTATATATCTATTGCAACATTTCTTTGTAACATTTTCATTCATTAAACTGAAAATTAACGGAAAAATTTGTTAATATTTTTAAATTTGGATTTTTAACAAAAAAAAAACTAAACATTAAGAAATAATTAAAATTTGGTACAAAAAATCGCGCCATTAATATCACGCTGTGTTCTGCCAATAATATTAATATCGTCGGCGTACGCGAGTAGTTGGACGGAATTTTTAAAGATCGTGCCTCTGGTGTTGGCGGTTTGCACTATTCTTTCAAGAACCATATTGAAAAAGTCCATGACAGCGCATCGCCTTGTATAAATCCTTTTTTGACATCGAAGGTCTCTTTAACGACCTTGATGGAGCAGTGTGCATTCTCCATCGTCATCCTGCACAAACGAACGAGTTCGGCAGGGATGCCAAAAGTAGACATTGCTCTGTATAGTTCGTCCCTATAAATGCTGTCATAGGCGGCCTTAAAATCGATGAAAAGCTGGTGGGGTTTTCTCAAAGATCTGCCACAGTCTGAATGTTTGGTCGATGGTTGACTTTCCTGGCCTGAAACCACACCCAAATGGACCAATCAGGTTGTTTACGAAGGTCAACAGGCGTTCACACAAAACGGCAGATGAAATATTGTAGGCAATATTAAGAAGACTCATATCTCTGTAATTGGCGCAGTTCAGAGGGTATCCTTTCTGGAGGATCGGGCATGGCGTACTGCTGCTCTTAAAATGGGATTGCATCAACCCCCTCTCCTTTTGTGTTTATCTTGACTGTAGAATTGCTCTTAAATATCCACAAACAGTGGGCGAACTCATTTGTAAAATTAAATGCTTTCAAAATTACCTAATACAAAATCGCAATCCGTAGGTTATCCTTTTCAGCATTCATAAATTTAATTCCTGCACGTGTCGATTCTTTGGCTATTTTTAACATTTATTCTGCGACTTCGCAAACAGCAGCTAACTCGATTATCTTGGAATGTTATATTAATGTCTGTATTTTCAACTAGGAAACCTGTTCTGAGTGAAAGCTTATTATACTTGTTTCCGATATTAATTTGCAGGAATTTGGTTTTCTATTTTGGAATAAGTGAATATTTTGTCAAAGTAAATAAGCTATTCTGTTGCTGGTTCGAATAATGTTAGCAGACAAATTTAATGCATAATCAGGTTTAGATATTTATTTCCAAAACTGCACACACATATATCACTTTAATACCCACTGATTAGAATAATTTATGATAAATTTTTATTTGGCTTCTCTTTCAGTTTGAGAACTCAAACGAGACCCAGGTGACTCTGCGAAACATCGATTTCGATGCATCTGGACATTATTTCTGTGAAGTTTCAACGGACACACCGATTTTTACAAAAGCATCAGCTGACGAAGTTTTACATGTTTTTAGTGAGTATCTATACAACTTTTAGCACAGTGGCTGATGTGTTTATGTGCAAGGACGATCCAATTAAATATATATACAAATGTATCCCTTTAACAGCACCCCAGACAGGACCACCGACCATAAGATTCCGCAAAAGGACTCCATTCATGATAGGCGAACGAATATTTGCTGTATGTAACACAACACGGTCTCGTCCCGCTCCGCATATAACCTGGTTAATTAATGGCAAAAAGGTAAAGCACACAAAGCTCTCTAATTAGCTGCATGTACATGTTGTTTGTTTGAAAATTTACGGTATTATGTGTATATGGAAATCAGGAGCGCTTATAAGGTTGGCATCCGAAAAATAATAAAAAAAAACCATAACGATGAAGGAAGGAAACCACCAGCCACCAGCCCCTCCCTGCCCAACAGGGTAACAATATTTTCGACATAATCTCGAAAGTTATTTTTAGTAGCTGTTGTGTAGCTGAAGTATCATCTGGATGGAAATGGCAAGCATTCTTCCATCTGCTTAGATTTAAATTAGGTTTGGGCCCCTGCGGTTACATAAACAAAGTTCTCGCCCTAATCGGGCAACACAGCTCATGACTTGTTTCGGGTCGGATGAATTATGAATAATGAAACTAACTAAATGAATATTCGATTGTATCTTTATGGATGTATGCCGAGGTACGCCTGCAAATTGGATAAGGGCCCTCAGTTTGACAGCAGATACGCGGCATCAGACTTCAGATACTAAGGACTGTCCACATCAATGTTTTAGCGAATGAAAGTTTGGCGGTCGGATGCGGCGTTAGCATAAATGAATAATTTGATTAGATTTGCCTCGATAACTGAAAGCTAAATTTCTATTGCTTGCATATGATCAAATTTTGTTGGCAGAAATGGCTTTGCTTTTTCGTACGCATCACGTAATACCATATGAGGCATTTTGTAATCAATTTTATTTGTGTACCTACCTATATAAAGGTATGAGCAATGTATGTATTTGTATAGGTACGAGTAGGTGGCGTCGAAAACTATTTCAAGTCAATAGTGATTTTAGGATGATTGAAATTCCTCAAACAACACTGTGATTTGCATGTAGTCCTAGATCAAATCTTATAGATTATAAGTACCTATACCTACATATGCGGTCCTGCCATTAGCATATTGCGGTAATTGAAATGGGCGTTTATAAAGGAATTGGGTTCAATTAGTTAGCTTTTCGTTCGACTAATTAGTAGCCTCGAAGTAATTTGAAACGCTTTTATTTATTTTTTAAGCTTTTAAAAGCAGATAATGAAGTGCAGACTTTAATTATCGGTATTTGCATGAAGCATTTGTTTATAACGATGATTGATCCCAAACAATTTCATCCGTGTTTAGAGTGGTAATTAGTGGAGTTCGGTTTAAAAACAAAATAGCTTTTAACTGACAGCTATTTTGTACTAATTAACTCAAAAAACATTTATCAATGGTCAGAGCTCAGGGGATATCAAACGACCATTTAACAACATTAGTATGTGATCAATAATCAACTTTATTAGTCTGACAGCTAACGCAAAGACTTAAACCTTTTCAATCTCCCTGACCGCTGTACCAATAAATAAGTAAAGCTCAGATAGTAAATCAACCATGAGCGCCATTAGCAACCCCGTCACGAAATCTTTTCTGGTAAGGGAGTGTAAAAATTGAATTAGCAAAGCGAGATCGTCGTAAGCTTTTGGAGGCATGAGTGCATCACACTCGAACTAACAGCCGCAATGGGAAAAATGTAATCTTGTCTAGAGGTGTGAGTTCATGTTTGCTACAATTATTTGTAAATACAAGAACACATGCAAGCAAAAAACAATACTAATAAGAATGTTCATTGATCCTAAAGGGCGCGATCAGCTGGGCGAAACAATGTGAAAACAAAGGTATCTTGGAAGGATGCAAAGTAATCTGGATTGATTCGCTGCTCGTCCATCAACCAACTCTTACATGCAGAGTAGCCAAAAGAATATTAGTAACACCAGCTAATAAGCTTTCAAAATGAGCAATAAACTCTGGAAGAGCGCTGTTAAGATTGATGTTGGGACTTATTTCAGGACACATCGTCCTTAATAAACATGCAAATCAAATCGGCATTTAAGAAACATCGATGTGTCCAAACTGCCAGGAGGCGGAGGAAGATATAGAACATTTCCTCTGCTACTCTCCAGCTACAAGGAGGCTACGTCACAAAATTTTGAAAGCGCATTTGATACTAGACCATACATGCCTCAGAAACGTGAAACTAAGCGACATGGTGGAGTTCTCCAAGCCAACAAATAGATTCGCCGAAAACACAAACCCTACATCCAGTGGCTGTCCATAATTGAACCAACCCCCTACCTCCTGTCCTTTCAAACATCCTTATATGAACAGTTTTCAAGTTCCAACCGTATACAAGAGAGGACCACATAGGGATCACAAAGGACCAGAATATCGCTAACTGTAGGGTCAAATGTTTATGTTCAGAAATAAATTTTTGATTAGATAAAATGGGTAATATTTTTCTGTACTTGATTTTGTTCAAACGCCTTTGCTGATTTTTATATAGCCCCGACGATGGAGCAAAGGAGGAGCAACAGAGTGTGGGCGGACGGGCACATAGAACGCACTCCCACCATAACACCCGCACAGAAAGTGCGTGACGACACTGAAAATATACGAATTACAATAAACCCTAAAAGTCTGCGACTGCGCGAAATGGCCGAGAGCCCACTCTAAACGAAATGAATATGTAAAGAATGGCCTGCTATCAGAAAGTCGCATCCCCCAAATCTGCGCGAGAATCTACCGAGGTAGCTTAGTTATTCGCGAAAAGAAAATAGTAAACAATACCTGTCGCAAAATTATTAAAACTAATCCTAATCGCAGTCAAACTACTAACTTATTTTAATTTGGCGAAAACAAAACGATAACAAAAATGCGGTCGCCACTGCCCGAGAAGAAAAATATGTAATGCGATCTGACACTTGCCAGAGATCGCGAACTTTTGCAACCACAGCCAGTGAAATGGCCCTGTCCTTATTTGCAAATACAGCCATTTCATAAGTATTTCTGACAAACGACTACCCAACCTCGCAATATTTAACTTTCTCGTACGCGTAGTAAGAGAAAGGTAATGTAATCGTACAAAAAATCGAACTCGAGATTTTAATCAAATCTGACATTACGATGATAGAGGAACTCGAAAAAGTGGGTCTCGCAATTCTGTCCGTCTGTCCGTCTATTTGGAGTTTTGTGGGCTTATAGTTCGGGCCATTTTTTTTTGCATGCTAACCCTATTATTAACGGTACTTTCGATATAACGGTTTTAAACAAGTTTGATTTTTTCAAAAACGGCTCTAACGATGTCAACTAAAATTAATATTTGGGCTTATGTAGGTGCGGTTAACACGGCTGCATACCCAGTTTTTCGCTAAAATGTCGAATAACGGTGCTTTTGAAAAGTGGCCTTATCTCGAAAACGGTCAATACGATTGCAACAAAAATTAATTTTGTATGTAATATGGTCATTCCTAATATGATAGAAAACTCAGTTTTTCTCTAAATTGTCTATAATAGATTTTTGAAATTCTTTTGTTTTACCTACTACTGACCAAAATGCATACCTACTTGGAGTAAAATTGACGTTTTCAACAATATTGCGTCATTTTCGATTCGAATCACCGGAAACGCTGATTTTGAAAACTGTTCATATCTCGAAATCGCGATTTTCGATTTGGATAAAACTTTAAAAACCAAGAAAAACTAACATCCTGAACAATACCCTGTACTCAGTTTTTGCTAAATAGTTGAGCAAGATTATTTTTCGAACTCAACATTGCAATATTAGTTACTATTTTGTACGCGTAATTTTCCAAAATTAGCTTTAAAGATTTTGACTAAAATGCTTATTTACGATAACATAAGTGTTGTTAATAAAACTCCGTACTTAGTTTTTCTTAGGAAAATGCAAATAATGCCGTCTTATAAACATTACCGCACTACCAGTTCAAATGTAAGCACAACTACTAGAAAGTCCTTTTTAGCAAATATTTCCCACTTCTTCTTTTTTCAACCATATTAATCATGAACCTTAAAATAATTCCAACCAATTGGAGTCTACACTATCAGAAACCCGCACTTTATTTACCCCCAAACACGTGTAAATTCAAAACCAAATCTCTGAATTCTTACATCACAAACCCTACTTCGAGTCACCAATCACCAATTCGAAAAATCTGGGGCCGAATCGCGTCATCCGTGAACGAGCATTACGTGACGGAATTTGTTTTTGTTTCACATGTAAAATCAACTAACGGATAACGCGATTCGACCCCTGGGGTCGAATTACCGCACCCGTGATCGAGCGATACGTCACTGAATTTTGTTGATTTTACATGCAAAACAATAACAAATTCAGTCACGTATTGCTCGATCACGGGTGCGGTAATTCGACCCCTGATTTTATAGCCTATAAACAATAATAAAAGAAAAATAAACCAACCAAACTGATGACATGAACGAGGAAGTTTCGTGCGATCCAGTCGTGCACTTTATTTTTTTCTCTACATTATAAATATACCTTTAGCATCAAAACAGCAACATAAATAAATTACCTTTACCAACAGGTCGATGAAAAACATTTTCGCACCCATCACTTGTATTCCATGAATGGGAAGAGCAGCCATCGCAAGAGCCAACAGCAACAACAACATCAGTTACAACAGCAATACTACGAGCATCAATATCACCATCCTCAACAATACCACTTACAAGGAGTTGATAGATACGACAAGAGCCTGCGAATCGCATCGGGTGGTAGCAACTGGAGAGGTAATTAATGCGCTAGCACTTTGCTTAATTGAATTTCGTCCTTGTTTGTGGCCTTATTTTTCAAGCATTAACATGCTCATTTTGCATACCATTAAGGTGTGCAGCACAAAGTGTAATAAACATAGGGTCGGTACACGCTTTTCCACCTTCTGTCATCCCTTTTGTATAATAATGCATTATGCATGAAAGTAAAAGTATACCAACATATACCCATACCCAAACGCCTAACTTTGGTTTTGATGAAGTGTCTAATATGGTTGGTAAGCTTTTGCTTACCAATGTGCGCATATGACACTATTTGTCAATACTTACATGTCATCGTCCTTACATGATTAGGTTACAAAGTGATTGCGAGCATTCGATTAAAAGTACTTATTTAACTAAAAATGTTGTGACCTTCAATTTCGCGTATACATATGTATCTATTTTTGTTGCAACATTTGTTTGGCACTAAATGTCAATTAACGTGTTTTATTTATAGATGAGTTAATTGCCCACACAATGCACCATAACAATCAACATCATTCTACAAATGTCCATAACAATCCGTTTGGCTCCTTGGCGAATATTCACAAGATGGCTCACAACAACTTTGACAATAAATACGTGGACACACATATAGACCCACGGAAACACAGGTAATTTATATTATTTATAAAAATAGAGCGAATCAGCGAACATAAGAGAATTGTAAATTTTACTAGACCTTATCTGAAAAAGACGAAGAAGTTGGGATTCACAAAAATGTCTGTAAGTTGTCAAAACGCTGTATGTAAATACATAACAAAAATCCTTTTCCCCTTAAATGATCATTTGCCTGACAACTTTCTTTTTCTTAGGCAGGAGTTATAGCTATCATTGAAATGCATCATTGAACATTTTGATTTTCGATTTTAAGACGATTAATCCAACAATATTGGCTTAATTGGTATCAAAATAAAGGTAATCAGTTATGGGATTTGTTTACAAAAGAAATTACTTAATTCTGTCTTAAACTTTTCTTTAAAATCGACTTTTATTATTTCACTGATCATTGAAACTTCCATAATTATTATTTCACTGATCATTGAAACTTCCAATGATCAGTGAAATAATAAAAGAGGATTTAAAGAAAAAGTCAGAATCCAAATTAAGTAATTTCTTTTGTAAACAAATTCCATAATTGATTACCTTTATTTTGATACCAATTAAGCCAATATTGTTGGATTAATCGTCTTAAAATCGAAAATCAATTCAATGATGCATTTCAATGATAGCTATAACTGCTGCCTTAATCCAAACATTTATAGAGAAAAAAACTGTACAGGGTTTTACATGAAAAATGTTGGCCGTTCATTGCCGCGCATACGTTTTGGTGGAGTTTTTGAACAAAATGTATACTTTCTCGATTACCATATTTAATAGACGATAATTTAATATAATTTAATTTAACTCTTGCAGAGCTATACAACTTTGAAAAATGATTTTTAAAACATCATAAAAGTTCAAATGCCGTATCAGAAAAATACAAAGGTTAGTGAATAAGGCAAAACTGGGCGTTATACGGTTCACCTTAGAAATAATGCGAATCGAATACTTAATGCAACCACAACTCAAATAAATATTTAAAGTTTGCAATCAGATTTCTGCTTCATCCATAAACTGAGCTATAAACTGAAATTTAACCTGATCAAATGAAATTACATATTTCATAAAATTGAAAGAGATAAACATGTTCGGGTTCGGGTAGGCATGGGTATAAACCTCGAGAGAGGTCCTCTTTTCTCTATTCTGAAATCTCGCGTTCTCACCAAACTGCGCATTCAAATAGTTTATAATGTCGACTTCGCTTATCTGAAATCTGAACTACGCTTTACTAAAAAAATCGGTTAACTGAGACACAAAATGTGCCAGGAACAATTTTGTTAAGTAATTTGAAGTTCACTGAAGAGAAAAGACCTATTAAAAATGATTATAGAAAATTTGTGTTTTAGTTAAGCTGAGTCAGCTGTACCTATCGGTTGTAAGACTATTGCTAGCGCTGTAGACAACGCTATCTCATACGCTAAAATTCCCCTCAATCGACATCAACGATAAACAATAGGCTTTCAGATTTCAGTATATCCCAGTGTTGTGAGGTCATAACTCATCCCATGTCGTGTTTTTTTTCCCTGTTTTATGTAGGCTTTAAACACACAATACCTGTATTGGGTATATCTATATAATGGACGCCCAAATCCCTCAAATTATGCATTAATTTAAATGGCAGACTCTATTTCGTGCCTTGCTGACTCTCGTACCAAATATATTCACTGTCAAATATAACAAGAATTCTCTTAGCCTTCTGTATTCACGACATACAGATACAGTTTCACATATGATCGCACATTCGCTCAACCTTGATTACACCTATATTTAAGTACGACCTTGAGAATCGTGCATGTGCTTTATTAACAAACTGCTTTATTGCCTTAAAAGGTGCTCTGTAAACTGCCCGAACAAGCATCTGATGTTAAATAAAAAAGTGACCTTAATGTCATTTATGGCTTCTTAGAACTTGCAAATGCGGTTCGATAAATTTGACAAAAAATTCGCATTAGAATAAGATTCTCATCCAGATGATCACGCGAATTAAAACACTTGTTTCTTACTTTTAAAATTAAACAATATTTATTTGGAACTATGTCCTTTATTATTGAAATACTTTTTACTAATTCTAAAAGGAGCTTAAGGCTACTATGTAGTTACAATAAGACTATTGATAAATTCATCATACAGTCGTATTTATATACTTTTCTTATCTATCTACAAGGAGACCCAAGCGTACAATCGTCTTGCTTGATAATGAAGAAGAGATAATATTCCAACATTGTATACAAACGATATTATCTCTTTTACATATGTTATCATTGTAGCGTTGTGTGCAAGACTGTACTAGAGACTAAAGATATCATTGAATACAAATAATGTTATCTTTTTTCTCAATATGTTTTGCTATGGATACTTAACTCCCCCCCTTGTTAAACGAAATCGTCCCGATTTTTCGACGCTATTTTTAACATTTCTCTTTCATAAGTTTTGTTATATGCGTCAATCTTTTTTTGTTTTTGACGATCTGTTATACATTGTATAGTTTTTATCATTATGTACGTAAATGCTAGAATAACAATCAGTGTTACAATTGTGTATATAGTTGATAATATCGGTTTTTCTTCAAAAGGAATAATTAGTTTTTTTAAAGTATCTATGTTATCGAATTTGTACATTGTATCTTCTTTAATTATTTGGTCGATGTAAGACTCTGAATTATGATTTCTTAATATAACTTCTTTAATTTGCTTATGCATGTTTTTGTATATTTTATCGTCTAGATTTATAGTATTTTCATAAGTAACTAAGTTTATACCATTAATTGTTTGATTATTTAACTTATGCTTACCGCTTAATAACATAACACCGGATTCAATTTCTAAGTCGTAATCGTATTCTTGTTTAATGTTGCATTTTGAAGTTATATTCTTTAAAAGTGGAATAAGACAATTTTCTTCTTCAAAGTTAATTTCACAAATGTTTTTACTTAGATGATTTTGACAATTTCTTGTTCTTAAATAAGTTTGGTTACATAAGGCAATTGTTTTATCTGTAATGATTTTTCCATGTTTTGAATTTAAAGGTGTTACTTTATACAATTTACATGATTTAATTAGAACTGGATATTTATATATTGTGATGAAGAATTCATCAGTTCTAGCTAATAATATTTTAGAGTACTCAAGTATATTTATTATGGGTACTTGAATTATTTCATGTTGAATAATATTTTTAATGTCATCTAAGTCTAGGCTTTCTGATAAATATTCATTATTTTTTGCTGCATTAATTGTTCTGGTCAATAATAATAATTGTTCGTACACTTGTTCTATTACTAAATGTTCTTTAAGGCTCTGACCTTCGAATTGTTGCAAAATTTGTTCAAATCTAGAATTTATAGTTTTTTGTTTATTATTGTTTTCTATGAGATTATTTATACTCGTTTCTATGTTAACTAAGTCATAATGGTCAGGATTACCAAACACATATTTGAAAGCTGTTCCTAAAAAGTTAATTGATCTAGTATGCCTAGTATGTTCTTGTAATTGGTCTGCTAAATTCTTAATTTTACTTAACCAAATTTTTTCTTCTTGTGTAGGTTGATATTTACTAGTTACGATATTTACGTAAGGTTGAAATATCGAAGTCAGGTTGGTGGCATGTAACAAATAAGTTTGTTCTTTGAATAAATACACGTCATCTGTTTGCGTAAGTATAAACTTCTTGTTTAGTAACTCAGTTATTTGAACGTTTCCTTGCCCTTCTTGACTCTGTACAATTCCTAGTAATGTTAGGAATATTAATATTTTCGTCATCTGAAAAATGATAATTCTTTATGTTATCCTTGTGATTTCCAAATAGACATGCTATGCATTTTCTGTTGAAACTCTTTGCTTGTTTATTTAGATCGGGCCAGTAATATTTCTCTGAGATTTCTTGTATATTGTTACGTAACCCTCGGTGTGCTCTTTCGTGAGTTACCCTTACAAGTTTTAGTTGTTCCTCCAAATTTGTCACGTCTTGAAGTTTTCTTGGTGTGAATATAAATCTTACTAGTGGGAATTCTTTTTTTATGTTTTCACCATATTTGTATATGTTTTCAAATTTCGTATGCAAAGCTACAATCTTTTGGGGTTGTATAACTTCTTTCATCTGCCTTAGTAAAGAGTCTTTGTCCTTAAACTTTATTATGAGTCTTATTTTGTTACTAAAATAGATTTGTGTTTCGATATTATTTGTTATATCTTCAATAAGTTCGAACTGTGCAGTGTATGCATTAAAAGGCTGATTCACAGTTTTTATTATATCATTAGAAGAACTTTCAGCTGAATGTGCTGTTTCTATGGTAGAAGTATTTATGCGTTGACGTGATAATGCGTCAGCTACAAGATTTAGGTTTCCTGGTTTATAAACTAATTTTGCTCCAAAGTCTTCAATGATTCCCTTCCAACGTTTCAGCTTTGTGTTGGGATTTTTTTCTGATACAGAATATATAAGGCTCTGGTGATCGGTATATATGGTTAAGTCTGCTATACCATATATGTAGTTTCTGAGTTTTTGTAAGGACCATATGATCGCTAATAGCTCTTTCTCGTTTGTGCTATAGTTCTCTTCTGTCTTACTCAGTGTTCTTGACAAGAAGTGTATAGGTTGCTTATTCTGACTTAGTACGGCTCCAATAGCTATGTTGGATGCATCAGTAGTAAGCTCGAATGGTTTACTATAATCCGGTTGAAAAAGTTCGACTTGTTCTTTCAAATAATTTTTTAAAATTCTAATCGCTTCTAATGCTGAATCATTCAGATTTAACTTAATATTTTTACTTTGTTTTTTGTTTACTTTACCGTTATCTCCTCGTAAATATAATGTCAGGGGCTTGGCTATGCTTGCGTATCCTTTTATAAACTTACGATAGTAACCTGTAAGACCTAAAAATCCTCTCAAATCCTTTACCGTTTGTGGGACTGGAAAATTTTCTATAGCTGCTATTTTCTCAGGGTTCGTAGTGATTCTACCATGTCTGATTATGTGACCTAAGTATTCTACTTCTTCTTGAAAAAACTTACTTTTCTCATCAGATATTTTTAATGTGGCTTTATTGAGTACGTCGAATACTTGACTTATGTGCTGTATATGTTCTTCCTCAGATGAAGAATATATCAATACGTCATCAATGTAAACGTGTACGAATTTACCTACAAAGTCTCTCAAAATGTCGTCCACGCATCTCTGAAATATGCTTGGTGCATTTTTGAGCCCGAAAGGCATTCGTTTAAAATGATATTTTGCGCCATTTATAGCAAAAGCTGTTTTTTCTTTATCATCTGTTTTGATTCTAATTTGGTGGAAACCTGACTCCAAATCTAATGTTGTAAAGTACTTGGCTTTACCTAAATTTTGAATTGTCATGTTGACATCCGGAATGGGGTATCTGTCTGTTACAGTGTGAGCGTTAAGTTTTTGGAAATCAACAACCATGCGCCGTTTTGGTTTTCCTTTTTCGTCCAAACCTTTTTTAGGTACTGTCCATATGGGACTGTTATAAGGACTATGGCTTTTTTCTATTATATCGTCATGTAAGAGTTTCTGTATTTCTTTGTTTACGAATTCGTTATCTGCTATGGGATATGGATATTGTTTAACATAAACCGGATTATCATTGGTCGTCCTAATGCTTGCTTCTATAGTATCTGTAAAGGGTAACGGTCCTATGCTGTTATTAATCTTCATCAGTCTATCTATATCTGCTTTATAAATATTATTTTCCCCAATTATGTAATTAATTTTCTGAATAGATTCGACACTGCTTATGGTAGTTAGAGTCATATTACTGAAATTTATTTCCGCGTTTAGAACTTTAAGTCCTTCATATTCTAATATCATATCAAAAGACTGAATATCCTCTAATTCAAAAAATGTTATATTTTTCTTTAATATCCTAACTACTTTCTTTGTATCTACCATAGAATAACCATGCATTGTTTTTATTTTTATAGGTTTAATTTTAATTTTTTCGCTAGAATCGCATTTTCTATTAATGTAATTATGGGTTGCACCAGTATCAATAAGAATTTTATAAATTTCCTTAGAAATAGTACTAGTTAAATTTAAGCAGGGCAACCCGTCTACTAGTTTAAATGATCTATTCTTATGTTATTATTTACCATACATTCCGTTTCATCTGCTTCTGCATATGTACTGCTGACATCGTCTCTGCGTTGTTGTCGGGAGTTATTTACTCTCTGCTGCTTGAAGTTCTGCTGATAAGATCGTTGCGGTCTGTTGTGTGTGTTGAAACTCCCGCTGTGTTCACGTTTCGCTGGTGGATTATATACATCGGGTTTGTATTGATTCCAATTTTGTCGCTGTGCATGTACAATTTGTCTCGAGTTTATCTCCATCGGCTGTGGTCCTTGATTGTGTTGCTGCATATTATCGTATTGCTTCTGGGGTTGATAATTCGTTGTTTGGCTCGAATAATTTGGTCTTCTTTCGTTTCTGCGTTCATGTGGCATATTTTTGTGGTGCTTATCTTGAGTGAGATGTAAATGCCTGTGCACATTATCATGTTCTATTCTGCGAGCAATTGCGAATGCGTGTTCTAGATCATTTATTGTAGCTGAATATAATGATCCTCTTGTAAAGTTGTCACTCATACCATCAATGAATATACGAACTGCGTCGTCGTTAGCATTTTTAATTAGTCTGTCGATTATATTCGGCGGATCACCTGACATAGTGATTTTTGATATTATTAAATTGAGATTTTTATTTATCTCGTCGTGGTATTCAGACAGTGTGCTTCTTTTTTGCGTGATGGCTTTCATCATGTCTTGTAGCACGTATAGAGGTTCTTGATTAGAGTACGTATAATCTAATCTGTTACGTATCGCCTCAAAATTAAAAATTGTGTTATAATTAGTTAACACATTCGCGGCTGCACCCTGTATTTTACTTTTCACTATAGTCAATGCTGCTGCGTACTTACTGTGTGTTTTGAAGTTTTTAATGCTGTCCATTAATCTGGATGCTTCTTCGCGCCACGACCGATAATTTGATTGATCGCCGTTGAAAATAGGTAGGCTTTTAAATGCGTCTAACTGTATTTCACTACCATCTGTATATGTGGTTCTTATTTCCTCTAGCACAGGTATGTTTGGTACTATGCCTAATCCAGATTTTACTTCATTTAGTTTTGTTTCTAAATTAGTGTTTATTTGATTTTGGTTAGTTATTATTGCTGCTAACCTTGCATTCTCTGTGCGTGTGTGCTCTAGGGTTTGTGTTACTGTGTTGCTCCTGGTTTCTAAAGCTTCTAATCTTGCCATTAATACTGCGAGTTGTTCCATTTTGAACTCGTGTCTGTTGTCGTCGAATTTGTGTGTTTTTTTCCCCCACATATACACTTTCACTGAATTGCTTTGCTGCTTCGTACGAAGAAGCTATATTTGTACCTGCTATGCTAGGTAATTCTTGTAACCGGTAACGCGAGTGTTCTGTTTATACTAGATTTCACTACTTGTTCCCGAGGTCCGCTCGATTGAAGTTAAAAAGTATATTTAACCTCCTGGCAGGATCGCCAATTAAAACACTTGTTTCTTACTTTTAAAATTAAACAATATTTATTTGGAACTATGTCCTTTATTATTGAAATACTTTTTACTAATTCTAAAAGGAGCTTAAGGCTACTATGTAGTTACAATAAGACTATTGATAAATTCATCATACAGTCGTATTTATATACTTTTCTTATCTATCTACAAGGAGACCCAAGCGTACAATCGTCTTGCTTGATAATGAAGAAGAGATAATATTCCAACATTGTATACAAACGATATTATCTCTTTTACATATGTTATCATTGTAGCGTTGTGTGCAAGACTGTACTAGAGACTAAAGATATCATTGAATACAAATAATGTTATCTTTTTTCTCAATATGTTTTGCTATGGATACTTAACTCGCGCTAGCATTGCGGTATTTGATTTAAGGTAGGAATCACTTCGATGTGAAATGTCAAATCGATAACTTCAATCTTTAGTGCCTATTATGGCGTAATATGTCAACTTTACAGTACACGTCTTTTAAATGTATTGTCCATAAAATTAAATTAACCAAATTTAATGTCTGCAACCGTGCTGCTTGGAGAAAAGTTATTACTTAAATATTTTAAGCCAAAAAAATCTAACATTTTTTGTTAAGAATAAAAACATATCTTTGTACTCACAACAAAAAGGCGATCCTATGTCTTCCAAGAACTATCGAGGCATATCCCTGCAAAATATCGCATAAGAGATTCTATACAACAAACTGATCGGCACGTACCAGTGTGGCTTCCGGGTCCGGCAGACCAAAATTTTATATTAAGGCAAATTTTAGAAAATACTTACGAATTTCTTGTCGAGACTCACCAAATTGTCATCGAATCTAAAAGCCGCAGCTGATAGCATTCATCGTCAGGAGCTCTATATGGCTTTTGCCGAATTCGGGATCCCGACAAAACTGATTCAACTTTTTCGCTTGTCACTGTAAAACACGTACTGAACTGTGCTATCATGTGACTTCTTTAATCTCGTTCTGGAGCAGATAGTCCACAGGGCAGATGTCAACACAAGGAATGCACCCTCTTCCAACAGGCCCGTTCAACTAATTAAACGTCTTAGTGTGGTGGTCAAATTTGAAAATAAACAACTTTTGGGAAGAAATACTCCTAATACTAATAATTCGAAGTGCAGTGCATAATGTTAAGGTACGCAAACGGTTTGCATTTGCACAATTCACATTCCATTACGATTACGTGCAACTAAGGATTGTTGTTCTGCCCATAGTTATAGCATAAATTCACTTTCACTAGATGAAAAGTAGCGCGTCAGCACTAAATACCTTATAATAATAGGTCCTGTCTTGATTAAATATGTATAGGTACCTGTATCCACACCACAAAATTGCATGGAACAAGGTTGTTTAACAATAATTACTAACTCAATCCTACATTGGACGCCGATCTTTTGCATATATCCCAACTTCCCAACCGGCAAACAAAAACACGCGAATGTATATGAAGGCCAAGAAAATACAAAAATGTCACATTCTCCACGAAATTCACCACAAGAACCATGTAATCAAGTGGCATGCACATTGCTCATAAATGCTAATCCAAAGGTATTTGCGGAATGGAGATATAAATATAGGTAACTTGCGTTGGGGAGCAAAGTTGAGCGTGCTCCGGTTGACTCTTGTTAGAGGCACGCTACACGGGTGGGAAGGTCAACTAATGCGGCAACATTCACCTGTTGGCACCGTGTCATAATAAACCCTGTGTTGTTGTAGCTCCAGGAGCATGCTAAACTACAAATGTCCTATCGTCATGAACTCTGCATGGTTGACAGAGAAAATGAAAAGACAGGACTCCTTATATACCTACAGGTAATACTTCGCCGCCGTGCAAAGGTGCCTATAAAGATATGTTAAAGCTTTTATGTGTGCCCATGCCCACCCTAATTTTTTGTTTTCCAAAATTTTTTTGTTCGGCTTAAATGGTTCCACAAGTAGTGTTGCTTTTGTCGTTGTATTCCTGGGTGTTGCCAACAACTGTCGTAAGGATGACGTGCCTTGTACCAGTTGTCTAGCCGCGGGTGGCTTGTGCATAGATACATTATAATGTATGTAGATTCGGATGTGTGTTTTGTGAATAATGTGCGCCCTGAAAGTAGGTACTGATAGCATCTAGGGAGGGATATAAAAAGAACTCTAGATAATTACGGTTGTTTGTCTTAGTTTAATTAAAGTGGTCTTGTTGAGAAATTGCGAGGCCAGGGATTTGGCACTTATTCAATTTTCTGAGGTGATAATGTATGAGTAGAGAAATACCAAAGTTGTAATGACAGTTTGGAAAGAAACCCAACTCACTATTTGTATGCTTTCTCTCCACTCGTGATGTTACCGAGGCAATTTTATTTTTGTGTTTGGAAAAACAATGGAATGCAATAATTCTTACGTCAAAATAATGAGTGACTGTACGTTGCTATTTACACCGATAAGTTTTTCGTACTTCTTCTTTGGTTCCGAAATGAAGCTCTGATTTGCTTTAATTATATTAAACTAGCGGACCCGGCGAACTTCGTCTCGCCTTCAGATAAACTCTATAGAGTAATTATATAACACAGATAGATTAAATTTCAATTTGATTTACTTCAATGGAATCGCGATCAGTAGAGAGCGATGCTGGTCCGTGTCTTAACTGTTGGATTTAAGTATTTTGCGTTTTCGGAAATGAAGTCTCTCGAATTTTAATTTTTTAAATTATAAAAAACTTTAGCTTCAACCAGGAACTGCTCCTAAGACTATGAGATTCATAAGCTTACACACTAGATTACTTAATCATCTGTTAAAATAGATTAAAAATAAAATCTGAATTGTAACCACATGAAAACAAAAACTCTAATCCTGTTGGATATGATAGTCAACGAAAAGTTTGCTGAAGCCTACCACTTCATACCTCCAGCCTCTCCATGTCTCTATCTGTCACCAATGAGACCACTTTTTCAAAATTGTCCAGATTTGCCCCTTTTTCTATATTTCGTTGATTTTGGAAAAAAAACTTTTTTATATGAAACACGAAATGTTTTATAATGAACACGTCATGAAACTAGTTCGCAATTAATTGCGGTCTGAATTTCTATCCATTTTCTATCAGCTCTTGTCATAAGCTAAGCCATAAGAAGGCTTCCATTTTCATTCAGTGCATGTGGAACAACAAGATAGAACGAGATGAGAATATGAGATGCGTAAGCCTCAAGCCATTATTTGAACATTTTTGTCTTCAGTTTGTGTCATTCGTGTTCGCTGACGTCAATTTAGTTGATGCTTAATGTTTTGTTTCTTGAATTAATATAGATAAGTTAATGCATGATGTAATTTATGTTATACTATCTTTTTTTTGCGACTTTTTCAAAATCTTCGAAGTCAGTGCTGCTCCAGCCTCCATCACCTACATAGAATTTTTGTTCCAGGTTTCAGTAGTTCTCGCGACTTTGACACAATTTGCAAGGTCGCTACAATATTCGTAAATCGCAAAGTGAATTTAAAAACCAAATGCTTGAAATTGAAACCAATCCAAGCTTATTCACTCCAGGCTAAGGGTTTTCTCTCTGTTTTGCGGAAATTCTTTCGAGCATACAAAAAAACAGTCTCCACAGGGACTTCGGAACTGCAATCTGCAATCTAATGCCAATGGGCGTAAGATTGGCTTGAAGGCATTTTTTTGCTTTAGAAATTTAAGATTGGAAGTGCTTTGTTAGTAGTTTCGCAGAAAGGTCTTTGAAAGTGTACATACTTTCCAGCAGCTTCGTGAAGAGATCGTTAATCTTATTTCCGCAAGTTGATAGAAAGTGTTACTTCCGCAAATATTGTCGTGTTCGAAGGGCTTTTTGGGAAGAAATTGACAGTGTTGTAATTTTTTAACTTGATTTTAAACTACATTTTAATGTTGGCAATCATTTTCTCATAAATTTTGTACATACATTATATACGGTTAGAAAAGTAGTTTTTTATAGTTTGCATTAAAAGGTGCTCAAAACTCGAAAACTCTTTTTTTTAAAGTCATTTAAAGCTTATTGAACTCAATTTATTTTAAGAGTCGATAATATGCGACTTGTGTAAGAGTTCACATTAAAATTTATCGCCAAATTATTACATGGTCACAAATTTTTAACTATTAAATAAATTGGTATGTACGACTGTACGTATTGTAGTACAATATTTTTGTGTTACTACGTTCTTAAAATAATTGATGGTCATCAAATAATGGCTCTTTTTTTCATCTGCTGTTACATTTTTGAATTTCAACAAAAAATCAGAAATACGAACTTTTAAGAGGCCTCTACCCAGAAATCGATCAAAAGTGCAAAACATTACATTTTGTTTCCGTGATTTTAAAATTACCACTGCTACAATTGCAATGAAAAGAGCAGAATCACCCCTCCAATAGAGCTGGAGTTTTTTTTTGTAGGTCAGTCTTATTGTATTTAGAAATTTTCCAGCGGTGTATGGGAAAATCTGCATAAAACCAATTTACTGTTGGCCAACTAATGATATAATAGAGATAACTATCTGTGAACTTTGGTAAATCAAATAGCAGTGATTTCAGTATAAAGACTTTTTGAAGCTATGATAAGTAAAACCTCAAAACGTGCATTTTACGTTTACTGTGGTCATTTTCGGAATTCTTATAAAAACAGTCCACAATAACCTCGACATTTGATTTAATTTAACATTTTAAAACAATTGTTTTAGTAGCAGAATTATGGCTAAAAAATGATCAAACAGTTAAGACCCCTAATAATCTAACTAATCGTACAAGCATAAATATTTTTTAACTAGTTATTTGCCATCAAATATTTTCACGCTTTATCGATATTCTTTTAGTTATGCTGGTAAATATCTGATTAAAAAATATACTCGTATTCAATTGTGTGGCGCACATTGTTAAGCTACGCATATGCTTATACCGGTTACTTGTATTTAAACAAAGAAGTTTCATCAATAGAATCGTTTCCCCTCTTCCCTAAAATATTCTTATGGAAAAATTATGTCTTACTTATAAGTATGGGATAGAGAAATACGTGAAATGGAGAGTAAACAAAAACCTGGCTAGACCGGCGTTTACCTACTCTGAAATGTAGGTCCAAGTTATTCTCTCAGCAGCAACTGTTGCCTCCAGACTTATGATGTCGTGGTATAAACTCACGGCTCAGTGTGGCGGTCTTTTTCGCAAATGAAGGAAGTAGCTATTTCTTTGTGAAAATCGGGATAGGTAAGTGTTGTTTTACCTACCGTTCCAGCCATAAATATGTTAACGACTTTAAGACTTGTTATTTAGGCTTGAAGTGACAATAATTATTTCAAACCGCAAATTGTCACCTATATCTTTTGCTCCTAAATCCATAGTTACTCCATTAAACTTATCCACTAGTATCCACGAATACCATTTATGTGGTTTGCGTCAGACTATGTACTTTTATTTTGCCAGACTTATCGATGAAATCATTATTTATCGAATAGTTCTTCGGTAAAAATTAGCCACATCCCACTCGTTTACTGTAGACTCATTTAACCACAAAGCGAAATATTGATAAACACTTATTTTGCAATAAATTTTTAAGGAACAGACTGTATCAACTAAGAGTTACCACATCAAGTTTCATTCATCGCATTGGTTGAATCATTTGCATAATATAGGTATACATGTAGAGACGATTAATCTATGATTATTTATTATTTTTATAGACTTTTGACATATTCTCTGTTATGTAAATGGGAATCTCATAAATCGAGTTCTTCCTCATTCATTTTGAACAAGCAGCTGTTTGTTTTAGGCAAACTCATATAAAAATCAAACGCTTTTAACCATTTGTTGTGTATTTAAAAAAAAGACTGCGAAACGGAAGCACGCAAAGATGCGATCAGTTATTGTAAGTATTGATTCATAAGTAAATAGGAATATAAGCCAATGTATTTCATCACTTTTAGATTTTATGCCTATTTTTGGCAACGACGTATGCCGCCCATACGGGGTATACATATACACCGCCTTTAATTAAAGCCTTAATCGAACCACTCAAAACGGTGCATACACATACACATGCAAGTACAATCAGTACCAAAAATATTAAAGATATTGGACTAGTTGCGGCTGGCAGTCAACTACCGGAAACGAGCACAATCCTTGCCGCAATTGCCAAAAAGGCTGTATTCGAACCAGTGAAAACGGTGCAAAGCAATACAATTCCAATTGGAGCTGATTTGGTGATCGAGTCTACTGGATTTGGCGGAAATGTTAAGGTAGCAAGTGTTGATAGTAAATTATCAGGGGATGAAGGAGCGAATGTCGTTGAAACCGTCGTTAAAAATGTAGTTGTAGAACCATTTGAGAATGTGCGCACTACTACTACAGTAACTGCTGGACCTGTAGGTGCGAGTGGTGTACTAGCTGTCCCTAAAGTCAAAAAAGTGTCGGGAACAGTTTTCAATACTGTAGGCACAGCCCCAAAAATCAGTGAAGGAATGTATGGAGTTGCTTCCGAAACCATAGGCAAACCCTTGGTATCAACAGGTGGACCTGTTAGCTCTGCAAGTCTTGTTCGACCAAAAGTTCTCACTAATACTGAAAGTACAGTCCACAGTGCTAGTGGAGAAGAATCTGCGGTTGTTTCCCATATCATAGACACGCCTCTACTAGTGTCTTCGAGCGGGCTTGCTAGCGCGGGAAGCACGGTGCTGAAAATAGGCAGCGGTATTTCCGGTGCCATTCCTAAAATAAGCACACCTGTTGTGTCTACAGGTGGGCTTGTTCGTACTGGAAGCTCAGTATTGACAACAGGCGGCGGTATTTCTGGTGTTGTTCCCAAAATAATAAGCGCACCGATTGTATCTACCGGTGGACTTGTGAGTACTGGAAGTTTGGCGTTGACAACAGGCGGCGGTATTTCTGGTGTTGTTCCCAAAATAATAAGCGCACCTATTGTATCTACGGGTGGAGTTGTTAGTACTGGAAGCTCGGTATTAACAACAGGCGGCAGTAGTTCCGTTATTGTCCCCAAAATAATAAGCGCTCCTATTGTGTCTACAGATGGACTTGTTCGTATTGGAAGCTCGTTGACAACAGGCGGCGGTATTTCTGGTGCTGTTCCCAAAATTATAAACGCACCTATTGTGTCTACGGGTGGACTTTTTAGTACTGGAAGCTCGGCATTGACAACAGGCGGCAGCAGTTCCGTTTTTGTCCCCAAAAAAATAAGCGCTCCTATTGTGTCTACAGGTGGACTTGTTAGTACTGAAAGCTCGGTGTTGACAACAGGCGGCGGTAGTTCCGGTGTTATTCCTAAAATAATAAGCGCACCTATTGTATCTACAGGTGGACTTGTTAATACTGGAAGCTCGGTATTGACAACAGGCGGCGTAAGTCCCGTTAGTGTCCCCAAAATAATAAGCGCACCTATTGTGTCTACAGGTGGACTTGTTAGTACTGGAAGTTCAGTGTTGAGAACAGGCGGCGGTATTTCTGTTGTTGTTCCAAAAATAATAAGCGCACCTATTGTATCTACGGGTGGACTTGTTAGTACTGGAAGCCCGGTATTGACAACAGGCAGCGGTAGTTCCGTTATTGTCCCCAAAATAATAAGCGCTCCTATTGTGTCTACAGATGGACTTGTTCGTATTGGAAGCTCATTGACAACAGGCGGCGGTATTTCTGGTGCTGTTCCCAAAATTATAAACGCACCTATTGTGTCTACGGGTGGACTTTTTAGTACTGGAAGCTCGGCATTGACAACAGGCGGCAGCAGTTCCGTTTTTGTCCCCAAAAAAATAAGCGCTCCTATTGTGTCTACAGGTGGACTTGTTAGTACTGGAAGTTCGGTGTTGAGAACAGTCGGCGGCATTTCTGGAGATGTTCACAAAATAATAAACGCACCTATTGTATCTACGGGTGGGCTTGTTCGTACTGGAAGCTCAGTTTTGACAACAGGCGGCGGCGGTAGTTCCTTTATTGTTCCCAAATTAATAAGTGCACCTATTGTATCAACAGGTGCAATTACAAACTCATACAGTCTGGGAGGACTAACTAATACTGGCGGAAACTACGGTGCTGCTGCTGAGTTCTTAAGGACACCTTTAGTATCTACAGATGGATTATTTAGTACTGGAAAAGCTGTAATCCCAACTAATAGACTTAACTCTGGTGCTGCTGTAAACAGAGTCCAACAAGTTGATGCAAGCGCATTACTAAACTCTGCCCCACAGACGGTAGAGTACAACAAACAATTCTTCCACTTCTCTGCTCCCGAAGAAGATGAAAACGAATCCATAACTACACAACAACTGAGTAATATATTGAAGAAAAATCTTCAGGTTGTCTTCATCAAGGCACCCGAAAACAACGCTGCCACCAATGCCGCTTTGCAAATAGCCAAACAGGCTATCGAACAAAAGACATCCATTTACGTGCTCAGCAAACAGAATGACGCTTCACAGGTAGTTGCGCAACTTGAACGCATCCAAGAGAATGTACCGACAACACCTGAGGTGAGATTTATAAAGTATCGTACTCCACAGGACGCTGCACGTGCAACAGATGAAATTCAGTCACAATATAACCAATCCGGTGGAGCTTCAGAAGTTATCAATGGGGGCGTGGCACCTGTACTTAACTATGCTAGTCCCGCTTCGACTGCCTATACAGGCGGTAACTTTTTGACAGGGGATTCACATCTATCTCAATCGGAAGTGAACAAAGTTGTTGCGGGTGTTGTACCGGTTGGACAGACTTTAAGTGTTTCGAAGACGTCTGGTGGTACTTATCTCCCTGCACCTCTATAATGATACAAACATTTTTAATAAATTTAGTGGTTCCAAATACTATTTAATTTGTTTAAATGTTGCACCGCTTATGATTATCCACCACTTACAGATTTATTTTGCAGAAACCATAGAGAGATATTTTTGAAAAACATTTTGCGTAGCGGCTTACTTATCTTATAGCGAGGTGTGGATGAAAATATATATCGTATGGATAATTTCCTTTTTAAAGCTGATGGACTTTTTTCTGTTGATGTTTGTGTAGTCTTAGCTTTATGTCACAATGGACGTGTTATTGGTATATCTAAGTGTGCTGGCGTTAAGCTGCATACGATTTACCCTAACAACAACCCAAGACAGCCAATGCATTGAAGGCAACTACGCCAATATCTTGGCTGCTACTCTCAATTTCTCTCAGAGTCAACCGTTTTGTTTTCTCTCAAATTTCCTAGCCGTGCTCAAAGATTAGATACTAAATCGTTAGGCGAAATTGCGTTTTTATCATTAAGAGATAGCTTAATTCGGACAACTCGTCTTCTACATACATCCATTAACGTACACCAAGCTGTAATGGCCTCGAAATGAGCTAACCCGGAAAAGGCAAACTTTTTACCTCAACCTAAAGTTTTCTCAAGTAAAATGTTATTAAACTGTAGGTATTCCCTGGAAGATTATTTATGAGTACATACTTATATTTCATAATCGAACCAACCGAAACCAACAAATTGAAGGCAATTTTAAGCAAAACCCTTTTGCTTGCCTTGAAACAGGTAATCATTATTTGCAAAGCAAACATTATTTTTAAATTTGATTTACTTATTTACTTACTTATCGGGCTCCCGACCCGTGAAGAGTTTCTGCCTGAGACACTGCAGCCTTCCGCCCTCTACGATCCCGGGCACGTTGCTTCCAGTTGTCCAGACCAATCGCTCTGGCATCCGGGATGGCTTCGTCTTTGAAACGGAGGTTCGGTCTTTCTTGTCTTCTCCAACCTGGGGGCTGGGATTCGAAGACCCTTTTAGCTGGAGCATTATTGTCCATTCGCTCGATGTGGCCGAGTCAATGTATAGTCGACGTGTTTTGGCTTTTTAGACTACATCCACATCTTGGTACAGCTCATAGAGTTTGCGGTTGTATCTTCTGCTCCATTGCCCTCCTCGCACACAGGACCAAAAATCCGCCGATTTTTCTTTCGAAGGAGCCCAGTATTAGCTCTCCCTTCTTGCCTATGGTCCAGCACTCGGCGCCATAAAGCACAACTGGCAAGATAAGGGTCTTGTAGAGCACACTTTCTGCTGCCCTGCGCACTATCTACTCCAGTACGAGATTGAAGAAGTCGCATGATAGCGCATCTCCTTGCCGAAATCCGGTGCATGTTTGAAATAGTTCGGAGGAGCTACTTCCAAACTGCACGCTGCAGCGCGTGTTTTCCAGCGTCCTGAATCAGTTTTGCCGGGATTCCGAATTCGGCCATTGCCATATAGAGCTCCTGACGATGTATGCTATCATATGAGGCTTTGAAGTCGATGAATAGGTGGTGAGTTTCGACTTGAAATTCGTTGGTCTTTTCCAGGATTTGCCTCAGTGAGAAGATTTGGTCTTTAGTCGATATGCCGGGCCGGAAGCCACACTGGTATGTGCCGATTAGTGTGTTGCAGAACGGTTTTAAATGTTCACACAGTACTTTGGATAGGATCTTGTAAGCGACATTAAGCAGGGATATGCCTCCATAGTTCTTGCAAGACATAGGATCGCCTTTTTTTGTAGATGGGACATATAGAGCTGATAGTCCAGTCATCGGGCATGTTTTCTTCCACCCATACTTGGTTGATGATTCGGTGCATGCACCCTACCAAAACATCACCTCCGTGTTTGAAAAGCTCCGCTGGTAAGCCATCAGAGCCGACGGCCTTGTTGTTCTTAGTAGTTAGCTTTTTTATAGCTAAGCGCACTTCTTCCATACTGGGTGGTGGAACTGGTTCTTGGACGTGGGTTCTCTTCTTGCCCTATCACTCTCTCTACATGGTGCCCATTTAGCAGCTGCTAGAAATGCTGCTTAAACACATCTACTATTCCCTGTGATTCGGTGACTAGGTTTCCTTCGCTGTCTCGAAGAGCCTGCGTTCCGGTTTTGTAACCAGCAGCCAGTTGCTTGGTTTTTTTATAAAACCTCCGGATGTTATTACGATCGCGCGACTCTTCAATCTCCTTGAGCTGGGAAGCTGCATAAGCCCTCTTCTTTCTACGCAGGATCTTCTTTTCCTCCCATCTCCTGACTCGATACTCTTCTCTCGCTGCCCTTGTTTTGCGCTGCAGCGCTTTCTTGTGTGCATCTTCTGTCACCCTTTTCCTGTATACGCATTCATCCTCATACCACAGCCTCTTTCTCTGGGGTGGCTGCTACCCTACAGTGGTTTCGGTTCGACCGTCTGGAGAGCGCCAGGTTGCTGTGTGGATCCTTAGCCTTGGAAACCTAGTACAACTTTTACATCATGCTCCGGACAGGCTCCGTAGGCTCCAACCAGGAGGTCATATAACTCCTCCTTGATGGGGTCTTCAGCCTCGTCGGTAGGGGCGTGTGCACATATTAGGCTTATGTTTTGGAAAGTAGCTTTGATGCGGATCACAGAAAGGCGATCACTTATCGGCTTGAAGTCAAAGACTTGTACCGCATGAGGACAGACTCAAGTTTTTGAGTAGCATCTGGGGTGTAGAGCGTTCGTGCATTCCAGGTACATACTCTCAATTCGTAGACCATTGACGTTCCGGGTCTTGTTGCCATTTGAGGAGTTCCATTTTCCGAGGCTGATTGTGTCTCTCCCATAACTAGTGTTTTTTTTTCATTATCGGAAAGTAACCCCGACGGCACAACCCCAAACCTGGAGGACCAGGCCCTTGTTTTGACCCTACGACAAAAAACCGATGTCAGTTACCCATTTTGTGATTTGAGCACTGCCGCCACCAACTCCTTTCCAACACCCTGACTCAGTATTGGAAGTCCCTATAGACCAGGAGTCCAAATATGTCGAAGGAGCTCATATAGGGATTACACCTACCAGTTCGACCTAGCTGGAGATGTAGGCGCCACCGTTGATTCCATCTAGAGAACTCCTCCGCTGTCGCCTGAGAGTAAGTGCGTTAGTGAGAGGAAACTTCTCCTCCTCTCTCGTTCGCTGCCACTTAAATATTAAATAGTGCAATGTAGGTACATGTAGGGTGTAACAAAAGGGCAATTTAAGATTTCACATATTTTCATACCATCAGTAGCATTGCTGCATAAATCGCAACGGATCCAGCACGATATCTCTAGTGTTTTTCTTCCTTTTTATCTTTTTTAAATCTCTCCGGAATGACGGGCTTATAACCAGTACTTTCAGGTCTACTACAAAGGGAATATTTTTCCAATCTGCCACCGCACCGAAAAATTCCATGACATATTGTTACTTACTGTTACACTTTAGTTTAGTCTTGCTTTTTTAGTTTGAATATTTCTAGAAATCAATTAAAACAAAAACTTCGCTTTGTGTTAATAAATGGGAAAAAATATGATTTACGAAAAGAAAACAAATAAGTTAATTAACAAAAAATTAAATTAAAATACAGCCAAATCATCAAACATAAAACCAAACAAATAAGTAAACAAATAGTAAACATATTAGATATCAGTTAAAATTAATGCTATATAAATAATTAAATCACTTAAAAAATTAATAAAATAAATCAAATCTGACAAATAAATAAATGCATACACGAAATCTTTTTCTTTCAATTTGAAATAACAACGCTGCTTAGAAAACTTCATCAGGTCGCCAAGATGTAGAGCACCCAAATTTTGTTCAATGAATGTGCCATGGAATTTATATTAGCGACTAAACGATCATTTTGAGATTCGATGTTATTTAAGGATTTGTAAAACTGTTTGTTTTCTCAGTCAAAATCATTTGTCTCGGTGTTATTTTAAATTTGGTATTATTTATTTTACCTCTTGCTTATTGGAAAATTAGAAAATATTAATTTTAGTTTCAACAACATAATGTAAGTGGAACGAATAAACTCGATGATCGTTCTGTAACTTAATAGTTAGTGAGAAATTTGTTAATCTGATCTAACAATCAGGTGGGAATTAAAAAAAACAACTAAAATATTTACAAAAACGAATATAAAGAAAATTCATAAATGAAACAAAAATTGCTGAAAACAAATTAGGGAAGTACTCGTACATAATGAAAAACTAAACTTGACATTATGTAGGTGTACAGAAATTCTAAACAACAACTTTATCTCATGTATATTCTTAGTGAAAAGCCAACCTTTTAATTTTTGTAGATATAAATAAAGAAAATCTGTGATTTGTTCTAATACAAAAAGCAGGGTTATAGATCACTGCGCCACATCCAAAAATTAGCAATATGTACATCAACAAGGGTCAAATTGTTTCGATGTTCCCACTTTGCTTAAAGAACTCCTTCATGACTTTAAGTACATAAGGTATCTAAACGGAAGAATTCGAAATTCAAAACAAAGAGGCCAGCTAGGAGTAAATCAGAAAATAAAAGCCTGGCTATAATTTCCCAACAGGTGATGATGCATGTCCGAGTTCCATCTTCCGTTAAAAAGGTCATCGAAATAGTTGACAGCTACAATAACGTAGTATTAGTAGTAGTAATTTATTCATAAACACAGATCAATTTTTTTTACAATAATTTACAATAGACTTTGGCTATTGCCGTCAGCTGAAGAAAAGAGAGAATTATACTAAAGTTTTATTTTTTGTAATTTAAAAAGCTTCGTTCATTGTTTGCTGACGTATTCTACTGCAGTTTTCTTCTGGTTAATTCCACCATTGACAGCGACTCTTTATTTCAATGAGCTCGTCCGATCTCTATCAGTACAGGACAAGTTCCAATAAAATGAAAAACGTATTCTTTTTGTGGAAGGCTGCATAAGCTGCATTCCTCATTGCCGTCGCTTATATGTGGTCTGAAGTTCATTAGAGAAGAGATGTACCAGTTTCCAAGTGCAACATGTATATCTATCGGAGTAATTTCGGGTAGTCTAGACATTTTTTTTAAGAAATATCTTAAAAATTTTTTGGACAGCTATAATTGTCTAGGAGTTATCATCGACTTCTTATGGAACAAACACATTGATAAGCTGCACAAGTATGGTGGAAGACAACTCTTATACAGCGTACCCCGAGAACTAACCAAAACCGTAAACTTCAAAACTAGAGGAAAGGCGATCAAAAAATTCTTCTACTTCAAAAAAATAATACTTTCCTTAAAAATAATAATAAATCTTAAAATAAAAATAAAAAAAGGAAAAAAACAAAAAAATAAATCTCCTGCAGACAAGCCAAAGGCTTTGCAGATAATTATACAAATTGTTAAGCAGTACTTTAGTACCTACTCGTAGTTACCTACGAAAAATGAAAAAAAAAAAGAAACAGAAGTGACCTGTATCAAAGCCTTCATATGTTAGGTACATATGGTAATAAAAATATTTAGAGCCACTGATCTCAATTGCACAGCTTCCTTTTTAACTAATAAAATAACAGTTGCCTGCGCTTTATAATCAACAAAAAAAATTATTTCGTTTTATATCGCTTGTGAAATCATCGTTATTATTATACAAGATGACTCGACGATTATAGCATATCCGGAGAAACTTGTTTCTAACTATTAACCAGCTAAAATCTACTGGTGACTTTTTTAACCATGTATATCTAACATCAAACCTTCTCCAATCGAAAATTTGCATCCAGACTCTCAAAGAACTTCTAATCTTCTAAATTTAGCTAGAAAAAAAACAACAAAAGAGAACATTTCAATAAAAAGTTGCAAATTTGCATTTTTCTTCTATCAACATTCCGATTCACAGACAATGGCCTTTCTGAAGAGTTCAAGGCTGACCAGCAAAGAAAACCATAACATTTTTCTATTCCACGATGTGGGTAGACAAGATTCAATAAATAGTTTGCCAAAATGCAAATCGATTATTATAAATTATTCTTGAAGAAAAAAAAACATAATAATAAACGAAACAAAATACAGAAAACTTTAGGGGAAAAACCGATGTTTTCAAAAGCAGCCAACTATGTAGAAACTAGCCGGAACCTATTTCTGTCGGAGCGTGTCGACCACAAACATCAAATTCTTGTTTACTAACAAGAGAATCAACAAAAAAATCGTTTTCTTGAAGATACGAGAAAGTAATGCAAAGAGAACACAGGAGAAAGACGACATTAAATAGTTGAGCCGGTTTCTGGTTTCATAACAATGTATTATGCAATATGAGGTAGGAAGAACCAGAATGGATGAAACAAATTAAATTTATAATGCATTTCATAAAAACCAAATGAGTAATAGATGAAATCAACTTATTGATAAAAGTTTGCATAAATTGTACATTACGATGACAAGACCAAACGATTTCTTTTGTTTTGTTATTGTTCCGCAAACGGTTGAGGGTGCGGTTTTATTTTTGTTGTCCTTACACTTGTTTTATGGGTTATATCTACATATTTGATTTTGCTTATAGTTCTGCGAACGGTGTGGTCAATTTCTATTTTTAGCTTGTACCAACATTTCGTGGCCTTTCCTTTCCGTTTATGTAACAAACTATGCCTTTCCTAGTAATTTGTGTTTTCTAAAAAGCACTTTTTTCTAAAGGAAGCAGCTTTTAGTATTTGCAGCCAGCATTGTTTCCTCTAAAAGAGTGTATACGAGAGGACCAAACGCTGTGGAATCCGTAATGGCTTGGTCTTTAAAAAAGGGATGTTCGGTCTTCCTTGCCTTCTCAAACCTGGGGTATGTAAGGTATGCGAAAATTCTCTAAGCTGGAGCATTACTATCCATTCACTTGATGCGGCCGAGCCAATATAATCGACATATTTTGGCTTTTTGGCCTACTTCCCATCTTTTTACAGCTCATATCATAACGTCAGCGGTCGTATACCTTCTCCTCTATTCTGCCTCCTCGCACACAGGACTAAAAATTTGTCGAAGAATTTTTCTTTCGGATGAACCACAGTCCAGTATGAACTCTCCCTTCCCGCTTATAGATAAGTAGAATTCCTGCCAGGGTTTTGAGTTAGTAGTTTTGAACTAAATTTGTTGCCAAACCAAAGTTGGGTAATTTTTCGCCGGATCTCTACTAAAGGGTATCATTCGTATTTCGTAAGTTGTTTGTTTACTCCAAAGTAGATAATTTCCTTATAACTACACGAAATTGTTGTTATCAATAGTGATGTTTGTATGTTGATCTATCTCGGAACGTTGTGAACAACCGATGATGTCAATATCGCCTCATAGCAGTTGAACGAAAAAACAAAAAGGGGTGCCATATTTTCCGACTTTACCCTATACCACCCCTTTCCGAAATCCGGAGGATATTTGAAGTAATTTGCGGGAGCTACTTCCGAACTGCGCGTGTCTTTCAGTACCACGCAACACAATTATGGATCAGTTTTGCCGGGATGCCGAATTCGGCCATCGCCATATAGAGTTGCCTCAGTGTGAAAATGTTGTCATAGGTACACAATCGATCTGCTGAGCCACACTAGGTACGTGTCGATTAGTGTATTAAAGAACGGTTTGAGACATTCACACAGTACCTTTGTGTCAGTTGTGCACTATCCATATCCATGATGTATTGAAGGTAACTATTTAAGGGCGCCGCATCGCGAAAAAAAAATTTAAAAATTTTGAAGCTCTGTATCGTAAATGACAATGTTATGCCCTTGTTTTTGTATTCCATTGTCATAATTTCAAATTACAAATTATATATAGAACTAGCGGACCCGACAGACGTTGACCTGCATGCTTTTTCAAGCCACGTATGATTAATATAATTAGCTTGTAAATCGGGAAATATGCTTTCAATCAAAGCATCTTTCGTATTTACCATGTTGCAGAAGTTGTCCGGCAATTTGATGGATTGTGTGTCTCCATGCAATGATATTGCTCCATTTCCAATGTTGAGCAATTGCTCGGAGAATGATAGTGCCAATGGATCGTTTTGTAGTTGAACTCTTACATTTGTGTTAAGACGTAATGTACAGACATTTCGCCATAGATATGATTGTTTTATACTTACTTACTTACTTACTTAAGGTGGCGCTACAGTCCGGGGTGGACCTGGGCCTCAACCAATACGCCTCTCCAGTTAGCGCGATCTTTTGCTAACTGCCTCCAGTTGCGCACTCCAAGTTGGTTGAGGTCCCCTTCCACTTGTGCGCGCCACCTAAGGCGAGGTCTTCCTCTACTGCGTTGTCCCTCCGGGTTGGAATCGAAGACTCTTCGGGCCGGAGCGTTGGTGTCCATTCGCTCTACATGTCCTAGCCATCTTAGACGACAGACGCGTATTTTTCTGACCAGGTCGGTGTCGTTGTACAGCTCGTAGAGTTCGCTGTTAAATCTTCTCCTCCAAAGCCCGTCAACGCAAACGGGACCAAAAATCACTCGAAGAATCTTGCGTTCGAAACGGCCAAGAAGATCTTCATCCGCCTTTGTTAGGGTCCATGCTTCTGCGCCATAGAGCAGGACTGGGATGATGAGGGTCTTATATAGAATCGACTTAGTGTTTCTTGACAAGGCCTTACTAGTCAATTGCCGTCTTAGACCAAAGAAACAGCGATTGGCAAGTGTAATTCTTCGTTTGATTTCTGCTGTGGTGTCATTATCAGAGTTTATAGCGGAGCCGAGGTAGACAAAGTCCCTAACTACCTCAAAATTATAGCTGTCTATCGTGACGTTCTGCCCGATTCGTCGATGTTGTGTGTCCCTTCTTGTTGACAGCATATATTTTGTCTTGCCCTCATTCACCACTAAACCCATTCTTGCCGCTTCCGTACTAATACTTGCAAACGCGCCAGTGACAGCTCGCTGTGTTCTGCCAATAATGTCAATATCGTCCGCGTATGCAAGCAGTTGCACAGACTTATGGAAAATTGTGCCTCTGGTGTTGGCTTGTGAGTTGCGCACAATTTTCTCAAGAATGATGTTAAAGAAGTCACATGACAGCGCATCACCTTGTCTAAATCCTTTTCTGACATCAAAGGTCTCGGTGAGATTGTTTCCGACCTTAATGGAGCAGCGAGCGTTCTCCATCGTCATTCTGCACAATCTGACGAGTTTGGCAGGGATGCCAAAACTAGACATGGCTCTGTATAGCTCGTCTCTATAAATGCTGTCATATGCGGCCTTAAAATCGATGAACAGATGGTGGGTATCGATTTGGACTTCTTGGGTTTTCTCCAGGATCTGCCGTAGTGTGAAAATTTGGTCGGTTGTGGACTTTCCGGGCCTAAAACCGCACTGATAGGGACCTATCAGATCGTTGACGAATGGTTTAAGGCGTTCACACAGTATAGCAGATATGATCTTATACGCAGTGTTAAGGAGACTGATGCCTCTATAGTTGGCGCAGTTTAGAGGGTCTCCTTTCTTGTGGATCGGGCAAACGATGCTGAGGTTCCATTCATCAGGCATACTTTCTTCTGACCAAATCTTGGAAACGAGTTGGTGTATGCTCTCCACCAAGCCATCTCCCGCTGCCTTAAAAAGCTCGGCAGTTAAGCCGTCCGATTGTTTTATACATGCGTTAATTTCGTCCGCATATGTAGCGCGTGGAATGACCGGCAATGTCTGTCTAAAATCACCGGACAGCAGCAGTAAAGCACCACCGAAAAGCCTGGTGTTATTATTTAGATCTTTTATCATTCTAAAGCTTCAAGTGAATGCTTGTGTGCATAATAATTTTGAATTTTGAAAAAAAAAAAAAAAACCGTTCTAAAATACTCACAATTTGTCGCTCCTCCATCTCCTCGATATGGGTGTACGTTTATTTGCTGTTCCTCATCACCCATGAAGTAAATTTGGAGAAATTTTGAATCGGTATTAGGCATCGGCATTAAAGAACCATTTTGATGATACACTTGGCCCTGAATCTTAAAAGTTGATTGAAAATTGCGACCATCCGCATTCTGAACGATTTTTGTTGCTCATTTGAAATTGAATTTGCGAATTTTACGCAAAAACAATTTGGATTGTAATGTAGCTCCAGCCAATAGTGCTTTCAATGGTTCTGGCAGCGAATTAAATGGTGGCAATACAACTCTTCCAGACGCGCAGCAAAAACCGGCCGATTCACCTTTGTATTTGAGTGCATGACAGTGTTGGCATTTGTGAATATGACGAATAGTCGATGTCCGACTCATATTCAAACGAAATTGCAATTTGCAAACGCTGTTGTTCACGTGTTCTGAATGTGTCGGTGTCTCATTGACGGGCCAGTCTTTGTCTTAATGCATTAGCTCGAAGGCGTTCGTTGCGTTGCTCTTGACTTTCATTTGCATGATTGCACGTTTTCATTGTCCGTCAATTGATCTTCTGCCGATCTTTTAAATCGACGGTTCTGGACTAATTGTGAGTTCGGAGTACGTCGACCAATATTTCCTCCTTGTTCACGAAGACGTGGCATTGTTTTATGTACATATATGTTAATAGACATAATATTCACTGAAATGCGACACCGGAAATATCAAAGGACTCTGTACAAAAAAATTAAAATGTCAAACAAACGAAACACGTTTAATATAATACACTCAAATTCTTCGTTCCGTATAAACAGTGGAGTGTGATATTGTTACAACTTTTTTTGTCTTATATTTTTGAGGTCACGATTCGGTTCCTTTCGAAATAGGTATACGATTTTGAATGTATATTTTGTATTGGCGGTTCCACGCCCCTTTGTCCAATTTTGACCAATCTTCACAGAAATACTCCTGGGCCAATACCTAAGATTATGTGTAAATTTTAACTCGATCGATTCGGTGGCTTTCAAGATATAAGATTTTGATTGTTATTTTTGTATGGGCGATACCACGCCCTTTGTCCAATTTTGACCAATCGGCTTCTAAACCATCCAGGGCGCCACCCAAACACATACAAAAAAATTTATTCAAATCGGTCCAGGCGTTTAGGAGGAGTTCAGTGACATACACACGTACAGTAGAATTATATATATAAAGATGATATTCGAATGACCCTGTTCCAAGCTGATTTCAGAAAAAATTCTCGACCGGTGACCATATTTTTGCGCATCGTTAAGGCGTTACGAGTAAGGAAGAAGAAAGTTTACCAATTTTTCATTGCCTTTATGCCCCAGTTTTCTTTAAAACCACTTTTATTAGAGAAACAAAAATCAGTTCATCATTGAAATCGATTTCAATCAGGGAAATAATAAAAGTGGATTTAAAGAAAAGTTTTTTATCAGAATTAAGTAATTTGTTTTGTAAAAAGATTCCATTACTGATTACATTTATGTTGATACCAATTAAAGCCAAAATTGTTTGATGAATCGTCTTAAAATCGAAAATCAAAACTTTCAATGATGCATTTCAATGATAGCTATAACTGGGGCCTTAAGCATGTTTTAGATCTGTTGAATCGTAATGCACTTCTCTACAAACTATCCCAACTAGGCATATCTACGAAGTTTACCCGTATAGTAAAGGAATTCTATGCAGAATCGAAAGCAGCTTTCTGGGATGGATAAACATACTCGAAATGGTTTGAAACGGACTCCGGTGTTAAACAAGGATACCTTTTAAGTGCTCTTTAATTTGCGCTTTTAATTAATGATGTAAAAGCTCACCTACCTTGGGGACTCCGGATTGCTCACTTGACCGTAAATGTTCTCCTATATGCTGATGACCTGGTGCTACTCCCTGAGTCTCCAGACAATCTCCACATGATAAAGCGTCTAGCCGAATATTGTGGTAAATGGGGACTTGTCATTAATGCAAAAAAAATCAACAATAATGGTGTTCTCAAGATCCGCCCGAAACCAAACTGCATATAACTGGCACTTCAATGAAAACCTCTTACAGATAGCTAACAAGTAGGTACTTCAATTCAACTTTAATTAAGACTTCGCTACGCTGCCCAGGTGTGGGGAATCAACGAATACGAGGCAATAGAAAAGTTTCACGGATGTTTTTTAAAGAAACTTTTTAATTTATCTCTAAAAACTCCAAACTATGCCTTGTATATCTATGGAGACCGGTCTACCTAAATGCTTATTAGCATGCTAAAATTACATTATTAGCTAACAAATTCATAAAAATTATAAACAATTATAAACAATGTAAATAAATCATTATATTAATACGTAAACATCAAAAGTTTCCGTGCACTTTTTAAGTATTTATCATGAAATGAGGAGAATGAAACTTATATCATTCGAAAGGTAATGTGCTATAGATGTGCAGAAACAAAAAATCGTAGGTATATGTCGCCATTAAGACTGGTAAAATGAAGTTAAGAATTTCTCATACAAAATGCTTAGCTGTTAATCGAAAGCATTTTGTTGCCATTCAATTTTTCGCCGTCATGTTTCCATAGTAACGAATTTAATCGTCTTAGATTAAAACCTATTGGAGAGTCTCATTAACCCATAAAGGTATGCAATTTAATTACCCCTAAAAGTAAGCAATCATAAAATCTTATTTCAGGGGGATTGCCGAGTTATCTGCGAGGTGTTACTATGGAAACGAACATTCATATTTTGCCCTTTTCCATTCTTTTTTCATAGTGGAAAGGTATATGAATTAAGATTTAGCACATAAATAAATTAAAATAAATAATAAATAAATTATGTAGAAAACAAGTTGGCTTTCGTTACTTTATCTACAGATATTATTGGTCGAATTTCGACCACGGGCGGTACTAGTTATCTATTATTATCTATCTATTATCAATTATCTATCGCTGCGATCTTACCGCGGCCTAATCAATCAGACGGCGCGACGGTACAGTACCTACTGACTAACATGACAAAGAACATTGTGGGCGTCCCTGATTTGTTTTAACAACAACGTTGTTTTGCCTTTTGAATTATTTCTAGAGCAGTCGATGTTAATGATATCGAAAAGTGCAACTATCGCACCTTATCCTGTCTTACTCTGCTCTTAGGCAAGTAGGTAACTATAAATCGGCCGAGGAGCACTTTATACGCTTTTATAGATTTCCAGACTATCTTTGTATTTATCAAATAAATTAATTAAAGTGATTCATGGATTGAGAGTCTCTGAAGTCGATTGTCCGCGCTTATAGGTATTTCGTTTCCATTGTGGGTCTCAGTTGCTGTCTCTATGCTTTTTACACAGCATAGTTTCAGAAATGAAACTATGACGTTTTAATTTTTTTCATAGACCGAGAATCGAATTACGGGAAGAGGCTTTTCAGTTCACCGTATCACAGAACGAGAATCGACATTAGAAATTGCTTTGTTATTTTTATATATGTTTGCTTGGTATATTCATTCATTTAAAATGAAAGTCCTTCACGGAGATACTTCTAAATATGTCAACCAACTACGTTACAAATCCGGAATTAATTTGTAGATGCTGGCAATCATCCTGTCCAACTTTTTGTGGATAAAACGAGGAAGTTTCAGGTCAGCTGGGGAGTTCCTATTACTGTTACTTCAGCACATAATGTATAATGATTTGAAAAACGCTAATCATCGTCGGTTAAACGTCGTATCGTGCTGTGCAGAGTAACCGTCGTTTAAAGCGTCATCATCATAGTATAGTAGGAAAAAAACTTGTTTTAATTTGCTGCCTAAGTGTTCGAAGCTGATTGAAAAAAATATGATTCAGAAAGATGTACCTTGCATCAGATGGAGATTATTTCGAGTTTAAAACGCGGCAATGCTTTTAATTTGCTTTTAGCGTGTAAAATAATATTTGCACATATAGCTTATAATTATCGACTTAAACTTGTTGCTTATGAAACTGCATAGTCGTGTATGTGATCTGACGTCGTGCGTGGTATTTATATTCGCCGACGGTTGCAATTCGCTCCAGTCGTCATATTTTACCACACAGGAGTTATTGTTCGGTCTATTCAAAATTGCAAGATTAAGTATCTTCACATCTTTTATCAGATATGAATTTCCCTTGTTCCATAATCTAATTTGGGCGTTGTTGACCATTAAAATCGCATTGTGAAATCATATTACCATTTCTTCCATCTTTAATCTGCAAACCTCTTCAAGGGGAAAAATAACTGAAAGCTTTTTAGGGTAGAAATATATTTTGGGGTAATTAATTGTATAACCAAGAGTACCTCACGGAAGCTTGCACTCTACGACCCACAATGAATTTCACAATTTTAAAAGTTGAATTATTAATGCGTAAAAAATACATAACGAAATAAATTATTTTTTTATCAGCCACAAATCCTTTATTGAAGTTAACCCTAATACCAACTCGGCTAAGAAATAGATTCATAACTGGTTCAAATTGTTAGAGCCGATAATAAAGGAAAGCTGACACAGACTTATTTTAAAAACAATAAAATCTTTGCGTATGTACCTACCTATGATAATATAAAGAAAAACTTGATCTGCCATCTAGTTGCAAAGGCCATTAAAAGCCCTAGAAGGCTTCATTTCGATCGCATTGTCTCTTCGTGACAGACAAGTCATCACCAAGTTGTTGTTATGCGCGGACGTTCTCTGAAAAAGCTGCTTTGGCGCCAATGTTCGTCGAAAAGAGGAAGATAACCTTCAACGTGACTTTTGATGTTCGATTTGACTTTTTTACGGGGCATGAATTTGTGTATAAATTCAGTTTTTTTAGTTCTGCATTAAAATGGATTAGAATCGGTTTATTACGAATGAGAATATAGAGAGGATTTCGAATACATGGGACTTGTAGAGTCTTGGATGATGAAGCGATTGGAGGCCACAAGCATGCAAGCCAATTTAAGGAAAAATATTAAGAAAAATTTCACAGACAACACCGAAAAAAATAAGAGAGAAAACCACGAGTGACCTTAAAATAAAGAAGAGGACAGTTTTTACTTATTGTCCGTACACTAAACGACGAATGACCAAATCATCGTGTGATAAAGTGTAAGTTGAGCACTTGCAGGGAGCGCAAAGTTGAGCTGTGCAACAAATGTTCAAAATTAATTAGTTTTTTGTGATGTTTTTTTTAATTTACCTATGTGATTTGACGAATTAATTTTTATTGAACCAAGTTTTTATGCAATATTTTTAACTTTCTCACATTACGTAGTAAGAGAAAGGTATTGTAATCGTACAAAAAATCGAACTCGAGATTTTAATCAAATCTAACATTACGATGATAGAGGAACTCGAAAAAGTGGGTCTCACAATTCTGTCCGTCTGTCCGTCTGTCCGTCTGTCCGTCTGTCCGTCCTTTCCTGAGCTCCACAGCGCAAACGGCTGGACGGATTTCTTTCAAACTTCGGATTTGGAGTTGGTGGGCCTACAGTTCGGGGCCATTTTTTTTTTTTGCATGCTAACCCTATTATTAACGGTACTTCCCATATAACGGTTTTAAACAAGTTTGATTTTTTCAAAAACGGCTCTAACGATTTCAACCAAAATTGATATTTGGGCTTATGTAGGTGCGGTTAACATGGCTGCATACCCAGTTTTTCGCAGAAAAATCGAATAACGGTAATTTTGAAAATTGGTGATATCTCAAAAACGGTTAAAACTATTTCGACAAAAACTCATAATTAAGGTAATACGGTCATTCCCAACATGATGGCAAACTCAGTTTTTTCCTAAATTATCGTTCAACGGACTTTTTTCGAAAAATGTCGTTTTTTAAGACTTTATTTAATTATGGCTTACTTGAAAACGGCTTTAACGATTTTAACCAAAATGTATACTTGCTCTACGCTACATGGGGTAAACATGGCTGCATACCCAGTTTTTGGCTAAAAAGTCGAATAACGGTACTTTTGAAAAGTATCCTTATCTCGAAAACGGTCAATACGATTCGAACAAAAACTAATTTTTAAGGTAATATGGTCAATCCTAACACGATAGCAAACTCAGTTTTTCTCTAAATTGTCTATAATAGATTTTTGAAAAAAGGCATATTTTGAGAATTTGGTTTTCTTTTGTTTTACCTACATGAAAACGGCTAAAACGATTTTCACCAAAATGCATACTTGGAGTAAAATTGACGTTTTCAACATTATTACGTCCTTCATTTTCGATTCTAGCCACCAGAAACGCTGATTTGGAAAACTGCTCAAATCTCGAAAACACGATTTTCGATTTGGATAAAACTTTAAAAACGAAGTAATACTAACATCCCGAACAATACCCTATACTCAGTTTTTAGCTAAATAGTTGAGCAAGATAATTTTTCGAACTCAACATTGCAATATTTGTTACTATTTTGTACGCATTATTTTCCAAAAACCTCCATAACGGTTTTGCCCAAAACCCCCTTTTTATGATAACATAAGTATTCTTAATAGGACCCCTTACTTAGTTTTTCTTAAAAAATGGAATTAAAGCCGTGTCTTAAGAATTACCGTACTACCAGTAAAAATGCAATTACTAGGTTCTAGAAGCTCTTTTTTAGCGAATATTTCCCACTTCTTCCTTTTTCAACCATATTAATCATGAACCTTAAAATAATTGCAACCAATTGGAGTCTTCGTTTACCCCCAAACACGTGAAAATTCAAAAACAAATCTCTGAATTCTTACATCACAAACCCTACTTGGAGTCATGGCCACCAACCAGCATCACCAATTTGAAAAATCTGGTTTTATAGCCTATAAACAATAATAAAAGAAAATAAACCAACCAAACTGATGATATGAACGAGAAAGTTTCGTGCGATCCAGTCGTGCACTTTATTTATTTTTATAATTGATCTCAATAAAAAGATGTTTCAAGAATTTTTTTAGAATAAAGACTTAATTAGTTAATACAATTAGTTATGTTTATTTTTAAGGAAAAATACTATAAACATACCTAATCTAATACAATTGAGAAGAATTTTGTGCACTGTTTTCGTAGAAATTTATTTTGACTAGGAAAACCCAGTTTCATTCTATGTTATTTACTTTTTCTTTATGACAACAAAAAGTTAAGTTTTTTAGTTTTTGGATTGTCAAAGACCCTCACCGCTGAAGAGGTGAATACGACATCCCACTGCATCTGCAAGAAAATATATAACTTTCAATTAATTTCATCCGCATTTGCAGAAATCTGACAGAACCTACTATTTTGTTTTATAAATTATGCCCAGCTAAATAGTTTGCATTTGTGTTTAGAAGAGTGCGACCTACTCCACCTGAATTGCTGAAAGATGGTCCTCTGATGCCGAAGTATTTAACACCGCTTGATAATCCTCCACCACTAATATAATTGACACCACCAAGGCCGAGCCCAACACCTGATCCATCAGAACGGCTGGCGTAGTTAAGAACAGGCGCCACACCACCATCGAAAGTCTGAGGGGATCCCTCACCGTTGTCATATTGGGATTGGATTATCTCCTTTGCGTAGGCAATGTCGTTTGGAGTTCTGTATTTAATGAACTTAACCTCCGGAGCAGTCTGCACATTCTTTTGGATCTTTTGAATCTGTCCCACAACCTGAGAAGCATCATTTTCCTTGCTGAGTACGTAAATGACAGTTCTCTGCTCAATAGCTTGTTTTGCTAATTGCAAGGCGGCATTGGTGGCGGCGTTGTTTTCGGGTGCCTTGATGAAAATTACCTTCAAATTTCTCTTCAAGACATTTCTCCGTTGCTGGTTGATGACTCCTTCGTTGTGCTGGTCCTCAGGGGCTTTCAAACGGTAGAATTGCTTGCTGTACTCAACCGTTTGTGGGACTGAGTTTAAGGCGCCTATTCCAACTCCTATTGCACCCACACCTTGTCCAGCGTTGCCAGAAACTATTTCTCCAGTTGATCCGCCTACTCGATATCTGTATTCCGTGTTTGGCAGTAAACCTGCGCTTGCTGCTGCAACTAAGGCCAACACCTTTAAATAGGTAAGAAGTAAGTGTATCTACTATATAAGCTTCTAAAAATCAATCGGAATCAGCAAATAACACTCGCCATTAATGATTTCATGACCGCGTCCTACTTTGTTGTTGGTCGCGAAAAATGGTTTGCGATATTCGAGGCGCGCCAGTTAAATAGTTTGATAACTTGATTTGTATACTTTCTTATTTATTTATAATCAGAGGTAGATATCGTATAGAACGTACTATTGCAGCGCACAAAATAATAAAAAAGATGTTGTCATACATTTACATTTTTTTTTATTTATGCAAATTTATCATTTCATTACTCCTGCAGACCAAGCTATAACTGGAATTTCTTAAGTCACTGTAAGCCAGATGGTGCAATGAAATGGAAATGTCACAAATCGAGGATTTGAGAAATACTTTTCAACTGCTAGATATTATATAGGTAAGAGGTAAGGTTCGTCCTAATATGGCTATGATTAAATAAATTGCTAATAAAAGAAATATATGTCTTAAGAGTGCTTCCCATGACTTGTTGTTATTTAAATAGCTGTCGCTAAGTGTAGGGAAAGTTTTTTTGAAAAAAAAAAAATTACAACTAACCCCATAGCCTCCCCTTTTTAACTTTCTCGTATACGTAGTAAGAGAAAGGTAGATATTGTATTCGTACAAAAAATCGAGCTAGAGATTTTAATCAAATCTGACATTACGATGATAGAGGAACTGGAAAAAGTGGGTCTCGCAATTATGTCCGTCTGTCCGTCTGTCCGTCCTTCCTGAGCTCTACAGCGCAAACGGCTGGACGGATTTCTTTCAAACTTCGGATTTGGAGTTGGTGGGCTTACAGTTCGGGGCCATTTTTTTTGCACGTATTCAGCAATTTTGAATTTTTCAAAAACGGCTCTAACGATTTCAACCAAAATTGATATTTGGGCTTAGGTAGGTGTAACTAAGATGGCTGCATACTCAGTTTTTTGCAGAAAAATCTAATAACGGTAATTTTGAAAATTGGTCATATCTCAAAAACGGTTAAAACTATTTCGACAAAAATAGCATACCCGGGTTTTGGTTAAAAGCTAAAAAGTCGGATAACGGATAAAACGGTCAATACGATTGCAACAAAAATTAACTTTAGGTATATGTAATATGGTCATTCCTAACATGATAGCAAACTGAGTTTTTCTCTAAATTGTCTATAATAGATTTTTGAAAAAAGGAATATTTTGAGAATTTGGGTTTCTTTTGTTTTACCTACATTAAAATGGGTAAAACGATTTTGACCAAAATGCATACTTGCATTAAAATTGACGTTTTCAACAATATTGCGGCCTTCATTTACGATTCGAATCACCGGAAACTCTGACTTTGAAAACTGCTCAAATCTCGAAAACGCGATTTTCGATTTGGATAAAACTCTAAAAACCACGTAATACTAACATCCTGAACAATACCCTGTACTCAGTTTTTAGCTAAATAGTTGAGCAATATTATTTTTCGAACTCAAAATTTCCATATTTGTTACTATTTTGTACGCATTATTTTCCAAAAGCAGCTTTAAAATTTTTGACTAAAATGCTTATTAACGATAACATAAGTATTGTTAATAAAACCCCGTACTACTTAGTTTTTCTTAGAGAAATGCAAATAATGCCATCTTATAAACATTACCGTACAATGCAATTACAACTAGGTAGATACTAGAAGCTCCTTTTTAGCAAATAGTACGCAACCCACTTTTTCTTTTTTCAACCATACCTATTAATCATGAACCTTTAAATAATTCCAACCAATTGGAGTTTATACTATCAGAACCCGCACTTCATTTGTAACCCCCAAACACGTCCATCGATAAATTCAAAAACAAACCTCTGAATTCTTACATAATAAATCTATGTCAAGATATCGGTCTATCACAAACCCTACATCGAGTCACCACCTACCACTACCAGCAACACCAATTTAAAAATCTTGTTTTATAGCCTGTAAACAACAATAAAATAAAAATAAACCAACCAAACTGATGGTATGAACGAGAAAGTTTTGTGCGATCCAGTCGTACACTTTATTTTGTTAGGGTTTCGCTGGAAGGGAAAATCACCGAAAGACATTGCGGAGCTAAAACGCGAGGGATGCTTCTGCAATAGTGAGGGACTTCAACCCATCTAAAAACCCTCCCTGGGGTAATGACTTTCGTCATCCCAAATGGGATTGCACCTGGTCGGATTTCTGAATCTTTTTGGAAAATATATTTGTCAACTTTTATAGACCAAGAGGTCTTATCCGTCTCAATCTCCTAATTGCATTGTCTGAATTTAATCATTCGGTTATTTCTAGGTTCAATGTCTACTTCTGTGCATTTGAGCAACTTTTCTGACTTCATCTTCAACCATTGTAATATTTAGATCTCTATGTTGATCGGCGTTACGTATACCAAGTTGCATTGACTATGTTTCTTAGTACTTTATTTTGGAAGACCTGAAGTTTTTGTATATTTGTTTGACATGTGCATGCCCACAACTGGAGCCCATAGGTCCATACTGGTTTTAGAATTTGCTTGTATAGCAATAACTCGTTGTAGTTCGATAGGAGTGAATAACTCCCAATAAGCCAATACATTTTACTGTATCGCATGGATAACTTTTTTTCTTTACATGAGCTTTACAACGCAGTTTAGCGTCAAGAGTCATGCCTAGATATTTTGCTGTATTTGAGTATTCCACTACATTGTCATTTATATATAGGTACTAGAATTTGTGATACGTTTTTATACGTAAAGGTTATAATGAACTGACTTTAGGTCATTTAATTTAATCTGTCATTTTTTAGTCCATTCTGATATACTGTTTATCGCAGTTTGAAGCCTTTTTGTCGCTATTTCGACAGTTGCTCCCACAACAAGTACAGCAGTGTCATCTGCAAATGTTGCTACAGTGGTTTCTACACTTACAGGCAGATCGCTAGTGAATAAGAGGTATAGCACTGGATCTAGAACACTGCCTTGTGGTACACCAGCTTTTATTTCTCTTGGTTGAGTAATCTGTGTCTTGTTTAGTTCCGAAGAATCTATCAGATATGTATGACTCCAGAATTGTCGAATACTGGTTCGGTAGGTGCTTCTGTAGTTTGTGGATCAGTCCTTTGTGCCAGACTTTATCGAAAGCTTGTGCTATATCAAGAAATATTGTATAGCATACTTTTTTCTCTTCAAATGCTTTTTCGATCTTATCTGTGATCCTATGCACCTGGTCAATTGTAGAGTGTTTATTTCTAAATCCAAACTGGTGTGCTGGCACCAGCGATTTTTCATCAATTATTTTTTGCAGACGTTTTACCAGCATTTTTTCAAACACCTTAGACAACACTGGCGGTATAGATATTGGCCGATAAGAGGTTACTTCGCTAGGTGGTTTGCCTGGTTTTGGTATCATTATAACCTCCGCGACCTTCCACATGCTTGCCACATACCTTAACTCAAATGCAGCATTTATTATCTGCGCTAATTTTTTTAAACCTTTTCGTGGGAATTGTTTTAAGATTTCCATTGTGATTAAGTCAAACCCTGGCGCCTTTTTTATATTTATGTATTCCTAAATTTGTTTTACAAGTTCTTTAGCTGTTACTGGCTGCATAGGTCGGTTTTCATCGCACCTTTCTTCGATTCGTTGGTAGCTTTTGTCTTCATAGGGTTTGAAGACGTCCTCAAGATACTCTGCAAAAGTGTTTGCTTTCTCTTGGCTGTTTTTTGCCCAGTTACCGTCTTTGGTTTTTACTGGAGGAATGTGATATGTGAGCTATTGGTCTGTTCATTTTCTTTGCTGCCTCCCAGAGTGAGTAGTCGGTACTAGCATCATTCGTAAGATTGCTAATGTAAGTTTTTATAGACTCGTTATTAACCCTCCCCTGTTAAATATGAATCATTTCAAAAAATGGAAAATTCATATGAAATAAATGGGGTAAAAATCCTTACTTACGTCGCGTCTTTCTGGATAACGCGACAAGTTGTGATCGCCTGAGCTAGTTTGAGCATCAGTAGAACACTTCGGACCACTCCTTCCGTTGTACTTGACACACGGCTGCCAACACGTACGGTGTTTTATTTTCTTTTAATATTTTCAATGTGAGATCTAAACACTTTTTAGAAACCTAGTTCTTTTTGAGATGTACTTAAATACGAATATCTATTTTGTTATTCGTAAATAAATAGTTTTTAAACCGAAAAATGTGCGTAAAATCAGTTATCTCAATTGGAAAATTAAACCTTTGTCCCAATGGTGATTTTTCAGTCGCAGCCTTTGGATATATTTGTCCGAAGTTATGTTTAATGTTGGCAATCCTGACTTAGCATTTCATATCATCTGAAAGCAGCCAAACGGAAGCCCCTGCAAGCGTTCACCTTAAATCAGTTTCAGAGCCGACCTATACAATAACAGGCCACGGCGCTACTTTATACGATCAGTACCCTTTCAAGCAGCATTAGCTACCAGCTACAGTAAGTCCAACTAGATCATCGAAGGAGAAACCATTCTTCATTGAGTGATTTCGTTTTATCCAGCATTGTAGAATCATTCAGGCAGAAATGGCGATATATGAAGAACCTTGCCTGAAAGAAACGCCGTATTCTCTAAAGCTACAACCGAGCAATGTTTTACCAACAAGAACAATTTTGATAATTTTAACTGCTTTCTATAATTTTTCGGCAAATTTATTGCAAATATTTTTCATATTTGGGGACAAGACCATGAAACAACAGCTAGTAAATAAACAAAAAACGCATTTCTTATTCGATCTATTTTATTCGATTAAGCTTGCAGATTATAATCTGAAACGACTTTTACTTATTTCAGTGGACTTGCTGGCAGGTAGTTGGGTCCAGTAGAAATAATTCCATTTCCTGCGGTGCTTATAAAGCTTGGTGCAGTAAGGCCTCCTACTAGTCCTCCCCCTACGAGTCCTCCCCTTACTAGTCCTCCTCCTAATTGTAGACCACCATTATATGCCACATTGCTGGCGTAATTGAGGACTGGGGCTACACCACCATCGAAAGTTTGAGACGATCCTCCAGTGTTCTCATATTGGGATTGGATTGTTTGCTTGGCAACAGCAATATCATGTGGAGTTCTGTATTTAATGATCCTGACCTCAGGCGAAGTCTGCACATTCTCTTGAATCTGTTGAATCTGTCCAATAACCTGTGAAGCATCGTTTTCCTTGCTGAGCACATAAATGGCCGTCCTTTGCTCAATAGCCTGTTTAGCTAATTGGACAGCAGCATTGGTGGCTGCGTTGTTTTCGGGCGCCTTAATGAAAACTACCTGCAGATTTTTCTTCAAGACATTACTCAATTGATTTTGGATGTGCGAGGCGTGGTGCTCTTCCTCAGGTGCTGTAAAATGGTAGAACTGCTTGCTGTACTCAACCGTTTGTGGGACAGAGTCTAAGGCGCTGAGTCCAACTACTGATGCGCCACCGACTTGTCCACCGTACGAACTGCCTGTGCCGTATGAAACACCGGTTCCTAGTACACCACTTGATCCTACTGAACCAGCGGTTCCTAATATGCCACCGGATATTAATGAACCACCGCTTCCATATGAACCAGTGTTCCCACTATAGAGAGCGTTTCCATAAGCGTTAGGAGAAATGACTCCTCCAGTTGAATGTCCTACTCCATAAGCGTATCCTCCTAATGTGCTGGGCAGAAGACCGGCGTTCGCTGCTGCTACAAGTGCCAAAACCTTTAAATACAATAAGGATCTTTAAACTCAAACGCCATCAGCTATTCCAATAGATACTCACAATAAATGCTCTCATGATTGTGTCCTACTTCGTCGTTGACTTATGCAGAATTGTGCAGACCTACGAAATGTGTTCTAGTTTTATAGTTTGAAAATTAGGAACTGGATATATCTAAACTTGAATATTTTTTTCTCAAAGAGTTAGATGGTATATATATTTAATGTACATTTTGCAACAACTATTAATAGAAGAATATCAAAATTAGTTTATTATTTTATTCTGCATCAATATTTCTATTAATGCAAATTCTTATTTTTTTATTCTTCGGGGGGTGAATGCGAAATGAACTGGAATTGTGAATGTCATCGCATATAAGCTAGTGCAGTAAAGTAAATGCTACAATGTTAGGTGTTAAAAGAGCAAATTGTGATAGTTCTTTTGCTGAATAAATAGAATAGACAAATGTGGCCGAATTTAGGTCCATTTTGTTTAGGGTAAAACTATACATAACGCCCCAGTTGACAAAACGCCCCACCAGTCTAGCACTTACACCAGTGTGGTTATATGACACCTGCTAAACTTGTTCTAACCATTTTCATTTTGTGGTGAATTGCGTTAGGAAACGGATGCGATTTTATTGTAAAATTGCGAAATATTGTGTGGAAAAAATTTTTGTCGCTCAAACATATTGCGGTGGGTACAATAAAAATTTGGATTCTTCAGAAACAAAAAAAAAGTTTCACCGAAATTCTTTGTATGTTTATAAAGAACGTTTAATGCTTGTTTTAGTGCAGTTTTGCTTATCTCATAGAAAGGGATTGGATTTCCATAATTTTAGTGGGGCGTTTTGCACACCGAAATTTAAAAAATGCCCTAGTTGTGTAACTGAAAAGCTTACTTACTTACTTATCGGGCTCCCGACCCGTGGAGAGTCTCTGCCTGAGACACTGCAGCCTTCCATCCTCTACGATCCCGGGCACGTTGCTTCCAGTTGTCCAGACCAAGCGCTCTGGCATCCGCGATGGCTTGGTCTTTGAAACGGAGGTTCGGTCTTCCTTTTCTTCTCGAACCTGGGGGCTGGGATTCGAAGATCCTCTTAGCCGGAGCATTATTGTCCATTCGCTCGATGTGGCCGAGCCAATGTAGTCGACGTGTTTTGGCTTTTTGGACTACATCCACATCTTGGTACAGCTCATAGAGTTCGCGGTTGTATCTTCTCCTCCATTCGCCCTCCTCGCACACAGGACCAAAAATCCGCCGAAGAATTTTTCTTTCGAAGGAGCCCAGTATTAGCTCTCCCTTCTTGCCTATGGTCCAGCACTCGGCGCCATAAAGCACAACTGGCAAGATAAGGGTCTTGTAGAGCATACATTTCGTCCTTCGGGTTAGGAGTTTTGAACCCAGTTGTTTTGCCAAACCGAAGTAGCAACGGTTTCCTAGGGTAATTCTTCGCCGGATCTCCACTATGGTGTCATTCGTGGAGTTTATGTTTACTCCGAGGTAGGTAAACTCCCTAACTACCTAGAAATGTTTGCTATCAACAGTGACGTTTTGTCCTAGGCGGTGGACAGTTGTTTGTTTGTTTGTTGATAGCATGTACTTGGTCTTGTCCTCATTTACTACAAGGCCAACGGATTTCGCCTGTTCTTCAATCGCCGTGAACGCTTCTATCACGGCACGCTGGGAGCGACCGATGATGTCAATATCGTCCGCATAGCCCAGCAGCTGGACGGACCTGTTGAACATAGTGCCTTCCGTAAATGTTTGAAATAGTTCGGAGGAGCTACTTCCAAACTGCACGCTGCAGCGCGTGTTTTCCAGCGTCACGCGACACAGCTGAATCAGTTTTGCCGGGATTCCGAATTCGGCCATCGCCATATAGAGCTCCTGACGATGTATGCGATGTATCATACGCGGCTTTGAAGTCGATGAATAGGTGGTGAGTTTCGACTTGAAATTCGTTGGTCTCTTCCAGGATTTGCCTCAGTGTGAAGATTCGGTCTATAGTCGATCTGCCGGGCCGGAAGCCACACTGGTACGTGCCGATTAGTGTGTTGCAGAACGGTTTTAGACGTTCACACAGTACGTTGGATAGGATCTTGTATGCGACATTACGCAGGGATATGCCTCGATAGTTCTTGCAAGACATAGGATCGCCTTTTTTGTAGATGGGGCATATAGAGCTGATAGTCCAGTCATCGGGCATGTTTTCTTCCACCCATACTTGGTTGATGATTCGGTGCATGCACCCTACCAAAACATCACCTCCGTATTTGAAGAGCTCCGCTGGTAAGCCATCAGAGCCGGCAGCCTTGTTGTTCTTTAGCTTTTTTATAGCTAAGCCCATTGACTGGACGTGGGTTCTCTTCTTGTCCTATCACTCTCTCTACATGGTGCCCATTTACCAGCTGCTGGAAATGCTGCTTAAATACATCTACTATTCCCTGTGCTTCGGTGACTAGGTTTCCTTCGCTGTCTCGAAGAGCCTGCGTTCCGGGTTTGTAACCAGCAGCTAGTTGCTTGGTTTTTTTATAAAACCTCCGGATGTTGTTACGATCGCGCGACTCTTCGATCTCCTTTAGCTGGGAAGCTGCGTAAGCCCTCTTCTTTCTACGCAGGATCTTCTTTTCCTACCTTCTCCTGACTCGATACTCTTCTCTCGCTGCCCTTGTTTTGCGCTGCAGCGCTTTCTTGTGTGCATCTTCTGTCACCTTTTTCCTGTATACGCATTCATCATCATACCACGGGCTCTTTCTCTGGGGTGGCTGTTATCCTACAGTGGTTTCGGCTACCTCCTTGATGATGTCGCGATACTGGCACCACTGATTGTTGGCGTCTGTGGTAGGTGAGTGCACAGTGGAGAGTTTCATACTCAGGCGCTCGCTGTAGGCTCTGGCTACTCCAGGTTTTCTAAGGCGTCCAACGTCGAATTTCTTCTTCTGGGCGGTTCGCAGCTTCTTCTCGTTGGACAGTCGAGCTCTGAATTTAGCCGCGACAAGAAAATGGTCAGAGTCGACATTTGCCCCTCGATATGTGTGCACGTTGAGGATGTTGGATGCGTGCCTCGCATCTATTAGCACATGGTCGATTTGGTTGGCGGTTCGACCGTCTGGAGAGCGCCAGGTTGCTGTGTGGATCCTTAGCCTTGGAAACCTAGTGCTACTTATCACCGTATTACGAGCTGCTGCAAAATCGATTAGTCGGTAGCCGTTGTCTGTTGTCGTTTCGTGGATTCTGTGCTTACCAACTAACCCGCCAAAGATGTTCTCCTTTCCGATTTTAGCATTGAAGTCCCCGAGTACAACTTTTACATCATACTCCGTACAGGCTCCGTAGGCTCCATCCAGGAGGTCATAAAACTCCTCCTTGATAGGGTCTTCAGCCTCGTCGGTAGGGGCGTGTGCACATATTAGGCTTATGTTTTGAAAAGTAGCTTTGATGCGGATCACAGAAAGGCGATCACTTATCGGCTTAAGGTCAATGACTTTAGTCCTAAGCCGATTTCCCACGACGAATCCGCATCCTAATACATGCAGTCTTTTGTTGCAGCTGTAATAAATGTCACAATTTTTTCTCTTCATCATACCTGATCCTATCCATCGTATCTCCTGGATCGCGGTAATATCTGCCTTGTACCGCATGAGGACAGACTCAAGTTTTTGAGTAGCACCTGGGGTGTAGAGTGTTCGTACATTCCAGGTACATACTCTTAAATCGTAGTCCATTGACGTTCCGGGTCTTGTTGCCATTTGAGGAGTTCCATTATCCGAGGCTGGTTGTGTCTCTCCCATAACTAGCTATTTTTTCCATGGTCGGGAAGTTACCCCGACGGCACAACCCCCAACCTGGAGGGCCAGGCCCTTGTTTTGACCCTAGGACAGCGAGCCGGAAAAAAACCGATGCCAGTAACCCATTTTGGGATTTGAGAGCTGCCGTTGACCCATTAAGGGTTCATCCGCCACCAACTCTTTTCCAACACCCTGACTCAGTATTGGAAATCCCTATAGACCTGGAGTCCAAATATGTCGAAGCAGCTCATATAGGGATTGCACCTGCCAGTTCGCCTAACTGGAGATGTAGGCTCCACCGTTGATTCCATCTAGAGAATTCCTCCGCTGTCGCCTAAGAGGAAGTGCCTTAGTGAGAGGACACTTCTCCCCCCTCTCTCGTTCGCTGCCACCAACGACCTTCCACAGGGGTTGGTTACCCCATCTCCAGTCGAGGTACTAGGCACCCACCAGTCACCAACGTGGAGGTGAGAGTAGGAGTTGATAGTGAGAGGCTAAAGTGAGAACGCTTGTGTTCTCATGTAATCGCATCACTACCATTAAACTGGTAATTGAAAAGCGCCTCACCCAATATTTTGATAAATTTGCTCTTTAGAGTTTCAATCGGTATCCACTTATTTTTAACAGAAATGCCGCGGAATTCCAAAAGGATTATAGCTATAGCTATAGGTTCGAAACAAATCAATTGGAGTAGGTAAAAAAAAAGTCTTTAGAGACATAGAAAATCAAAAATACCTATGGATGATCAACAGTTCTATGTTTGCAACAGGGCAAAAAATTGTTTGCCCATATAAAGAAATTGGAAAAATTTGGTTTTGCTCCTGACCGAAAGGACGTACAGGTTATTGCGTATCAATTCGCCGACCGTCTTCACGTAAAACACTCTGATCTCAATCAGCAGGTAATGTTTGGCGTTGTAGATTTTTAACACGCAATCCTTAAACAACACCAAGAAAATAATTATGAAGGATTATCACTAGCAGGCCGAAAAGTGAAGAGACGGCAGTGCAGCATACTAAATAACCTAATTTTCATACTTTTTTTAAGGCGTTTTTTCAATATGGAGTGGCTTTTTACCCAACAACCTGTTTACACAACGCCCCACTTAAACTTTAAAAAAAAATAAAAGAAAACATTAATTTAAAAATGTCATAACAATTTCAACTGCCAAAGTCAAGAAAAAATACCTTTGTATCAGTACGCAATCGGCGCAGTGGCTTAGTGGTAGTGTGTTGTGCTACTAAGCGAGGGGTTCCAGGTTCGAATCCCGAGAGGGCCAAATTACATCTTAAGGTTTTTTTTCCACTGCGCCACCTCTCGCGAACGTCTGACAAACATCCGAGAGTAAAACTGTCATGAATGAGCTTCTCAATTAGCCGTTTGGACTCGGCGTAAAATTGTAGATCCCTTCCATTCGTCCCAAAAATTGAAAACCCACACAAAACGAATGGTTGTGAGAAGCTAGGCCTTGGGTCCCATAGACCTGTCGCGCCAAAATATTTATTTATTTATTTATTTATATATGCTTCAGAAACATGGAAATGCTCTGCAAACATCTCGAGCAGGCTGCAAGCCTTCGTTAACCGTTGTCTGTGGAACATTCTAAAGATCCGGTGGCCGCAAACCATATGGAACGATGGACTATGGATTAGGACCGGACAGAAAAAATTGGATGTCGACATCATGCAACGGAAGTGGCTTCGGATGGGCCATACTCTGAGCAAACCTATCGACAATGTAGGAATGGAATCCTCTGGGTAATAGACGCGTTGGAAGACCAAAAACAACTTGAAGGTCATCTGTCTTAAAGGAAGCTCGGTCCGAATATTTTTAAGCGTGGTCACAGCTAAGGTCAGTTGCGGCGAATCGGGACAGATGGAAGGAACTTGTTGCTGCCAAGTGCTCCAGGATGAGTTGAAGCGCTGCTTTGCAGCCGCCGGACAACATATATATATTACGTTGCTCGCAATTATAAATCTAAGTATTCAATATTAAATAAATAGGTACCTGGTTTTTATAAATAACCGGGTATCTTCGTCTTCATCATTGAGTTCCATCATGTTTAGCATTTTATGTAGAAAATAACATTTCGAGATTTTTTTCTAGCATTTTATTCTTTAGCTACCAAATAAACTTGGTTACAGTTATAATTAAAATGAACATTAAATGATAACATACGCATAATTCCTACTCACAAGTTTACAGATTGGCATAGCTTGTGCTTATTTCCCACTTTAAAATTAAGTAAACTGTGATAGTAAAAGAAAGAAAACCAAGGGGCTAATACATAAAGTACAAATTCAGCATTGGTAGTCCTTCGTGGCGGATCGGAACAAAAATCCGCAGTTTTATGTAACAGAACTAAATTAAGAAGCAAAATTGTATTAAAAATAAACATTAACATTAATAGTCATTACACTTGTTAGGTTTAGTGGGTCGCGTGCCGCGTAATTAATCTACAATTTCGAGTGTATACCTAGTTACTAACCATTTTATTTTGAACTAAAGTCGTTGAAACTTGCCTTGTATATAAGACAAAAAGCTGTTTTTAGTGCAATACGAAGTGACCCTGTCCAACGCTATTCTATTTCTGTCAATAGAAGCAAATGTCTATTTAATGCAGTGCACTCTCACCCCACCACAAGTACGAATCTCACATGGCAGAACGCAAAAGCTGATCGCTTACCTTCGCAAGCGTTATAATATTATATGCCTTATTAAGTAACTGAATATGACTTATTAAGTAACTTCTTACCAGCAACCTACATGCAGCTCGGGTGTGAGTTAAGGCTTGGAAAGGTAAAGGGACAAGGAATTTTTATGCGTTTTTTTTTACACATTCGTTTGCTTGACTACCAACGCCTTTATCTCGTTAGCTCGTCAATTAAATGACAACTCAAATCTTCATTGCTGCTGCCCCGTCAATTAAATGACAACTCAAATCTACATTGCTGCTGCCCCCCCCCCCCAAATTTTGAAGGAATATGGGAAGCGGGGGTCGTCTCTTGCAGAGCATTAAACTCTTCCTTTCTTCCTTGATCTGCCAACTAGCAAACATCAAGACCGTCGATAAGGCTCTAGTCTTACCACTATCAATTGAAAACCTACTCTTTTCCTGTCCCAAGTTAAACAACATATAGTAATTGAAAATAGTAAATCACACTCATAACAACAACAGCTTCTCATTTAAGAACTTTTCTACAGTAACAACAATACATTTCCATCGCTCTTGTCAGAGCTTCCGGCGATATGTCCTCGCATTTTTGACGTATATTTCCTAAGCTGTGCCTTATTTTCAAACTTTTTATCCAACTAGCGACTTAGTTTCATGTCATGGAAGAAAAATTATTCGAATCGGACAAAATTAAGGGATCGCTACCGGGCTTTGAAAATACAATGAGAAAGTCGAAAGGCTTTTGGTTCAAAAGGCTTGAAAAATACTTTTTTTTCAGTTTAAAATGCCTACAAAAATTCTTAACGCCAATGCAACAACAGCACAGGTTAGGGGAAAATTTACTAAATTCACCTATTTTTTATTTTTCAAGCCGATAACCCATTACTGAGCTAGGTCTAATTAGTATTTTCCTTACAGTTCATTGACTATTTTGTAAGAAGCACGTTATATCCCGGAATAAAAATTATCTTAAGTCCCGACCCAAAAGCAAGAACATAGTTTCTGCGTTATAAGTGGTCTAGCACTGTTTAACAAAAGAAATATAATGCTGCGTTCAGGCCTCAGAAATTTGCATAATTCATAATGAAATAGTTATGGTAAGTCGCGTTAAGTAACAGGTCATGAATCGCACACATTACACGAACTTCAGATAGATAGATCGATGTATTCTTTAGTTCATTTTTATAAAAAGTTACAGACAGTGTTCAAAATAAAGTCTAGGTACCTATTATACAGCCTGGGTTATCAGCAGTCTGCGGTTTTGACATTAAAAACTTTAAAAATATAAAAAGGAGTGAAAGCAAATGAAATATACATAAGTAAGCAAGTTAAAAGTGAGTTTAATGTGTTATTAAATGGCTTTGAAACTAGATCAATAGATCAATTAACAAGAACAGAGAGCGTGCTTGTGACCACACGCCTGATGTGAAACTTCTCTCGCTAAATGTGGATGTTAAATTGAACTGTGTAATTTAAAAACCAAATCAAACCAAAAAATTATAATCTTAATACAGTGCAGTCGATAATTGTATTCATTAATTTAAAAAGTTTTCGCAACGCAATCCAATCCAAAGTTTTCTATTTCTATTTCGAGAGTTTTTGTTTACATTTTGTTTCCATATCTATCATGAACTGATTCAGTAGTCTAGTGTCTGTGTAAAACCTAGCTTCATCAGTTCCTCCAGCGTGCCCATACAAGAATTCTTTTTGAGAAAAAAATCAAAAAATATATCTTTCCATATAACCATACAAACCCACAAAATTTCATTGAATTGTGTGTAAATTTGAACTCAATCGATTTGGTGGCTTTCAAAATATAAGATTTTAAATATATTTTTTGTATGGGCGGTGCCACGACCCAGGTATACTTCTGGGCCAATGCCTAAGATTGTGTGTCAATTTGAACTCAATCGATTCAGTGGTTTTCGAAATATAATATTTTGTATGCATTTGTTGTATGGGAAGTACCACGCCCCTATAACTCATGAACGCATACATGAAACCATGGTATTAACGTTTCTAGAATCAAAATCGGTTCACGCATTACAGAGAACATTGGCAACAAACACAATTCAACTTATTTTTATATAATACTAGCGGACCCCTGCGCACTTCGTAGTGCAAAACAGAAATATACAAAAAATCAAATTCAAATTCATTTAAATCAGTGATGAATAGTTTTTATTGTATAATGCTTTGTGGTACAAAATATTTTTAGTCTTTCCATATTCAGGGTAAACAAAACCGATTGTTTGCGAACACGCGAATAGGCTGTCCATGTGAGAAAACTAAATACTCTAAATTCGCTCTACAAATTCCTAATGTTTGCCCTTGCGTCTTTTTAATAGTAACCGCAAACGCAAGGCGAACAGGAAACTGAAGTCGTTTAAATTAAAATGAAATATCAGATGCAATTATTGGGATGCGTGGTTGGAATACATCTTCGCCTTAAAATTTTCCATATAAAAGAGTAGCTTCAATTACATAAGCCATATTTTAACAGAAAGTCAGAAAGTCCAACTTTAAATTGGAGATTAATCGGAGGCAATCCTGGTAAATCCAATGATTCGCTGCTTTTCAAAATATAAGATCTTCACAGGAATACTTCTAGACCAATACCTAAGATTGTGTGTACCTATAATATATATAATAAAATAAAGAGAGAGATATTCGAATCAGACCACCAATGTCGGGTCTCTTTTCGTCTCTCTTTTATTTTTTTGGTGTAGTGGGGGAGAAACTCTGATATTATTCGTTTCTCTTATATGTTTGGGTGGCCGAGTACTGCAGTCTCGAACGGTGGGGCTCGAACCTGCGCCGACCGGGTCACAAGCAATGACTCTACCCATTACACCATTGCCACCATTGTGTAAATTTGAACTCAATCGATTTGGTGGCTTTCAAAATATAAGATTTTAAATATATTTTTTGAATGGGCGGTGCAACACCCCTTAGTCCAATTTTGACCAATCTTCACAGGAATACTCCTGGGCCAATAACTAAGATTATCTGTAAACTTTAACTCAATCGATTCAGTGGTTTTCGAGATATAAGATTTTGAATATATTTTTTTTATGGGCGGTGCCACGCCTCTTTGTCTAATTTTGATCAATCTTTACAGAAATACTCCTGGGCCAATACCTAAAAGTATCTGTAAATTTAAACTCAATCGATTCAGTTGTTTTCGAGATATAAGATTTTGAATGTATTTTTTGTATGGGCAGTGCTACACCCCTTTGTCCAATTTTGAGCAATCTTCACAGAAATACTCCTGGGCCAATACCTAAAAGTATCTGTAAATTTAAACTCAATCGATTCAGTTGTTTTCGAGATATAAGATTTTGAATGTATTTTTTGTACGGGCAGTGCAATTGTCCAATTTTGAGCAATCTTCACAGGAATACTCCTGGACCAATAACTAAGGTTATCTGTAAATTTAAACTCAATCGATTTAGTGGTTTTCGAGATATAAGATTTTGAATGTATTTTTTGTATGGGCGGTGCCACGCCCTTTGTCCATTTTTACAAATCAGAAACCTCCGCGGGCTCATGCACAACAACTTTGCCAAAGGTCATCACATGATCAAATGCATAGTTTAAGAGTCTATAAAGGACATACAGACAAACATTCATTTTTATATATATACTAGTGGACCCGGCGAACTTCGTCTCGTTTAGGTGCGAGTGTGTTGGTGTTTGAAGTTTCATGACATTTGTCAATACGTATGGACAATAGTAACGCACCTGTGGATATTTATGTGGATTTTATTATTAACCCATTTTTCCAGAAATTGGCCTCATCGCAGACGTCGTTGTCTATGGTCGTTTACCTGTAGATCCTGGGTCAGATAAATTTTGCACTGTAAAGGCAGCACAAAAACTCATTAGAACATTTATTTTCAATGAAACTAACTGGAAACATTAAGATCAGTTTGAGGCAGCAGACAGTAACGACACGTGACACTTACAAGCATGTTGATAGTCAACTAGCGGACCCGGCGAACTTAGTCTCGCCCCAATTTAACGACTTCAGATAAACTCCAGAGTGATAATAAAATTTCATTGAAATTTATTTGAATTGAATCGAAGTCAGTAAAGAGCGATATAATAAACAATGTTTCTTTTATTGACTGTTATCGCAAAAGCGAATCGAACGGGAAACTGAATCCGGTTGAACTGGAATGGAAGATCAGTTGGAATAATCGGAATTATTGGGATAAGGACTCCTCTCCTTTGAATTTGTCCTTGATGATCGTCGCTTGAATCACATTCATCAGTTTCTTGACGGACAACCGCGTACCGTTGCACAATTTCGCATGATTTAGATTCCGCAACATAATTATAATCGGTCCCAACTTCACCTGTAAATTATGCGGCGGAGTTCCTGGCACATCAAGCGAGTTCAAAAATTCCGTCGGATAGTTCGTCGCTTCATCCTCGTCGGTCACGCGGTCAACGGATTTGTACGAAAGCAATTCTTCAGCGATTTGACTTTGAACAATCAAATTCAAGCTACCGACGACGTCCCTATTCTTCGCTGCTGGTATTGCCCGTTCACTAATCTAATCGAGATTTTTATAATAACGTCCAATACCGGGAATGAGTTTGGTGATGAGTTCCTCCTTCGATAATGTGAACTCGCAAAAATTTGCATGAAACGATATCAATCTAGTCGAAACATCAATAGCGATTTGGCCATTGCCAAGTGCCAGCAGTTGTCTCGAGAATTTCGCAGCCGATTGGTCGTTCTGCAATGCGAATCTCATGTTCGTGGTCAATTTCAACTTCTTGATATGCCTCCACACAAAAGATTTCAGGCATGCATTGAGTTTATCGGCAGCAGTAGATTTCGGGATGACGGGAAGAGTTTGACGATAATCTCCGGAGAGCAATATCATAGCCAACTGCCTCCAAAGCTCGTTTATGCGCCATCGTGCATTTATCCCAAATGATGATTTTGCATTTTCGCATCAGTTTCGCTGTCGCTGAATTCTTGATCAGTGTGCACGTTGGCTTGTCAACCGTGAGAATATTCATCGGCAGCTTCGAAGCGGAATGTGCAGTTCGACCGACTTCCAACAGTGTGGCAACAATGCCAGAGGATGCAACTGTCAACGCAATTTGAGATCTTGACCGAATTGTTGCCAGAATCAACGAAATGACGGATGTCTTGCCTGTCCCATCGGGAGAATCGAGAAAGTAAATGCCTCCCGTCAACAACAACCCTTATCAACGAATCGTACACGTACAGCAGAAGAACTGCTCGGCATTCAAAAGCGGCACATTTGTTTGGACTCTTTCGACCAGCTCATCCCGATCATAGTCTTCCTCCCGTTGCAATTCGCGATTGATTCCATCGTGCATCGAATGATTTTGCGTTGGCATTCCCAATTTCGACAGCAGACTGCAGCACATGAGTACGCACGTGGCTTCGATCAGAACTAATTTTAAGATCTAAATTCAAAGTTGTCATGCGAACTCTGTGCAAAATGTCGTCAGCCACATCGCGGTCGGGTTCGAGGGATGTGTATCGTTTTCGAGCAAATTTAAACATTGGTAAAGCTCCCGAAAGTGGCGCAGAACACACCATGTACAGTAGGTACGCAGGGAATCGAAGGGTGAGGGCGTCTAATATTCATACTTTATTATTTTATTTTATGATTATATTATAAAATGCAAAAAATCTTTTTTCGTGCTTTTCCGGCATTCCCAATTTCGACAGCAGACTACCGCACATGTCTTCGATCAGAGCCAATGCTTATAATGTTCACAAAAAGCTATAAAAATTTCTTCGAAAAAAAAAATTTCGTGTTTTTCCGGACTTTTCCAAATATTTTCCAAATTCCCGACTTTTTCGGAGGGTTTTCCCAAAATTTTCGTAAAAATAATCTCCTGGCAATTACGAACAACTGAAAACAAATTTGAGCTAAATCGACCTAGCCGTTCTCAATTGATGATCAACTATCTATACATTTTCACACCATTTTTATATATATAGATTCCTACCGACTACTAGATTTTTTTAAATTTCGACCAGTAACATTATCTACCAAACACCAAATATGCATGAAAGCCTACAAATTGAATTTAATATTCACAAAATGGTGCACACACGTCACACATAAGCCATCAACTAAGTGTTGTATATGTATCCATTTTCATCCATCATCGTCATTGTCACGGCAAAGCGAAGGTAACCCAAACTATTGTATCGGGTTATTAGAGCATTCACTGTCACTGGATAGTTGATTTTAAGAGAACATTTATTTGTATCTCTATTTTTTCTTCCCTAAGTAGAGTATAGACTATACTATGTTTGCAACCTCTTTGTTGAACCCGCTTGGTCATGCGCAATCACACATCACACAGTACAGCGGGTGCAGGATGAATTGTGTGGTCCGCTTCATACACATTTACAACACTTGCTCTCAGTAGTTATTTATATAATATTAAAGGGCGCTTAATAACTAATTTTTATATGGTTATTTTTTTATGATGTGGCATTAAATAATACATTCACCATCAACCCCTACTTTATGATAGCATTTTATATTTTTAACCCCGGTCGATAGCTAATCAATTAACACTTGATCAACTACCTCTGAAAGTTATTTAGAAAGTGTCCCATATTATTCAACAACATTCAATACAATATTTACTACAACCAAAAAAACCACACAAAAAAATTACTTCAAAAACATAAGTTCAGTTCAAGTAGTATTGGCTAAAATTTTGCATTGTATTCAAACACAAAGACACAAATCGTGCGAAAGGAGGGTATGAATGATAGAGATATCGATAGGTATGTTATTTTGATTGATTGGCTACAGGTTAATAAATTTCTAAAAAGTGTCCAAAATCGTATTTTGTAAAAAGAGTGTTCTGGTGTCCGAGTATCGTTAAGGTGTCCTATTGTTACCAAAGTGTCTCAAGGGTAACCCTGGATGGGAGCGTTCTCCTGTCTCTCTTGACCTAAGTCTCTTTTTCGCAAACTTAATCGTTATGGGAAATGTGGATGTGAGAAACTTCGGGAATTTTACCTTTTAACAACAATGAATGCTATTGGTTGGTATTTATTTATATATTGTTAAAAGGCGTTTAATTTGATTTGATTGATTAATAAACCTATTTATAGGAGATGTTTTACAAATTTGAAGCATATTAGGTCATACATGGTTACTTATCACTTGTCGATATCATTAACATCGACTGCTCTAGATATAATTCAAATGGCAAAACAACATTTGCCGGGTCAGCTAGTATATATTTATATTATATAGATTTGAGAGTAAACAAATAACGTAATTTCTTGTTCGAACTATTTTATTCGTTTAAAATTTGCAGATAATAATCTGAGACCACGTTTAAATACTTATTTCAAAGGACTTGATGGCAGGTAGTTGATTCCAGCATTTCCAGTAGAAATAATTCCAGATCCTGAGTTGCTTATAAAGTTTGGTGAAGTAAAGCCTCCTACTAGTCCTCCCCCTACTATTCCTCCTCCTAATTGTAGACCATTATTATATGCCACATTACTGGCGTAATTGAGGACTGGGGCTACACCACCATCGAAAGTTTGAGACGATCCTCCAGTGTTCTCATATTGGGATTGGATGGATTGCTTGGCAACAGCAATATCATGTGGAGTTCTGTATTTAATGAATCTAACCTCAGGTGAAGTCTGCACATTCTCTTGGATCTGTTGGATCTGTCCAATAACCTGTGAAGCATCGTTTTCCTTGCTGAGCACATAAATGGCCGTCCTTTGCTCAATAGCCTGTTTAGCTAATTGGACAGCAGCATTGGTGGCTGCGTTGTTTTCGGGCGCCTTAATGAAAACTACCTGCAGATTTTTCTTCAAGACATTACTCAATTGATTTTGGATGTGAGAGGCGTGGTGCTCCTCCTCAGGTGCTGTGAAATGGTAGAACTGCTTGCTATATTCAACCGTTTGTGGGACAGAGTCTAAGGCGCTGAGTCCAACTACTGATGCGCCACCGACTTGTCCACCGTAGGAACTGCCTGTGCCGTATGAAACACCGGTTCCTAGTAAACCACCGGATACAACTGAACCACCGGTTTCTAATAAGCCACCTGATACTACTGAACCACCGGTTCCTAATATGCCACCGGATATTAATGAACCACCGCTTCCATATGAACCAGTGTTCCCACTATAGAGAGCGTTTCCATAAGCGTTAGGAGAAATGACTCCTCCAGTTGAATGTCCTACTCCATAAGCGTATCCTCCTAATGTGCTGGGCAGAAGACCGGCGTTCGCTGCTGCTACAAGTGCCAAAACCTTAAAATACAAAAAGGATCTTTAAAATTAAACTCCATCAACTATACCAATAGATACTCACAATAAATGCTCTCATGATTGTGTCCTACTTCGTCGTTGACTTATGCAGAATTGTGCAGACCTACAAAATGTATTCTAGTTTTATAGTTTGAAAATGAGGAACTGGATAATATCTAAACTCGTCTATTTTTCTCCAACGAATTAGAGGTTATATATGTATATTATGTACATTTCGGAACAACAATAAATAGTAGAATATCTTAATTAATTTATTAGTTTATTCTGCATACATCTCAATATTTCTATTAATGCAAACTGTTATTTTTTTATTCTTCTGTGAGTGAATGCGAAATGAACTGGAATTGTTAATGTCACCGCATATAAGCTAGTGCAGTAAAGTAAATACTAAAATGTAAGAAAAAATTGTGATAGTTTAATGCGGTTGTTTTTTAATTCCAAAAAAAGAAAAATGTGGCCCAAATTAAGGTCATAGTGCATTTTGTACTCGAGGTATGACCGCAAGCGGTTTTTAATGAATACGCGTTTAACTTCCCTACTACAACAAATGCGCAAAACGTTTACTGAGTGTCTGGATTTTCTGGACATCCTTGGTCTTCTTGTAAACAATGAATTTAAATTGCATTCACGTAACCAGCAAATGTGGTAGCAGTGCTTACAATTCATGAAAAAATATCATCCAGGGCCCTGTAATGCATATTTCAAGAGAGGTAGTTTTAAGTATATGCAGACTGCATAGGTTAGGTTGTATCAAATGACAAAGTTCGATTCGGAAATGCGACAAGTTTTTGCAACAATTTCTAAGCGTACAGTCGTTCCCGCGGCAGTGACCCAGTCCAAAGCACTGCTACTTTTGTCGTTAGAAGCAATTTTAAAATGCAATGCACTAGACGCTATTCTTTTAAAAGCTTGCTTAATATACCTCAGATACAAAGCCTGCTGAAAAAATATTAAGCAACTTACCAGTAGCTGGATTGCGAGTTTCTCAATATGTTACTAAAGATAAGGCTTGTAAAGGTCGAGGAACAAGTACTTTTAAACCATTTTTTCCCACATGGACCTTCACCTTAAACTTGTCAATTACATGATAACCCAATTCTTCATAGCTGCTTCTCCACATTTTAAACGATTATGGGAAACGCGAGTCGAGTTCAAGTACCATTTAAAACGAGTTGCAGGGAAGCTGCATCCGGAAGTAAGCACAAAACTGGAAGCTCTAAAAGACCAATCGTCAAAATCTGCCAACTATCGAATAACAAGACCGTCGAAAAGTCTCTTCTCTTACCATTATAAAAATTAAAGCAGTATAGCAGCATATGTAGTACAACCAGTGCTGCCAGACTTTTTCACCAGAAATCGTAATTACTAGCTTTCAAAATCTTGGAATATGATTTTGTTGGAAATAAAAAAAACACAGAAGAACGTTATTATACTTCAATTTATTACAATATAAATAATGATTATGGGTAACATACCTAAATATTTTGCGAAACAGAACATAATTTGTTAAATAAAAAAAAAATTATATGGACAAATGTTTTTTTTTATTTCTTTATTTATTCAAATCTAAGATACAATTTTGCTTTAGAAAAAAAAATATTGATCAATCCGTAACTTAAAAAGTTAGTGTGGAATGAAAAAGCGATTTAATTATCAAAATAAATAAATCTATTTGATGTGGGGAAAACATTGGTTATTATAAAATATTTTTTTTTTCATTTACCTTTCTTTTATTTCATTACAAAAATTCATATACAAATCAAGGAAAACAACAAATCTTCAAAATATTATAGGAAAACAATTGATAAACAATTCTGAGCAATTGACATTAAAACTTAGACATTGACTTGTGCTGATGATTATGGTAACATATTGCTTTTAAGTAACGATTCAAGGACATCATAAATAATAGTGAATAACCAGTCTTTAACTTTTTTTAAAAATGAATTTAAATGTAGATATTGCTGTTCGAATAGAAAATGGTAAGTGATTGAACATTAATGGAGCTGTAACAGTGTAGAAGTGAGAAAAATGGATTGGAATATTGGGAAGTTTCATGGTATTTATACGCAGGCTATAGAGCTGTGTAGTTCTACTAGGTACTAGGAATGTTCCCGCTTTTTTTTATAAAATTCTTTTAGTAGGTACTTTAAAAACGTACCTAAGGGTGTCTTATTGGTAAAATACGAACCTCTCTAAATAAGGGCCAGCTTAGATTAAAACGATTTTTATTACAAACAATCCTGATTAAATGTTTCTAAGCTATTAGTAATGGTCTTAAAGAGGTAGTATAAGAACCACCCCAACTGGTGATACCATATTGCAACTTGGAGTAAATTGACTTTAATACTTTATGAAAACAGTGTGGTTTGATGAGATACATTTTGCGAGTTGCTAGGAGCATATGCGATTTAATGGTTTGAATGTGATTCTTACAATTCAAATTATGGTCAATTAATACTCCAATATATTTATAGTGAGGAACTGATTCAATTTTAAAACAATTATTTGAGCTGTTTGCATTACCAACAAAATTAATTTTTCCAAAACTATGTAAAGAATTTATCGCAATCATAAGCATGGAAACATAAGTTAAGCTCATTTATAACGCTATGCGATATTTTGAAGGACATAAGTCTAGTTTTTTCGCTAATAATCAGTTTATGTTATGCAAACCAAAGTCTTAACGTTTCCAGATCTTCCGAGATCTTTGCAATACATTCAAATACCGTAATACACTTATATGTAAATGCGATGTCGTCTGCAAATGCAGTTGATTCTCCATTTAGATTTAGCTCAACGAGCGAGTTTATATATATTAAAAATAGCAAAGGACCAAGAACTGAACCCTGTGGTATACCATTTTTTAAAACACAAGTGTCACTAAAACTCCCGTTAACACTTACTTTTTGCTTTCTATATTTGAGATAAGACGTAAACCACTTGCGAATTACTCCTCTAAAACCAGCATTGTACAATTTTTTTAGAGGCAAGTCATGGTCTACCATATCAAATGCTTTTGTCATATCAACAAGATCCATTGTAGATTTGCTACAGTTTATACCTTCATACAACTGGCTACAGACTCTAAGGATTGCATCTTCGGTTGACATTCCTTTTCTGAATCCAAACTGTTTGCTACTAAAAAAATTGTTTCTGTCTACAAAAGACAATATGCGTGATTTAACAAGTTTTTAAAAAATCTTAGAAAACATTGGTAGTAGGGATATAGGTCGATAGTTCGACATATTACTTTTATTACCTTTTTTAAAAAGTGGAATAACTTTAGCACTTTTCAAATTATTTTGAATAATACTAAGATTAAACAAGTAACACAAAACGTCCACCACATAGAAACAGATTTTCTTCAACAACACACTCGATATACCATCACTAGCACATGAATTTTTGGTTTTTAAGGATAATATTACCTTATATGTCTCACTTGAAGAAAATGGCTGGAACACAAAACTGTTAGATTGTGAATGTTCTGTTGATCTTAAAGAACAATTGCAGTCCAATGGAATCTTAACAGATGGTTTAATTTTTTCAGAGATTTCGGTAAAGTACTCATTGAGCTTGTTGGAAATGTTAACTGAATCTACTAGGTACTGTAATCTACTACATTCTACTTCCTACACATACATACTTGAATTAAATTGATTCAAAATATATTGAGATTTACCCAGCACATTCTTAACGATTGCAGTCACTTTCGTTCTTCCGCAAGACATTCGTTCCCCTATCTTGGAGTTTTGCAAAGCACTTTTCCAATATTACACCAAGTTATTAGACAGCTTTAAGCTTAGGTTATGCTCAACGATATAGGTATGTATTGATAATTCTAAAAAAAATAAATAACTCAATACTATCACCTAATACAACACAAAAAAAAAATGTTCAAAAAATATGAAATTCCCTTGTCTTTTAGCACTGCTAACTCCACTCAAAAATTAAAAACAAACAAAAGATTGCAAATACACTACTGCACATCAACAGAATTCCCGAACTTCCACTCAAAATAAATCAAAACAGAAACAATACAAGTAAAAAGTTGAGTCAATGTGACCATACAGAAAATACAACTCATCGCCAAACATAAAACAAACTGCATAATTTTACGCGCATACTACGAATTTAACATAGGTAACACGGTTTAACATAACAAAAAATTGAAATGATTCAAAATTTAAAATATGCATCAGACAAAAAGATCAACAAATAGAACCAAACGCAGAGCCATTAACGTATTTGATAGGTAGTAAAAAAAAAACAATCAAACTCTCTTTGCAGAGGAAAGGAGATAGATGGCAGTGGTAGTGGTAGTATACAAAGTTTAAGCTCTCAGTAAAAAGCATTTTTCGGAAGTTCTGGTTAAAATGTTAAAGCGCCAAATGCACGATTTATTATTTGTTTATTATTAGATTTTTAAGTACAAGAAACAAGCGTATTAGGAGTTTCTGATCTATAAGGGCATGCCATTTTTTTTTGACTATCATAAATTCGTGATGATAGTTTTAGGTGTTGTTATTGGAATTTGGAAGTATGATTCATGATATCCCGCTATACTGACGTAGTTAATATAACAATTCATTTTTGAAATTTAAATTCTCAGTTTTAAACTGAATAAATGCCGACGGATCGGATTAGATTATATTATAGGGCGAGGTGGTATAATAAATGATATATATTGTGATGCCCTCCATTTAGAGCTCATCCATTATTCCGCAGTTTGTTAGAAAGTCGGCTAACTCTTTGAGTGAGCTGGCAGCTATGTCGACTGCTTCCAGGTAAAATGTACCTAAGTAACGTTGACATGTCTTGATTAGGCAGTTGCAATCACATAATGTGTTCTGCTGCTTCTATGTCCTCGTTGCACAATCTGCAGGTGTTGTCTTGTGCTATTCCCATGGTCATCAGGTGTTTTTTGACGCAGCAGCGTCCTGTGACGAATCGAATCTGACTTCTACTTATTTGTAGTAGTTGTTTCGTTTTTTTGTGGGAACTGTTTGGCATGAAGTTTTTTGCTTGTCTGTCTCCTTAAGTTTCCTTTCAGAAATGGAACTTCTTTTTCTCCTGCCAGGTTTTAATACAGCTTTTAATACTGTTTATTGGTAGCCCGCAGAATGATCTAAGCATCATGAACTGACATACAGATCCTTTTCTGGCTTCTTCGCCTGCTTTTTCGTTGACTTCATATGCACTGTGTCCTGGCACCCAAATCAGGTGTATGCTGACGGACCAACACATGTCTACAAATGAAATATGAACAGTTTTTAAAATCAGCAGTTTTCGGAAATTCGAATCGAAAATTAAGGTCGCACTAATTTTTAGAATACAAATTTTAACCCATTTATGCAATTTGTACCAAAATCGTTGCAACCGTTTTTAAGTAGGTAAGCTATAGAAAATTATCAAAATAGGTTTTTTTTTTTTTAATCCATTTTACGATAATTTGGAGAAAAACTGAGATTAAAATCAGCTTAGAAATTACCACATTAACTTAGGAATGAATAGGCAATCGTACTGACCGTTGTCGGGATAAGTCTCATTTTCAAAAGTACATACCGTTATGTGATTTTGAGCGAAAAACCACCCACCTCAAATAAGTCAAACTTGTTTAAAACCGTTATATGGGAAGGACCATTAATAAAAATGTACGTAAAAAAATGGCCTAAACTATAAGCCCATAAACTCCAAATTCTAAGTTTGAAACAAATCCGTCCAGCCGTTCGCGCTGTAAGCTTCAGGAAAAGACGGACTGACGAACAAAATACAGTATACGAATACGAAAAAGATACAAAATTCAAAGCTTAAAGCTTTACGTATAGCAGAGATGCTTTTAAGTTTTAAAAACTGTTTGAATGCTGATGTTTACTGCCTTGCATATTTAAAAAAGCGAAATAAAGTTAAGGCGAACTTTTCCAGCAACCAACTCAATTTCTCATCGTCTTACAAAAATGGTGTTACTATTAAGTTGAGCCCCAGTTAAAGTCTGACTGCTTTCATGCTAAGCCATTGCGCCGATTGTCCAAACTGCAACATTTGCAACTTTCGTGAAAGAGCACGAACGGATACCTTTATATCGATGGCTAGATAAAAACTACATGAGTCACGCACATTTGTTTGCTGCTTAATTTTATTTGTATCTAGCTAGTAATAGTCATTCCAAGATTTATCTCCTCAATGGATTTGATGGCAAATAGTTTGCAGTTGGGTTTGCAGAACCAGTACGGATTCCTCCTCCAACAATATTGGTAGCTGATGAACCTGACTTTGTTCCGAACAATGATCCAGTTCCCGAAACGCCGCTAGCATAATTGACTCCTCCAGAGAGTACACCGCCATTAACAAATTTCACATCCTGTCCGAAATCCGCTGATACAGATTTGCTGGCATAATTTAGGACAGGAGCTACACCGCCATCGAAACTTTCAGAATCTCCTCCAAAGTTGTCGTATTGCGATTGGATTGTCTGCTTGGCTACGCTTATGTCCTCTGGAGTCCTGTACCTAATGAACCTTACCTCAGGGGAAGTTGGTACATTCTCTTGGATCTGTTGGATCTGTCCAATAACCTGTGAGGCATCATTTTCCTTGCTGAGCACATAAATAGAAGTCCTCTGCTCAATAGCCTGTTTAGCCAGTTGCAAAGCAGCATTGGTGGCGGCGTTGTTTTCGGGTGCCTTGATGAAAACTACCTGCAGATTCTTTTTCAAGACATTACTCAGTTGCTGCCTGGTGACTCCTTCATTGCGCTCCTCTTCAGGGGCTGTGAAGTGATAGAACTGCTTGCTGTACTCAACAGTTTGTGGGATGGAGTCTAAGGCACTTAGTCCGAGCACTGTTGGAACACCGGTCGAAACAACGCTTCCACTGCCACCAGTAGAAATTTGTCCAACGCCATATGAACCAGTGTAAGCAGGTGCAGTGTTGAATGAAGCAGCGTTACCAGGAGCGTTGTTGACAAAACTGTTGCTGGAATATTGTTGACTTCCAGATACTACAGCTCCTGATTGTCCTGGTCCATAATTGTATCCCGGGTTTGGCAATAAACCGGCGCTAGCTGATGCTACTAAGGCCAATACCTTTACAAAAGAAAAATATCTTGTAAGGATCATTTAAATTCAACACAATCAGCGGCGTATACTCACAATAAATGCTCTCATGATTGCGTCTTACTTCGTCGATGACTTGCGTCGATTGATACAAGACTTACAAAGAACCTCCTGGTTTTATAGTTGGTAACAAGGAACTTTATGTGTAGGTATACTTTTCTATTTTGTGTTCTTCATATATATACCTAAAGAATTTATAATTTACAAGCGCCTTGACATGGGATGGGTCAGACTGGGGTAGCTTAGCTATAACCAGATTTATGCTTCATACATCTTTCTTCGTATTGCTTTTCTATTTATGCAAATCAGGCTGAAGACCTCTTCTTTCTTTGTTATATGGGTATGCTAAATCAACTAGAATGCTAAATTAAAAGGAAATTATAGAACAAGTTAATGGGCGGTGCGTCAAGTTAATATGCATTAAATGGGCTTATCCCGCAAAGCAACGCTAAATGTACTTAAGTAAACCGCTCGAGAGTGGTCGAAACAGGTGATCAGTTGGATTTTTAAAAAGAGCGAATGACCCCATAAGAAAAGCCATTGCGGGAATCACCCGGCCAGCTTGTTGGCACCTACTAACGGCTAACTGTTGCCTAATGTCGTTTTCCATTGGTTTCACTCGGGGATTCACTCATTCTGAAAACCAATGGAACAAGAAAACTGCTTCTGGATGAATCCACAAATGTATTAGTGAAGTGCCAAAAAATAATCTACGGCTGCTGTCAGCTGGCTTGTATAAAATACACAAATTACACTTGTGTTAGTGCTTCTTGAGTGGATTCTGACTTCAAATCGAGAAGCGAATTTCTCTTCTCAGAATCACCAGAAGAGTATTTTTTGTGCCAAAGGAACGGTTTCAGAAGTGATTTTTTCGATTCCGGACTCTCCCGGACGCTTCTTTTTGCCCAATGGAAAACGACATAAGACAGCGGCGTGTACGCTCTTGATAGAAAAGAATTTCATTTTATTATTCTTACGACTCATACTGCCAGGCAAGCGGCTACCAGTTCTATATATGAGTAAAAACAGAAATAAAAAGTTAATTCAATGTGATAATAAAGAAAATTAGTCAACTCATCTCCGAACATAAAACCAAGTGCATAATTTCGCGCGCATACCACGCATTAAACATAGCTAACACGGAACACGGTTTAACAAAACAAATGGGAATGATTCAAAATTCAAAATATTCATTATCGAAAATCGAACCGAATCAATGTATTTGACAGTAGATAAACAAAAACAATCAAACGCTCTTGGTAGTTGAAAAGAGATAGCCACCTCTACAGTGCAGAGAGATGATGAAGGCGATGGCGAATGGAAGCTTCCATTCAGTGCTGCCAATTTTAAGTTTTAAGGAATTAAGCTAGCACTGAAAACTAGTTCACAACGAGAGTAAATGTAGGGGATGATAAATAAATAAAAAATACAAAAATAAATATTTTGGCGCCACAGGTCTGTGGGACCCAAGGCCTAGCTTCTCGCAACCATTCGTTTTGAGTGGGTTTTCAATTTGTGGGTCGAATGGAAGGGTTCTATAATTTTACGCCGAGTCCAAACGGCTAATTGAGAAGCTCCTTCATGACAGTTTTGCACCGAGAGAAAAATAGAGTAATAGTAAGCAAAAACACGTTTAAATTAATCAATTTTCAACTCATATTCATCGCTATCCGATCTGTGCTTAAATCAAGCACGTCGCGTCGGTCTGAAACGAGTAATACGCCATTCTCTCTTTTAGAATTCGCATGATTAATTTAAGAACTTTTGTAGTAATTACACGTCCTTAAATTGATAGCGAATTTTCTTATTCCTAAATCGCAATATTATTGAATTAAGAACGATGTGTGCTAATTAAAATTTAATCATTTAACTAGGCATTATTAATTTGAAATTTATTTTGATTATTACTAAGACCGCGTGCAATTGAATTCAGAACGCTTTTTCTTAGTTTAAGTAAATATCAATCGATGTTTTGATTGACCTGACGTTCGCAATTTAGTTATTATATTTAAGAAACAATTTTATTGTTTTAATTAACAAATTTTATTTAATTATCAATTTTTTTTTAACGTAACATTTTTAACATATAATAAGTTTGAGTGTAAATAAATACATAAAACATATTTTTTATACATTTTAATACACCGTATATATAAGCCCATTGTTAATCGGATATAAATGAATTGCAAATACCGAGGTTTGCAAAAACTATATAAAAAAGAAAAGAAGTTTACTTACCCACCAAATACCTATAAATATCTATATCCTTTTTATTATCCTTCTCATTGTCTTCTTCGTTATTTTTATCACTATTCTCGGGTACATTCACAAAATCACCAGCCTCACAAAAATTATTATGAATTTCCATTGCCTTGGGACGAAACCGAAGCGACACGGACACTTTACTTAACAAAGACAGAATGAGCTGAAGGGGTCGAATGCATTCAAAATTGAAATGTCAACACGTTTCATCCTTAATTGCTAAAATTGTATACTTGGTTTAATTCAACATACTCTTAACTTACTCTTAAACGGAGTAAATTTAATAGCACAATATATTACTTACTTACTTACTTACTTAAGGTGGCGCTACAGTCCGGGGTGGACCTGGGCCTCAACCAATACGCCTCTCCAGTTAGCGCGATCTTTTGCTAACTGCCTCCAGTTGCGCACTCCAAGTTGGTTAAGGTCCCCTTCCACTTCTGCGCGCCACCTAAGGCGAGGTCTTCCTCTACTGCGTTGTCCCTTCGCTCTACATGTCCTAGCCATCTTAGACGACAGATGCGAATTTTTCTGACCAGGTCGGTGTCGTTGTACAGCTCGTAGAGTTCGCTGTTAAATCTTCTCCTCCAAAGCCCGTCAACGCAAACGGGACCAAAAATCACTCGAAGAATCTTGCGTTCGAAACGGCCAAGAAGATCTTCATCCGCCTTTGTTAGGGTCCATGCTTCTGCGCCATAGAGCAGGACTGGGATGATGAGGGTCTTATATAGAATCGACTTAGTGTTTCTTGACAAGGCCTTACTAGTCAATTGCCGTCTTAGACCAAAGAAACAGCGATTGGCAAGTGTAATTCTTCGTTTGATTTCGGCTGTGGTGTCATTATCAGAGTTTATAGCGGAGCCGAGGTAGACAAAGTCCCTAACTACATCAAAATTATAGCTGTCTATCGTGACGTTCTGTCCGATTCTTCGATGTTGTGTGTCCCTTCTTGTTGACAGCATATATTTTGTCTTGCCCTCATTCACCACTAAACCCATTCTTGCCGCTTCCGTACTAATACTTGCAAACGCGCCAGTGACAGCTCGCTGTGTTCTGCCAATAATGTCAATATCGTCCCCGTATGCAAGCAGTTGCACAGACTTATGGAAAATTGTGCCTCTGGTGTTGGCTTGTGAGTTGCGCAGAGAGTGTTAAGGAGACTGATGCCTCTATAGTTGGCGCAGTTTAGAGGGTCTCCTTTCTTGTGGATCAGGCAAACGATGCTGAGGTTCCATTCATCAGGCATACTTTCGTCTGACCAAATCTTGGAAACGAGTTGGTGTATGCTCTCCACCAAGCCATCTCCCGCTGCCTTAAAAAGCTCGGCAGTTAAGCCGTCCGGTCCAGCAGCCTTGTTGGACTTTAGCTTAGATATTGCTATCCTCACTTCACTTTGGTCAGGTGGACGGAAGTCTTGGCTGTCATCGTCCAGGTTGAATGGTTCATTCTGGCATCGGCGCCACTGGTCTTCGGCACTTGATGCTGGCAGCATAGGACTTCTCGAGAGGTTTAGGGATACGCGATCGGCAAAGGCTCTGGCAGTTTGTTGCGTTTGTAGCCGTCCAACGTTAAATCTCCTCACAGTATTATCTCGTTGTTTTGGCGTTTGGGATATCCGCATCCGTACCTTGGCTACAACCAGGTAGTGGTCCGAGTCAATGTTGGGCGCTCGGAAAGTTCGGACATCTAGAATACTGGAGGAGTGCCTTACGTCGATCGCAACACGATCAATTTGGTTGATGGTTTGATGATCTGTTGACCGCCATGTTCCTTTATGTATATCGAGGTGAGGAAACCGTGAGCTAGCTATGGTAACATTACGTCCCGCAGCAAAATCAATCAGCCTTAGTCCGATTTCAGACGTGGTGTCATGTAGGCTGTATTTTCCGATTGTGCTACCAAAGAGGTCCTCCTTTCCTATTTTGGCGTTAAAATCACCTAAGACAATTTTAACGTCATATTTAGGACATTGCTCATATGTTTGGTCGAGGAGCTTGTAGAAACATTCCTTGGTAGCATCGTCTTTTTCTTCTGTGGGGGCGTGAGCGCATATTAGGCTGATGTTGGCAAATTAAGCCTTGATGCGGATAGTTGCAAGGCGTTCACTAACGTGTCGAAAGCTCAAGACTTCTTGCCTAAGTCTGCCGCTTACAACGAATCCACATCCAAATAGTCGCTGCTTCTGTTCCTTATAGCAATCACCGTAGTAGATGTCACAGTTTTCCATCCTTTTTCTGCCCGGCCCATCCCACCGCACTTCCTGGATGGCGGTGATATCTGCATTGTAGCAGCGTAGGGCCTCCGCTAATTGTTCGGCTGCACGCGGTCTATTCAGGGTCCGAACATTCCACGTGCAGATCCGAAAGTCATTGTCCTTTTTTCGTTTTGCAGGGTCGTCAACAGTAAATCCTTCTGTCTCCGAGGCTATTGGTCGCTTCGTAACGTTGTTTTTTTCCGCGGTAGGGTTGTTAGCCCCACGCACAACCCCCAACCTGGAGGACCAGGCCCTTTCTGCGACCCCTTGGACAAAAGGAGCCGGAATACTCCGGAGTCAGTAACCCGCTGCGGGGATGTGAGAGCTGCCGTTGACCCATTAAGGGCTCTTCCGCCACCATCTCTATTTCAACACCCTGACTAGTGTTGAAAATCCTCAATGACCTCAGCTCCAAATACGTCAGAGTAGCCCATTGAGGTATCTGTCATGTCGACTGTTGACGCCACCGTTGATTCAGCCATGTGAATTCATCCGCCGTACGTCCTCTTTCTGAGGGGCTCATGTTAGACAAGCAGATCAACTATATTGTATTGTATTGCTTGTAACACTTTATTTCTTACTTTGAACATATATGTTGTTAGATTTAGAATCACTGCTTTAATTTAACTTCGCACGATTTTACTTTTAAATTTTTATTATTGAAGTAAGGAAAATCCATTTTAATACAAGAATTTTGATTAATAATGTGTGTTTTCTAAAGCTAATCTTAAAAGTACATACTTAAATTCGGGTCGTGGATTTTCCCTCAGTGTACTCTCGGATATTTGTCAAACGTTCGCGAGAGGTGGCGCAGTGGAAAAAAAACTTTAAGATGTAATTTTAGGCAAACAATTTTTAAACAGCATTTGTACAGTACCTAGTACTTATTTTTTCATTTTAATTAAATGTTTTATAAAACAATCGTAAAAACAAAACGTAAAAAAAAAAATTTTACGAGTCTTTCATACTAACGCCTTTTTAAAATATTCGTATTGGCAGTTATAAAAATAAAGTTCACGACTGGGTCACACGAAACTTTTTGGTTCATGCAAGTTTGATTGAATTTTTTTTTTGCATTCGCTTATCGTAGGTATTTCTATTAATCTCAACGCGAAGAAGCTTTTCCAATTCTCATTTTAGACATTAAGTGCAAGATAAGGGTGAAAATGTATGCAAAGTCAAATGGTGTATTTTGTGATAAAACTTTAATTTTTGCTGAAAACAAGGCACCCATTCAAAATAAAACATGGATTAAAATACATTCCAAGAAACGTCGGTGTATGTAAGCGCTCCCCGGCCGAAACAAAAACAATCCCCATTTTCTTTAAATATAGGTAAGAAGTTTGATAGGAAACTCGTTTTGGAACTGTTCACGAAACCAAAAGTTGTCCCTCGCAAAGTAAACAAAAGAAATAGAAAACCTATAGATCACTACCACTGCGCTACATTTTTCTGCATCAAAACCACAGAAACTAATATTTGATTAATTTTATTCGTCTTTAAAAATTATTTAACAATTATTTGCTAACAGTCCTGCTTATCTTAGTGGGTTTGCAGGCAGGTAGTTTGAATGCACATGACCGACAGCTGATCCAGATCCAGGTCCAAACAAGTTGCCACCAGATACACCATAATTAACTGCTCCTCCGGTAAATCCTCCGGTTACTCCAGTTAATCCTCCTGTTACTCCAGTTAAAAGTGATCCACCAGCATTGTAGTTGGTAGATGCAACCTTGCTAGCATAATCAAGGACTGGGGCTACACCGCCATCGAAATTTTGAGAAGCTCCTCCAAAGTTATCGTACTGGGATTGGATTGTTTGCTTGGCAACAGCAATGTCTTGTGGGGTTCTGTATTTAATGAACCTAACCTCAGGTGAAGTTTGTACATTCTCTTGGATTTGTTGAAGCTGTCCAACAACCTGTGAAGCATCATTTTCCTTGCTGAGCACATAAATGGCAGTCCTCTGCTCAATAGCTTGTTTAGCCAATTGCAAAGCAGCATTGGTGGCGGCGTTGTTTTCGGGTGCCTTGATGAAAACTACCTGCAGATTCTTCTTCAAGACATTACTCAATTGTTGCCTGGTCACTCCTTCGTTGTGGCTCTCTTCAGGGGCTGTGAAGTGGTAGAATTGCTTGCTGTACTCAACCGTTTGTGGGACAGAGTCTAAGGCGCTGAGTCCAACTACTGATGCGCCACCGACTTGTCCAGCGCTGGTGCCATATGAAACACTGGATACTCCTGAACTACCGGCTCCTAATAAACCACTGGATACTCCTGAACCACCGTTTCCTAATAGACCACCGGATACTACTGAGCCACCGTTTCCTAATAAGCCACCGGATACTAATGAACCACCGCCTCCATATGAAGCAGTGTTCACAGTATTGAGAGCGTTGCCATAAGCGTTGGAAGAAGCGATTTGTCCAGTTGATTGTCCTACTCCATATTCGTATCCTGGCAGTAAACCGGCGCTTGCTGCTGCTACTAAGGCCAAAACCTTTAAATAGTAAATAAATGTAGTCTCGTATTATAGTGTCTTTAATATGCAACGCTATATCAATAGGTACTCACAATAAATGCTCTCATGATTGCGTCCTACTTCGTTTGTTGACTTGCGAAAACTGATACTCAATTTCCGAAAAGCATCCGCATTTTATAGTTTTGTAAAAGAAACTGGAATCTGTCAACTTACCTATTTCCTTTCTGATTGGAGATACAGAATCTATAATTTACGCCTTCACATATAATAGGTCAGAGGGGCATCCATAGTTTGGCTTATGCCTTACATATCTTAAAAGCTACATTTATGCAAATTTCTTTAGTTTTTTTTTCTTTTTATGTTATTACTATTAGGTATTCTGTATTTTTGCGTAGATGCTTAACAAACTGGAATTGATAGCTTTAAGTTATTTAAAACCAGTTAGTGCAATGATTTTGGACAAGCAGCGTGTGAATCTGACCGCGGCTCGGACTATGATCTATTACATTACCATTGTAAAGATATTGGCACTACAAAGGATATTTAAAAATCCTTCAGCAGCGAAAGGTATCTGAAATCTTTCATGTGCGAAACTATTATATGCCCGGCATATTACTGACCTGTAAATTTGTAACGCAAGAAAGGGAAAATACAAGTTTGCGAACAAAAAATGATTCGCTGTTTGTATATTTTAAACAATTCTATCATCGATGAAAAGAAGCTGTTACCATTGCCTGAACCTGTTTGTTGGTGACTTAGAGAACAAACAAATATTTACATTTGTCACAGCTGGGCAAAAAGTTGAGGGAAGGAGGTTTGCAAAAGTACAATATATTTTATACGTCAGATCATCATAGCTTTGCTTAGATCCAATAGCAACAATTCTAAATAAAGTTATTACTATGCTATGATAATGCTCTAATTACTAAATTTTGTTGGACTTGAATTTTTCAGTCAAAAAATTGTCACTATGTAATGCTAGACTGAAATATAAAGGTGTGTAGCGGAGACCAGGGTTGGCTGAACACTTTATCAGGAAATGTCTTTCTATACTTTTTCAGTAGAACATTTTTTAATGAAAAATTGGTCCCAGGTCGCTATACAAATTATTAAAGTAGTAAAAATTATTTACTCTGAACACATCCAAGTTGAACACAATGTTTGAAAAAAGAAGAAGTGGGAAATATTTGCTAAAAAGGAGTTTCGAGCAGTTGTGATTACATTTAAACTGATAGTGCGGGAATGTTTATAAGACGTCATTATTTGCGTTTCTCTAAGAAAAACTAAGTACGGGATTTTATTAAGAATACTTATGTTATCGTAATTAAGTATTTTAGTTAAAATCTTTAGAGCTGATTTCGGAAAATAATGCGTACAAAATAGTAACAAATATTGCAAAGTTTAGTTCGAAAAATTATCTTGCTCAACTATTAAGCTAAAAACGGAGTATAGGGTATTGTTCAGGATGTTAGTATTACGTGGTTTTTAAAGATTTATCCAAATCGAAAACCGCGTTTTCGAGATTTGAGCAGTTTTCAAAATCAGCGTTTCCGGTGGTTACAATCGAAAATTAAGGACGCAATAATGTTGAAAACGTCAATTTTACTCTAAGCATGCATTTTGGTCAAAAACGCTTAAGCCGTTTTCATGTAGGTAAAAGAAATAAAACCAAATTCTCAAAATATGCCTTTATTTCAAAAATCCATAATAGACAATTAAGAGAAAAACAGAGATTGTTATCATGTTAGGAATGACTACATTACCTTAAAAATAAATTTTGTTTGCAATCGTAATGACTGTTTTCGAGATAAGACCGTTATCCGACCTTTCAGCTGAAAACTGGGTATGCAGCCATGCTTACCCCTTGTAGTATAGCGCAAATATACATTTTCGTTAAAATCGTTAAAGCCGTTTTCAAGTAAACCATAATTAACTAAATTCTTAAAAAACGACATTTTTCCAAAACAGTCCGTTGAACGATAATTTAGGAAAAATCTGAGTTTGCCATCATGTTGGGAATCACCGTATTACCTTAAATATGAATTTTTGTCGAAATAGTTTTGACCGTTTTTGAGATATGACCAATTTTCAAAATTACCTTTATGGGAAGTACCGTTAATAATAGGGTTAGCATGCAAAAAACAAATGGCGCCGAACTGTAAGCCCACAAACTCCAAATCCGAAGTTTGAAAGAAATCCGTCCAGCCGTTTGCGCTGTGGAGCTCAGGAAAAGACGGACACCTATCCCTATTATAAAAAATCCCGACTTTCCCTATTTAAGAAAGAAAACTATCCGATCGATTTATTTCAGTTTTTATTTAGGATTGTATACCTACTGTTATTTCGGGACAAAATTTGCTTCCATACTTCATTGACTGATGGAGGTGCTTTAAATGAAGTCAGCTGTTCTTAAATTGTTGTATTTATAAAATTCCATTAATTTTTGATGATATTCATCGCATCCTATTTTTCAGAAACTCGTAGTCCAAAAATATAAATAACTAGCGGACCCGACAGACGTTGTCCTGCATGCTATTTCAAGCGATTAGGATATTAAAAAAAGTATGAAATGAAAGACAAATAATATAATAATTTTATTCACCTTTGTATTTGAGTGCATGACAGTGTTGGCATTGTTTGTTCATAGCACCGATTTGTGAATGTGGCGAATAGTCGATGTCCGACTCATATTCAAACGCAAGGCGAAGAAGTGATGCACGTGTCAATGTGCGATACACTTGCAAACGCTATTGTTCACGTGTTCTGAATGTGTCGATGACTCGTTGACGGGACAGTTTTTGTCTTAATGCATTAGCTCGAAGGCGTTCGTTGCGTTGCTCTTGACTTTCATTTGCAACTTTGATTACAGCCGGGTTTCTTAAATTTTCATTGTCCGTCAATTGATCTTCTGCCGATCTATTTATCCGACGGTTCTGGACTAATTGTGAATTCGGAGTACGTCGACAAATTTTTCCTCCTCGTTCATGAAGACGTGGCATTGTTTTAAGTATATGTGAATATAATACACTTAATATTCACTGAAATGCGACAATGGAAATATCAAAAGACACCGTACCAAAAAAAATTAAAATGTCAAACAGACGAAACACGTTTAATAACACTCAAATTCTGCGTGTTTTTTTTACAATTTTGTTTAATAATGCATCGCGTTTTGGGGCACTGTGTTTGTATGTTCCGTATGAACAGTGAAGTGTGATATTGTTACAACTTTTTTTGTCTTATATATTGGCAAATAACTCGAAGTCACGATTCGGTTGCTTTCGAAATATAAGATTTCGAATGTATTTTTTGTATAGGCGGTGCCACGCCCCTTTGTCCATTTCTGACCAATCTTCACAGGAACACTCCTGGGCCAAAACCTAAGATTGTGTGTAAATTTGAACTGGTGATTTTCGAAATATAAGATTTTGAAGGTGTGTGTTTGTCCAATTTCGACCAATCGTGAATCTAAACCATCTAGGGCGCCACCCAAACGCATACAAAAAAATTCATTCAAATCGGTCTATCCGTTTAGGAGGAGTTCAGTGACATACACACGTACAGTAGTATTATAATATACTAGCTGTACCCGCCCGGCTTTGCCCGTGCAAAATGTGCTTTCAGAACAGTTAATAAAAATAAATAAAATAATAACATTTTGAGAGAATTTTCACCAGTTATTTAGGAAAAATGTACACATTCAATCGGTGTTAATGATATCGAAAATTGGTAAATAAGACCATGTTTATTATGTTCATGTGACGATGACGATGAATGATGAAAATGGATACACATAATATTTAGTTCATCGCTTACGTGTGTGCACCATTTTGTGAATATTAAATTCATTTGGTTGCTTTCATGTATATTAATTTGGTTTTTGGTAGATAGTGTTGACTGGTGGAAATTTAAAAAGGGAAGTCGGTAGGAATCGGGTTCGGGTTATATGGACGCCACGCCACTGCCAGGTTGAATGAAATAGAAGTTGAGCAAGAGAGCAGACACACCACAGTTTTCCTACAAATTTGGCATTTCTTTTATAGGTTTCCTTTTTTTCTTAGCTAACCAAACAGCATACTGCCTATGTCTATCTCCCTTTGCGTCACAGGAGAAAAATAAGGTTAAAAAAGATGTCAAAATATTGCGCGGTTGGTTTGTTGATTTGAGAATGAAAAGCATATCCACTTACCCAGGTGAAAATCGTATATATGTTTCAAATTTTGCCTATTTACCTGCGGATGTCCGCTTTAAGCTGGTATTTAATCGTTTTTAATGCTACCATTATTTTCGGACGCAAAGCGTGAAAAAGAAAAAAGCGTAACAGAACGAAAAAAATAAATTACTCATGTCCAATTTTTTTTTCCGGAATTTATAGAGATATGGAGTTGGAATAAAGTTGGTATTGTAGGCCTAGGTATCCTCTATAGTCTATAGGCCTGTGAAAAATGTACCAAAATATATTCAGGAGTTTCTAAGGTTTTTGCATTTAAAGATGTGCAGTCGAATTCAATTTTAGTCGAACAGAATTACACCAATTTGGTTGAATTTTGTTTAGTTTTCTTTTGTTCATTATTTAAAATTAAAAAATATGGTCACTATATGTAGTAATACGACACCAAATCATACTCGCTACCATTAACATAGCTATCTACTGTCAACAGTTTTACAGGTCAAATTTGAATTATAAATGAGGTATATGGTGGGTTAAAAGATGTTGAAGTCGCATGTTTCTGGAGTTGATAGTGCTTCTTCGATAGGATCAAAAGAGAAAAGAATGATTGATTATAATAATTATATAAATGAGCGGACTCATAAAACATCGTCACTTCATAAAACATCACACAAAACCACCTGATGGATTGCCCATAAATTATATATTTATATTTATTTAATTTTTTTGGGATCTCTACAATTTTCGATCTCAAGATTTTTATAAAAATGTACATAACAATCGTACATCTATGCCGTTATGACAAGATACTGCCTCATAGGTCAATACGTTAGGCTGCTATATCTTCCTTGCATTTTTCTTACGTAATAAGCTGAAACAACTGAATTTTAAAAATTTTAAACTGTCAACTTAAACCTAAAATGTTCGGTCACAACAGATGTTTTTACTAAGAAAATGTCGTCATTATGAGTTCGTTAATGATTATACTACCACACCGTGTATAAAGAGGCGACCATTCTTAGCAATCTGTGTTCCACCTCACCTCAGCTTTAAGTTTGAATGAATGAAGAATGGTACCGACGGTCACTCAATGAAGAACCAGTTCCTGCTAGTTTAAGAACAAGATTTTTTTAAATCGTTCTGCAAGACACTGAAAAGTGACCACTGACCAAATCTTCATACTGATGTACATCCTGAAAAATACCAATGAATTTATAACATTATCAGCTATTCCAGACAGGTCGTAAAAGAATCTTTCACTCGACTAAATATATGAGGCCAAAACTAGTTAAACTTGAAGTAAGCGATGTCAAGAACAACAACTTAAACCTCTCCCTAGCCCTAGACAGCCGCTGGTTCTTCGGTTTGCCAAAACAAATTGATGCTGAACTCTGGGCCCGATGGATGAAATGTACTGTTTGCAGGGCCCTTATTCTGACAGTTTTGTAAAGAGGTAGTTGATAGTAGGTTCCTTTAAAAAAAATATTATTTGAGATTTATAAGTATAAAAAAGTAGAAAAAATTCGTATGAAAACCAACAACAGGTGGAAGGACATACGACCTGCGAAATGTCACGGAAAATTTTACAAGAATAAAACAAACTTCTACAATTGACAGGTCATCTCTATCTGAGTTAGTTGAGGGTCTACCCGATCAAAACTTCCTAAGAAACCACACAATGAAACTAAATCTCAAAGATGACGGCATGTGTCGGGGCTGACGAGGAGACGAAGAGGTCCACGAGGACACACCCGAGGACTTCCATTGTCATTGCCCATTGAGCCCCAGTTTAAGTCTGACTGAGTCAACTAGATAAGTATATATGCAAACTTATTTAGATATGCAACTTGTCAAAACTGCAACATTTGCAACTTTCGTGAAAGAGCACGAACGGATACCTTTATATCGATGGCTAGATAAAAACTACATGAGGCACGCACATTTGTTTGCTGCTTAATTTTATTCATATCTAGCTAGTAATAGTCATTCCAACATTTATCTCCTCAATGGATTTGATGGCAAATAGTTTGCAGTTGGGTTTGCAGAACCAACAATATTGGTAGCTGATGAACCTGAGTTTGTTCCGAACAATGATCCAGTTCCCGAAACGCCGCTGGCATAATTGACTCCTCCAGAGAGTACACCGCCATTAACAAATTTCACATCCTGTCCGAAATCCGCTGATACAGATTTGCTGGCATAATTTAGGACAGGAGCTACACCGCCATCGAAACTTTCAGAATCTCCTCCAAAGTTGTCGTATTGCGATTGGATTGTCTGCTTGGCTACGCTTATGTCCTCTGGAGTCCTGTACCTAATGAACCTTACCTCAGGGGAAGTTGGTACATTCTCTTGGATCTGTTGGATCTGTCCAATAACCTGTGAGGCATCATTTTCCTTGCTGAGCACATAAATAGAAGTCCTCTGCTCAATAGCCTGTTTAGCCAGTTGCAAAGCAGCATTGGTGGCGGCGTTGTTTTCGGGTGCCTTGATGAAAACTACCTGCAGATTCTTTTTCAAGACATTACTCAGTTGCTGCCTGGTGACTCCTTCATTGCGCTCCTCTTCAGGGGCAGTGAAGTGATAGAACTGCTTGCTGTACTCAACAGTTTGTGGGATGGAGTCTAAGGCACTTAGTCCGAGCACTGTTGGAACACCGGTCGAAACAACGCTTCCACTGCCACCAGTAGAAATTTGTCCAACGCCATATGAACCAGTGTAAGCAGGTGCAGTGTTGAATGAAGCAGCGTTACCAGGAGCGTTGTTGACAAAACTGTTGCTGGAATATTGTTGACTTCCAGATACTACAGCTCCTGATTGTCCTGGTCCATAATTGTATCCCGGGTTTGGCAATAAACCGGCGCTAGCTGCTGCTACTAAGGCCAATACCTTTACAAAAGAAAAATATCTTGTAAGGATCATTTAAATTCAACACAATCAGCGGCGTATACTCACAATAAATGCTCTCATGATTGCGTCTTACTTCGTCGATGACTTGCGTCGATTGATACAAGACTTACAAAGAACCTCCTGGTTTTATAGTTGGTAACAAGGAACTTTATGTGTAGGTATACTTTTCTATTTTGTGTTCTTCATATATATACCTAAAGAATTTATAATTTACAAGCGCCTTGACATGGGATGGGTCAGACTGGGGTAGCTTAGCTATAACCAGATTTATGCTTCATACATCTTTCTTCGTATTGCTTTTCTATTTATGCAAATCAGGCTGAAGACCTCTTCTTTCTTTGTTATATGGGTATGCTAAATCAACTAGAATGCTAAATTAAAAGGAAATTATAGAACAAGTTAATGGGCGGTGCGTCAAGTTAATATGCATTAAATGGGCTTATCCCGCAAAGCAACGCTAAATGTACTTAAGTAAACCGCTCGAGAGTGGTCGAAACAGGTGATCAGTTGGATTTTTAAAAAGAGCGAATGACCCCATAAGAAAAGCCATTGCGGGAATCACCCGGCCAGCTTGTTGGCACCTACTAACGGCTAACTGTTGTCTAAGACAGCGGCGTGTACGCTCTTGATAGAAAAGAATTGCATTTTATTATTCTTACGACTCATACTGCCAGGCAAGCGGCTTCCAGTTCTATATATGAGTAAAAACAGAAATAAAAAGTTAATTCAATGTGATAATAAAGAAAATTAGTCAACTCATCTCCGAACATAAAACCAAGTGCATAATTTCGCGCGCATACCACGCATTAAACATAGCTAACACGGAACACGGTTTAACAAAACAAATGGGAATGATTCAAAATTCAAAATATTCATTATCGAAAATCGAACCGAATCAATGTATTTGACAGTAGATAAACAAAAACAATCAAACGCTCTTGGTAGTTGAAAAGAGATAGCCACCTATACAGTGCAGAGAGATGATGAAGGCGATGGCGAATGGAAGCTTCCATTCAGTGCTGCCAATTTTAAGTTTTGAGGTGGTTTTCAATTTTTGGGTCGAATGGAAGGGTTCTATAATTTTACGCCGAGTCCAAACGGCTAATTGAGAAGCTCTTTCTTGACAGTTTTGCAGCGAGAGAAAAACAGAGTAATAGTAAGCAAAAACACGTTTAAATTAATCAATTTTCAACTCATATTCATCGCTATCCGATCTGTGCTTAAATCAAGCACGTCGATTCGGTCTGAAACGAGTAATACGCCATTCTCTCTTTTAGAATTCGCATGATTAATTTAAGAACTTTTGTAGTAATTACACGTCCTTAAATTGATAGCGAATTTTCTTATTCCTAAATCGCAATATTATTGAATTAAGAACGATGTGTGCTTAATTAAAAAAAATTTAACTAGGCATTATTAATTTGAAATTGAATTTGATTATTACTAAGACCGCGTGCTATTGAATTCAGAACGCTTCACATCCAATCGATGTTTTGATTGATCTGACGTTCTCAATTTAGTAATTATATTTCTTGTTACGAATTACAGACATTATATTTAACATACCCATCAAATACCTATAGATATCTATATCCTTCTTGGTGGTTGGGTGTTGTGTGAATATGGATGGGCATCTGATTGGCATCAACTTGGCGATGTCCAGTGTCGCAACTATCTCACACTCACCAATTGTGCTTATTTTACCTCCCCGTGGTCACCACCGGGTACTGGTCTATGTCCACCCGGACTTGACTTGCTAAACTTATAAGCACGAGTGTTGAACACGAAGAAAATAGCAACACTATAATGCTCTGTCGGATTGACTGTTTGCTCGAGTCTCAGAAGTCTAACATGAGCCCCTCAGAAAGAGGACGTACGGCGGATGAATTCACATAGCTGAATCAACGGTGGCGTCAACAGTCAACATGGCAGATACCTCAATGGGCTACTCCGACGTATTTGGAGCTGAGGTCATTGAGGATTTTCAACACTAGTCAGGGTGTTGAAATAGAGATGGTGGCGGAAGAGCCCTTAATGGGTCAACGGCAGCTCTCACATCCCCGCAGCGGGTTACAGACTCCGGAATATTCCGGCTCCTTTTGTCCAAGGGGTTGCAAAAAGGGCCTGGTCCTCCAGGTTGGGGGTTGTATGCCGGTGTAACTGCCCGATTACGTAAAAATGTCATAGTTACGAAGCACCAACAAGCCTCGGATACGGATGATCTTACTGTTGACGAACCTGGCAAATGATTAAAGGACAACGAATTTCGGATCTGTACGTGGAATGTTCGAACCCTTAACAGACCGCGTGCAGCCGATCAATTAGCGGAAGCCCTGAACCACTATAAAGTAGATTTTACCGTCATCCAAGAAGTGCGATGGGATGGCCCGGGCAAAAAGAGGATGAAAAACTGCGATATTTAATACGGCGACTGCTATCGGCAACAAAAACAGCGCTTATTCGGATGTGGATTCGTCGTTGGCGCCAGACTTAGGCAAGAAGTCTTAAGTTTCAACTATGTAAACGAGCGCATCACGACAATCCGCATCAAGGCTAAATTCGGCAACATTAGCTTAATATGCGCGCACGCCCCCACGGAGGAGAAAGACGACGACACCAAAGAAAGGTTCTACGAGCTCTTGGACCACACTAAGAGCAATGCCCTAGCTATGACATTAAAATTGTCTTAGGCGATTTTAACGCCAAGCTAGGAAGAGAGGGCATCTTTGGTAGTACTGTCGGAAAGTACAGCCTACACGACACCACCTCATCACCTCATCACCACCCGCATCTCGATATTCACAAAGGCACATGGAGATCTCCTGATCAATCAACCGTCAACCAGATTGACCACGTTGCGATCGACGCAAGGCACTCCTCCAGTATTATGGATGTCCGAACGTTCCGAGCGGCCAACATTGACTCGGACCACTACCTTGTTGTAGCCAAGGTACGATTCCGGATATCCCGAACGCCGCCAAGACAAGTAAATACCGTGAGGAAGTTTGACGTCGGACGGCTACAATCGCAAGTGATCACCAGATCCTTTTCCGATCGAGTCTCTCTCAATCTCTCAAGAGGTCCTATGCAGCCAGCATCAAGTATTGAAGATAAATGGCAACATTGCCAAAAAGCCATCAGAGACGCCGCCTCTGATGTGCTGGGTTTCACCCGACCACCACAACGAAAGAGCATGAGAAGCGCGCGTTCGAGGAAATAGAGAGATGTTACAACAGGAATGAGGTTCGGAAGTTCTACCAGAGGGTAAAAAGAACTTCACAAAGCTACAGAACCCGAACCGAAGCCTGCAAGGACGAACAAGGGAACATCGTAGTAGAATCGCAGTCGATGCTGAGGATATGGAAGAACTACTTCTGCAGACTGTTTAACGGCGATGACGACTTAAATTCCGCTGTCAGGCAGAATGAACCGTTCAACCTGGACGATGAGGATCAACAATACCGTCCACCCGACCTGGACGAGGTGAAGATAGCTATATCTAAACTGAAGTCCAACAAAGCCGCTGGAGCAGATGGCCTAGTCGCCGAGCTGTTCAAAGCGGCAGGCGATGACTTGGTTAATGAGGGCAAGACGAAGTATATGCTGTCAACTAAAAAGGACACCCAACATCGACGGCTCGGACAGAACGTCACAATAGACAGATATAATTTTGAGATGGTTAAGGACTTTGTCTACCTAGGCTCCGCTATGAACTCAGACAACGACACCAGCGCTGAGGTTAAACGTAGAATTACTCTTGCCAATCGCAGTTTCTTTGGGCTAAGAAGGCAATTGAGTAGCAAAGCCCTCTCTCGACCACCTAAAGTGACCCTTTATAAGACCCTAATCATCCCAGTCCTGCTATATGGCGCAGAGGCATGTACTCTATCAAAAGCGGATGAGGTAACTCTCGGTTGTTTCGAGAGAAAAAATCTTCGTGTTATTTTTGGTCCCGTCTGCATTGACGGTGAATGGAGAAGGAGATTCAACGACGAACTGTACAGCGACATCGACCTAGTCAGAAGAGTGAAGGTCCAACGACTGAGGTGGCTGGGTCATGTAGAGCGAATGGACACGAATGCTCCGGCCCGGAAGATCTTCGAATCCACACCCGAGGGAAGGCGCAGTAGAGGAAGACCGCGACTCAGGTGGCGTACGCAATTAGAAGGGAACTTAAAAAACTTTGCGTGCGAATCTGGAGACAGCTAGCTAAAGAGCGCGCTGGCTGGAGACGCTTGTTGGTTGAGGCCCAGGTCCACCCCGGACTGTAGCGCCACCTTAAGTAAGTAAGTAATCTATATCCTTCTTATTATCCTTCTCATTGTCTTCTTCGTTATTTTTATCGCTATTCTCGAAATTATTATTCACAAAATTAAAAGCCTTACAAAAATTATTATTAATTTCCATTTCCTTGGGACGAAACCGAAGCGACACGGACACTTTACTTAACAAAGACAGAATGAGCTGAAGGGGTCGAATGCATTCAAAATTGAAATGTCAACACGTTTCATCCTTAATTGCTAAAATTGTATACTTGGTTGAATTCAACATACTCTTAACTTACTCTTAAACGGAGTTAAGATATATAGCACAATATATTACATTTGCTCTAAACATTCATAAGATAATAACGTGGCTATAATAGTGAGAAGAAATCGAATAAAAAAAATATATTTACTCTGCATCTGCTCACGATAATCAGTAAAGAAGGGTTATAACTGTAATTTATGGGCAAGAAATTTATTTCTTATATTGAATCCACATTTTCTTAATGTGACTAGGTACGTACTTCAGAGTACTTTTAACTCTGCACAAAATCCAAAATTGATGTACGGACTGTTATAGCTTACGAAACCGAGTAAAAATCAAAAAGAGTACCTAAGAGTAATATTAACTATGAAAACCCTTAAATCTAGTATGCAATATAGTTGATCTGCTTGTAACACTTTATTTCTTACCTTGAACATATATGTTGTTAGATTTAGAATCACTGCTTTAATTTAACTTCGCACGATTTTACTTTTAAATTTTTATTATTGAAGTAAGGAAAATCCATTTTAATACAAGAATTTTGATTAATAATGTGTGTTTTCTAAAGCTAATCTTAAAAGTACATACTTAAATTCGGGTCGTGGATTTTCCCTCAGTGTACTCTCGGATATTTGTCAAACGTTCGCGAGAGGTGGCGCAGTGGAAAAAAAACTTTAAGATGTAATTTTAGGCAAACAATTTTTAAACAGCATTTGTACAGTACCTAGTACTTATTTTTTCATTTTAATTAAATGTTTTATAAAACAATCGTAAAAACAAAACGTAAAAAAAAAAATTTTACGAGTCTTTCATGGCGTTAGGTCTTATCGCCCAAAACCATAACGCCCAAATTAAAAAATGTCATAACGCCCAAAACATTGCTAGGCAATTTGTTGTTGTAAAATTCACGTAAATTTGGGTGATGTGACATTGATTTTGGGCGTAATGGTATTATTTTTGCTTAAAATAGCGTTGGGTCTTATCGCCCAATGTTAAAAAATTCAAGTAAATAAATGTCACAACACCCAAAATCCGTCACATCGCCCAAAATTTAAAGGAATAAAGCGTCGCAAAGCCCAAATAGAATAACATATCGCCCAAAGCATTCTAACTGCGAAAAAACATATTAGAAAAATATTCTTGCCCGCATCGAGGAGGCGCGGCGCTGCGTGTCGTTAAGGCGGGCGGCCGCCGACGCTGCCGCGAGCCATTTCCGCGGCGCCCCCCTCCCTTCCGAGTGAGGTAACTGATAGCATTACCTTTCACAAACATTTTCAAATATTTTTCTAGTGCGACTTGAAGAATTTGTATCACTTAAAAGCACTGCAGGACTAGAACATTGTTTTTAATTTATTGTATTACTTAAAGTTAATTTTACATATTTTATTGGTCACCATGTTTATGCTCAAAATTGTTTAATTTCGTGCAATTACTATCCGATGTTCCTTTGCAATTGTTGGCAATACAAACGTAAAATGTATTACCCTCATACACCGAATTTTTTTTTGTATAATTGCTCTTCGTTATTTAAATAAAATGATTTGAAATTAACTCTTTTACTGCTAATATATTCAAAATTTTCACACTCCATTTCTTTTCGATGCTACGACCGCACTTCACATGCTAATGATGTTTTCAACTGTTTTTCTTAGCGTTTAATTACATAGCTTGTAAAAAAACTGGAGTGAATTAACGGTTTTTGTAGAAAATGACAAAAATAAGAAAATGTCATAACGCCCAAAAGTTATGTCGTAAAACCCAAACTTATTAACAAGAAATATTTTGGGCGTTATAACATTTCTAGATTTGGGTGTTATGACATTATAAAATTACTTTGGGCAATATGTCATTCGATTTGGGCTTTGCGACGCTTTATTCTTTTAAATTTTGGGCAATGTGGTGGTTTTTGGGCGTTATGACATTTTTCAATTTGGGCGTTATGGTTTTGGGCGATAAGACCTAACGCCGTCTTTCATACTAACGCCTTTTTAAAATATTCGTATTGGCAGTTATAAAAATAAAGTTCACGACTGGGTCACACGAAACTTTTTGGTTCATGCAAGTTTGATTGAATTTTTTTTTTGTATTCGCTTATCGTAGGTATTTCTATTAATCTCAACGCGAAGAAGCTTTTCCAATTCTCATTTTAGACATTAAGTGCAAGATAAGGGTGAAAATGTATGCAAAGTCAAATGGTGTATTTTGTGATAAAACTTTAATTTTTGCTGAAAACAAGGCACCCATTCAAAATAAAACATGGATTAAAATACATTCCAAGAAACGTCGGTGTATGTAAGCGCTCCCCGGCCGAAACAAAAACAATCCCCATTTTCTTTAAATATAGGTAAGAAGTTTGATAGGAAACTCGTTTTGGAACTGTTCACGAAACCAAAAGTTGTCCCTCGCAAAGTAAACAAAAGAAATAGAAAACCTATAGATCACTACCACTGCGCTACATTTTTCTGCATCAAAACCACAGAAACTAATATTTGATTAATTTTATTCGTCTTTAAAAATTATTTAACAATTATTTGCTAACAGTCCTGCTTATCTTAGTGGGTTTGCAGGCAGGTAGTTTGAATGCACATGACCGACAGCTGATCCAGATCCAGGTCCAAACAAGTTGCCACCAGATACACCATAATTAACTGCTCCTCCGGTAAATCCTCCGGTTACTCCAGTTAATCCTCCTGTTACTCCAGTTAAAAGTGATCCACCAGCATTGTAGTTGGTAGATGCAACCTTGCTAGCATAATCAAGGACTGGGGCTACACCGCCATCGAAATTTTGAGAAGCTCCTCCAAAGTTATCGTACTGGGATTGGATTGTTTGCTTGGCAACAGCAATGTCTTGTGGGGTTCTGTATTTAATGAACCTAACCTCAGGTGAAGTTTGTACATTCTCTTGGATTTGTTGAAGCTGTCCAACAACCTGTGAAGCATCATTTTCCTTGCTGAGCACATAAATGGCAGTCCTCTGCTCAATAGCTTGTTTAGCCAATTGCAAAGCAGCATTGGTGGCGGCGTTGTTTTCGGGTGCCTTGATGAAAACTACCTGCAGATTCTTCTTCAAGACATTACTCAATTGTTGCCTGGTCACTCCTTCGTTGTGGCTCTCTTCAGGGGCTGTGAAGTGGTAGAATTGCTTGCTGTACTCAACCGTTTGTGGGACAGAGTCTAAGGCGCTGAGTCCAACTACTGATGCGCCACCGACTTGTCCAGCGCTGGTGCCATATGAAACACTGGATACTCCTGAACTACCGGCTCCTAATAAACCACTGGATACTCCTGAACCACCGTTTCCTAATAGACCACCGGATACTACTGAGCCACCGTTTCCTAATAAGCCACCGGATACTAATGAACCACCGCCTCCATATGAAGCAGTGTTCACAGTATTGAGAGCGTTGCCATAAGCGTTGGAAGAAGCGATTTGTCCAGTTGATTGTCCTACTCCATATTCGTATCCTGGCAGTAAACCGGCGCTTGCTGCTGCTACTAAGGCCAAAACCTTTAAATAGTAAATAAATGTAGTCTCGTATTATAGTGTCTTTAATATGCAACGCTATATCAATAGGTACTCACAATAAATGCTCTCATGATTGCGTCCTACTTCGTTTGTTGACTTGCGAAAACTGATACTCAATTTCCGAAAAGCATCCGCATTTTATAGTTTTGTAAAAGAAACTGGAATCTGTCAACTTACCTATTTCCTTTCTGATTGGAGATACAGAATCTATAATTTACGCCTTCACATATAATAGGTCAGAGGGGCATCCATAGTTTGGCTTATGCCTTACATATCTTAAAAGCTCCATTTATGCAAATTTCTTTAGTTTTTTTTTCTTTTTATGTTATTACTATTAGGTATTCTGTATTTTTGCGTAGATGCTTAACAAACTGGAATTGATAGCTTTAAGTTATTTAAAACCAGTTAGTGCAATGATTTTGGACAAGCAGCGTGTGAATCTGACCGCGGCTCGGACTATGATCTATTACATTACCATTGTAAAGATATTGGCACTACAAAGGATATTTAAAAATCCTTCAGCAGCGAAAGGTATCTGAAATCTTTCATGTGCGAAACTATTATATGCCCGGCATATTACTGACCTGTAAATTTGTAACGCAAGAAAGGGAAAATACAAGTTTGCGAACAAAAAATGATTCGCTGTTTGTATATTTTAAACAATTCTATCATCGATGAAAAGAAGCTGTTACCATTGCCTGAACCTGTTTGTTGGTGACTTAGAGAACAAACAAATATTTACATTTGTCACAGCTGGGCAAAAAGTTGAGGGAAGGAGGTTTGCAAAAGTACAATATATTTTATACGTCAGATCATCATAGCTTTGCTTAGATCCAATAGCAACAATTCTAAATAAAGTTATTACTATGCTATGATAATGCTCTACTTACGAAATTTTGTTGGACTTGAATTTTTCAGTCAAAAAATTGTCACTATGTAATGCTAGACTGAAATATAAAGGTGTGTAGCGGAGACCAGGGTTGGCTGAACACTTTATCAGGAAATGTCTTTCTTTACTTTTCCAGTAGAACATTTTTTAATGAAAAATTGGTCCCAGGTCGCTATACAAATTATTAAAGTAGTAAAAATTATTTACTCTGAACACATCCAAGTTGAACACAATGTTTGAAAAAAGAAGAAGTGGGGAAATATTTGCTAAAAAGGAGTTTCGAGCAGTTGTGATTACATTTAAACTGATAGTGCGGGAATGTTTATAAGACGTCATTATTTGCGTTTCTCTAAGAAAAACTAAGTACGGGATTTTATTAAGAATACTTATGTTATCGTAATTAAGTATTTTAGTTAAAATCTTTAGAGCTGATTTCGGAAAATAATGCGTACAAAATAGTAACAAATATTGCAAAGTTTAGTTCGAAAAATTATCTTGCTCAACTATTAAGCTAAAAACGGAGTATAGGGTATTGTTCAGGATGTTAGTATTACGTGGTTTTTAAAGATTTATCCAAATCGAAAACCGCGTTTTCGAGATTTGAGCAGTTTTCAAAATCAGCGTTTCCGGTGGTTACAATCGAAAATTAAGCACGCAATAATGTTGAAAACGTCAATTTTACTCTAAGCATGCATTTTGGTCAAAAACGCTTAAGCCGTTTTCATGTAGGTAAAAGAAATAAAACCAAATTCTCAAAATATGCCTTTATTTCAAAAATCCATAATAGACAATTAAGAGAAAAACAGAGATTGTTATCATGTTAGGAATGACTACATTACCTTAAAAATAAATTTTGTTTGCAATCGTAATGACTGTTTTCGAGATAAGACCGTTATCCGACCTTTCAGCTGAAAACTGGGTATGCAGCCATGCTTACCCCTTGTAGTATAGCGCAAATATACATTTTCGTTAAAATCGTTAAAGCCGTTTTCAAGTAAACCATAATTAACTAAATTCTTAAAAAACGACATTTTTCCAAAACAGTCCGTTGAACGATAATTTAGGAAAAATCTGAGTTTGCCATCATGTTGGGAATCACCGTATTACCTTAAATATGAATTTTTGTCGAAATAGTTTTGACCGTTTTTGAGATATGACCAATTTTCAAAATTACCGTTATTCGATTTTTCTGCGAAAAGCTGGGTATGCAGCCATGTTAACCGGACACCTATCCCTATTATAAAATATCCCGACTTTCCCTATTTAAGAAAGAAAACTATCCGATCGATTTATTTCAGTTTTTATTTAGGATTGTATACCTACTGTTATTTCGGGACAAAATTTGCTTCCATACTTCATTGACTGATGGAGGTGCTTTAAATGAAGTCAGCTGTTCTTAAATTGTTGTATTTATAAAATTCCATTAATTTTTGATGATATTCATCGCATCCTATTTTTCAGAAACTCGTAGTCCAAAAATATAAATAACTAGCGGACCCGACAGACGTTGTCCTGCATGCTATTTCAAGCGATTAGGATATTAAAAAAAGTATGAAATGAAAGACAAATAATATAATAATTTTATTCACCTTTGTATTTGAGTGCATGACAGTGTTGGCATTGTTTGTTCATAGCACCGATTACAATTTGTAAATGTGGCGAATAGTCGATGTCCGACTCATATTCAAACGCAAGGCGAAGAAGTGATGCACGTGGCAATGTGCGATACACTTGCAAACGCTATTGTTCACGTGTTCTGAATGTGTCGATGACTCGTTGACGGGCCAGTCTTTGTCTTAATGCATTAGCTCGAAGGCGTTCGTTGCGTTGCTCTTGACTTTCATTTGCAACTTTGATTACAGCCGGGTTTCTTAAATTTTCATTGTCCGTCAATTGATCTTCTGCCGATCTATTTATCCGACGGTTCTGGACTAATTGTAAATTCGGAGTACGTCGACAAATGTTTCCTCCTCGTTCATGAAGACGTGGCATTGTTTTAAGTATATGTGAATATAATACACTTAATATTCACTGAAATGCGACACCGGAAATATCAAAAGACACCGTACCAAAAAAAAATAAAATGTCAAACAGACGAAACACGTTTAATAACACTCAAATTCTGCGTGTTTTTTTACAATTTTGTTTAATAATGCATCGCGTTTTGGGGCACTGTGTTTGTATGTTCCGTATGAACAGTGAAGTGTGATATTGTTACAACTTTTTTTGTCTTATATATTGGCAAATAACTCGAAGTCACGATTCGGTTGCTTTCGAAATATAAGATTTCGAATGTATTTTTTGTATAGGCGGTGCCACGCCCCTTTGTCCATTTCTGACCAATCTTCACAGGAACACTCCTGGGCCAAAACCTAAGATTGTGTGTAAATTTGAACTGGTGATTTTCGAAATATAAGATTTTGAAGGTGTGTGTTTGTCCAATTTCGACCAATCGTGAATCTAAACCATCTAGGGCGCCACCCAAACGCATACAAAAAAATTCATTCAAATCGGTCTATCCGTTTAGGAGGAGTTCAGTGACATACACACGTACAGTAGTATTATAATATACTAGCTGTACCCGCCCGGCTTTGCCCGTGCAAAATGTGCTTTCAGAACAGTTAATAAAAATAAATAAAATAATAACATTTTGAGAGAATTTTCACCAGTTATTTAGGAAAAATGTACACATTCAATCGGTGTTAATGATATCGAAAATTGGTAAATAAGACCATGTTTATTATGTTCATGTGACGATGACGATGAATGATGAAAATGGATACACATAATATTTAGTTCATCGCTTACGTGTGTGCACCATTTTGTGAATATTAAATTCATTTGGTTGCTTTCATGTATATTAATTTGGTTTTTGGTAGATAGTGTTGACTGGTGGAAATTTAAAAAGGGAAGTCGGTAGGAATCGGGTTCGGGTTATATGGACGCCACGCCACTGCCAGGTTGAATGAAATAGAAGTTGAGCAAGAGAGCAGACACACCACAGTTTTCCTACAAATTTGGCATTTCTTTTATAGGTTTCCTTTTTTTCTTAGCTAACCAAACAGCATACTGCCTATGTCTATCTCCCTTTGCGTCACAGGAGAAAAATAAGGTTAAAAAAGATGTCAAAATATTGCGCGGTTGGTTTGTTGATTTGAGAATGAAAAGCATAAGAAAAAGTCTGGCAACGTTGCTCACAATCCCATATACTTCACATGTCACATTATCTTTAACTGTTATCAGACGCAATCTCGATTCTCGATCACATGAGCGGAATGTGCAGTTCGACAGCCTTCCAACAGTGTGTCAACAATGCCAGAGGATGCAACAGCCAACGCAATTTGAGATCTTGACCGAATTGTTACCAGAATCAACGAAAATGCCGAATGTCTTGCCTGTTCCACCGGGAGCATTGGGTGAATAAAATAAAATGGAAGCGGCCCACACACCTCATATTACATACCTACACCCGCTGTACTGTGTTGATCGGGTTGAAATTCAAAGAGGTACTCACTCAGGGAAGAACAAAAGAGATACAAATAAATGTTCTCTCAAAATCAATTATTCTGTGACAGTGAGAGCTTTAATAACCCGACATATTTGGGGTTACCTTTGCTTTGGCGTGAAAAAGACGATGATGGATTAAAATGGATACACACACACAATATTTAGTTGAGGGCTTACGTGCGTGCACCATTTGGTGAATATTAAATTCAATTGGTATGCTTAGGAATCTATTTTTTATAAAATAAAAATGAATGACAGCCCTGCAAATAGTTTTTCATTTTTTCTTTAGAATAATACAGTAGAAATTTAATATGGTGGTTAAGTATTCTGAAATTTTCTAATTTTCCGCGCAATTTTCTTAATTTTTTCTTTTATAAGAACCTTCTGCTGACAATAACAAACACAACAAAAAAAAAATCAGCCAAATCGGTCAAGCCGTTTTCATATTATGTCGTGACAACGGAAAACGGGTTTCATTTTTATAAATATAGATATAAAGATAACACACTTCAAAGTTTGACAAATGCAAAATGTTTTGTTCCCCATGAAAAACGACATATAAAGTACCTATACTTCAAATGAAATAAAGAATCGAATAATAGAAAATTGGGTTGAATTTTGTTTCGTTTTCTTTTGTTCATTATTTAAAATTAAAAAATATGGTCACTATATGTAGTAATACGACACCAAATCATACTCGCTACCATTAACATAGCTATCTACTGTCAACAGTTTTACAGGTCAAATTTGAATTATAAATGAGGTATATGGTGGGTTAAAAGATGTTGAAGTCGCATGTTTCTGGAGTTGATAGTGCTTCTTCGATAGGATCAAAAGAGAAAAGAATGATTGATTATAATAATTATATAAATGAGCGGACTCATAAAACATCGTCACTTCATAAAACATCACACAAAACCACCTGATGGATTGCGCATAAATTATATATTTATATTTATTTATTTTTTTTGGGATCTCTACAATTTTCAATCTCAAGATTTTTATAAAAATGTACATAACAATCGTACATCTATGCCGTTATGACAAGATACTGCCTCATAGGTCAATACGTTAGGCTGCTATATCTTCCTTGCATTTTTCTTACGTAATAAGCTGAAACAACTGAATTTTAAAAATTTTAAACTGTCAACTTAAACCTAAAATGTTCGGTCACAACAGATTTTTTTACTAAGAAAATGTCGTCATTATGAGTTCGTTAATGATTATACTACCACACCGTGTATAAAGAGGCGACCATTCTTAGCAATCTGTGTTCCACCTCACCTCAGCTTTAAGTTTGAATGAATGAAGAATGGTACCGACGGTCACTCAATGAAGAACCAGTTCCTGCTAGTTTAAGAACAAGATTTCTTTAAATCGTTCTGCAAGACACTGAAAAGTGACCACTGACCAAATCTTCATACTGATGTACATCCTGAAAAATACCAATGAATTTATAACATTATCAGCTATTCCAGACAGGTCTTAAACGAATCTTTCACTCGACTAAATATATCAGGCCAAAACTAGTTAAACTTGAAGTAAGCGATGTCAAGAACAACAACTTAAACCTCTCCCTAGCCCTAGGCAGCCGCTGGTTCTTCGGTTTGCCAAAACAAATTGATGCTGAACTCTGGGCCCGATGGATGAAATGTACTGTTTGCAGGGCCCTTATTCTGACAGTTTTGTAAAGAGGTAGTTGATAGTAGGTTCCTTTAAAAAAAATATTATTTGAGATTTATAAGTATAAAAAAGTAGAAAAAATTCGTATGAAAACCAACAACAGGTGGAAGGACATACGACCTGCGAAATGTCACGGAAAATTTTACAAGAATAAAACAAACTTCTACAATTGACAGGTCATCTCTATCTGAGTTAGTTGAGGGTCTACCCGATCAAAACTTCCTAAGAAACCACACAATGAAACTAAATCTCAAAGATGACGGCATGTGTCGGGGCTGACGAGGAGACGAAGAGGTCCACGAGGACACACCCGAGGACTTCCATTGTCATTGCCCATTGAGCCCCAGTTTAAGTCTGACTGAGTCAACTAGATAAGTATATATGCAAACTTATTTAGATATGCAACTTGTCAAAACTGCAACATTTGCAACTTTCGTGAAAGAGCACGAACGGATACCTTTATATCGATGGCTAGATAAAAACTACATGAGGCACGCACATTTGTTTGCTGCTTAATTTTATTCATATCTAGCTAGTAATAGTCATTCCAACATTTATCTCCTCAATGGATTTGATGGCAAATAGTTTGCAGTTGGGTTTGCAGAACCAACAATATTGGTAGCTGATGAACCTGACTTTGTTCCGAACAATGATCCAGTTCCCGAAACGCCGCTGGCATAATTGACTCCTCCAGAGAGTACACCGCCATTAACAAATTTCACATCCTGTCCGAAATCCGCTGATACAGATTTGCTGGCATAATTTAGGACAGGAGCTACACCGCCATCGAAACTTTCAGAATCTCCTCCAAAGTTGTCGTATTGCGATTGGATTGTCTGCTTGGCTACGCTTATGTCCTCTGGAGTCCTGTACCTAATGAACCTTACCTCAGGGGAAGTTGGTACATTCTCTTGGATCTGTTGGATCTGTCCAATAACCTGTGAGGCATCATTTTCCTTGCTGAGCACATAAATAGAAGTCCTCTGCTCAATAGCCTGTTTAGCCAGTTGCAAAGCAGCATTGGTGGCGGCGTTGTTTTCGGGTGCCTTGATGAAAACTACCTGCAGATTCTTTTTCAAGACATTACTCAGTTGCTGCCTGGTGACTCCTTCATTGCGCTCCTCTTCAGGGGCTGTGAAGTGATAGAACTGCTTGCTGTACTCAACAGTTTGTGGGATGGAGTCTAAGGCACTTAGTCCGAGCACTGTTGGAACACCGGTCGAAACAACGCTTCCACTGCCACCAGTAGAAATTTGTCCAACGCCATATGAACCAGTGTAAGCAGGTGCAGTGTTGAATGAAGCAGCGTTACCAGGAGCGTTGTTGACAAAACTGTTGCTGGAATATTGTTGACTTCCAGATACTACAGCTCCTGATTGTCCTGGTCCATAATTGTATCCCGGGTTTGGCAATAAACCGGCGCTAGCTGCTGCTACTAAGGCCAATACCTTTACAAAAGAAAAATATCTTGTAAGGATCATTTAAATTCAACACAATCAGCGGCGTATACTCACAATAAATGCTCTCATGATTGCGTCTTACTTCGTCGATGACTTGCGTCGATTGATACAAGACTTACAAAGAACCTCCTGGTTTTATAGTTGGTAACAAGGAACTTTATGTGTAGGTATACTTTTCTATTTTGTGTTCTTCATATATATACCTAAAGAATTTATAATTTACAAGCGCCTTGACATGGGATGGGTCAGACTGGGGTAGCTTAGCTATAACCAGATTTATGCTTCATACATCTTTCTTCGTATTGCTTTTCTATTTATGCAAATCAGGCTGAAGACCTCTTCTTTCTTTGTTATATGGGTATGCTAAATCAACTAGAATGCTAAATTAAAAGGAAATTATAGAACAAGTTAATGGGCGGTGCGTCAAGTTAATATGCATTAAATGGGCTTATCCCGCAAAGCAACGCTAAATGTACTTAAGTAAACCGCTCGAGAGTGGTCGAAACAGGTGATCAGTTGGATTTTTAAAAAGAGCGAATGACCCCATAAGAAAAGCCATTGCGGGAATCACCCGGCCAGCTTGTTGGCACCTACTAACGGCTAACTGTTGTCTAAGACAGCGGCGTGTACGCTCTTGATAGAAAAGAATTGCATTTTATTATTCTTACGACTCATACTGCCAGGCAAGCGGCTTCCAGTTCTATATATGAGTAAAAACAGAAATAAAAAGTTAATTCAATGTGATAATAAAGAAAATTAGTCAACTCATCTCCGAACATAAAACCAAGTGCATAATTTCGCGCGCATACCACGCATTAAACATAGCTAACACGGAACACGGTTTAACAAAACAAATGGGAATGATTCAAAATTCAAAATATTCATTATCGAAAATCGAACCGAATCAATGTATTTGACAGTAGATAAACAAAAACAATCAAACGCTCTTGGTAGTTGAAAAGAGATAGCCACCTATACAGTGCAGAGAGATGATGAAGGCGATGGCGAATGGAAGCTTCCATTCAGTGCTGCCAATTTTAAGTTTTGAGGTGGTTTTCAATTTTTGGGTCGAATGGAAGGGTTCTATAATTTTACGCCGAGTCCAAACGGCTAATTGAGAAGCTCTTTCTTGACAGTTTTGCAGCGAGAGAAAAACAGAGTAATAGTAAGCAAAAACACGTTTAAATTAATCAATTTTCAACTCATATTCATCGCTATCCGATCTGTGCTTAAATCAAGCACGTCGATTCGGTCTGAAACGAGTAATACGCCATTCTCTCTTTTAGAATTCGCATGATTAATTTAAGAACTTTTGTAGTAATTACACGTCCTTAAATTGATAGCGAATTTTCTTATTCCTAAATCGCAATATTATTGAATTAAGAACGATGTGTGCTTAATTAAAAAAAATTTAACTAGGCATTATTAATTTGAAATTGAATTTGATTATTACTAAGACCGCGTGCTATTGAATTCAGAACGCTTCACATCCAATCGATGTTTTGATTGATCTGACGTTCTCAATTTAGTAATTATATTTCTTGTTACGAATTACAGACATTATATTTAACATACCCATCAAATACCTATAGATATCTATATCCTTCTTGGTGGTTGGGTGTTGTGTGAATAGGGATGGGCATCTGATTGGCATCAACTTGGCGATGTCCAGTGTCGCAACTATCTCACACTCACCAATTGTGCTTATTTTACCTCCCCATGGTCACCACCGGGTACTGTTCTATGTCCACCCGGACTTGACTTGCTAAACTTATAAGCACGAGTGTTGAACACGAAGAAAATAGCAACACTATAATGCTCTGTCGGATTGACAGTTTGCTCGAGTCTCAGAAGTCTAACATGAGCTCTCAGAAAGAGGACGTACGGCGGATGAATTCACATAGTTGAATCAACGGTGGCGTCAACAGTCAACATGGCAGATACCTCAATGGGCTACTCTGACGTATTTGGAGCTGAGGTCATTGAGGATTTTCAACACTAGTCAGGGTGTTGAAATAGAGATGGTGGCGGAAGAGCCCTTAATGGGTCAACGGCAGCTCTCACATCCCCGCAGCGGGTTACAGACTCCGGAATATTCCGGCTCCTTTTGTCCAAGGGGTTGCAAAAAGGGCCTGGTCCTCCAGGTTGGGGGTTGTACGCCGGTGTAACTGCCCGATTACGTAAAAATGTCATAGTTACGAAGCACCAACAAGCCTCGGATACGGATGATCTTACTGTTGACGAACCTGGAAAATGATTAAAGGACAACGAATTTTGGATCTGTACGTGGAATGTTCGAACCCTTAACAGACCGCGTGCAGCCGAACAATTAGCGGAAGCCCTGAACCACTATAAAGTAGATTTAACCGTCATCCAAGAAGTGCGATGGGATGGCCCGGGCAAAAAGAGGATGAAAAACTGCGATATTTAATACGGCGACTGCTATCGGCAACAAAAACAGCGCTTATTCGGATGTGGATTCGTCGTTGGCGCCAGACTTAGGCAAGAAGTCTTAAGTTTCAACTATGTAAACGAGCGCATCACGACAATCCGCATCAAGGCTAAATTCGGCAACATTAGCTTAATATGCGCGCACGCCCCCACGGAGGAGAAAGACGACGACACCAAAGAAAGGTTCTACGAGCTCTTGGACCACACTAAGAGCAATGCCCTAGCTATGACATTAAAATTGTCTTAGGCGATTTTAACGCCAAGCTAGGAAGAGAGGGCATCTTTGGTAGTACTGTCGGAAAGTACAGCCTACACGACACCACCTCATCACCTCATCACCACCCGCATCTCGATATTCACAAAGGCACATGGAGATCTACTGATCAATCAACCGTCAACCAGATTGACCACGTTGCGATCGACGCAAGGCACTCCTCCAGTATTATGGATGTCCGAACGTTCCGAGCGGCCAACATTGACTCGGACCACTACCTTGTTGTAGCCAAGGTACGATTCCGGATATCCCGAATGCCGCCAAGACAAGTAAATACTGTGAGGAAGTTTGACGTCGGACGGCTACAATCGCAAGTGATCACCAGATCCTTTTCCGATCGAGTCTCTCTCAATCTCTCAAGAGGTCCTATGCAGCCAGCATCAAGTATTGAAGATAAATGGCAACATTGCCAAAAAGCCATCAGAGACGCCGCCTCTGATGTGCTGGGTTTCACCCGACCACCACAACGAAAGAGCATGAGAAGCGCGCGTTCGAGGAAATAGAGAGATGTTACAACAGGAATGAGGTTCGGAAGTTCTACCAGAGGGTAAAAAGAACTTCACAAAGCTACAGAACCCGAACCGAAGCCTGCAAGGACGAACAAGGGAACATCGTAGTAGAATCGCAGTCGATGCTGAGGATATGGAAGAACTACTTCTGCAGACTGTTTAACGGCGATGACGACTTAAATTCCGCTGTCAGGCAGAATGAACCGTTCAACCTGGACGATGAGGATCAACAATACCGTCCACCCGACCTGGACGAGGTGAAGATAGCTATATCTAAACTGAAGTCCAACAAAGCCGCTGGAGCAGATGGCCTAGCCGCTGAGCTAGCGGCAGGCGATGACTTGGTTAATGAGAGCAAGACGAAGTATATGCTGTCAACTAAAAAGGACACCCAACACCGACGGCTCGAACAGATCGTCACAATAGACAGATATAATTTTGAGATGGTTAAGGACTTTGTCTACCTAGGCTCCGCTATGAACTCAGACAACGACACCAGCGCTGAGGTTAAACGTAGAATTACTCTTGCCAATCGCAGTTTCTTTGGGCTAAGAATTCAATTGAGTAGCAAAGCCCTCTCTCGAACACCTAAAGTGACCCTTTATAAGACCCTAATCATCCCAGTCCTGCTATATGGCGCAGAGGCATGTACTCTATCAAAAGCGGATGAGGTAACTCTCGGTTGTTTCGAGAGAAAAATTCTTCGTGTTATTTTTGGTCCCGTCTGCATTGACGGTGAATGGAGAAGGAGATTCAACGACGAACTGTACAGCGACATCGACCTAGTCAGAAGAGTGAAGGTCCAACGACTGAGGTGGCTGGGTCATGTAGAGCGAATGGACACGAATGCTCCGGCCCGGAAGATCTTCGAATCCACACCCGAGGGAAGGCGCAGTAGAGGAAGACCGCGACTCAGGTGGCGTACGCAAGTGGAAGGGAACTTAAAAAACTTTGCGTGCGAATCTGGAGACAGCTAGCTAAAGAGCGCGCTGGCTGGAGACGCTTGTTGGTTGAGGCCCAGGTCCACCCCGGACTGTAGCGCCACCTTAAGTAAGTAAGTAATCTATATCCTTCTTATTATCCTTCTCATTGTCTTCTTCGTTATTTTTATCGCTATTCTCGAGTACCTACATTCACAAAATTAAAAGCCTTACAAACATTTTTATTAATTTCCATTTCCTTGGGACGAAACCGAAGCGACACGGACACTTTACTTAACAAAGACAGAATGAGCTGAAGGGGTCGAATGCATTCAAAATTGAAATGTCAACACGTTTCATCCTTAATTGCTAAAATTGTATACTTGGTTGAATTCAACATACTCTTAACTTACTCTTAAACGGAGTTAAGATATATAGCACAATATATTACATTTGCTCTAAACATTCATAAGATAATAACGTGGCTATAATAGTGAGAAGAAATCGAATAAAAAAAATATATTTACTCTGCATCTGCTCACGATAATCAGTAAAGAAGGGTTATAACTGTAATTTATGGGCAAGAAATTTATTTCTTATATTGAATCCACATTTTCTTAATGTGACTAGGTACGTACTTCAGAGTACTTTATTTAACTCTGCACAAAATCCAAAATTGATGTACGGACTGTTATAGCTTACGAAACCGAGTAAAAATCAAAAAGAGTAAGAGTAATATTAACTATGAACACCCTTAAATCTAGTATGCAATAAGTTGATCTGCTTGTAACACTTTATTTCTTACCTTGAACATATATGTTGTTAGATTTAGAATCACTGCTTTAATTTAACTTCGCACGATTTTACTTTTAAATTTTTATTATTGAAGTAAGGAAAATCCATTTTAATACAAGAATTTTGATTAATAATGTGTGTTTTCTAAAGCTAATCTTAAAAGTACATACTTAAATTCGGGTCGTGGATTTTCCCTCAGTGTACTCTCGGATATTTGTCAAACGTTCGCGAGAGGTGGCGCAGTGGAAAAAAAACTTTAAGATGTAATTTTAGGCAAACAATTTTTAAACAGCATTTGTACAGTACCTAGTACTTATTTTTTCATTTTAATTAAATGTTTTATAAAACAATCGTAAAAACAAAACGTAAAAAAAAAAATTTTACGAGTCTTTCATACTAACGCCTTTTTAAAATATTCGTATTGGCAGTTATAAAAATAAAGTTCACGACTGGGTCACACGAAACTTTTTGGTTCATGCAAGTTTGATTGAATTTTTTTTTTGTATTCGCTTATCGTTGGTATTTCTATTAATCTCAACGCGAAGAAGCTTTTTCAATTCTCATTTTAGACATTAAGTGCAAGATAAGGGTGAAAATGTATGCAAAGTCAAATGGTGTATTTTGTGATAAAACTTTAATTTTTGCTGAAAACAAGGCACCCATTCAAAATAAAACATGGATTAAAATACATTCCAAGAAACGTCGGTGTATGTAAGCGCTCCCCGGGCGAAACAAAAACAATCCCCATTTTTTTAAATATAGGTAAGAAGTTTGATAGGAAACTCGTTTTGGAACTGTTCACGAAACCAAAAGTTGTCCCTCGCAAAGTAAACAAAAGAAATAGAAAACCTATAGATCACTACCACTGCGCTACATTTTGCTGCATCAAAACCACAGAAACTAATATTTGATTAATTTTATTCGTCTTTAAAAATTATTTAACAATTATTTGCTAACAGTCCTGCTTATCTTAGTGGGTTTGCAGGCAGGTAGTTTGAATGCACATGACCGACAGCTGATCCAGATCCAGGTCCAAACAAGTTGCCACCAGATACACCATAATTAACTGCTCCTCCGGTAAATCCTCCGGTTACTCCAGTTAATCCTCCTGTTACTCCAGTTAAAAGTGATCCACCAGCATTGTAGTTGGTAGATGCAACCTTGCTAGCATAATCAAGGACTGGGGCTACACCGCCATCGAAATTTTGAGAAGCTCCTCCAAAGTTATCGTACTGGGATTGGATTGTTTGCTTGGCAACAGCAATGTCTTGTGGGGTTCTGTATTTAATGAACCTAACCTCAGGTGAAGTTTGTACATTCTCTTGGATTTGTTGAAGCTGTCCAACAACCTGTGAAGCATCATTTTCCTTGCTGAGCACATAAATGGCAGTCCTCTGCTCAATAGCTTGTTTAGCCAATTGCAAAGCAGCATTGGTGGCGGCGTTGTTTTCGGGTGCCTTGATGAAAACTACCTGCAGATTCTTCTTCAAGACATTACTCAATTGTTGCCTGGTCACTCCTTCGTTGTGGCTCTCTTCAGGGGCTGTGAAGTGGTAGAATTGCTTGCTGTACTCAACCGTTTGTGGGACAGAGTCTAAGGCGCTGAGTCCAACTACTGATGCGCCACCGACTTGTCCAGCGCTGGTGCCATATGAAACACTGGATACTCCTGAACTACCGGCTCCTAATAAACCACTGGATACTCCTGAACCACCGTTTCCTAATAGACCACCGGATACTACTGAGCCACCGTTTCCTAATAAGCCACCGGATACTAATGAACCACCGCCTCCATATGAAGCAGTGTTCACAGTATTGAGAGCGTTGCCATAAGCGTTGGAAGAAGCGATTTGTCCAGTTGATTGTCCTACTCCATATTCGTATCCTGGCAGTAAACCGGCGCTTGCTGCTGCTACTAAGGCCAAAACCTTTAAATAGTAAATAAATGTAGTCTCGTATTATAGTGTCTTTAATATGCAACGCTATATCAATAGGTACTCACAATAAATGCTCTCATGATTGCGTCCTACTTCGTTTGTTGACTTGCGAAAACTGATACTCAATTTCCGAAAAGCATCCGCATTTTATAGTTTTGTAAAAGAAACTGGAATCTGTCAACTTACCTATTTCCTTTCTGATTGGAGATACAGAATCTATAATTTACGCCTTCAAATATAATAGGTCAGAGGGGCATCCATAGTTTGGCTTATGCCTTACATATCTTAAAAGCTCCATTTATGCAAATTTCTTTAGTTTTTTTTTCTTTTTATGTTATTACTACTATTCTGTATTTTTGCGTAGATGCTTAACAAACTGGAATTGATAGCTTTAAGTTATTTAAACCAGTTAGTGCAATGATTTTGGACAAGCAGCGTGTGAATCTGACCGCGGCTCGGACTATGATCTATTACATTACCATTGTAAAGATATTGGTACTACAAAGGATATTTAAAAATCCTTCAGCAGCGGAAGGTATCTGAAATCTTTCATGTGCGAAACTAATATATGCCCGGCATATTACCGACCTGTAAATTTGTAACGCAAGAAAGGGAAGATACAAGCTTGAGAACAAAAAACGATTCGCTGTTTATGTATTTTAAACAATTCTATCATCGATGAAAAGAAGCTGTTACCATTGCCTGAACCTGTTTGTTGGTGACTTAGAGAACAAACAAATATTTACATTTGTCACAGCTGGGCAAAAAGTTGAGGGAAGGAGGTTTGCAAAAGTACAATATATTTTATACGTCAGATCATCATAGCTTTGCTTAGGTCCAATAGCAACAGTTCTAAATAAAGTTATTACTATGCTATGATAATGCTCTACTTACGAAATTTTGTTGGACTTGAATTTTTCAGTCAAAAAATTGTCACTATGTAGATATGCTAGACTGAAATATAAAGGTGTGTAGCGGAGACCAGGGTTAGCTGAACACTTTATCAGGAAATGTCCTCCTATACTTTTCCAGTAGAACATTTTTTAATGAAAAATTGGTCCCAGGTCGCTATACAAATTATTAAAGTAGTGAAAATTATTTACTCTGAATACATCCAAGCTATTATATAAATAAATAAATAAATAAATAAACCCCAAGGCATGATCCCAATTACAAAATAACAAACATTCCGTCTAAAAAAAAAATACTTTACTCTATTAGGTGAAACAAATAGAATAAATCAAAAACTTCTTCAGTTAGCGCGAAATTTGACTTACTGCCTCCAGTTGCGCACTCCCAATTATCGATTCGCTCTACATGTCCTAGCCATCTTAGACTACTGATACGTAGGTACTTTTCTGAACAGGTCGATGTTGCTCTATAGTTCGTTATTGTTAAATCTCCGTCTCCAAGGTCCTTTAACGGAAACGGGACAGAAAAACAAAATTCGCTTCCTCCTCAGAAATTTTAGCGTTGATGTTTTGACACCTCTTTTTTGCGACTGTTTTAACCTATCCCTATTATAAAAAATCTTGATTTTCCCTATTTAAGAAAGAAAACTATCCGGTCGATTTATTTCAGTTTTTATTTAGGATTGTATACCTACTGTTATTTCGGGACAAAATTTGCTTCCATACTTCATTGACTGATGGAGGTGCTTTAAATGAAGTCAGCTGTTCTTAAATTGTTGTATTTATAAAATTCCATTAATTTTTGATGATATTCATCGCATCCTATTTTTCAGAAACTCGTAGTCCAAAAATATAAATAACTAGCGGACCCGACAGACGTTGTCCTGCATGCTATTTCAAGCGATTAGGATATTAAAAAAAGTATGAAATGAAAGACAAATAATATAATAATTTTATTCACCTTTGTATTTGAGTGCATGACAGTGTTGGCATTGTTTGTTCATAGCACCGATTACAATTTGTGAATGTGGCGAATAGTCGATGTCCGACTCATATTCAAACGCAAGGCGAAGAAGTGATGCACGTGTCAATGTGCGATACACTTGCAAACGCTATTGTTCACGTGTTCTGAATGTGTCGATGACTCGTTGACGGGCCAGTCTTTGTCTTAATGCATTAGCTCGAAGGCGTTCGTTGCGTTGCTCTTGACTTTCATTTGCAACTTTGATTACAGCCGGGTTTCTTAAATTTTCATTGTCCGTCAATTGATCTTCTGCCGATCTATTTATCCGACGGTTCTGGACTAATTGTGAATTCGGAGTACGTCGACAAATTTTTCCTCCTCGTTCATGAAGACGTGGCATTGTTTTAAGTATATGTGAATATAATACACTTAATATTCACTGAAATGCGACACCGGAAATATCAAAAGACACCGTACCAAAAAAAATTAAAATGTCAAACAGACGAAACACGTTTAATAACACTCAAATTCTGCGTGTTTTTTTTACAATTTTGTTTAATAATGCATCGCGTTTTGGGGCACTGTGTTTGTATGTTCCGTATGAACAGTGAAGTGTGATATTGTTGCAACTTTTTTTGTCTTATATATTGGCAAATAACTCGAAGTCACGATTCGGTTGCTTTCGAAATATAAGATTTCGAATGTATTTTTTGTATAGGCGGCGCCACGCCCCTTTGTCCATTTCTGACCAATCTTCACAGGAACACTCCTGGGCCAAAACCTAAGATTGGTTGTAAATTTGAACTGGTGATTTTCGAAATATAAGATTTTGAATGTATTTTTTGTATGAATGGTGCCACGCCCCTCTGTCCATTTCTGACCAATTTTCACAGGAATACTCCTGGGCCAATATTTAAGATTGTGTGTAAATTTGAACTCAATCAATTCGTTGGTTTTCGAGATATAAGATTTTGAATGTTTTTTTTTTGTATGGGTGGTGCCACGGCCCTTTGTCCAATTTCGACCAATCGTGAATCAAAACCATCTAGGCCGACACCCAAACGCATACAAAAAAATTCATTCAAATCGGTCTATCCGTTTAGGAGGAGTTCAGTGACATACACACGTACAGTAGTATTATAATATACTATCTGTACCCGCCCGGCTTTGCCCGTGCAAAATGTGCTTTCAGAACAGTTAATAAAAATAAATAAAATAATAACATTTTGAGAGAATTTTCACCAGTTATTTAGGAAAAATGTACACATTCAATCGGTGTTAATGATATCGAAAATTGGTAAATAAGACCATGTTTATTATGTTCATGTGACGATGACGATGAATGATGAAAATGGATACACATAATATTTAGTTCATCGCTTACGTGTGTGCACCATTTTGTGAATATTAAGTTCATTTGGTTGCTTTCATGTATATTAATTTGGTTTTTGGTAGATAGGTGGAAATTTAAAAAGGGAAGTCGGTAGGAATCGGGTTAGGGTTATATGGACGCCACGCCACTGCCAGGTTGAATGAAATAGAAGTTGAGCAAGAGAGCAGACACACCACAGTTTTCCTACAAATTTGGCATTTCTTTTATAGGTTTCCTTTTTTTCTTAGCAAACCAAACAGCATACTGCCTATGTCTATCTCCCTTTGCGTCACAGGAGAAAAATAAGGTTAAAAGAGATGTCAATATATAGCGCGGTTGGTTTGTTGATTTGAGAATGAAAAGCATATCCACTTACCCAGGTGAAAATCGTATATACCTATATGTTTCAAATTTTGCCTATTTACCTGCGGATGTCCGCTTTAAGCTGGTATTTAATCTTTTTTAATGCTACCATTATTTTCGGACGCAAAGCGTGAAAAAGAAGAAAGCGTAACAGAACGAAAAAAATAAATAACTCATGTCCAATTTTTTTTCCGGAATTTATAGAGATATGGAGTTGGAATAAAGTTGGTATTGTAGGCCTAGGTATCCTCTATAGTCTATAGGCCTGCGAAAAATGTGCCAAAATATATTCAGGAGTTTCTAAGGTTTTTGCATTTAAAGATGTGCAGTCGAATTCAATTTTAGTCGAACAGAATTACACCAATTTGGTTGAATTTTGTTTCGTTTTCTTTTGTTCATTATTTAAAATTAAAAAATATGGTCACTATATGTAGTAATACGACACCAAATCATACTCGCTACCATTAACATAGCTATCTACTGTCAACAGTTTTACAGGTCAAATTTGAATTATAAATGAGGTATATGGTGGGTTAAAAGATGTTGAAGTCGCATGTTTCTGGAGTTGATAGTGCTTCTTCGATAGGATCAAAAGAGAAAAGAATGATTGATTATAATAATTATATAAATGAGCGGACTCATAAAACATCGTCACTTCATAAAACATCACACAAAACCACCTGATGGATTGCGCATAAATTATATATTTATATTTATTTATTTTTTTTGGGATCTCTACAATTTTCAATCTCAAGATTTTTATAAAAATGTACATAACAATCGTACATCTATGCCGTTATGACAAGATACTGCCTCATAGGTCAATACGTTAGGCTGCTATATCTTCCTTGCATTTTTCTTACGTAATAAGCTGAAACAACTGAATTTTAAAAATTTTAAACTGTCAACTTAAACCTAAAATGTTCGGTCACAACAGATGTTTTTACTAAGAAAATGTCGTCATTATGAGTTCGTTAATGATTATACTACCACACCGTGTATAAAGAGGCGACCATTCTTAGCAATCTGTGTTCCACCTCACCTCAGCTTTAAGTTTGAATGAATGAAGAATGGTACCGACGGTCACTCAATGAAGAACCAGTTCCTGCTAGTTTAAGAACAAGATTTTTTTAAATCGTTCTGCAAGACACTGAAAAGTGACCACTGACCAAATCTTCATACTGATGTACATCCTGAAAAATACCAATGAATTTATAACATTATCAGCTATTCCAGACAGGTCGTAAAAGAATCTTTCACTCGACTAAATATATGAGGCCAAAACTAGTTAAACTTGAAGTAAGCGATGTCAAGAACAACAACTTAAACCTCTCCCTAGCCCTAGACAGCCGCTGGTTCTTCGGTTTGCCAAAACAAATTGATGCTGAACTCTGGGCCCGATGGATGAAATGTACTGTTTGCAGGGCCCTTATTCTGACAGTTTTGTAAAGAGGTAGTTGATAGTAGGTTCCTTTAAAAAAAATATTATTTGAGATTTATAAGTATAAAAAAGTAGAAAAAATTCGTATGAAAACCAACAACAGGTGGAAGGACATACGACCTGCGAAATGTCACGGAAAATATGAGTTAGTTGAGGGTCTACCCGATCAAAACTTCCTAAGAAACCACACAAAGAAACTAAATCTCAAAGATGACGGCATGTGTCGGGGCTGACGAGGAGACGAAGAGGTCCACGAGGACACACCCGAGGACTTCCATTGTCATTGCCCATTGAGCCCCAGTTTAAGTCTGACTGAGTCAACTAGATAAGTATATATGCAAACTTATTTAGATATGCAACTTGTCAAAACTGCAACATTTGCAACTTTCGTGAAAGAGCACGAACGGATACCTTTATATCGATGGCTAGATAAAAACTACATGAGGCACGCACATTTGTTTGCTGCTTAATTTTATTTATATCTAGCTAGTAATAGTCATTCCAACATTTATCTCCTCAATGGATTTGATGGCAAATAGTTTGCAGTTGGGTTTGCAGAACCAACAATATTGGTAGCTGATGAACCTGACTTTGTTCCGAACAATGATCCAGTTCCCGAAACGCCGCTGGCGTAATTGACTCCGCCAGAGAGTACACCGCCATTAACAAATTTCACATCCTGTCCGAAATCCGCTGATACAGATTTGCTGGCATAATTTAGGACAGGAGCTACACCGCCATCGAAACTTTCAGAATCTCCTCCAAAGTTGTCGTATTGCGATTGGATTGTCTGCTTGGCTACGCTTATGTCCTCTGGAGTCCTGTACCTAATGAACCTTACCTCAGGGGAAGTTGGTACATTCTCTTGGATCTGTTGGATCTGTCCAATAACCTGTGAGGCATCATTTTCCTTGCTGAGCACATAAATAGAAGTCCTCTGCTCAATAGCCTGTTTAGCCAGTTGCAAAGCAGCATTGGTGGCGGCGTTGTTTTCGGGTGCCTTGATGAAAACTACCTGCAGATTCTTTTTCAAGACATTACTCAGTTGCTGCCTGGTGACTCCTTCATTGCGCTCCTCTTCAGGGGCTGTGAAGTGATAGAACTGCTTGCTGTACTCAACAGTTTGTGGGATGGAGTCTAAGGCACTTAGTCCGAGCACTGTTGGAACACCGGTCGAAACAACGCTTCCACTGCCACCAGTAGAAATTTGTCCAACGCCATATGAACCAGTGTAAGCAGGTGCAGTGTTGAATGAAGCAGCGTTACCAGGAGCGTTGTTGACAAAACTGTTGCTGGAATATTGTTGACTTCCAGATACTACAGCTCCTGATTGTCCTGGTCCATAATTGTATCCCGGGTTTGGCAATAAACCGGCGCTAGCTGCTGCTACTAAGGCCAATACCTTTACAAAAGAAAAATATCTTGTAAGGATCATTTAAATTCAACACAATCAGCGGCGTATACTCACAATAAATGCTCTCATGATTGCGTCTTACTTCGTCGATGACTTGCGTCGATTGATACAAGACTTACAAAGAACCTCCTGGTTTTATAGTTGGTAACAAGGAACTTTATGTGTAGGTATACTTTTCTATTTTGTGTTCTTCATATATATACCTAAAGAATTTATAATTTACAAGCGCCTTGACATGGGATGGGTCAGACTGGGGTAGCTTAGCTATAACCAGATTTATGCTTCATACATCTTTCTTCGTATTGCTTTTCTATTTATGCAAATCAGGCTGAAGACCTCTTCTTTCTTTGTTATATGGGTATGCTAAATCAACTATGCTTAACTAAAAGGAAATTTTAGAACAAGTTAATGGGCGATGCGTCAAGTTAATATGCATAGGGTTTATCCCGCAAAGCAACAATAAACGTAAGTATATCGCCCGTAAAGATTAACCAGACATTGGCTGAGTAAGACTGTGCCATGTACGCTCAAACAAATTCAATTTTAGTATTCATACGACTCATAGTGCCATCAGGCAAGCTAGAATTAGTTCTATGTAAGCCAGGGATAAGATAAAGTCGGTGGGGTAAGATCTTGAGTTAGCGGAGCTCCACTTAATTAGCTTACACCTGCAGCCCTTGGAATATTTAGACGTCCAACTATGTCAAATATTCGCCACAGGGCTTTAATTAAACCTGGTTATCAGTGTCTTTGTTTAAAAGAAAAATGACTTGTCTATTTCTCGAAATCACCTTATCAACAAACTTTGAGGTCATCCGATCCCGCAATTCGAATATAGCAAACCTCGCTTCGTGTGGGTTGGGCGGACGGAAATCTTGAGTACCATCGTCTGCGCTACATAGATCATTCGAAGATCCGCATCCTGTTAAATGCATTTATTGTAGTGTCAGTCTTTATAAAGCGAAAATTCGCTTCACTCAGCTCGAGACAACTATCCGACATTGTTTGAAGATATAATAGATTTCTATTTACTTATTAATAGGGATTGCTTCTCGCCAGCCCACTAATCTAACCTTACCTTGTACTTCGAAACACTTGATATCGTAACAACCAAAAAGCTTCAGCTCCTGTTTGCTGTAATCTATGGAAAATTGTCAAAAATCTCTTGGCTATGCTACTGAAATTTATAAATCAGAACACAAAACACATCAGTAAATTTTATTTAAAAGCAGCGGTTATAGCAGCAAGCTCACAATAGGCCCAGAGTAATCCATTACTCCTCTGCTTCTCAGCTTAGGAGAATTTTAAACCTTTAAAATCACTGATTGATTTGTTTGGTACTTATTCGCCCGTCTATAACAAAAATTAACATACTTTTACTTTTGCTTTGATGTCCATAAAGCTGTCTGCTAATTACAGAAGTGTTTAAAATAGTATTCACAAGCTGTAAATTTGCAGAACAAATTCGGACTTCGTGTCTAAAGAATGTTTTAACTTAAACTGAAATCAAACAAAAAGTAAAGCTTTTCAATGAGGCTGTGAATAAAATTATAAGAAAAAAAAAACAATAAAATGGCTTCAGCGTTCGGCTTTGAATAACTTAATACTCAGCGGTAAATTAAAGATTTCGGGAATTAACAAATGTGTTTCTTTGAGTGCCGGATTGATTAATGAGAGATGTGTGATTGATTTCATTCATCTTCATTTAGTTCTATGAAAGAGGTTTCTGAGCACACTTCAAGTCACTAGCAATACTGCCAACTTTATTTTGCGGGACCAGGAAGCGATGACGCAGGGTGGGATGCAGTCTGTGAATACAAGAATGTGTGTCGAAGTGCCTTTTAACGCTTAATTTGCAGTTCTTATGCCATTTTAAAAAAAACTGTGACAACTCTTTCGGGTGTTAATTCCTGAATCACAAGCTCATTTTTATACAGGGGCTAATCATAATCACCTTTCGAACGAATTCGAGTTCGTGGGGATTTCAAATTTTCGTTTTATATTTATTTCTCCTTCTTTTTTAACGTATTTTCTTGGACTTGGAGGTACGGCATTAGAAAACTGAGCACACCGAAATTTGAAATCCTTACGAGTTTTAATTCGCTAAAAATTTAACACAGGGGTTATTGCAATTTAATTCCCCAGGTGCAGCAAAAAAAACACGTTTGAACGCTCAAATCCACAATAGCAGCCGGCCACAATCCGCCACAGATAAAAAAGAAATCCGTGAAATAGTTAGTAGTGTGAAGATTATCTAAAAGCATAACTTGCAACTTGAATCAAAATATAATCATTATAAATAAGGTTGCTATGTAAAAGCAACCAAATAATTTAGGTAGTTAAATCTTAACGAAATAATAATAAAAAGTCCAGAAAAGCAAATGGTTCAACAAGTAATTGTTGAACTTTCAAAATTATCCAAAAATTAAAAAAAATAAATAGCTAATGTCCGTAGAGACCCAAGGCCTAGCTTCTATATTCATTTTGCATGAGTTTAAATTTTTGGGACGAGAATGGAAGGGATCTACAATTTAATGTCGATTCCAAGTTAATTAAGAAGCCTTTTTATGGCAATTATACTCTCGGATGTTTGTCAGACGTGGCGCAGTGGAAAAAACCGTGTTCCGGAGATAGAGCCTGGGACCCTAAGTAAAACTAAAACTAACTACATAAAACGTTGCAGTGAACATTTTGTGTGATAAATTAAAGAAAACGCAAGACCAAAAAACCCTTTTTGTGCGATGAAAAAATATACAAAAAAAAGCAAATATTGCGGGGCTTGTGGAGGATCAACTATCAATATGTAACTTACGAGACAAATCCCACTGCATTAATGTTAATGAAAACAGTTTTTTTTAAAGTTTCAAATAATCTTCTTCTCTTTGCAAATCGGTCATCAGTTTTTTGGACTAGGGGTTTATGCGAGAAGAAAAATTTCGTTTTGCAGATATTCAAATACATATTTCGATATCTTTGAAGTTTGAAATTCGAAAATTATAAACATGCGTTTAGGTTTGCATTATTTTTAATAATTTAGCAACCAATTATCTTTGGCGTGGAGAAATAAAGTGGAGACTCTGAAGCAGGATACATACTGATCGTAAAGGGGGATAATGGGCTATCCTACGGTAGAGATGACGACAACAAAATCCTACAAAAATGACTAATTGCGACAGGATGGGCGATGTAAAAACTTTCACTCAAGTAATTCATAAATTGTTACAATTAGACAGGCCTAACTTTTCGCGTTTAAGCTGCTAAAGTTTACCAGGTTAGTTAAATAGAACTGGGGTTCGTGGCGAAAAGTATAAGAAATTTGTTTGAGCAAACTCTTATTAAGCTTGACGGCAAAGCGTATTCTTTAAGCATTCACTACAAAATACCATAGCGACACGACCATCAGTGTCATTATCATTTACTTTTTTTCTGACGGATCCCGGCTCAACCACGGCTTTACGCATTTAATTTTTTTGAATACCTAATAAGAAAATAAGTTTATTTCTGTGTACAGCGAATGCCAAAGTTATTTGTTCTAATAAATCAATTTATCGATGAAAATCCACCGCCACTAATAAACACATTTAATGGTGAAAAAGCCAAGCTTATAGTCTTAAAAATCATAAGCGAAAATTTATTGATGAATTCATTATCTTTAAGTGCCTTATTATGCTATTAGATTCGAATCAGTCTATTTTTGTTTAAAAATTTGCATATGGTCAAGCATTCGATTTGTGAATATATTTAAGCCGAAGAAGATATTACCTGAAATACATTTAAAACAAAGACGGCGTGCGGGCTAATCTACACACTATAAAATAATTGAAAACGTTGAGTGAGTGGGTTTTGAATGAGTTTTGAATTAAAATCGTTAATAATAACTACATTTGGTATGTCATGCAACAACATGATTAAATGTTGTACTTAGTTTTAAATTATTTCTAGGAAGACCATTTCTTAAACGATATAAATAATTAATAGCTTACTTATAATAATAAGGAACGTGACTAACAAGTTTCCGTCATTTGTATCCACAAACATACCTATTTTCGTGGGTGATATTCCGATTATGGAATTTCCTGAATACGTTTGACTGCTTGGATATTTAAATCGTTTAAAAGTAAAGTATTTTATTTTTTTGCCCATTTAAAATATTTACATGAAATCGAACGTTCGCCTATTAAAAATTCGCCAAAGCTTTTAGAATAGAATAACATGAGCTCATTAAAGAGTCTTTCGTTTTCATTCCAACAAATACATGAGAAAGTGAAACAAAACAAAGAAGTTGCTTGTCATGTTTTTGGGGACTTTCTGATCTTTGACGACGATACTCATGTAAATGATCCCCAGGCAGATTTTTTGTCGTGAGGACACCCATTGCTTTGTTTTTGCTTTCCTACAAAAACAAAAATGCCATGACGGGGGTATTGTATTTTGTTGCTTAATATAACCAAATAGCTACATAGTCTTCTATGCTGGGAATATGTTATGTAACTAAGTAACCAATGGTAGTGTGAGAATATTTTAAGAGGTTTATCGACCGGTTCAAGGCCAATGTCAATCGGTGTGAAAAAAGGCACTACTTCTTTTGCTGGTAAGCTAAGAGGCTTTTAATAAATGCATGGAACATATTAGCATATCTTTTGCTCTTACATAACATATTTTTTTATTAAAAAAGAAGGCAACAAACATTTTTAAACCTATGGGGCTATTGGGTCCTGTTTTTATTGAAGCTCTATTTTCAAACACGCAGATTCTTTTAATCATCTTCTTATGCTAAATATTATAATGATGGGGGTTTATTGCACTGCAAACTTATGGTCTACTGATGACGTAGGTTCGCTATCGCGGACCCTCTCACGTAATAATTATTTTAAGAACTATAGTAGAGAGTCTTTGTTCTAATTTAGCGAACGATAATAATTTGAAATGGATGGGTTTAGATTTGTAGACTCCTGAGGCTAGTGTTGTCTCAGATTGATACTCGTCGTCATATACCTAGACCTACATCATTATCTTGATTGACCCCAACGGGTTCACATGCGGGTGTCGAAAAGGTTGCGATTTTGTTGGGCTTTATCTTCGATGGGGGCTGTATCGATCAGTTCGTCGATGGGAATAGTTGGCTTCCTTTGAGAATATCAGAATAAGCTGAGCCAATGCGTGAGGTATCCATATGCTCTGATGGCCGCAATCCTTCGGACTTGTGGGTCTAGATAGCCATATATTTTCAAAAAAGTGTTATTATGATTTTACCTAGTGCGATGGCGAAACTTTCCATAAAAAAATTAACCATTGTGACCTACAAAAAATTGAGTGTAAAAGTTAAACATGATATATTAGTTAGGCCCAGAGTCTTGAACTTTTGAAGCTATAATTCGTGACTGAATCGCAGTGGATTCCTGTGCAGATTCCCAAGGGTTTTCCAGCTTCCTCATGTGCATTTAAGAGATGGTGTTGGTACATCGGAATAATTTTTCGAGTGTTGGTGGCGTGGTTATTCATAAATGCCCCACATCTAGCTTCCTAGTACAATTACTCTTAGTTAGAGACATAGAAATGCTATATGCGGCGGAGTTGTAAGCGCAAAGGTAAGCTATTGGTTACATCATCGAACTGAAGCTGGTTTAATGTAAAGGGGGAAAGGCTACATTCTGGAAGTAAAAGATTCAACGAATTTAGCGTGTAAAAAAAAACCAAAGTAAATTGAAATTTTTTAATATTTTTCGCTTTTTAACCTTTTTTGCTTCCTATTTTTTACGATTATAAGAATATTGGATATCGCGTCAACCGATTATATTCCCTGTCAGATACATAGTTTCAAATATAATCATTATTCGGAGATTATTCTTATCTTTAATTTTGTAGGTTATAAGCTTCTTAGTCAGCTCTTGTCCAAGAAAATTTCGCTCCCCAGTTTCTTGATGCTATAAAAACTTGCGTGTCTCGATTTTTAGTTTGCTGTTTACCCAAATCACCAAAAAACTTCATCTGCTGCTATCACGTCACTTCCACTTGGGAACGTAGTTGTTGCGTGCTCAAAATCCTAGTTTATTTTGGTTTCCAGAGACAGCAGCTAAAAAAAACAAATCTATTGTTATATTATTTTGTAGTTTTTCTCGAAATGGATAAAAACGTATATTGCATCAGAGGATTCATGAATCTCTGGAGTCCAGTACCCCATCACTCCCACTCAAGATCTTTTATCCAGTCTCGATATCTCTGTGTACCTTTTTATTTACAGTAGGTATGCATCTTTCCAATTTTTCTTATTGTTGAAGAAGTACAAATATGAACTTCGTATTCTTTTAAGCCAATAAATGTATTTCCTCATTCGTAGGGCTACTTTATAGATAAGCCTTATCTGTATAGAGTACTCAACTCCAAGCGCACCTACATAGCACGCATGACCCCGGTACTGAAATATACGTCAGTCTTTGCACTTAATGGGAAGGCTCTGTCATTGGCCAAGCTTACCTTCTTCTTTTGTTTAAGCTCGAGCTCCGTGCGATCTAAGTCTAATCGTAGATAATCAATGTCGTGTCGAAACAATGTTTTGTGCGAACAGAATAATCGTTTGAAGATACCTTAAAATGTACTTTAGTATACTACGTTAGAGTAATTCTGACCTCAGATTGTGTGGTCATTATATTTTTTGTGTCTATTTCTACATTTTACTTTGTTGCCACTTTTTAAACTAGTTTATAAAATATTCCGTGTTTTTGAAGGTTTGCTCATGTATACTTATGTGAATCTTCTTATGTGGTAAGGTGCTAATTTGTTTTAATTTGCGCCACTGACTTGGGAGTCAACTTTTCGTCCCACCTTTTTTATAAGTGCTCAGTTCTTAATGACCATTTGTTCGCTTGTCTTCCTAGACGACAAGGTCAGTAACATTATATTATTATAATTTTACTAATCGGTTGTAGCCGTAAGGCAACTATTATAAATAAATTAATTTTGTGATTTTTCACTAAATGTTAGCGCATTTAATGGCCTCCACTCCAAAAATGCGTTTCGCCCACAATACTGATCTGCATCTACTGGACATACGATTATATTAAAACCAAGTTTAATGTGAGTGTTGAATTTGATTAATTTTTATTTTAATTCCTTAAGTGACGATATAACATGACAAAATCCAGTCTAACTAATTATTAACGCCAACAGAGAATTGATTCACGGTGACATGTCTCGTTTAATTCAATTTCTCAAGCTACTGTCAAACCGTAGATATGGGTTTGGTCGCTTGTAGGTATGGATATCTCCATCCGGAGTGATTGTTGCTAAGGAAATGTTAATAAGGAACAACTTTGGAAGAAGCTATAGTCCTTGCATATTGTTCTGATTGATTTCTTTACAGGGATGAGTGTAACCATCACGGAAGCTATGCATTTTTCGGAATGACTGCGGTATCTCCAATCGGCAGCCCGATACCGACTAGGTAGATTTTACACTTCAATTCCCAAATAGCTAAACGACATGAATTTAAATATTCAAAACAATAAAATTGATTTATAATGGTTTGACTTGCTGTTACTTGGTATTTCAAGTTTAGCAGGTGTGACATTTGCAGCTGCTTCCTGTTTTTGAATGCTTGCGAATCAAGTAGTTACTATGAACTTTAATGAAAAAAAAATGTCCACAATATAATTTAAATATATCCAAATTAATCAAGCTTATTTGGAGTTTTGCATTGCTTAAAACGAGAAAAATCCAGTTGTTGTCCACATTTCTGTGTACTTATTTCCATAGTGAATTTGTTGGATGTGTGATTTGGTTACTAGGCGTAGGTCCTAAGTGAATTTTGTTGCGCTTTTTGCGAATGTCAGAAATCCGACTAAGCTCAGTTTAAAGCGGAAAACGTATTTTGATTCACTTTTATGATTTGACACCAAAATGTTGTTCTCTTTGAAGGCATGCACATTGCACATTCATCGTTGTTATATGATCGTAAATATCGAAATTTCTCTTAAATTCTCTTAAATAGTGCAAAATATAGTAATAATTAAGAATACCTAAATAAAATGAAAAAGCAATCTTACCTATAAGCAACCCCATTTAATTATATTAAGTGTTCCCCTCAAAATCTAAATAAGTCTAGTAGAAAATTGAAAAAAATACTTCAAATGGAAAAGTCGATTTTGTGCAAATCCAACAATGAAACATAGATGTATAAAATCAAAGAATTCAGACCGAGACAAAATGCGACCTAAACTGCACGTCATCAAGTATTTTTCTATTAAGGCGTACCTTTACGAAAGCGATCAAATTTAAATTTGAGTTGTCAAACCACGAGCGTAGTAGAAGGCTATTTAAGATCTAAAGTCGATACATCGACTAAAGTTGCATTTGGATTGCAGCATATGAACGCGGTCTTTCTTCACAAACTGTCAACTCGACACTGCGAGTTCGGCATAAGGCTACAGAATGACTGTAGGGGTTGCATTTTGATTTGAAGAAAAAACTAAATTATGGATGACGCGGAAATTTGAATAGAAGCTTAAAATATTTGTGGAAGTGTTGGCTTAAAAGCAACAAAAGCAAAACGTGACTGGGGAGCCGTTGTTGTTGTTGGAGTAGGTATGGACGAGTTTATTTTTGTTGTTTTATAATTTTCTCGCACAAAGGCGTTTTGGCTAGTATGGCACAGATTCATATTAAATCGCCAATAACTCGGGACCCAAGCAAAATTTCCAAAATCGGAGAAATGGATTTTCTTTTTTTCTTACACAGAGTAGGTATACCAACCGAGTTTGAAGTCGATCGGATGAAAAATAAGAATTTTCCCATACAAAATTTGACCCCCCTTGTCCCCCCTTTAGAGTTCGAGATAATCCCACAGACTTGCAACGATTGGCCTTGCGACTTATTGATTGTTAACGCAAAAGCCAATCGAACGGGAAACTGAATCCGCTTGAACTGGAATGGAAGATCAGTTGGAATAATCGGAATTATTGGGAAAAGGACTCCTCTCCTTTGAATTTGTCCTTGTTGATCGTCCCTTCAATCACATTCATCAGTTTCTTGACGGACAACCGCGTACCGTTGCACAATTTCGGATGATTTCAGCTGTAAATTATGCGGCGGAGTTCGTGATGGTACATCAAACGAGTTCAAAAATTCCGTCGGATAGTTGGTCGCTTTATCCCCGTCGGTCACGCAGTCAACGGATTTGCACGAATGCAATTCTCCAGCGATTTGACTTTGAATAATCAAATTCAAGCTATCGACGTACTAATTTTGTTCGCTGCTAGTATTGCCCTTTCACTAATCCAATCGGGATTTTTATAATTTTGTGCAATGCCTTTGATGAGTTCCCCCTTCGATGATGTGAACTCGCAAAAATTTGCTGGGAACGATATCAATCCAGTCGAAACATCAACAGGAATTTTGCTATTGCTAAGTGCCAGCACTTGTCTCGAGAATTCAGCAGCCGATTGGTCGTTCTGCAATGCGACTCTTATGTTCGTGTTCAATTTCAACTTCTTGATATGCCTCCACAAAAAAGACGATTTCATACATGCATTGAGTTCATCGGCAGGAGTAGATTTCGGGATGAAGGGAAGCGTTTGACGAAAATCTCCGGAGAGCAATATCATAGCGCCACCAAATCGTCTCGAATAACCTCGTAAATCCGTCATTGTTCGGCCGCTGTCATTTCGCTTTTGCTGAATTCTTGATCATTGTGCACGTTGGCTTGTCAACCGTGAGAAGATTCATCGGCAGCTTCAAAGCGGAATGTGCGATTCGGCAATGCCAGAGGATGCAACAGCCAACGCAATTTGAGATTTTTACCGAATTGTTGCCAGAATCAACGAATTTCTGCGTGTCCTACCGGGAGCATCGAGAAAGCAAATGCCTCCCGTTTCATCGTCAACAACCCTCATCAGCGAATCGTACACACTATTCTGCTCGGCATTCAATAGCGGCACAATTGTTTGGACTCTTTCGACCAACTCATCCCGATCATAGTCTTTCTCCCGTTGCAATTCGCAATTGAATGCATCGTGCATTGAACGATTTGGCATTGGCATTCTATCTATCTATCAGGTCCAAATTATGACAAAAACTATTTATTTACCTGAGCCAAATCGGTCTATAAATAGGAATTTTCAATGAAAAAGCAACCCCAGCACCACCTAGGGGAGGTCTAACACAACCCAAAACAATCCGGAGCATCACACGAACAAAAGGTGGATGTCTTAAGTGGTTCAGCCGAGATGGTGAGACATACATACGCACCAACGCCGATCTTATATAATATGAACATATCCACCTGGAATCTATATGTAATCATCCAGTGCCTTTTATAAAAAGGGAATAAAATAGTCGAGTAAATGTCACTTGGTGTCTGCTTTATTCATACAACACCGAGTTGCAGTGAAATAATAAAACGTAAGACAAGCGGCACATTATTTTACGATTTTGATTTTTTTAATGCGATTTATTTCGTTAACAAAATAACTTAAGCCATAATAAATTTATCTGCTTTTAATAGGTATAGATACCTACCAACAGAAAACACGAACGTAGAATCCGGAATTCGTATAAAAATATTCAGCCGAAGGTGTATTCACCTTTTCCTATTGTTTTATTAACTGCAGAAATTTACACTACTGGTTTCATAAATTAAGTTTATTTTACAGTTTTTGGCAAAATACATCTGATTGCAAATTCAAAAAAAAAAAAAAAAAACAGTTGATTTAATTTATTTTTACTTGTGGAATTAAGTTTTTTATTTGTCTTTCTGATGGATGGGATAAATGTCCAAATTGCAATTTGAAGTGAAGTGAAGCAACTTGTGATACCTGAATAGTGAATAATTACTTGACCCATCATTTAGAAATACTGAAACCAGAATCGTCAAAACTGTATTACTTATATAATGTATAGCATAAAACTTACTGTGCGCGCAACTTTGTTCACGGCATGACACAGAGGTTATGTACAGTTTATTTTCCTTTATAAGAATTTATATTAACAGATTAATAATAAAGCGCACTACGGTAGTGGTTGTAATTCGTCAGTGGTTTAAAAAATGCAATCAAAATTGTAATAATATTACAATGTTTGGTTCGAAAACAACAGTTCTTTAACTGAATAAATAAAAACTGGGTACAGGATATTATTCAAAACTAACTAACAACAATATGCATTTCATTTCATACCAACAAAAACACAAAATTGTCAAAATAAAAAAATTTAGTTTTTTTTTGAATTTTTTGAGAAATTGACGATTTTGTCAAAATATTTTTTTTTAATTTTTTTGAGTTCCTCTATCATTGTAGTATCGGAATGGATTAACAGCTGGATTTTCATTTTTGAAACCATTTAAAAAATCAAAAATAGTACAAATACATAGTATCTACAACCCTTTGACTCTTGCATTTTTTCTGCGTGGGAAAAAAATTATTTTTGGTATGATTTGGGGTCCAATGTACTAACTTAATTAAGACAATACATCAATACATGTTAAAAACTTTCAAAAATCCTTTCTAGGACGAAATCGGACAATGTACACAATTGTGCCAAACATAGCAAGATGATGTAATTAAGACGTTAAGAAAATTGAAACATTTTAGCGTGTTTTTTTTGAATAAGTAAGGAAAACAAAAAACAAAATAAATAATTAGTATTTTATGTTAACGCAAAAAAGAATATTGTTTTAAATTATTAAATATTACATAATTAACGCAGTCTTCAATCAGGAAAATGTTAATAATTCAATCAGAAAATAACAAAATTCATACATTTTAGCGTTTATTTTTTGTTTTATTTAGGTAGTAGATATTTAAAGTTGATGAAACGAAAAAATTATTGTTTATACTAAATTATTAAATATTTTATAGATATTAATTCAGTCTTCAATCAGGTAAATATTATTTATTCATTCAGGACATCAGTCATCATTTAGTGTGAAAATCTGCAAAACTATTTCGGTATTTCTGAAGGCATAGGTTAAATTAGGTTAGGTTAGTTTGATCGGGGTTGTGAGATTATCTCGAAAGACCAGGCACAATATCGAGCCCATCGCCATCCCCAGGGAACCATTACAGTGGTCTTAGGCCCTAAATTTTTGGGTAAAGTGGGGACTCAGCTTCTTGGCCAGAACGTCAGCTCTTTTGTTACCATCAATACCACAATTCCCAGGTACCCAGTACACGGTTCTGCGAGCAAAATGTCTTGAGTACTGTGCGACAATTCCTGACTAGCTCAGACTTGGTGTTTTGCGACTCTAGCGCTTTAAGTGCAGCGTGACTATCAGTGAAAATGGCGATATTCTTATTGGATATCGATCTCATCTCAAGTACCTCCGCAACTTTAAGTAGGTACGGCAAAACCCTCTGCAATGTCGTATTGAAAATATTCCGTAAAATACTTGAAAGGTGTTTTGACCGATATTGGTGTATTTTATGTGCCTCTGGGGTACATCAATGTCAATTTCTGTTTTAGATTGAGAGGACTCTGGCAAATCTATGTCAGACCTAATTACTATCAAAAAGAACTTCTAGCTCTCTTTGTGAAAAAAAAACTTTGTGTAAACTCATTTTCCTGTAAGTGTATTAATCGTTTTTGGAGATTCATTTTTGTGCTAGCCCCGCTCTCTCTCAGGGTACAAAACTTTACCTCGCGCCTTCTATTCTACTTCAATTATACGAGTGATTTAGTTCACTTCACACCGACGCGACGTTATAACTCTGCTTCGCTTCATAAAAAGCTCAAATTGGTTTTTTAAGTGAGAATTTAAGAGTTTTAATCCAACGGTGTGATAATGGACCTTTCTATTGGTCTAAGCGTGCTGTCTAATATAGCTAGCAGGCATTTTTACCTAACCTAGCCTAACTTTGGTGTGTATTCTTTTCTTTACCATGTTACATTCCGCTGCTATGAAAGCGCGGCCGGTAGCCATCTGCTCCAGCAGCCTTTCGGCTTAAGTCATATCGCTATCGTCATACTTCGTGTGCACTTAGAACATTGACCATACTACCTGACAGCAGATTGTTAGTTGTCTTCGCCGGTTAACACTCTGGAGAAAAGCCTTTTCAAATCCTCAACATTGTTTTCAGATTCTCGCCTCTGCTGGCTGGCTAGCATTCCTCAATAGCCCGACTTTCGCCCTCTTCCTTTTCAACAAATCGAAGTGTACACAATATACCATTTATATACATGCCTTATGTATTAAACAGACTTGAGAATTGCTGATGATATTTAATATCATCCAAACAGCTTATAAGCCAGTACCAGTGACACAAATTTCTTACTTACTTACTTATTTGGGTGGCGCTAAAGTACGAGTTGAAACAGGGCTTACAAGCATCTATATCTTTGGATAGCCTCGTCTTTATAAACGTTTGTACTTGCAAAAGGTCCCCTTCGACTGCACTGGCCCTATGAGTTGAGCCCGGAGAATCATCTGCGGGTTAGAGGGTTAATGCTTTGCAGGTCGAACAGTTCCTCACTGAATCGTCAATTTCAAGACTCGCATGGAAAGAATTTTATGATCAAATCAAAAAATATGTAATTCGTAAATTGCAACTGAAAATGTTGCAATTGGTCATTCTTAATTGTAGTCAATGTAAACGCACTAAAGAATTTTGTCCCTCAAAACGACAGCTTTTAAAAAAGCCTACGCTTCCGATTATCTACCATTAATATGGTTATCGAGGATTTTTAAGAAGTTTTAAAACTCTGTTGGAGGCGGTAGTCTCCATATGCTTCAAAGTTGTATGCATCTTATTTGCCGTGTTGCTTGATTCGTCAAGCATGCTGATACTGATGACAGTTAACAGCTTGCTATGTTCGATCAGTTATGCCAATATTGTCCACTCATGATAGAAATGAACAGACTTTGGAAAAATCATACCTTGTGAGTTTTGCGCAACCTTTTCCATGCTCAAATCCCTTTTTGACATCAGAGTTCTCGGCTAGGTCGTTAGGGACTCTGATGCATCGGCGAGTTAGCTTCCTTCATCATCATTGTTTGGAACTGATGTTAAAATGGGACATGTTTCTGTCGTTCTTGTGTCATATGCCGAAAGTTATAAGCTGAAAAGCTCGAGCTGGAGTGGTTTGTTGGGTTCTCATTCTGTATTGGAATGAATTCGTAAAACTACATTTTTCTCTTTAAGCTATATCCTATATATCTTTATCCTAGTCGTTCCACCATGCGGCAACTTACTCTATTCCAAATTTATCTTCCAATCTATCAACAACCCTTAAAGTGTATTTGTTGGAATAATGGACTGTACACTGTTTACTTATTGCATCCGTTTTTCAAACTGACCTAAGAGTGACCAACAACAGAGACAGTTAAGCAAAAAGCTTTGCAAACAATCCTTCAATTGTCTTCTACAAAATTACCACAGCACCATTTATCCTTCCCGCAGCGGAAGCTAACGAAGACCAGTAGTACTCTATTGTGTTCGGTTTTTTTTTCTTGCGTTTCACTTGAAATGTTCAACTGGAGTGTTTGTTAACGCAACTTGACAACAATGAATTAAAGTGAGGTCAGGACTGTGTTCCCTTCGCTATGTGAATTTCATTTTTGCACTCTTAAAAGAAAGAGCTAAACTTGCTGAAGTACTTGTATGTTTGTGTGAGTTTGACTCTTTTTACCCTTCCTTAATGGATCTTTTGTGTAATTCGTCTGTCTTTTCTATTGAAGTGCACGTTGCATCCCCAGAGAATAGAGAGAATAGGGAATGCTCGGAATCGAAAGGATGTATCTTAGTAAGTAATCAAACCGTTGGGATATTTTACTGCTAACTCTAGAAATCAATGTGGACAATGGACATTTTTTGATTGTCCTTATCGGAGCATTATCTTAGTTTACTGAGCTCTGAAGGTTCCATGAGGTTACCTTACAAAGTACTTTAATTTTTAATAAATTGACATTGAATAAGGAAAAGTCAGCAGGACTCCCTGCGAAAATGATGAGAGGTAGTCCGCCTTGCGATCGCTGTTTAGTTTGCTTAAAAATAAAAAAAAAAAGAAGACTTACTTCACTGAAGACTGATGATCACATGAAAAGTAAACAAGTGGCAATTCATTTCACTTTAAACTACAATTACGTAGGTAGGAAGTTATAAACGTTCTAAGAACTAATCGTTTTGCGTCTTTGAACTTCAATTTGCTTGGAAAAGTAAGAAGAATTGCGTAAATAAACCCAACGGAAAAGGTATTTTGATGAAATCGAACGTTTGAGTTCTACTTCTGCTTAAAGAGATTAATGCATACATATTTTATAGGTTGACAATACGGAACGTATCAACGTTTTTTTTTATTTTATATGTATTAATATTAATTTATAATATATTAATTAAAATTTATACTTTTATGCTTTGGCATAATTATTTTTACAAGAAATAAAAAAGGTGTAAATTAAAATTTAAAACGACAAGATAAAAATATTTAACTTAGAAATATATCCGCAGCCTCAATAACTTGTAATCGACCTTGAACCGATTCAATGAGTTTTAATGGATTTCTGCAGGAAAGTCATATCAAAGCATTGCTATTTCAAATATGGTCTGCTGTCTTCTCCAAGTGGTTGAAACATTTATTTTTTCCTAAATCATACATTTTTAAAAATTATTAAATCTGGGCCCCCTCAGTTTTTTTTTTAATTTTGGCAGATCAGAATCTGTTACATGTCACGTAAAAACATAAATACAAAAAATATTAAAAATGCTACCAACCGTTGATGAAAGCTTACTTTTCATTAAAATGTATACTTATTGGTTAAAATAAATACTAACCACATGTAACGAATAATTTTAAACTCAACGGGTAAAATTCTATGAACGCTTTACCCGCTTTGAAGTCACAATATTAGGTGCGAGTGTGTTGGTGTTTGAAGTTTCCTGACATTTGTTAATACGAATTTTTATGTAACAATACTAACGCACCTAATCTTGTCAGCTCCGTAAAAATGTAGCTTGTAGACAAATAACTGTAAATCGATCGAAGTTGGGCTTCTCGGTATTGTCTCTGCTTACTTCTTTTACTTACTTTTTAATTCATTTTTATTAAATTCATAATATAAGCTTAAATCTAGACAAAAACGATTAAATCTTATTAAAAACTAACATTGATCTTAATTCTAGCTTACTGGCTCCCAGCGAGCACTCTAAATTTAACATTATGCTTAAAACTATTGCAGTCGCCAATTGGGTTCATCTGCGCCACCGGGACTTGAGCGAGGACATAGGCGTCGGTCAAGTCTCGGAGGCACTCATCATATTGACGAGCCCGGCCCCTCCCAAAGACCCCCTTATCTAACCTAATTAACTTAAAACTAGCTTAAAACTAAGGAGAATGCTACATAAGTAGCGCAGTGGCCCGGGAGAGCGAATATACCCTCACCCCTTCCTCAAGCCACCAAAATTCGGTGAATTGCTTGACCGTATCTGTAATATCCCGATCCGATATTGCGGTGCTAAATCGGAGGAGCTCCTGAGCATTGGCGGCGTTCCCGTCGTGGATGAGCCGCTTATCCCTCGCGCCGCGGTGGCTGTGGTAAATTACCGGCACACCATCTTTATTTTGAACTAACCCTTTCATGTCTGCATGAAGAAATGCCTCAGGCGGGACAAAGCCAGACCGTAGCGTACTCTCGTGGTACATTATATTGGGGTAGAAAGCCCCTGAGATCAGGCTATTATCGCTGGCCATCGCCCTTGCAATGTGCCTCCGAATCGCCTTAATAAGGAAATTGTCAACTCTATTCAGTCGAGCCCCATTGTATAGGGTCTTGTTGGGATAATAGTGCATGTACTCAGATTCGGGAGTTCTAAACAACCCTAGACAGGCCCTGAGGCATTGCCTCCCAAACACCCGAATCTTTTCCATATAATACGGCGCTATATTGAACCACATGGGACAACCATAAGCGATGATCGGCCTTATAAGGGCCACGTAGCAAATGACCTTCACCCTGGCGTTAAGTTGACTGCTACGAAACAGTCTCCTTGTCAGAGCGTAGGCCCTCTTAGCCCCAGCAAGACAAGCATCTATATGTTTGTCAAAATATAGATACTGGTCAAGCCAGATGCCAAGATACCTGACCACGTTTCTCACCGCCAATGGTCGCCCATGCTGTCCAATAATGGTCAATTTTCTCCAGTTTTTTCTGGTATCCCTAGAGGCCCCAGCCAATGGAGCTCTGAACAGGATTAATTCCGATTTTTGGAAATTGATTTTCAACTTCCAATCATCGCAATACCTCTTAATTTGTTCGAAGTCACGCTGCAAAAGCACGTTGATGACCTCGATTTTAGGACCTGACCTGTATACGCCACCAAATCGTCTGCGTACCCAACAGATCGCTTTTGTAAATATTAAATAGGATCGGAGAATTCACCGCTCCCTGTTGTAAGCCGTTTTTAATTTCGAAGACCCTGCTCGAAGTCACGTTGCCAGATTTGACAACGAACTTCTTTCCCATAAGCATGTCATAAATCATATATAGCAATGGCTTTTGGATGCCCAATCTGGTCAACTTATAGAAGAGCCCCTCCAACCATACGGTATCGAAGGCTTTCTCAAAGTCAACCAGGCAGGCACCCGTGCATTGGTTCTTGCTTTTGTTCCACTGTATGGCGGAGACCAGTTTCGAAGCGGCATGCCCCGCTCTAAAGCAAAACTGATTTTCCGGAATTATTTTGTTTTGTATTGCCTCTGCTTTGAAGTGGCCGTTCGCCCGTTGCGTGTTTCTAGTTAAATATCCGGAAAAGTTGCATCACCATACAAAACATTTTTTTTTGGTTTTTATTAAATATCTTCTTTATATATATAACTAGCGGACCCGACAGAAGTTGTTCTGCATGCTTTTTTAAGCCACGTATGATTAATATAATTAGCTTGTAAATCGGGAAATATACTTTCAATCAAAGCATCTTTCGTATTTACCATGTTGCAGGAGTTGTCCGGCAATTTGATGCATTGTGTATCTCCATGCCAATGTTGAGCAATTGCTCGGAGAATGATAGTGCCAGTGGATCGTTTAGCAGTTGAACTCTTATATTTGTGGTAAGACGTAATGTACAGACATTTCGCCATAGATATGATTGTTTTATACATGCGTTAATTTTGTCCGCATATGTAGCGCGTGGAATGACCGCCAATGTCTGTCAAAAATCACCGGACAGCAGCAGTAAAACACCACCAAAAAGCCTGGTGCTATTTTTTAAATCTTTCATCATTCTATCGAGAGCTTCAAGTGAATGCTTGTGTGCCATTGTGCATTCATCCCAGATAATATTTTGGCATTTTTACAAAAAAAAACGGTTCTAAAATACCCACAATTTGTCGCTCCTCCATCTGCTCGATTTGGTTGTACTGGCAGCGTGCGTTTATTTGCTGTTCCTCATCACCCATAAAGTAAATTTGGAGAAATTTTGAATCGGTATTAGGCATCGGCATTAAAGAACCAATTTGATAATACACTTGGCCCTGAATCTTAAAAGTTGATTGAAAATTGCGACCATCCGCGTTCTGAACGATTTTTGTTGCTCCAAATGAGGTCATTTGAAATTGAATTTGCGAATTTTACGCAAAAACAATTTGGATTGTGATGTAGCTCCAGCCAATAGTGCTTTCAATGGTTCTGGCGGCGAATTCAATGGAGGCAATACAAATTTTCCAGACGCGCAGCAGAAACCGGCCGATTCACCTTTGTATTTGAGTGCATGACAGTGTTGCCATTATTTGTTCATAGAACCGATTACAATTTGTGAATATGACGAATAGTCGATGTCCGACTCATATTCAAACGCAAGGTGAAGAAATGATGCACGTGTCAATGCGCGATACACTTGCAAACGCTGTTGTTCACGTGTTCTGAATGTTTTGGTGACTCTTTGACGGGCCAGTCTTTGTCTTAATGCATTGGCTCGAAGACGTTCGTTGCGTTGCTCTTGATTTTCATTTACACGTTTGATTACAGCCTGGTTCGTTAAATTTTCATTGTCCGTCAATTTATCTTCTGCCGATCTATTTAACCGACGGTTCTGGACTATTTGTGAATTCGGAGTACGTCGACCAATATTTCCTCCTCGTTCCCGAAGACGTGGCATTGTTGTATGTATAATACACTTAATATTCATTGAAATGCGAAACCGGAAATATCAAAAGGCTCCGTACAAAAAGGCGTTTTTTTTCAGAATTTTGTTTTTAATAATACATCGATTTTTGGGGCACTGTGTTTGTATGTTCCGTATGAACAGTGGAGTGTGATATTGTTACAACTTTTTTTGTCTTATATATTCCAAATAAATCAATTTTGTATTTTACTTAATAACTCGCAGTCACGATTCGGTTGCTTTTGAAATACGTATAAGATTTTGAATGTAACTTTGGTATGGGCGGTGCAACGCCCCTTTGTCCAATTTTGACCAATCTTCACAGGAATACTCTTTCGCCAATACCTAAGATTATGTGTAAATTTGAACTCGATCGATTGGGTGGTTTTCGAGATATAAGATTTTGAATGTATTTTTTGTATTGGCGGTTCCACGCCCCTTTGTCCAATTTTGACCAATCTTCACAGGAATACTCTTTCGCCAATACCTAAGATTATGTGTTAATTTGAACTCGATCGATTCGGTGGGTTTCAAGATATAAGATTTTGAATGTTTTTTTGTATGGGCGATACCACGCCCCTTTGTCCAATTTTGACCAATCGGCTTCTAAACCATCCAGGGCGCTACCCAAACGCATACAAAAAAAATTATTCAAATCGGTCCAGCCGTTTAGGAGGAGTTCAGTGACATACACACGTACAGTAGAATTATATATATAAAGACTAGCTGTACTCGCCCGGCTTTGCCCGTGCAAAATGTGGTTTCAGAACAGTTAATAAAAAAAATAAAATAATAACATTTTGAGCCAATTTTCACCAGTTATTTAGGAAAAATGTACACATGCAGTCGGTGTTAATGATATCGAAAATTGGTAAATAAGTAACCATGTTTAAATTAATATGCTTCAAATTTGTAAAACCTCTCTTGTAACCAGTTTTATTAATCAAAAAAATCAATATCCAAATACTAACCAATAGCATTGATTGTTGTTTAAAGGTAGTATTCCCGAACTCTATCACATCCACATTTCTCATAACGCTTGGCTGGCGAATAAGAGAAAAAACGGGATAAAAATAAATGTTCTCTCAAAGTCAACTATCCATCCAGTGAGAGCGAGAGCTTTAATAAAACGACCGTGACGCTGACGATGACGATGAATGATGAAAATGGATACACACAATATTTAGTTCATCGCTTACGTGTGTGCACCATTTCGTGAATATTAAATTCATTTAATTGCTTTCATGTATATTAATTTGGTTTTTGGTAGATTGTGTTGACTGGTGGAAATTTAAAAAGGGAAGTCGGTAGGAATCGGCACTCACTTTCTATCTCCCTTTGTGTCACAGGGAGACGCCAATATATTGCGCGGTTGGTGTGTTTGATTTGAGAATGAAAAGCATATCCAGTATCCACTTACCCAGATGAAAATCATAGATATGTTTCAAATTTTGCCTATTTATTTAAAAACCTTAAAAGATACCTATCTAGTTAATAGTTATCCTAAGTGGTACCTGTAGATGTCCTCTTTAAGCTGGTATTTACTCTTTTTTAATGCTACCAGTATTTTCGGACGCAAAACGTGAAAAAGAAAAAAGCGAAACGAAACGAAAAAATAAATTAATCTTGTCCAATTTTTTTTCCGGAATTTATAGAGATATGGAGTTGAAATAAAGTTGGGATTGTAGGCCTAGGTATCCTCTATAGTCTATAGGCCTGTGCAAAATGTAGCAAAATATATTCAGCAATTTCTAAGGTTTTTGCATTTAAAGATGTGCAGTCAAATTCAATTTTCGAAATGAACAGAATTACACCAATTTTATTTATATGATTTAGCATTTTCATTTTTAAAAGTCTGGCAACGTTGCTCGCAATCCTTCACGTGTCACATCCACATTTGGCCCTAGCGAGGTATCCGTCGGAGCGGAAAATTCCCCGCAACGCATACCTACTCTGTCGGAGGCTCAAATCCAAATCGTAAACAAATTCCGCAACCAATTTCTGTCGGATTATATCGGAACCTAGCTGTCAAAAATTGAAGAAAAAAAAATGCACTTCATCGCACTTCAACGTAATTCGCCGATAGGTATGCCTTACAAATTGTCGGATAAATATTCCGAATAGATGTTCCGAACAACACCTCGAAGCAAAATTCCTGCGAATCGTATAAAATCGGAGAATTTTCCGTTCCGACGGGTATCTCGCTTGGGCCGATTATCTTATCTGTTAGCACACTCAATCTCGATTCTCGGTCCCATCCTCCGTCCCACTCAAATGGACAGCACACTCGCCACATTCATATACATACTCTATATCTACCCAACTAAAAAAGAACTCACTCAGCGCAACCTTAAACGCATGAGCTGAGCAGATGCAAAGCACTTGAGCATGAGCAAACCCAATCCATTCGACTACAGTTTCGATTCTGAGTATTTATATGAAAAAAACCCTCCCGCTCTCTCAAAAAATACGAATATACCTTGAAAGAAAACTAAAAAAGAAACCACCACTGAGATCGATTTGAAAAACTTGGTCAATTAACAAATTGATAAAAAAGGAATTTCGCAAAGAATTTTTTAATATTGCTCAGCTGATATAACAAATAGAAACTTAGTTTTGGACTTAAAAGATGCGCGTTTTAGGTATCTAAAAAATGGAATTAATTTCATTCAAATAGACGAAGGAGAAGTTCACTTTTTTTGTGTTCAAAGTGTAATTATTGAATTTCTTAGACTTCCACAATCAAAATGAAATATTTTTAAATGCACGAACTTGCTCCTCATAAAAAACTAACAAATAAAAAAAAAATTGTCAAAATCCGTTCACCCGTTTGTTCTGTAGCTTCCGATGAAAAAATATTCACTTTGTTTTATATTATTAGGGATTCTACTGTACATGTGTATGTCACTGAACTCCTCCTAAGCGGCTGGACCGATTTGAATAATTTTTTTTGTATGCGTTTGGGTGGCGTTTAGAAGCCGATTGGTCAACATTGGACAAAGGGGCGTGGTACCGCCCATACAAAAATTACATTCAAAATCTTATATCCTGAAAACCACCAAATCGATCGAGCTCAAATTTACACATAATCTTAGGTATTGGCTCAGGAGTATTCCTGTGAAGATTGGTCAAAATTGGACAAAGGGGCGTGGAACCGCCCATACAAAAAATACATACAAAATCTTATATCTCGAAAACCACCAAATCGATCGAGTTCAAATTTACACATAACCTTAGGTATTGGCCCAGAAGTATTCCTGTGAAGATTGGTAAAAATTGGACAAAGGGGCGTGGAACCGCCCATACAAAAATTACATTCAAAATCTTATCTATATGTATTTCAAAACTAACCAAATCGTAACTGCGAGTTATTAAGTAAAATACAAAATTGATATATTTATTTGGAATATATAAGACAAAAAAAGTTGAAACAATATCACACTCCACTGTTCATAGCGAACATACAAACACAGTGCCCCAAAAATCGATGCATTATTAAAAAACAAAATTGTAAAAAAAACGCCGTTTTGTACGGAGCCTTTTGATATTTCCGGTGTCGCATTTCAGTGAATATTAAGTGTATTATATTCACATATATACATACAACAATGCCCCGTCTTCGGGAACGAGGAGAAAATATTGGTCGACGTACTCCGAATTCACAAATAGTCCAGAACCGTCGGTTAAAAAGATCGGCAGAAGATAAATTGACGGACAATGAAAATTTAAGAAACATATACATTCAGAACACGTGAACAACAGCGTTTGCAAGTGTATCGCGCATTGACACAATCCAAATTATTTTTGCATAAAATTCGCAAATTTCAATCAACTTTTAAGATTCAGGGCCAAGTGTATCATCAAATTGGTTCTTTAATGCCGATGCCTAATACCGATTCAAAATTTCTCCAAATTTACTTCATGGGTGATGAGGAACAGCAAATAAACGCGCAACCATATCGAGCAGATGGAGGAGCGACAAATTGTGGGTATTTTAGAACGTTTTTTTTTTTTTTTTTTTTCGAAATTCAAAATTACTATGCACACAAGCATTCACTTGAAGCTTTAGAATGATAAAAGATCTAAATAATAACACCAGGCTTTTCGGTGGTGCTTTACTGCTGCTGTCCGGTGTTTTTAGACAGACATTGCCGGTCATTCCACGCGCTACATATGCGGACGAAATTAACGCATGTATAAAACAATCATATCTATGGCGAAATGTCTGTACATTACATCTTAACACAAATAATGTAAGAGTTCAACTACAAAACGATCCATTGGCACTATCATTCTCCGAGCATCACATACGAAGTCGTTAGAACGCAAGCAAGACGTGTTTTGAATTCGCTCTTGTTAGTTAATTGTTTTTAATCAATTAATACCTCGGCCTTTTATCGTCTCATATAGCATTTCTGTTATTGGATAACTTTGTTTCGATTAATTAAATATCGCGAGCTGTAATTCAGTTCTATTTTTTTTTTGTGGAAAATAATTTAAATCATCTTAATTCCTCACAAAGTTACTGTTTGGTTTGGTGAATAGTCTACCATCTCTTTTCATCTTTCAACAGTTGATGTTTTCTAACTCTTCTGTCCCTGTGAGTACAATTTGTTAGTAGATGTTCTGCCTATCGAAGCAGAGTGATATTTACACACACTTTGTACGGTTTCTCTTTACATGCTGCAAACCGCAACTTTTTGAGTGGAAAAACTGATGCTATCTCGCTTCAACCCTCGGACTGCTGTCTATACAAAATACAACTTGTAAACAGTGGCCTTCTGATACCGTCTCACGTACCAACCGCCATCTATACGTTTAACATTCTATCTACGTATCACCGCATTTGTAAGGTTTTTAGTTCCTGCTCATCAAATACTTCAACCACAACACTCTTGGTTCATTTCCTCGTTATGGAGTGCTCTATATGCAAAAAAAATTCAAATGATGTCAATGTTTCCTGTGCAATCTGCCTTGAAACTGTGCATGCAAAGTGCATTGGCATAAAAGGAAAAGACGCGGATAAAATTATTACTATTCCGGGCCTACAATTTTATTGCGTAAAACATCGAAGCATTTCACCTGACGTTTTGCACTGGAAATTGATCAAAATTAAAAAGACGTTTAATAGTCTATCGGTGTTATTTTCCGAGTTGCAAGAAGTGTTTGATTTCGACTCTGCGAATACAAATAAATTGCTCGAAGGATTTACAAACATTGAAAAGCTGCTCCGACAGCCTCAGCAATGCAACACTATAAATGTTCAACAACAACAAAAACAGCTACAACAACAGCCACCAAATATAGTCATAACATCACCAACTTCGCTTGAACCAGTCGAAACACCTACTTTGATTACACCTACTTTGATAACACCAACTCTGATCGAACCAGACCTGCATAATCAGATTCCTCACAGTGGTACCATTTCACATCTACCGGAAGGATCTAAACGCCCGTTTCAGGATGTTCTACAAGATCCTCCACAAATTCATCAGCCCCAACTTCCCAAAGCGAAAAGAGCTCTTCGATCCAATTCGCAAGTTAAATCGCCATCAGGAAGTGTCGTTACTCAACGGTGTCTCCGATAATATAGTGGCCTCGTGTAGTACTGCCTCAACTCAGATTGACAAACCACTTACTAGTGAAATGGCTGCAAATATTCACCAGCGATTGGATAATGTTCCTAGTACGGACTGTACCCTTAAAATAGTTCCACCCCACTTTGCAGTGTTTTTATCACGGCTAGCATATGGTACCAAAAGCAGTGATATTGTGAACTACATTGCTGCGAAAGGTATCAATACTAGCAACATAAAATGCCATAGCTTGACACCGGATAACCTTACTGGTCGCTTAACATCTTCTTTTAAACTTCTATCCCCTCTACCAACTGGAAAATTGCTGGTCAACCCGAGCTTTTGGCCTAAAGACATTCTGGTAAAAGAATTCGTGAACAGACCTAGCTTCAGGAAGAATCAATCAAAAAACGCTCCAAACAACCTTTCAAAAAACTCCGAACTAAGGATTTAACTCCTACAGCTTTTAATCTTTATTACCAAAATACTGGTGGTCTAAGGACTAAACTTCGCGATGTCTTGCTCTTCTCCTCATCCGCCCAATACGATGTTATTGTATTCACTGAGACTTGGCTGACACAGAATCATCACAACGAGGAAATGTTCAATAAGGACCAGTACGAAGTTTACCGCAAGAACCGTTGCTCCATTCTAACTGATTGCGAGAGGGGCGGCGGAGTATTGGTTTCGGTTCGGGCCTCTTTGCACAGTGATGAAATCGAGCTACCTCCAACAGCAGCTGATTTAGATGTGGACCAAATAGCAGTCTCAATCATATACAGTTCTGGAACTGAACTTATTGTTATTGTAAGTTATATACCACCAAGGAGTCCTTACGTGTTATATAAAGCACATATAGATAATTGTTCCTTTATTTTAAATAATCTTAAAGATCATCAGCACGTTATCCTTCTTGGAGACTTTAACTTGCCAAACTTAATTTGGTCGTTTGATTGTGACGATTTTAGACTTCTTCCATTTAACGTTAAGTTAGACTATGAGCGTGAAGTCGTTGATGCTCTTGCCCAGCTTGACCTTTGTCAGATAAATCATTTTGCTAATGAATTTAATAATGTTCTCGATTTGGTATTCGTTGATTCCGAACTCGATATTAGCATCAACAACTCCACGATCCCGCTCTTTCGTAATTCTGTTTTTCATGTAGCTCTATCCATGCAGTTCGAATTTTATGAGTTTTTTAAACCGGGTTCCGGTGACACTTATTTCAAGTATAATTATGATAAAGCTAATTTCAGCAACATTACAAGCTATTTAGATAATATAAATTGGTTAGTTATTTTTAAGAATAATTGTAACTTGGAAAATTCTTTTAATGTATTTATCAAAATTGTGAAAATGGCAATTGATTTGTTTACACCTAAAGTTAAGTCTGTCAAGGGTAATAAGCCCATTTGGTTTAATGACAGAATCATAAACTTAAATAACAGGAAAAATAAGGCCTATAAACGTTTTCGTAATAGAAATAATGACCCGGAACTTCTGAAAGTTTATCGGACGCTTCAAAAAGAATTTGATGTTTTAAATAAGTTTCTATACAGACACTATGTTCTTTCTGTCGAATCTAATTTAAAAACCAATAGTAAACGCTTTTGGAGCTTTATAAATAGCAAGAAACAAGCTAATGGTATTCCTAAATGTATGCGTCTTAATAGTGTGTCCTCATCTGATCTGTCAACCATTTGTAACATGTTTGCTAACCACTTTCAATCTGTTTATTCTTGTGGTACTACCATACCTAGAGTCTCATGTTACAACTCAATGTCCTATGATTTCGTGAATATCGGCAACTTAGAGTGCTCAATCACTGAAGTTCAAAAAGCTCTTTCTTCATTAAAACTTGAAAAAAATCCGGGTATAGATGGCATTCCGCCAATTTTACTTCAAAAGTGCTCCTCCGCGTTTTCTGTACCTTTGTGTTTAGTATTTAATTTATCTCTCCAGTCTGGAATTTTTTTGAAAGATTGGAAGAGGTCGTTTTTAACGCCCATTTATAAATCTGGATCGAGGCATGATATTACCAACTATCGTCCAATCTGTAAAATTTCTTCTATCCCTAAGTTGTTTGAAAAACTAGTTTGTGACAAACTTACACCTCTCTTAAATAGATTTATCTCTCCGTCGCAGCATGGATTCGTTACAGGAAGATCCACTACTACAAATCTCTCAATTTTTTGTAATACTGCCTTGAATTACATTGAGAATGGCTCGCAATGTGATGTAATTTATACAGACTTTGCTAAGGCATTTGATCGCGTTAACCATATAACACTAATTTCCAAACTGACTATGTTAGGATTTCACTCCAATATCCTAAAGTGGATTCATTCCTACTTAACGGATCGTATCCAGTATGTTCGCATAAACCAAATGCTCTCGTCACCAATTTATGTCACCTCTGGAGTACCTCAAGGTAGTCATCTAGGCCCTCTGCTCTTCCTTTTGTTTATTAATGACATTCCTGACTTGTTTTTGAGTTCCCAGTGTCTTATGTTTGCCGACGATTTGAAGATTTTCCGACCAATACGTTCAGTTCAAGATTGTATTCTTCTACAAGAAGACCTTAAACGTCTTTCTATTTGGTGTAATGACAATGACCTTCATCTCAATGTCTCTAAATGTCAAAGCCTTTCTTTTTATCGTCACCTCTCTCCAATTCCCTTTACGTACGTGATCGATAATACCCCTTTGTCCATTATTTGCTCAAAAAAAGATCTTGGAGTTATTTTTGACATAAAACTTAGCTTTTGCAAACACATTGAGTTTTTGGTTGCCAAAGGTAATCAGATGCTTGGATTCCTATTGCGGAATTCGAAAGACTTTCAAGATCCTCATACTCTTATATGTCTATTTTTTGCATTTGTCAGATCACATCTTGAATACTGCAGTATAATATGGAATCCATTTTACGAAGTACATTCTTTTAGAATTGAGAAGATCCAAAAGCGTCTTACTAGAGTAGTTGTTCGTAGACTGCGATGGAATATTGAAATGCCATCTTACGAGACGAGGTGCAAATTATTTGGTATCTTACCACTTTTCAGACGGAGACAATATTTTTCCGTTATGTTTATTCGTGATTTGATAGATGGTCATATCGATTGCCCTTTTCTACTATCATTAGTTGGATTTTATGCTCCTGTGAGAGTTCTTAGAAACCGCCTTTTATTTCATATACCCTATCATAGGGTTAACTACGGTTACAATGAACCAGTTTCAAGATGCCTTAGGGAATCCAATAAATATTGTGATATTATTGATTTTAATATTAGTAGAGAATCATTTAGGAATAAACTAATCCTTTTGTTAGGCTTTGGTGGTAATTTTTAAGTATAATTTTTTGTATTAAGTATCTAATCTAGCGAGAACAGTAGATGTACTCATTTGATTAAAATAAATAAATAAATAAATTGCTCAACATTGCATACAATGCATCAAATTGCCGGACAACTTCTGCAACATGGTAAATACGAAAGATGCTTTGATTGAAAGCATATTTCCCGATTTACAAGCTAATTATATTAATCATACGTGGCTTAAAAAAGCATGCAGGACAACGTCTGCCGGGTCCGCTAGTATATTATATAAATAGATACAAGAACAGAAATAGAATCTGAAATAAGTTTAATTGTTTCCATCAGAAGTTTTTGGACCTTCGGTACGGTTGAAATATTGCGATTTAGTTTCAAAAAAAGGTAATTCTTGCCTGGATTTGATCTTTGCTCTAATATAGCCATCTCTTGCCTCTTGTCCACAAACAGATAATGAAGCCTCGGTAACAAGCTTAAAGCATCGTTCTACTGCTTGAGTGTGGCAAGGGAACTTCTGCAAAAACATTAAATTATCCTTTGAAGAAATCATGTTCGATATTTCTGTATCGCTGTATTTCACTGTCATCGGTGGTTCGGTTACTTTTTCCTTCGACCAGTCTATTAAGTCGTAGTAATTAGATGCATTTATTTGTAGTTTAGGTAGTTGAAACTCACGAACTTGATTGCCTTTTTTCAGTTGTCTTGCCTTTATTAATCTTCGAAGAGCTAGCTCTCTTATGTGTGATTGGTCATCTTGCAACAAAGCTAGCAACAAATTTTCTGGATGTGCGAAGAATGAATTTCTTTGGATAGTTCTTATAACGATGTTCTTAAGGTCATCCCGCAAGTACAATGATCTTTTAAGCATGTTAAAAATGTGAATCGGACCATATTTACATGATGGCTTGGTTTTTATGTCAAACCAGGTTGGTGCGTAGACTTTCAAAATGAATATGACAAGTTCTTTGAGGTTTTCCGAAAGATTTTCTGTGCCAACATATAACCGAAGAATCCTGTTTGCACAAGTTAACCATCGCGAATGTGCCAGCTTTCCTGGATCCTTGCTAGCTAAAGCGGCCAAAATTGAACCTCTAGAAATAGCTGAGCACATTCGATGCAAATATTTTTGATCTGTGCTTAAAGAGTCAGCATCCACATTCGGAAGTTCTGCATACACTACTTCAAAATTCACCACTTTTAAGTTCAGGCACTTTTCAAGCATTTTCCCAATGCTTCCGGAAAAACTATTGGGGCCGGTTGTGGTTCCATCGAGAATTGCAAACAGATGACGAAGCGGTAGCTCATTTGCATGTAATAAGCACACAAACCATTGTAAAGGACGACCGAAATGTTTTTCTAACAATACAATGACGCCGTTCTTATGTCCTGTATTTACAGCAGTACCATCACACCCAATTGCTACCAAAGACGTACGAAATTCAAATTTTTTTTCCAGAAAGTCGACTATACTTTTTTCGATAGTAACTGCTTTTCCCGAATCAATTGAGAGATGTCCGATGTACTCTGAATCTGGCTCCGATATAAGTGAGATATGTTCTTCAGTAACAGTCTTTCGATGTGATATGTTGTCAGTCTTAGCGATGAATAATGTTTTATCTTTACGGCCGTCAAAATAAAGTGAGGATATAGGTTTTCTAAAACCTGCAGCTTCATATTGTAAACCTAGACGGACTTTTTGACGCTGTCGTCGTAATTTATTGCGATCTATTACTTTCGACGAATTTTCACTACTTATGAAGTTGAAATCCAGCAAAGCAGCGTTTGCTATGATAGCAGCCGATCTATCAGAAACCCCGGTTCTATCACAAGCTGTAGCCAAATTCTGTAGATTGTTTTGAATTTGAAGAGTTTCTTTCTTTTTTTTACAGGGTTTTAAGGGGCAAAATTCATTGACTTTAGTATCAGTGTCAGTATCAGTAGAAGCACTGTAAGACAAGCATTCCACAGCTGCAGCAGCAGTAGAAGTGCTTGGAGTATCTGCCGTAGTTTTTAAAAATTGTTGGTATTTTCTTTTCCTAAGATCCTTACGATGCAAAGACTTGGTTGCCAGCTGATCAACAGATCCAATATACATTTTACGAGCATTTCGTTGATCTTTTAAAAAGGGTTCTTCTGCAATGGGTACTTTGGTCTCACATTTACACAATTCTCTTGAAAAACATTTACAAGTTGCAATATCAAACAGCTTTTGCAGAGAATCTTGATAAAACTCCTGCTTTTTTGTTTCATTGCGTAGTTTCTTCGTACTCTTATACTTATTATAATACGAAATCAACCTTGCCAAAACTTGTTGATGACTGATGGTAGGAAGTGAAGCTTTATTCCACATATTTTCGACGTCATTAGATACTATTTCACTTACCTCCTTGATTGAGGGGTCTTTTCCATTATTCAATGCAATTAAATCGTTTCTTATCCACAAATAATGTTTAATTATATCAAAATAAGTTGGCAACATATTATCATTTAGCTTTTGTGGGTCACCAAAAACAGGGCAACGCGAATTTTTACGAGTTTTAGGCATTTTAATAAGTCAATGGCAAATGGATTTGTTACTGTAAGATGTATGTCCAAGAAATGTTTATGAAAGTGTTGAAACAAGTAACTTAGTTAAAGGTATAAATATTAAAATAGTTTAATAAGCACAATTAGACTTAATAAACAGCGATTCTAACAAATTACTTCAAAAAAATATAAAAAAAATACTCTGAATTGAAGGAAGAATTAAATTGTATTGAATTTCTTTTTAATTCAAGTAATTTGCGGCAACTGAAAGTAAAATCATAGGCTCCTGATTTAAAATAACTCTAATTTGAAGGAAGAAATTTTAAATATTAGGTATTCATTTTTTTTTAAATTCAAGTCGTCTGCGCCACCTGAAGATAAAGTCATAGGTTCCTGATTTTTTGCATAAATGATGTCCTAATATAGGGTCACCAATTAATGACACAGGAACAAAAAAATTTAAAAATTTTTTTTTTTTGCCATATTCACTCCAGCCTACCATACATGCGCTGTTTGTGACAAGCATCAGCGTTATCCTTTTTGATAACTGGCCTATCGTCAGTTTGAAATGCGTGTTGTTTAAAGTTTGTGCTGGTTCATTGTTTCATCCATTGAAGCCAATTATCAAAACTTTACAGACCTGCCATAACATGGTTGCTGGTCTGAACGAATAGTGCGTATTTTTGACAAGTTATTTTCGGTATCATAACAATGTTTTTTTCAGTGATCCAGAAAATTCAGAAGAACTCGCTTACGTTTATTATTTTCGGAACATGTACCAAAATAAAATTTAGCAAGGCGCATCCAAATTATCCGCAAGCTAAGGGGGTTTTCAGGATATTTGTTCATTTGAAGCTCGAAATTTTTTGGAGTTAAACCTGGGTTTTCAATGTATGTATGTACTCCCGCAAAATATATAAATCTTCTTCGGTATAACTTTTCCGTTTTTTAACGCGCGAGGTAAATTTTGAACAGAGATTGTTGTTTTGGCCTTATTGATTTGAAAACTTAAGGTTTGCTTCGATAAATAAAATGTTTTCCTTATTTTCTCAGTAGAGAGACTATAAATGTACTTTGTGACAAAAGCTACTTGATCTTCCATACTTAACCCTGCCGTTTTTCAATTATTTTAATCAAAATGGAGTTAAACACAATAAAGCTATCATAATAAATTTGAAATCAAATACTTTTGCCATTCAAATAATCATACTTCAATCATATGATACATACAGTATCATAGGCGACGCCATAGGTATGCAATTAATGAGTAAAAACTGTAAACGTCTTTAAAAGCGAGTGTATATTAAATTGGATCTTTTAGAAATTGTACAGCTTATTACCTAAACTTAAATTGATTTTCGAAACTAAGAAATGGACCGAATTTTAGATCCTCGCAGAAATATATAAAAACATGGCGCACGAAAGCTGAAATGTTTTCGCCCTTTGAATTCGCACGTACTACCACTTAGTCCTTCAGAAATTCAATAATTTGTTATATCGCGTGTATTTTACTGAAAGATGATAATTCTTCCATTCACATTTTCCGTGACATAAATTTTTCCACACCAGCCATTATTTCATTAGATTGGGGACGTTCAAGTATCTAGCCAAATAAGTCTGACAGCTGACCGATCTAATGTATGTATCTCAGTTTTGATTGGCCTAGATCGCTCACATGAACAACTTTATAGTTGACGTTTATGGAGGAGTAGCCGACGTTCAGGGTACATCTAGTAGAGAACAATCTAGTTGACTCAATATTTTTCTTTAATTTAAATCACAAATGGTTTTAGAGAATCTACTTCGCAACTTCTTTTGGACAGCCAACCAAACAAATTGTTGATACCTATGAACGAGGAAGTTTCGAGCGACCCAATCGTGCACTTAATTGTTCACTGATTCTCCCTGGATTGGAAATATGCCTCAAGGCTCCAAGCTCTAAAGCTTGCTTCGTAGTTAATAGCGCGGCACTAGAAGCTCTAACCCCAGTTTCAAGGACGACTTGATCTGTGAGCGCCACCCAACTTAAGGTCTAAATTAGGCACAATTTCTTTCCAACTGCGAGCTTGTCAACTCGGTCTTTAAAATGATTTTTTTCTTTTGTTTTTAACTGTAGCACATCATACATCTTCTTGTTGTGTTTTTTCGTATAGAACTACACTTCAGCCTACTACCCTTTTTGGTTCCAAGTACCCTACCCGGTATACAAACCTCAACACGCTTGCCAACATTCATAAAGAGCACGTCCCTTGGAATTCTTCTGGCACACATAACAGAGAGTACAGGTGACTTTTCCCATTATATTAAAAAAAAAGCGCTCAACACGTGCGCTGGCATTTTATTACCTAGCTTCTGGGGAATTCAAGCCTTCTTCTTTCACTTTGAAAACATTTTATGAATTTACTCTTACCTAACTAAAAGAACGCATTTACCTAGCCAGTCGCCCACCTCCCGCTATTTCTATCCCAAAATATTACTTTCCTTTAGACAAATAAATTCTCTAGAAAATTATTATTTTCTCCGCTTACACAAAAAAAAACACCAACTTGTAAATGTTGTAAAAACGACAGGGGAAGCATATAAAAATGAATCCTAGCACCGACTGCACCAAAAATGCTACTCACTGTTTTTAATGGCCTACTCCACATTCACCGCGCCCAGTCACCCCTCAAATCAAGCACATACGATATAAGTAGCTACTTCTCGCTGGTTCCACACTTTCAATGTGTACTACAGCCACCATTCAAAATGCCTTTTTTTTCACTTGTCCTTGAGAAAGAAGAAAAGAAACCCCAGACGTGATTTGCCTGAGCAGATGCCTACACAAAAAAATGCCACTGCCATACCCTCCTCGTCAAAGCTCACTTGTCCATGAATGAGCATTGCCTGCTATTACGACAAGTATATAACAAAAATCCTCGGTATGACTATGGAGGCGCCCTGGCATATGCAGAATATTCAGCACTGAACTTGCCTTTATAGTGCTTTCATTTGCTTTACGTAAGATTCATACAAATTATTTTGCACGCCATGCCAGAACAGGGGACAGGGATGATGAGGATCGGATTCCTTCCGCGCACCCACACGGTTTTGTTTTCATCCCACCGATTTCAGTCCAATGTCAAGACTTGGTTTGCTGTATACGTATTCTGTAGAATAGCAACCATAAATATACACATACAATGGGGGATATTTTGGTTCATGAATTGTTTATCTAAATTAGGTTCCTCTGCAATTACAAGAAATTTACATATATTCCACTTTCATTTACATGTTGATTATGGTGCTCGTTCGTCTGTTTGTTAAATACATGTTGGAGTGGGTATAATATAACCACCGATGCCGCGATGTTCGACGAATGAATAGATACGTTGATTTTAAAACAATCATTTGCATACCATTGGCTGAAACTATAATTTCGGATGAAACTAACTCTGTGGGTGAAAATTGTAAATCGAAAGCGTGTGTCACTCACTCCTACATGACTCAAGGTCAAAGGACGATATGCGGGTAAAACTGCGTTTTTCCGAGGGGTGAATTAAGTAAAGCGTTAAAGAGGATCCTAAGCATTTCTGGGATTTCAAGTTTACTTCATTAGAAAGCAAATCCATGAACAAAAAAATGAACACAAAAAAGAATTTTTGCACAGCTCCGTTGGTTTTTTCCTTTCTTCTTCACACCGACCTCTATAGGTGGTGGGGGAAAGGAAGTGGGCGATATCTAATCGTACACACCAAAGCGTACGCTGTACGTTACAGAAATGGAACAAAACTAAGGAACTCAGCAGTCCTACATCTTCGTTTAAACAGGGAAATCGATATGCGGGTGCTGTGCTACTAAGCATTCGAGAATTTAGGAAGGGAAAGTATACTCTAGTTAATTAAAGTTTAAAGCTTACCCGGTTTTAAGGGTTTTACCAAGGGATTACAATTATTTGGATGGTCGGTGTGTGAGTAAAGCTAAAATGTTCTAGCGAGTAGACGCATATAAGGTTTAAATTGCATGTGCTTACTTTCAACTATTCTCCCAATATAAGAGAATTTAATAGCAATTATATCATTAGGGAATTAATTTCGGTTATTGGGGATTAAGAAAAGCGATAATAGTTAACTGAAACCAAACTGCTGCTATAAGGATACGCTTCGGTGTATCTATTCTTGCGACCTTGGGTGTGAGGTTAGACAAGCGCGGGGAAAAGTATTTTCCAATTGGAGCTGCAGTAAAAAATTCAATTTGTTAACTAACTTCGGCACGTGGTCACTTAGGAAATGTTTTCGCTGTTAAATTCGAAAACTTTAAATTTGGGCTTAATTTTGGGACGCAACTTTTGGTAAAGTTCCAGAAATAATTGGCTTTTGCGTTGAATTTGAGTTTGAATGTTAGGTCCATTGCACGTGCCTGTGTAGATAAATCAACAACAAATTGTATTATTTAGGTACATCGTAAGCCTATTGTTTTAACGCAACGCAAGACATGAATCAAGGATGAGATGACGCATTTTTATTTAATGTACGTTTATAGCTTTACTAGCGGACCCCCTGCACACTTCGTAGTGCAAAATATAAATATTAAAAAATCAAATTCACTTAAATCAGTGATAAATAGTTTTTAATGCTTTGTGGTACAGAATATTTTTTGTTTTTCCATTTTCGGTGTAAATATATAAAACCGATGGTTTGCCAATACGCGAACAGGCTACATATACTTAACTGTCCATGTGAGAAAACTTAATACTCTAAATTATCTCCACAAATTCCTAACGTTTGCCCTTGCGCCTTTTTAGTAGTAAGCGCCAACGCAAGGCGAACAGAAAAAGTCGTTTAAATTCAAATGAAATATCGGATGGTATGAATACATCTTCGCCTTTAAATTTTCCAGTTGAAATAGTAAGCCATTATTCTTTTAACAGAAAGTCTTGTACCATTACACAAATAGCGTTGATAATTATTCCGAAGCGTAATAATAGTGACTCCAACTTTCAATTGGAGATTATGCGGAGGCAATCCTGGTAAATCCAACGATTCGGTGGTTTTCGAGATATAAAATACTAATTGTTTTTTTGTATGGGCGGTGCCACGCCCCTTTGTCCAATTTTAATCAATCCTTACACGAATACTCTTGGGCCAATAACTAAAATTTTGTGTAAATTTGAACTCAATCGAATCGGTGGCTTTCGAAATATAAGATTTTGAATGTATTTTTTGTATGGACGGTGCCACGCCCCTTTATACAATTTTGATCAATCTTTACACGAATACTCTTAGGCCAATAAATAAAATTATCGGTAAATTTGAACTCAATCGAATCGGTGTCTTTCGAAATATAAGATTTTGAATGTATTTTTTGTATGGACTGTGCCACGCCCATTTATACATTTTGATCAATCTTTACACGAATACTCTTGGGCCAAAAACTAAAATTATCGGTAAATTTTAACTCAATCGAATCGGTGGATTTCGAAATATAAGATTTTGAATGCATTTTTTGTATGGACGGTGCCACGCCCCTATAACTCATGAACCAATACACCCAAAAAGACCATATATACCCACAAACCATGGTATCAACGTCACCTTTCATGGGAATTTTCCACAATCAAAATCGGTACACGCATTACAGAGAACATTGGCGACAAACACAATTCAACTTATTTTTATAGATGTGGCAAAGAAAATAGTTGTTAAATTAAATGAACTTGCAAGACATTGACTTCTAGAACTCACTCACTTACCACTGATTGGTAGCTTAGAAAAGGTACTTTTTTAAGTGTTGGCTTGCTAATAAATGGTCTTTCAATAGAAACTTGAGACTTTCAGTGTGAACGCACCCTTAAACCGATTACCGAACTGTCAATGTCAAAATATTCAGGTGAAGTTCACGAAGGAACAACGTTTACATATATTTAAATTTACTACAGAAATTCCAATCGGTGGTCGCAACTTTAAGAGCGTTAACGACAATTTTTGACCGTTATTTTCGTCTCAGTGGCATTGAATAACTACAAATAGAAGTGGACACCGCTCATTTTGAAGCGACATACGGACCTTCAACGCGGCGAAAATTTGTACTAACTTAGTGTACGCATATACCATTATTTCTTGTTTCTTTAAATAGGGAAAATTTATTTCCCAAAATAATCCCATGTTTATTTCATGACAAATTACCCACCCTTTTTTTTTTCTCTTATTCCTCTCATTGACAAATGACAACATGCAAATGAAAGAGAAAGAACAATTATTTTTGTTATCTTTATTCTCAACTTATAGCATACTCATGATTGTGGCTGTGGAAGTGTGGAGTGGAAGTTATGCAAAGGAAAACTAAATCGGGTACTTTTCGCATATTGCAAGTGGGCATAACAAAACTGATGGGTTTTTTTTTTATGAGGATAACAATATGGAAAGAGGGAATATGAAATGAAGATCCGATACATAATTTTCGCATATACCTAGTAGGCGTTTTTTATTTTACGCCAATGATCGATATAGATCACTGATTTACATGATCTACAAGAACAGTATATAGATATCGAGAAACCAAATGATCATCATATCAAACTTACAGGATTTCATTAGATGGATATTGTCATGGAAGAGGGACAGAAAAGGTCCGGTGTATTGTTTTAACGGTCTTTGCCAAACAATAAATAGAACACTGCAATTGTGGGACTATATAAAAGGAGAACTACAGAGTACCTAATAACATCCCACTTAAATACTGATTGTCTGGAGAATACTATATCAGTCGTTAGAAATAACAGAGGTTCATATGAAATAAATCCTTCTGCATTTCGCCTACACAAAAATTTAAAACAGATGAGTTTTTATAATATAACTAGCTGGACCCGCCCGGCTTCGCTTAAAATGTTTATGAAAAATAATAATACTTCAAATTCGTAAAACATCTCCTGTAGATAGCTTCATTAATCAATCAAATCAAATAAAGCGCATTTTAACAATTTTAAGATCTGCATGCACATTGCTGTCGTTTATTACACATATACAAAAAAAAAAAACAGAGTGTGCTTGTGACCACACGTCAGATGTGAAACTTCTCTCGCTAAATGTGGATGTTAAATTGAACTGTGTTGTATGTTGAATTTCATTAAGAAATTTAATTAAAAAACCAAATCGTTATAACTAATCTTATAATCTTAATACAGCGCAGTTGATAATTGTATTCATTAATTTATCCAATCCAAAGTTTTCTATTTCTATTTCAAGAGTTTTTGTGTATAGTGTCTGTATAAAACCTAGCTTTTTCAGTTCACTCCAACGTGCCCATATAGGTATTCACTTTAATGAGAGTTTAGTTGAAAAAATTCAAAAAATATATCCTTCCATATAACCATACAAACCAAAAAAAAATCATTGAAATTGGTTAAGTGGTTAAGAAGATCGACAACAGCGCCACCTATCGGGTCCAAAACTATCCTATCCATCAAGTTACAACCAACCATACCCACCTACAAAATTTCATTCAAATCGGTTGAGTGGTTAAGAAGATCGACAACAGCGCCACCTATCGGGTCCAAAACTATCCTATCCATCAAGTTACAACCAACCATACCCACCTACAAAATTTCATTCAAATCGGTTGAGTGGTTAAGAAGATCGACAACAGCGCCACCTATTGGGTCCAAAACTATCCTATCCATCAAGTTACAACCAACCATACCCACCTACAAAATTTCATTCAAATCGGTTGAGTGGTTAAGAAGATCGACAACAGCGCCACCTATCGGGTCCAAAACTATCCTATCCATCAAGTTACAACCAACCATACCCACCTACAAAAAATCATTGAAATTGGTTGAATGGTTAAGAAGATCGACAGCAGCGCCACCTATCGGGTCCAAAACTATTCTATCCATCAAGTTACAACCAACCATACCCACCTACAAAATTTCATTCAAATCGGTTGAGTGGTTAAGAAGATCGACACCAGCGCCACCTATCGGGTCCAAAACTATCCTATCCATCAAGTTACAACCAACCATACCCACCTACAAAATTTCATTCAAATCGGTTGAGTGGTTAAGAAGATCGAAAACAGCGCCACCTATCGGGTCCAAAACTATCCTATCCATCAAGTTACAACCAACCATACCCACCTACAAAATTTCATTCAAATCGGTTGAGTGGTTAAAAAGATCGACAACAGCGCCACCTATCGGGTCCAAAACTATCCTATCCATCAAGTTACAACCAACCATACCCACCTACAAAATTTCATTCAAATCGGTTGAGTGGTTAAGAAGATCGACAACAGCGCCACCTATTGGGTCCAAAACTATCCTATCCATCAAGTTACAACCAACCATACCCACCTACAAAATTGCATTCAAATCGGTTGAGTGGTTAAGAAGATCGACAACAGCGTCACCTATCGGGTCCAAAACTATCCTATCCATCAAGTTACAACCAACCATACCCACCTACAAAATTTCATTCAAATCGGTTGAGTGGTTAAGAAGATCGACAACAGCGCCACCTATCGGGGTTACCTTTGCTTTGCCGTGACAATGACGATGATGGATGAAAATGAATACACACACAATATTTAGTTGATGGCTTACGTATTTGCACCATTTTGTGAATATTAAATTCAATTGGTAGGCTTAGGAATATATTTTTTTATAAAATAGAAATGAATGACAGCCCTGCAAATACTTTTTTATTTTTTCTTTAGAATAATACAGTATAAATTTAATATGGTGGTTAAGTATTCTTAAATTTTCTAATTTTTCACGCAATTTTCTTAATTTTTTCTTTAATAAGAACCTTCTGCTGACAATAACAAACGCAACAAAAAAAGAATTAACGAAATCGGTCCAGCCGTTCACGCGTGATGTCGTGACAACGGAAAACGGGTTTCATTTTTATATATATAGATATTGCCCTTCACCTCATACCTACAACTTCATATGAAACATCAGATTTATCAGTTCTTTTCAATATGGCGGATGTTGAAAGTACGTTTACTGAGACATAATTTGTAGATACAACTTACAAATTGAATATAATTAAAGAGTTCTTGGATCCGAATGGTAGTTATATGTTTACAGATGTAGTATATCAAGATGAAGCACTAGCATCGAACATAGTTCCGGTATTGCAAAGTAAGAATGTTTGTGTCGTAGTTTTTGTCTTAATATGTGTTTTAGTTTTTATATCCATATTTTCTCCCTTTGATTACGGTATAGCAGAACATATATTACATAGGTGGTGTTGATATTGTCTGTCATGGCGAAACCGAATTCAATGCTTTCGAGTTTCATGATTTTGATGTGGAGGATTTATCAGAATCAGAGAAAGTTCCAATTATGCAAGACATGGCTACACATTATTTTTCGGGATATAGGTATTTCTCATGCAATATTAAAGTTTTCTGCACCTACCTAATCAAAATGAATCCCCTACAAAAGCCGAGATTCTTATTGAAGCTCGTTAATATGAAAATTAATGGTGGTTTAGTCATTCCTACTACACATTTTGTAGAGTTATTGGAAAAAATAAACAAGTGTTTTGATGAATGTTTGAACAAAATGTACTTAATATTCTTTTAAATTTGTGTAGGAACCAATTTGAGCTTCCATGTTCCACAATCAAGAATTATTCAAGCACACCATGCGGGTTCTTTTATGTGCAAAAATAAAAATAATTAACCCCAAGGAAAAATGCAAAAAAAAAGAAATGGAACAGAAATGGTTCTCAGCTCAATTTGCATTTATTTGGCCATGTTTTACTTCAAAACAAAAATTTGGTCGCAAAATGATGCATGCACCTACACAGGTATGTACATTGTACATGTACATTATACACATACATATCTACCCTACCTATGCACCTACATTACATACTCCGAAAATCAAAATCATATCTAGCTATAATTATTCAAATATGCAATCATATGCCAGGCCAGTAGCAAATAAAAAAAAATGAAAATGTTAAAGCAGAACATTCGCTACTTAATGTTGCCGTGCCAGTAATAACTACAATATTCCCGAAGTGTAGAGAATATAGCTGCCGTCGCAAAGGCTCCAAATCAGTTAATTTCACGGCGTTCTCAAGAATTGGGCTTCTCCCAGAGCACATTATGGCGAATTTTTCGTAATGATTTTGGCCTAAAATTGGCCTGTCGGCATCACTATGACCAAGCGAACTCAAGAACTAAAGCCATTTGATCATATGAAGTTGGGTCCTCCAGATAAGATATGGACTTTATAATGACAGTATTGCCAAGTATGGATGAACAAAGTAAATACTCATAATTTTAGATATGAAAATAAATAAAATGGTCGGATATGCGGACGATATTGGTATCAGGGAAGTTATTCCGCTATTAGCAAAATTATAAAAAATGCTCTAGTGAAGGTTAGCACATGGACGTGGTCTTAACCGAACTGATGGTCTTCATCACTAAAACCAATGTAACTGACTTCACACTTCGAATAAACGTACAATAGCTATCCTTATCGACCAGTGCTAGGCATCTAGGAGTGATCTTGGATCCCAAGCTCAGCTAGAAACTTAATATTAAACAATGGGCAATAATTTGCCCTGCCGCGAAATCGATCAGCCTAAATCCGCTGTCGGATATGGTGTCGTGTAGGCTGTACTTAGGTTAGGCATCCCATTAAATACAAACTGCCGCATCTGTAACGCCGAAAAGGAAACCCTCCCTCAATACCAGGACTACCTGGGGCCAGACAGCGATCTCTGGGTAAATCTTTCTCCGAATCCCTTGAGGAAGTCTCAAAGTTTCCACAGGGTAAACTCTCCTATTCAACTATATTAACTATATTAAACAACCAGATTGTTGTGGTAACTAAACGGCATATATCGCTACTAGGGTTTTAAAATAAAACGCAACCGGAGGAAAAGTACTCCGTGCTACACTTAGTTCAATATTAATCCACTGTGGTGTGAGTTGAAGGAAAGAAGTTTTACAACCCAGTGAAACCCTATTTATATACAAAGTTGTTGTGTTTGTGATGACATGGGAACCCTGTTCCTTATAGCAACTTAGGATACTCTGTATCATCACCAAAACAAAACAAATGGCAGTCCTTCTCTATTTATATTAAGTTTAGGCTCTTAGAAAAGAGGTTCACAATATATATTATATTTGGCGAAAATGAGAGAGAAAATGACTCCCTTAATATATTTCGTCCGTTTGCTTCAACGGATTTTGGAGAAAAAGTTTCGGATCCAAACCAACTTATAGTGCGCAAATTGAGGAAGTTAAAATTCGAGCTAATCGAAGAGACGTCTTGGTTGTAAACGGATTTTCCCTACACTGCATCCTGTATCACCTCATAAATAACTAAGTCAGTATACCAATATATTGCTACTGAGCGATGGCAGCACAGAAATTGAGAGTGCGAGATGTGACTCACTTCCATTCATCCCCAAAAATTAAAACTCACTCAAATGAATTGCTGCAGAAAAATAGTCCTAGGGTCCTTTATGGACCTGTTGCGCCAACCATTTTTCATGCCCCAACTTATTCCCGATTGCTTAGACTTCGTTTTTACTATGCAATCTTCGATGCTCTTTTTTTTTTACACAGGTTCCTACATGGATTTTATTGCCTAGTTAGCAATAACACTTTCGGCTTCATGATCATGACATGTATGACCACTTCCTTGCTTTTGCTGGTAGGCTGCTACTTTTTTACGAGTTCCCATTTGAAAGGGTATTGTGCATTTGACACTATCTTGTTTTATATTTTCATAAAACTACAGCAAATATCTCTTCAAGTTGAAACTGATTGTTCAAAATAAAGCTATTGGTTTTTCGATTCAAAGTTTGTTCTTGTTTTTTTTATTCTCATTTCACTTTTTTAAACATTTTCAATGCAGAATTTCAGAACAATTTCCGTATAGGTACTTAATTAATGATAATTTTGTACGTAACACATGCGACTGGTTGTTTGTCAGACATTTGCAACAGGTTACAGAGTGGAAACAAGCTTATAACTTTACTTAAAAATATTTCGCCACAAAACGAATTCCCAATTTAAATAACGGAAACTCATGAATAAATTCACAATTCTGTTGGATGCAACTTATCTGATGTGAAATCACCCACAGCCGTTGAACTTATTGCACAAAATAATGCGGGGCATTTTTAAATGCGAATGTGTCAGACAGTAGGTATATAGCGTTAAAAAAGGATTACAACACTGGAAATATACATAAGTCTGATTTACGCATTATAAAGATGGGCAAATTAAACAATTATTGAAAACTTATCCTAAATTCTCTGTAATTAACGCTATAATTAACAAAAAAAAAACACACAAGGTTTTGGCATATAGCTCCTTCCATGTAAGCTATGCCTTTCTAAATTGATTCTACATTGCAGATTCACGAAATTATGATGTTGCATAAAAGTGGATCACAAATTTTCGATCGGAAGCTTTTGTAGGTGGGGATATGCTTTGGCGAATGCGTACAAAAGAGTAACAAATATTGCAATGTTTAGTTCGAAAAATAATCTTGCTTAACTATTTAGCTAAAATATGATTATAGAGCATTGTTTAGCATATTCGCATTACTTGGTTTTTAAAGTTTTATTCAAATCGAAAATGGCGTTTTCGAGATATGAACGTTTCCGGTGAATCGAATCGAAAATGGAGGACGCAATTTTGTTGAAAACGTCAATTTTACTCCAAGTATTCATTTTGGTAAAAATCGTTAATCCGTTTTTAGGCCAACCAAAGAAAACTAAATTCTCAAAATATGCATTTTTTTCAAAAATCCATTATAAACAATTCAGAAAAAAACTGTGTTTGCTATCATGTTAAGAATGACCAAAAAACATGAAAAATTAATTTTTGTTAAAGCCGTGTTGACCGTTTTCGAGATAAGACCAATTTTCAAAAGTACCGTTATTCGATGCGGAATGCAGATTTGTTAACCCAGCGTATATATACGCAAGTAGGGTCGGTTGGGGTAAATGGGGTCGATTTTGTCATTTTCAAAGACAAATTTTTTTTTAACTTTTGAAAACGGATATTATATTATAAGATACAAGATTTTACACATATGATGACTTAATCAAGTTATAAGATCCCAAAAAATACATAGGGCAGTGTTTACATTTACCTCTTCCGTGTTTACATTTCCCCCATAGTTTATAAAAATACTGGGGTAAATGGGGACAACAAATTTCTGTTCTCTTAGAGCTAAGAGCTCGCCTATGGGGTAAAAGTAAACAGACATGAATTTCTGTTAATTTATTAAAACTATATTTAAAGTGTGAAAATAACGGCCGTTTACATTTACCCCATGTTTACATTTACACCAACCGACTATATAGATTTTGGTTAAAATCGTTAGAGCCGTTTTCAAGTAAACCATAGTTAACTTAACTCTTAAAAAACGACATTTTTCAAAAATAGTACGTTGAACGATAATTAAGGGAAAAACTGGGTGTGCTATCATGTTAGGAATGACCATATAACCTTAAAAGTGAATTTTTGTTAGAATAGTATTGACCGTTCTTGAAATATGGCCAATTTTCGAAATTACCATTATTCGATTTCTTAGCAAAAAAAACTGGGTATGCAGCCATGCTTACCTCACCCATTTAAACCCAAATATCAATTTTGGTTGAAATCGTTAGAACCGTACAATACCTTTCTCTTACTACGTAGGTATACCTACCTAGGTACGAGAATGTTAAGAACAAAGTTACCTATTTCCTTTATTTTGGTTTATTGATTTCAATTGCCCATATCTCTTAACTTTGAAAGTTATTTCAGTTGAATAGTTTGGGCAGCAAATACGACGCTAAAAGAAAAGAAATGCAACATATACCTACATACTCTTATAACGAACGTTAATTCCATTTTGACTTTTCTCTGTCCATAAGGAAAGCTGTCTACTTGCAACAAGTTCTCTACTTGCGCTAATGACCCTGAACCAAGTTATGACTCGCTTGCAGACGAATTAAACAAACGAAATTCTCACATGAGCAACTGCATTTGAACATTCCTCTGCTCTGCTGAGCAAAATTCAGCTAATATGCCACTAACCCCCACTCTGTACAGCACATCCAATTTAAATTTTGTTCCGCAGTTCCTAGGTACCAGTTCTTGAATAACAAACAACTTTGGGAAGAGCGAGAAGAAAACTTACACAACACAATACACAAGTAACCCGCATCATGCTCGTGCATTAAAGTTACAAAGTTCTTAACAACCCTCCATTGTAGGATATACTTCATGCACACAAAAACATTAAAAACGAATTAAAATCACTTCCTTTGGTGCATTCCCAACGCTTTAATTACGTACCACCACCACCGTCAGCAGCCATGAAAACTTCAGTTGAATTTAACGGCCCATGGACGACCGAGCTTGCCAAAAGTAAAAACACATAACCTGAGGATATCTCACCCGTAGCCTTATCGACAGAAGCTTAACTTTTTATTGCAAGGCCGTGTGAAGATGCCCACCCTCCCCCTCCTGTGAAATCTCGAATATAGCAATCATTTGGAATGCAATTGCACACACCATTAACGAGCTTCCTCATCGCTCATCGTTTTATTTATGACCGATAATAATTCAGACGCCGGCGTTCTGAAGCATTCTTCCGTATATACACAACACCTTAGCAAATATCCATAACTGCATTTGGCGTGCCACTTCGTGTGTGTCGGCATCAGTGGAAAAGGATATCCGAAAATCAATCACGAGAAGCAAACAAAGAACAGCGATAATGAAAATATTCAGAAACGGGCTAACTGGCATAAAAACATTTGTATGTAGGTAGTCGTATCTTTAGATCTATACACAACATTGGCATTGCTGTGTTTATTTAACACACGAACACAAAACAATTGTTCATGAATAGGCGGGGTTGGTTGGATTCGAAACGCCTACGACCGCTGACACAATGCCGATGACGACTGGTGCTGGTGCCGGTGCAGCTCATACCATCTAGATACTCGTAGGTATCTCTATTTACAGAATAGCTCGACAGCTGGCAGTAATTTCATGCTTAAATGGCACAAACATTCAGCCTACTCCTCCTTAGACACCCACTCTCCTTAAAATGTCCTTCTGGTTGTTGAAAGTTTACAATTCTCTTCAAAGTTCGTTTCGGTTTGTTAATTTCGATATATGCATGTAACTATTGTGAGTCAGAGTGTTGCTGTAGATAATTACGCACACTGGGGCGGTGCACACTGCACAAGGAGGTGCATGCCTTGTGCAACGTAATTGTTTCAACAGCGGCACATTTTGGCATCACATTCGTATAGTAATGTTAAGGGGATGGAGGAGGGAGCTCTTGCAATGAACTAAAACTATATTTCTGTTTATCTTGCGGCGTGTGTCTATTACAGGAACTCATCAAATCGCAAATACCGGAGGAGTAGTGGAGCTAACCTACTAGCTTTGAGGAGTAACAGTGGGACGGTTGCCTCTGCCGCCGGCTCAATGGCAACTATATACAATGTGCTCGCAGGTAGTGGCGATAGCCCATTGCGTTCTACGCAATTCCCACCATCGGCAATGCTAAACCCACAGGGAATGTTTTCCATGAGCCAGCTGAATTTGGAGATATCGGAACAGCATATGGGCAACAATAGTCGTCTGGAAATCACGTGTCTTGCAACAATTCCCACGCAAGTCGGTCTCGGTGAACAGTACGCCGACTACAAAACGTATTCGGTGAAAGGTAAGTTATTCAGGAACCTATAATGTTTATTTGAGCCTATTTTTACAACAGATGACTCGAAATCTACATTAAATAAAGTGCACGACTGGATCGCACGAAACTTTCTCGTTCATATCATCAGTTTGGTTGGTTTATTTTTTTTGTATTATTGTTCAGGTATATGCTATAAAACAATATTTTTCAAATTGGTGATGCTGGTAGGTGGCTATGACTCGAATTAGGGTTTGTGATGTAAGAATTCAGAGATTTGTTTTTAAATTTGCACGTGTTTGGGGGTAAATGAAGTGCGGGTTTCTGATAGTGTAGACTCCAATTGGTTGGAATTATTTTAAGGTTCATGATTAATATGGTTGAAAAAAAAAGAAGTGGGAAATATTTCCTAAAAAGGAGTTTCTAGTTCATTTTTACTGGTAGTGCGGCTATGCTTATAAGACGACTTTATTTGCATTTCTCTAAGAAAAACTAAGTACGGGGTTTTATTTAAATGCTTATGTTGTCGCAAATAAGTATTTTAGTCAAAATCTTTAGAGCTGATTTTGAATAATAATGCGTACAAAACAGTAACAAATATGTAATGTTAAGTTCGAAAATTAATTTGTTTCAACTATTTAGCTAAAAACTGAGTACAGGGTATTGTTCAGGATGTTAGTTTTTCTTGGTTTTTAAAGTTTTATCCAAATCGAAAATCGCGATTTCGAGATATGAACAGTTTTCAAAATCAGCGTTTCCGGTGATTCGAATCGAAAATGAAGGACGCAGCAGTATTGTTGAAAACTTCAATTTTACTCCAACTATGCATTTTGGTCAAAACCCTTTAATTAATTTTCATGTAGGTAAAACAAAAGGAAACCAAATTCTCAAAATACACATTTTTTCAAAAATCCATTATAGAAAATTTTGCGAAAAACTGAGCTTGCTATCGTGTTGTGAATGACCATACTACCTTAAAAATGAGTTTTTGTTATAGTCGTATCGACCATTTTCGAGATAAGGCCAATTTTCAAAAGTACCGTTATTCGACTTTTTAGCGAAAAACTGGGTATGCAGCTATGTTAACCCTACGCACCTACGCACCTGCTAATTTCATTTTTATTAACCCGATTGGACCCAGGCCAGAAGGAGGAGGGACCCAGGCGCCAAACCCGACTGACTGAAAAAATGACTTAAAATATTGTAAACTAGCTGACCCGTGCTCGCCTTGTATTGTAAATTAGTATTTAGCTAAATTGACGTTTGGAGGCCACCTACAGACTAAAATATGCGTAGCCTCCGACTGTCAATTTAATTATTCTTAACTATTTCTAGTTTATATCTTTTCAGTTATTTTTTTTAAATCAGTCGGTTTTTTTAAATTAATCTATACATATAAAAATAAGTTGAATTGTTTTGTCGCCAATGTTCTCTGTAATGCGTGAAACGATTTTGATTCTGAAAACTTCCCATAAAAGGTCACGTTAATACCATGGTTTGTAGGCATATGCGGTCTTTGTAGGTGTATTGGTTCATGAGTTATAGGGGCGTGGCATCTCGCATATAAAAAATGCATTCAAAACATTATATTTCGAAAACCACCACAATCGATTGAGTTCAAATAGCCCATACAAGAAATACGTTGAAAATCTTATATCTCGAAAACTACAGATTCGATTGAGTTCAAATTTACACACATTATTAGGTAATGGTACAGGATTATTCCTGTGAAGATTGGTCAAAATTGGACAAAAATGCGTGGCACCGCCCATACATAAAAAACAGTCGAAATCTTTTATTATGAAAGCCTCCGAATCGATTTCTGATTCGAGTGCGTCAAGTCAATCGTAATCCTGTAATGGACTTTACGCCGAAAATTTACCATGATTTGTATTGAAGATTTCTGTTTGTCGATTGCTAATAAAACAGTTGCGATTGCCATCACCTTATCGTGCAATGCATGAAATTTTTGATCTAGAACTGCAACGTGAACTACAATACGATCGCAACGAATTGAATGCTTTTGTTTTAGCAAATCTTTCGACATTGAATGCGGACCAAAAAAGGCGTACGATACTACTTTGCAAGCCGTAAATAGCGATACCGGTTAACTTTATTTTCTAGATGCGCCTGGAGGCACCGGAAAAACGTTTTTAATTTCATTGTTGTTGGTCACAATACGTTTCCAGTATAAAAATTCATTGGCGTTGGCGTCTTCTGGGATTGCAGCTATTTTGTTAGATGGTGGTCAGACAGCACATTCCGCTTTGAAATTGCCTATGAATTACCAAGTTATTGAAACTCCAACATGTAACATTTGAAGAACATCTGGAACGGCGAAAACGCTGCGGTATCATTATTTGGGATGATTGCACTATGGCAAATAAGAAATCTGTTGAAGCTTTGGAAAGAACAATGAAAGATGTTCGAGATACCTAATTCAGTGTTATTTGCTGGTGCATTGATTTTATTGTCAGGCGACTTAAGACAAACATTGCCCGTCATTCCTAGATCGACAACTGCTGATGAAATTAACGGTTGCTTAAAGTCTTCATATTTATGGAGATTTGTTAAGTCGATGCGATGCCATTGCCAAATGATTTTTGCCGTTTTGTACTCTCAAAAGAGAAATTGATTGAAAGTGTTTTCCCTAACATAGCTCAACAGTGCTACCATGCGTGGTTGAGTGATAGAGCAATTTAAGCTGCTCAGAACAAAGATGTCAGTGAATTAAAAATGGGTATACAATCCAAGATTCCTGGCGACTTGGTACACCGAAAATGGAAAAACCAAATATAGTGTAGCACAAAGCATTACAAGAAAAACTATTTACCACTGATTTAAATGAATTTGAGTTTGATTTTTTATATTTTGCACTACGAAGTGTGCAGGGGGTCCGCTAGTTTATTATTATTCCACCAAATATCATGCTAACTTTATAAGAAAACATTTCTTTTGCGAATTGTAAGAAAAGTTCCTGTAAATAACGGCTCCTAATTTTTTGTAACATTGCTCCGGAGTGGTGGTTGGGTGTTGTGTGAATAGGGATGGGCATCTGATTGGCATCAACTTGGCGATGTCCAGTGTCGCAACTATCTCACACTCACAAATTGTGCTTATTTTACCTCCCCGTGGTCACCACCGGGTACTGGTCTATGTCCACCCGGACTTGAATTGCTAAACTTATAAGCGCGAGTGATAATTGCGAAGCACCAACAAGCCTCAGTTACGGATTTACTGTTGACGAACCTGGCAACGAATTTCTGATCTATACGTGGAATGTTAGGTCCTTTAACAGACCGCATGCAGCTGAACAATTAGCGGAAGCCCTGAACCACTATATTAGATTTAACCGCCATCCAAGAAGTGCCATGGGATGGCACGGGCAAAAAGAGGTTGAAAACTGCGATATTTATTACGGCGACTGCTATCGGCAATAAAAACAGCGCTTGTTCGGATGTGGATTGGTTGGCGCCAGTTTTAGGCAAGAAGTTTTAAGTTTCAACTATGTGTAAAAGAGCGCATCACGACAATCCGCATCAAGGCTAAATTCGGCAATATTAGCTTACTATGCGCGCACGCCCCCACGGAGGAGAAAGACGACGACACCAAAGAAAGGTTCTACGAGCTCTTGGACCACACTTACGAGCAATGCCCTAGCTATAACATTAAAATTGTCTGATCGATTTCGCGGCGGGGCGAAATATTGTCATAGCTAGCACACGGTTCCCGCATCTCGATATTTACAAAGGCCCATGGAGATCTCCTGATCTATCAACCGTCAACCAGATTGACCACGTTGCGATAGACGCAAGGCACTCCTCCAGTATTATGGATATCCGAACGTTCCGAGCGGCCAACATTGACTCGGACCACTACCTTGCTGCAGCCAAGCTACGACTCCGGATATCCCGAACGCGCCGCCAAGACAAGTATATACTGTGAGGAAGTTTGACGTCGGACGGCTACAATCGCAAGAGATCACCAGATCCTTTTCCGATCGAGTCTCTCTTAATCTCTCAAGAGGTCCTATGCAGCCAGCATCAAGTATTTAAGACCAGTGGCAACATTGCCAAAAAGCCATTAGAGACGCCGCCTCTGATGTGCTGGGTTTCAGCCGACCACCACAACGAACCCCTGGTTCGACGACGAGTGCCGGCAAGCACATGCAGCGAAGCAAGAGGCATACAAAGCGGCACTGCAAAGGAGGACAAGAGCTGCTCGTGAGCTCTACGCGCAGAAGAAAAGAGACGAACACCGGCTTCTAAGGAGAAAAAATAAAGAGCATGAGAAGCGCGCGATCGAGGAAATAGAGAGATGTTACAACAGAAATGAGGTTCGGAAGTTCTACCAGAGGGTAAAAAGAACTTCACAAAGCTACAGAACCCGAACCGAAGCCTGTAAGGACGAACAAGGGAACATCGTAGTAGAATCGCAGTCGATGCTGAGGATATGGAAGAACTACTTCTGCAGCCTGTTTAACGGCGATGACGACTTAAATTCCGCTGTCTGGCAAAATAAACCGTTCAACATGGACGTTGAGGATCAACAATACTGTCCACCCGACCTGGACGAGGACAAGATAGCTATATCTAAACTTAAGTCCAACAGAGCCTCTGGAGCAGATGGCATAGCCGCCGAGCTGTTTAAAGCGGCAGGCGATGACTTGGTTAGGAGCATGCTCCAACTCATTTGTAAAATATGGTCGGAAGAAAGTATGCCCGACGAATGGAACCTCAGCATTGTTTGCCCGATCCTCAAAAAAGGAGACCCACTGAACTGTGCCAATTACAGAGGTATCAGTCTTCTAAACATTGCCTACAAGATCTTATCTGCCGTTTTGTGTGAACGCCTAAAGCCTTTCGTAAACAACCTGGTTGGTCCAAATCAGTGTGGCTTCAGGCCAGGAAAGTCCACCACAGACCAAATATTCACACTGCGGCAGATCTTGGAGAAAACCCAGGAACTTCAAATCGATACCCACCACCTTTTCATCGATTTTAAGGCCGCCTATGACAGCATTTATAGGGACGAACTATACAGAGCAATGTCTAGTTTAGGCATCCCTGCCAAACTCGTTCGATTGTGCAGGATGACGATGGAGAATGCACGCTGCTCCATCAAGGTCGGTAAAGAACTTACCGAGACCTTCGATGTCAAAAAAGGATTTAGACAAGGCGATGCGCTGTCATGTGACCTCTTCAACATCGTTCTTGAAAGAATAGTGAAAAACTCAAACGCCAACACCAGAGGCACTATCTTTCAAAAGTCCGTCCAATTACTCGCTTACGCCGATGACATTGACATAATTGGCAGAACGCAGCGTGATGTTAATGGCGCGTTTGTGAGTATTGAGACTGAGGCGGCGAAGATGGGTTTGGCGATTAATGAAGGCAAGACGAAGTATATGCTGTCAACTAAAAAGGACACCCAACACCGACGGCTCGGACAAAACGTCACAATAGACAGATATAACTTTGAGGTGGTTAAGGACTTTGTATGAACTCAGACAACGACAACAGCGCTGAGGTTAAACGTAGAATTACTCTTGCCAATCGCTGGTCCTTTGGTCTAAGAAGGCAATTGAGTAGCAAAGCCCTCTCTCGAACAACTAAAGTGACCCTTTATAAGACCCTAATCATCCCAGTCCTGCTATATGGCGCAGAGGCATGGAAGCGAATGAGATAACTCTCGGTTGTTTCGAGAGAAAAATTCTTCGTGTTATTTTTGGTCCCGTAAGCTCAGGAGTCCTATATCCTATCACAAATGAATTTTTGTTGAAAAAGCCTTGCTGCTGTTAATTTCATTTTAATGAAACTTGAGGAACAAAGTAAAATAAATAAAATTATTCTCGATCGCTTGGTTAAGCTCGAAAATAATTCAAGGAAAACTCGTACTTCAAATAAAATATGAGTGAAAAACCAATGTTAAAAATATGCAAACGGGCTTTTGCAAAAACTTGACGAAATGGAATTATTTATACGCGAGAAAGATCTTGACATTTGCTTGGTTAGTGAAACTCACGTGGATCATCATTGTTCGTTAAAGACTGCATTGAACAATACGAAAACCTGAAGATAGAGCTCGAAACTATGCAAGTGTGCACGGTTAGAGTAAAATATAGTCAGCGCACTCTTAGAATTTCATCTATCTACTGTCCACCACGTTCCGCGCTGGATAAAAGTGATTATACTAACTTGCTTAAATCGCTCAAACCAAACTTCATTATTGGTGGCGATTTTAATGCGAAACACACGTTCTGGGGTTCTAGATACATCTCGCGAAAAGGTAGAATGCTCTTTGGGGCAGGTATGGAGTACAGTTGCGATTTCCACTCGAGGGGCAAACCGACCTACTGGCCAACTGATACTTTAAAAACACCTGATCTGATCGATTTCTTCATCGTGAAAGGAATATCTACTAACCACATTAAGGTTGAAGAGAGCTTTGATCTGTCATCTGATCATTCACCGGTTATTTTAACATTGAGCGTAAAACTAGTCAATAACCTCGAGCCAGCGAGATTAACTGGTAGAACAACTAACTGGGAAGGCTTTAGGAACGAAATTCACGATAATATTGAACTGAGCGTCCCTCTTACGACACCGTATCAACTTGAGGTTGAAGTGGATCGTGCAGCTTGAACAATACGCCAAATCCAAGGAAAACGCCGTCCAAAAAAGGCACAAAAAGGCCCAAAATACCCGAGCCGCTAATTAAAACAAATCAAAATGAATGGGCAAGGGAAGATAAGGAAAAAGCGGACGTTTTTGCCGCCCATCTAGAAGAAACCTTTAAGCCGTACGATGGTCAAGCGGTTAACGACAATATTAATAGGACAGAAATTATATCTGATGATCTAAGACTCACAAGTGCAACGCTAAGGGAACTAAAAAGTGAAATCGAATCTCTAAAACCTAAGAAAGCTCCTGGTTATGATTTGATCACAGGAGAAGTTCTCAAAGCCCTACCAAGAAAAGCATTAATCAAGCTTCTTTATATTATGAATGCTGCGCTCAGACTAAAACACGTGCCGAACCAATGGAAATTCGCCGAGGTCATAATGGTCTTAAAACCAGGAAAACCGCCAAATGAAGTAAAATCGTATAGACCAATTTCCCTTCTTCCGGTCATATCCAAAGTGTTCTAAAGAATATTGCTAAGGCGCCTACAACCGGTTATAGAAGACAATAATCTTATCCCTGACCACCAGTTTGGGTTCAGAACCAAGCATTCGACGATTGACCAAGTGCATAGAAATACTGACGTAATCGAGAAGGTATTTGAAGGAAAAAAGATATGCTCAAGCGTATTCCTTGACGTCTCACAAGCCTTCGACAAGGTGTGGCACGACGGTTTAAAACTTAAACTAAGACAAAAATTCTCCCCGTACCCATGTATGATATTTTAGAATCATATGTCGGGAATAGACTCTTCCGTGTTAGAAATGGAAACGAATACTCGGAGCTTAGAAAAATTTCGGCCGGCGTACCGCAAGGAAGCGTCATTGGGCCGTTTCTCTATTTGTTATATACTCGCGATATACCAAGAGAAGATGGCACTACCCTTGCTACGTTCGCCGACGACACCGCTATCCTATCAGTGGGTACTACAATCGAAGAAACGACTTCGAAACTGCAAATCGCACTGAATAAGGTAAACGCATGGACGAGGGACTGGCGGATTGCCATCAGCGAAGCTAAATCTATCCACGTGAATTTCACGTATAAGAAAACGAATGACTTGCCAATTTTTCTAAACTTGGCCAGAATACCCTTTGCAAACGAGGCCAAATACCTGGGAATGACACTCGACGCAAAGCTAAAATGAAATTCGTACGTGAGAATGAAACGTAAAGAACTCGATATTAAATATAGAGAAATGTACTGGTTACTCGGAAAACATTCCCAGCTCAGTACCGAGAACAAACTGCTTTTATACAAGCAAGTGCTAAAGCCGGTGTGGACCTACGGTATACAACTTTGGGGTTGTACTAAGAAAACGAATGCAAATATTTTACAAACTTTTCAAAATAAAGTGCTTAGAGAAATTATACAAGCACCATGGTATATTAGAAATGACGATATCCACAGGGATCTCGGAATTCCAACAGTCGAAGCTGACACTAGAAGCTTCGCGAGAAAACATAGAAACCGACTAATCGGACATATCAACAATACAGTCCGACAAATTTTGGATAAGAGTAATGTATTGCGCCGACTACGAAGAACGAAACCGCTCGACTTGACAAGATAAAATTAGCCGCGTCTAAATTGCGGAACATGCAGGATCTTTCATTGGGAAGTAACCTGCCAAAAGTTATTATTTCGTGATAGAAAAATTGCTTGATAAGTTTTATCTTAGTTGCAGTATCTGACATTCTATCGAAGGGTGGTGTTTTTAGTCAGTAAAAATCTGACACTTCTATGAGCACGCGCTTGCTATTCTCATAGTGTCTTTGGAAGATTTTCACCTACCCTCGGAAAAAAAAAATACCGCATACCTTTCCTTACTTACACACAATGCTTTCGATGTGTGTCCACCATTTTAAAGCAGTAAATATCATGTTGATTTAGTGTCTTCATCTCAGTTTCTGGAAAAAGAAGTAACTTAATTGAAAGCTTAAAACATTTTTATCAAGAAGTACACGTGAAAGACGTAGTCTTAAGCTCTCAGAGTTTTAGAAATAATTTTTCTAAATCTGATCAATGTTTTATGGAAGTCATATCCAGAAGTTTTCACGATTCTATGCACCTCCCATCTTTGTGGATGCTGTAAAAGTTGCTGATGAGCGAACTTTATTGTTCCCGAATTGGATCAATTAGATCAACAACACGTAGGTATGGCTCCATAAAGTACAGAGTTCCTCCTACGATGCAAATTTTGCGAGGAGCTTTTCTGGCCAAAGAATGTCCAAAATTGATGACGCGCCCCCACGACTACTTTATTTGGATTTATTTTTATGTGAATTTAAAAAAAGGTATGTACGAATATGTACCTATAAACCACCAAACGGACCACAGCATGAAGTAGCACCATAACATTATACTCCGTAGATAATAACAAATTCAAGTGCACTGCCAATGCACTATGACGATGCATATTAACTTCAAATCTGATCAAAGAATTATGTATGCCCTGTTCAGCTTAATGAGGGCATTTACCTTGTTAAATGACAAGGATAATTTGCCCTAGGATTGTCCTGTGAATTATTTGATGCTGAGGGTTTTGTTTATGTGGCCAATAAAGCAAGCTGCCAACACGGTTGAATGGAAGATTCCTTGTATATCTTTGAGCATAATGTGTGTACTCCTTTCTGTGCGCAGTTTTCTATATAACCCTCCTTATATTTATTGCTAAGGTGAGTCTATTAAAGCACAATGAACACGTCGGTAATAAAGTGCTGGCGGATGGAGCACAGCTTGAGGAATGTATTGCTGGCGATTTATTCCCTTCTTTTATAGTCCTTGTTTGTAATTGATGTACTTGACCAATTTATATCCCAAAACATTAACCTTTTCAGTTGGAAATTAGTTGCGTTGCGAAAATAACTTTTTCATAATGGGAACATTTTTATTACATCCTGCGGAGTGAACGAACTTATCTCGGATGATACCTACAGATTAGCGCATTATATGGACTGCATCTGACATTTAGTGGATCAGTTTTCAAACATGTGTCACTCGACGTTAGCTATAAAAAGGGATTGGCATTGAGCATGAGTTGCAATTTATAAAAATTGTTTGTGGTTGTTATTTGTTTGTCATTTGGCATTCAGAGCAGTTTAACATATAGGTACGTCAGGTGATCTTTGACAGGGGTACCCTTTGTGTGTGTTGGCCTTCTTGTCTGCCTTCCGGAATCGGTCTTTAAACAGCGCATAGAGATCCATTTGCTTAAAAGCGACAGAACTTTTCCTGTCGCCAGTATTTGGATAGAAAAAGTAATAAGATGAACAAAGTTATTTGTCTCATTATTTGCGTGGAAACTTTTCATAAGTCAACAGTGGTCGGATGCCTTTTACAAGATATATGGCATCAATGGGGAGAGGCTAATTTAAGACACAAGTGAATTCCGTAGCGAAGGTCAATAAGTCGTTAGTAGCAGACTTCATAAGATCTGCTGGTGTGCGAGTCTCTCTATATAAAAGACGCGTTTTCCTAACCATTGAAATGCCGGGCAATCACAGAAAATGTGTTCAGAGGATTCGACATACTCCGAAAAGAACCTACATTCTGTCCCCGGTATCTTAATCCACAATAGCGCACCAGCTTCCTTGTATTTTTCTTAATGAGCCTAGGGATTTTCTTACATTGCAAAGCTGCTTGACTATCGGAGAAAAATTGTTTAAATGGCGACTTTAAATCCCTATTTGGAGTTTAGATTGGCGCAGTTTTCAATAGCATGGATTTCCGCTTGAAAAACCGTGGGACAAATTTAATTTCATGGGTATCGAGACTTTGGTGTTGGGTCCAAAGAATTTGCACAATTTATATTTAAGTAGGGGTTTACAGCACACACCCCCAGTTACAGCCATACTTAAAACGAAACTGTACACTTTTTTGCTTTTTTGACCTTTAGAACTTATCTAATGCTTGAACTAAATTTTGGTCTTAAAATGTTGCTTACGAATTATAAAGTTACATTATCATTTATCACAAACTAAAAATACACAATGATCTTTAATTTTTCCTTACGAATAATTTTTTCCGATCAACTTCTCAATCAAAATCCAAACCATTCCACTGAAATGTTTTATTTTTTAGTGTTCCGTCTGCCAGGATTTTTTTTGTGATTGTTTTCATAGGGAAAATGAATAAATTATTTCTTTTCTCAAGTTTTTAATTTATATGCAACATTTTAAGGTCAATACTTATTTCAAACATCACATCTATATATATGTATATAAAAATAAGTTGAATTGTTGTCTGTAATGCGTGAACCGATTTTGAGTCTGGAAACTTCCCATGAAAGGTGGCGTTAATAAAACATGGTTTGTAGGCATATACGGTCTTTGTAGGTGTACTGGTTCATGAGTTATAGGGGCGTGGCACCGCCCACACAAAAAATACGTTCAAAATCTTATATCTCGAAAACCACCAAAGCGATGGAGTTGAAATTTACACACAATCTTAAGTATTGGCACAGGAGTGTTCCTGTGAAGATTGGTCAGAATTGGACAAAGAGGCGTGCCACCGCCCATGCAAAAAATACATTCAAAATGTTATATTTCGAAAATCACCGAATCGATTGAGTTCAAATTTACACACAATCTTTGGTATTGGCCCAGGAGTGTTCCTGTGAAGATTGGTCAGAAGTGGACAATCTCGAATTGAAAGTTGAAGGCACTATTATTATGCTTCGTAATAATAATCAACCCCGTTTGTGTTATGGTACACCACTTTATGTTAAAAGAAAACTTATATCATTTTTCCACCAATGCGATTTAGCTGAAGTGATTTATAAATTACGATAGGCGTTCCCACGGAACTTTTTAGTGTTTTAGTGTGACATTTGAAAATAGTTGGCAAACTTTCAATATCTTACATATAAAAGTGCAAAAGAAAAATGACCTGCAACAATTTAAAATGAGTTCAAATGCTTTGGATATAAGTAATCATGAAAATGTATAATAAATCACATTAGTGAGATGATTTAGCATAATCAAGTGGATTTAGTCACGTTGCTGGGAACATGGTATTAAAATCCAATCATCCCAATGATTCCATCTGATATTTTGAATTTAAGCGACTTCAGTTTCCTGTCGCTTTGCGTTTGCGGTTACTATTAATAAGGCGCAAGGGCAAACGTTAGTAATTTGTAGAGTTAATTTAGAGTATCAAGTTTTCTCACATGGACAGTTATATGTAGCCTGTTCGCGTATTGGCAAACCATCGGTTTTGTATATTTACACCGAAAATGGAAAAACCAAAAATATTCACAAAGCATTAAAAACTATTTATCACTGATTTTAGTGAATTTGATTTTTTTATATTTATATTTTGCACTACGAAGTGTGCAGGGGGTCCGCTAGTTTGATATAAAACGCATTTCAAAAATACGGAAATATTTTACAGTTATAAAATTTGCAAGAAAACACAAGAACGATCAAATTTTATTTGTACTGATACCAAAGCGACAGTCAGTTTTTCTGACTGAGTATTTTTTGCATGGTAGGTAAATGGCTATTACTGAGGCCTTAAGTTAACTGGGCGGACGAATTGTCTTCCGAGCGTCAGCCTAGAATCCTTGGGCTTCCAAACGATACTGGACAGAGAGACTCTGGTTAAAGCGTTCGACCGAATGCCAAGTGGTAGCAATTTGAATGAAAGTTCCAACCGCAAGGGGTTAATAACCGCGCTGGTACTTGTGGACGGCGAAATGAAAGCAACACAAGAACAAAGCGAATTAGGAGATAAAAACGGTTATAGCTACCACTGATGGACTTCGTTTGGCAAAGCATTTATACAAAAAATATAACAGCTGCACTGAATGTTTTTTATATGTTCAGTTTTTTGAATACCTAAGTCGTTTGCGAATATTAATTACGTCAATCCGTTGAACTTCAGATCTTTCCTTCTTTAAATCGAGTTATATGCTGCTTAAGTGGGTTCAACTTTTCGATTAACACTCATCCATAATGTGCGTATGTACTCGCCAATGTCTAGCCAACACATTACTATATTAATGTGTAGCACCTACCCTTTGAGCATCAATCACCACCTATTACGGCCAGAACCTTCCGTTTGTCCTAAAAGCGATTTTATAAGCTCAATTTCCCAAACACCACACGTACACACATACCTACATGAGTAAATACACTTAACACTAAACGAGATTTCCGTCCAAAATCGATTCCATTGGCAGGAAGTTAGATCTCGCATTTATTTTTTCGACTTACAACATTTAATCCCGATCTGAATCGATTCGATACGTTTCTTCTTTCCACAGACATAAGTACCAATATTAACATCTGCACAAGCAAAAGAACAAATAAACTGAAATCAAAAAATGGAATTACGTGAAATCCCCTCAATGTCGTTGAAATGTCCTCTGTCCTAATCCTTAGCAAGAGAGGCCATTGTTAATCATTGTGCGAAATAATCTCAAGATATCCTTTTGCCCTTGCTCTTCTACTGCTGCCTCATTGAAGGTCATAAATAGAAACTTTATTCAACTCTGATCCAACAGTTGTTGAGAATTCACCCAGCCCCAGTCGCCGCACTTTCACATGAAACTTGCCGTTTCTTGATTAGGTATCCTTAAAACGTTAATCTTTTAGGCATAGGGTGATTTTATTGTTTCTTTTTTAATGGACCCTAGAAGCCATTCGATTAATTGCTTCACATTTTGTCTGCTTTCAGTGGAAGTCGAACGGCCAGAGACATCATCAGCAACATCACCGCCCAACATTGGAATGGCCGCTCTAGGCAATGGCTCGTTTGCCTGCAGTATACACATATGGCCCGTTAAAATACTTTTATCCTGTTTAATCTTTCTGAGGATTTAAATTTTAATTAGTCTGAATTTTCGTTTTCATTTAGTTAATTCTTCTTTTTCTCGAACAAACATTGTACCTACTAAATTAGATGACGAAATTAGTACTTTTTAATTGTGTACTATTTTTTACTTTGTTAAACAAATCATTTATTTTTAGTAAGCTGAGAAATAGAGTATTAGTAAAATTAGTATAATGCTGAAGAAGACACACACAAGCGTGTCTGACATCTCTTCAACAACTCATGATTAAATATTAAGACAAATTTTTGTTAAAGTGAACAAAATACAATAATTTTTTAAAAGGAACAACTTTTTTGTATATAAATAAAATGAGTAAAAAATACAAAACAAACTGACGAGAGAAACTAAAATTATACCAATACCATGTAAACACCCTATGCGATGAAGCTAAGTGATTAAAGTTTGTCATTTTTTATAGGGAACATTAACATTTATTTGTAACGATAACATGCTCTTGTATAAATCGAAGGATTTTTTTCAAAGGTAAACTATTTTTTGTATAAATGAATAGAGAGAAATTAAGCGAAAAATTAAAACCAATAACAAAAAATGTAATTAAAAAAATAAATTTGTAAGAAATTCGTTAGATAGATACTTTGTTTATGGAAAGAATTTTTGACTATCGTTGCAAGGTAAAATCGCATTTTAAATATGAACTGTAATATTTTTTTTGAATGAGAATTCAATTTGTATCTACTATCTACTTATACAATTGAATTTATTTTCATGTGTTGATAATCTGTAGTTAAATTTTATGAACTTTTTCTTTGATGTGTTTTTTTTTTCGAAAAATATCATAAAGATTTATATATCTATCTGTATTTTTTTACTTTTTTTTAACCGTGTTCATTAATTTTTCTTTAGATTAAGTCGGTTTGGGTCGTCTGCTAATCAAACAATCCTGATTCCATGCAAAAAGTTTCCCTAAATAAGTAAACACCCTACAGGTCAGTAAAAAAATAATTTTCTTTTTCACAGAGCAACCGAGCTGTAATAAAAAGCTCGCTCTAAACAATTTTTTAATTTAAGTAATATTTATATCTACCAAAAGTAAACGATCAACGGTAGCATTAATAGATCGATTTTACTTTGAGAGAATTGTTTTTAAAAAAGTTTAATTTCAAAAATATTCAATTCAATTCAATGGTGGCACCGATCCGAGTGGCCAATTTTGAATGACTCTGCCGCATAGAGTAGGGTTTCCATAACATCTCTTTTAAAGAGAACATGTCCTCTTTTTTGTCAGCGATCTATTTTACACTTTCTTTTTTCGCTTGGCTCTTTTTTGTCCTCTTTATTTGTTTTGTCCTCTTTTTTATTAATGCCTTTAATTTCAATATAAAAACAATTCCTTCAAATTAAGACTTTTAAGTCATATGCCTATAACTAGCAGCGATGTAGCACTTTTCCGATGTATTTTAGTTGTTCTATGTTTTTTCAAACAAACCCAGACCTTCAGCTGTCACCTGTGGTATGTGATATCCATAATCCACTTATACACATTACAAATGCTTTACTTTTCTCTGAGTAACCAAATAGACACCACATCATGATCAAAAAATATCAATTTTGTAGTAATGTTATTGGGTTTTTGTTATTGTTTGAAATATATAAAATTTTAAATTTTTATGTGATTGTTGTTAATGGCGGGGGGGGGGGGGTTGTCGATTGGAAAGTATAAAGTATGTCCTCTTTTTTCGTTTGAGGTATATGGACACCCTAGCATAGAGCCAACTGAATTTGAGTGATGACATTTTTAATATTAGAATTAAGCTTGTCCAAAAATGCGCCTCGTCGCTAAATGTGATTTTTCAATGTAAGATTCGCCAAAAGTTTCCGAAAGGCGGACTGTTTGTCTGGAATTTGGCCACCAATCGTTCTAGACTTCTAGAGTCGACTTTAAAGGGCTATCAGACGTCTGTTATAAAAAGAGCGCAACGCGGACGATGTTTGCACTGACGAGCACTCACTTTGAAAGTAGGTTAGGTTAAGTTAGTGGGCTGGCTAGAGATACTCCGTGCCACACTTAGGTCAATACTGACCCATTGTGATGCCCGTTGGGGAAAGAGTTTGTCCGACCCATTATGACCCGGTCTAAGTGTTGTAATTAACTACTTACTGTGCTGTTACATACAAACCATCCTGTGGATTTGATGAATCTCTGGAATCGCTGGAAAGTTCGTCTTGGTCACGGAAGAAGTGTCTCCCTAGGAATCTGTGCCTAGTGTTCTGTAGACTTGGGCAGTGGCATAGGAAGTGGGTAGCATCCTCCAAAGCTTCCTCATCACCGCAGCCTCTACAAAGTTCTTCTTCCGTCAGGCGCATTTTCTTCATATGGTACCGTAGAGTATTGTGCCCCGTTATGATACCTACGAGAGTGAAAAGGGATTTCCTGTCCCTGCGTATAAGACTCGGTTCTGGCTTTATTGAAGGTCGGCCATAGCGTTTTTGTGGTACGGCAACTTCCTTGTGCAGTCCATCTAACGTTCGCCTCTCTTGTGGCTTTTCTCCATGCTTCAAGCTTGAGTGTACAAGGCGGGATATTCACAGAGGGATCAGCTGGTTCTGAAACAGCTGTCGAACCTTGTCTTGCTAATTCGTCCGCTTTCTCGTTGCCTGGAATGCCTTCATGTCCCGGGACCCAGCAGAGCGATACCTTGTGCTGAGTGCCAAGAACCTTGATTTCTTCGCGACAGCATTTCACAAGCTTAAATTTTATTTCTGGGGCAGTTAAGGCTTTTAATGCTGCCCGGCTGTCGATAAAGAAGGTAATACCTTCAGGTGGTATTGCCCTTACCACAGACTCACGGGCTGCTGTTGTCACTGCCAGGACCTCTGCTTGGATGGCACTACTATTGTCGGGAAGGCGTACCGATTTTGATATGCCCAGCATTTCTGAGAAGACGCCTGACCCCACCCTGGTGTCCATTTTGGATCCGTCTGTAAACACGGCTACGGATTGCGTGTTAGGTACAAGTCCATCTCTCTATTCTTCCCTACTGGGATAGGTGCTCGAGATCTTGTAAATTCTAAGAATGGTGTGATGTAATCCGTGATAGGTACACATTACACAACGAAAGTATTTCTGTAGGATCGACGAGTGACCTGTTGCATTCGGTGTCCATTTTTCTGATTGGCTGATTCTCATGGCACTAATGGCTGCTGATGATTGAATAAAGATGTTTAAAGCGGAAGCAGATTGAGGATAGCCTCAAGTCCTGGAGTTGGAGTTGTTCTCAACGCACTGGTGGTGCCGATGGACGCTAGTCTTTGAACTTTTGTAAAAGCCTTTAGGTAGGTGACTTTATTAGTTGCCAGCCACCATACGAGACTGCCATAGGTCAGTATAGGTCTTACTATAGCCGTGTACATCCAGAGTTTTATTTTGGGAGATGGTCCCCAGGTTTTTCCAAAAATTCTGCTGCAGGAGTAAAAGGCTATTGTGGCTTTTTTGATTCTTTCGTCCGTATTCATCTTTCAATTCAGTTTTTTGTCTAGGATAAGTCCCAGGTATTTTGCACTGTCAGGGATTCTGAGGGGTGTACCACCAACAGAAGGTGTGACAAACTGCGGTATTTTCCTTTTAATTGTGATAATTACCAGTTCAGTTTGTGGGGGTTAACTGTAAGGCCGCAGTTCCTGGTCCAGGTGTCAAGGGTTTTTAGAGCGCCGTTAATTTGTTCAGTTAGTGTTGGAAGGAATTTACCAGTTGCCAACAGCACAACGTCGTCGGCATAAGCCGTTGTTCTGACGCCACTGTTTCTGAGCTGCATAAGTACCTCATTTAGAACGATGACCCACAGCAGTGGGGAGATAACCCCGCCCTGAGGGGTTCCTCTGGAGGCATAAGCTTCTAACAACACAGTGCAGCGCGGTTTCGACACTTTTTCCTTTTGTGTAGGCGTGTTGGGCCGGGGATAGGTCTTCCGGGCGGAGCCTACTACGAATGTATGTGTCGATCAGTCTTTCTAAAGTTTTCAGGATGAAGGAGGTGAGGCTTATCGGTCTGAAGTCTTTTGCGTTGGTGTGACTTGCCTTTGGTGTAAAGATTACCTTCACTTCTCTCCAAGTTCTTGGTATATACCCCTGTGTGAGACTGCCAGTATATAGTTCCTTCAGTATCGGAATGATAATGTTGGCAGTATTTTGAAACATGATTGGAAAAATTCCATCGAGCCCTGGGAATTTAAAGGGGAGAATGATCGGATGGCCCTCTATCCTCTGTAATTAAATCTACAGGAAGACTCGTTTCCATGTTATTGCTGGTGTATATATCGAGGCATGGCTGAGTGGTACAGCCTGGGAAGTGTGTTTTCTTTGAAAGCAATGTTATATCATTTCGGCGTGCTGCTCAATCTTGTAACTTGCCATAGTGATTTGGCATCAGTGACTGAATTATAAACACCAGTTGTATATTGTATTACAGTATCCGTGCCGTATTACTCGCTCACGGATGCGTAAATAAATTTACCATTGCCGACTAAATAAATGCATGAAGTATTTGCCCAGTCACTCACACAACTTTGACCACAGAATCGACATTTTTTACAAATCCGTTCTTCTTAGTCTTAAGGGAAAAAATGTTACTTTGGGATTCTCCCTGTTCCAATATGATTGATGACTTTATCAATGTTGGTCTATCAATCGTGTACGAGCCGTAACCCCGTAAGAGGTGCACTTAAAGGATGTCAATAAAATGTCTAGGATAGGAATCAAAGAATGTAGACAGGGATGTTGAGCGTTTTTAGGCGACGCATAATCAAAGGCTTTACAAATTTGCAAATATTAAGCGCCTCAAAGTGTGCAATAGAAATTTGCCAATCATTTGGGGGCGCAAAAATTCAGTTCATTTCTCGTTCATTGACTATTATGACGACAGTTGTCCAAGCGACAAAAGTGATTACTGATTAGGGATTGAAATTTTTCATCGATTTGCTTAACGTCTATTTTACACAAAGTTTCCATTTATTACAGATGAAGCTTTAAAATTTTACCTACCTAGTTTAAATGGATATGGCCATTGTAACTGTCATGAAGATCAGTAATTTGTCTAAGTCATATCTTATGTCAATTAAACTCTTTTAAAGGTCTATCAGTAGCAATTATTTTGTCAGTAAATTATTGTATTCTGTCATAATCGCAATTTGCACGATTCAACAACGCATTCCTGTGAATATTCGAGTTCAGTTCACTGAATACGTACGATTTACGGTTATTATGAGCATTAATTCAATCAAAGTTTTTCAGTGGCTGAACGAGCAGTACTTAATTTCGGCTTGACCTTAAAAATGTTACCTCTCGTGCTGGTTGAATAAATTAATATATAAATATATATTCGACTTTGATATAAGAATCCAAAAGAGATTACCCCAATGGCTTTCCAAACCGAAAACCTCTTGGTTTGATATGGTGGCTGATATATTGAAGGTGAAGTGACATATTCTCACGAAGACCCACCGTCATTTGACCTTGTGGTTGAGTTAAAAGTTTCTTCTTAGTAAATAAGAAAGCAACAATTGCCATTCATGAGGTCTGCTACCTTTAACACAGTATCTACAACACTTTAGCAAGTCAGCAGGCAACTGAAGAATTCTATTTTTTTCGCAAGTGTACATTATTAAGCTGCAACACAACAGAAACCGTAACAATTTTTCAATAACTTACTTTTAATCTTGTAACCTCGGACAGCTGTTCTTACTAGTTTTGGTGTTTGAGTTCACCGAAACGTATTACACCAAAGTCGTTCCATTCCTGATATAGTTCAATACCTTTCCTTCGAACTGTCAGAACTGTCAACGTCGTACCTAGTTGCAACAATTCACAGTGAGGTAGTCTTTCCATGGATAGAAGAATAGGTGTCGCCGTGCAATGCAATTTTTACCTAAACGAATAAACGATAGACGAATAAATACTCTTGTCAAATGAGTTTGGTGCAAGTGGCTTTTCTATAGACTGTTCCAGCCTAAAAATCCTCCTGACCGTTTATGCAGATTTGATCTTCTATATCAATGTGCTTTACCATTGGCGAGTGAGAAGCTAAATAGAATTCATCAATTTAAAAAAAACACTCTCTCATGAAATCTGCAAAAAATTCCCAAAACATGAATATTTATGAATACAATAAATTAATTTTTTTTAGGTATGTAGGTACTATTGTTACTACATTTTTGGGGTGATTATGTAGGTATGACTTTTTTTTTAGTGTTTTCAGTTTCTTTAGATTATTTTAAATGAATTATACTTTTCTACTAACGAGGTCCTGCCGTTTAACCCTTCAAATGAAGTATATCCTTCTTGAGACATATGACATATCAAACCTTCTTCGATTATAACAAAAAATGTCAGCGCCAACTCTGACCGAATAATTTTTACAAAGATATAATAAGTTAAACCACTATCTACATTTATTTACATTTTATCATATGAAGAAGTCTTGTAATCATTCAAAGTCAAATATTGCAGCCTATTTTGTGTACCTGTCTGTTCAAAATCAGTTAAAAAAAACTCCAATCTCATAAAAAGTATATACAAATAATTAATGAAAACAAAGAAAACAACAACGCAAAGTGAAAAGAAAAAAAAAAACATTTGAAAACCTTAACAAATTCGACGCCAACAAGACAATTTAAAATGGAAATATCCAGTCCCAATCAAAGACCAAAATGTATTTGTCAAACTTGATATAGCAGAGCGCTGAATATATGCAACATCGCGATTGAAATCACTCAATAAAAAAATTAAAGCAAAAAAAAAAACATATTCCTTAGCAAAGCGTATTACATAGAAAAATTCAACCATTATTTTTGATGTGCAACAATTATTGTATTTTTATTACAAAAAAAGAAAACAAAGAAATACACCTAAATAAAATATAGAAGAAAATTTGTTTAAAAATAAAATTAAAACCAATGAAGCTTAAGAAAAACAATCAGAGTTAAACAATTTGAAGTCAAATAGATAATAATATTTAGTACTATTTATAATTTGTTTGAAAAAAACAACAAATTCTAAACTGTTTAACAAACAAATGTCAATTCGATCAAAATAAATTAGAAGCAATTTGTATTTGGACGAACATATTCATAACATCTGACAACAAATTTGACAGTATATTTTTGTCCACGTCATAGAATCACATTTTTGTACTAAAATAGCGATCAAAATCCCATAAAATTCGCTTAATTAGGTAAATAAAAAAAATAATTTAAATTACTAAACTAAACTGTTAAGATTTCCTCTTGTATATATTAACATTAAAATCAATCTGTTAGAAATAATGTTTAACTATTGTCTTTGTGTATAGATGTTTCTGTATACAAAGCTGTTGTATATACATATTGGGACTAAACTCAAAAACCTGTATTACAAGTAGTTAGGCCACCATCGAGGTAACATGATGTTAAATACATAATGTATTTTACATATGCCAGAGATACGGTTATTCGAATAAGTGTAAAAATTATAAAACTATAAATATGAGGTCGATTTGTAGCTAGGGAATTATACTAAAAAAAGAAAGTGTTATCTATATAAGAAATTATGAATATTTGTATATTAAAACATTATAACCCTTCATATAGTAATCCCTTTTATTATAATATATATAAATAAACAATATATTTAGAAATCATGCTTTAAGTGTGCTAGATTAAGAGTGATTGTATGCTAGACTCTAAGTAAAGAAAAACATCCCTTTTAAGGATAATAATTTTTAATCAATTTACATTAATACTTTTGACTGGTTTTATTATCCAATAACATTATGCAATTATGCTGTGAATGTGCCATTTAATATCCATGCATGAAACTGGTGAGGTGATTATTTCTACCAATCATAAAACCCTTGTAGGTTTTTTGGTAATTTTGAATGGGCTCAAGTGGCTGGCAAAGATTGAGGAAAATAATAATTTGCAGAAATATCTACACTGGATCAGTGGAGGAAAAGAAAGCAAAAGTGGAAACAAAAACAATTGTTTAACAGAATTTTACAGTCATTCAAATATAACAACAAACCAAATAACAAAGAATTAAAAAAATTTTGAATACAAGTTGACATAACATAAGGTAGTTAAAGCTAAAAAAACCAACAACAGGAATCAGACGTATAGCTTGAAGACATTTGTGGAAAAAAATTTAATAAACTGGCATATATCATGTGCTGTAATGTAGAAATAAACAGTAGCTTAATTTAAAACTAATTTACCATAAATACTTAATAAGAACCCTATATATCATATTTATTGCAATACAAGTCAGCATTCGAATTATGTCTCAGCTGACAGAGGATTCTTTACAGGGGACAAAGTCGTTACTAATTTATCTAGGTGGATGACCTTTGAAACTATACATAAATTAAAAAAGTGTTAAAACAGACCTATATAGCTCGGGTTAACCCAAATTTAGAAAGCTCATTTTTTAACGCGATAGCAGTTAATTCGATTTAATATTTTTTTTTGGACCTTACAGGCTGCCTTACTCCCAAATTGAATATAATTTCACCTCAAAGAGATTGGGCTGAGCCAAGTTTCACCTCAAAGCTGGCCAGACTTCACCAAGGCTGTGCAGTGTGCATGCATCGCCACATTCCACAACCTTGATCGTCAATATTTTCAAAATTTTTGAAAGGCGCGCGGTGTGAACAGATTGTCGGCCGAATTATTTGAGGCTGATTGAAGCGGGAATATTGCTTTTTATAGCTGTTGCAATGTGTTGAATACGCTGTGCTGGTGACTACCAAGTCATTTACGTACTGGTGCTCGTAAAAATTGCAAATGTTATTTTTTATTTTTTGGCGAATTTGCACTTTCGATGCTGGAGAAACGTCTGGATTATGTTCGGTGCGCGATTGTTGGTAGCGCGTGATGGCTGCTTGATTTTTGGCAGCCTCGTGGTTTTCCGTGTTGGTTTGAAGTTTTACTTACTAAGAAACACAATTTATTTCATTTAAGTATGACTTCAGTTTATTATTACTATTAATTACAATTAAAGTTGTTTCCGGCCTCACATTCCGTTCTTTTCTTCTTTCCCTTCTTTTTGTACTCACTCGAACGAATAGAAAAAAAGCTCTACAAAAATTTTCTTTTCGTATCCGCTAAAACGATTTTCAGGATACATTTCTTATGATTACTTATAAAATGGTCTTGCACTTACCTTGTATGTATTTGCAACTTACTCTTTCACGCCCTGTATATCGATTTTTTAATGAATAGTTGAATTACACCAACAAATTTGTGCAAAATATTTGTTGATGCCCAAATTGATGGTATATTACATATACCCATACAAATTATCTATGGGATACAAAGAGACTTAATCCCTTTCACTCTGAGGTCTATGTAGAGACACAGTGTCAAACCGATTATGACAAATGTGTCGACTCCTAAAGCTAGGATGATATACAAAAACAAATCCATTCCAGGAAGGAAAAGATGTACCTACACTCTAATCTACATAATCGCTCAATTAAACTGGTAGGTAAGGCATACAGAAGTCATTTATACATAACCCAGTTTGTATAAATTGCAACATCTTCTCAAAGAGGCTTTTCTCATATCAGAAAATGTGAAATTATTCAAATTGGATAACACATACCGTTTGCCCCGAAGAAATGAAATGCATAATCTTGTAAGTGAAGATGTGCAATAGGTAGCTTGATTAAGTATGCATATGAACTTGCGGCTATGGAACGATTAAAGTGTTATGAGTTTTTCAGGCCTGAAATTTAGAATTTGCTGTGTAGACTTGAGCTTTTGTTAGTTTTAGGTTAGATTTGTTTCTGCCAATAACAAGACTCGGCTCAAATAGCTGCTGTCTTCAATTTCAACTAAATGCAACTTGCAGGTGACTATTTATTTACCGCTTCAAGTAGCCAAAATGTTGGACCGACTTGCTACAAAACTATTGAAAAAGACCACTTGCAATGTGATTAAAACTCACCGCCCGATTGAAATCTGCGTGGAAATACGTTAACTTTTCTGGGACTCTGATGTATAACCTTCTTAGGGTGTTTGGAAACAGGCTCACAATTTTACTGATGAGCGGCATCCGCATTTGAAACCACGGTTGGCATTCATTTGAGATAAACTTTGCTTTTAATACGTCAATACGAGTTTCTTCATGTTTAAGGCCATCACTTTTAATGGCTAGTTGTAGACACCACAAACCGATTTTGCAATACAAGAACCATTAATTGTCATAGGCACTTATATATCTTTAACTAGCTACTCGCAATAATCTGGATACCCTGAAACAATGAATGATACTCCCAGTCTCAGTCACACACCCAAATCCTGTGTATGATTTGCAAATAGACGGCCACTTAAGTGTTTGAGATATGTTTTAATTAGTGGGACGTGAGTTATGTATGATATAAGCCTATAAGGAAAACCCTCCATGCTCCATCATCATAAATTCCCATTCAGCTGTTTGAAGGGAGAATAAATGTAGTCAGTTGTTTTTATAGGTACTCGTATGTGTTGGGGCAGTACTTGACGTCTTCTCCATTATGATACGTCAAGATCAGAGGCTCTTCCTCGAATGTGAAGGACTCGTTAAGTAGGTATTCGATTACGGCAACGTATAGCCTGTATATACGGTTAATTAGCCGCAATATGAGAAATGAATTGTCTTTTCGTGTGAAGAGGGCTGTTTTTCGATAGTAGGTGTATCCGAAGCGGATATATAACGATTTATTTTCAAATGTTGGTACACCTATTTGGAGGAGTATGGTATGTGATTTCAGTATCATGTTTTCTTTAAGTAGATAAACCTACTTAACGAGATTGCTTTTATTAACATGATTGGCTTAGGGTAGTTATCCTATTTGCTTTGTACACAACTGGGATGTTGACATTTGAAAGACTTTTCATGTACCTACTATTTTAAAAGACTTCTATTTAATGATATGTTATCAAATAAGTGATTTATATTGATGTACGCTACATAACATCACATGATATGTAAGCTCTAAGCTAGATTAAGAGTAAGATAGTAAAATCCTAAATAAGTTCCTTCCGACTCGGTTTGTAATGCGAAGGCTTAACAATTCCGGCGTTCGAATTTTTGTAAAATTGTATATCCTCTCCAATTGTCCATAAAATGGAAACAATGCAATCGCATATTAAATTGAAAGTTATCATTCCGAAAGTAGATATAAGTTCCTAACTAGATTTCAAAGTTTACTCTTTTTTTTACCTAGGTGTTCCATCAAATCTTTGGAATAGGACTTAAGTAGGAGTTAGAGATGTTTCAAAACTCTAACCTACTGTTTGCACTTAGTCACTGGATCTCTTGGCAAAAGTCCCAATTTAACTTGTATTGAGAGACCTTTTTCAAAATGCTTTTGGTTTTTTTCAAAGGTTTTACGAAGTCTGCACTAAGGTGATAGTTTTATGATATCTTAAAGTCGGTCAAATCGATTTTAATTTCAGTTCAACAATTATTGTAAGATTACTAGGCCACGCAAAATCGGTTACAAGAGACTGACAATCGCATTAATTGTCTAGCACAGGAAACTTGATTTTGAAAGTCAATAAGCGCTGGCCACATTTTACAATTTCAAATATTTTTAAATTGTAAAATCAACATTACATTTTCCAAATCCACCTGCCAGTTTATATTATTCCAGCCAAATATCTCTTGTCAATTTTACCTGATGAGTACTTTTTTGCTGCAAAACATCACTTAAAGCGCAAATGCTCGAACTTAGGTATAAAGTGCTATCAACAATCAAGCTTAAATTATTATTATTATTATGATGACTGAACTAAATTATGTATGACATCTTACTGATATGATACTTAACAGCTTGGTTTTTAGTAAGACGCGAAATGATCTTAAATAAATACTTCGAAATAATATATAAAGTGGCCCCTAAACGCTCAATAATTATTGTTTGTCTGTGGAAAATATTGCAAAGTTGTTAAATTTGTAGAAAATCAAAATGCTTTTGATATTTATTGCACAATAGAGAACTTGTATCGTATGTGGGTGATATTTCACCATATTTGTTCATTTATGTTTCGATCAGTAAACATCTCCACGAGTGATTTTTAGTGAAAATGTCTGTAAAAGCAAAAGAGGATAACAGAAAATTCATTTTGGAGTGCATCGAAGTGTATCACTCAACTTGTTGTCTACAGAAATCTCAGCGGCCAACTAAATTATTGGGAAAAATATTGCACCGTCTGGGGCGCCCAGCCAAGAATATTGTGCAACATATTTTACAACAATATTGAGTTTCTAGGGGCCGCTTAATACCTGTGAGCATTCTTTTAAATGCTTTTGACTTAGGGTAAGATTCTGTAAGATGAAAACGATCGTTCATTTTCGCTTGCACGAAAGTTTTACTTCTTATAACTTCTAAAACGAAAGGAATTTTCGTTTAAAAAAATTAACTTTTTCATTGAAGTGTTTGTCATTTTTAACTACAAAAACGAAAGACAGTTTATTTTTGTGCGAAGGTTAAAGAACGACAGCTCTTTCATAGACGTTTTTAATTTTTTTTTGATTGTTTTTACAGTATAAGAACAATTTGCTGCTTTCTATTTTAAACTGTTGGAACTGGCAAAACCACAGCTCCTTGAACTTTAAAAATTATCCCACAACAATGCAATTTAATATTAACTGCTTTCGCGAAAGTGTTTTTCGTTTCGTTTTTTTTAAAGAATCACATCCCAGAAAAAACCCACTCAATACTTTGTCGGCAGTAGAAACAGTTTGTTCGTCAAGTACAATTATATTGGAATAGAAACGCGTTTGTTCTTGTCACTACCGCTGGTGAAGATAGGTAGATCTATGAGCTTTAAAACAATGTTTGCCTGTCACTGTGATTTTAAAATGCCCGAGAATAGATTCATTGAAAGAGTTGATTATCGGGCTCTAGTGATCCATTCTTGGCACATTCGCTCTGCATAATACATAAGTAATCAATTAATTAAAATTGAGTACCAAACTTGTATAGTCCTTTTTCTACAGCACAATCATTTATGTTAAAAAGATTTATGTAAGACTGCATTAATATTATATAACTTTAGAAACTTTTCCACAATGTTCTGTTAAAAATATTCTTCTGTGTGCAAAATTATTTACCACTGCATTATCAAATACTATTTACTATGTGTAAATATATGTGAGTCAATGCTTTATTATTATTCGCAAACAAACAAGAAATAGTTTTTAAGTAGATATATCTATTCTATGATTTTTTTTTAATTTAACTTTTTACGACCTGCAAAAAGAAATACATTTACATTTTTAAAGTTAAACAAGAGGATCCCATGAATTAAAAAGAACAAAAAATGAAGTAATATTCTCAACATAAAAATACATAGATCATAAGACATTTCCAAAATTTCGTGATTTTTGTAATGTTGTGTAGCAAAATTAACCGTATATAAACAAAAATAGATAAAACTTTCCTTTTTTACGTGACATTGAACTTTTAAGAACCTAGAAGAAAAAAAAAATAACAACAAATAGTTAAAGAATGAAAACCAACAAAATAATGTTAAATGAAATAAAAGAGACAAACAGATTTTTTGTTTAGCAAATAAATATTAACAAATTATATATATTAACAAAAAAAGAAAACAAAAAATTATATGGCTAAAATGTCTTATGCAGGTATTGACGTCTTCCTATGCTACGCTGTCTATTATTAACTAAATATTAAATTATATTTAAAATTGTATGTAAGAGAATGCAAGTAAGTAACCTATATATATAAATATATATATTTACATATAAGACAGAAAGTATATTATACATGTAAAACTAAAATAACTTATATACAAAATATTATTATTAATGAAATTTTACCTACAACACATAAATGTGCTGTATATGTAAAAAAAAAAAAATATATATATATACGAGAACTACGAAATATTGAAGAAGAAGGCGAACGAGACATTGAAAAAAAGTAAAACACAAGAGAAGCGACCGAATGCTGATAATCATTTACCCCATTCATATACCACATTCATTGGAATATCATTCGAAATTTGGAAAATTACTTCCTTGTTTATAAATATTTCCCAACACCCAACTAATATGCTGTCAAAAGGTGAAGTTTTATTCATTTTTGCATTGATTGTGATTGATGACTCAAAAGTTAATTATAGCAATTATAGCAGCTACGCGTCTTTGGAGGTCTACAACAACTGACACGTTTTGTTTTAAAATTGGTTCTCATGTCGTAAGTGGATTAAACAATTTTTAATTTGGTAGGTAGTCAGATAGTTCTTAAATTGTGTAATTATTAACCTTTCCGTAGGTATTTTGATGCCATATGACAACATGAATATCCATATAGCCTGTCTCGCAGCATATTATTTTTTTTTTTAATTTTCTAAGTAACTTCCTGAAGTTTTATTTATTCAATCACTAGAGGCAGAAATACTGGTAGGTGATTGATGTCTTTCTGGTTTTAGCTCTCGTGCTAGAAAGTTCTGCAGAAGAATTATATTTTTTCATAGGAAGACTATTTTTATTATTTCTTTTTTACACCGAAAATTGTAAACACCTCGTCTATTCGATTTGGCACAACAATTGTTTGGACGTTTGGTTGCAACATTTGTCTGAATAAGATTTATTATTTTACTTTAGTTTTTGTTGCCTTTTTACCTCTTTTAACTTAAAATGTAGGTTCCATACAAAAAATAAAACGATTTTAATTATTAAACTAGGTACTATTATTTTTTACTGCTATTTATTATTATTTTTTTTTTTAGAGCGCAATTTCTCACGAAAATCCGACAAACATCGTAGAGTATATTTTTACTGAAAACACCTTTCAATGCATCCGTTCGGATTCGGTATAGAGTTGTTAGTCCTTCCAATCATGCTTAAAATAAAAATCCTTTTTTACCAATCTTTAACCTTAAAATCCTGCTGTATTTTTTAAATTTAATCTATAGCTTATTCTGAAAATGTAAAATCGTGTTTAGCGACAATACTTATTTTTCCTTATTTTAACGTATAAATACGGGATCTCAAATCCTAGGTCGCGCATACCAATCCCCCTTTATAATAGGTAGGTATCTACTAACTCTAACATTTATTATTCGTTTCTCTTTTGATTTTGGTCTGGGCGCATCATCGGTCCATATTTATTTGAGAACGACGTTGGCCAGGGCATCACAGTCTGTAGGCCGATTATTTTGGCTTGTGTTGGATTATTATGGGCACCAACAGCATATGGTTACTGCATGACAGCGCTACGTGCCACAAAGCTCACTCTACATTGAAACTTCTAAGATTTTAGATTTATTCTTGTGGGGTTTTCTGAAGTCGCAGGTCTATGAAAATAAGCCCCACCGCCTGATTTATGCACTAGAGTCATGGAAAATTCGACATTTTGGATGCGCGCCACTCAGAGAAGCCGCGGCGGACACTTAACCGATGTAAGGTATATTCTATACAAAATGGCATCGACAGCACTTTCAAGCGAATAATAAATGTCGATGATATCTCTCACACAATTTGTTTTATTGAAATTTAAAGACAGGAAGCGCTTAATGAAGGACCCTTTAGTTTAGTTCGTGCTTTGTAGCATTGTCCGCTTTATAGTTTTGTCAAGCATTTGCGCTGCTGTGTTAGCCGTTCCAATTAAAGCGGCAGCGGTTGCCTAGTGAAAGTGTCCCTGAATTTCTACTACGTTGTTATGTTACGTGTATATTGTTCACTTGTAAAGTTGATCCCAACACCTTGGTAATTAGTTCGTAGATACACAATTATTTGCAAAAACATTTTTAAGACCAGCTACTCTCGTTTGTCCTTGATTGTCCTTTATGGTCTGTTTGGATGACAACAAGTTGCAGAAGCAACACCTACACTCAGCAAAAAGCATCTACAACATCTGTCGGTATAGATACTCCACAGTCCGCATGTCCTCTTCTGATTTACGTGTATGTTTTTCTGATGCTGATTAGTTTAGATACCATCACCGCTAACCTGTTGGCGATGCTGTCATATTTTTGGTTTTATATTTAGTTCTATTCCCAATTTGTCACTTGGCTGTAATTACAGCCAGACACACAGCCATGTGTATGTTATCTTACGCTTATTAAATATTGATTGTATTCAATGTATTGAGTGCTTGACCTTTCACGTCCGCTTTCGACATATCCTTCATTAAATCCTAAATAAAGCAAACCACTAAATAAGTAATTTGAGTAACCTTTTTGTGGGTAAAAAGTAGCTGAATAATTTAACATCCCGAATATAGGACCCTTTTCCGTAGTTTACCCGTTAAGTTTCAAGCCTTCAACCTTCATACAACCAGTGCAGCTGTCTTATTTGTTCTTACGACAACGTACCCACATTAAAATATCATGCACGGAAGCACTCCAAGCCCCGAATGGACTCTTAAGCATTGCCAATATGAACCACCAGGGAAATCAACAAGAGATATGCATGGTGACTAATTCCTTTGGTGTATATAGGTAAAGATACCTACGAAACTCAGGTACATCCGTCTTCCGTGCTGACAAAGAAATTTACTTTTTTTCTTAAAAAACTAAACCACGACAAATATCTACCATAAACAAGGAACAGTGCGAAAGAGCAACCATGAGTCGCGAGAACAAAACACAGGGCGCCCACACTCTTAGTCGGCATAAAATCAAATTTACTTTGATTTTCACATCCTTTAACAAAGATTTACATGCAAGTAGTGTTTTGTTCTTTCTCAAATTACAAATAAAGGGTTTTTATGCCGACGACTCTATGACATGAAAGGGGAGAATGGAGAAACAAATAAAGCTTCTTGATTTTTAAGTGCGTGTGGATGGGTAACACGTTCGTATGATTTTTCGGATAACTCCTTTGAAATCTGCATTGTGTTTGGTAGTTTTTTTTCTTTAAAAGCCCACGCGAACCCATGTTTTCCGATCAAGAGAAGACCACCCGGAGAAAAATTGTGTGTATAAAAAAATATAAAACACATTTTTTGATGGAAACTAATTCTGTTGGTAATTTTTCGCAAAGATAGGCGATTAGTCTTTTGAGGACAGTACCTACTCGTATGTATTTGGGGGTGCATCGTACGCGTGTATTTTTGAGCTTTTATCTACCTCAGCAAAGCAAATCAAAGTAGGCATTTATTCTAAGTGAAAGCAGCAGCTCAACTGTTCAATTAGGTATACAATTTTTTGAACTTTTCCTTTCCTGTCCTCTCTGCCATTATCTGTCTCACCCAGAGAGACTCCCTTTCCACACACCCCTTGTCAGGATTCTATTTCCGTTGCCAATAAAAGCATCAGTTTATAAGGGATCTGTTTTATCTACGGGACATGGACCTAGTAATTTCCTAAAATCTTAATTAGTCTGTTAGCTCGTGCCAGATACTAAAACAGTATAGATGCCATTTTATCAACGCAGCTAACAGGTGTCATCTTCTAATGAGCCCTTCTCCTCGAATGTTATCCGAAATTCCCATGTTCTGCACATTTCGCTACTATACCTATATGTTTTAATGTTTCTTAACTCATGAATTTCACAACCATCTTAGCCTAATTTTTTATGCATGTTTTTTAGCTTCTCAGTAAAGCGTATAAACTGGTATAAAATGTTGCGTTGCTCTATTTTTTACTTGCAGTTTGTTAGTCATAGTCATTCCGACATAAGCTGCTGCTGACAAGTTAATGGATAAATACCTATTGCGAACCTTAAAAATGTCAAGTAGGACGTACTTGTTGAAATTGCGTACTGAAAATCATACTTAAATTTACTCTTTCTTCTTCTTTCACTTAAGATATATTTTCAAAACATGTCCCGTATTGTTAATTTGTACCAATTCAATCAATGCAACATTAAATAAACATTCACTCTTTAACTGCGCTACTTTTACCACCATGGACGACGCACAACTCGAAAATCCATTCAAATCAAATCAAACACCAACATTACACTTTTCTTCCATTAATATCTATGGCTTTTTAAACTGTATCTTTCTATGCGCATTTGTTTTGTTCAAATCATATCAAAATATTATATTCAACTAACTACAAAAACAAACTCGATTGTAACATTTGTGCAAAATAAAACGAATCCGGTGTTTAAGTGTCATAGCAATACACAATACATATCATTAATGTTGTAATTTAACTGTGTTACAAGGATAAGTCCCTTGAAAAATTAAGCAAAATATACTATTATAAAAAAGAAAACACAAATCAAACAAATGGCAAATATGTAAATGTATTGTTGTTATTATTTGTATACATGAGCATAAATATTATTGTCATTAATCACACACACAACCAAGTATCTTATTATAAATTTAACAATTACTTACAAACGAAATCTATTTATGTAAAACGAAAATGCAAAAACCAAAAGAGAAGAAAAAACTATTCATATACATTAGCCAAGTAAATATTATTGCATGAGAAGCGCGTACATAAAACCATATTAATAATAAATTGCAATTTATGTTTGAGTATACGTAAATGAAAATAATTAAAAAAATATGATAGATACATAATATAAAAAAATACATGCCCATGCCCATAGTAGATTATTTTACATCAAGACAAATTTTCTGTTGATAAACCCTCCGATGTTGCTATAATTTTATTAAGAAATTTCTTTTAAGCACACATTTTCATTCCCTTAAAATACAACAATCATCATAATGAATGACATCTATGCATTTAAAAAAAATAGAAAAACATTTACATAGGATATTCAAAATAAAGGATATACAAAACTAAGAATTGCTGAATAGCAGTTTCGAGAAGTGAATAGATGACAAGTTATTTTTTAAAGCTTTAAAAATGTCACGGAGAAAACAAAATTAAAACCAACCACAATGTAAATAATAATAATTGAAGGTGAATTGTGTATTATTGAATATCTGTTCATGTCTATTGGTCTGTATTTGAAGCGGAGAACCAAAAATCTATGAAGCGATAGGGGAAAGTATCAGAACCTATTTGGCTTACGAGAAATGCAAATGAAGATGTAAATTTCAAATTTATGGATTTAAAGAAATCAATTATGTTAGAGAAATTAAATATATAGTTATACCGGAGATGATAACAGAACTATTTCGGAATAAATGTTGGAAAATACAAAATTGTCTTTTCATTTAACTCGAACTTGTTGCCAATCTTTACTTTAATGTTTAATAGGGATAACTTAGTCACATATAAATCAAAATGCTGCATAAATGCAGACATTCAATGAGCGTGGGTGCAGGAGCGTTCCATAAAAGCCATCCAGTGAGACTGACTTTTTTGAATGAGTAAAAAAGAGTCAAATAGGTGCACCTAAAACCCGCTTTAAGAACGTGCTTCGATTCCGCTAATCTGCTAAAATGCTTTTTATTAAAATTACGCCTTGATTTTTTGTCCAGTCACGACGATGATGGCAAAGCCCATAAACCAACGCTCATCATATATTTGAACTTGCAAAGCGCGGGGATATCTTAAAAAAAATCATTTGGCTACAGAACATGCAGATTTCGCTTCCTGAGCTATATTTCCAAAAAAAAAAACTACAACTTACCCGTATCTACAAGCAAGTGGCGGCGATTTTTGAGGCGTTGTGGGCTCGTCTTTCTTCGAAGAACTATTAACAAAAAAGAAACGTTAATAATATTTCTGGTATATTGATCCACCAGCCTCTGATTTTCTGCTCAATAGTTATTATGAGCGGACATCAAACACATCATTGTTGTTTTGTTCAATTTTGCGATGTAACACTTTTTTGTTTAAGCGCGTTCTAATCTTTTATTATTTTGAAACAAACGTGTCTGAAGAAAATCAATTCGCAAAGGAAGTAGGGATTGATCAACTAACAAAAAAAAACTTAGTTATACAATTGCCAAGGATCGCAGTCGTATCAATCTTACACACTTTTTTCAAACCCATTGAAACATTTGCATAAAAGATATAATGAAATGATAAGCATCTTTTAGTCTTCTTAGTTGGGGTTCGGATACCAAAAAGACCCAAATACAATGTAGTCTTAAAGCGAATGTTTGAAAGGTTAATTCTTATGCAGGCGAACGCACTGAATCGTAGCACTTTCTTTGATGTAGTTGATGCAGGCTCTAAAAGTTTACGAAAATAGATAGATCGATCAAATATCTGTGCTGCTACAATGCAAACCGAGGATGATTATGCAGATACGTAGGGTTTAAAAAACGATAAAATTCGGAGTAGCTTCATAATATGCCTATACCAACAACTTGTATAACTGAAAAGCCTTTTATATAATTTTTATAAACTTTTAAAGCGCGATTCGTCTTTGAAGAATCTAGAAAAACACCATCGCCAGCAAGTTAACTCTGGAATGTCTTAATGAAGCATATCTATATACCAAAGGTCAAACTCCGTTCCTTTTGCTTACTTCTGGGCATAGATCTAAGAAAAATCGGCAGCAATTCAAAAATTCGAATGCGAGATGTTAATCAATTCTAAAATAACGATGATAGAGGAACTCAAAAACTGGGTTTCTCAATTCTTTCCGTCTGTCTGTCTGTCCTCTCGTGAGGTCCACAAGCCACAATCCAAACGTCTGGATGGATTTGGACTTTGTGTGCTTACAGTTCGGAGCCACGTTCTTTTGCGTGCTTAATTTTCAATTCTAATTACCGAAAATGCTGCTTTTAAAATCTCTTCATATCTCGAAAACGCTATTTTCCTTTTGGCAAAAATTCAAAAAAAAAAGTAAAGCTAGCATCCAGAATAGTAGGTACATCGTACTCAGTTTTCAACTTCATAGTTAAGCAAGATTATTTATCTTATATAACAAGGCAATATTTACTACTATTTTGTGTGCATAATTTTCCAAACACCGCTCTAATAATTTTGACGTAAAAAAAAACACATTTAAGGTAACACAAGAATTCCTACAGAGTTTTTCTTTAAATAATGCAATTAAAGCCGCATTACCTCTAATTTTTTTTGGAAAAATTACTACTCAGTCCTCAGTCGTGCACTTTATTTTTATAACAACAGGACAAATAAACAAAACAGTTTTAACGAAAACCGCTCTATAAGTTAAAGAGGCCTTTTTTGGCAAGATACATATTTCACCACTGATGACGATCTTTCAGCGTTCACATAACATTCGAAAGAACGGACGTGTGGGGTGTGGGTAAATAAGAACCAAAATCGTAAAGCTACAGAGGCTTCAACACTTGGACTTCATTATTTGATATTAACACAGCTCTAAATTGTCTACAGACATGTAACTTTGTGAACTCACTGATGTATTTATTTCTGCAAGTCGCATTCAAGCTCTAAATGAAATAGGTACTTTAGAGGTATTTCTTATCTCAAATTCGTCAGCGAAAAGCCTGAGCTGATTATTTCGAAGAAATATCGTCATTAGCCTTTTCTACAAAAACCAATGACAGCAGCTATATTAACCTTCAAATTCGGTAGGCCCAATGAAGACATAATTATTTATATGCATTAACAAAGCAACATTTTCGGAAGGACAAATTATCCGCTTATACACTTCAATTTTCACAAAGGACGCATTGAGGAAACACTTTCACTTCAACTCTGAGGAAAATTTATTGATTTTACCGAGAGAAAAGAACGAATGCCACAAAACCCGACCCGCACCTTTTATCCAACAAATCGACTAAATCACTTCCAGCAGACCATTATACACATCACTGCGCTCAGGGAAGGGATAATTTCCTTACCCGACAGCCTCCAATATACACCTCAAATTTAGCATAGGCCTACAAACAGCAGCAATACAAAAGCTCCAAAGTGATCCTTTTCCAGGTCAACTATTTGCAAAAGGCCAGCCGCCAACGACATCAAAAAGGGCAACCAACTCTGCAGCATTACAAAAACTGCCTTGACATTATCACTGAGTATTTGAGTAGAAAGGTTTTATGTGAAGCGAAGCTCTTCCTGGATATTTTAGAGAGTGTGTGTGCGTAGATGGTTCTCGATAAATCTCACAGAAAAGGGTTAATTTGCCAGATCTAAAACTTAATGATGCGCGCTTCAAAGGCAAACGGATAATCCAAAGCGTTATATAGCATAGTTGAAAACAATACCAATACGCAATCATGCAGAGGACGCCATACAATGTTTGTCACCACGTTGGCAATAACTCATCACCGGGCTATTGAACTACAAATAATCTCGAATGCCATTGTGTCCCTTCTGAAACTAAAAGGCTTAGATCCCTCCGTAAGGATTTATATTCCAAGTAGTAAATGATGATTATGGTGATAGAGGAATCAGAGGTCAGGATACCAAAAGCCTGTAAATCGATAAATTCGAAATTTATCGAGTATGCGAAGGAAAGTCACCATATGGCACACACAGAGGCAGACGGTCTGACGACGATGGCCGGCGGGCGGAGATGGTAGGGAGGGAGGGCTAGAGTATTGATTGGGGTTAAAGCAAATGGCACCTTCACATGCAAATGGTCTATTAACACTATCGCCCCAAGAATGTGTGCTGTGCTGTGGAACGCTGAAGTAAATTAAAGGAGTGCCGGTACTGCTGCACGTTTAAAGCCAATTCAACTCCTCCGACCGCAATTAAATTTTACTTTCGAACACGAAACAGTTTGTGTGTGTAATTTCGTCACGAGCTCTGGCAACGGATTTTAGCTTTTGACCTAAGAAACGCATTAACTGCGAAAGCAGTGCTCGAAGCTTTGTTATGCCAAAGGATTATTACGCTCGACTTTATGATTGTTTCAAAATGTCACTGCGCCAGTTGGTGTGCCATTGTTGGAGGGAAACAGAAACAACCCATAGAAAGATAAAATGCTCGCCCATTTTAATGCCATTGTAGGTGCTCGTAAAGATTTAAGGTTTTATTATATCAATTTGGAAATTACTATGAACGCGTCGGATAACTAGAGTCGCCAAGCCCGGGAAGCAAAATCTGATAGGATATAATAATTTAAATTTTTTTCCCGAAAATTCTTTCCTCGAAATTCGATGCAGCAATGTATGGCCAGTAGACCAGTGGACGAAATCACGTAAAGTGGGGGAGGCGCTGCTCTCGATGTAACTTATCACTGCTTGAACAACCATCAATCTTTAAAGGGATTTGCTCTTCAATCAAGTGGGATATCTCAGCTGTACTGTCCAAACAGTGAGACGATGGTGGCGGAGGATGTTGTCTGAAGGGCGGCACGTATTTCGTTGAAGAGATTTAAAAGTTCTTGATGCCACTGAACACAATGACATACGAGAAGTGATTAAAGGAGTATTCTAGAAGCACTTAACTCTAAAATAATTTCAACACCGAAGCAGTTGAAGATTTGTGTGCGGATAATTTGACAAAGGGCACTGCGGTAACTACTATTTCGAAGGCGGAAATTGAGGATTTGTAAGTGGATTTGTAAAGTAGACTGGCGGAGAAAGGGCTTCAGGGGCTGGAGTCCTGTTTGAGACGTATCGCTTGCAATATCTTTCTTAAAGCGTCGAATGTCAAGCTATCAAAGTCGTGTTTCTGTTTTTTGATTGTCTAATTAACTTTTATTCATATTTCGTGAATACATACTGTGTTTTTAATCAATAGCTACTGAGATTCATGTTTGTGAGCAGTCGAAGTGGGTGACTTTCAATTTCATTGCTACTTTTATTGACTATGAAATTAATACTTGAACATTAAATTGTGTGACTTTTTTCCTTTGTTTATTATTTGATTAATTCTGTGCCAATAAGACAGAATAGCTTATGTTTAAAAAGTGTTAAGAGATATTGACATTTTTTGTCTAAATTTTTAGTTTATGAACTTTTTTAATTTTTTTAATGCTCAAATATATTTATTTCAAATATATCAAATTTTCGTTAATTTGTAAAAATATTATAAACAACAATGTTCTCTAACTATAGATTAATTTTAAATTTAAATATGAAAAAACCGCTTATGTATACTTAAGCTACTCTGTCTTATTGCCACAGAATTATTGAGTAAGTTGTTTTGTACTCTCCTCTATTCATACAAATATTAATCACAGTTGATTAAATTGCGGTAAACCAAAGCACAAAGTGCTGCATACATCCCGGTGTTTTAATAATTGCAAAAAAAAATATATTATTCCTGTTGCATATTTTTGTTAATTTGCCCTTTTGTTTAAATTCAGTGCGAACTTTACAGTGAGGGTTATAAAAAAAGTTATTATGGATTGCTTGTTCTGCCCACGTTACAACTAACGAATTTTATAAGATCGTCACTTGTTGGATTTGTGAGCAGGCCCAGGCAGTCCACATGAATTGCTCAGGTGTAAATGCTCGAGGAGTTGATGCTCCCGAGGAGTTGGTTTTGTTCGAAAAAACCGTTGATCTATATCTTATAATAACATACATAGGTATCTACTTATCGGGCTCCCGACCCGTGAAGAGTCTCTGCCTGAGACACTGCAGCCTTCCATCCCCTATGATCCCGGCCACCCTGCATTTCAGTTGTCCAGACCAAGCGCTTTGGCATCTGCAATGGGTTGGTCCTTGAAACGGAGGTCCGGTCTTCCTTGTCTTCTCGAACCTGTGGGCTGGGATTCGAAGATCCTCCGGCGCATTGTTGTCCATATTCACTCGATGTGGCCTAACTAATGTAGTCGAAATGTTTTGTCTTTTTGGACTACATCCACATCTTAGTATAGCTCATAAAGTTGGCGGTTGTATCTTCTCCTCCATTCGCACTGTTCGCACACAGGATTAAAAACCCGCCGAAGAATTTTTTTTTCGAAGGAGCCCAGTATCAGCTCTCACTTCTTGCCTATGGTACAGCACTCGGCGCCCTAAAGCAGGACTGTCAGGATAAGGGTCTTATAAAGCACACATTTCGTCCTTCGAGTTAGGAGTTTTGAACCCAGTTGTTTTACCAAACCGAAGTAGCAACGGTTTCCTAGCGTAATTCTTCGTCGGATTCCGAATTCGGCCATCGCCATATAGAGCTACTGACGATGTATTCTATCATACGCGGCTTTAAAGTCGATGAATAGGTGGTGAGTTTCGACTTGAAATTGATTTGCCTCAGTGTGAAGATTTGGTCTATAGTCGATCTGCCGGGCCGGAAGCCACACTGGTACGTGCCGATTAGTGTGTTGAAGGACGGTTTTAGACGTTTACACAGTACGTTCGATAGGATCTTGTATGGCACATTAAGAATCGCCTTTTTGGTAGATGGGACATATAGATAGTCCAGTCAACGGGCACGTTTTCTTCCGCCCATACTTGGGCGATTTATTTCATCAATGATGAAGTTATTGACAAGAAGTTTAATTTTAACCTCCATTTGGATTCCATTGTCAGTAAGGCAAAAAGGCGATTGGGACTTAATGTTTTTTAACGGAATTTGAAGACCCCTATATCACTAAACTTCTATACTGTTCTCTAGTCCAACTTGTTTTAGAATAGTGTAGTCCTGTTTGATGTCCGAGCTACGAATCTAGAATTTCGAGAATTAAAAGTATTCAAAAACATTTTTTTTCTGCATTACGTGAAAATCGTCTTCCACTCTACATTACGTCGATTGACCCTTATATGCAAAAAAAAAACAAAAAAATAATGTAATCGCATTAAAATAATCTATACACCTCCTATACATATAATAAAACTGTAGCTGTTTTCTATGTTCGCGGTTGGCGTGAAAACTACTGCACAGATTTCGATGAAACTTTTCTTGAAATGTTAGTCAAGATTCTGAGAAGGACATACGCTATTCCTTTTATTACCGTGCTTATTTTTTGGGAGCGTTTTTAACCAAAATATGTTTTTTTTTCTGACTCTACTGCCTTTAGCTCGCCAATACTCAATCAATTCTTAATCAATGCAAACAAAAGAAAATACTTCAGAAAGCCAACACTCCCATAACACATTTTCAGGTGTTCTTTATTGGAAAAAGTTTAGAAATGGGCTGGTGGGATTCGTGTATCAAGTTGTTTCATTCGTGTTGCTTCCATTTCGTCGACATTTGAGCTGGGTAAGAGGGAAATAACAGAACTTTTCGTAAATCTTTTTTGTGTAGAGTTTTTAGTAGGAATTCAAATTATGTTTTTATTGTCTTTGTTTTTGCTTTATATCGCTTTTGAAAACACGTCTGAGGGAAGAAATGTATTTATAAAAAACTGTTCTATGGAATTCGATGAAAATACGTTAAAATCTAATGGCTTAACTGAATTACCATCGTCAGTTACAAAACTTGAGACACATTACGAAAACGAATCTATCTATACGCACAGTTAAAAAATAAAGGTATTCATTCAGTTACGGATATCAGTAATGAAATATGATATCCTAAAACACCTCGGGATTCTTATCCTATCATCAGTCGGTAATTTTTCAAATATTAGACTTCATTGGGACACATGCATCGAAAAAGAATGAGTGAAAAACACAATGGCGGTAAATCGTTTTGAAAAACTTCGATCTGTACTGCATTTCAATGATTATGCAAAGGTGATAAAAGACAAAACTGCACCTCAATTCGACAAGCTCTTTTGAATTCGTCCAATCGTTTCATCGAAAAAGACAAACAAGTTCGATTGGAAAGCGAATAAAATATTTCAATAAAGTGTCCAGCTACCATAAAGGAGTAGGTATAATCTGCATATCGGAGGAGTCGATTTAATGGACAGCTACATAGGAAGATCTTAAATTTCAATTAAATCTTAAAAATATTACATGCGCCTTTTTCGTCACTTAATTGATTAAGCCGTCATCAATGCTTGGCTTATATATAAAAAAGCGGTCAGAAATAAATGTATATGGATAGATTTTAATTGTCTAAATCTTTGTGTAATATTAGAAGGAGCTCTAGCTTCCCAACAAAATCTGGAAGTCTATCTGTTGCACTTTTACGCGCACCACTGAAAAGGCAAGGACCTTCTACTTCCATATCCAGTAAGCATGTAAGACATGGCGGAATCAATCATTTATGCCCATTTGGAACACTGTAAGACAACGATGTAAATTTCCGAGTTGCACGACAAAAACGTTTATAAGTTGCCATAAATGTGTCGTCGCTCTTTGTCTAAATAAAGATATCTAACAAATAACAATTGTTTTCAAAATTTAAACGAAAAATATTTTAATATTAAAAGCTAAAAAAAAAGTTATCTATTGACAGTCATGCTTTCGAATTAGGTACCACCTACATATTTTTTAATGTAAATGAATTGTTATTTTTAAAGCAATCTTAAACATGTCTACGAATTACTTAGTATTTATTTATTTATATTTCTTATTTTGTTTTTCCATTAAAAATATCACTAATTATTAATATTATTATTACTATTTGTTTTGTTTTTAAAAATATTGAAAACTACTTTTTGTCCCTAATGTATCTACTTTTATTAAATGAATAGATATTAAGTATCATTTTTGTAAAAATCCTAAATATTTGTATGAATAATTTATTTGTATATATTTTTTGTTTTCCATAATAAATCTATGTTCAAAATAACGGTAGTTTGAACTTATTTGAGTTGTTATTGGTAAATGCAATATAAAGTTTGTTATCTACAATGAAACTTTTTTTTTAAATTTTTGAAAAATCATGCATTTAAGGGTTGCATTCTGCAGTCCTTGGAAAAATGAAGAGAAATATCAAAAGCTTTATTTCTGTCTTGCGTTCAGGCTGGTAGCATACACTCCACCTATATTCTTAGTTTTATTAACATCAATAACAGACCGAGGACAGCAAGGAATCTAGTTTATTTTATTTCATAGGACATCTCGATGTAACTATGGTAGCCCCACCAATGAAGGATTTTAATAAGTTCAATCATGTAATTGATTTCAACTTAACAAAATTCAATTAAAAAAAATATTAAGAGAAATAATGTAAAATAACAGCCTTTATTTCAAAAATAATTTTAGATATTAATTAATTAGCTGTGGCTTAAATGTTTAGTAGTTAAACAAATAAATAAATGATCGAATTTTGATATTTGATATGAGCTAATTTGTCTTTTACGGTCTACCTACATAAATAACTAGCTCTGCGTAGAATTAGTACATCGAGTAACATATTTTTTCTAACTTTCGTCAACAAAAACAACTTGTTGAGTGGTTTTGGTCTCTCATATACAAACTTTCATCAGCTTCAGGTTTTTTTATCGCGACAAAAAGTTGCGTATTCTTCTAGGTCCCATCTACCTCCATCCGAAAATGCATAAAAAATGGTTAAGCGGTTTAAGCGTGAAAAGACAACATACTTTCACAGTTATTATATTAGTATGGATTACAAAGTATTAAAGGAAGTGCCCAAAATGCATTTAGGAGTAATCAGCACATTTTCGTTTTTACTGTTCTTTTCTGTATTTATCGGGAAAGGTTTATGATTTAGGACCTAAAGGTTTAGAGGTGTCATTTGGAGGACAGCTTATTGAATAAAAAAAAAACAAACAGTTAATATAAAAGGCATTTATTTAATTTAAAATCGTCTCTGTATGTAGTCGTAACGCCAGCAATTTTCCATTTGTGCTGAGCTCAGATAAGCCAGATGCGCCTGCCCAATGAGCGGTGCGACTTGAGTGGGACTAACGTTGCCACTGCGTTTGTGCAAATTTGTACAATATTTCATGTGTTTGTGTTTAAAATATGTTACAAATGCTTCAGCTGTTATTTTGTCCAGTTAAAAGATGTTTGAAAAAGACGGACTTTTTTGTCATAACAGTCATTTTAAAGATGAAAGCCTTAGTTATAAAGATTCAATTTATTGATTATACAATTTTGTAAAACAATTCGCAATTTAAGTTAGGTTAGCTTGTGCAGCATGCACCTCGCCATTCTTAGGGAACCTTGGCGGTTAAAACGTTAACCGATATCGCCCATACACCCGAGATCCCTACAGAACATAAGTTTGGTCTCAGTTCCGTTTAAGAACTCAACCTCATCCAGACTGTCGAAGAAGAACCTTCGAAAGTGCTTCTTTGTTCTACGAGCAACGCCCATCATACTTCTGCAAAATATTGTTCCTCCAAAAACCAATCATAAAATACAAACATGAAAACTATCTATTACAACTTACGATGGTTTTTTAGACTGACAGATATAGGGGCATTTTATTAATCGTAATATCATTATCAACAGATCCGCTTAAGAACGTTTTCAAAGCATAATACCATAATATATACCTCGCAAATCCTTACAAAAGCGCTGCATGGCCTTAAAAAGACCACATCTTCACAAACCTCCTTTATAGTGAGGTGACTCAAAACGGAATATACCTACAAAAATCCAATTAGATTTAAATGCGTTTATGTGTGCCATGAACGACTCATAAAAGAGGAAGAGCAAATGTTTAATTTATTAGCAATCGATTTTGGCGAATTTCTCCGAATGTCTAGAGCAATAACCGCACGCTACAGTTAAAGCTCTCATATTGATCGCATTAATCGCCTCTGCCCTCGCCACTCTAAAAGCCACCCCTTGTTTTTGAAAGACATGTTGCTTGCATTTGTGGGTGCTTTAGCGAGCTCAAATTAAAACACACGTCGTCATTCGAGAGAGCTGCAAGATTTATGAACTAAAAAGTACTATGAAGTCTCCCCCAAAACCCTCATTAAACATGCCAAAGATGTAACATTCCTCTTTTTCAAAACTTGCTTCCACAACAGGCACACAGCTAAAGTGTTAGTATTGTGCACTAACCTGCTTTCCCAGCGGAAAGATTGCCAATTTCCTTTCGTATTTCGCCGCCATTTTGTACACAATATATACCCTTGGGTAATAATCACGTACGATACTGTAAAGGCGTTTGTACGTGGCACATAACACCCTTAAATACGGTGTGAGCAACCTAATCAGTAATCCGTGTTACTTTTGCGGAATGTTGATTTCGTTGTCGATGCTATGCTGTTGTGTTTTGAAAGACATCACGACGACTTCAACTCTGGTGCCCCTGTCCCAGAATGTTCAAAGTTATGAGGTGTTTTCTGAAACTGGCAAAAGTGTCAGAGTTGAAACTTTCTACGAACATCTTACGCAAATGTGTACTTTTCAGTTTGAAATGTTGATAAAAGTGGATGTTAATATACGTATCCTTCTTTTGTGCTTTATCACGTATGTTACATGCCACTTGAGGAGCAATACAATACCAGACGACAGAGACAAATGTCTGGCAGGTATACCTATATACCTATAGTTTGAAGGTTGAAGTAAAATCGCTCTTAAAGGAACTTTGTAACACGAGATTTAATAAATCCATCGTAGGATTCAAAGAACCTCGGTGCGTGGGTACCTACATTCTTAATAGCCCGAGCAGTTACCGCACAACTTGGTACGTGTGACACACAATATTACCGGTAATTTTTACGGCTCAGCAGTTTCTATCCGTTTACAACCGAGCAATGTAATCTTGCATGGATGCAGGCGACTTGATGGTTTTACTGTATAGGCCTGTTAGTTGTTACACTCATGGCCGTTTTCTCTTTGCTCCTTAAGGGCTATCAATTACTTCTATAAGAACCTTCGATGCTGACATCTTTATTAAAAGTACCTACATAACATGGCGGTAAATGAGAAACCCAAAAAAGTGAGTGGCACAAGGCACAACTCGTACTGTCTGTGTCAATTCACCATTCAGCTGCCTTATGGATGGATGGATTATTGATTACAGTTACGTTATGGGTATCACATCAACCTGAGGTACCATTTCCATCAGCCTGCATAATGACAGAAACAGCTTCACTAAAAATAGATTTTATTGCCAAGCAAACGAAACAATGACGTTCGAAAATTCACGTGGCCCTTTGTAGGCGATGTGCTGACGCACAGATCTGCCGCCCCGCAGACGTTGGATTGTATTTGTATAAACGGCACCAAAAATGAACAAGAGAAAAGGAGCATGAAAAGTTGTGACATTATGCGATTGTTGCCATTATTTCCTTAAATTTGAAAGCTCTTTGTTTTGGAATCAGTATATTTCTAATAGAGCTAACATGATGTGTCTTTTCGATTTCTATGGTAGGGCTTTCAATGGTCTTCTTTCTCTTCTTTTAAAACAAATCGTACTCGTAGGTGCTTTTTAAGCGTATAAGTATTATGGGGGATTTATAACATTCCAACAAAGAATATTAAAGGGGTGCCCAATACTAAATAGGCGTTTGACTGAAAGGGACAGCTCTATCCAACACTCAAATGGTGTCACCAATATTTCAAAACAAACAGCGAAAGAGGAGTGAGCAGTGTTGCAAGAATTTTAAAAATCAAAATGCTAAATCACATTTAAAAAAATTCTAACTTGAAAAATTGATTTATCCAGAATTAAAAAAAAACTTTAAACACTACACAATGACGAAAATAACACAACCTCTGGAAAAAAAACACAGTCAGTTCATATAGAAACTCAACCAAAGAAAAATATTTTTCCATACACGTTTATACAATGATACACTATGGATTTATCGCACACACTTGGACAGTAGGCATCTCATATTTCATTCAATGCGGTGGAAAGTGATGGGAAACATTTTCAATGCAAGGAAGTAAACTTATGACCAAAGTTCAAGCAAAAGAGAGCAAGAATGAAAAAATGAGAACAAATTCGAGAAAAAGTGAGACCTTGGGTGTTGGGTCCTTTGTGTAGGAAAATTGTGGCAACAGTAACCGAGTTTTTTGCAGTTCTTTTGTATGCTCTTGTGTAGCTACGTATAATGTCAGTTCATATTCACATCACTCTTATATTATATTAATTATGTAGAAACTTTTCACTTTTCAATTGGTTTTAATACAATGTATAGGTATTTTAATCATACGGACTTATGACTTATTTCGTTTTTAGGATTGTGAGACTTTGGCCCGAAATGTTGTGGACTTGGCCCGGATTGGCCCGATTTTTGGACTAATAACTCACTTAAGTGGGTCAAAAGTCTATTATGTACTTCTAGCTTGTGGACTTATGACCCTGTTCCAAAAGTGCTATCGACGCTAGGTCTTAACATATAAAATTAATTTATTAAATACGTAAACTGGAGACTAAGGCAACAACTTATCGAAAGACTAATATCTGAGAACAACTCGAACCTGAAAAGTTATGCAAACCAATTTTTATAATAATCACACATTTACTTAAAAGAAAACGGCGTATTGATGTTTACTTTTTGCAACTACATAATGGCTTTATATTATCTTCGAGGGATTCACTTACTAACTAACAACAGATTTATAGCTCTAATGAAAGTATGGAATAATGTCATTTTAAAACCCATCGCCGTAATATGTTAATAAAATAAACACTTCGTTTGCGGTGACCTCAAACCCACTATAACTACATAAATACAAAAGGAAGGATCTCATTTTTACCATGCGTGAAACTTTCTACGACAGATTTTCAACACAAGTATTCCATTTGCAAAAACAAAATTCAATTTGAAATTTATTTCATTTTCTTTTCATGACACAGGGCAACGCCTTACCTCTGGGCATTTGCGAAGAAAAGCTTGTTTTTGACACGTTGCCTAGCCGCCAGCCATTTGAACGATTGCGAAATTTCGTACCGCGCCAGAGGCATCTTTTGTCTTTCGGTTACGTTGAATAACAATGTGATGCTCTTGGGAGCGATCCTTTTGCAGTTACCAAAGGCACTGGCCAGACATACACTTGTCATCGCTGTCGTTTGCTTTGTCTAGTGATGTTGTGTACATTTTAATTAGGTTCTGTAACCGAAATACTGAATTTTGCATGAGGACTCCCAATTGATGCTCATTATTATGTAACCCAATTTGTTTCGCTTCGTTCAACTTGGTTCAACTCTCAAAATTGGATACCAATAAATAATTTGCATGAATGTAATTATTGTATATCAACTTCAAATAATTATGGGTTATATTATACGCTAATTTTGCTAACAAAAGTTTAAGGCTGAAGTGCATGGTAGTAAAAATTTTAGAGTCCGGGATTCAATATTGAATTGGTTATACACACCGTTGTGTGGGTGTACATAATTGGTAAAGTATAGTGAAACTAATAAGGACGAGGAAGTAACCAAAAAAAATATATCTTTAGCTTTCTACTATGCGTAGTAAAGGAGAAAGGACTATTCATATGAGAGCAAATTTCAAACTGCGAACAAGCGAATATTCATCAATTCTGACATTTCATTCACATAAAAACTTTTTTTGGTTGCAGATACCTCCGAATTACAAATCTTGATTCACACATTAAAAGAAACACTTTTCAAATTTTCAAATATTTTATACTATAATATGTTTATGATTACGTTCAACACCAGACCAGACTGACCATCAGCCAAAAATTTTACTGGCTAAACTTATTCTAAATAACTTTCTAGAAAAACAACAAAGAAATAGGGTGATGGCACCAGTAGTCGGCCCCTTAACTTTTTTTTGGTGTTTGATTGTTCCCTAAAAATCAATTTTTCAACTATTTAATCAAGTATTTGGTTTTTCTAATTGTTTAAAGTCTGTGGATTGGAAAATACTAGGCTTATTAGGGATATGAGCTAACTAATGCAAACCATTTGCAAAATAAGTGAAAAGGGTATGATTTTGGAGTAGTCAGCCCCCTCAACTCCAGTAGTCGGCCTCGCAAGTATCCAGTAGTCAGCCCCAATTACCATTTCCACATTTTCATCGTTAAAAAAAAAAATTCATTAATTAAATCGTAAAAAATATCAAAAGGAACTTTTTTGCACTCATATGGCTTCATTTATATTTGGCTCAAAATTGCATCATTTGAGTTGGTATTGTTACTAAACAGTTGTTAAGTAACACAAAGAAAAACAAAAAAACAACATAAATATATATGTGTTTAAAATAGAAAAATAGTCGCAACAGGTCAATGGGAACCTAGGCCTAGCTTCTCACTTGTGTGAGTTTTGTTTTTTATTTTTTGGACGAATGGAAGGGATCTATAATTTTACGCCAAGTCCAAACGGCTAATTGAGAATCTCTCTTATGATGGTTTTTACTCTCGGATGTTTGTCAGACGTTCGCGAGAGGTGGCGCAGTAGAAAAAAGCCTTAAGATGAAATTAGGTTCTTTTGGGAATCGAACCGGGGCCCCTAGCTAAGTGGTCCAACACACTAAGCCACTGCTCCTAGAAACATAAAAAATAAATATTGTACACCAATCACAGCCAATATTCTTTGAATAGTTGTCTTAAACATCGAAAATCAGCTCCTCGTCGCGATTGGAGCATCGGATTTTGGACATTCTTTTTTTGATCTGCCTTGCCCTTCCAGTCAGTTTCTTGTTTTCAGCTTCCAACCGTTTTTCCAGCAGATTTAGTTTCCTAAATTCAATATCCTTAGCTTTTTTTTACTTTTTCTTGTTCTTTTTTATTGAAGAATTCTTTCCATGTTTCCTGATTTTGGAAACAAATCTGGATAGTAAAGATGTTTTTAAAAAGCAGGGTAGTGATTGGCTTCTTTTCGTTTCCAACTGACCTTATAAAGGTTTTTCCAGCCATTCTGAGCCAAAACAACATCTAATTTGTGATAGTCAGAAAGACGTTTCATCGCCATAAAAAATGCTGGACGCATCTTCGAAAATATCTACTTTATTTCCTCCAAACGTTGGTTAAACTCTCGGAAACACTTTCTTATTGATTCTTCACTGACGATACCTCGTCCTTTTGAAAGTCGCTCAGCCAATCTAAGAGATAGTTCAGGGCGATCTCGGGTCCCATTTTTCTATAGGCATTTAGACAACTCTGCGATGTATGCGGTCTTAAAGACTGCCTGTTGGGACTTAAAACTCCCGACTAGCTTTTCTTAATGACCACTTATTTGTAAGTATGTCATTTAAAGCTTCAACTAGGGCTATTCCGAGTATTGATGAAAAATTTGTTTTAGTAAAAACATCCAATTTTTGAAAATACCTGATTTAAATATATTTGGAAATGGTTAACTACCACCAATTTGTCTATTAACATACGGCTGAGCTTAGGAAACATGTCTTTTATAGTCAGCCACCCATTTCTTTATTATATGAACAGGGGGCTGACTACTGGAAAACAAAGGTAATTTTTTGATTTTTTTGAGAGAATTAAAAGAGAATTAAATTTCCATTCATTTTGCATACCCAGATAAAAAAAAATAAAAAAATTAGGTGTTTTCAGTAGTCAGCCGGGGGGGGGCTGAGGCTAGGGTAATCATAAAAATAATGGCTCATAAGGTCAGCCCCCCTCTTAATTATTTAACAAAAAACTTTTTTGACATTTTAAGTTAAAAAACAAGATTAATAAAGTATCAGTAACATAACGATAATTTTGTATACCACTCGTATCCTGCACTCATGAAAACTGCACGCAGACTTATATTTTTTACTCGCGACGTAGAAGCTGGATTGTGCCAATTTTTTGAACTCAGAGAGAAGAAATGTTAGGCAAGAGACTACAATTTTTTGTTTTAAAAAAAGGCAAAAGCATTTACTACTGCGCTGTACTTTGTATGTCAGTGGCTGACTACTGGAGAGGGCTGAACTTAGGTGCCATCACCCTATGTAACGCAAAAAGAATCAAAAAAATTGCGTTACGCACGACACACAAACCAATGCAGCCACATACGATTGACGCTCCTCTCCCTCTCCCACCCAAAACAAACGCGGTATCCTTATCAGGTAGCTTAGCAACAGAGTTGGCTTGAGATGACATTCAGCTTGGTTTGGACTCTTGCTGACACAATTAGCTGACAACGCGTGCATACCTATGTTGCTTATCACATATATTTATAATTTAAGAAAGAGAGAAAAAGAAGCTGCAATATGACGTACTCTCCCGCTCAACTGAATAGGTTAAAAAAATTATGTTTGTAATGTGTCTTCTCTCTCAGTTTCTATTACATATATATTCACTTTTATTGCACGCTTTGAACCTTCATTTGCTTACACATAACATAGAAAAAAAATAACGCGATTTTTGAAACGGTAAATTAGAATTTGGTTTTTATCATTATACTATCGGACCCCTGCACACTTCGTAGTGCAAAAAATCTGGCTGTTGGGCTATGTCATGTCAATCAAAATCCGTGTGACATTAAAAAATAAAAAATAAAAATGCTACCAACCATTGTGGAAAGTGATGGAGTTAGGAAATACTTCCTTTTGACAACAATGAATGCTATTGGTTAGTAATAATAGATTGCTAAAATGCGCTAATTTGATTTGTAGCCCCGTAAAAATAAAGTTTGGAGGCAAATAACTGTAGATCGGCTGAAGTTACTGGGTCTCAGTATTGTCTCTGATTGTAATGCTTTGTGGTGCACACAATTTTTGGTTTTTCCATTTTCGGTGTAAATATAAGAAACCGATGATTTTGTTTGCCAACACGCGAACAGGCTACATTTATAAGGTGCAGGGAAATAAGTCCACGGGAATTAAGTCCACTGAGGGACTTAGTTCCCACCTAGTGGGAAATAAAACCACTTTCGTGAAGTGGACTTAGTTCCCATGTAAGGTGGGAACTGAGTCCACTTTCTTATGGGAACTAAGTACACATCAAAATTAAAAAGAGGCAACTACTTCCAACATTTAGGATTGGACAGCAAACTGTAAAGTGCAGGTAGTTATCACAATATTTTAACACAATCTTAGGCGGCTACAGGAAATAAGGCCCCAAAAGAGAAAACTAAATAAGGCCCCAATTTTAAAAATGAAATAACACCCCAATTTGTTTTTTTTTTGTATATTTCATTGCTTATTCAAAATATTGCCTTCTTAGAAACAAATCTACAATCTTTATTTATATACTAGCTGTTGCCCGCGGCTTCGCTCGCATTAATGCCGATTTTGTCAATCACTTCAAGTACACTTAAGGAACCATTCGTCCTTTTCTGCACTACTTATTAAAACGGATACAAAACAGATACAAAATTAGTTCAACTGAATTTCAAGAAATTCTTCAGTTCGCTCCAACGTGCCCATATAAGTATTCACTTTAATGAGAATTTAGTTGAAAAAATTCGAAAAATATGTCTTTCCATATAACCATGAAAACCCACAAAATTTCATTGAAATCGGCTGAGTGGTTAAGAAAATCGACAACAGCGCCATCTATGGGGTCCAAAACTATGCTCTCCATCAAGTTACAACCAACCATACCCACCCACAAAATTTCATTGAAATCGGTTGAGCGTGCACCATATGGTGAATATTAAATTCAATTGGTAGGCTTAGGAATCTATTTTTTATAAAATAAAATTGAATGACAGCCCTGCAAATAGTTTTTCATTTTTTCTTTAGAATAATACAGTAGAAATTTAATATGGTGGTTAAGTATTCTGAAATTTTCTAATTTTCCGAGCAATTTTCTTAGTTTTTTCTTTCATAAGAACCTTCTGCTGACAATAACAAACACAACAAAAAAAAATCAGCCAAATCGGTCCAGCCGTTCACGCGTGATGTCGTGACAACGAAAAACGGGTTTCATTTTTATATATATAGATTTTTAAATAAATAAGGACTTGCATTTTCTTTAATATAAAATAAATAAATATTTTGGTGCGACAGGTCTATGGACCCAAGGCCTAGCTTCTCACAACCATTCGTTTTGTGTGGGTTTTCAATTTTTGGGACAAATGGAAGGGATCTACAAATTTACGCCGAGTCCAAACGGGTAATTGAAAAGCTCATTCATGACAGTTTTACTCTTGGATGTTTGTCAGACGTTCGCGAGAGGCGCAGTGGAAAAAAACCTTTAGATGTAATTTGGCCCTTTCGGGATTCGAACCTAAGGCTAAGACCCCTCGCTTAGGAGCCCAACACATTACCACTAAGCCACTGCGCCCACTATTTTCTTTAATATACCTACTGCAATATTTCTTTGTAACATTTTCATTCATTAAAATGAAAAATAACGTAAATACCGATTTGATTGCCTATCTATTATAAAAATGGTGTGAAAAATGTATAGTGGATCATCAATTGAGAACGGCTAGGTCGATTTAGCTCAAATTTTTTTTCAGTTGTTCGTAATTGTCAGGAGATTATTGTTACGAAAAAAAATTTTGGGAAAAACCCTCCGGAAAAGTCGGGAAATTGGAAAATTCGAAATTAGATTTTCTTGTATGAAATTTTTTGTTCAATTGTTCCGGAATGGCTTTTCGAATGGAAAAATATAAAATTCTTAGTGGAAAATTTGGAAAAGTCCGGAAAAACAAGAAAAATTTGTTTATTTTTCGAAGAAATTTTTATAGCTTTTTGTGAACATTAAAAGCGTTGGCACTGATCGAAGACATGTGCGGTAGTCTGCTGTCGAAATTGGGAATGCCAGAAAAGCACGAAAAAAGATTTTTTGCATTTTATAATATGAATATTATACGTCCTCACCATTCGATTCCCTGCGTACTGTACATGGTGTGTTCTGCGCCACTTTCGAGAGCTTTACCAATGTTTAAATTTGCTCGAAAACGATACACATTGTAACTCATCTCTCGCCGATGAACATTTTTCTACGCCAATGACATTTCATCCCTCGAACCCGACCGCGATGTGGCTGACGACATTTTGCACAGAGTTCGCATGACAACTTCGAATTTAGATCTTAAAATTAGTTCTGATCGAAGCCACGTGCGTACTCAAGTGCTGCAGTCTGCTGTCGAAATTGGTAATGCCAACGCAAAATCGTTTGAAGCACGATGCAATCAATCGCGAATTGCAACGGGAAGAAGACTATGATCGAGATGAGCTGGTCGAAAGAGTGCAAACAATTGTTCCGCTGTTGTTGACGATGAAACAGGAGGCATTTACTTTCTCGATGCTCCCGGTGGGACATGCAGAAATTCGCCATTTCGTTGATTCTGGTAACATTTCGGTCAAGAACTCAAATTGCGTTGGCTGTTGCATCCTCTGGCATTGCCGAATCGCACATTCGCTTTTAATCTGCCGATGAATCTTCTCACGGTTGACAAGCCAACGTGAACAATGACCAAGAATTTAGCGACAGCGAAATGACAGCGACCGAACAATGACGGATTTACGAGGTTATTCGAGACGATTTGGTGGCGCTATGATATTGCTCTCCGGAGATTTTCGTCAAACGCTTTCCTTCATCCCGAAATCTACTCCTGCCGATGAACTCAATGCATGTATGAAATCGTCTTTTTTGTGGAGGCATATCAAGAAGTTGAAATTGAACACGAACATAAGAGTCGCATTGCAGAACGACCAATCGGCTGCTGAATTCTCGAGACAAGTGCTGGCACTTGGCAATAGCAAATTTTCCTGTTGATGTTTCGACTGGATTGATATCGTTCCCAGCATATTTTTGTGAGTTCACATCATCGAAGGGGGAACTCATCACCGGCATTGCACAAAATTATAAAAATCTCCATTGGATTAGTGAAAGGGCAATACTAGCAGCGAACAAAATTAGTACGTCGATAGCTTGAATTTGATTATTCAAAGTCAAATCGCTGGAGAATTGCATTCGTGCAAATCCGTTGACTGCGTGACCGACGAGGATGAAGCGACCAACTATCCGACGGAATTTTTGAACTCGCTTGATGTACCATCACGAACTCCGCCGCATAATTTACAGCTGAAATCATCCGAAATTGTGCAACGGTACGCGGTTGTCCGTCAAGAAACTGATGAATGTGATTCAAGCGACGATCATCAAGGACAAATTCAAAGGAGAGGAGTCCTTTTCCCAATAATTCCGATTATTCCAACTGATCTTTCATCCCAGTTCAAGCGGATTCAGTTTCCCGTTCGATGGGTTTTTGCATTAACAATCAATAAGTCGCAAGGCCAATCGTTGCAAGTCTGTGGAATTAATCTCGAATTTCCCTGCTTTCGGATGGTCAGCTGTACTTTGCCTGTTCGCCTGTTGGCAAACCATCTTCGTTGTTTGCTTTTGGCCCGGAAAACAAATCGAAAAACATTGTTTATCATATCGGTCTCTACTGATTTCGATTCAATTCAAATAAATTACATTGAAATTTTAACTATCTGTGTTATTATCCCTCTGGAGTTTATCTGAAGGCGTAAAATTGGGGCGAGACGAAGTTCGCCGGGTCCGCTAGTATACCTATATAAAATCATCAAAAATATCATCATATTAATATTTATTATATTTTCTTTAATTCATTTGTAATTATTATAAATATTAAAAAATATTACAGTGAAATTCGCCTATAGCGACCTCGGTTATAATGACTATGCGGATATAACGACGCAAACTCTGAGTCCCTTGATTTCACACCATATTTTCCATACAAATTCATCTTGATATAGCGACCTCGGATATAACGGCAATTCCGTATAAAGCGTCCGTTTTTTACAACAATTTGATTTTTTCCCACCGGATATAGCGACGAAATAAAATCATCTACCTAGTTGCCTGTGCAAAATCCAGAATTTTTTCGTAGCAACGAAATAAAATTTTTTTTATATTTTTTTTCATACCTATTTTGTTTTGAAAACCCATATTTATTTTTGAATGCTTTTTTTTGTATCTAGTATTCTCATAGGATTTTTTTTTGTTTTTTTTTACGCTTTTTTTTCGTGATGGTGCAGTGATGATAACCGAATTATCTAGCTCTAGCATATTTAAATTATAAAACATATAGAAAAACGTTGGGCCATTTTGCTCCACAATTATAAAAATGTATTCAAAATTATTTATCACCATTTGACATTTTGCGCAGGAACCATGTTTTGCAAGGCTAACAAATCGCTAACACACCTACCAACGTGAGTTAGTTTTGTAGAAGTTACGAAAGCTTAGTTATCTTCTAAAAATGTTTATTAATAGGAATTTGAGTTTAATCAATGTGTTAGTCATTAGTTACGGATAACACGAAGTTCCGCAGCTATTATTAATACGGCTGTCAGTTGTAACAAACTTAGAACCGAAGCAAAGACAATTTTCAGTACTGTAAGATGTGTAATAAGTTGATTCGAATTGCAGAATAATTAGCTGCATATTTACCTTACTACCATGAATGTAGGTTACATTAGCTGTGTTTCTTTCGTCCCCGTCACGGCTATAGGATAAGCAAAATAAAAAAATCCCTTGTTAAATACAACAAAGGCTTAACCTGGATAATTATCGGGGTTAACAGCTTCGCGGCGATAGAGAAAAGTATAGCCAACACAAATTTGTGTATGTTATCGATTGTATGGAAATTTCATAAATGACATTTGTCATGCTGACAAAAAATTTAAAATTAAAAAATTTCAATTTGAAAAAAAAGTCTCAGCAAGCCAACAAAAAATGTAAATTACCAAGAAATGTAATATATGAAACAATACGCAATATGTTATTGTGTTAACTTGATTAATTTTTTATTTGAATTGAAACTTTTTGGTACCTCTGCTTCGCTGGAATTTTCCATTAATAATACTTTATCAAATTAAAATTTTTAAATGTAAATTTTACTGTCAATGTCAATTTAACTATCAGCTTGATGCGTTGCCAATTCACGTTTATTTTCTTCGATGTTCGTTTTTTTCGGCAATCCTTGATAGAGACGCTGATATGCACGAAAGAAACAAAGCTATTCATGTACTCAATCATTCTTTTATTATTGATAGATTTAGTTTTCTTTAGTTTTCTAACTAACCATCTGTTAGACGCATATTGACTGTTGTAGAAAAATATGGAATAATTTCGCGACTGTAGAATGGGGAATCTAATTATCTAATGCAGACTTATGCAAAGAATTCAATATGTCAAATTTGGAAAAATCGAGAAAAAATACAACAAGTTTTTGAGTCGAATTATTTTCTGAAATTTTTTTTTTAAAGGAATTGAATTAGATGCAAACCAGTGTTGCATCTCTTGTTGTTACAGGTTTTCCTTTCTTAATTCTGAATGACTAAGTAAACTATGAATACAGCATTGTGTAGTAACAAATCTACTAGTAAAGAATGAGTATTTTTTTTTTAATTTGTCTGACCGCTTCGCTTATAGCGACGTTCGGCTATAGCGACCATTTGAGCCCGGTCCCTTAACCTTCGTTTTATCCGGATTTTACTGTATTTATTAAATTAAATTCGTTTTTCAATTTCCGATTTTCGAATAACACTGTACGTATATTTTCCAAATTCGAACGATTTAACTTTAGAATCGAATTACAGAGTTAGGCCTTTAGGGCAAAGCAACCAAATATGCTGTTGATATGAGCGAGAAAATTTGTGCGACCCAGGAGCCTAACTCTGTAATTCGATTCTAATATTAAATCGTTCGAATTCGGAAAATATGTGCTTTGTTATTCGAAAATCGGAAATTGAAATACGAATTTCATTTATCTATTTATCTTTGCTCGAAATCGGAATTCGAATTTCTGAAATTTTATTCGATATCTATTTGCCATACGGAAAAATTTTTCTAAAAGCTAAAAGTAAGTATTTATTTAAAAAAAATATATAAATAATATTTTTTAATAAAATGCTATAAATTAATAAATTAATAACATTGATCATATTTTTGATGATTTTATTCTGTTTTAAAGGCAAACCACGAACAAAAATACAAATATGTACAAAATAAAATCAATTTGAAATTCTCATTGATTTTGTGTGTTCTCATCTGGATTTATCAAAGGGCTATTTAAAACCTGCGGACGCACGGAGAACTACAAATATTCTGTGAAAGCGTTTGGCGACCGATTTGAATGCAGCTTGTTCACCAATGCGTGAAGGTTATTTCGTCATTAAATTTTGTGTTTTATCACATCAGTTTTTACTTGCAACACAATTCATATATCCATAGAGAAGTTATCAACAAATAAATTTATGCCGTTTTCCATTGGGCAAAAAGGAGCGTCCGGGAAATCGCTGGAATCGAAAGAATCAGTTCTGAAACTGTTCCTTTGGCACAAAAAATACTCTTCTGGTGATTCTGAGAAGAGAAAATTGCTTCTCGATTTGAAGTAAGAATACACTCAAGAAGCACTAGCACAAGGGTACTTTCTGTATTTTATACAAGCCCGCTGACAGCAGCCATAGATAATTTTTTGGCATTTCACCAATACAAACGTGAATTCAACCAGAATCAGTTTTCTTGTTCCAGTGGATTTCAGAATAAGTGAATCCCCGAGTGAAACCAATGGAAAACGATATTAAATAATTGAAAACGAATTATTTGACTTTTTTTAACACCCCTATTATGGTTATCAAATATCAATCAATTGATAAACGATAAATTCTATCAATCGGTTGATAAATTGGTATTATGGGTGTCAATTGAAAAATGTAACTATAACAGTTATCATAAACACATACAAATCATATATTTTATTTTATTATCAATTATCATTTTAATACTACCATTTTGTTCGTTAACCTTATTTTATAATTAAAAATGCAATACAAAAAAACATGAATTCAAATTTGTAAAAATAATTTTAAAAGTAAAAATGTAACGTGTAGCTCCTTTATACACAAAATAGAACTAACGCAACGGGAGAATAAAAACCATAGGTACAAAAAGCGACCGTTACTATTTTGGGTATAAAAGGCCCACACAGTCTGTTTAATAAATTAGTGAATTGAACACACAACTAAAAGTTGGAGTCTTTTTACTTTTTGTTATCAATTGCTCTTCCCAGTAGACAGGCTGAACAATTTCTTGGTCGCCTGGCTCTGTTCATTATCGTCGCTGCTGATACAAACGGGAAGATTTTCATTACATAAAACAGTAGACAGACTGAACAACTTGTTGGTCGTCTGGCTCTGATCTTCTTGATCGGCGTTCTTTGGGAAATCTACGTTTAGGTACTTCCACAAACGAACGCTCGGCACCCCACACACACCCCGCAAGCACCTCACACGCTTCATAACTCCAATTCTGAATACTGAAAAAATGCAATCGTATATGGCATTTGATTTGACGTTTGTCGGTAATTATTTTTTTTTCTGTCGTTTTTGGTGTGGTTTATTTGAAAAATGTGAGTATTTTGAATTAAATAAATTTGGCTATTTTCTTTAGACTATTTTGTTCTTTTAGGACTAGAGTAATTAGCAACAAACGGCAAATATTAAAATTGGTTGAAATAATGGAGGCAAATACAGATGTCGCAAAGGGAATCTGCACAAAGCCGGTCCTAGCCAAAATATGGGAGGAAATCGCTTTGGAACTTAACAGCTTAGGACCACCAAAGCGGGACTCAACTAAGTGGCAAAGAGTGAGCATTTAAATGTTACATATTAATATGATTAATTTATTAAAATACCTATTCAAAATGTAGGTATGGGCTGATTTAAAATGCATATCTAATAAAGAAGAAAGTTACTCAAAACAAAATTGAAATGACTGCAACTGGTGGTGGGCCAAATAATTTACAGCGACTAAGTGACGCCGAAGAAGCAGTCAGTCGTCTTCTGCATTTCTCTGCATGTGTTGATCCGTCTGGAAATGAACATGGGTTAGAAGCAAATCCAAATAGTAATACTGAAGATTCTGAATGTTAAGTTTGGAAAAGAGTGCTCGTGGCACAGAATATTTGCCAAAAAAGCATATAATTTAAAAAAAGAAAAATCAAGTAAAGTGCTTAAAATGAAAAAAAGAAAAGTTGGAGCTCTATAAACAAAATATAAAAAACAAAGAAAACGATAGAAAAGTTAAACTAAAATTAAAGATCCAACTCTTGGAAATTGAACAAGCCAAAAGCTTTCGATATATAACGCATTCCAGTTTGATTTTTTCGTTTTCTCTTTTTATGTTTTAAAGTCAGTTTTGTGATATGAAAAAGATTAAAAAGACTTCTATCTATACTTTTTATTTTTGTTATACTTTTTTCTTTGATAGTTATTCGTTTTAACATAGACAAAATAAACATATTTAAATAAATATCTTTATATATATAATTCTACTGTACGTGTGTATGTCACTGAACTCCTCCTAAACGGCTGGACCGATTTGAATAAATTATTTTGTATGTGTTTGGGTGGCGCCCTGGATGGTTTAGAAGCCGATTGGTCAAAATTGGACAGAGGGGCGTGGCACCGCCCATACAAAAAATACATTCAAAATCTTATATCTCGAAAACCACCAAATCGATCGAGTTCAAATTTACACATAATCTTAGGTATTAGCCAAGGAGTATTTCTGTGAAGATTGGTCAAAATTGGACAAAGGGGCGTGGCACCGCCCATACAAAAATAACATTCAAATTCTTATGTATTTCAAAAGCAACCGAATCGTGACTGCGAGTTATTACGTAAAATACAATATTGAAAAATGGAAATATTGGTCGACGTACTCCGAATTCACAAATAGTCCAGAACCGTCGGTTAAATAGATCGGCAGAAGATAAATTGACGGACAATAAAAATTTAAGAAATCAGGATGTAATCAAACGTGTAAATGAAAATCAAGAGCAACGCAACGAACGTCTTCGAGCCAATGCATTAAGACAAAGACTTGCCCGTCAAAGAGTCACCGATACATTCAGAACACGTGAACAACAGCGTTTGCAAGTGTATCGCGCATTGACACGTGACAAACGTGTGTTTGAATATGAGTCGGACATCGACTATTCGTCACATTCGCAATTGTAATCGGTGCTATGAACAAACAATGCCAACACTGTCATGCACTCAAATACAAAGGTAAATCGGCCGGTTTCTGCTGCGCGTCTGGAAAAGTTGTAGTATTGCCACCATTTAATTCGCCGCCAGAACCATTGAAAGCACTATTGGTTTTTGCGTAAAATTCGCAAATTCAATTTTAAATGACCTCATTTGGAGCAACAAAAATCGTTCAAAACGCGGATGGTCGAAATTTTCAATCAACGTTTAAGATTCAGGGCCAAGTGTATCATCAAATTGGTTCTTTAATGCCGATGCGATGCCTAATACCGATTCAAAATTTCTCCAAATTTACTTCATGGGTGCCAGTACAACCAAATCGAGCAGATGGAGGAGCGACAAATTGTGGGTATTTTAGAAGCGTTTTTTTTTTGTAACAATGCCAAAATATTATCTGGGATGAATGCACAATGGCACACAAGCATTCACTTGAAGCTCTCAATAGAATGATGAAAGATTTAAATAAAAGCACCAGGCTTTTCGGTGGTGTTTTACTGCTGCTGTCCGGTGATTTTAGACAGACATTGCCGGTCATTCCACGCGCTACATATGCGGACGAAATTAACGTATGTATAAACAATCATATCTATTGCGAAATGTCTGTACATTACGTCTTACCACAAATATAAGAGTTCAACTGCAAAACGATCCACTGGCACTATCATTCTCCGAGCAATTGCTCAACATTGGAAATGGAGCAATATGATTGCATGGAGACACACAATGCATCAAATTGCCGGACAACTTCTGCAACATGGTAAATACGAAAGATGCTTTGATTGAAAGTATATTTCCCGATTTACAAGCTTATTACGTGGCTTAAAAAAGCATGCAGGACAACGTCTGTCGGGTCCGCTAGTATTTAATATATTTAAATAAATATATTTATTTTGTCTATGGTTTTACATAAACCTAACCTTGCATCCCTAATTCGGCTGCCATCAGTAAATGTTGTATTGGAAGAATCATCTCAAACATCATTGTTTCCAATAACATTGTCGGTTTCTTCTTCTTCGACTTCAAAACTTTCCAATCTGTATTTAATACAAATATTATAAAGGGCTGCACATGCGTTTATTATTTGGGTCGCTTTTTTGCGGTATAATGTAGCTCTCGCGCTTGTAATAAGCATCTAAATCAGCTTTTTAATAATCCAATAGTGCGTTCTATAATATTTCGGCCCTGCGCATGCTTTTTATTAAACGTTGATTGTAAAGAATTTTCTGCAGCGTTCCTATTTATGGCGTCATCAAATTAGGTGATAGAGGATATCCTCCGTCCCCTAAAATATTTGTTTAAATATTTTATACAAATGAACTGAACTGGGTTTTTTACCAAGAATACGAAAGTCAGTCCTTCCATTACGATAGTCATCTTCTATCTTCACTTTTAATTGTGACATATTCCATAAATTAGCATCATGTGAGGATCCTGGATACTTTGCATTTATATATCTGATGCACATTAAGTGATCACAAACCTAAAAAATACAATCGAAATAATAATTGTCTATTTCACAGCAGAAAAAAACCTACAAGCATTGCATTTGCCTTTCCTTCCAGAACATTAAGTAATTCTTTAAGAACAACCGACACTGTTGGCTGCGCCATGCCTATGTTGAAATCGTTCCAAACGCTCAGTTGATAACTTCCTTGAGCAAAGAATTTTAGTACTGCTGCTAATTTAAGTACATTTGGGATGGATTGTTGTCTTATCATCGGTTTCAGTTTGTCGTCAATATCGGTCAATACTTCTAAGAAGGCTTGTTTCGCCAGTCGGAAGTTTTGTATCAATCTAGAACCGAATCACATTATGCGCTTATAAAATTTGGAAAATGTATTATACCTACATAAATGTTCCTCCAAATCGAGAGGGTTTGAAGCATCTCGTAATATCCTTCGTGTGATGGTTTGCTCAAGTACATTTTCTTCCTCAACTCCAAAAAGCAATTCTACTGAAGACATTTCGTTTCTAAAATTTGGTTTAAAAAAAAACACAAAGAAATTATTTGTATTTTGTACCACTTAGATTTTTGATAGATTTGTCAATGAAGAATTTATAACTGAAAGAAAATTTGATAGATATCAATATTTTTGATAACTATAATACCAAGTTTTTCAGTAGAACTAATCACAATAGACCTTAAATCTGCCTTCAATTTAAATTTTATCAAACATTTTGATAATTGATAACGATAATATCTACTGATTTATTAATTTTGTTGATACTATCGTATTGATATTTGATAACCATAATAGGGTTGTTACACCCCTATCAAACAATTGATTAACGATAAGTTCTATCAATCGGTTGATAGATTGGTATTATGAGTGTCAATTGATAAATTTTACTCCACTTGTGAATAGGTACTGAAAAAAATGGCATTCGATTTGACGTTTGTCGTTTATTATTTGCTCTGTAATCTTTTGTTGTGGTTTAGATATTTGAAAAATGTAAGTATTTTGTATTAAATAAATTTTGGCTATTTCCTTTATACTATTTTGTTCTTTTAGGACTAGAGTTATTAGCAACAAAGAAAAATTCGTGGAAATAGTGGAGAAAAATGCAGATATGGCAAAAGGAATCTGCACAAAGCCGGTCCTAGCCAAAAAATGGGAGGAAATCGCTTGTGGAATTTTAGTGTAAAACATTTATTTGATTAATTAATTTAAAAAAAAAAAATTCTGCTCAAGACATTTAATTCGGTTAAAAAAACCCAAAGAAATTATTAGTATTTTGTTCCACCTAGAAATTTGATAGATTTATCAATGAAGAATTCATACACCCTTATTGCGGTTGTCAATTAACAATCGATTGATAGTTGGTAAAATTTATCAATCAATTGATACTTTGGTATTGTATAACTCAATTGATAAAGGTTGTGATTATTGTGACTGAAATTGACAGTTGTGAATAAAATATGCTCTTTGACATTTGCTATTGGAAAATAAGTTTGCTGTGGATATTTTTTGTGAAAATTTTAATGAAATTGTATTTAATTTTTGCCATTTGTGCCATTCCCGAGAAGGTGGACCTAAAATGTTAAGATCCGTTGCGATGTCCATCCACTTTTTTTGCGCTGCTGTTTTGAAGCACAATCCTTTGGCAACGTCTAAGTTTTGCTCCATTAGCTCAACCAACGGACCCAATTGCTTTTTGTTGCTAACTATTTTAGCCCTGTGAAAAATAGTTAAAATCAGTTGAATAAACTTGAAACTTTTAATGAAAACCTTACATTTTACTGCATTCCCACACAAATTAATTTTAGCAATCAGTTTTTTCCGGTTGAAAGAAACAGATAGGAAATGACAGAAAAGTCAATGACAATTGACACTCGCAATACCGATTTTTGTATTCACAATCAAAAATCAATAGAAATTGACAATGAATCAACAATTCACTGCCAATTGACAATCACAATACCGATTAAAGAAATTGGTTGATAAATACCAAATACCAATTGATAATTGACAACCGCAATAGGGGCCATAACTGAAAGAAAATTTGATAAATATCAACATTTTTGATACCCATAATACCAAGTTTGTCAGTAGAACTATTCACAATAGACCTTAAATCTGCCTTCAATTCACATTTTATCAAATATTTTGATAATTGATAACGATAATACCGATTCATTAATTTTGTTGATAATTATCAACTATTGTATTGATATTATTTGATAACCATAATAGGGATGTAAATTTAAAATGTCATTTTTGACTAAAAACAGCTCGAGACTAGGAACATTTATTCGAAATTTGCAAAGATTTCCTTGCAACTTTTTCATTGGATTCGAAAGTTTTACAGAGTATCATTTGAAATTAGAATCGGAAAAAACTTTTGAACAGTTTTTACTTTCGAATCGAAATACAGAGTTAGGCCCCAGGCGTGCCCTTTATTTTAACCTAGTTATTGAACCGTGACTGCCTCGACCATATCCGGTAGCAAATTTTAAAAGCGTTACTTCCATCTTAATTATAAAGAACCTGACAATTATCCCCAACCCTACATACGATTTGTTTTTCTCCAGGGAGCCACCCATGAAATTTTAAACGTCCTGTCTCCTGTGTAAGTATCATTCATTGCGACAACGACAAGTGTAACATCACTTACTTCGCATCAGCGTGTGATACGATACCCGCTATTTACATTATTTGACAATTTGCCATAAAAAAACACTGAGCTCGTATTTCTAAGCAGGAACCTTCGGCAAAAAGTTAAATATCTAATTCGTAACTCGCATGTTTCTTAAAGAAAAATTACGCTCTTATTTACCCAATCTAGACAACATATGCCTTGCGGGTTAATGTGTATCTACCTCACCTATACTTTACGTATACGCTATTCGGTAACATCCACTCATTCTCATTACACCCGAAGAAAATAAAATGAGGAAAGCTGTTACGTTTTCGAAAGCAGCGCCATCAGCAGCAACAATAGGAACAGCGCCTCAAGGAGCGAATCGCGAACTCCTTTAAGCAATAGTCTGAAAAGAGAAAAATAATATATTTAACGTTCACAGGATTTAATAAGATCCTTAGCTCGCGACAAAATTCTTATTATTTCCTCATCCTTGTTCGAGCACTGCCCTTGCTTAGCATATCTGAGCTTGTTAGCTCTAAAGTGTCTAAACACAGGGAAACACGTGTAAGCATTGGCTTCTGGAATGTTTGTCTTTATTTAATTTTCTTTTTCCTTATGTTGTTTGTTTATACATTCATACATACTCGTACTCGTATCCTTCTAATAATTCTCCCTTCATTTGCCCTTATTTTGCGTCTTTATCCTTTTAGGGAAGAAATTTTTTGCAATGGTTTTTGAATGGCCACATGTATTTATTTTGCTTTTGTGCTTTTGAGTTGCAATTGAAGCGAAGAGCTCTTCCTGCTTCCATAAGCTGTTGTTTAGTGTTTGCTTTTAATTATTTTCTGGTGATTACTGACTATGAGCGCAAAACGAAGGTTGTTGGCACCTGTCATGTATTGTCAAATGTAAGCACGTTTGGGTTTGGCGATTAAATGAAAGTGCCTACCTGCCTGCTTTATGTTTTTCATATGCAATGCTTTCAAAGTGGATATAAAAGGATGAATTGCTTGTCCCCACCGAACTTTAAGTGTTTTAGTGTGACATTTACGTCAACTTTAAAATTAGATGTCAAACTTTCAATATCGTACATATAAAAGTGGAAAAGAACAACAATTTAAAATGAGTTGAAATGCTTCGGATATAATTTATCTACATTTTCAATCAGAAGAAAGTTCTTCAAAAAAAGCAACAGCAAAATATAGTTTGACTAGCTGTACTCCCACGGCGCTGCCCGTGCCTTTCGTATTAAGTCCCGCCACAATTCGCAGAGTCGTTTTTTAAGGGAGGTGCAACGGCGCCCTTTTTGATTACTGCCCCATTGTGTTGAACACCATTTACAAAAATTCAAGGCTTCATAAATGTCCAGATACCTATAGTAATTTCATTATTTTGTTACCTATATGGCAAGTGCCATATCCCAATTTCTATCCCGATTATTTTTTGCAAATGGCTTTGTTAACGAAAGAACCAAATTACATCTTAAGGTTTTTTCCACTGCGCCACCTCTCGCGAACGTCTGACAAACATCCGAGAGTAAAACTGTCATGAAAGAGCTGTTTGGACTCGGCGTAAAGCCCTAGATCCCTTCCATTCGTCCCAAAAATTGAAAACCCACACATAACGAATGGTTGTGAGAAGCTAGGCCTTGGGTCCCACAGACCTGTCGCGCCAAAATATTTATTTATTTATTTTTAATCCAAGGTTTTCTATTTGTATTGCTTTTTGATTGCACTTTGTTTCCATTAGGGCCCAAAACTATACTATCTTTTAAGTTGGAATCAACCATGCGCATTCACAAAGTTTCATTGAAATCGGTTGAGCGGCTCTGAAGATCGACCACAGCGCCACCTGTTGATTCTCTCGCACTTAGCAGTAAAGTGCTTCTATCACAAAAGATCAACAAACTGTGATTTTGAAAATATTTTTTTTCTATATTTGAAGTGTCACTACTCGATTTCTATCCAGTTTATTTATTTTCATTTCAAAGTGCGTTTCCCCATGAAAAATGTAATGTGTGCCTACAACGCCACCTGTTGAGAATTTTCCAAACTTTTCTTTTCTTCTAAACCATCGCTGATGTAAGACAAACAAAACAAAGATCATTCAAATCGGTTGAGCCGTTCTCGAGTTTTAAGCATCCGAACAAACCAAGATCCATTTTTATATATATAGATTTTATTTGTGTCTGTTCGATTTTATTTGGTGTCAAAAACAGATATCTACATAATTAAAAATTAAACCGGTATAAATCACATAATTAGTAATCATGAAAACATAAGTCGTACACCCGGTGCACGTAGGTACAACATTGACACAAGTGCATTTTTTTCCGAAATAGAGTTAATGACGCCATATTTATTCTTTGGTGTAAACACGTCACAATTGTGTCTTGTCTCGTTACCAAAAGAGGACGCTTTTTCGTTTGCCACAGAGGCTTTATCGACAAAGCTTTCCAAAGCAATAATGTCACAAGACACAACAGACAGCTACGTGCGGACCTTTAAAGAGAGTTAACATCTTATAACTTTATAACGTCGTAAATTCCAATGGGCCAGTTCAGTTTTGTATATCTTAGGGAAAGAGTGACGTAGATGTCAAATGTCAAATAAGTCAAAAATGAGCTTTGAACCGTAAAATGTCCAGAAAAGCTAGGAATAATGAGAAAGTGATTCATCTATCCATAAAAGAGTAGCGTATTTGAGCTGACAGACATCGTACAGGCCAAACCGCTAATCGTAGATTCATGAAACTTTCAGGATATGTTCCACTATACTCTGTCCAACAAAAATTCTCAGTACCGGCCTTATGGAGGAGCTTTTTTTCTACCAATGGTGCCTGTAGATACTCTCACAGCACTCAAACACAAGAATTGCCACTGAAATAAAAACGAAACCACTGTCCTACCAAGCAATTGTTGTTGTCATTTTTGTAAAATTTTGCATACAGCCCACCACAACCAGTCTGCCACAGTAGGTCCCCACAAATATCCTGCCCAATAATGCTGAAGACAATAGTTGAGCACTTATTTCCATATAGGCCGTCAACTTTGATCATCACCACAAGAGACACAAGTTCGGAACGCATCCCTGCAATCACGCCGAAGGAACTATGCGAAGCGTGCAGGAAGATAGGTGACAACAAAGCGCCCGGACCCGATGGCATCCCGAATGTGATGTTAAAAATGCCTTCAATTCGGCAAGCTGGTCATGCATTAGGAGATCCTTGGTCAGAATGGAAACGCCGTACTACCTGCTGAATATAGTAGCAAACTACCTTACCGACAGGAAGTTAAGGTTCCATACTGACGATGGCGTTAAGTACTACAACATCACCGCGGGAGTACCACAAGGGTCGGTTCTTGGACCCCTCCTGTGGAACATAATGTACGACGGGGTTCTCCGATTAACGCTGCCACAAGGGGTTAAGGTTATAGGCTTTGCTGACGATATCGCTGTGGTTACTGTGGCCAAACATATCCACGAGATAGAGTCCGCTACGGATGAAGCAGTAGCCAGAATCAAGAATTGGCTAGAGTCTGCAGGGCTAGAACTAGCTGACCACAAGACCGTGGCTGTGTTGATAACCAGCCGAAAGACTGTGGAATATGCATCTTTCCGTGTTGGAAACCAACTAATTAGATCAAAGGAGTCACTAATGTACCTAGGAGTAATGCTCGACAACAAGTTAAGCTTTAAAACGCACATCCAGTACGCCAGCAAAAGGGCGTCACAGATGCAAGCAGCTCTTTCCCGGATTATGCCAAACATCGGTGGGCCTTGATACACCAGAAGGATTCTGTTATCCAGGGTGGTCAGCTCAATACTGATATACGCAGCACCGGTCTGGGCAGGGGCTCTTACAACTAAGGAAACAAGAAGGAAGCTCTCGTCAGCATACAGGCTCTGCGCAATAAGAACAATAAGCGGATTCCGAACAATTTCGGACGAAGCAGCCTGCGTTATTGCGGGAATGATTCCCATCGATATTCTCGCCAACGAAATGCAAAGGATCTACCTTAGGCTAATTGTCAACAGGCAAGAGTCCATCATAAAGAAAAGGATAAAGGAAGAAGAAAGGGCAACATCTCTAGCACTGTGGCAAGTCCGGTGGGATAACACGGCAAAAGGCAGATGGACCCACAAACTGATCCCAAACATCGAGGTCTGGACAAGAAGAAAAAGCGGGGACTGCAACTTTCACCTCACACAGTTCCTGTCTGGGCACGGCGGCTATCGAAGTTATCTTCACAGATTCGGCCGCGATAGCTCGCCTCTGTGCCCCGAATGCCCAGATGAAGAAGAGGATACGGAACACGTAATGTTCCACTGCAGAAGATTTTCAGGAGGAAGAGTGAACTTACCCATTCCACAGCTTCTCATAGAGCGTATGATGAGCTCAGAAGACGACTGGCTGGAAATATGTTCATACATAACGAGCGTACAAAACGAACTAAGAAGAGCCGAAAGACAAAGAAGGGTCGAAGTGGCAGACGTTGATGATTTAGCATGAGTTGCTAACCAGCCCCGCGAAGTAATACCTAACGGCAGTCCCGCGGGGAGAGTGGTAGAAGAGTACATGGGTGTGGTTTAGTACGTAGGCGCGAGGCACTGGAGAAACATATCCCGCGAATCGTGCATGCTAGTAGCACTTGCAACTAGTATCTTTCGAAGATTTCACATCCTTTGGACGCAACCAAAAAAAAAGAAAAACAGTCTGCCACACAACTACGGGCACTGCTTTTGAGAACGAATTTTTATGTGGGGTGTTGCCATTCGGTTTTAATTTGTTTGTATTTCTGAAGGATCAAATCATATTCAGTTAAAATATTTTTTTCAATGTTGTCTTTTAGAGATAGTTTATTCGTATTGTAGTGATATTGCGATAAATTAATTGTGAATACTAGGGCAACCGGATTCATGCAAAAGCATGTTTTTTTTGGGATATAGTATTAAATATTTTAATATACAAAACAAGTACCTACATATTTTCAGCCCTAGTCGTGAGGGCATACTTATGCATATTTGGGTATAAATGAACATTTGACAGAGCATACATTTGTGACATAATTTTGCATTTTTGTTATATTTTTGCATATTTGTCTATTTTTTCTTCAAATAGTTTTTCACACTGAAATATCAAAATGACCAAGTAGGTAAACCTAAAAAACAAACTAAGCCCACTGGGAATACCCTAGAAAAACCCTCACGGGAAAAGGAAAAAGATAAACGGAATTTGTTTCGTTCAGCAATATCTTTATTTTAAACTGGAAGATGGTAACCCTAACAGTTTTTCTCTCTGAGTTATGGAGAATTTTCATACAAACTACGGGAACCCTATGAGAGCTTTTAAGAGGGACAGATTTATGTAAGTTATTGCAACCAGACTGAGAGACAAACATCCTATCTTTCCTGTACTGACAATTTTTGTTGGACAGAGTATAGCTGTGTAGACGCCCACTAAGAAGGTGGTTCGATGCGACCCTCCCTGTCCTTTTTAGAGAGGTTTTTCTGTTACTCACAAACAGTTAAGGCACCAAGTGACAAAGAACAGAAACAGAAACAGAAACTGAAACAGAACAGAAAGTTTTATCGTTCTGTAGTTAATTCTGGTTCTGTTTACGTTGCTCGATCAGCTACACAGAACTGAAACAGAAACAGATCCATAAAAACATGGCAGCCGCCTATTCCGTCAAATTGTATGTCGTTAGCTTTGACTTTAACATAAAACATGGAGCAGAATGAAATTGTATAAAATTTGGTGATTTCTTACGAAATCTATTATTCTCTCCTCTTCGCCTACTAAAAACAATAGTACGATGCGAAACAAACAGCCAGATGACAGATGCAAGAAAATAGAAAATCATCGAATACTTATCTCGGTTTCATAATTCGTCCTTTAAAGGTTGAAAAAGAGGTTTAGGGTGTGGAATGTATACGGGATTGAGGGAGAGAATGATTTAACATTTGAAACGAATACCTGTTAACATAACGGTAACAAAAAGAAGACGAATTATTTTATACAGTGGTAAGAAATATCTCTTATTCGTCAACGTCAAGTATTGGATGGGAGATAGTTCGCGAATACTGCCTTAGAACAACAATGAAGCCAGGTATTGGTTAGTATTTATATATTGTTAAAAGGCGCTTAATTTGATTTCTTTGATTAATAAAACTATATCAAAGGAGTTGTTTTACAAATTTGAAGCATTTTAGGTCAAACATGGTTACTTATTTACCACTTTTCGATACTGCTCTAGAAATAATTCATATGGCAAAACAACGTTTGCCGGGTCAGCTAGTCTGTTTATAAATTCGTTGTCCCGGCGAACGAGCAGTTTTGACTCCAAAGCGTGATTAAGTTCATTAATGACACCTTGCTTACGTCCTTTGACGGTAAAGAAGTGGTCTACAAATCGATGGACACTGTTTGCAAACTTAAAGCCACCAAAACTATGTAATGGCACTATACTGCAAATCAAAGCTTTGCATAAAAAAATTAATTAAAGCTTTTATATTGACCGTAGTTGTAATAAAAAAAGCAAAACTGCTAGTATAATACATACGTGTTGTGTGATTCCCGAGACCAAAATTATAGAAATAAAAACTCACTTTATAAACATTTAATAAATATTTTATCCACACCAGCAGAAAATTTCAGAAATATAAATAAATGTTTCCGATTTGCCTGAACACACCGTTATATGCCAAGATAAACGGAAGTGTCAGCAGCAAAATATTATTCATGTATTGCATTTTTCAACTTTTAATTTTAAAAAAGTTACAAAAAAAATACGAAAAAATATTGTGCCTTGTTTTTAAAGCAACTGCTTCCACAACTAAAAATTAAATTTTTCAATGATTCAATTTTATGTTATTTTCGTGATCTGATCCGGTTATATTGTTTTATTATGGACCTACATCATCTCATTTAAAGCATCGCCAACTAATGGTGTAAAATTCATTTAGTGTTATCCTTCTCTTATGTACTAAATAAAGGTAACCTGTATGCCATTTCCCGCTGATTCAACTTAAAGCATATCCTTCCAAAGCATCCAAAGATCTTATGATCTATAATGTGACCAAAGTTACCACACGTTGAGGAAGGGACTGCGAATAGATAAAGATTCCTTCACACAGAACTACTGTTTCATAATTCAATTAGTGTAAACAATTTAACGCACAAGAATGGCTGAGCTACTATCAAATTGCTCTCGGCGAAAGACAGAGTGCAACTTCCTGTGAAGCGAATGCACGGTGCACAATGCGAAAATCGCCGGAAGCGTATGTGTTTCTAATTGAGGGTTAATCGCGTTAAGAAGCAAAGCGATGATAAAGTTAGCAACGCAAGCAAACCATCTACCCGAGGCATGTGTACGACTATAAACCTATTCGTATGGAATATATCGGATTAGATACGGGGTATAAAAGCATGTGTTGGACACTTTCATTCTGGTTTTCATTAGCCGCATGTTACTTTTGAGTGCATTTGCTAGTCGAAAATAATTTCTGTTGAATACATTTATCTTGAAAATTATGCCACCATCATGATAACACTTTTAGAAATTGTTGAAGGATTTTCTTTTTGGTTCGCTACAATTTTTGATCACCCAATTCTCTGGTGAGCAAACAATAAGTATGAGCACGCACAACTGAGGTATAACTTTGGAAACATTTTGTAATAATTTCTTCGTCGTAAAAACAAATATATACAGCGGAATTCAAATCCCTATTAATCGAATTTTAATAAGCGACCAAAATTAGTTCGATTCAGAAGAATTTTTAGAAAAATTCGAAACAGAGGATTAATAATACTTTTTAACACTTTTATTGAAGGGGAATCATTTTTTGGTAATTATTTTATTTAAACCCATAGGTACTAAATAGTTTTACACAAAATTTGTTAGTCTCCTCTTAGTCCCACGTTATATTCACATCCCTTAGTGATTATTTATTTATTTATTTATTTATTTACTAGCTAAGCTATACAGATTACAAGACAACTTAAGAACTAAGAAAATGCCAACAGATTAAGTAAAATACTTTTGAAGCGATCACGAGAAAAATGTAAATCAAGATAATTACAAACTTCATTAAATGAAACAATAGCTCTGGACATAGGCTCATTGTGACCGTAATTAGTTCTGTGAGCAGGTCGAAGGAGAAGCATTTGAACTCATTTTAAATTGTTGTGGGTAGTTTTTCTTTTGTACTTTTATATTTACGATATTGAAACACTTAAAAGTTCGGTGGGAACGCCTATCGTGATTTGTTAATTAGATACTTCAGCTAAATCACGTTGGTGGGAACATGATATTAGACAATTGTTAACGCACCAAACAGATAGGTTTCTTAGATCACATTGCAAAAACTCGCAGTCAATTGGAGTTTTCATTTTACGGAACATCTTTAAGTCATCAGCGTACATTAGACAGTAGCAATATTTTAGTACAGCCGATATGTCGTTGATTAAAATGATAAAGAGGAGTGGACCCAAATGACTACCTTGTGGTACTCCTGAACTGCACGGAAAAGATCGTGAAAATTGATCATCTATTTTTACTCTTTGAATCCTGCCAGTCAAATAAGATGCTATCAACTCAAGCATTTCTGAGTGGAAACCAAAACATTCAATTTTTTTTTTGTAAAATAAGATAACTGACGGAGTCAAATGCCTTACTGAAGTCAGTATAAGCACAATCAACTTGATAACCATTCTCAATAGCATTAATGACATAGGTAATGAGAGAAGCAAGCCAGATTAGTGGTAGTGGACCTGCCAGATACAAAGCCATGCTGCGTATCACAAACAAGTTCCTTAATAAAAAATTCCAACTTGGATTTTACGATACTTTCGAAAAGATAATTTGCAAATACCTCTGTAGTTTTCAATATTGCTTTTCGATCCCGATTTAAAAATTGGAATAAGAAAAGATGATTTCCATTCTTCAAGAAAAATTCCAGAGGACAGTGACAGATTGAAAATTTGAAGAAGCGGATTGCAAATTGCTTCAGCACACATCTTAAAAATAATCGCCGGAATACCATCAGGCCCGGGATTCGAATTGGGCTTGAGTTCATGAAGAGCCAAGATAATGTCGTGAAGACTTAGTTGAATGGCGCCAATATTAATTCTGCATTCTGTAGCTGGTACAAAACTGATTGTAGTGGGCCTTAAGTACACAGATTTAAAGAATTTTCCACAAAATTCCAATGTTGTATGTATTTATATCTTTAGATTCAATATTTTTATAGACCATGGATTTAGGTAGACCAGTAGATTTTCTTTTGTTATTTAGTTTGTCAAAATATTCATAATCTCCAGGACTACCGGACATTTGAAATTTTTGTGAGCCTTGTTTTTAAGGTTCTTAAGATGACAGAGCCTACTATTGTACCATGAAGGCTTAGATAGATTCATCCTCGACCTATAGGTATACAGACTTGAAAAAAATTATATGACCCCTGAAGGGACAATTGTCTCAGATTACTATTCCAATCAATGTTATGTAGGTAACCATTCAAACCATTAAAATCGGTTTTTGAAAAATTAAATGTTTTTATCCGATCACGTCAGCTTTTAAAAAATCATAGGTATACTTCAATTTCAATAGAAATTTCATTGTGATAAATAGAATTATTTAGCAGAGAATACGGAGCTTCAAACCAATTCGCCTTAATCTCACCGCCGCAGATAAAAACTAAATCTAATATTCTATTTTGTGAATTTACAATTGAGCTTATTTGACACAAATTATAAGAAAGTAGGAAATCAATTAAAATAAATTCAATATCTTTTTTAAATTACATGGCATAAGCATTCTATCATCATCGGGCCAAGACCAAACAATGTCGCCGACATTAAAATCTCCCAAAATACATATACTGTTAGTGGTATTATCATGATTATCAAAAATATATGTGTTTTTCGTAAATATCTAATCCACTCCCTGAAGGGACTAACTTACAATAAAAATAAGTGAACTCACAACACCAGTGACGTCTAATGAAAAACATAAACAAGTGGAACTTCACAATCGGGTAAAGGAATCTCCCTGCAGGTAATACCTCTACGAACTGCAACGAGAATTCCTCCTCCGCGTTCCTCTTTCTTTTTACACCTATCAAAACGGAAAACTCGATAAAGCGACTCATTAAAAATTTCAGAGTCAGAAATATCAACATACAACCATGATTCAGTGATAATAATAACATCATAGTCAAGATGACAGGAATAATTATGTAATTTACTGATTTTAGTCCGAATTCCGCTGGCATTATTATGATAATAAATTTTTAGATTCGATTTATTAAAATTTCGATTTTAAACGACACAGAGAAGTGAAATGGAACTTTCGTTAACAATTAGTTTTTTGGAACATTGATAAATGCAGGAATTTGTACATCACTAGGCCAAAAATTAACATTATAAATTATGTTGGTATATCTGAGAGGGACACCAATTTTAAAATTCACAAACTTCAGTTTGGGTACATCTTCTTCATTTTTCACAAGTTTAGAACACATGAAATTAGATTTGTTAACATTTAAAGCAGAAGAAATAAAATCAATTATATTTTCAGTAGTAGTGTTATGATGAAAACTAGAGAGATGATACCATTTTAGCTTGCGAATGACATGTAGATTGGTTACTATGTTGTTCGTACCAACAACACGCGGAGGTCGAGTTACAGCAGCAGCAGCAATAGTAGGAGGACAACTCCGCTATTAGGAGAAGTGGTGAGGGGCAGTGGAGCATGAGCCTTACTATAACTCTGTCCAACAAAAATTGTCAGTACAGGCCTTATGGAGGAGCTTTTGTTCTTCCAATGGTGCCTGTCGATGCTCTCACGGCACTCAAACACAAGAATTGCCACTGAAATAAAAACCAATCCACTGTCATACCAAGGAATTGTTGTTGTCATTTTCCTAAAATTTGGCAAGGAGCTCACTGCAACCACTCTGCCACACAACTGCAGGCACAGGCAGAATGAATGAATGATCGCTTGTGTTCGCTTGCAGTGTGTGTGACTGAAGCACATCAGAGGAGTGTTACCATGTGTACAATGAAAGGATATCATCGAGGGTTTTTCTATGGATTCTGTCAAAGAACTTTCGGTTTTCGTGCTTTTGAGAACGAATTTTTATGTGGGGTGCTACCATTCGGTTTTAATTTGTTTGTATTTCTGAAGGATCAAATAATATTCTGTTAAAATATTTTTTTTAATGTTGTCTTTTAGAAAAAGGTTTATTCGTGAAGTGTTTTAATGCATTCATTTCATTCACGCAACAAGTGATCATAAGTGCTTTGTAGTTAAATTTTTTTTTTGCGATATCTTATTAAATATTTTAATATACAACTCTAAGTTCCTACATAGGGTCAGCACTCAGTCGTAAGGGCAAATTTCTGCATAGTTGGGTATAAATGAGCACATGGGTAGAACACACATTTTTGGCATATTTTAGCATTTTTGTTATATTTTTGCATATTTGTCATCATAAGGCTGGTACGCTGTTCGAGTGAAGTGAAATTTTAACTCCTCTCCAAAAAGTGCTGTGAAATTGAAAGTGAAATTTTCACGCCCAAATGTCTAAAATTTAATGCGACGGACAATAAAAGCCAAGTGAAATAGCAAGTAACGCCCCCTACAAATCACTTTTTGAACAATTATTTTTCACTTGAACAGCGTACTGCCTGGTGAAATTTTCATGTGAAAAGTTCATTTTGACATTTCGCAGTGAAAAATTTGTATGAAAAATTGGATTTCACTCGAACAGCGTACCAGCCTATATAATTTTTCACACTGAAATATCAAAATGACCAAACAGGTAAGCCTATACTACGTATTGTCGATCGTTGGGTTTTACCAAAACAAACTAAAGTGATTAGGCCTAATGGGAATACCCAAGAAAAACCCTTACGGGAAAAGGAAAAAGATAAACTGAATATATTTCGTTCAGCAATATTTTTATTTTAAATTGTAAGGTGGTAACCCTAACAGTTTTTCTCTCTGAGTTATAGTGAGTTTTCATACAAACTACGGTAACCCTGTGAGAGCTTTAAAGAGGAACAGATTTATGTAAGTCATTGCAACCAGACTGAGAGACAAACATCCTATCTTTCCTGTACTGACAATTTTTGTTGGACAGAGTATAGCATCATTTTGTTTGTGTTCCGAGTCTGAAGTAACAGAAGACTTCACCGCCACTTCATGACTGTCACGAGTACCATCCGAATATCCAGTAGACACGCAGGTAGAGTCAAGAGGAGCAGCAGCAACATTTTTTTTCGGTGCTTTCTGTATAGTAACTCATTCTTTTGATATGGAACCTTTAAGTTCAGGTATTACATAAGCTTTAAGTTATTATTAATTTTAAAATAGAGCTTTAATCTGCAAGTTTTTCTTATAATTCTCATGACATTGTAAAACGACAATTTTTTTCCATTTAATTTTAAAGATTGATCGAATTAATAATGTTCCGGGTAAGTCCCGGTTAAAAATTGTATTGAACTTTATAGAGTGGCATTTGAGCACATTAGAACCGTTAAAATTTTTAGCCAGTACTTGACCCATTTGTTTTATATAATTTATATAAAAATTTCCTGTGTGGTAGAAAAACTTGTCCCACACATTTTTCCTGTATTTATTATAACTTTTGTTTGCCTAAGGAACGAGTTCTGACACATTATTTGTAACGAGGCAAGAACTTGCGAATATTTTAAGTTGTGAATATTTTAAAATGACAGAGTAGTTTAGTTTCTTAACAAAAGAGTTAAAAACTCGAACGAAACATTTTGATGACCATGACCTTACAGATACGTTATCAATACACAAATGTTATTTATGTGCGCAGTATCTAAAAACTTTAATCGGGTCGAAGAAATGGGCTATCTGCTTCACATAATTGGATAGATACGTTTTTTCAGTGTCTATTGCAATTGTCATACAAATTACCTATTAAAAAATTGCAAGCTAGAGGAAACGACAAAATATTTGTTGCAGAAAATAAATCCTGAATACAGAAGGAATTTAGGGAAAAATCAGAGTTGACCATTGATACACCAAAGCCAGGATTTGGCAATTCGAATGATAGGAGAAAGGGCAGACGTTTTTTTTCCAATAGCTGAGATCTCGGCGGATATTACTAAATACGACATTGGATTAAAATAAAGAATAAAAGAATGCACACAATAATGATATTGGCCACAAAATTGATGTTGATAAATTTCGATATTTTGTAGCTAAATACCGCTGGTACAATATGTCACCAAAATTGAACAAATATTTCATTCATGTACCCGAAATAGTTTTTTTTTTTTTTTTTGCTTTGTTGTCTATAGGGCAGTTAAGTAAAGAAGCGCGGAAAGCCCGAATCAAAGATTTTAAAAATTACACGGAACATTACTCACGGAAGTACAGTCGTGAACAAACTAATTTAGATGTATTTAACTGCTTTATGTTAGCTCGGTCCCCTATATTACAAATAATCGAAATCGAAAGCTACCGGTAAAAAAAACTTCAATACCTACCTAAAGAAGCACTGAGTTTATTGAAATCTCCCACTATTCAGCAAAGTGAGGAGGATGAAAATGAGGTTGACTATGAAAATTATGATTTTAACTTTTATCTAATACTAGCTGTACTCCCACGGCGCTGCCCGTGCCTTTCGTATTAAGTCCCGCCACAATTCGCAGAGTCGTTTTTTAAGGGAGGTGCAACGGCGCCCTTTTTGATTACTGCCCACTTGTGTTGAACACCATTTACAAAAATTCAAGGCTTCATAAATGTCCAGATACCTATAGTAATTTCATTATTTTGTTACCTATATGGCAAGTGCCATATCCCGATTATTTTTTGCAAATGGCTTTGTTAACGAAAGAACCAAATTACATCTTAAGGTTTTTTCCACTGCGCCACCTCTCGCGAACGTCTGACAAACATCCGAGAGTAAAACTGTCATGAAAGAGCTGTTTGGACTCGGCGTAAAGCCCTAGATCCCTTCCATTCGTCCCAAAAATTGAAAACCCACACATAACGAATGGTTGTGAGAAGCTAGGCCTTGGGTCCCACAGACCTGTCGCGCCAAAATATTTATTTATTTATTTTTAATCCAAGGTTTTCTATTTGTATTGCTTTTTGATTGCACTTTGTTTCCATTAGGGCCCAAAACTATACTATCTTTTAAGTTGGAATCAACCATGCGCATTCACAAAGTTTCATTGAAATCGGTTGAGCGGCTCTGAAGATCGACCACAGCGCCAAAGCACTTAGCAGTAAAGTGTTTCTATCACAAAAGATCAACAAACTGTGATTTTGAAAATATTTTTTTTCCATATTTGAAGTGTCACTACTCGATTTCTATCCAGTTTATTTTTTTTTTTTTTCAAAGTGCGTTTCCCCATGGAAAATGTAATGTGTGCCTACAACGCCACCTGTTGAGAATTTTCCAACTTTTCTTTTCTTCTATACCATCGCTGATGTAAGACAAACAAAACAAAACAAAGATCATTCAAATCGGTTGAGCCGTTCTCGAGTTTTAAGCATCCGAACAAACCAAGATCCATTTTTATATATATAGATTATCAATATTTTCAAAATTATAAATTTTTAAAAGTGCTTTTGTATTTTATTTTTGTTCATTGGGGTATCTGATAACAATTGTGTACTTTAAAATCAATTTCGTTGCACCAGTGCATTGATGCCAACTTTTAGGTCCATCCCCCACTGTGGTCGCTTCTGTCACAATTGTGTTTGTTGTCTCCTTCGTTCTTCTGCAGAAATACGATAAAATTCCTTTCGATGTCGATGCTGCTGAATTTGATACATACTTACATTCGGCAAATTGTTTGGAATGTTTATGGGACGATATCCATTTATATTTCGGTTCCCACGTTCTATTATATGATACTTTTCACCGCGTTTTGCCATACTTTTCTGTTAGCATTTTCTTTGGAGCATTTTTCTCTTCCGTTCTGCAGTTCAAACCCTGTTCCTTCGTTTTCAATTTCAACCGAAGATTGCGCTTGTGAATCCGAACTCCTATCCATTCTTCTTAACCTAATGGCCTGAGGGAGGCTGAAAGTTGTTCCTTGTTGTACGTTGTACTGTATATTAAAATATTTCGTTGTTTTGTTAAAAACTTATTTATCTTTAAAAATATGTATACCTTGTTTTATCGGTAGTATTTATTTTATTAAAAACATAAAAAGAAAAACGAATCCACTACAATTAAAAAAAGATTGTCTAACAAAACAAAATTTCATCTCCTTCTTCCTCTTTTTCTCCCCCAGTTGGCTGTGCTGATTGCTTAGGGCCCGCTTCCATTTGAGTCGAAGACACTCTCCCCCTCGTTAAAGGACTGCAGCCTTTCACCATCTGCTTCTGTCGGAAGTCGACACAATTTGATCACCGAACGCCGAAACACACCACCTTTGGTTTTTACGTCTACGACCCTCACTCGACCATCTTTGCGTGGATAAAGTCTGGTCACGATGCCGGGAGGCCAGGAGTTTCGTGGAGCGCTCTCGTCGACTATAAAGACAATATCATCAATGTTGATCGGAGTACCCTCACCAAACCACTTAGATCATCTCGACCAAAAGATGTCAGCTAACTTTTGTAATCTACGCCAATACTTTATAAGTAACAAATCTTCATCAACACACTAACCAATCGGTTGATGTATGTTGCCCCTGGGTCCTTGGAGAAAATGATTCGGAGTCGAACATTCGGGATCTGACGGATCAATCAATCAATTGTCCACGTCTTGAGATCATTCGTCTGATTGCAGTGGCGTGGCGTCCATATAACTCGATTCCTACCGAGTTACCTTTTGAAATCTCCACCAGGCAACACTTTCTATCTACCAAAAACCGAATATACCTACATGAAACACTACCAAATGAATGTGAATACTCACCAAATGGTACACACACAAAAGCACTCATATAAAAATCGTGTGTATCCATTTTCATACAACGTCGTCATCGTCTCGTGGTGACAAAGCGAAGGTAACCCAAAATAAGTCGGGTTATTAAAGTTCTCACTTTATAGTTCATTTTGAGAGAAAATTTTCTTGTTATCTCTTTTTTTCTTCCCTGAGTACTTTGTCTGACTCTGACACCTCTTTGTTCAACACCCATCGTAGAAAATAACCCGCTTTTCTTCGAGTTATTCGCGGTTCTCACAAAGTTCATTTTGACTGCTGAGTACTGAGTGAACATTTGTTTGTAACTCTTTTTTTCTTCCCAGAGCCAGAGCTTGTTACTGGTACTGGCCAGGCCATGGCCACTGGGTTGTGTTTTGGGTACGTCGTATATGTTTGTTTGGTTATGATATGAACAAAACAACGCGCTTTTCTTCGAGTTATTCGATTTTCTTTTACTTCTTCTTGTCTTATTGTCTCTTGTGTGAATAATTACAGGTAGTTGTTGAGGTAGGTTAGGGTGTGTTTTGGTTTAAAAATTCAGTTGGCTGGCAGATTGCAGTGCGTGACTTAAAGTGAATTTAGTGCAGTGAACTTAATTTGTATAAAATTATAAAGCAGTGGAAGTTTTTGTTGTAAGGATTTTATTATTTGTGCAATCCGAATATACCTATTGAATATGGCATTATTAAGTGTAGATTGCTGCTTAACAGATTACCTCCTCGAGGAAGAAAATGATTTTAGTAGGCTATCATTCCCTAAAAAACAAAAAGTTATAGAGATAGGTCGCTGTACGCCTTCTATGAAAATAGATTATAAACGGAAAGATGGTTTTTCTTCTCATTTTAATGAGTCATTATACCAAAAATATACGTGGCTGACTGGAAGTTGTAAACTTAACAAAAAGTATAAAAAAGGTGGCTTGAATTGATTTTGCTTCGACTTCCCATTTAAAAATGTTCACGCCACGCCACTGTCTGATTGCCATTATTGCCGAGTCAGTCGTTAATGAATTCGATATTTCCAGATGAATGGCGCGAGTTACCATACAAGTGAAGATTACACCCCACCTCTTCTACCATGACCAACAGCGGACCGAAGTAGTCTATGCCTGTGTGACTGAAGGGCTTCATTCCAGGAGTAAGTTGCATTTTCGGCAACTGTCCCATAACTGGTACTTGCGGGTTTGATTTTTTTAACTTTGCAACGCTGACAATCTGAAAACGTCTTCCGTATAGAAGCTCTGGCTTTCAAAATCCAAAATCGCTGTCGTAGTTCATTAAGGACCATCTCCAGTCCTTGATGTTTTAGCATGTTGGTGTTGTATCAAAACTTTTGCGTATGTATGTTTTGGGTCAAGAATATATGGCCATTTTGCGAGTTCACCCATGTTATCTGCAAGCTCCGTACGGCCACTCAACCTCATCAAGCCATCTACGTCTAACGTTGGTAATAATTTTAACAACCTACTTCGATTGCTAACTTTCCCGTAATTTTTTAGCTGTAACAACAAAACATTTCGGAGAGAGTTAAAAAAGCCACTACGGCTCTGTACTGCTGTAAAAAAGCTATAGGAAGTAAATGGGGTCTTCAACCTCGCATTACACATTGGCTCTACATATCGGTCATAAGACCTATACTTACGTACGGCGTGATCGTTTGGTGGTCGGCACTTGAAAAGGCCATCCACCTTAACTGCCTCAGTCGCGTACAACGATCGGCATGTATCTGTATTAGCGGAGCTCTCAGAACCACTCCAACGGCGGCTCTGGATATTTTATTCCATATGCTACCGTTAGATATCTATTGTAAACAGGTGGCAGCAAACGCGGCCACCCGCTTGAAGGCAATTCATCTGTGGACCAGCAGACAAACTGGCCACTCGTCCATTCTGAATAATATAGGATGTATACCAAAAGACACTGATTACACCCTCCCTCAACTTCAGTTTAACAAACACTTTGAAACCTGTATACCCTCCAGAGCTGACTGGGAGAGAGTTGTAGGTTCTCGAAGAGAATCCATCTGCTTTTACACAGATGGGTCAAAAACGGAAACAGGAGTGGGGGGTGGTGTATTCTCCCAAGATCTGGATTGTAAGATCTCCTTCCGACTTCCTAATCACTGTAGCGTATTCCAGGCGGAAATTATGGCGATCAAGGAGGCCCTGTCGTGGTTGCGGTATAATGTAATACCTTCAAGGGACATCACTATTTTTACCGACAGTCAAGCCGCGATTAAATCCTTGGAATCGGTCACTTTTAACTCCAAGACTGCCCTCAATTGCCGCCTATCTCTTAACGAGATGACGGAACAATTCAAAATTCACCTTATTTGGGTGCCGGGCCATAGGGACATTCCAGGCAACTGTACGGCCGACGAACTCGCCAGACATGGCACAACTGCCTCGATTCTACCGGAAAAGGAGAATCACTGCATGCCTCTCGCTACTTGCAATCTTCTTATCAAACAAAACGCGATAAACGCTACTAACCGCAGGTGGGCAAACTGCACCACTTGCTCTATCACGAAACAAATTTGGCCCAGGCTGGATCTCAAGCGCTCCAGCGCTCTTATAAGATTAAAGAGATCCGACATAAGCACCCTAGTAGGTGTGATCACGGGGCACTGCTTGATAGGCAGACATGCCCTTAGGCTGGGTCTTCCCAATAACGACTTCTGCAGAAGTTGCATGGATGAGGAGGAGGAAGAGTCCATTCTTCACCTCCTATGCACCTGTCCTGCTCTTTCAACTCGAAGAAGATTACATCTCGGAGAGTACTTCTTTGATAATCTTGGTGAACTCGATATTATTAATATCAATCGCCTCCGCCGCTTCACCATGGGCTCCTGTTGGTTCAACGGGTAATTTGAGATCATTAGATCCTTTGGTGTCACAATGGGTCAATTCTGGCCTAAGTGTGGCTGCACTTGTGTGTAGCCTGCCACTATAACCTAACCTAAGTTGTAGCTGAAACATTAAATCTGGCTATAAAGTATCCAATGCTTTTCTGCTTCTAATAACTCAGCTACAGTCAATTCACCCGAACTAGCTTTTAACTTGTCTTGCTCTTGATCCATTTACTGCTAAAGTTATTTAAAACCCGAAGACACCAGGCGGTTGTTCTAATAAGCCTCAACCATTTGGAAAATCTATCGACATCGGGTAAGTAGTGGGCTGCGAATTCTGGTCCAATAACACCTACCATAGCTAATGTTCCACACTCTGTGTTGCCCGCTTCTAGATTGATAATTTGAACCAATGTTGGACATTCAGATTCCTTCAAGTACAAAAAATCCGGTCCAGTAAACCATTTGCCCTTCGGATCCAAATTTACTTTTGTCGTCATTCGAGTAGCTTCATCTGCTACGTTCAGCTTTCCGGGTATCCACTCCCAGTCCTCAGGGTTAGTCAGTTCTTGAATTTCTCCTATTCGATGCGACGCGAAAGGTTTATGTGTTATTCCGTCACCTTTGATTCACTGCACAACTGTTTTCGAATCGGACCACAAACGCACCTTACTAATGTTTATTCGCGATTCTCGCTTTATTGTGTCCATTATACGGCTACCCATAACAGCTGCTTGCAACTCAAGCCTTGGTATTGACAGTGGGTTCAAGCGGTGCCACTCGTGATTTTGGTATTAAAAAGGAAACTGTAATAAAGTTATCCGATCTTACCGTTCTTAAGTATGCCACAGCTGCAAAGGCATCCACAATAGCATCGCAGAAGATGTGAACTTCGAGTCGATCTGATAATAAATCGTATGAATATGCTCTTGGGATCCGGACATCACGAATTTTTTGTAGATTATACAGCCACTCAATCCAGACATGTTAAAGATTTTGGGGAATCTCATCATCCCAGTCGACGCTGCGCCTCCGCTTCGCCAATAACATCTGAAACAATATGCGCGCTCTTACTATAAAATGCCCCAAAAATCCCAATGGGTCAAAAACAGATATCATCAAGCGAAGTACTTGCCGTTTTGTTCGGGCAACCTTTCCAGAAACAATCTCATTTGGGACACAATGAAACGAGATTTTGAATGTGAAGTAATATTTTTTTGCATCCCACCACACCCCTTAGATACGTTCTGGTTCGTTATCGTTCTCTCTGTCAAAATTCTTTTCAGCCTTATCCGATGCATATTTTTTCATTACCGCAGGAGAATTTGATATCCAATTGACTAAATCAAAACCACCAGTTCGTTGTAGTTTTGTCATCCTTTCAATTCTCACGAGTACATCTCTTTCAGAATCAGAGCAACCTAGATAATCGTCCATATAGAAATTGCGTTCTACCTCTTCAACCAAATCAAAAAACTCTGATGACATCTTAGCGTTCAAATTCTTGACATATTGTGCAGAACATGGTGAGCACGTTCAGCCAAATGCATCTCATATTCATCGGGAGGGTCTTTGCTATTAATTCGCCACAATAGTCTTTGTGAGGACTGATCTTCCTTGCGTATTTTTACTTGGTGAAACATTTCAGTTATTTCACCACAGTAGCCAAACTTTTTTCGCGAAATCGCATTAAAACTGCCGGCAATGGCTGTAAAAGATCAGGGCCTTGAATAAGATTATCATTAAGACTTAACCCATGTCACTTGCTAGCGGCGTCAAATAGCAATCGTAACTTATTCTTATGTAGATGGACGACGCCGAAATGGGGAAGATACCAAGTCCGCGGACCTCTGCTTTCGGGTAAAGTTAAGTCATCGTTCAGCCACTGCAACCCTGTCTCAAATCGGTCATGAAGTCTGCGAGTGGTTTTCTCCAAAATATCTTTTGCTCGCAAATTGTCCTTGCTAGCTTTTTCCGCCAAAGGCTTCGCACCGAATGCTTCAGTTGAAAAGGATGCTTTTATCATTTGTTCCACTCTGCTGTCGAATTCTACTCCTTTGAAGTGGCATATCGTTTCGAAAGTCTGCTCCTGTAGCTCCATGTATAACCTATCCAAGTCTAGTTTTGGTTGCTATTGGAGCTCGCATATCACGATATCCACTCCTCGTCTTGCAATTGTCAAATTAGTATTGTCTTGGGCGATTAAAATCGTTGGTTTGTCATCAAACATTTCATTTAAAGTTAAACCGCTCAAATGTGGGAAAATGTCAATCCCTTTTCTTTCCAACGTCTGTCGGGGAAGTTATAAATTCCGTGTAGTGCGCAAATGTGTCATCTTGATCTTTTTCGAATAGTTGCGAATACCTGAGATTTCAATATCTACGCATTTAGAGTCATCTTCACGCAGAACAAAGTTCTCATCGGTCCACCGCATACATAATGGGTAGTTTTCGCCTACAATACCTAGCTTCTCAACTACATCGGCTTGGATTAGAGAAATTGATGATCCATCATCCAGATATGCAAACGTTTCTATGACCGATCCATTATGTCCATATAATTTGACAGGTAAAATTCACATTAACACTTTTCCTTGATCATCGTTTAATACTCTAATCGTTTCTTCGGTCTGTGGAAGGACTCTTTCGGTAGATGGCATTGGCAAAATATTCTTGTGAAGCAGTGAATGGTGTTTTAGCTTACATCCTTGAATATTACACCGGTTTCTCGAATTTGCAATTTCGCGAATGGTGTCCTGAACACAGGCACAAAAAACAGAGACCGGACCTTACCACATTCCCCTATCTATCAAGTTGCATCTTTGAACAAACAGCTGCTTTGTGGTCAACTTCTCCACAGTATCCGCAGGAATGATTTTCACCAATTACTACAAGAGCATTTACTTTTCGTTGACGAGAGTTTACTTCGAACTTACGAACATTGCTCACGCTTTTTGGGGTAAACACATAACAAGCTGCATCAGACATTTGGTCCAACCAAGTGGCGAGTTCTTTCAGATCGGTTTTGCCGTTGTTAAGTCGTACATTTTCGCCCCACCTAAGTTTCAGGTCGGTGGGCAGTTTCGAGTACAGTTTTTTAATGAGTTGCGGGTTCTGCAAGTTACCAACTACCTACATCTTCTAGTTGCTCCAGAACAGCTATCATATTCTGCATCTTGCATGATAAGTTAATAAGTGTTTCGAAGTCACTGTCCTTTATGTTTGGAAAACATTCAAGTTCGTTGAGCATCATATCGATAATATACTCAGATCTTTCAAATCGCTTTTCCAGTGTTTTTATAATGGTAGGTACATTGGAGGGGTGTAACAGCATTCCTTTGACCGATGCTAATGCATCTCCACGAAGACACTGATGTAATTTTGATAATATTTTGTCGTTGCTGTAATTGCACTGAGTGACAATAGAGGGATATCGTGCAATGAAGAGTGGCCAGCTCTCGGGCTTGCCATCGAAAGTTGGCAACTTGGCATATCTTTTCCCATTACTTGTCTTGTATCTCTCAATTCCAGTACCTCCGTTAGTTGTACTCGAAACAGCAGGTAGAGTTTCTGGTTTAATTTCGGTTGGCGGATTTTTCTCCGCAGGTTGTTGAGTCACATTAGCTTCCTTAACACAATTTGTGTGCTTTATGTTTTCAGGACGTCCGGCCGCATTGTTCTCATTTGTTTTCATTGTTACTTCATCGCATTATTTTAAGCCATCTAATCTCCCTATTCAACTTTTTACTAAAGAAGCTTTGTCCATAACGCTTTCGTCTTGATTATCGTCAGTGTCTTCACAATCTATGAGCTCCAATTCCTGCTGCAGTTCCACAAGCGTTTTTTCCTCTTCAAGTCTCTTCCGCTCAATTTCACATTTCTGTAGTTCTTGGTTTATTTCTTAGTTCTTTTTTGCAGCTCCTAATGTAATTTTTAAACGCTTCTTCTTCAAGTTACGTTTGCTTTGGCTAGAAGACTTCGAAAATGTTGATGTCGAGCGTATGGATTTAGCTTTTTCTGAGCATTTGGCCACTGCTGCGGTAATTGTAATGTCACGGTTACTGACATTTCCAAAATCAATTAAGGAATCCATCTGCGTCGACTCATTTACAATTGTGGAAGAACATTGTGGATTACCCAATTCGGAAGAATTCCACACAAAATTTTCGTCACGCCCTTGATGAACACCTGCGCCTTTTCGATTTGATTTCCTAGTCTGCTTTTGTGCTTGTTGAGACATGTCTAATAACGCATCTATATCTAATCAATAAGCAAGAAATATTTAGTGTACTGTATCAAAATAGGACTTGTCTGATTTGTGCTCGAAGACCAAATGTTTTATCGGTAGTAGGTATTTATTTTATTAAAAACATAAAAAGAAAAACGAATCCACGCCAATTAAAAAAATATTGTCCAACAAAACAAAAAAAAACAAAATTTCATCTCATTCTTCCTCTTTTTCTCCTCTCAGTTGGCTGCGCTGATTACTTAGGGTTCGCTTCCGTTTGAGTCGACGACATACTAAGTACCTTATTGCGACGCACAAGCACAATAGCTCCAATCCAAAATAACCAAAACGATATACAAACACAAAGTGAAATGTCAAACAGGCGGATTGCGGCTTAGTTTTTGAGTTCGGAGACCCAGCCATTGAACTATAATAATCAGTAAAGGCGCACTTCACACTTTGTATGTAGGGATGCCAGACTTCCCCTTAGGGGGGACAGTCCCCCTTTTTCATACAAAAATGCTGTTTGTCCCCCCTAACACAAACTACTGTCCCCCTTAATAAGTCAAAATTCAGTAAAAGAAAACATTCACTTGAAAATTTTGAAAATACTTTCTTTTAATATTTTTAACAAGATTCTTTGTGAACACATCCATTTGAAGTGCAAGAAAACTTTCACATGCTAAAGTTGTTCTCCCGTACGTTTTTGTTTTGTACCTCTTGGAATCATTTATTTCATATGTTTTTGATTTTGGTGTTCAATAATAAAAAAAAATATTTGTCCCCCTTTTTGAACACTTGTCCCCCCTAGAAAACTCACGTTGTCCCCCTTTTCGTATTTTTTAATCTGGCATCCCTATTTGTAAGTAATGGATAGGATTATTAATTTTAAATTATTTTATTTAATAATGAAGTAATAATAGGGCGACAACTTGGAAGACGAAACATTTTGCGGGACACTTTTCATTGCGGCAAACTTGCGGGACAAAAGCCTTATAGCGGGACAGTTCCGCAGTGAGCGGGACGTCAGGAATCCCTACCTGGGTGCCTCCACCGGTAGGCTTTATACCTGATTTGGGTGCCAGGACACAGTGGATATGAAGGCAACGAAAAAGCAGACGAACAGGAACTACCCAGAAAAGGATGCGAATCTCAATTCATGATGCCAAGACCATTCTGCGGGCTACCAATAAACAATATAAAAAGTTGTATTAAAACCTGGGTAGAGGAAAAAACAATTCCCATAAAAAAAAACTACAGGCTTCCTCACAGGACACTGTCGTCTTAAAAAGCACCTGATGACCATTGGAACCATTGGAATAGCACAAGACAGCATCTGCAGATTTTCCAACAAGGACATGCGATTGCAACTGCCCTATTAAGACACGTCAACGTTACTTAGGTAAATTTTACCTCAAAGCAGTCGATATAGCTGCCAGCTCACCTATTTGTTTTTTAAAAACAAATAAGTATATAAACTACTCAATCAGTATCAGTTAATACTAAAATAATTAATAATTATGATATTAATAATAATAATTATGATTATAATTATGATAATAATAACAATAAGTCGTTTTCCGCATTTTTTTAATTCAGCCTATAGGGTCGGTTAGGGTCAATCAATGGGGACAATTTTTGCATTTTTCGAAGACACATTTCTTTCAGAAATATATAAAATATAAAATTTAGTTTTTTTTTTACTTTTGAAAACGGATATTACAATATTATAATATTTAATATAATAATATTATAATATATGTTGCACATATGATAACTTAATCAAGTTATAAGAACGCAAAAAAGACATAGGGCAGTGTTTACATTTACCCTTTCCGTGTTTACATTTCCCCCATAGTTTATAAAAATACTGGGGTAAATGGGGACAACAAATTTCTGTTCCCTTAGAGCTAGGAGCTCGCCTATGGGGTAAAAGCAAACAGACATGTATTTCTGTTAATTTATTTGCTTGAAAAATTTATTACCATAATGTTTACATTTACTGAAGGGCATTGCATGCACCGGTGTCGCGACACTCCAAATTCAGATTTTTTTTATGTCTGGGTTCCGAGAACAATATTCAAAATAACGGAATATAACAGCCGTTTACATTTACATGTTTACATTTACCCCAACCGACTATACCTAGCAACAAAAATCCCAAATTTCAGATATTGAGTGATCCAACTATTTTCCATACTGAGAATGCTAGAATCCTAAACTGTCAGTAATGGCACACCCTAATATGTAATAACGATACTAATAGTAACCTATAACAAGCGAATTATTGTTCCTTAACTTGGGCTCAAGGGTCCTTTTTAGGACCAATTCTTTTTAACTTTCTCGCATTACGTAAAGTAAGAATGAGGTATTGTATTCGTACAAAAAATCGAACTCGAAATTTTAATCAAATCTGACATTACGATGATGACGATGACGATCCACAAGAAAGGAGACCCTCTAAACTGCGCCAACTATAGAGCCATCAGTCTCCTTAACACTGCGTATAAGATCATATCTGCTATACTGTGTGAACGCCTTAAACCATTCGTCAACGATCTGATAGGTCCCTATCAGTGCGGTTTTAGGCCCGGAAAGTCCACAACCGACCAAATTTTCACACTACGGCAGATCCTGGAGAAAACCCAAGAAGTCCAAATCGATACCCACCATCTGTTCATCGATTTTAAGGCCGCATATGACAGCATTTATAGAGACGAGCTATACAGAGCCATGTCTAGTTTTGGCATCCCTGCCAAACTCGTCAGATTGTGCAGAATGACGATGGAGAACGCTCGCTGCTCCATTAAGGTCGGAAACAATCTCACCGAGACCTTTGATGTCAGAAAAGGATTTAGACAAGGTGATGCGCTGTCATGTGACTTCTTTAACATCATTCTTGAGAAAATTGTGCGCAACTCACAAGCCAACACCAGAGGCACAATTTTCCATAAGTCTGTGCAACTGCTTGCATACGCGGACGATATTGACATTATTGGCAGAACACAGCGAGCTGTCACTGGCGCGTTTTCAAGTATTAGTACGGAAGCGGCAAGAATGGGTTTAGTGGTGAATGAGGGCAAGACAAAATATATGCTGTCAACAAGAAGGGACACACAACATCGACGAATCGGGCAGAACGTCACGATAGACAGCTATAATTTTGAGGTAGTTAGGGACTTTGTCTACCTCGGCTCCGCTATAAACTCTGATAATGACACCACAGCAGAAATCAAACGAAGAATTACACTTGCCAATCGCTGTTTCTTTGGTCTAAGACGGCAATTGACTAGTAAGGCCTTGTCAAGAAACACTAAGTCGATTCTATATAAGACCCTCATCATCCCAGTCCTGCTCTATGGCGCAGAAGCATGGACCCTAACATAGGCGGATGAAGATCTTCTTGGCCGTTTCGAACGCAAGATTCTTCGAGTGATTTTTGGTCCCGTTTGCGTTGACGGGCTTTGGAGGAGAAGATTTAACAGCGAACTCTACGAGCTGTACAACGACACCGACCTGGTCAGAAAAATACGCATCTGTCGTCTAAGATGGCTAGGACATGTAGAGCGAATGGACACCAACGCTCCGGCCCGAAGAGTCTTCGATTCCAACCCGGAGGGACAACGCAGTAGAGGAAGACCTCGCCTTAGGTGGCGCGCACAAGTGGACCTCAACCAACTTGGAGTGCGCAACTGGAGGCAGTTAGCAAAAGATCGCGCTAACTGGAGAGGCGTATTGGTTGAGGCCCAGGTCCACCCCGGACTGTAGCGCCACCTTAATGATAATGAATGACATTACGATGATAGAGGAACTCGAAAAAGTGGGTCTCGCAATTCTGTCCGTCTGTCCGTCTTTCCCAAGCTCTACAGCGCAAACGGCTTAACGAATTTCTTTCAAACTTTGGATTTGGAGTTTGTGAGCATACAGCTCGGGGCAACTTTTTTTTGCACGTTAACAGTTACCGTTGTAACGATATTAGCCAATTTTGAGTTTTTCGATAACGGCTCTAACGATTTCAACGAAAATCGATATTTGGGCTTAGGTAGGTGTGGTTAACATGGCTGCTTACCCAGTTTTTCACCCAAAAATCGAATAACGGTAATTTTAAAAATTGGACATATCTCAAAAACGGTCAATACGATTTCAACAAAAATTCCTTTTTAAGATTATATGGTCATTCCTATCATAGCAAACTCAGTTTTTCCCTAAATTATCGTTTAACGGACTATTTTTGAAAAATGTAGTTTTATAAGAATTTAACAAAATTTATATTTTCGCTAAGGTACGTAGGATTAACATGGCGCGTACCCAGTTTTTCGCTAAAAAGTCGAATAGCGGTACTTTTGAAAATTGAATTTATCTCGAAAACAGTCAATACGACTGTAACAAAAACTCATATTTAAAGTAGTATGGTTATTTCTAACACGATAGCAAACTCAGTTTTTCGCTATATTGTCAATAATGAATTTTTGAAAAACTGCATATTTTGAGAATTTGGTTTTCTTTGGTTTACCTACATGAAAACTGCTGCAAGGATTTTGCCCAAAATGCATACTTGGAGTAAAATTAACGTTTTCAATAATACTGCGTCCTTCATTTTCGATTCGAATCACCGGAAACGCCATTTTCGATTTGGAAAAAACTTTAAAAACCAAGTAACATTGTGAACAATACCTTATACTCTGTTTTGAGCTAAATAGTTGAGCAAGATTATTTTTCGAACTAAACATTGCAATATTTGTTACTATTTTGTACGCATTATTTTCTCTAAAAATTTTGACTGAAATGCTTATTTACGATAACATAAGTATTTTTAGTAAAACCCCGTACAACTTAGTTTGTCTTCTATCACAAACCCTACATCGAGTCACCACCTACCAGCATCACAAATTGGAAATATCTTGTTTTATAGCCTATAAACAACAATAAAATAAAAATAAACCATCCAAACTGATGATATGAACGAGAAAGATTCGTGCGATCCAGTCGTACACTTTATTTATTTTTTTACTGGGTTTACTGAGTTTATATTAACTTTCTAATTAAAGTGACATTCTGCGCTATTTAATTCTTGTATATAAATGTCACTAACGTTTCTTGTCCTTTTTTTTAGTTTATTCGTTTATTTTTTATTATTATCTATCTACATAATTTCGGGCTTTTCCAATTACCTACAATTGTGTAAACAGAAACCATGATGTATAATTAACCCGGATTGTAATTTTCAGCATTATTTCCGATATTGTTGCATGCTTTTTTGAGTGTTTTATTATGTAAGAATCCAAAATAATTAACGTCGATTTATCGAATCAGTTTACAAATAAGACGAACAAGAGTAATTCGATTCGAGAAGCTTCATATATATAGCGTTGATGAACTTCAGTTTCACCTACCTACACACACAATTATGTTGCTCAGCAGGACCACATATTATATACTATAATATGCATAATGTACGTATACGGTATACGGTATACCCTTAATGGTTTCGAAAAAAACGTAAACAAGTCAATTAAATTGATTTACCTTATCGATATAAACACGGTTTATATCACCGTGGCGTGGTACTGGAGGGGTCTTCGGTGGAGTGCTACCAACCAGCCTTCATGATCCATATAAATTCAATTACCGAAGCAATTGATCGAAAGAAGCCTTTAAAATTACTTTTTGCCACTCAACGAAAAATCAGTAGATAAAACAAAAAATATCGTACGTAGGTGTGTACGATATTCTCACCCACACACTAATATGTCCTCATTTCTGCAGCTGCTGAATCAGGCAAATGCGCTATGAAACATGAAAGTATTTAATTAAATAAATGCCTCCTGAGTCCTGACTGACAGATGACTCAGTTGAATGTAGTTTAATTACAGCCTCCCTACGCATATGTGCGCGAATGGAAGGATGTAGGCTACATGACTTTAATTTCACTTCGGTCAAATGAGTGCCATGAGCGCTTGCATTACAGTGGTGCTAATGGAAAGGCGAGCTCCATTTTTTTAGGGATTTACTCCTCTGCGTACCCATCGCGAATTATTAAATATTTTGTTTATTTTTCTTGCAAAAGCAGTTCGTCGAAAATCAGTTATAATTTGTGCAAAGGAGTATCTCAAAGCGGAAAAGTATCAGATGAATTAAGTCGCAGAGAAAAGTTTTGTTGCTTCCATTACCAATGGTTGATGATACTCTTATCGGCTTCATTTAACACAAGAGGCTGTGTCTTGTGATTAAGAAAATGTGATTGCTTCCGTAATATGAAGGTCTTTCAATTTGAATGGTATCTATTTCCATTAAGTAATTTCTCAAGATCAATTTTTGAAAACAGTAAAATTATTGTAAGTTGCTGAGCACGTTTTGGGCATGAGTTTGAGAATACGCTTCTTTCTCCAACATTTTATTTTTATTAACTAAACCCAAACTCATTGCGATAGACGAAAGGACGATTTAAACTCGAATCTTCCCATCGGTCAACGTTGACTCAGATTGCTATCTGTATATATTGTTGTCGTCAAGAAATACTGTATGACAGAATGATGTCGAAAACCTGCAATCCCAAAAGACTTTCGGTATCTTCAACGATCAGATATCCATTTTAGAGACCTCAAGATAAGTCCAACCGCAGCAGAAGGTGGTGCAGGGGCCTCAGGGCCGCACTCGACTACCATCACGAAACTCGATTAGCAAACAGAGGAAGTTAGCTGGATATTTCCTAATGTTCCTAGCTGATGATACTTTTAGCAGACGATAAGTTAGTTTCTTCTGGACTTATTATTTGCCTAAAGAATAAATTCCTTCTAATACCACAAAGGGCTGGGCACACATAAGATATGCTCAGTTGTTTCGTCTTCTACATGTATTTTCTTTAGGTTATATCCCATCCTGTTAGATAGCCAACTAGATTTTTGACAGCGTGCCTGTGTAGAAAGGTTAACCAAAATGTAAAGAAAATGTCCCTGCGTCCCGTGTTCAAGTCTGGATCGACCAGCAAAATTGGGCCTAACGGATTATTTGTCGTTCTTTTTGTGGTAGCTGAAGATGACATGCAACAAATCATGTCTTTCAAAAAAGAATTTGGACAAGCCGATGCGCTGTCATGCGATGCGTACTTGAAAGACTTGTACGAAAGTCGCAGTACAAGACGCAAAGCAGTATATTTCTAAAGAAAGCGGTTAAAATGGGCTTTGCAGTTAACGAGTTCAAGGTGGTAAGGAGCTTTATCTGCATTGGGCTCTGTTATAAGTTTTGATAAGGAGCTAAGGAGATCGTATACATGACCATGACCATCTAAGCCAGGTAGTCCTAAAGATTTAACTTTATTTAAAGCAGATGAAGATACTAACATCGGTCGCTTCGAAAGAAAGATACTTTGTACAATGTTTAGTCCCTTTTGCACTGTGAGGGTTTGGAGATTTAACTACGAATTTTTGGAGTTGTCAAAAAATAGCTCATCGGCTGTCTTAGACTACTGGGTCATGTTAAGCAGATGGACACAACTTCGAGTGCGCAAAAAAATACCCCTCTAACTGGAAAGGGGTTTTGGTCCGTTGGTCCACTTCGGGCTGTATAGCGCCACCTTAGTAAGAACATAGTGCGTGTAAAATTGATTAGCTTAGTTGGAACTGGTTATTTATCTAAGCCAATCTTGTACTGTACATACTTTCCGAGTCCAAAGGCATACTTATTTATATACCCAATGAATTTCCATTCCGGCGCAGTGGCTTAGTGGTAGTGTGTTGGGCCTTAGCGAGGGGTTCCGGTTCGAATCCCGAAAGAAAATTGAAAATTGTTAGGGCTACTCAATGACTCGATGAGCCGAACAGGGACTAGGGTCGCTGCGGAACATAATGGTCAACAGCTATACCTCTAGAAGAATAGCCAATTTATACATTCACACACAATCCAAGTACCTACGTTATCGTAAAGCAGACTGCTGTTAACTGTTTGACTTATGTCTTCACTCAGGAGCCTCAACAGCATATGCCGTGTCACGTTTGATTCCACAAACAAGGTAAAGCTTATTCCAAAATACAATGGTGTTACTGTTAAATATCCTTCAGCAAAACTATTGGAACAAAGTTAATCCAATTCCTAGACCACATAATTATTCCCGTGCCACCCAACCGAACATGCTGCCATCAATGTAGCTACGTGTTAGCTTCCCTTTTCGAGGAGATAAAATAAATACGATAATGGACTCCAACTACATGCCAACAGCCACGTCTCAAGTTCAAATCGCCCATAATACCTACGCTACAAGAGCACAGACACGCCCGCAACTACCCTGTAGGTACAACATACTGTCATAAATGTCCGGTGGAGCGCACCAAGAGAGCTAGCCCATAACAAGAAAAAAAAAGGAAAACCTGAACCTATTATGTTTAATCCTCAAAATGATGACCAATGTAATAAAAACTCGGAAATAAAAGCTCACCTTGCAAAAACGTTCGTGGACATGGGTTTGCGTGTGTGTTAAACCTTCAAGGTATATCCGTTCTCCCAACCCAATAGGGCCTCGTGCAAATAGACGAAACACATTTATGCAAGGGACACACGGGAGTGATATCTTCAAGTGGAGGACGAGGCAAAAGTTATTTACAAGGATAAACAAACATTCATAAGGAAGGCGGTGGACACCAACACAACGGCCCATTAACCACATTCATCTCACCAGTCACCACCCGTTTGGATGGGCGTTGAATAGGTGCCAGCCCACCTGTGCTTCCTTAAGGCCATGGAGAATACCATTGGAATCGTTTATCAAATAAAATGCCCGTAATTATTACGGATGCTTCTAATGGCTACCGGTTGGAGATGAAGGAACGGATACTATTTCCACCAGGATGACTGACCCGACGATGGCCACAACGGTAAACAGTCGTATGCTGGATGGACGATTAGTATATTTCATGCGATGTGGACGTCCTCTGCAGAGAACCAGCCACTTGGTTTACCTTATTGTGCTGCTCCGGAGGCATGTGTTTTTCGGCAACTTCCGACTGATTGCTTAATTATGTGTATGGCGCTACGTAGCAATGGCCATAACAGGGTAAACAAAACAAAGCCACCAGGCTATAATCGAGGAAACACTTTTTGTGTTTTTGGCAAACACAAAAATCCTGTGGAATCATAATTATCAGATTTTTCTTCACTTTCTGGGAGGTTTGGTTAAGGCATTTCGAAGGAAAAGCCACGAAAATATCTAATTAACGGAAGTACTCTCAGGGGGGAGGGGAAGCGAACAACAAGTAGTTATGCAAACAACAAATCACATGGGATTCAATTTAATGGTGTGCCAAGAAAGCAATGAAATGTGAAAGCACTTTAAGTGATGGGCATTAATTATTTCAACGCAATACACACATTAGTACAGTGTTAAAAGAGAGACTAAGACTTTTCATCACTTGTCATCGAATGTGCCTTTGGCATGGTTTTAGTTGCAAGGTCGTTTTACGAAGATGATTTCCTAAGTTATGTACTGTTGCTCTTTGCTTTTTTTGTGACAATTTATTGCTAAAGGTTCTGACAAAAGTATGGGTCCCCTGCAAAGCTCAGACCTTAATTGAATTTTAACATTGCTTGCAAACCCGCCCCTTCGATGAGTGTCTTTTAGTATATAACTAGGAGGGAACACTTACGTTTTCTTGCCCCTTCCAAATTTTTACTTCAACTATACACTGAAGAATGTACCTAGTAGTAGTGTCAATTGTGTAGATATTTATAGTCAACTCATATTTAATAAACAGTTTAAGTCTTGTATGCTGCTGTTTCGAAACAAAAATTTTTCGTTGGTCTCCAAGCAAACAACGAAACGTCTGCGAAGAGGCAGCGGAAAATAATTCGTAATCAGCTGTTACACAACCACAAGTGATATTTTGACAACCAGCCAGAATTTGTATGGTGCTTATGGCGGTGCGTCAATTTCCTAGTATTCCTGCTTCCATTCTTTGAATTATAAATACTCAGTATTGCTCACTTTGTGAGATTCCATTTTCACAAAAACAACCCACCAACAAAAGAAAGAAATGTCGGATTTTCCGAAGCAATAATTAATGTCCCGGGCAATAAATGTGTGCGAATAGAAGTAAGGAGTTGTACCAAGCAACTACCCACTTTTCAGAATCATTTCAAAGCAACAGGGTAGGTACTGCAAAACGAAAAAGATATGACAATTTTTCGTTCTTAATTTCACTTTTGATGGGATTATTCGTACCGAAACGGCGATTTAGGGATAAATTTCCTTTATATCCAGCCCATGTACACATGCAGCAAAATTCCATGCTAAATTTGAAGTTTCTATGTCGAAAGGCTGTAATTAATAGATCTTCTAACACGAAAAAGGTTTCCACCTGGGAGAAATATCTCTAAAACAGGCTTTTTGGGCTTCGATTAAAGAAAACGTGCAATATTGCATTCCAACAAAATTTCGATCTCGATATTTTAATCAATTCTGTATATCCAGTTTTTCACTAAAAAATATAATAACGGTGCTTACTTTTAAAAATTAGACTTATCTCGAAAACGGCCAATACGATTCTAACAAAAATCCATTGCTAAGGTAATATGGTCATTTCTAATTTGATAGCAAACTCAGTTTTTCCTAAGTTATCGTATAATGGGTTTTTGAAAAAGCCGTATTTTGGGAATTTGGTTTCCTATAGTTTACCTATATAAAAACGGCACTAACGATTTCAACCAAATTGCTTACTACATGGAGTAAATTGATGTTTTCAAAATTATTTCGTCCTTCATGTTCCATTCAAATCACCGAAATGCTGCTTTTTAAAACTGTTCATATCTCGCCATTTTCGATTTGGATAAAAACTTTAAAAAGATTTATGCTTACATCCTAAATAAAGTGCACGACGGGGTCGCACGAAAGTTTCTCGTTCATATCATCAGTTTGGTTGGTTTATTTTTATTTTATTATTTTGTTAGGCAAAAAACTAAAAAGCTAGATTAACCGTAAAGAAAACATCAGATCACACTTAAATAAATTGCACTTTTGGCTTAAACATATTCATTTCAGATGATTTTTGCGTTGCTTTGAGCAGGCTTTTACAATTTAGCCTTCTTTTACATTTTGGTTTTTTGGCCTGCTACAATAATATGCAAATGGAAGTATGTAATTGTTGCGACTAGAGAAAAATGCGGCCATGGTGTGGCTTACAGAGCTTCGCACAATTTTTTCAAGTGACGTTGAAAATGTTGCAACGAGAGTTTTCCATTGTCATTCAAAACAAGACATGGATAAGAACAGCTCTTCTGTATAAATTGCATCATATGCTTCATAAACCTCGATAAACATAGGTAGCTATGTTTCGGCACGTATTTTTTAGGTAATGCTAGGAAGACTAATCACTGAAACGAGCACAAGACACACGATGCTGTTTTTGATGTAAATATATTCTCCAACAAATCGTCTCCAGCTGTCTTAAGAAGCTCTGTTCGCAGTCCAAATGGCTCAGTAGCTTTAGTTTAGATATTGCTATCTCGACCTGATTTCGTTAACTTACTTACTTACTTAAGGTGGCGCTACAGTCCGGGGTGGACCTGGGCCTCAACCAACAAGCGTCTCCAGCCAGCGCGATCTTTAGCTAGCTGTCTCCAGTTTCGCACGCTAAGTTGGTTAAGGTCCCCTTCCACTTGCGTGCGCCACCTGAGTCGCGGTCTTCCTATACTGCGCCTTCCCACGGGTGTGGATTCGAAGATCTTCCGGGCCGGAGTATTCGTGTCCATTCGCTCTGTATCGAACTGCATGAGTATTGCAACTCTGCAGTCGATGTATTGAAAGAGTATACATATAAACTTAACGAAAGAGCGAGAAGGTTCTAGTAATTGTATAACGAGAGTTAGTCTTTCAGCAGGATCGAGCATGAGCAGGTCACAGGCGCAGGTCTAATAAAAGTGGTTTTTAATATCTATTTTTCCACTATAGTTCATTGTGTTTTATTTGTTTTGTGTTTCTTCTTCTTTTCACTGAGCTACGATACATTTTGGTCCGTGTCGAGCCGGATATTATGCCAGTGACGGAATAGTGCAGGTTTAAAAAAAAAAAATATATTGTGAGTGCATTGTGAGTGAGCAGGGCTTCGTTTTATTACGAACAACAATAATTGTGAGAGTGAGATGTGCAACGATGAAAATCACGTTGTCACAAAACAAATCAAAATGTGCGCAGGAATCATGTTACGACATGATACGTGCAGGCAGGAATTTCATACCACCAGCAGGCAGTGCGAGAAACGGCACTACATATATACCTACCATCATGTAGGTAGTTTTGTTGTTTTTCCTTTTGCAAGGCAGAAGCGACAAGCGACCGATGCAAGTTCTTCGTTAAGAATTAAGAGCAGGAGCAGGTAAGAGAGTTGTATACTCGCCCACAGTGAGGGTAGGTATACATACTCACTACGAGCAGCGAACGAGAGTCGAAGGACACATACATGAAAAAGCCTGCGACGCACTCGCAGAGGCTACGAGAAAGAGAAGGTTTCATCATTCAAAAAAGCAAAGAGCAGTGTTTTGGAAAGCGGCAGAATTTATTCAAATACAAAACTAATAAATAGTTAGAGAAGGAGAAATATTTTTGCAATAAATTTTCTTAGTCCACATCTTTACAGTCCACATCTATGGCAGGTAGCAGGAAAAGTGAAATTCTATTATCAATAGAATTTTCCTAGTGAATCGGGTGGTTGCATAAATATACTTAGAGAAGGAGCAGGTTGTTGTTTTCCATTTGTTACCTTTTATAGGGAATGTGCGCCGGCGTCGACAAATTATGTGCAGAGTATATGAGCAGCGAAATGAGAAGGAAAAAATGTGCGAATGAGTGCAGCGAGTGTGCGTATTCTTTTTGTGCTGGTGTGATGGGGATGGGGAATAACAATAAATTCCATTTTTCTGTTTTGTGCATGTGAGATGGAGGAATAATAACAATTCCATATTCTTTTGTGCTTGTTGTGATGGAAGTTATAATAATTATCTTTATATATATAATTCTACTGTACGTGTGTATGTCACTGAACTCCTCCTAAACGGCTGGACCGATTTGAATAAATTATTTTGTATGTGTTTGGGTGGCGCCCTGGATGGTTTAGAAGCCGATTGGTCAAAATTGGACAGAGGGGCGTGGCACCGCCCATACAAAAAATACATTCAAAATCTTATATCTCGAAAACCACCAAATCGATCGAGTTCAAATTTACACATAATCTTAGGTATTAGCCAAGGAGTATTTCTGTGAAGATTGGTCAAAATTGGACAAAGGGGCGTGGCACCGCCCATACAAAAATAACATTCAAATTCTTATGTATTTCAAAAGCAACCGAATCGTGACTGCGAGTTATTACGTAAAATACAATATTGAAAAATGGAAATATTGGTCGACGTACTCCGAATTCACAAATAGTCCAGAACCGTCGGTTAAATAGATCGGCAGAAGATAAATTGACGGACAATAAAAATTTAAGAAATCAGGATGTAATCAAACGTGTAAATGAAAATCAAGAGCAACGCAACGAACGTCTTCGAGCCAATGCATTAAGACAAAGACTTGCCCGTCAAAGAGTCACCGATACATTCAGAACACGTGAACAACAGCGTTTGCAAGTGTATCGCGCATTGACACGTGACAAACGTGTGTTTGAATATGAGTCGGACATCGACTATTCGTCACATTCGCAATTGTAATCGGTGCTATGAACAAACAATGCCAACACTGTCATGCACTCAAATACAAAGGTAAATCGGCCGGTTTCTGCTGCGCGTCTGGAAAAGTTGTAGTATTGCCACCATTTAATTCGCCGCCAGAACCATTGAAAGCACTATTGGTTTTTGCGTAAAATTCGCAAATTCAATTTTAAATGACCTCATTTGGAGCAACAAAAATCGTTCAAAACGCGGATGGTCGAAATTTTCAATCAACGTTTAAGATTCAGGGCCAAGTGTATCATCAAATTGGTTCTTTAATGCCGATGCGATGCCTAATACCGATTCAAAATTTCTCCAAATTTACTTCATGGGTGCCAGTACAACCAAATCGAGCAGATGGAGGAGCGACAAATTGTGGGTATTTTAGAAGCGTTTTTTTTTTGTAACAATGCCAAAATATTATCTGGGATGAATGCACAATGGCACACAAGCATTCACTTGAAGCTCTCAATAGAATGATGAAAGATTTAAATAAAAGCACCAGGCTTTTCGGTGGTGTTTTACTGCTGCTGTCCGGTGATTTTAGACAGACATTGCCGGTCATTCCACGCGCTACATATGCGGACGAAATTAACGTATGTATAAACAATCATATCTATTGCGAAATGTCTGTACATTACGTCTTACCACAAATATAAGAGTTCAACTGCAAAACGATCCACTGGCACTATCATTCTCCGAGCAATTGCTCAACATTGGAAATGGAGCAATATGATTGCATGGAGACACACAATGCATCAAATTGCCGGACAACTTCTGCAACATGGTAAATACGAAAGATGCTTTGATTGAAAGTATATTTCCCGATTTACAAGCTTATTACGTGGCTTAAAAAAGCATGCAGGACAACGTCTGTCGGGTCCGCTAGTGTTTTTATAAAATAACAAACATTGGCGGTTGTTGTTGCAGCTGTATTGTAAGATAGGGGTTGAACATTTTATTTTTCTTCTAGGTTACTTGAGTTAAGATTTTTTTTTTTTTGGTCATCTTTTTTCTGGCCAAGTTATTATCTTTGTCTTGACATAAAGAGCAGGAGTGAAGGAGAACTTGAGCACAAATGTGCCGGTCGCCATCAATTGTACAGAGTGGAAATTATAGGTCAAGACAAAGAATGTGAATGGGAAGGAGAGCAGGTGGAACTCAGAGCACATGTGTGCGAGTTACCAAAAATAAAAATGGCAGGAGTGAAGGAGGAACTTCAGTGCAAACGCACCAGTTACCATATACATATCATAATAATTGTTAATTATGCAGGATTGCAGGAGCAGGAAAAAACTTAAAGCACGACGGTGCTAGTTTTTTAAGAGAAGGAACGCTTGCAAGCAGCAGGAATCGTATTTCGGATTATGCTCAAATTGACTTGAGTTCTGATATACGACAGACAAAGAGCAGGAATATATACATATGTATGTATAACAACGAACACAACAACAACAACAACACAACAACAGCTTCAAAAGCAGCAACAATTTGCCAACCCATTTATTTATATTTATTTTATTACCTATTTACCATATTTTTGAAATATTTTTTATTGTTTGACTACTATATTTAACACATACATTATCGCATACTGGGAAATTTCACATCGAAGTACCTACTGCGAATTATTATTTATTTACTTTTTTTTGCAGGTTAAAGCATTATTGCAATATAACTTCTAATGTAATACGGGTCTCTTTATGCCTTTCCAGGAAATAAAAGCGAGCAGGTATATTTTGTTAATATTATATTAATAAAAAAAAAAAACAAGAGATGGAAAAAGAGCAGGAACGTAACGATAGTTATACGTTGGACGCCGGAATATTTTCGGTGAGCAGGATGCTGGCCTTCGTGGAATCTCCAACTTTTGGAACTTGCAGGCTTGAAGTCTTGCAGGATGCTTGGGCGCAGGTGAAGGAATCTGAGACCAGGATCGCATCAGCCGACGATTTGTTAATAAATCTGGAGATGCAGCGCAGGATAGCTGAAGCCGAGGCGAACTATTTCAACGCCTATGCAGCATTGAAGGAGAAAATACTTGAAACCACTCAAGCAGCAGGCACAGCAGGTAGAGCAGGACAGCCTATCGACGTCAAGGTTAGTCTTCCATTCGCACAACACGATGTGAAGAACACCTGGGATCGTTCGATATCACCAAATGGCAGGGTTTTCGAGATCGCTTTGTGGCAGCGATCCACGACAAAGACAAAATAGCACCCGCCTATAAATTCTCCTATTTAAAAGCATCGATATCAGGAAGAGCAGCGAAGACTCTCGGTGAATGGCAACTTACCGAGAAAAATTATTGCGAGGCATGGAAGCGTATCAATGAGATATTCACTAAAAAATACGCAACGGGCAGGGAGCTATTGAGAAATTTCACCAAGCGCAGGAGATTTACAAAGAATGGCCAATACCACGTACGAAACGCTTCGGCAGTTGGCAGCGCAGGGGATCCCAACGATACATTGGGATATGATTATCATTCATGTTCTACTTGAAAAGTTGAATCCAGAGACGGCGTGCAAATGGGAAGAAGGGCGCATCTCTGAAGAGCCCTCTTCAAAGGAATTTGTGTCTTCTAAGACAAGCGTGCCGAGATGTTGGGTGGAGCAGTGAGCAGGAAATTTAAGCAGCCGCCACCCCTACAACAAGCGCGGTCAGCATTGAGCAAGAGTGACAATTTAAGAGCAGGTGGCAGCAATGCCCGGAGAGTGGAAGCAGCAGGTGATAACAGACCGTTACCTTGTCACATGTGCAAATCTTTGAGCCATCTAATGTGGCGTTGCCCACAGTTTGCAATCTTGAGCTTGTAGTCCAAGCAGGACTTTGTGAAGGAAAAGGCACTCTGCCCAAATTGCTTTGAAACTGGACTTACCCCGAAGGACAACAGTGTACTCTGTCCTATGAGGGAGATCAGGAAGAGTAAAGCAACCGTGTTTTATGCGCAGGAGAAGGAAAATAAGGGAAGGAACCAGCAGGAAGGCGTAAATAAAAATAAAAGGGACTGACTAACTGTCCCTTCCGAGAAACGCACTCGGTTGGACAAGAGCAGGACAACCGAAAGAGCAGGTAGAGCAGAGTGAAGGAAGAAGAGAGCGAATCAGAGAATAAAATGTCCTGGGAAGATTTTAAGAGAGCAAGGTGTTCAAGAAAGAAAATTAAAAATAATAATAGAACTTACTTAAAAACTTTCAATTACAATGAACATGAGCATGAAAATTTTATCTTGATGCCTACGGCACAGGTACGAATTGAGATGGATAGCAGGAAGTATGGCCCAGTAAGAGCACTTTTAGATACAGGGGCACAGCCTAATCTTGTCAGTTTGCTCAGAGATTAGCATTGCCAAAGGTGCAAATTGCAAGGAGAATGATTAGTCTGGAAGGCGAACCTTTCAACATCAAATACAAAACCACGCTTCTTGTAAGTCCATGGTTTAATTCGCAGGTTTCAGTAAAGCAGGATTTCTGGGTACTACCCAAAGAAGGAAAATGGCAGCCGATTGTGCCTACACACAATTTGGGATCGCCACGGATGGACATTTCTACAGGGTTGCCTCTTGCTGACCCAGATTATTATAAAGCAGGTCCTGTAGATTTATTGCTTGGGTGCAGGTGTATATAGCAGAAACATTTATCTCTGTTTTAGGACATCAGCCAGGTGGTGTTCTAGAGATGGAAACTATATTTGGCAGGATCATACTCGGAGAGTATGAAAAAGAAAAGGATAGCATGGCCAATGAGCTTGAGCAGGTGTCACATGTCATTTACATGGACAATAATCAACTTCATGAATCGCTTAGGCGTTTATGACAGTTGGATGATGTTGAAACGTCATCAAGCAGGTCAAAAGAGCAGGAGCAGGTGGAACAGAATTTCATAAATACGTTTTCACGTGATGATTCTGGCAGGTTTATTGTGACAATTCCTTTGAAGGAATCAGAGAAGGAGCTTGCTAGCTCAGAACTTATAGCGAGACGTAGGTTCTTTGCTTTAAAGAGAAGGTTAGCAGGAGATTGTGAGCTGAAACAAAAGCACCTATGTAGAGATCATGAGAGAGTATGAAAGAGCAGGGCACATGACACCAGTTACTGGTACAGTGCATAGTAAAACTATATACCACATACCACATCATTGCGTCACTAAAAAGTTTAGAGTCGCATTTGATGCAAGCTGCAGGACAAATAAAGGCATTTCATTAAATGAAGTTCAAATGCTGGGAGAAAAGTTACAAAAGGATCTGCATGATATTTTAATGCGCTTCCGCAGGCATCGTGTTGCTATTTGTACTGACATTAAAATGATGTTCAGAATGGTAAAAGTTGTGAAGGAGCAGTGGGACTTGCAGCGTATATTCTGGATAAAAAATCCACAGGATGATTGGAGAGAATATTGGCTGATAGTAGTCACCTATGGTATGACCTCATCAGCTTACAATGCTGTAAGAGCGTTAATACAATGTGCAAGAGAAGCGGAGCAGGAGTTTCCAAAAGCTGCTAAGGCAATTATGGAAGACTTTTATATGAATCACTGTATCACAGGTGCTGATTCCGAAGAGAAGGCGATCGAATTATCAAAAGATATCGATTATGTTTGAAAAGGCGCAGGGTTTGATCTTAGAAAATGGAAATCTAATTCAAAGGCTCTAGTGAAGGACATGAACTATGAAGAGCAGGAGTCAATCCTGTTTCAAGATGACGAGAAGGCATCGATTTTAGGCCTTAAGTGGCTGCTGGAGAAGGGCCAATTCACATTTGTAGTGAAAACACCAGTGACTGAGCAGGCAATGACGAAGCGAAAAGTAGTGAGCTGTGTTGCGCAACTTTACGATCCCAATGGGTTCATAACTCCCGTTACGATCGTGGGGAAGATTCTTATCCAACACATATGGCGCTTAAATGTCGACTGGGATGAGAAATTACCAAGAGAGATAGATGAGAGATGGAGAGATTTTTGGCAGGAGATAACATCATTAGAGAATGTAAAAATTCAGAGATGGATAGGTACCTCGGATGAGGTACAGAAGGAATTACATAGGTTTTCGGAGGCTTCCGAAAGAGCATATGGTGCAGCGATTTACGTGAGAACGGTATGGGCAAACGGCAGGATTTTAGCAAATCTCCTTACAGCAAAAACACGGATTGCACCACTTAAAACAGTGGCAATACCGCGCTTGGAGCTTGCAGCAGCGGAGCTATTGGGACGACTAATTGTTAGCGTCATCAAAACAATGGAATGGGAAGGTATTGAGTATGAACTTTGGTCAGATTCACTCGTTACGTCAGCATTGGTTGATAACAAGTTGTGGTTGCACGGGCCGGAATGGCTGACAAAGCCCCGGTCGAGCAGGTCATCTGAAAAGTTTGTGCCAAATGTTTCAGATGGGGGGAGGGATGAGATGAAGGTTTTTGTGATTATGAAATTCACAGACCCCTTATCTATTTATGTGAGGTGCTGGAGAAGGAGTATTCCATTGATCGAATACACGTCTACGTAAGAGAAGGCTATAAATATAATCAGCTACGTACTTCACTTTATCAATGCAACTAGAGCAAAGATAAAGCAACGGAAGGATGATGAGAAGAGATTTGATAAGAGACGGAGACGTTCTGTACGTCAGGTGAGAAGCAGGAAATAGAGCAGGTAATAGAGCGAATATAGCAGGAGTACTTGATCAACCGTCTTCTGAGAGAAGATGGAATCAATTGGTCACTTACTAAGAAAAGAGCAGAAAAAGTATTTTCCGAAGGAAATTACTTGTTTAGAGAAGGACAGGTGCTTACCTGATAAGAGCAGGATAGAGTCCTTGAAACCAATTCTGGATGGTGAAAGGATTCTGAGAGTCGGAGGCAGGTTAGAGAGAGCGGAGATGGAATACGAGAGAAGGCATCCAGCAATCGTGCCAAATTGTTCTCGATTAGCCTGGTTGATCATGGATAGTGCTCATACAGCAACTAAACCTGGAGCGGTGCAGGTCATGATGTAGTACATTCATCAGAGATTCTGGATTCCAAAGCTCCGAAGTGAGCTGAGGAATTATCTACATAAGTGCTTGGTTTGTGTGCGATATAATCATTGCTTTGAGATGCATTTGATGGCTGACTTGCCGTCAGAGAGAGTAACAGCAGGAAAAGCTTTTCTACACACAGGGGTAGATTACGCAGGTCCGTTTGAGATCAAAATGATCGACAGAGCAGGTGAGCAAATAATAAAGCAGAAATTTTGGGTTTCCGTCTTTGTTTGTCTCAAAACAAGAGCAGTGCATATTGATTTGGTATCAAATCTGACGTCAGTGACGTTTATTGCTTGTTTCGAAAGATTCATAGCGAGAAGGGGCAGGTGTGAAAAATTATATAGCGACAATGGTACAGCATTTGTCGGTGCAGCGAAGGAATTGCAAAAGGCAAAAGAGCGTTGGCTGGTGAAGGATACTTTTGAACATTTAAGTTTGAAAGGGACGGAATGGAGGTTTATGGCTCCTGCAGCACCACATCAAGGTGGCATATATGAAGCAGCGGTAAAGTCAATGAAATATCATTTGACGAGAATTGGAGAATTGTTGGAGTGAAGGTTTTAGAATATGAGCAGTTTTTGACTTTACTTACTGGGATAGAAGCCATCTTGAATTCAAGACCGCTACATCCATTGAGCGATGATTCAAATGATCTGCAGGCGTTAACGCCGGGACATTTTCTGATTGGTGAGCTACTTGTGTTACCGTTACCGTTCGTAACCAATGAGATGCCAAATGCGAAGGGCATAAAATTGTGGAAGGAGCGTAAGACTATGCTTGCGCATTTTTGGTGCAGGTGGAAGGAAGAGTGCTTATCTACTCTGTATGAGAGAAAGATGGCGAAAAGAAAAATATGGCTTGGGAGAAGGACAATTGTGCATAACAAAGAGCTAGAAATGCCCACCATCGACATGGGCGATGGGGCTGATATTGAGATTGATACCAAGCAGGGACGGACTAGTTCGGAGCGTGGTTCTACAAACAGCAACCAATCAACTTACGAGGCCGGTACAGAAGATCAGTATCCTGCCAATCGAAGAGCTGGAATAATTTAATTATTATATATTATTTTACATTATATTAGCAGGAATATGTTTAAATAAAAAGCGAAAGGGAAGAAAACCGTAGGTTTTCGCCGGGACTGTATCGAACTGCATGAGTATTGCAACTCTGCAGTCGATGTATTGAAAGAGTATACATATAAACTTAACGAAAGAGCGAGAAGGTTCTAGTAATTGTATAACGAGAGTTAGTCTTTCAGCAGGATCGAGCATGAGCAGGTCACAGGCGCAGGTCTAATAAAAGTGGTTTTTAATATCTATTTTTCCACTATAGTTCATTGTGTTTTATTTGTTTTGTGTTTCTTCTTCTTTTCACTGAGCTACGATACACGCTCTACATAACCCAGCCACCTCAGTCGTTGGAACTTCACTCTTCTGACTAGGTCGATGTCGCTGTACAGCCCGTGCAGTTCGAAGAAGAATTTTTCTCTCGAAACAACCGAGAGTTACCTCATCCGCTTTTGATAGAGTCCATGCCTCTGCGCCATATAGCAGGACTGGGATGATTAGGGTCTTATAAAGAGTCACTTTAGTTATTCGAGTGAGGGCTTTGCTACTCAATTGCCTTTGAGCCCAAAGAAACAGCGATTGGCAAGAGTAATTCTACGTTTAACCTCAGCGCTGTTGTCGTTGTCTGAGTTCATACAAAGTCCTTAACCACCTCAAAGTTATATCTGTCTATTGTGACGTTTTGTCCGAGCCGTCGGTGTTGGGTGTCCTTTTTAGTTGACAGCATATACTTCGTCTTGCCCTCATTAATCGCCAAACCCATCTTCGTTCTGCCAATTATGTCAATGTCATCGGCGTATGCGAGTAATTGGACGGACGTTTGAAAGATAGTGCCTCTGGTGTTGGGGTTTGAGTTTTTCACTATTCTTTCAAGAACGATGTTGAAGAAGTCACATGACAGCGCATCGCCTTGTCTAAATCCTTTTTTGACATCGAAGGTCTCGGTAAGTTCTTTACCGACCTTGATGGAGCAGCGTGCATTCTCCATCGTCATCCTGCACAAACGGACGAGTTTGGCAGGGATGCCAAAACTAGGCATTGCTCTGTATAGTTCGTCCCTATAAATGCTGTCATAGGCGGCCTTAAAATCGATGAAAAGGTGGTGGGTATCGATTTGAAGTTCCTGGGTTTTCTCCAAGATCTGCCGCAGTGTGAATATTTGGTCTGTGGTGGACTTTTCTGGCCTGAAGCCACACTGATATGGACCAATCAGGTGAAACCTGATTTAGTTTAGGTGGACAAAAAGTCGTCTTCAACTTTCATCATACATTTATACCTAATGAAAAGTTTGTTGTTCGTGCTGCCTAATAGCGGAACTTCATTCGCCTTCTCCGTTTAACAGCCTGCAGAAGAGGTTCTTTCATATCCTTTACTCCGACCGACCCTGCTACCAGGATTCCTTGCTGATCTTCACAAGTCTCTGTCGTTGCCTTGACTCGTTCTTCTTACCTTTTGGTAAATCTTCCGAATATTACTATACTGGAGCAACACCTCTCTAATTTCTCGATCGCGCGATTCTCATAATCTTCTTTTTCATCATGAGAATCCTCATCTTTTTCTAGTAAATTTTACAAACAGCTCTCGTTCATCTTTACGACACTGCTTTGCAGGGAAGTTTCTTTGCATAATATAAATGCATAGGTACCAACTAAATTTCTATTCCCAAATCTCAAAATACTATACAAATTGATCATATTTTAAGGACTACTAATCGTAGTGGTCTCGTTATAGCAATATGAAATGAGGGTCTAAATAAATTCGTATTCGTATGACCTTCCAGTCAGAGCAAAGCTAAATCCCTGTCCCCATTATCTTCCAACCAGCCTATTCCTATTTAAGGACATTGCTAAACAAATTCAAACACCCTGTATCTGTGTCTACCCTCCGCTCCTAACCCAAAGTTAATTCGCAATCCATGTTGTTCTTTAAACCCCAAAATCTTAAATGGCTTCAGAACTTGAACAAAAGACATGCATACATTTTGTTAGCTTAGCCGCTTGTACAAGTTTATTCGTAACGTAAGACCTTCCGTTTGTACCAAAAACGTGAACGAAAGTGTGTTTCTTCTTCCGCATAATAATGAGGTACATGAAATTGTTTGCTTTGTTTTGTGCAAAGTGTTCGCACTCACTTTGTAAATGTCCTCCTGCAGTCGTCGCTAAGCAGCGCACTTTTTCCACTCTCTAGAGATCATCGTCACTCGTTTGTCTTTTGTGCACACTCTCATAGTCATGTGGGACAGGACTTTCCGTTTCCTTCTACAATTTTCGCATGCACGTTTATATGGGCAGACACGGTTTTAATGCGAACCAAGTGAAAATGGAAGGACTCTGATGATTAATGTCGACTGCCTTGCAGCATGTACCAGCATCCATACATATATATATATGTCCCGACACACCCACCTCTCCACTTCGCTTAAATACAACGAAATGTCAGTACACTCGCATGCGTTTGAAACTTTTATTAAAACATTATACATATGTGCAGATCTTATACGATTTTGCATACTTATCCAACCATATAGGAAGACACAGAGAGTGCAAGGGGGGGCAAGGCAACACAAATTCAGAAGGATATATGCATTCAGCTGCGTCAGTTCACATCTGCAGAGATCAGATTTCATTCCGACATTACTCGTACGATGTTAAATATATGAACCTAAAATTTTGCGCTCATTCGCATTTTGTTCCAAAGTTGATGTAGGTACAACACTAGAGAGGAAAAAAAGTTACATTCCGGCTCCAGAATTTGCAGAGCCGAATTGCTATATACTATACAGTGAAGAAGGAGAAGATGAGACGACACTGATGGTCATAATTAGAATGGTGATGATGATGGTGCATGCATATGAAACTTTTCAAACAGTTGCACACTATACGCCAGCACTCGAATGAGTTAGTGCAGAGCCTGCAGAATGTACATACTTAGTCCTTGAACAGTGTGACTCTATTGCAAACAAAAAAGAAAGTTTCAAAGTTTGCATACCCTACGACATAGGGTATAATTTGTAGCACTTATTTGTATGTAAGTAGTGGAACTAGGCATCTTTTATCATTTTCAGATGGCTGAAAATATCACTACTACACCGACCGACGCGACGGTCGGACAGGCAGGAGGTTTGGCCAACTCCTCTATTCAAGCTCAAACTGTCAATATAGCCGCCTTAATGCATGGGAGCAACAGTGCATGAAAATTTCGAAAAATGCTGTGCTCAGTCTGAGGAACAAGGACGAAGGGACTTGCTTGATATTCTTGTTAAATATTAAAAATTCAAACTCTTAGCTTTCGAAACGTTATCCGTGAACACAAATATTCGGCGCAACAGGTCCGTAAGGGACCCAAGGGCTTTTTCATGATTGGGACGAATAGAAGGGTTACAATTTTATGGCGAGTCTAAACGGCTAAATGCGAAACTCTTTCTTCTTACATGAGTTTTATACTCTCGGATGTTTGTAAGACGTTCGCGAGAGGTGACGCAGTGGAAACAACTTTAAGCTGAAATTTGTGTTTGTTGGGGTATCGAACCTGGGAACCCTTGCGTAGTAGTATCTACAACACACAACAAAAAAAACACAAAAGTCGAACGCCTCCATGTGCATGAGAAATTAATATGGTACATTTTGTAGTGTACTTCATTTAAGATCGTACCATGGTTCTTCATTGTCTTAACTACTGTATTGTATAAAACCTATTGGGTGTTTAAAACTTGAAGAAAACTCGTGCTGAAGAAGATGAATTTTCGTATAAGCATTCACAGAGCAGTAGTTCTACAGTAAATAAGTTGTCTCTAACCTTATTTACATTAGAAAACAAAAACAAGGTAAATCTTTGACGCTTTTAAAAGTTATATATAGTAGGCACTAGAAAGATGTAAAAGTTATTAGTTTGGTTAAGGGCATATACTATAGGAGAACCCTTCCTTAATCTTCTCAATTGATTCCAAGGTTTATCAAATGAACTGTAAAACAAACAAAAAAACGTTTTCATTCCTTTAATTAAGTTTCTGCTCTATTTAATGACCCAGAAATGTGGTTCGAAAATCCGTACATTTGAAGCATAGCTTATGTTTAGTTGCAGTAATAGTAATAGGGTGCAAGTAGGATGTAGCGAATTTAAGTACATGATGTCGCAGTTTATCAAATAATCGGCAAATTTGTTTCAAGAGCTGGCAGCACTAACATATTTGTACCGAACATTTTAAGATTTCAACATGACTGACTGACTAAATTGCTGTTTGTTGAATTTTATCCTTTGAATTTGAAAATATTTGTTACATTAAATTTTGTATACCTACATAGTAAATAAAAAAAATCTAACTTTTTTCGAAAGGAAATCTGTCTCGTTGCTTTCCTTGATATTGAAGAAGCCATATGGATAATGTCAATGCTGAATGGTTGAATTATTCAGACCCACATCCATGTGTAAACATGTGTAAATCTTGGCACTCACAATTAGAGGGTGTCCTAAGGGGGGCTGCCTCTAGTAATTCTTAGGGTCTATTGACCAGAAACTATCATGGAACCAGTAAATGAAACTTAGGTACCGTAAACATGACCACCAGATCCTTATGGATCTGCCGTCGCAGTATCCGCAACCGTCTGATGCCCTGAAAGCCAATGTAACCATTAAAGAACGCAGAACAGCTGATGTGCGAGATAAGAGGCCGTCCTATAAGGATGCTGCTGTCTCCGCCTTAGCAGTTCGCATAGGGAAAGCAGGCAATGAAAATAGCATGAGTGATGCAGAGTGCAAACACTGCAAAGCCCATCTTTTGGAGCTTGCCTCGGCAACTAATGCCTGTATCCAGGTTGAGGGCTGTGAGTTCAAGGACGGAACCTTCATGGTTAAGACCTCCTCGCAGCAAGCCTCGGAATGGGTCAGTAGTATGGTGCCGAAGATCCCTCCCCTTGGGACCACAATTTTTGAGGTCTACAAGCCACCCAAGCTTATTCGTGCTGTCTGCTGGATCCCTGGTAAACAGGAGAACTCGGCGGATGTACTTAAGCGCTTACATGTCCAGAATCCTGATCTCGACACAAAAGCCTGGATTGTCCGTTCTCATAGGCAGAGTAAAAACCGTCTTGATGAAGATGGTAGCTCTCTGGTTGTGGGCATAGACATGGCTTCTGCCGAGGTCATTAAGTCTAGGTACGACATGCGTCCCTATCTGCATTTTGGTAGGATTTATTTCCATTTCAATGCCAAACAGTGCGAATAGTGGTCGTAACCCAGAGTTTACATCCATTTTGTTTACTAAGATTAACCTACAGCACTGCAAGGCTGCTACCGCTCTTTTAAGTAGGAGGCTTGCTGTCAGTAGAACAAAAAATCGCATAACATCCATCCAGGAACCATGGGTGTGGAAAAATCGCATCTGTGGTCTTGGTGAGTTGAGCGGTTCCTATAACGTTCTTTACGATAAGCTGTCCGAGAGACCTAGGACATGTCTTGTTGTATCGAAATCTCTTACGGCAGTTACTATCAATCGGTTTTGTTGCCAAGATTTGGTTGCTGCAACTATTACTTATCATGCAAACGGCAACTGGGAAACCTTTGTTGTTGCATCGGCTTACTTTCCCTATGACTCTCTAATTCCTCCACCACCAAAGGCAGTTGTTGAGCTCATAGAGTACTGTGATTCCAAAAAGATGGGTCTTATCTTGTGCTGCGATGCTAATACCCAAAACACTGTTTGGGGCAGCAGTAAATGCAATATAAGAGGAGATCGTCTTCTGGACTTCATCTTATCGTCTGACATCACCATTAACAATGTAGGTTGTCGACCTACATTTGTTACAGCCAGGAGACAGCAAGTAATCGATGTTACTCTGTCCAATAGGCACTCCAAGACTATCTTCAATTGGAGGGTATCAACAGATAACACTCTGTCAGACCACAGATACATCGAATTTCAAATCTACTGTGAAGTTTGACCTTCGCAAGAGAGGAGAAATCCGAGGAAAACGAATTGGGCACGTTTTAGGGAGGAACTTGGCACTCTCTTAAAGTTCCACTTGAACTCCACTTTCTCCTTGGCGTATTGTTAAAGTCGTGTTTATACCAAAAATTGGTAAGACTGACTACACTCTCGCCAAGAGTTTCAGACCCATAAGTCTGTCTTCCTTCCTGCTGAAAAGTTTGGAAAGACTGGTTGAGCTGCACGTGCGCAAGGTTGCTCTTCGATCGCATCCTCTTTCTGAGATGCAACATGCCTATCAGCGCGGAAAATCCTGTGAAACTGCGCTTCAGAACCTTGTTGGTAGGATTGAAAGTGCTCTTGATCGGAAGGAGTACGCGCTGGGTATTTTCGTCGATATCGAGGGTGCTTTTGACAATGCGACCACCTTTGATAGAATGTGTAGCGCAGCCAGACATCATGGTGTAGATGAGACATTGGTGTTGTGGATTAAAGCAATGCTAATGCACAGAACGTTGATTGCCGAAGCGGATTGTGGAAAGTGCGTCATGACAGGGGTTAACAGGGGCTGTATGGTGTATGGTAGTAGACTCTCTGCTAACGGTTCTCAATCTTCCTGGAACCTCCACACAAGCCTACGCGGACGATGTCGCCGTTCTGTCTGTCGGTTCAGACCTAAGGACTGTCTGCTCTCTGGCGCAGAGATCCTTGGGATTGATCGATGATTGTTACACACAAGAAATGGGCGTTCAGTGAATCCTCTTAAAACTACGGTTGTTCTCTTCATGAGAAGGAGGAAGGTCACTGGTCTGACTCAACTTGTGCTTAAAGGTGTCACTATTCCGATCTCTGATGAAGTCAAATATTTGGGAGTAATTCTCGATAGAAAACTTCTTTGGTCCAAGCATGTCGAAGCAAAAACTGATAAAGCGCTGTCCACTTTCTGGCAGTGCAAAGGTGCTTTTGGCAAGACATGGGGCTTATCTCCTAAAAGGGTCCTTTGGATCTATACGGCAATGGTAAGACCTCTCCTCTTCAATCAGTGAAATAATAAAAGAGGATTTAAGGAAAAGTTTTAATCAGAATTAAATAATTTCTTTTAAAAAATGTTGATACCAATTAAAGCCAATATTGTTTGATTAATCGTCTTATAATCGAAAATTAAAAATTTTCAATGATGCACTTCAATGAAAGCTATAACTGGGCGGTAGGGTGTCCCTTATTTTTGAACTTTTTTTTACGCACACGTCATAATTTTTTTTTGTTTGAGTCTAAAAGCAATGCAAAACAAATTTGGCGTCATATGGAGTTTATTTACTATACCCGATATTAAATTATGCCACGCTATTTATATATGAAAATAGTAGTTGCTTGCGGAACGTTAGTAAGTACATTGTCATTTTTCGCATCGATACTTTTGTCGTGTTATTTATACTTTTTACTGGTTAAAAGATGTCATTGCAATTAAAAAGAAATGCAAAAGGTAATTTTTTAGTGGGAAATATAAACCATCAAATAACGGGTTCCAAACTTCCTTCAAAGCGTCAAGTATTAGAAGTTTTATTTTTTAATATACGCGAAGTAAGTGAACTGTGAGTGAAAGTGCGAACCTTGTGATTAGGGCTTAATATTTTGGGAAAAAGCAAGAATACCCAAAAAGGCGCTTCCTCATTGTGTAAAAAGCTTGTGAAACTATATGAGCTTTGGAAAGATCTACAAAAAAATTCAGCTCATGCTGATGCCTTTATTAAAATTAAAATAGAGCAGGATTAAATAATTTTGCTTCGTCAAAGAGAACCTGAAAGACCAGGCTGCCTAACGAGGGTGGATAAAAAAATAATGGAAAAGGAAGAAAGTGTTAAAAAAGGATGCTAGATGAAGAGAAGAGATTACTGAAATCGACACTACAATCCAACTCTTCGGTATCAACCGAGTGTTTACTACACCAAGAACTTAATGACGAAACAGATACATATTCCAACAGTGATGAAAGCAATGAAGAGGATTTACCAATAACATCGGGAGCAGTACAATCTCAAACTTTCAAAAAACGCGGAAGAAAAGAATTTGTTACTGCTAAATTAGTATCAGCTTTAGACAGATGTCAGTTAACCATTCGAGACTCCGTTTACACTCTTCAGGCCACAGTAGAAGCGCTCGGACTAAATGTTGACGAATTTCCAATCAATAAATCCTCGATCCAACGTATTCGTTCTATAAAAGCCGATTTCCAAAAAGATGTGCCTGAAGTTGTGACTATTCACTGGGATGGGAAATTGCTACTTGGCCTAACCGCATGAAGTTCCAAAGAAGAACGACTTCCTATTGTTATAACATTTGGCAGTAACGAACAGCTTCTTTCTGTGCCGAAGCTTGAAAATTCTTCCGGAAAAGAACAATCTGTAGCTGTTTTTAGGGCATTAAGTGACTGGAACCTCGAATATAAGGTACAGATAATGTGCTGTGACACAACAGCAGAGGGCGTTATTTCCGAGAAATAACAAGAAGCGAATTGCTTGATTTCTATTCTGCTGAACTACATAAAACAACAGTGAGGGACGACTCATTGAGCTTTCTGTCATATTTATGAGAGGAAACGCTAACTGAAGATCAGATCTCCAGACTCCAGGTGCAATGCATCAAGCAAGATGGATGGCGAGAGCAATTTATTCTATCAAAATATACTTATTGCAGTCTCAGATTAAACTAAGCAAGAACGAAAGGCAAGGTCTTGAAGATGTTTGTTTATTCATTGCCACAACTTATATAAAACCATGGCTTCAGTGTAATCTGGCTGGTAAGGCGCCTTTTCAAGACTTGAAATTTATAAAAACGTTACAAGACTACAAACATGTGGATCCGTCAATTTCAAATGCAGCTTTAAAAAAATTTTGCCAGCATTTGTATTATTTTACTGAGGAAGCAGTCATTTTATCCCTTTTCGATGATGTTGTTGACTTTGATACGAAAACAATGGTTGACAATCTAACTAAGGATAGTTATTTAGATACTTCTAAGCGATATGTTCCTTCGAAGGATGAAATGCGTAACTCATTTAACGGTAACTTAATTTAAACTTAAATTATACATTTACCTTTTTGTTTTTATAATCATAATTTGTATTTTCTTTAGATAAAACTGTGGATGAATTTGTGAACGTCAAAAGTAAAAACATGTTTTCTCGTTTGAAAGTGAATGGTTCTTTCCTTCTGAATGGGAAAATGATAGTTCATACTTGGAGGCGAAACAAAAAGTTGTTCAATTAATAGCTGTGAATGATACAACAGAAAGGGCCGTCAAGCTGACACAACTTTCACAGGCTAATCACAGAAGAGGAAGAACAGAAGCAATTTCTCTTACGTTGTGTGCAGGAACATAGGAAATTGTATCCTGACTGCAAAAAGGAAACATTAAAGAGGAAATATCCGCAATAATTCAAATGCTTGATATTATTTACTTTATTTAATATTTTATAATATATATTGTTTTTCAATTACAAATAAAGTGCACGACTGGATCGCACGAAACTTTCTCGTTGATATCATCAGTTTGGTTGGTTCATTTTTCCTTTGTTATTGTTTATAGGCTATAAAACAAGATTTTTAAAATTGGTGATGCTGGTAGGTGGCCATGACTCGAAGTAGGGTTTGTGATGAAAGAATTCAGAGATTTGTTTTTGAATTTGCACGTGTTTGGGGGTAAATGAAGTGCGGGTTTCTGATAGTGTAGACTCCAATTGGATGGAATTATTTTAAGGTTCATGATTAATGTCGGCGCAGTGGCTTAGTGGTAGTGTGTTGGGCTACTAAGCGAGGGGCTCAGGTTCGAATCCCGAGAGAGCCAAATTACATCTTAAGGTTTTTTTCCACTGCGCCACCTCTCGCGAACGTCTGACAAACATCCGAGAGTAAAACTGTCATGAATGAGCTTCTCAATTAGCCGTTTGGACTCGGCGTAAAATTGTAGATCCCTTCCATTCGTCCCAAAAATTGAAAACCCACACAAAGCGAATGGTTGCGAGAAGCTAGGCCTTGGGTCCCATAGACCTGTCGCGCCAAAATATTTATTTTTATCATGATTAATGTGGTTGAAAAAGGAAGAAGTGGGAAATATTTGCTAAAAAGGAGTTTCGAGTAGTTGTGATTACATTTTAACTGGTAGTGCGGTAATGTTTATAAGACGGCATTATCTGCATTTTTCTAAGAAAAACTAAGTACGGGGTTTTATTAAGAATACTTATGTTATCGTAAATAAGCATTTTAGTCAAAATCCTTAAAGCTGATTTTGGGAAATAATGCGTACAAAATAGTAACATATATTGCAATGTTGAGTTCCAAAAATAATATTGCTCAACTATAAAGCTAAAAACTGAGTATAGGGTATTGTTCAGGATGTTAGTATTACTTGGTTTTTAAAGTTTTATCCAAATCGAAAATCGCGATTTCGAGATTTCAACAGTTTTCAAAATCAGCGTTTCCGGTTATTTGAATCAAAAATGAAGGACGCAATAATGTTGAAAACATAAATTTTACTCCAAGTATGCATTATGGTCAAAATCGCTTTAGCCGTTTTCATGTAGGTAAAAAAATAAAAAAACAAATTCTCAAAATATGCCTTTTACCAAAAATCTATTATAGACAATTTAGAGAAAAACTGAGTTTGCTATCATGTTAGGAATGACCATTTTACATAAAAAATTTATTTTTGTTACAATTGTATTGACCGTTTTCGAGATAAGGCCACTTTTCAAAAGTACCGTTATTCGATTCGCATCCTCTTTCTGAGATGCAACATGCCTATCAGCGCGGAAAATCCTGTGAAACTGCGCTTCAGAACCTTGTTGGTAGGATTGAAAGTGCTCTTGATCGGAAGGAGTACGCGCTGGGTATTTTCGTCGATATCGAGGGTGCTTTTGACAATGCGACCACCTTTGATAGCATGTGTAGCGCAGCCAGACATCATGGTGTAGATGAGACATTGGTGTTGTGGATTAAAGCAATGCTAATGCACAGAACGTTGATTGCCGAAGCGGATTGTGGAAAGTGCGTCATGACAGGGGTTAACAGGGGCTGCCCTCAAGGTGGTGTTTTGTCTCCCCTTTTATGGTGTATGGTAGTAGACTCTCTGCTAACGGTTCTCAATCTTCCTGGAACCTCCACACAAGCCTACGCGGACGATGTCGCCGTTCTGTCTGTCGGTTCAGACCTAAGGACTGTCTGCTCTCTGGCGCAGAGATCCTTGGGATTGATCGATGATTGTTACACACAAGAAATGGGCGTTCAGTGAATCCTCTTAAAACTACGGTTGTTCTCTTCATGAGAAGGAGGAAGGTCACTGGTCTGACTCAACTTGTGCTTAAAGGTGTCACTATTCCGATCTCTGATGAAGTCAAATATTTGGGAGTAATTCTCGATAGAAAACTTCTTTGGTCCAAGCATGTCGAAGCAAAAACTGATAAAGCGCTGTCCACTTTCTGGCAGTGCAAAGGTGCTTTTGGCAAGACATGGGGCTTATCTCCTAAAAGGGTCCTTTGGATCTATACGGCAATGGTAAGACCTCTCCTCTCGTATGCATCGGTTGTATGGTGGAACAGGCTTTCGCGGAAACGTGTTACTGCCTCTTTTGCCAAACTTCAAAGAACGGTTTGTCTCGGCTGCACAGGGGCCTTCCCCAGTACTCCGGGCTCTGCTCTAGATGCTATGATGAACCTCCCCCCCTTGATATTTTTATCATGGGGTGTACGCTGAAATCCATCTCTCGGTTAAAAAGAGGCGGCTTTTGGTACCACGCGCATTGGAATTTTGATGAACTTGTGCGAGAATTATCCTTTGACCCCTGTCTTATGGATATGCCGTCTGACGCAATGACACCAGAAATCCTACTGCGACAAAACTATCACGTCTACTTTCCTCAGGCAACGGAATGGCTTCGGCCAGACTCTGAGCCAGGGAAAGAATGCCATCGTGTTTTCACGGATGGCTCCAGAACCGGACAGGGGTCAGGTTCGGGAGTCTTCGTGGAAAGCGAGAGCGTTAGACTACACTACCCCTTAGGGAACCATGCGTCTGTCTTCCAAGCGGAGATTTTCGCTATCCTTATGGCTATGCACCATATTGTGACAAACAGGTGGAGAGCTAGAAGCATTTGCGTTTGCAGTGATAGCCAAGCTGCACTAAAAGCGCTGCTCAACCCTCTTACCTCGTCCAAGTTAGTGCTTGAACTCAAGCTTTCTCTAAACTTGGTCGGTAGGCTAAGCACAGTGAAACTTGTCTGGGTCCCAGGCCACACTGGTATCCAGGGAAACGAGATCGCTGATGAGCTTGCCAGGCTGGGTTCCGAAGAAGCTCTCTCAGGGCCTGAACCTGCGTTGGGTCTGCCAGCATCTGCGGTAGGGTCATCCATTGATACTTGGGTTTCTCGTGAACACGGGTGTCGGTGGCGTGACTGTGCTGGATGCAGACAGACCAAACGACTGCGACCGGACATCTGCAAAAGGTCAGCATCTTTCCTTCTGTCTCTCAGGAGAATCGACTGTAGACTGCCTGTGGGTGTCCTTTCGGGCCTTCCTCTGTAGTTGTCCTGCCTTTGCTCGCATCAGGTGGCGGATCTTTGGGGCTGACGTGGTGAGTGCCGAACATCTAAGCTCTTCATCACTGAAGCTCCTTCTCATCTTTCTTCGAAAGACGGGCAAACTAAGTACAGCAATGTAAGGTGTCTGTTTTGGCAGTACAATGGACCAGTAGTTGTGTCTGAGTGCTCCATCGGATAGTAGCAACCTCCAACAAAAAAAATAAAAAATAAAAAATAACCATTAAAGAGAGTCATTGACCACCGCTAGGCCCCAGTCATAGCTATCATTCAAATGCTGTCAGTGGAAGGACCTGTCAGTGAAATTGAACAGAGGATTCCAGGTTTCGAGGTTAAAGTTGATCATTGAACGCAGAACTGGCAGCTGAGAATAGAAAGAGAATCGAACACATCAGTGATACATTGGGTTCAAAATTCGAGAAACGAAAATCAGCTGTTCATTGTAATCGATTTCAATCAGTGAAATAATAAAAGAGGATTTAAGGAAAAGTTTTAATCAGAATTAAATAATTTCTTTTAAAAAATGTTGATACCAATTAAAGCCAATATTGTTTGATTAATCGTCTTATAATCGAAAATTAAAAATTTTCAATGATGCACTTCAATGAAAGCTATAACTGGGCGGTAGGGTGTCCCTTATTTTTGAACTTTTTTTTACGCACACGTCATAATTTTTTTTTGTTTGAGTCTAAAAGCAATGCAAAACAAATTTGGCGTCATATGGAGTTTATTTACTATACCCGATATTAAATTATGCCACGCTATTTATATATGAAAATAGTAGTTGCTTGCGGAACGTTAGTAAGTACATTGTCATTTTTCGCATCGATACTTTTGTCGTGTTATTTATACTTTTTACTGGTTAAAAGATGTCATTGCAATTAAAAAGAAATGCAAAAGGTAATTTTTTAGTGGGAAATATAAACCATCAAATAACGGGTTCCAAACTTCCTTCAAAGCGTCAAGTATTAGAAGTTTTATTTTTTAATATACGCGAAGTAAGTGAACTGTGAGTGAAAGTGCGAACCTTGTGATTAGGGCTTAATATTTTGGGAAAAAGCAAGAATACCCAAAAAGGCGCTTCCTCATTGTGTAAAAAGCTTGTGAAACTATATGAGCTTTGGAAAGATCTACAAAAAAATTCAGCTCATGCCGATGCCTTTATTAAAATTAAAATAGAGCAGGATTAAATAATTTTGCTTCGTCAAAGAGAACCTGAAAGACCAGGCTGCCTAACGAGGGTGGATAAAAAAATAATGGAAAAGGAAGAAAGTGTTAAAAAAGGATGCTAGATGAAGAGAAGAGATTACTGAAATCGACACTACAATCCAACTCTTCGGTATCAACCGAGTGTTTACTACACCAAGAACTTAATGACGAAACAGATACATATTCCAACAGTGATGAAAGCAATGAAGAGGATTTACCAATAACATCGGGAGCAGTACAATCTCAAACTTTCAAAAAACGCGGAAGAAAAGAATTTGTTACTGCTAAATTAGTATCAGCTTTAGACAGATGTCAGTTAACCATTCGAGACTCCGTTTACACTCTTCAGGCCACAGTAGAAGCGCTCGGACTAAATGTTGACGAATTTCCAATCAATAAATCCTCGATCCAACGTATTCGTTCTATAAAAGCCGATTTCCAAAATGATGTGCCTGAAGTTGTGACTATTCACTGGGATGGGAAATTGCTACTTGGCCTAACCGCATGAAGTTCCAAAGAAGAACGACTTCCTATTGTTATAACATTTGGCAGTAACGAACAGCTTCTTTCTGTGCCGAAGCTTGAAAATTCTTCCGGAAAAGAACAATCTGTAGCTGTTTTTAGGGCATTAAGTGACTGGAACCTCGAATATAAGGTACAGATAATGTGCTGTGACACAACAGCAGAGGGCGTTATTTCCGAGAAATAACAAGAAGCGAATTGCTTGATTTCTATTCTGCTGAACTACATAAAACAACAGTGAGGGACGACTCATTGAGCTTTCTGTCATATTTATGAGAGGAAACGCTAACTGAAGATCAGATCTCCAGACTCCAGGTGCAATGCATCAAGCAAGATGGATGGCGAGAGCAATTTATTCTATCAAAATATACTTATTGCAGTCTCAGATTAAACTAAGCAAGAACGAAAGGCAAGGTCTTGAAGATGTTTGTTTATTCATTGCCACAACTTATATAAAACCATGGCTTCAGTGTAATCTGGCTGGTAAGGCGCCTTTTCAAGACTTGAAATTTATAAAAACGTTACAAGACTACAAACATGTGGATCCGTCAATTTCAAATGCAGCTTTAAAAAAATGTTGCCAGCATTTGTATTATTTTACTGAGGAAGCAGTCATTTTATCCCTTTTCGATGATGTTGTTGACTTTGATACGAAAACAATGGTTGACAATCTAACTAAGGATAGTTATTTAGATACTTCTAAGCGATATGTTCCTTCGAAGGATGAAATGCGTAACTCATTTAACGGTAACTTAATTTAAACTTAAATTATACATTTACCTTTTTGTTTTTATAATCATAATTTGTATTTTCTTTAGATAAAACTGTGGATGAATTTGTGAACGTCAAAAGTAAAAACATGTTTTCTCGTTTGAAAGTGAATGGTTCTTTCCTTCTGAATGGGAAAATGATAGTTCATACTTGGAGGCGAAACAAAAAGTTGTTCAATTAATAGCTGTGAATGATACAACAGAAAGGGCCGTCAAGCTGACACAACTTTCACAGGCTAATCACAGAAGAGGAAGAACAGAAGCAATTTCTCTTACGTTGTGTGCAGGAACATAGGAAATTGTATCCTGACTGCAAAAAGGAAACATTAAAGAGGAAATATCCGCAATAATTCAAATGCTTGATATTATTTACTTTATTTAATATTTTATAATATATATTGTTTTTCAATTACAAATAAAGTGCACGACTGGATCGCACGAAACTTTCTCGTTGATATCATCAGTTTGGTTGGTTCATTTTTCCTTTGTTATTGTTTATAGGCTATAAAACAAGATTTTTAAAATTGGTGATGCTGGTAGGTGGCCATGACTCGAAGTAGGGTTTGTGATGAAAGAATTCAGAGATTTGTTTTTGAATTTGCACGTGTTTGGGGGTAAATGAAGTGCGGGTTTCTGATAGTGTAGACTCCAATTGGATGGAATTATTTTAAGGTTCATGATTAATGTCGGCGCAGTGGCTTAGTGGTAGTGTGTTGGGCTACTAAGCGAGGGGCTCAGGTTCGAATCCCGAGAGAGCCAAATTACATCTTAAGGTTTTTTTCCACTGCGCCACCTCTCGCGAACGTCTGACAAACATCCGAGAGTAAAACTGTCATGAATGAGCTTCTCAATTAGCCGTTTGGACTCGGCGTAAAATTGTAGATCCCTTCCATTCGTCCCAAAAATTGAAAACCCACACAAAGCGAATGGTTGCGAGAAGCTAGGCCTTGGGTCCCATAGACCTGTCGCGCCAAAATATTTATTTTTATCATGATTAATGTGGTTGAAAAAGGAAGAAGTGGGAAATATTTGCTAAAAAGGAGTTTCGAGTAGTTGTGATTACATTTTAACTGGTAGTGCGGTAATGTTTATAAGACGGCATTATCTGCATTTTTCTAAGAAAAACTAAGTACGGGGTTTTATTAAGAATACTTATGTTATCGTAAATAAGCATTTTAGTCAAAATCCTTAAAGCTGATTTTGGGAAATAATGCGTACAAAATAGTAACATATATTGCAATGTTGAGTACCAAAAATAATATTGCTCAACTATAAAGCTAAAAACTGAGTATAGGGTATTGTTCAGGATGTTAGTATTACTTGGTTTTTAAAGTTTTATCCAAATCGAAAATCGCGATTTCGAGATTTCAACAGTTTTCAAAATCAGCGTTTCCGGTTATTTGAATCAAAAATGAAGGACGCAATAATGTTGAAAACATAAATTTTACTCGACTTTTTAGCCAAAAACTGGGTATGTAGCCATGGTAACCCCATATATGGTAGTGCAAGTATACATTTTGGTTAAAATCGTTAAAGCCGTTTTCTAGTAAACTATAATTAAATAAAGTCTTAAAAAACGACATTTTTCCAAAATAGTTCATTGAACGATAATTTAGGGAATGTTGGGAATGACCGTATTACCTTAAATATGAATTTTTGTCGAAATAGTTATGACCAATTTTCAAAATTACCGTTATTCGATTTTTCTGCGAAAAACTGGGTATGCATCCATCCATCTTAGTTACACCTAATTAAGCCCAAATATCAATTTTGGTTGAAATCGTTAGAGCCGTTTTAGAAAAACTCAAAATTGCTGAATAACGTTACAACGGCAACTCTTAACGTGCAAAAAAAAAGTGGCCCCGAACTGTAAGCCCACCAACTCCAAATCCGAAGTTTGAAAGAAATCCGTCCAGCCGTTTGCGCTGTAGAGCTCAGGAAGGACGGACAGACGGACAGACCGACAGACTGATTTCGTTCTTTCCCTGTAGTGTTTGTATTGTTCTATTCTCTATTGTTTCGTGATCGTTTTTCATTTCGACCATAATAACCACAGTCAAATCTACTTGGAATGCGTTAACAAGAAGATTTGGATTTTCCTTGCCATATTTTGCCCAGACCGATTATCCTGCTTGATAAGTGCCGCCTTTCATTGTTTTTTTAGACCTTTCACCTCCTTCCATACCGAGTAATCTGCATGCTTATAGACAGAGAGGTTAATGATTTTTTTCGAAGAACTCGTTTTTAACTGTTTGTATTTGCATCTTTATTTCATAGCATAGTGCGTTATAGACTTTTTTTGAATTCTTGGGTGGTGCTTTACCATTTTTCTCGGTCTATGTTTCTATTAAATAGATTAAGTTCTTCTTCTTTAGAGATTGCTGAAAAATGAAATGACAAATTTTGACTCATATAGCTACAGTATCTAGCGCCAGTGACACACTTCGCGATATTAATGCTGCCGTTGGCTCAATATTGAAAATCCCATGGCAAAGTGAATCAGCTCATATACAAGGACGACACCAATTTAACAATTGGCATTATTTGTTAAATCAAAAAATACCACTGCAATCTGTAACGTGATAAGTAACTTTGGAATCCGTGATGCAAAATAATTTAATTTTCTTTCTGAAAGAGCAACCCTGGTATAACTAACACATCTAAATCCTTCAATACAATAATTTAATAGGATTCCGATACACGTTTTCCTAAGTCTTTAAAATATGCGTTGTAACATTTTTATTACAAGGTTTAAAAGGCATGCGAATCCCATAAGAACACACAGACAATATAATGCTTTCGTTACCCCAGCTGCAGTCTAGAAGAGAGTTCGTTTTCAATTTTCTACTCTCTTGAGGATGAGGCGGGTGCTTCTGCTTCGTCGTTACAAACACACCCTCTGCTAAATGATCAAGGGTACACTTAGCGTTGGAATCAGAGCTCCTCACCGAGAACGAGATATTATAAATTACTTTGCTTTCTTATCTTTGTTGCGTTCGGAAGCATAAGACGAGAATTTATTATCATTAGTTTTGAATGTCACATTCCACAGAGGAAGGAGTAAGCTAGCAAGCACCCAGATAAAATGAGAGATGAAAAGAACACACAACCAGTGTGTGTATAACTACGTGTGTAACGAATGAACCACACCAGAAACCACCTAAAGCAGATTCCGGCGTCCTTGTGTCGATTGCAGATTGTTCTCGTGTTGCTTGTAAGTTGTAATGCGTGGATTTAGCTACTGAACTTTAATTCCAATTTATTGGGAACATATTTTGTGTAGGCGAAATCTAACAAACGCTTTTGAGGGGATATCGCAAACCGATAAGGTGTTTTTACAAGGTGGGCCAAAGATTATTTGAAAATGTTGCTGTTCACGGAGGTTTTATTAAGATTACAAAAGTTTATGCAGTCTATGCGTGTCTGCGGGATAGGTAATCAGTTAAAATATTTTCAACTTTAAACTAAATAATATGCTCAGCTAGATTTTAAATAGTAGTTTATTGTGCTCTATGTTTAGTTTGGTTTACCATTATAGAAGTTATTTATACCTACAGATTTTCTTTGTGCTATTTCAAATTGAAAAAAGGAAAGTCAACATTTGAAGGTGACCTCATTTATTAACATAGCTGTGGTATATAGATAGGTAGTCTCTTACATGACTTGGAATGGAAAAATCGAATTTCTTTGCGATGCATCGGTATTTGCCTTTGTAATTTGATCAACCTTACTTACGTTTCTCTTTAAATGCATTTATTTCTACCCTCCATCTAGTACCCAGAATACCTAATGAATAAACCCGATTGGTACACATTGAAGAGCTTAGCTATATAAAAAGAGTTTTTATATATTTGTTTTTTTTTTGTAAATCAGAAAAGTTCGCATTATAGGGTGCCGCAAAGAGTCAAATTATTTGAATAAGAAACGCTTATTCCGAAATTTCTTTGAACGGACAAACAATTCACGAACTCACAATTTGTTTCTATTTTACATATTTAGTACTAGCTGTAACAACCCCGTTTTGCCCGTGACTTTCGTATTACGTCCCGCAAAGTAGTGTTTTGTTCATGTGAAGTGCAACTCCTGTTTTTATTACTGTCACATTGTGAAGAACGCCATTTACCAAAAGCTTAAGCTAATATATTATTTTAAATAATTTTGTTTTTATATCCCGTTTGTATGTATGTATGTTAAAGTGGCTCTTGGTGAGAGAAGCACTTAGGCCGTAAGTCGGCCCATTGTGCATACCACTGGTGTGGGGGGGTTCCTTAACCGGTTACTTATGTAAACCATTTGCTGCCCTTGATAAAGCTAAGAATATTAGCCGCCCTGATGGAGCTTAGATCACTTAGATCATTGAGGAAGTAGTTACCTAAGTAAGCCCTCCTTAAACTGGATAGGGCGGGGCAGCTGCAGAGGAGGTGGGTGACAGACTCGTCTTCCTCCTCGTCCTTCTGCGAAAGTCATTATATGGCAGTCCGAGTCTACACGCGTGTCTCCCAGAAAACAATGCCCGCTAATGACATTAGCGACTAGCGAGATATTAGATCTGTTGAGTCGCAGAAGCGCTTTGGTTCTTTTAATGTCCAGAGTTGGCCAAGTAAGCCTAGCAACGTCGCAGTATCCTAGATGTTTCCATCTATGACTTGCTTTACCTGTTGCGTCCGCGTAAATGAGTTGTTTAGCGTATAGAGCCTTTTCTCGCTAGTTCGCCAGCTGCACAGTTCCCCGGGATATCACTGTGTCCCGGAACCCAGCAAAGGGTGAGGTTGTTCTGTTTGGCTATCTCGTAAAGAGATACGCGGCAATCTTCCACCGCCTTAGATTTTAATACGCTGGATACTAGGGATCTAATGGCAGCCTGGCTGTCTATGTATATAACTATATCCCTACTTGATACTGTATTAATCGAAAGCCACGCTGTGGCTTGACGAATGGCTGTGATTTCGGCAAGACACTACAGTGCTTTGGTAGGGAGAAGGAGAGGCCCAGGCTTAGTTCTTCTGAGAAGACCCCGGCTCCGACTCCCTCTAATGTTTTAGAACCGTCCGTGAATATTGACAGTACTCCTTCGTGTAGGACATTCAGAGTGTCCCATTGGGATCTGTCCAGTATTTCGATTGTGAAGCCTTTTTCGAAGTCTGTCTTCGTAGGCAAGTAATCAGTTGTGATAGGTAAGGGGTTAATCGACCGGCTGATGCTGGCATGACCAGTTGATTGTTCCGTTTATATATCCCGTTTACTTTTTGAAAACTTAACAGGAACACTCCCGGGTCAATTTCAAAGAATGCCTGTAAATTTAAGCATAATCGGTTTGGTGGTTACGCAGTCCAGAGCTTACGTAGAAACAAACATACATTTTGATAAATATGTATGTCTAAATCTCACAGCTCAGTGGTTAATGCTAACTTCTTTTTTAATTTGAAGAATTAAAATTCACTTCCGTTGCCTCGCCAAATCACAATTTTTGTAACATAGAAGTATTCACTTCAAAAATTAAGTTAAAAGAATTAAAAAAAAATCGTTATGCCTGGACAACAGCGCCACCTATCGGATGCAAAGCTATTCTATCTTAAATGCTAGAATCAAACACACATATCCACAAAATTTTATTGAAATAGTTTGAAAGGCTTCTGAAGTCGTTAATGCTCAGCTCTCAAGTCAAAGAACAGTTAAATTTTTAATGCGAGTTAGCTGAGAATGAGATATGCAGATCATAACAGTGAAAGGCTCATTGAAATCCGTCATTGGTTCTTGAAATTAGCGGTAAGAACCCTTTTAAATTTAAATAAAACAAATTTGTTTAAAAGCAGAAAACTTGATTTGGAGTTCTTGGCATCTGATGTTGCTTTGTGTCCCGGTTATGTAGTGTCTATCCCCCAGGTTCTATGTAAGAACAGAGAAAAGGGGCTCTTTGGATTTTTGAATCTTTTAAGACTTCACATTTGCCCTGAAAACCCCTCATTAACCTCCAGCATCAATAACAGTTGTAAGCATACAATTGCTATCGCACACCAAGTAGTACAGTATTCCATGTACCTATCTCATACAAAAAGTCCGTTCCACACAGATAGATCCATTTTTCATTGTTTAACGAATAAATTTCTGTATTAGCCTTTGAATTAAATATTTTTATAACTATAGACTAAATATACAAAAACAATATATATCTAAAACAATATATAAATTTTCCTTCCATTTACAGAGCGTTAATGCTGTCTTTGATCCCGCGTCTAGGCATGTCAAAGTCATCCCATATCATAACCGCATATTTTTTGCCCGTACTTATCCCAGCTTCTTAATATGTCCTGTTGACAACGTCACAACCCATTTCAATGTTCCTCGACTCATGCTTAGACCCCTTCTTTGGGTGGAGCAGGTTGGCCACTTTATGGCCATTTTAGCCTGTATACAATTTTCCACGGTTCTCAGGTGTTCCGTCGTGATCCATTTGTGAATCAACTGATCTACAATTCCTTTACCAATTTAAGAGAATGGTTCTGGTCCCATCAATTTTCCAGTTGACCCCTGTTTGGCAAGGGAGTCCGCCTTTTCATTTCCGTACATTCATATGTGCCCTCGTGCCCAAGTCAGTGTTACTTTATTTTTAGAGGGACACTTATTGAGTTTGAGCACACATTACAGTGCCGATGATGTTATGACGTTTGTCTGTCCCATACGTCTGATCACCGCCTAGGTATATTGGGTTTGATAATCTATACCTATACCTATGGTATTGTCGATAATCTATTTCCAGAAAAGCCGATGGTTAAAATAAATAAATAAATAAATAAATATTTTGGCGCGACAGGTCTATGGGACCCAAGGCCTAGCTTCTCGCAACCATTCGCTTTGTGTGGGTTTTCAATTTTTGGGACGAATGGAAGGGATCTACAATTTTACGCCGAGTCCAAACGGCTAATTGAGAAGCTCATTCATGACAGTTTTACTCTCGGATGTTTGTCAGACGTTCGCGAGAGGTGGCGCAGTGGAGAAAAACCTTAAGATGTAATTTGGCCCTCTCGGGATTCGAACCTGAGCCCCTCGCTTAGTAGCCCAACACACTACCACTAAGCCACTGCGCCGACGGTTAGTGATGCAAAATGTTCTATCTTGGTATAGGCCGTACAGCGTACACCAACTCTTCCAATACAGCACCAGTGGTCTGTTTAATAGGACATCGCTTTCGGTTAATTGGCACGGTCGTTCACAACCGGGACAACGGTTTCCATCAAGCTAATTTCCTCTAGATCCGCCTTATTCAGTAAAGGGCAGGAACAGTTTTTGCAGCAGATCGTTCTTCGCCACATATATGGGCTGTCTTATGAGGCATCACAGCGCAATCAGTTCCGCCTGCATCTTCTGAGTTTCCTCGTAAAGACTCCTTCCATAGCGGTATGTAAAACGGCTTACATTTAAACTGAAATCAAATTGGTATGTGGTTTAGAACTAATTTTGTTAATGAATCTTTCACTCTTAGCGGTTGATGCGATTAAATGCCAGCAACTGCTGCACGTCTGTCTCATATGCGTTGTCGCATGCATTGCTGCATGTAGATAATATTGCTGCACATCTGTTTCGGGTATATTAATTTCCCATCGAATGCTCCTTACGGCCGAAGCGCCAAATGTTAACTTTGTCGAATGCCGTTCAGACAGTTTCGTGCGATGCTGTGTGTGACCCTGCAGTATAGAGACTTGTTTCACTCACAACTTACCACCGGTCCTTATGCATATGTATATACCTGCTACATTTATATCTGACAACGTCCACAGACCAACTGTGGACAATAATAATGTCATGTTAATGTCACTCACAATTAATTTCTCGTATTTGTCGTCGATAGTCATTGCAGTTGAAAGACCTTTGCGTTCTTAGAACAACTAAAATCACTAGAAACGAATGGTTACACAGTGTCTTATTCCAGAAAACATATTCACATACAAAAGTGATTCCTTATATCTGTAAATAATGCCGACTGCCTTGTTCTCGACATACAGATCGATAACCTTTGCGTGTGCTCTCTCATCCCATCTGTCGACACCTTTATTTAATTTTTGTTCTCTATCCCTCGTTCGTGCGGAGTGTAGCTCCTTGGGGGAAGATATCCTGATAATTAATTAGAAGCAGATCCATTAGAGAGACATGATCTGCATTTTCATGTCCCGAATATAAGACCACGGAGTGTTCCCTAATTATTGTTGGTATGCTGGGCACGTTGCGGATACACTCGCAGTAATATTTTGCGCCGTGTATATGATGTTTTATTTCCTTTTTTACTTTTCATTTCGTTGGGAACACATGCATACAGTAGCATCGCCAATGGAATTTTTAAATTCCAATAAATTTGCGAACAAAATAAATCAGCTTAAAAATAATTTGTATTGAAGAAGCAACATTGGATATGTTTGCGAGATTCAGGATAATAAGTGAAATATTGCGTAATGAAAACGAGGTTGGAATAACGACTCAATTTATGACTAACAATATCTATAATCACAGACTCCATGGAAATAATTTGAAGATTTGCATGCAAATAATTAAGGAAATTTGCAAAACGACAGGCAGCAGGAAGCACAGAGACGAAAGTTACAAAGCGAAGTTGCAAGAGATTTGTACAACATTTTGGAATCAACGTTCGAACAAGAACATTGTCAACTGTATACATTTGCAAGCACAAAGGTCTCGTACATTCTAGTTTTAAACCCAGGGTAACTATCACTTTACAGTCCAGGGTCCGAGCTATGTCTTCGTTTCCTGGATTAAGCGTTTGAAAGAAAAACGGAGTGAGTAGGTACTGATTTCGGCATTCCATGTCTACAAAGGTTCTAATTTAATACTGATGCCGTGGGCTGTACGCAGAACGCTATTGGATTTTCGAAGAGAGGCAGCATACATTATAGCCGAGCACGGGCTGGAAGCTCACGCTTCCACTCCACAGGGTGGGGCTATCTCCTCACTGGTGTGGGTCTTTGTTCTAAATGATGTGATTCTGATTATGGATCTTAGAAATCGTGGTCACTTTTACTAGGCTTTTGCTGGTGACGTCATGCTGTTGGCAACTGGTAAACTCCTTCCACCACTCACTGAATTCGAAGTCGCCGGCCGTTGGTACCGAAATGAACGATTTAAGGAAAAATACACAATTCGGTTTTTTTTAGTGCACTGCATCTTCTATTATAGGGACGATGGAACTGGGTAGTGTCTAGTGAATGTGTTATAAACGAACATTTTTTTGACTATGCCAAAGAAGTGACGTGTTAATGTTTGGGCAAAATCAAATCCGTTTGAAACTCTATTTATTGATACGAGTACTTATGGGAGCTAACATTGTTGCATTGCCTAAACAAAGAAAGAGGGGAATGGTACTTTCCATAATTAGTTAAAATACTATATTTAGATAACAGATTAGGCCTTGAAATTTGGTAGATGGCATTCAGCACAATGTATAGTGGATCATCAATTGAGAACGGCTAGGTCGATTTAGCTCAAATTTTTTTTCAGTTGTTCGTAATTGCCAGGAGATTATTGTTACGAAAGAAAATTTTGGGAAAACCCTCCGGAAAAGTCGGGAAATTCGAAAATTCGAAATTTGATTTTTTTGTATGGAATTTTTTGTTCAATTGTTCCGGAATGGCTTTTCGAATGGAAAAATATTGGGAATGCCAGAAAAGCACGAAAAAAGATTTTTTGCCAATGTTTAAATTTGCTCGAAAACGATAAACATTGTAACTCATCTCTCGCCGATGAACATTTTTCTACGCCAATGACATTTCATCCCTCGAACCCGACCGCGATGTGGCTGACGACATTTTGCACAGAGTTCGCATGACAACTTCGAATTTAGATCTTAAAATTAGTTCTGATCGAAGCCAATTGGGAATGCCAACGCAATATCGTTCGATGCACGATGCAATCAATCGCGAATTGCAACGGGAGGAAGACTATGATCGGGATGAGCTGGTCGAAAGAGTGCAAACAATTGTTCCGCTGTTGTTGACGATGAAACGGGAGGCATTTACTTTCTCGATGCTCCCGGTGGGACACGCAGAAATTCGTCATTTCGTTGATTCTGGTAACATTTCGGTCAAAATCTCAAATTACGTTGGCTGTTGCATCCTCTGGCATTGCCGAATCGCACATTCGCTTTTAATCTGCCGATGAATCTTCTCACGGTTGACAACCCAACGTGCACAATGACCAAGAATTCAGCGACAGCGAAATGACAGCGACCGAACAATGACGGATTTACGAGGTTATTCGAGACGATTTGGTGGAGCTATGATATTGCTCTCCGGATATTTTCGTCAAACGCTTCCCTTCATCCCGAAATCTACTCCTGCCGATGAACTCAATGCATGTATGAAATCGTCTTTTTTGTGGAGGCATATCAAGAAGTTGAAATTGAACACGAACATAAGAGTCGCATTGCAGAACGACCAATCGGCTGTGAATTCTCGAGACAAGTGCTGGCACTTGGCAATAGCAAAATACCCGTTGATGTTTCGACTGGATTGATATCGTTCCCAGCATATTTTTGGGAGTTCACATCATCGAAGGGGGAACTCATCACCGGCATTGCACAAAATTATAAAAATCTCCATTGGATTAGTGAAAGGGCAATACTAGCAGCGAACAAAATTAGTACGTCGATAGCTTGAATTTGATTATTCAAAGTCAAATCGCTGGAGAATTGCATTCGTGCAAATCCGTTGACTGCGTGACAGAAACTGATGAATGTGATTCAAGCGACGATCATCAAGGACAAATTCAAAGGAGAGGAGTCCTTTTCCCAATAATTCCGATTATTCCAACTGATCTTTCATCACAGTTCAAGCGGATTCAGTTTCCCGTTCGATGGGTTTTTGCATTAACAATCAATAAGTCGCAAGGCCAATCGTTGCAAGTCTGTGGAATTAATCTCGAATTTCCCTGCTTTCGGATGGTCAGCTGTACTTTGCCTGTTCGCCTGTTGGCAAACCATCTTCGTTGTTTGTTTTTGGCCCGGAAAACAAATCGAAAAACATTGTTTATCATATCGGTCTCTACTGATTTCGATTCAATTCATATAAATTACATTGAAATTTTTACTATCTGTGTTTTATTATCCCTCTGGAGTTTATCTGAAGGCGTAAAATTGGGGCGAGACGAAGTTCGGCGGGTCTGCTAGTTGACTATGGACATGCTTGTAAGTGTCACGTGTCGTTCCTGTCTGCCTCAAACTGATCTTAATGTTTCTAGTTAGTTTCATTGAAAATAAATGTTCTAATGAGTTTTTGTGCTGCCTTTACAGTACAAAAATTTTTCTGACCCAGGATCTGCAGGTAAACGACCATAGACAACGACGTCTGCGATGAGGCCCATTTCTGAAAAATGTGTTAATAATAAAATCCACATAAATATCCAAAGCAGAGACAATACTGAGACCTCCAACTTCGAACGATTTACAGTTATTTGCCTACAAGCTAAATTTTTACATAGCTGACAAGATTATAGGTGCGTTAGTATTGTCCATAGAAATTCGTATTGACAAATGTCACGAAACTTCAAACACCAACACACTCGCACCTAATCTTGCAACGTCGAAAGCGGGTAAAGTGTTAATAGAATTTTTTCCGTTGAGTTTGAAACTATTCGTTAGTAACTTTTTTTAGGAGTAAATGTACATTTGCTTAAAATGTTTATGAAAAATAAACAAAGCATTATTGTTGTAAGAAAGTAGTAACATTTTGAACCAACTTTCATCAGTTTTTTTTAAGAAAAATGTACACATGCAGTCGATGTTAATAATATTGAAAAGTGGTAATTACGTAACTATATTTTTCCTAATATGATTCAAATATGTAAAACTTCTCCTGTAGATAGTTTTATTAATCAAACAAATCAAATTAAGAGCCTTTTAATAATATGTAATTACTGACCAATAGCATTCATTGTTGTTAAAAGTTAGTATTCCTAAGCTCTATCATATTTGACCACGATTGATAGCATTTTTTTTGAGGTTGGTAGCATTATTTTTATTTTTTGTATGTTTTTCCATGTAACACAGATTCTGATTGACATAAAACCGACAGGAAGCCCAACGGCTAAAATTTTGAAAAAACTGAGGGGCCAGCGGCAAGAGGATTGCGAGTTGGGGGTCTCAGTATGGTTTATCTCTGATCCAAAGTGTCCAATGTATCCCGAAAAAGAAACCAAGGTGTGGATTTTGGGATAGCGGCGTCATCGGTCCATATTTCTTTTAGAACGATGTTGGTCTGGCCATCACCGTCTACAGGTAACTACCTATAGACTACTTATCTATAACTACCAACTTCTTTTGGCCTGAATTGGATGATATGGATACCTACCAACGACATTTGCTTGCAGCAGGACGGCGCTAATTGCCATAGAGCTCACTCGTTTTTGGAAATTCTGCACGAGCGATTAGAGGGAATGATCATCTCACGAGCGGGTGATGAGAACTAAATCCCGTAAGACTTTTACTTGTGGGGTTTTCCGAAGTCGCATGTCTATATATGCATATATGCGAATAAGCCACGAATCACAGCGGCCATCAAAGCCAACAAATCCCATGCCATGGGACCAATTCAAACTGATGTATGCCCAAGTAGTCGGCGCAATGGCTTAGTGGTAGTGTGTTGGGCTACTAAGCGAGGGGTCTCAGGTTCGAGTCCCGAAAGGGCCAAATTACATCTTAAGGTTTTTTTCCACTGCGCCACCTCTCGCGAACGTCTGACAAACATCCGAGAGTAAAACTGTCATGAATGAGCTTCTCAATTAGCCGTTTGGACTCGGCGTAAAATTGTAGATCCCTTCCATTCGTCCCACAAAACGAATGGTTGTGAGAAGCTAGGCTTGGGTCCCATAGACCTGTCGCGCCAAAATATTTATTTTTTTTATGCCCAAGGGTCATATAGAAAATTGGACATTTCAGATGCCCCTTGCGCCACTCAGGGAAGCCGCTGCAAGCATTTGAATGATATTCTAAACATAAGGCATCGGTAGGTATGCCTTCCAAACGAATAAAAAGTTATATTTCACACACACTTTGTTTTATTTAAATTTAAAGATAGGATGCGCTTTATGAAAGACCCTTTAATTTCCTGTTCGTTGACAGTCTTAGCATTATTAAGATAAAGCGCATTCATTGGTGGAAAATTGAGGGGATGAGATAAATTGATGGAAAGGAGATGGTTGATGGTTTAGTGAATAAAAATCAGTCTGTAATGAAATAGCAAATAAGGCTCCCTGAAATAACGCCAAAGGAAATTATTGAATTCTGAAAAAATGTTATCTGTTGTATCTGTTATTTTTATTTAAATCTGATTACGTCGATGTGCGATATAAACGTGTGTGCATGCATCGTTATGTCATGTGAATTTTTGTTTGCGTCACGCGATTCGTATTCTCGTACCTATCCCTGATGTGATAAAATCCCTGTTTAACTAGTTATAATTGCTTACTCAAATTCATTTATCTACTTATGGCGTCCCGGCGTTGAAGGCAATCGATTTTTATACCCTGCCACCACCATAAAACTCCTTAATTCCGTACAACGTACGTACGCAGTCTTAGGTATACCGATAAGATAAACTCCGCAATTTTCAAGGCCATTACATAATACTCAATACCACAAAACTCCATGTATGCTCCGCAAAAGCACATAGAGAAGAAAATACCATAGTCATTAAATGATTCTTATCAAAATCAAGAAAACTTATTAAGTTGTATAGCAAAACCCTGACAATAAAGCTGTAATGACGCAATATTACAAAATAAACCAAACAGATATGACAATGACATTTTGATTACCAAAAAGAAACACGACAACACCAAAACGAAAACATTCTAGCATAAGTGCGTTTGAATGTGACACTCACATTTACTCCGCAACCCTTAATAAAGCGACCAACCCTCGACTAACTTGACAACTGTTTGGATTGAAATGAAAAGTTCAACAACACTCCTGAAAAAAAAAAGAAATGAAATAACTTTTCGATTCTATGTGCCGGTGTGCAGTGTACCTACCTAGTCTTCAAAATCCGATTCCCTTAATGAAAAACCCTACGCTCAGGTAAACAAGCATTGTAGATAGTAAAAAGTAAAAGGAATATATTTCTATGTCGGATATGAACTGGGTTGATGGCTGTCTCCTACTACGGATGTACAGATGTTGCAGCTCTACCTACCATTGCCACCAGACCAGAAACTTTTTACAAATTGAAAGCATTCACACTTAAGACATGAAATCTCATACATGGTTTCGTTTCGTCTTACTTTCGTATTTAAAGCTGAAAATTTTCATTGCTTACATTTTAACTTTTTGAACAAATCGGAGCCACTGCTGCTTCGCTTTTTGAAACAACTCCATTAGTTAGTGTGTTTCGTGTGTTGGAATTTACGAGATGAATAAGGACTTAGCGATTTCATCGCAATTGACTAATTCATAACAAAATAAAGTTAAAAGGAAATATTTAGAAGGAGGGCATGGGAAACTCTTCGCTACTTAACTTAAAGCTTAGAATCTCAAAGCACTTAAAGCTATGGGAGATGATTTTACAAGCATAGACGAATCAGTGCTCAGATTATCTAAGCAAGATGTCTTGGAACATAGTTTGGTGTCACAACAGTTCACAATTTTTAAAAAAGGTTGCAGGTCTGAGCCTTCCATGTATAGAGCCATATCATTTTTGAATGCTTCGTATAAAGTATTTACAACTGTATTTCAAAAGCGATTGACTTCATGGATAAACACTAATGGTCTGCTTAATGAATTCTAAGCCGGATTAAGGCCAGGAAAGTTATATTTACCTATTTTTTTGTAGACTTTAAATCAGCTTTTGACACAGGGGTTCCTTAATGCATATATAAGCTCTTTGCCAAATGAATGTCTTTGAAGGTTTGGTAGGCTAATACAAAAATATATATGAAGAGACGATGGCAGCTGTCTGACCGGAGAAAATACGTCCGACTGGTTTAGAGCGAACACAGTTGTTAGACAAGAATGCACTTTACTACCTGGAGGTATTGAGTTCGGTGAGATCGTGATAAAGGCACTACATTTTGAAGACAATATAATTTTGATTGCGAATTCCCCGGACACACTTTAGCGCATCAGGATAAACCGATTACATGATTTTTGTAAAATCTGGAGCCTTATAATAAACCTGATTTTGAGTGCGAATTTCAACATCAGATGATAAAAATCAACCATTATTTTTAATTTTTAAATAGAAAATTTGATTAAACGATGACCAATGATCGCAATCTTAGCACAACGACGAGATAGAAAACTACAATTACTGATCCAGTCTTTATGAGATAATTATTTAGATTCGAATCAAAATTGTTTGTTTCCTATTTTAGTTACCATAATCCAATAGTATCAGTTTTGGAATATAATGGTAATAATGATGATGATTTTTTTTATTATTTATTTATTTATTTAACTACTATATATAAAGTCACAGTTAATCACTAATGAACAGATTTTAAAAAGCTTAAATAGGACATAATACTGTTTACATTCCTTTCAATATTTTTTTTTATTGATTTTTTTGTGATTGAAATCAATTACATGATTGTACTTATTAAAATAACTCGTTAGGTTATTGATGGTTACATTACTCTCATAGTTACATCGAGATGTGCTTTGGTATAAAAAATTGGGTTTCTGGTTGTCCTCGGTCTGGTATTGCTCTTTACGGAATTAAGAACATATGTGGAGATGACGTTACCAGTCAGAACGCAAAACAGGAAAATAACTTTAGATGTCTCAAAGATTCAGCAACTTTAATCGACTTATGTAGGACGAAAGACGACTTTCGGGTTTCCAAGGCAAATCACGTGATGCGAAAAAAAGAAAAAGAAGGACGGACACCAAACAGGACCACAGTATTCCAAAACAGGTCGGACGAGAGAACAGTATAGAGTTTTGGTTACCTACATAGGGATCCTTAAATTCCTTTGAGAAACGTTTTATAAGTCCCAATCGGCTGATGGAAGAGTTGTTGAAATTGTGAATGAAAATTCATAAGTTTCATTGGTATAAGATTGCATTTTTTTTGTATGTAAAATAATATGCATTATTTTTCACGTACAATAACGTATTAAATAAAAATTGTTGTAGTATGCATGTAGTAGTTTATAATAATGAATAAATAACACTTAATTTTTAAGTATTTCCTGCACAATAAAATATTTCCTGACGATTCAAAAAATACGCACGTAATTGTTCAAGTTTTCACTTCTGTCGGTTCTGATCGAAGGCGTTAAAAAGTACAGCTAACTTGAAATGCTTTTTACACCTAAACCTTAACCTAAACCTAAGCCAGGAACCAAGCTACCAAGCCACTTAAACTGAAGGTAGAAACATTTCATTAAAATGTTGGTTGGTAGGTAGCTGAAAGTGCAGAAGCACTCGTGCATAAAATATAATTAGGTATAAAGTGTTAAAAAAATCCAATTTTGAATTATTTATTTGAAATGGCAGTTCCTACATATCAAGAAACAATGTGAGTTTTTAGTTAAGTTAAAGCAACAGTAACATACATTTTTTCACAGGATCTAGTTAGAAAGGTTTAGACGACTAATTTACTATTTATAAGCTTTTATACTTTACAGGATTTTTGAGTACTAGGACAATCGTAGCAGGAGTTTATGATCTGTCAGAGCATCTTATTGATTTTGACTGGAATAGAATATTATAAACCGTAGATATTCAGAATATTAAGTATATTTATACTATCCCAAATACGTATTTTGGTCTAAATCGTTAGAGCGGTTTTTCGTAAAACTATGCAAACGAAATTATGTAGTAACAAATATTGCAATGTTTTGTTTGATTATTGCTCTTGCTCAACTATTGATTAAGCTTAAAACTGAGTATAAGGTTTTTAAAGTTCTATCCAAATTCTATTTAGATATGAACGCTTTTTAAAAGTAACGCTACTTCGCTTTTCATGCAAAATCGTTCGGGCAAAATCGTTGTAGCGGTTTACATGTGTGTAGACTATAGAAACTCAAGTTTTTAAAATATGCATTTTTTTAGAAATCTTTTATACGACAATTTAAATACAAACTGAGTTTTCTTTAGATAAGTTAAAAATGACCATTTGACCTTAAGAAGGAATTTTTTTTAGAATCTTATTGACCGTTTTTGATATAGGTAAGTCAAATGCCAAAAGTATCGTTAATCGATTGTTTATCGAAAAACATTAACCCCACCTGCTTTAACTCATGTAGGTACCAAATTTGGTTTTAATCGTTAGAGACGTTTTCGGAAAAATCAAACTAGTTTACGACCGTTATACGGGAAAACCGTTTATAATTGGGCTAACGTGCAAAAAAATGGTGGCCCCGAACAGTTTGGGCTGTAGAGCTCAGAAGAAGATGGACAGACGGACAAAATTGCGAGACACACTTATAAAATAAAACAAATGTCCCTCTGGTAATGAAAAGTACGTTTGTACCTTAGTTTATTCATTTCATTTAAGTTGTAAGAGTCAAATTTTGTTGAATAATATTCAATTAAGTCTAAAATCAAACATATTCACTAAATTTTTCAACCAACAGAAAACTCTATTCGGAGAATATCTTCCATATGAATATTACGTCTGTCGCAAACCGAATTCATTTAAATCAGTGGTAAATAGTTTTTCTTGTTATGCTTTTTGCTACACTATATTTGGTTTTTCCATTTTCGGTGTACCAAGTCGCCAGGATTCTTGGATTGTATACCCATTTTAATTCACTGACATCTTTGTTCTGAGCAGCTTAAATTGCTCTATCACTCAACCACGCATGGTAGCACTGTTGAGCTATGTTAGGGAAAACACTTTCAATCAATTTCTCTTTTGAGAGTACAAAACGGCAAAAATCATTTGGCAATGGCATCGCATCGACTTAACAAATCTCCATAAATATGAAGACTTTAAGCAACCGTTAATTTCATCAGCAGTTGTCGATCTAGAAATGACGGGCAATATTTGTCTTAAGTCGCCTGACAATAAAATCAATGCACCAGCAAATAACACTGAATTAGGTATCTCGAACATCTTTCATTGTTCTTTCCAAAGCTTGAACAGATTTCTTATTTGCCATAGTGCAATCATCCCAAATAATGATACCGCAGCGTTTTCGACGTTCCAGATGTTCTTGAAATGTTACATGTTGGAGTTTCAATAACTTGGTAATTCATAGGCAATTTGAAAGCAGAATGTGCTGTCTGACCACCATCTAACAAAATAGCTGCAATCCCAGAAGACGCCAACGCCAATGAATTTTTATACTGGAAACGTATTGTGACCAACAACAATGAAATTAAAAACGTTTTTCCGGTGCCTCCAGGCGCATCTAGAAAATAAAATTAACCGGTATCGCTATTGACCGCTTGCATAATAGTATCGTACGCCTTTTTTGCTCCGCATTCAATGTCGAAAGATTTACTTGAACAAAAGCATTCAATTCGTTGCGATCGAATTGTAGTTCACGTTGCAATTGTAGATCAAAAATTGCATGCATTGCACGATTAGGTGATGGCACACCCAACTGTTTTATTAGCAATCAACAAACAGAAATCTTCAATACAAATCATGGTAAATTTTGGAGTGAAGTCTATTACATGATCAGAAATCGATTCGAAGGCTTTCATAATAACAGATTTCGACTGTTTTTTATGTATGGCGGTGCCACGCGTCTTAGTCCAATTTTGACCAATCTTCACAGGAATAGTCCTGTGCCATTACCTAAGAATGTGTGTATAAATTTCAACTCAATCGATTGGGTGGTTTTCGAAGTATAATTTTTTGAATGAATTTTTTGTATGGGAGGCGCCACGCCCCTATAACTAATGAACCAATACACCTACAAAGACCGTATATGCCTACAAACCATGGTATTAACGTCACCTTTCATGGGAAATTTTCAGAAACAAACACAATTAAACTTATTTTTATACTAGCTGTACCCGCCCGGCTTCGCCCGTGCAAAATGTGTTTTTTATATTATTCGTTACAATGTGCTTAGTATTTTTTTTATGAATAAGTGTAGATGCATGTGCTTTAAATGTTTACCAAAAATAATAATACTTCAACTTCGTAAAACATCTCCTCTTGATAGTTTTATTAATCAAACAAATCAAATTAAGCGCCTTCTAACAATAGGTATAGGTATAAATACTAACCAATAGTATTCATTTTTGTTAAATGGTAGTAGGTATTCCCTCTATCTCTATCACATCCACATTTCTCATAACGCTTAAGTTGGCGAATAAGAGATATTTCTTACCAGTTACCACTGTATAAAATAATTCGTCTTCCTTCTAACGTTATGTTAACAGGTATTCGCTTCAAATGTTAAATCACTGTCTCTCTCAATCCCGTAAACATTTCGCACTGTATCTGCTTTCTCCTATGTCTCTCAATCCCACGCCCCCCGGACAGCACAACACCCGTGGGCCGTGACCCAAGACCCAACCCAACACACCCAGGAAATGCGATTTATGGATAAATAAAATTAAATGAAATAGAAACTCATCAAGAGAGCAGAACAAAGACGGTGTAAAAGTGGCTGAAGCATCCACACACACGAAACATCTCACATTATTGTGTATATGTGTGATTGCGCATGACCAAGCGGGTTGAACAAAGAGGTCTCACAGTATACTCTTCTCTCCTCAGGGAAGAAAAAATAGATACAAATAAAAAATGTTCTTTCAAAATCAACTGTCCAGTGACAGTGACAGTGACAGCTTTAATAACCCCACATATTTGGGGTTACCTTTGCTTTGTCGTGAAGACGACGATGATGGATGAAAATGAATACACACACAATATTTAGTTGATGGGTTACGTGTGTGCACTTTTTTGTGAATATTAAATTTATTTGATAGGTAGGCTTTTGTGTATATTTGGTATTTGTTAGATAGTGTTTAATATGGTTTAATATGGTGGATATTAAAAATGGGAAGTCGGTGGGAATCGGGTTATATGGACACCACAGGATTTATGAATGCATGAATGAAATAGGAATTGAGGAAGAGAGCAGACACGTCTTTCCTACATATTTGACATTATCTTTTATATTTTTCTTTTTTGCTCAGCAAGCCAAACAACATACTGTCTCTATCTGTCACAGGAGTAAAATAAAGATAAAAGAGATATACCTAAATATATTGCGCGTTTAGTATGTTTGATTTGAGAATGAAGTGCATATCCATTATCCACTCACTTAGGTTAAAATAGTAGAAATGTTTCAAATTTTGTCTATTTATTTAAAAACCTTTTAAGATATCAAGTTAATGGATATCCTATGTTGGACCTGAATTATGTCCTCTTTAAGCTGGCATTTACTATATTTAAATGCAAAGCGTTGCAAAGGAAAAAGCGAAAAAAAACGAAAAAATAAATTACTCTTGTCCAATTTTCTCTGGAATTTATATCTCTATAAGTTGAAACAAAGTTGAGATTGTAGGCCTAGGTATCCTCTATAGGCCCGTGAAAAATGCATCAGAATAAATTCAGCAGTTTTTAAGATTTTTGCATTTAAAGACATGCTGTCAAATTCAATATAAGTCGAACAGAACTAGGTACATCAATTTTATTTATATCATGATTATTTATATAGATTGGTAGCGGTCAACTTTCCGGTAGGTATTGTCCTGTTTAAATCTTTGGGTGTAAATTGAAAAGGGATTGATTTTCGGAATTGCATTCTTGTTATCACCTCTCTTACGCTTACCTAAATTTTCTATTTCTATCCAAGGACCATCAGCAATAAATTTTATTTTCTCAAACAAACCCTCTGATCTGGGAAGTTTGTTGCAACAGTTTTTGCGATTGGCACTACACTACAAAGGGCAATGCATTTTGCCACTAGCAAATACCAGTTTGTAATTGGCTCTTCTAGTAGGTATGCAACCCCTTCGTGCACAGACACACCCATCGTGCACCGCACCGATTCGATGTCAACATTGTGGAAATTGCTGTACCCACCGCTACCACCAGTGTATCGAATGAAAAATAAAACTAATTACAAATTGCCACTCAGGTGTGTACAGTGATTGAAAGGCATCGGAAATAATTTTGTACAACATATAGGTACATAACTCTCCTGTACTCAGTCCTCTTCAATGTCTATAAGAAAATGAAAACGTCCATGTCCCAGCTACAGTCTACTATATGTTAGAGCAATATTTTGACCAAGGCAGTCCAGCTCCACTCCTGTGGTACCGCTCCCTGTGTTTTGACATGGACGACAAACTCAATATGTACATTTGAGCACTGCCGTGCATCATAGTCGGTTCGTAGTCATCACCATAGCTAGTAGAGCAGACAGCACTGGCAGCAAGTAGATTTAGAGACAGACAACGCAGCAGCTGCCACCAGATTGAAATTCAAACCAACATTTCTCGTCATTCGAGTCTTGGAAAAATAGGGTAACGACGGCTGCTGCCATATTGGAATGCAAAGAGTGGGTGCAGAAAATACGAGAAATGAATTCCTTCCACATCAGATTAGGGCAGTCCTCTGAAAGAGGAACGACATTGAATCCTATTGTCTTTCGTGTAACGCTGAATTTCGGATGGATGACATTTGTTAAAGAAATTTTCTGACGCAAACTGTGACCGGTGAAACCAGTATGTCTGTGAATAAAGACTTTGGCTGGCTTTTATTATAATTTAAATAAAATGGTACATTTTGAAATGAAATATTTTGTAGTAATGAAGTTTTTGTGTTTAGGTTACCTCGCTTAGTTTTAGTTTATGGAGAATAATTTTCATAAATATAGGGTTCCGAGTTATGTAGAGGGCACTCAATGCGACACTTTATTGCACTTCGGGATAGGGCATGTTTTCAGCTTATTTCGTTTTTTTGTTCAAAGTTCAAAGGACAAGTTATTTTTTAGCAATTTGACACATTTAAAAATAGAACTGTTAGAACTTAGAAAAATCGAGTAAGTGTCATACTAATACATATGTCATGGAACTCATGGAGGATGGAGTAGCCACCCGGCCGCCGCGACGGTTTAAAAAAAAATAATACGAACTGTGCGTCGCAAAATTCGTGATGTAAAAGGCGATTGACAGTTGCTACTTTTACCATTATTATCACCAGGATGAAGCTGAATGTAAGCTACATACGACAGAAAATGGAAATTAGGGATACCTGTATTTCAAAGCGCATATGCGCTCTTTAGAGATAGATCATGTGATTCGAGAAAAATGGCGACCCACAGTCAGTAATCTCAGGAAGCAAAGTGCAAGGCTGGAAATATTTTATTTTATCTTCTTCTTCTTCTCTTCTATATCTTTATATATGAAGGGCTTATTGCAGAAGCCTGATAAGCCACAAATTCAAATAGTGCAGATAATCGCATTCAAAGTTTAAACAAAATATAACAAATAATCTGATCATAGCATTTACTTAATTTTTTTTTTAAGATGAGTTATGTGTTATTCTTCATTATTAGGCCTAAGTAATGCGAAATCCGCCGGCTTCTGCTGCGCGTCTGGAAAAGTTGTATTGCCACCATTGAATTCGCCGCCAGAACCATTGAAAGCACTATTGGTTGGAGCTACATCACAATCCAAATTGTTTTTGCGTAAAATTCGCAAATTCAATTTCAAATGACCCCATTTGGAGCAACAAAAATCGTTCAGAACGCGGATGGTCGCAATTTTCAATCAACGTTTAAGATTCAGGGCCAAGTGTATCATCAAATTGGTTCTTTAATGCCGATGCCCAATACCGATTCAAAATTTCTCCAAATTTATTTCATGGGTGATGAGGAACAGCAAATAAACGCACGCTGCCAGTACAACCAAATCGAGCAGATGGAGGAGCGACAAATTGTGGGTATTTTAGAACCGTTTTTTTTTTTTGTAAAAATGCCAAAATATTATCTGGGATGAATGCACAATGGCACACAAGCATTCACTTGAAGCTCTCGATGGAAAGATGAAAAATTTAAATAATAGCACCAGGCTTTTCGATGGTGTTTTACTGCTGCTGTCCGGTGATTTTAGACAGACATTGCCGGTCATTCCACGCGCTACATATGCGGACGAAATTAACGCATGTATAAAACAATCGTATCTATGGCGAAATGTCTGTACATTACGTCTTACCACAAATATAAGAGTTCAACTGCCAAACGATCCACTGGCACTATCATTCTCCGAGCAATTGCTCAACATTGGAAATGGAGCAATATCATTGCATGGAGACACACAATGCATCAAATTGCCGGACAACTCCTGCAACATGGTAAATACGAAAGATGCTTTGATTGAAAGTATATTTCCCGATTTACAAGCTAATTATATTAATCATACGTGGCTTAAAAAAGCATGCAGAACAACTTCTGTCGGGTCCGCTAGTCTTTATATATATAATTCTACTGTACGTGTGTATGTCACTGAACTCTTCCTAAACGGCTGGACCGATTTGAATAATTTTTTTTGTATGCGTTTGGGTGGCGCCCTGGATGGTTTAGAAGCCGACTGATCAAAATTGGACAAAGGGGCGTGGTATGGCCCATGCAAAAATAACATTCAAAATCGATCGAGTTCAAATTTACACATAATCTTAGGTATTGGCCCAAGAGTATTTCTGTGAAGATTTGTCAAAATTGGACAAAGGGTCGTGGAACCGCCCATACAAAAAATACATTCAAAATCTTATATCTCGAAAACCACAGATCACAGGGTCCGCTAGTCTTCTTTATATATATAACTAGCTGTACCCGCCCGGCTTTGCCCGTGCAAAATGTGGTTTCAGAACAGTTAAAAAAAAAAAACATTTTGAGCCAATTTTCACCAGTTATTTAGGAAAAATTTACACATTCAATCGGTGTTAATGATATCGAAAATTGGTAAATAAGTAACCATGTTTAAATGAATATACATCAAATTTGTAAAACCTCTCTTATAGCCAGACAGTTTTATTAATCAGACAAATCAAATTAAGCGCCTTTTAACAATATCTAAATCTCTGAAAGTCAACTATCCATCCAGTGAGAGCGAGATGTTGGTTTGTTTGATTTGAGAATGAAAAGCATATCCAGTATCCACTTATCCAGGTGAAAATCGTAGAAATGTTTCAAATTTTGCCTATTTATTTAAAAACCTTAAAAGATATCGAGTTAATAGGTACCTGCAGATGTCCTCTTTAAGCTGGCATTTACTCTTTTTTAATGCTACCAGTATTTTCGGACGCAAAGCGTGACAAAGAAAAAAGCGAAAACGAAACGAACAAATAAATTACTCTTGTTCAATTATTTTCCGAAATTTATAGAGATAAGGAGTTGAAATAAAGTTGCGATTGTAGGCCTAGGTATCCTCTATAGTCTATAGGCCTGTGAAAAATGTACCAAAATATATTCAGCTTTTTTCAAGGTTTTTGCATTTAAAGATGTCCAGTCAAATTCAATTTTAGTGGAACAGAATCACACCAATTTTATTTACCTACATAGGTATATGACTTAGCATTTTCATTTTTAAAAGTCTGGCAACGTTGCTCGATATCCCATACAATTCACATCTCACATGTCACATTATCTTATCTGTTATCACACTCAATCTCGATTCTCGATCCCATCCTTCGTCCCACTCAAATGGACAGCACAGAGCACACTCGCCAGTCGCCACATTCACATACATTATACATACTCTATATCTACCCAACTAAAACAAACTCACTCACTCAACCTTAAACGCATGAGCTGAGCAGATGCAAAGCACTTGAGCATGACTGCATGAGCAGACAGCAGACCAAATCCATTCGACTACAGTTCCGATTCTGAGTATTTATATGAAAAAAAAACCTCCCGCTCTCTCTACGAATATACCTTAAAAGAAAACTAAAAAAGAAACCACCACTGAGATCGATTTGAAAACCTTGGTCAATTAACAAATTGATAAAAAAGGAATTTCGCAAAGGATTTGCTAACATTGCTCAGCTGATATAACAAATAGAAACTTAGTTTTGGACTTAAAAGATGCACGTTTTAGGTATCTAAAAAATGGAATTAATTTCATTCAAATAGACGAAGTAGAAGTTCACTTTTTTTGTGTTCAAAGTCTAATTATTGAATTTCTTCGACTTCCACAATCAAAATCAAATATTTTTAAATGCACGAACTTGCTCCTCATAAAAACCTAATAAATAAAAAAAAAATTGTCAAAATCCATTCACCCGTTTGTTCTGTAGCTTCCCACAAAAAAATATTCACTTTGTTTTATATTATTAGGGATTCTACTGTACGTGTGTAGGTATGTCACTGAACTGCTCCTAAACGGCTGGACCGATTTGAATAAATTTTTTTGTATGCGTTTGGGTGGCGCCCTGGATGGTTTAGAAGCCGATTGGTCAAAATTGGACAAAGGGGCGTGGTATCGCCCATACAAAAATAACATTCAAAATCTTATATCTTGAAAACCACCTAATCGATCGAGTTCAAATTTACACATAATCTTAGGTATTGGCCAAGGAGTATTCCTGTGAAGATTGGTCAAAATTGGACAAAGGGGCGTGGCACCGCCCATACAAAAATTACGTTCAAAATCTTATTTCAAAAGCAACCGAATCGTGACTGCGAGTTATTAAGTAAAATACAAAATTGAAATATTTATTTGGAATATATAAGACAAAAAAAGTTGTAACAATATCACACTCCACTGTTCAAACGGAACATACAAACACAGTGCCCCAAAAATCGATGTATTATTAAAAAACAAAATTGTAAAAAATCGCTTTTTTGTACGGAGCCTTTTGATATTTCCGGTATCGCATTTCAGTGAATATTAAGTGTATTATATTCACATATACGAGTACATACAACAATGTAACGTCTTCGTGAACGAGGAGGAAATATTGGTCGACGTACTCCGAACTCACAATTCGTCCAGAACCGTCGGTTAAAATGATCGGCAGAAGATAAATTGACGGACAATGAAAATTTAAGAAACCAGGCTGTAATCAAACGTGTAAATGAAAATCAAGAGCAACGCAACGAACGTCTTCGAGCCAATGCATTAAGACAAAGACTGGCCCGTCAAAGAGTCACCGATACATTCAGAACACGTAAACAACAGCGTTTGCAAGTGTATCGCGCATTGACACGTGCATCACTTCTTCGCCTTGCGTTTGAATATGAGTCGGACATCGACTATTCGTCACATTCACAAATTGTAATCGGTGCTATGAACAAACAATGCCAACACTGTCATGCACTGAAATACAAAGGTGAATCGGCCGGTTTCTGCTGCGCGTCTGGAAAAGTTGTAGTATTGCCACCATTTAATTCGCCGCCAGAACCATTGAAAGCACTATTGGTTGGAGCTACATCACAATCCAAATTGTTTTTGCGTAAAATTCGCAAATTCAATTTCAAATGACCTCATTTGGAGCAACAAAAATCGTTCAGAACGCGGATGGTCGCAATTTTCAATCAACGTTTAAGATTCAGGGCCAAGTGTATTATCAAATTGGTTCTTTAATGCCGATGCCTAATACCGATTCAAAATTTCTCCAAATTTACTTCATGGGTGATGAGGAACAGCAAATAAACGCACGCTGCCAGTACAACCAAATCGAGCAGATGGAGGAGCGACAAATTGTGGGTATTTTAGAACCGTTTTTTTTTTGTAAAAATGCCAAAATATTATCTGGGATGAATGCACAATGGCACACAAGCATTCACTTGAAGCTCTCGATAGAATGATGAAAGATTTAAAAAATAGCACCAGGCTTTTTGGTGGTGTTTTACTGCTGCTGTCCGGTGATTTTTGACAGACATTGCCGGTCATTCCACGCGCTACATATGCGGACAAAATTAACGCATGTATAAAACAATCATATCTATGGCGAAATGTCTGTACATTACGTCTTACCACAAATATAAGAGTTCAACTGCTAAACGATCCACTGGCACTATCATTCTCCGAGCAATTGCTCAACATTGGCATGGAGATACACAATGCATCAAATTGCCGGACAACTGCTGCAACATGGTAAATACGAAAGATGCTTTGATTGAAAGTATATTTCCCGATTTACAAGCTAATTATATTAATCATACGTGGCTTAAAAAAGCATGCAGAACAACTTCTGTCGGGTCCGCTAGTCTTTATATATATAATTCTACTGTACGTGTGTATGTCACTGAACTCCTCCTAAACGGCTGGACCGATTTGAATAAATTATTTTGTATGTGTTTGGGTGGCGCCCTGGATGGTTTAGAAGCCGATTGGTCAAAATTGGACAGAGGGGCGTGGCACCGCCCATACAAAAAATACATTCAAAATCTTATATCTCGAAAACCACCAAATCGATCGAGTTCAAATTTACACATAATCTTAGGTATTAGCCAAGGAGTATTTCTGTGAAGATTGGTCAAAATTGGACAAAGGGGCGTGGCACCGCCCATACAAAAATAACATTCAAATTCTTATGTATTTCAAAAGCAACCGAATCGTGACTGCGAGTTATTACGTAAAATACAATATTGAAAAATGGAAATATTGGTCGACGTACTCCGAATTCACAAATAGTCCAGAACCGTCGGTTAAATAGATCGGCAGAAGATAAATTGACGGACAATAAAAATTTAAGAAATCAGGATGTAATCAAACGTGTAAATGAAAATCAAGAGCAACGCAACGAACGTCTTCGAGCCAATGCATTAAGACAAAGACTTGCCCGTCAAAGAGTCACCGATACATTCAGAACACGTGAACAACAGCGTTTGCAAGTGTATCGCGCATTGACACGTGACAAACGTGTGTTTGAATATGAGTCGGACATCGACTATTCGTCACATTCGCAATTGTAATCGGTGCTATGAACAAACAATGCCAACACTGTCATGCACTCAAATACAAAGGTAAATCGGCCGGTTTCTGCTGCGCGTCTGGAAAAGTTGTAGTATTGCCACCATTTAATTCGCCGCCAGAACCATTGAAAGCACTATTGGTTTTTGCGTAAAATTCGCAAATTCAATTTTAAATGACCTCATTTGGAGCAACAAAAATCGTTCAAAACGCGGATGGTCGAAATTTTCAATCAACGTTTAAGATTCAGGGCCAAGTGTATCATCAAATTGGTTCTTTAATGCCGATGCGATGCCTAATACCGATTCAAAATTTCTCCAAATTTACTTCATGGGTGCCAGTACAACCAAATCGAGCAGATGGAGGAGCGACAAATTGTGGGTATTTTAGAAGCGTTTTTTTTTTGTAACAATGCCAAAATATTATCTGGGATGAATGCACAATGGCACACAAGCATTCACTTGAAGCTCTCAATAGAATGATGAAAGATTTAAATAAAAGCACCAGGCTTTTCGGTGGTGTTTTACTGCTGCTGTCCGGTGATTTTAGACAGACATTGCCGGTCATTCCACGCGCTACATATGCGGACGAAATTAACGTATGTATAAACAATCATATCTATTGCGAAATGTCTGTACATTACGTCTTACCACAAATATAAGAGTTCAACTGCAAAACGATCCACTGGCACTATCATTCTCCGAGCAATTGCTCAACATTGGAAATGGAGCAATATGATTGCATGGAGACACACAATGCATCAAATTGCCGGACAACTTCTGCAACATGGTAAATACGAAAGATGCTTTGATTGAAAGTATATTTCCCGATTTACAAGCTTATTACGTGGCTTAAAAAAGCATGCAGGACAACGTCTGTCGGGTCCGCTAGTATATTATATAATTCTACTTTACGTGTGTATGTCACTGAACTCCTCCTAAACGGCTGGACTGATTTGAATACATTTTTTTGTATGCGTTTGGGTGGCGCCCTGGATGGTTTAGAAGCCGATTGGTCAACATTGGACAAAGGGTCGTGGTACCGTCCATACAAAAATTACATTCAAAATCTTATATCTTGAAAACAATCGAATCGATCGAGTTCAAATTTACACATAATCTTAGGTATTGGCCCAGGAGTATTCCTGTGAAGATTGGTCAAAATTTGACAAAGGGGCGTGGAACCGCCCATACAAAAAAACATTCAAAATCTTATATCTCGAAAACCACCTAATCGATCGAGTTCAAATTTACACATAATCTTAGGTATTAGCCAAGGAGTATTCCTGTGAAGATTGGTCAAAATTGGACAAAGGGGCGTGGCACCGCCCATACAAAAATTACATTCAAAATCTTATATATGTATTTCAAAAACAACCAAATCGTCATTGCGAGTTATTAAGTAAAATACAAAATTGATGTATTTATTTGGAATATACCTATAAGACAAAAAAAGTTAAAACAATATCACACTCCACTGTTCATACGGAATATACAAACACAGTGCCCCAAAAATCGATGCATTATTAAAAAACAAAATTGTAAAAAACACGCCTTTTTGTACGCAGCCTTTTGTTATTTCCGGTGTCGCATTTCAGTGAAAATTAAGTGTATTATATTCACATATACATACAACAATGCCACGTCTTCGGGAACGGGGACACGGGGAGGAAATATTGGTCGACGTACTCCGAATTCACAAATAGTCCAGAACCGTCGGTTAAATAGATCGGCAGAAGATAAATTGACGGACAATGAAAATTTAAGAAACCAGGCTGTAATCAAACGTGTAAATGAAAATCAAGAGCAACGCAACGAACGTCTTCGAGCCAATGCATTAAGACAAAGACTGGCCCGTCAAGGAGTCACCGATACATTCAGAACACGTGAACAACAGCGTTTGCAAGTGTATCGCGCATTGACACGTGCATCATTTCTTCGCCTTGCGTTTGAAATGAGTCGGACATCGACTATTTACACATTGTAATCGGTGCTATGAAAAAACAATCCCAACACTGTCATGCACTTAAATACAAAGGTGAATCGGCCGGTTTCTATTGCGCGTCTGGAAAAGTTGTATTAAATAGAGGAAGTGTACCGATTATGGAATACGCTCCTAATATGGAATAGTGCAATATCTCAGAACCAAAGTAACGTAGGCGTATTTAAATTTCACGAAAAGCTTTTCCTTTAGGCGCATATTAACTGTCAAAACCCTTGTGCATGGCGATAACAGCAGACGTGAGTAGTCGTAAAAACAAGTGTACTTGACAAGTGCGTAGTATATTTTCAAAAGTTTTTTTTTCGTGTATTTCAAGTTTAATTTAATTTTATTCAATCATTATTTTACTCATTATTAGAAAAAACATTAAGCTTTTAAGCTACTGTGAATATTTAAGTTAGCTGTGTAAAATAGTGAAGGTAATTCTAACTTTATCTGGTGCTACCTTGTTCCTAATATGGAATATCAGTGTGTTCCTAATATGGAATACACTGTTCCTTATGTTCCATATTAGGAACACACTGGAAATAGTATTCCATATTGGGAACCAGCTAAAAAGTTTGTTAAAATTTGTGTACTTAGGTAATCGTAAAATCTTCAGATGACGCCAAAACAGAATAAGCGCAAGGTCTAGGACAAATCGAGCATGCTGAAAGCTATCGCAGCCGTCAAGTCGTCAAGTCACTAATGGTCCATATTAGGATCACTTTTTTCAATGTGTTCATTTTGTGTTTTTTTTCGTTTTTGTTTATTTAATGAAGTGTTATATGTATTTAAGTTTTGTTTTTGTTTTTTTAATTAATAAATACTATTTTCATTCATTTCCATAAAAAATATTGAAAAAAAAATAATGTTTTAGTATTCAAGGACGAGTTCTTCCTTAAGTATTCCATAATCGGTACACTTCCTCTAAATAAAATAAATAAATATTTTGGCGCGACTGGGCTATGGGACCCAAGGCCTAGCTTCTCACAACCATTCGTTTTGTGTGGGTTTTCAATTTTTGGGACGAATGGAAGGGATCTACAATTTTACGCCGAGTCCAAACGGCTAATTGAGAAGCTCATTCATGACAGTTTTACTCTCGGATGTTTGTCAGACGTTCGCGAGAGGTGGCGCAGTGGAAAAAAGCCTTAAGGATGTAATTTTCCCCTTTCGGGATTCGAACCTGGAACCCCTCGCTTAGTAGCCCAACACACTACCACTAAGCCACTGCGAAAAATTGTATTGCCACCATTTCATTCGCCGCCAGAACCATTGAAAGCACTATTGGTTGGAGCTACATCACAATCCAAATTGTTTTTGCGTAAAATTCGCAAATTCAATTTCAAATGACCTCATTTGGAGCAACAAAAATCGTCCAGAACGCGGAGGTCGCAATTTTCAATCAACGTTTAAGATTCAGGGCCAAGTGTATCATCAAATTGGTTCTTTAATGCCGATGCCTAATACCGATTCAAAATTTCTCAAAATTTACTTCATTGGTGATGTGGAACAGCAAATAAACGCACGCTGCCAGTACAACCAAATCGAGCAGATGGAGGAGCGACAAATTGTGGGTATTTTAGAACCGTTTTTTTTTTTTTTTTGTAAAAATGCCAAAATATTATCTGGGATGAATGCACAATGGCACACAAGCATTCACTTGAAGCTCTCGATAGAATGATGAAAAATTTAAATAATAGCACCAGGCTTTTCGATGGTGTTTTACTGCTGCTGTCCGGTGATTTTAGACAGACATTGCCGGTCATTCCACGCGCTACATATGCGGACGAAATTAACGCATGTATAAAGCGATCATATCTATGGCGAAATGTCTGTACATTACGTCTTAACACAAATATAAGAGTTCAACTGCAAAACGATCCACTGGCACTATCATTCTCCGAACAATTGCTTAACATTGGAAATGGAGCAATACCATTGCATGGAGACACACAATGCATCAAATTGCCGGACAACTTCTGCAACATGGTAAATACGAAAGATGCTTTGATTGAAAGCATATTTCCCGATTTACCAGCTAATTATACGTGGCTTGAAAAAGCATGCAGGACAACGTCTGTCGGGTCCGCTAGTACATATATATAAAAATAAGTTGTATTGTGTTTGTGGCCAATGTTCTCTGTAATGCGTGAATCGATTTTGATTCTGGAAATTTCCCATAAAAGGTGACGTTAATACCATGGTTTGTAATAATAAACGGCCTTTGTAGGTGTATCGGTTAATGACTTATAGGAGCGTGGCATACAAAAAATGCATTCAAAATCTTATATTTCCAAAGCCACCTCATGAGTTCAAATTTACACACAATCTTAGGTATTAGCGCAGGAGTGTTCCTGTGGAGATTAGTCAAAAAGGGCGTGGCACCGCCCATACAAAAAATATGTTGAAAATCTTATATCTTGAAAACCAGTGAATCGATTGAGTTCAAATTTACACACAATCTTAGGTATTGGCCCAGGAGTATTCCTGTCAAGATTTATCAAAATTACACAATGGGGCGTGGCACCGCCCATACAAAAAATATGTTGAAAATCTTATATCTTGAAAACCAGTGAATCGATTGAGTTCAAATTTACACACAATCTTAGGTATTGGCCCAGGAGTATTCCTGTCAAGATTTTTCAAAATTACACAATGGGGCGTGGCACCGCCCATACAAAAAATACGTTGAAAATCTTATATCTGAAAACTACATAATCGATTGAATTTAAATTTACGCACAATCTTAGGTAAGTGTTTTAGTATGACATTTAAAATTATTTGGCAAACTTTCAATATCTTACATTTAAAAGTGCAAAAGAAAAATTGTCTGCAAGAATTTAAAATGAGTTCAAATGCTTTGGATATAATTTATATCTACCAGAATAAATCAAAAAATGATATAAACAATAACTATCTGGTATTTTAAATTTTAATTTGTTGACAGTTTGTTTTTCTGTGAACAGCTGAAGTCGATAACAGGCGTGTTTGATTTTATTTCTGTCTGTTCGATTCTATTTTGTGTATGTTCGATTTTATTTTGTGTGGATTTGCGATGAAAGATACGTAATTAAAAATTAAACACGTATAAATCACGTAATTAGTAATCATAAAAATGTATTATAAATCACGTCATTAGTGAGACGATTTAGCTAAATCAAGTGTATTTAGCTAAGTCACGTTGCAACGCGTTGGTGGGAACATGGTTCGCCTTGCGTTTGCGGTTACTATTAATAAGGCGCAAGGGCAAATGTTAGCAATTTGTAGAGTTAATTTAGAGTATTAAGTTTTTTTTTACATGGACGTGTTGGCAAACCATCGGTTTTGTATATTTACAACGAAAATGGAAAAACCAAAAATATTCTGTACAAAGCATTACTTTAAAAACTATTTATCACTGATTTAAGTGAATATGAATTTAATTATTCAATATTGATATTTTGCACTACGAAGTGTGCAGGGGATCCGCTAGTGTTTATTAAAAAAACACAAACGTTTGCACCCATCATCCCTAAAGCTAATAGTTGCCGCCAATCTCGAGAACCAAAGAACGGACTTCGAAAAAGTTTTAGCGAGTATGTTCTGAATTCCCCAGGGAAGGTTTATGCTTATTAAAAAATTTTCGATTATATAAATTATAATTTTTATTAATATAAAAATAGGACCCACTATAATTATTTCTGTTTATTTATTCATAAACATTCCAAAATGTTTTTTTTTTCTGACTTTACTGCCTTTAGGGCTTCGTCAAACAGAACGCGTTTTTAACGCCGCGGTGAGATTAATTTACGCGGCGGTGAGATTATTTTGACGCAACGTTTTAACCGCCGCGTTAGAGGACGTCAAACAGAAAGATCTCATTAATGTCCATGACTCTTGATTTTCATTGTCTAAAAATTGTCAAGCAGCTCGGAGGAAGAATTATTGCTTTTATTTGCGGTGATATGTAATTCCCGAAAAAGGAAAAGGATTTAAGTTCAAGGAATTTACAAAAAGAGAAATTCTTTTGATATTTCCTCCCATATCTCAGCCTTTAAAACTGCATTTGTATACGATTCTCACACATAACGTACAAATATGGGTAATTTCAAACATATTCGGTAAATTTTTCCGTTTTTTAGAATATAAAATCATGAAAAATTATTTCAAACGCACCGCGTCATAAAATAATCTGTAATTTTTCACAACCCCGCGTTTCACCGCCGCGTTTAAACGCCGTGGTGAATTCAACGAAGCGTTGAAAACGCGCTCTGTGTGACGGGGGATATGTTATTCAGTATATTACAACGCGGTGGTGAAACGCGGCGGTAAAACGGAGCGTTAAAACGCGCTCTGTTTGACGAGGCCTTTAGCTCGCCATTTCTCAATCAATTCTTAATCAATGCAAACAAAACAAAATAGTTAAGAAAGCCAACACTCCCCTCCCATAATTATTTTAAGGCATTAATCAGATTTCTGTGTCATCTAGAAGCTGAGCTACAACCCAAATTATTACATGAAAAAACTAAATTTATTTCCTCAAATCGAAAACTATCAGCAACCGCGTTGTTCTTGATCGTTGTTCTGCTTTGGGGTGGTTTGTGGCGCACATCGCACAAGCATATACATTGCAACATTGAAACGAAAGAGAAGTAGGCGAGGTAAGCAATGTTTTCCTGAGAAAATGCGCAGGTGGCTGATGTTGTTGTAAATTCATATCAAGTTTTAAGTTTCTTTGAAGAAGTATCGTTGCAGTACTGTGTGTGTGAGTATGTGCGCGCTCTAACGTGATTATAATGTTTTGCACTTCAATGGGCATGGGCATTGGGCAGTCGTCTCTTTTCACTTTTCAGCGCACACATTCAGGTTGAACACATTTTCAGGTGTTGTTCATTGAGAAAAGTTTGGAAATGGGCTGGTGGGACTCGTGTCTCATGTTATTTCATTCGTGTTGCATATTAGTGCCATTGGTTTTCAATTAGGTTTGACGACTTTTAATTGTTTGCGATACAATAGCCAGGCATTCACAACAGCTGCTCCGATGCACCAGTCAAGGCTTCGTCAAACAGAACGCGTTTTCAACGCCGCGGTAAGATTAATTTACGCGGCGGTAAGATTATTTTGATGCAACGTTCTAACCGCCGCGTTAGAGGACGTCAAACAGAAAGATCTCATTAATTCCCATGACTCTTGGTTTTCAATGGGCCTTACCAACAACCAAACAGTAAACTCGAGTTTAACTAATTTCGAAACTATAGTTTCGACTTTTAATTTGTAGGTACCAACAATCAAATTAATCGGAACTTTTACTACATCTGACTTTTTGACAAAATTATAACAGTATAACTCAAATGCGTTATAATTTTTTTCTGAGCTTACAAATAAATTGCTGACAGTTCCTTGTATTTTGAGTAGCTGTTTACTAATTATTTATTTTTTCAATAATGTTGAGCAGCGATAAGGATATATTTGCTGATATTCATATAAGTTATGTATTAAAGAAAAATACACCCATTTGAAAAATATGACTGGGCACTACGAGTTTAGTATTTTGTTCTTTGTCAATAATAAAACCATGTTATTTTGATTCTACTCAATCTTCTAACAGATTTACCAAAGAAAATGCTTGATTTATAAATACATAGGTATATATATTGCCCGCGAAGATTTTGCCCCAATAACTAAACGCAAATAATGGGTTAGACTCGACTTTCTTCGGATCGAAAATTACAGTCTCGATTATCGTAAAGTCAAAGATAACTTGGTTGTTGGTACACAATTTATTTCGACTTTTGCCCTAAAGTAGGGTTTCCAGAACATCTCTTTTAAAGAGAACATGTCCTCTTTTTTGTCAGCGATCTATTTTACACTTTCTTTTTTCGCTTGGCTCTTTTTTTGTCCTCTTTATTTGTTTTGTCCTCTTTTTTATTAATGCCTTTAATTTCAATATAAAAACAATTCCTTCAAATTAAGACTTTTAAGTCATATGCCTATAACTAGCAGCGATGTAGCACTTTTCCGATGTATTTTAGTTCTTCTATGTTTTTTTCAAACAAACCCAGACCTTCAGCTGTCACCTGTGGTATGTGATATCCATAATCCACTTATACACATTACAAATGCTTTACATTTCTCTGAGTAACCAAATAGACACCACATCATGATCAAAAAATATCAATTTTGTAGTAATGTTATTGGGTTTTTGTTATTGTTTGAAATATATAAAATTTAAAATTTTGATGTGATTGTTGTTAATGGCGCGGGGGGGGGGGGGGGGTTGTCGATTGGAAAGTATAAAGTATGTCCAATTTTGTATATGGACACCCTACCCTAAAGTCGAGTCTAAATTTGGTTGTTAGTAAGGCCGATTGTGTATTGTTTTAGATATTATATTTCTCAGTAATATAGGTACCTTTTTTGTCCGCTTGCTGAGACATTTTTTTCAAATTTGAATTTTTGATGTGAAACATCTTATGGCGTGACTTGGGAGTAAAATCGATTCTTCTAAGACGGAAATGTCCATACAAGTTATCGATAGCATACACAAATTTGTGTTGGCAATACTTTTCTCTATCCCCCCGTAGCTGTTAACCCCGATAACTATCCAGGTTAAGCATTTGTTGTATTTAACAAGGAATTTTTTTAATTTGCTTATCCTATAGCCGTGACGGGGACGAAAGAAACGCAGCTTTTGTATAAAAGAAAGAGGTTGTGTTGACTACCAGTTAAAAATAAGGAATACGCTCACACATAAGTATTATTGTACGATGGCTACTACTAGGCAAAGAGTGCAAGATTTAATTTTTGGAAATACGGAACCATTTAAAGATTCATGCTTGCCAACTTTCAAAGAAATTATGAAGGAGTTCTTAAATACTGTCTATAATCTAAAAAGTACAACAAAAAAAGAACCAAATGCTTTTGAAGTGTCTGAAGAAGTGGCTCAAAGTTTGGTCAACGTATGGAAAAAGGCTTCCCTACCTACTATTTCTCACTTCTCTGTTGTAATAAAAATTCGGCAATACCATGAGAAATATAAAAAACATCTTAAAAACTTTAAAATTAACGAAAAACTGAAGAAATTGGACAGCTTCAAAATACAGTTGGAACAGTTTTGGAACAAATCTGAGACGCTATTTGTCATATGCTCTTGCCAGAGTGCACTATTTCATGCGTGCTCTTGTGATCAAATAAATAAAATTTCTATTTCGGATCAAAGAACAATTAGAAAGTTGTGTATCGGAAACATTGACTGGACTGCTACCCGGAAAATGGAAAAAAGCTCTAAAAGAAAACACGACAGAACTGAGAAAGTCGAAAAAAAGTACGGATCCTGGTATTAAAACCATTTTTGTCGAAACTCAAATCGATGGTTCTGCATCTGAGACAACTGACAAAAGCAGTGACTTTGAAGACTTTTCTCCTAAAAAAAGAAAACAAAGCTTATTACAAACCAAATGCGACTTAAATTGCCCAATTTGGGACTTGCTTGTGATCGAACAGGGAACTCAGATAGAAATGCAGCAATAATTGCAAGTAGTGTTTTGACAGACATTGCTATAATAACCCTAGACGTTCAATCGAAGGTCATTGATAGATCAAAAATAAGGCGCTTAAGGTCTGGAGTCAGACAAAAGTTACAAGAAAATAATTTACTATAGAGGGTAGCCAGCTTGAAGGCCTTTATTTTGATGGCCGAAAAGATCGTACTAACATTTTATCAAAGCAAGGTTAGCAATCATACCATAAATTGTCTGTCGAGGAACATATTTCTCTTATTCAAGAACCCGTTGCACGCTATGTGGGACATGTTTCCCCTAGCGTTGGAAAATCAAAAAGTATATGCGAGTCCAAAGTCAGTTTCTTACATCAATTTCCCTAGTTGGATGCGACGGAACGGCTGTAATTACTGGTTCAAAACGGGGTGTTATAAGATTGATGGAAAATGATTTCATTGTCTCGATATCTGGACTCGAAATTCAAAAAGATCATAGATACTGTCATCCAACGAAATTCATTTTATGCCCATCCTGAAAACCTACTTTTAGCTATGATGTCAGACCCAAGAAAATCGTTTCGTGAGTTGGCACTTCAAAAAGCCATATAAATATTCGTAGGTTTACCATGCCGAAAATGAACTTTAAAGCCAAGGACTATGTCGATTTAGTTAACGGGCAGGGCATATAAATAACTGAGCCCCCTGTAACGAAGTTTCTTGGTGATAAAAATATTTCGGACATTGTAAAAAGCGGCGATTGTAGTATTATAGCCTTCCCTCGGTTCCCATGTCATACGCAAAGTGTGGAACGTTGTGTTCAGCTAGTAACCGAAGCCTCTAGCGAAGTATTTGGATTCCAAAACAGGAATGGGTTAATAAGATCTAAAATCGCATCTCGACAAAAAATGCCTGAATTTCATTCAAAAAGGAGTTTTTGCATATAATAAAAAAAACTGCACCCTAACGGAAGGTTGGCTGGGTAGGGTGGGGGTGGAACTCAATAGCAGCAACCCACACGTGGTGAGTTCTGGGTGGTTTTATAACAGAAACCAGCATATCGCTGCAAAAAATAAAATACTCCCCATATCTGTTTGATAGATACCCCATATAATTTTTCAAGGCTGTTGTAAACCCTCAGGATATTTTTTAAACAAGCTGAAATTTGTTGTCCCCCTTTTTGTAGGCTAATCGCACCTATCGCGACTATGTATAAGAATAAAATATTTATTTCACTCCACGTTCATCGTGTCGGTCCGACATATGTGTCGACAACAGCTGCACTCCTTTATTATCGAACCAGCGGAGGGCACATTATATTATGAGTAAGTTCTGCCACGTTTTTTTAGTTCAGCTTCTGAAAGAATATCACATTTAGGTACTCAGAGGGATTTCGACTAGATTTCGCTTAAATCCCGAGATTTCGAACGTCAAAAATGTATGGCGAAACCTCGGAGATTTGGAAACATTTTACGAAACCTCACGGTTTCGGTTGGTGGGAACATGGCATAAGTCGTTCTCACCGAGTTCAAATGATTTCAAAAGTCAAATTTGAAAATATTACTTACTTTGTTTTTTTTTATTCAAATTATTTTGCCTGCAGAAACACTTGTTTATTATGATTTGTTATTTTTTTCGATTGTTTTGGCGTTTACTATTTTGAAGTCCACAACTAATGAACACAAAATAAACCAAAGTTCACTTGATGATTTTTTGGAGTAAAAATTTTTTGTTCGCAATGCACAACTTCTCCGGGACAACAAATTTATAATCAGATATTATCATAAGCATTAATGTATTTTACACTAAAAGGTCAGTTCCATTTTCGAACTTTCGTTCAAACTGCCGTTTAAAATCTTTAGATAAAATATGTAACATAAGGTCACTCGCGTAAATTATACCTAGAAAACACATATCCATCAATAGGTACGCCATGAGAATGAGACTGAATTTAACTGAAACTGACACTCACGATAGGTAAGGGTAAGCCCATTCTCACTCAGTCTTCACCACTTCAGCCAACAACAAAACCCACAGGCACAGCGCCACAGCAAATACCTAGCTATGTACGCATTGGTTGCTATGGACGTGGAGTCAGTCATACTCGCAAGTCGTATCGTAACTCGCATTCACATGCTGCCGCATACAACCCTAAGTCCCAAACCGATGCGGCTTGGAATTTGGAACGTCAAGTTGTAACAGTATACAGTAACAATATTAACAGAAACTATTGTTGAGTAACGGAACGCATTGGGGCTGTGCGCTGTGGTGTGTTGTGTCTTGTGTGTATCCATCTACAATTTTTTCCATGTGTACGGTATACTCAACCCACCCACCCCTCAAGCAGAGCTGGCAATCGAGGAATCAATCTTAATTTCTCTTTGATTAAATAGCATCTGTCTTTATTTCTTCTAGCTCGGCCTCTGGAAGGAGCAGAAAGATAAATGATGGCTTAAAATACTCGTGAAAATATTGGCTAAAGAGGAGTTTAAGATTTTATAGATTGACAAAGTTTTATTGAATGAAATAGCAGTTTGAGTAAAGTAATGTTAAAAGAAAAAAGTTCGCAACCTTTTTTTTCAACCTTTATAAGATTTTCTATTTTCTATAATCATACAAAATTTCAAGTTCATACGACTAACGGTTCGTGAGTAACAGAAAACCCTCTCTAAAAGGGGTAGGGAGGGTCGTATCAAAAAAAACCCTTCTAAGCGGGCGTCTACACAGCTAGAAGAACAATTGACAAACAGAAATTTTCAATACAAAACAATGCTTCATTGTAAATTTCCGGCCTGAAGTCCATTACAGGATTACGATTAACTTGACGCACTCGAATCACAAATCGATTCGGTGGTTTCCGAGATGTAAGATTATTATTTTTTGTTATATGGGCGGTGCCACGCCCCTTTGCTCAATTTTAATCCATCTTCACAGGAATGTTCCTGGGCCAATATGAATGAACTTAATCGATTTGGTGGTTTCCGGGATATACGATTTGTAATGTTTGTTTTTAATGGGCGCCACGTCCATTTTTCCAACGTTGACCTATCTTCACAGGAATACTCCTGGGCCAGTACCTAAGAGTGTGTGTAAATATGAACTAAATCGATTTGGTGGTTTCCGAGATATAAGATTTTTAATGTATTTTTTTGTATGGACTGTGCCACGGCCCTTTGTCCAATTTTGACCAATCTTCACAGGAATACTCATGGGCCAATATGAATGAATTTAATCGATTCGGTGGTTTCCGAGATATAAGATTTCTAATGTATTTTTTGTATGGGCGGTGCCACGCCCCTTTTTTCCAATATTGGCCTATCATCACAGGAATAACCCTGGGCCAATATCTAAGATTTTGTGTAAGTAAATTTGAACTCAGTCGTTTCGGTGGTTTTCGAAATATAAGATTTTGAATGTATTTTTTGTATGGGCAGTATCACGGCCCTATAACTCATGAGTCATGATTCATGAACAAAGCCAAATAAATATAAAATGAAAAAAAAAATTTTAAGAAATCGAAAAAAAACCTGTCGTAACAAGCTGGGTGGTCAAAATAATACATTTTGAAATTTTAATTACCTTTTTTTTATTTTTATTATTTTATTTTATTTTAACCCGTACTGAGAAAATACCTTTCCAACAAAGCATAAATCATCAAAATCGGTTCGGCCAATCTCGAGTTATGGGATTACATCGCTTGGACACTTTCTTTTATATATTTAGATAGATAAAGATGTATGGGTTATGTATGGAATGGTAAATCGGATAAATGGCCGCCCTGACTTTTGTGCCAAGTTCGTACCTACTATCTTATTAAAAATTTTATGAACGCTTCGCATGAATGTCGCTATATTTTATGAATACACCTCCCAATTTCCCCTTTCAAGGAGTTGGTGGTCGTGCGCTTGTTTGCATAGACCTCTGACTTCAAAAAACGCTAAAGAAAAGAGTCAAATGGCGTTAAAACGCAAGATCTGGATGGCCAATTCTGATCGCAAGAACGGCTGATTGCACGGTTAAAAAATGACTTATGAAGTACTCGTAGGTAATTGAATCGTTTCTCTGACTATATGGCTGTGGTACCGTCTTGTTGAAACCACATGTTAGTCACATCCCAATTTTATTTATTTATTTATTCATGTAGGTACATCAAATGAGAATATTCACTGCTCTTGCTAGATTACTTAATACAAAATTTAAATACTTAAATACTACCACCAAAGCCTAACGTAAAAATTAAAATCAATATATTCTTAAATGCTTCTCTATTGAGATTAAACTCGAACAAACTACTATAATTATTAGATTCTCTTAGGCATCTGGTAATTGGTTCATTACAACCATAGTTAACTCTATAATGATAAGGAACATAAAATAGAATAGATTTCTAAGCATTCTAGATGGAGCTTTAAAACCAATTAATGATAAAATAATATGGCAGTCGTTATGGTTGTTTAACAAATCCCGAATAAACATAAATTAAATATTTTGTCTACTCTTTAAAAGAGGTAAAATTCCAAATAATTTGCATCTAGTCTCATACGATGGTTTTTCGATATTCCAGCGTAATCTACGAACGGCTACTCTAGTAAAACGTTTTTGGATCTTCTCAATTCTACTGGAATGCACTTCATAAAATGGATTCCATATTACACTGCAGGATTCAAGATTAGACCTGACAAAAGCATAGAATATACATTTAAGAGTAGGTATGCGGATCATGAAAATCTTTAGAGTTTCGCAATATAAAATTTTGTAATTTATTATTTTTGAAATATAGCTCAACAATGAAAATGTGTTGTTATTTCGTATAGCGCATATTTATTAACCCCGAACTGTCAGCTGTCACATTGTTATCTGTTTTTTCCGTTGGCATCACTGTACTATTTAAACAGCGCAACATTTTTCCGTGAATCTATATCTACTTATACGATTCAATAGATAAATTTTAAATTGAGTGCAAATACAAAATATATTATTCATCTGTTTCTGTAATTCTCTATGTCGAAAACTTTACGAATGAAACATTTTGAAAAGAAATTACTGTAAAGATGTGAGAAAACTTCTTTCTACAATTTTCAAATGCAAAAAGTTTTTTCCCTTTTGCTATCATAATTGATGTAGGTATTATTCAGAATTTGGAAATTCATATCGAACACACGTTGACATTAAACTTCAGCCACTTCACTTCATAGATCATAGTTGTATTTACTTCTTCCTGTCTAATGCCGCTACATGAAATGCAAAGGACCCAGTTAAACGGAAATAAAGGGCTGTATTGGGGTCTTCCTGATTTTCAGCAGTTATTGATGCAACACCATTTTCTTAATTTTTCAAATGCAATTCAAGAAGAAAAAAAATAATTTATAAAAAATATGTCAAATGGTGTATATGTAGATTTCGAGGGATAGATATTCGAATCAGACCACCAATGTCTGGTCTCTTTGAGTCTTTTTACCACTATAAAACTTACCCAGAGAGACTCTCTGGATTTCTCCAGAGTTCTTCCCTGGGCTCGATTCCTAGTGTTAACGCTAGCATCTGTTTATGGGAGATCTTTTTCATCGACTGGGTCTTTATGCATCTGATCACCGATTGATTGTCCAGTGCTATAAGGATATTTCTTCCCTCCACCTGACCTTCAAGCAAGTAATCCAACGCATGCAGCAATGCAATCATCTCAGCCTGTTATACAGAATTGCGTTTCCCGAGGCTGACGTGACGGGCTAGTTCCACCTCTTCTGAATAGATACCGGCATCCGCTCCTCCATCCATCATAGATCCATCTGTGAAAATTACTATTTCACCACTCTTTTTTTCTGGAAGTAATCCATTCTCAATACGGGTTTTGTGATTCATTTGTATAATACGCACCCTTGTTATCCCATCCATAGGAATGTTCAGCTCCCTAATCTCGTTTTTTGCAGGATCTTCCTATGTCCATAGATGGTACCACGATTGTGCCAATTCGCATCTCGATGCAAACGAAGTGCCGTTAGGGCCGCTGTTTTCTTAATAAATAAGTCTAGCGGTAAGATCCCTAGGATCACATGTTGATGTTGTCCTTATTGCACATGTAACTCCTATACATGCTAAACGTTGGACCTTTCCTCACAGGTGCTTCCTCACAGTTTTCTGGGAAGCTTTCGCCCACCATACAACAGAGGCGTAGGTGATAATGGGTCTAGTTATCATCGTGTACATCCAGTATATCTTCCGGACCTTCTCCTCAACATAAAAGTTCCAGTTAAGTCCAGTATCTAGGTAAACTCCCAGATACTTAACCTTCTTGGCCATCGTTAGTTCCGATCCAAAAAGTGCCAAGGGCTGAAATTCCAGATTTTTCCTCTTCCTAGTGAAGACGATTAGATCTGTTTTTGCCGCAATGTCATTGCAATACCCCCGGTATTTAGATCCTCCTCCGCAATACGTACTACTTGATGTAGCGCTGTTTCTGTAGACATGCCGGCCCTGTAGGCATGCTGTCTGCTATTTAAAGGACACATCTTAAGCGCAGTACTCTCCGTATAGTCCACCAACACCCTTTCCATTATTTTTAACAGAAAAGATGTCAGGCTGACTGGTCTGAAGGACTTGGCCTCGGTGTAATCCTTTTTTCCCGACTTTGGAAGGAAAACCACATTTGTCTCCCTCCATGTAGTCGGGATGTAGCCTATTGCTAGGCAGGCAATGTATATATTGCTGAGCCTTGGTGCAATTACGTCTACTCCCCATTGCATTAGGCCTGGAAATATACCATCCGGCCCCGCGGTTTTGAAGGGTGAAAATGTTGCTATCGCACCCCTGACCGCCTCTGGTGTTACGATCCGTTCTGCTTCTGTCCTATCCATCCTGTTCGCTGTTCCTGTTGTTTCCTTGGAGCCCAGGACTTCCTGGAAAATGTATCTCCATTAAGACCTCATTTGTATGATCCAGTGTTTCCACAATCTCCCCCGCTCTATTACGGAATGAGTCCGATCTTGGAAACTGTATCCCTTGATACAATCTTTTGAAGTCTACTGACTTCAGATGTACTCCTCATACTCGAGCAGAAGTCCCTCCATGACTCTCTTTTACGTCGTCGCAGAGTAACCCCTCCTCATGGCGTGATTGAAGGCCTTTCTCACAGCCTTCTTTAGCTTTTCAAGTTCCCGGCACCACCAAGGCGCAGGATCTTGTTTTCCACTAAAGTTGGTGTGCATGCCACTCGGTACGCATCCTCAACAGCCGATTGCAGATGCTTCAGCTGTGAATCTACATGCCAAGTGTTTTTCGGTGCCATTACATTCAGTTTTTCCTCCAACACTTCACGGTATTTTGTCCTATCCGTGTTCTTCGGAATTCTGATGTTTTTTCCGATCTTTTTTAACTTTCTCGCATTACGTAGGAAGAGAAAGGTATTGTATTCGTACAAAAAATCGAACTCGAGATTTTAATCAAATATGACATTACGATGATAGAGGAACTCAAAAAAGTGGGTCTCGCAATTCTGTCCGTCTGTCCGTCTTTCCTGAGCCCTACAGCGCAAACGGCTTTACGGATTTCTTTCAAACTTCGGATTTGGAGTTGGTGGGCTTACAGTTCGCGGCCATTTTTTGCTTGCACGTTAAGAGTTACCGTTGAGTTTTTCGAAAACGGCTCTAACGATTTTAACCAAAATTGGATATTTGGGCTCAAGTAGGTGTGACTAAGATGGCTGCATACCCAGTTTTTAGCAGAAAAATCTAATAACGATAATTTTGAAAATTGGTCATATCTCAAAAACCGTAAAAACTATTTAGACAAAAATTCAATGCGGTCATTCCCAACATGATGGCAAACTCAGATTTTCCCTAAATTATCGTTCAACGGACTATTTTGGAAAAATTGTGTTTTTTAAGACTTTATTTAATTATGGTTTACTTGAAAACGGCTTTAACGATTTTAACCACTTGCATATATGGGGTTAACATGGCTGCGAATAACGATACTTTTGAAAAGTGGCCTTATCTCGAAAACGGTCAATACGATTGCAACAAAAATTTATTTTCTATGTAATATGGTCATTCCTAACATGATAGCAAGCCCAGTTTTTCTCTAAATCGTCTATAATAGATTTTTGAAAAAAGTCATATTTTGTGAATTTGGTTTTCACCTAGGTACATGAAAACGGCTAAAGCGATTTTGACCAAAATGCATACTTGGAGTAAAATTGATGTTGTCAACATAATTGCGTCCTTCATTTTTAATTCCTACCACCTGAAACGCTGATTTTGAAAACAGTTCCTATCGGGGAAAAACAGATTTCGTTGTCTTTCTTCACATAGACGATTTATTTTCGATTTTATAAAAACGGAAGAAATTATAAACGTGTTTTGAAAGTGAATTGGGGTCCACGATGGCGCTTTTTTCCAATTGCGAGGTTTGGGTTCAGTGCAGCTGCAGATGATAAGACTGCTATACCGCCGGAACGTGACCTACCCTTTACATTTTTTTAAGGGACTGTAAATCGAATGGAAAACAAAGGACGCAGTAATTTAAAAAAAAAAGAATCTGTTTTATTTCAAATATTGCTTTTGGTCAATTCCAATTGAATTTTTCTTCAAAGCGTTAGAGCCGTTTTCGAAAAAATCAAACTAGATTTAAACCGTTAAAGCTCCGTTAATATTGGGCATAAAATTAGGAAAAACTTAAAAACGCAGAGTTACTATATATACTCAATTTTAATTTCAAGACGCTAACAATATTACAGGCACATAATAATACAATTCAAATTGTTAAATAAGTATAAAAATAGAATCAGAAAAAAATATTTAAAGCAAAATGTTTGTTAAAAAGCTTGGTAGATAACGAATAACAAAAGCTGGCGATAATATCCTCTTAACCTACCTCCGGCGGTGTGCAAATCGATCTGCACATTCAATTTAATCAATTAGTACAACCATCCCTTAGGAAATACGTATGCCGGAATTGCCATATCAACTGCTGTTTCGCCAATAAAAATGCCATTGCCAGTTTACTGCGGCCCACTTAACACATCTTTATCACCGCCCCAGACACATTTCAATTAGGAAACCATATTATGATTCATGCATTAAGCAATGCACTTTACGGCGCGGCGATGTATGGCCAAATGGAATTCGATTTGAAGCCGAATACCTCTACTACACTATATAGTAGTTACAGGTTGAAACAATACATTTTATTGACTATTGCTACTGGCATTTAAAGCGATTTGTATTTGCACTTCTCGGCCAAGATTCATGTGAGTAGAAGCAATAACATTCTTTCATGACTCAGTTAAAAACTATTGCACTTAACTTACCTACACATGTACGAGTGGGTATGGGGTGGGGACACATGGCCCCGCAATTGAAACGCGAATATAATAACTGTTGGTTGGACATTGTGCTATGAGCGCGGTGGAATTGCTTTTAGGAAGCATGCATTTATACGACTGTAGGGCTTTACAAAGGTTCGCTTTCGACAAAAGTATATCCAGGACGGTACACCACGTCGCCTGTTCTTGTTGGCTGACGTGGCCATAGCCACTTCAGATTTATGGATGTGTCGCAACAAGTCATATAATTCTTCTTTGTCGCTATTACATTATAAGCAATGAAAATGAAAAGGTGTTGAAACGAAACGTTCACGAAACTATAAACAAAAGGATAAACGACCAAGAATAACGGTAGGTACAAAGTCATGTCTTAAAGAGTTACACCGTTTCGTTTTTACGAGTAGTAACATTTAATTAATTTGCGTGCAGATCGGGGGCTTAAATTAAAAGAAATCCTCTGCAATTGTGGCTACCACTAAACAGGATATGCATTTTTTGTAAATAATAACTGCATTACTGCCCGAGGGATTTTAATGAATGTTAACACATCTGTATGTAGTATGCACTCAGGAAGTGCACAATTGCATATTAACTGAACTGAAAAATTAATGTGGGTTAATTAAAATTTGAAGTGCGCACTGACGCAATTTAGGTGTAAACTTGTGTAAGGACTCAATAATAATTGCAATTGCAAATATTATGTTTGTGGAAAGAACGACCAATTATATTTTTTAATGATGTCTGCATTGTGGTACATTTGTTTTGTGGTTTTGCACAATTGTCATTATTATTTATATGGTGTGAACCTAGAGTGCATGCATGAAGCTAATATTACATAACATGAGAAAAATATAAATGTTCGAGTCTTTCTGCTGAGTACCTTAAAAGAAACTTTTTGGGGCTGGAACCCTTCTGTTCTGACGAGCTAATAAACTTATAAACTTACCATTAATCGAATAATGGCTGATGAAAAAATTACTCTATTGCATGAATACATTTTTATGTAGTCTTGTTAAGGGTTACGTCTGACGTGGTCTTTCAAAAGATATTTTACATTTGCTTAAAACTCAGTTTGCAATAGCTTTTGGTTAACATTTATTAGTTATTTGATTGCGAGGGTGAGCTCTCCGCTCTTTACTGAGGCCTCTGATCAGTGACCGAGTACTATGTGACTGAATTTGTTATTGTTTTTCATGTAAAATCAAGAAAATTCAGTGACGTATTGCTCGCTCACGGGTGCGGTAATTCGACGTTTGTGTTGCGACGTGTGAAAGGACAATGGGTAATGGGGTCGATTCAATCATGTGCAGCAACTGGATGTAGGGCTCGTGTTGTCGAGGAATACCTACGTTTGTTCGCTTGGTGTTTCTGATGTGTGTAAGTTTTGGTATCGAGTGCACTACCAAGGTTTTGTTACATAGCTTCGCTGTGGCTGGAAAGTGACAGAGAAAATGTTCAATATCTTCCTCCTCCTCCTGGCAGTTTGAACATATTGCTGATTTGGAAATACCGATTATATTTGCATGTTTATTAAAGTTGATGTGTCCTTAAATAAGTCCGATCATCAATCGTAACTGGTCTTTATTAGTTGGTGTTTCCAATACTGTTTTGGCCAATCTGCATGTTTCTAGGTATTTCCCAGTATCTGCTAAATTTATATTTGGTCTGTTGACTTATAACTGTTTTGATAGTCGTCAATGGTACGTACGCCTATTTCTTTTTTGGGTGGTTGCTCTTTTCTCCCCGACCATTAACTCCTTCATGTCTCGGTAGGGAGATATTATTCTTACTAGCTCAATTAATTTTTGCACTCCCTTACCAGAAATGATTGATTTTGTGGCGGTGTTAACGCTTATGACTGCTTTACTGTATAAGCAGATAAGATGTATTAATTCTTTGATCAATCCAATGATTTTTCGATGACGAATTTTCATTCCATTCAGGTTAGATTATGTAAAAAGGGAATATGAGATAGCAAGGTCTCATACGGCACTAGGCAATAAAAGGGCCCATCGCGATCCCCAGAGAACCAATTGTAGAAAAACACCTAATCTCTTTACAGAAACCGAGTAGCCCTTTGTAGTTTCTGTAGTCTATCTCATCTAGATATTGGAAAAAGTACCTACCCCCAAACTTCTTTCGGTTGCCAGATATTTCTCCACATTCACACAGTATGTGTGTGATATTTTCGTTGAGTCCGTGTCTGCCAATCTAAGACTTTTTGCATGCTTTCTTAGAAGGCCAGTGTCCTGATAGTATTCTTACTAGTGTTCTGAGTTGTTCCCCACCTAGTTTTAAAATTTGCCTAGATTTCTTACTGTCAAATTGCTGCCAAAGTGGCTTGAACACTTTATGCCCGCTGATGTTTGACCACCTCAGATCGGTCTTCATTTTTAATTTTACCCTTTAATGTACATCAAGGATTGAAGGTGTTTTGATATTTACTCCCTCTTCTGTACCTAACTCCCTTCCCTTCCTCACAAGGTCATCAGCTTGCTCGTTTCCAATTTTACCACAATGTCCTGGCACACAACACAGTCTTATTCGGTTCTGACTACATAATGCCTTAAGCATTGTGCGACAGCCGCCGACTATTTCGGAAGCGGTGTTAAAGGATCCCAGTGCCTTGAGTGCAGCCTGACTATCGATTTAGATAGCGATATCTCTTCCAGATACAGATATCATCTGCAGTAGCTCTGCCGCCTTTAGAACGACTAGAACTTCTGATTCGAAGAGACTGCCAGTATCCGGAAGTCTTATGTAGGTACACTTTAGTTGTGGGTCTGCAGAGTAGATGCCAGAACCTGTGCCCTCCTCTGTTTTCAAGGCGTCTTTGTAAACTGATATTTCACACTTCTTGGTGACCCTGTCTAATTGGATTTATAAAGTCATTATACTCTCCAAATTTGAAGTTTTTATATTTGGACGAGGTGAACATCCATCCATACCGCTCGTTCAAGTCATTGAACTTATTGCAACCTCCTTTCTTCTGGGTATAAATTTAGAAAAGTTGCAGACCCGTCAATTACGTATACGGTATACCTATGGTTCGTTCAGAGAAACGAGGGGCAGCAGGCATAGGAAACGAAATGTTTAAACAAAATAAAAATTGCTAAGCCAAATGCTTATTGAGATTTTTTTGTCGTAAAACATCTCCAAGCTATCTGATTTCTACAGGCTAAAGTTTGCTTAGGGTGACATTATAGTCCAAGGTGGACCTGGCCCAGCGGTCTCCAGTTTCGCGCTTTCGTAGACTTATAGAGATCCTCATTGGGATTTGCATAGGTTAAAGTACATTCATACTATAAGTACAAGTTCCCTTAAAAGTGCTTTCAGCCGGCCTAAAAGAGATTTTTTTCAATACAACTCTACAATCCTACAGATGCCACCGAGATTTTTTATTTCTAAGTCGGAATGAGAATTAACTCGGACACTTAAAGCACTACACCTCACGCCAGTGTAGAGGACCTGCAATAAACTCTTCTGTAGCTATATTCAAAGGAATAGACGGCAGATACAATGTCCCATACATGACGATGGAAAATAAACTCTTTGCTTTTGATACAGGTATGGTAAATATTGATCATTGATTCCGGCAATTATTGTCGTTAGCTGAAATTGTTTCCATGAACCTATGCCACTTGTGACATTCCTGTATACTAGTGAAATAGAAACCCATATTCAATTTATGACGATTTGAATGCTCTCGAGTGGCAACACTCCGATAAGGGTAAATAAATAATCAGTAGATAGTAGATACTATTCGATTGCTCTGAATATTGATTTTATTTCAATTAAAAGCCAACCTTCCACTGATTGTAGGTTCAACGTTTTCAATGTGTTTCAGTTCCAACTAAAAATGAATAATTCATTATCGCTAGCTTTATGTAGATACTCGCAGTAAGCAAGCAGTAGGTATATTGTGTATCGATTAAAAAATGTTCTCTCCGTAAGATAATAAAGTTAGTTGGTATTCAACAAGCAAACCGCAAAATGAATAAAGAGAACGGTGATTTTTTTGATTGTTTGAAATGTATAAGGATGTGTACAAAGTTTTAATTTGTAGATTATGAGACACAATAGGATGATCAGCATGCACATGCATAGGTTTATTCTAGAATTTTTTACTCCCTATCGCTCTCTCTTTCTCTTTCAATCAGTTTTATATATCAGTTTTATATTTCTGTAGAACTTAAAGGACCGCTTTATGTTTTGGAATATTGGAAACTTATTCCAAAAATGATTAAAAAGGATTTTGGCCGAAATGTAGCACAAACTTAGACTATGTTTTGCTTTGTACAATACACATGGTTCTTCCCATCATTTAACCATGAGTATGAGTAATGAGGACAATATGGCCGATAGTGAAAATACTGCTGGGAACGCCATTTTGCCACAGAAATTGTGGCATCAAGTTAAAGATATGGAATTTGACAGTCTTTGGGAAGGGACGTGAGCTATATGTCTGTACATAACAACATAAATCACAAATATTAACGTGACTATTATATACTTGTCAGTAGATCAGCAATAGGAGCGGTAGAAAATAGAAACTGACTAGTAGGATTCGGAGCGGACTTATACAATAGATCAATTTACATTTTTACAGCGATTATCGTCTGAGTTATTCGTGACATAGAACCAGACACAGTCAACATGGCACTGGAAAATTAAGTTGACAGCATGCGATATCAACTGCTGAGCTATTTCATAAACATAAAAAATATATTGTATTCCTAATAAGGCCATATCAGATTATGGATGCAATTGGCGGTCAGCCAATTCACGTCACTTCTACGGGAGATAACCATACCATCTAATTGTTCAGCAGAATGTCTTTTTAATACGAAGGTAGGTGAAAATCTTCCAAAGAGACTATGAGAATAGCAAGCGCGTGCTCATAGTAGTGTCAGATTTTTACTGACTAAAAACACCACCCTTCGGTAGATTGTCAGATACTGCAACTAATACCATGTTGCCACCAACGTGATTTAGCTAAATCCACTTGATTTAGATAAATCATCTCATTAATGATGTGATTTATCATTTTCATGGTTACTAATTACGTGATTTATACGTTTTTAAGGTTTAATTACGTGCAAATCCACACAAAATAAAATCGAACATACACAAAATAGAATCGAACAGACACAAATAAAATCAAACAGACCTGTTATCGACTTCAGCTGTTCACACAAAAACAAACAGTCAAAATATAAAAAATAAAAATTAAGATAGTAAATTTTTATATAATTTTTGGATTTATTCTGCTAGATATAAAATGTATCCAAAGCATTTCAAATCATTTTAAATTGTTGCAGGTAATTTTTCTTTTGCACTTTTATTATGTACGATATTGAAAGTTTGCCAACTAATTTCAAATGTTAGACTTAAACACTTAAAATTTCGGTGGGTACGCCTATCGTGATTTATAAATCACTTAAGCTTAACCACGTTGGTGGGAACATGGTATAAGATATAACTTATCAAGCAATTTTTCTGAAATGAAAGATCCTGCATGTTCCGCAATTTAGGCGCGGTTAATCTTATCTCGCCAAGTCGAACGGTTTCGTTCTTTGTAGCCGGCGCAATAAATTGTTCTCATCCAAAATTTGTCGGACTGTATTCGTATTGTTGATATGTCCTATTAGTCGGTTTCTATGTTTTCTCGTGACGCTTCTAGTTTCAGCTTCGATTGTTGGAATTCCGATATCCCTGTGGATATCGTCGGTGATTGTACAATTTCTCTAAGCACTTTATTTTGAAAAGATTGTAAAATATAGGCATTCGTTTTCTTGGAACAACGCCAAAGCTGAATACCGTAGGTCCACACCGGCGTTAGCACTTGCTTGTATAAAAGCAGTTTGTTCTCGGTACTGAGCTGGGAATGTTTTCCGAGTAATCAGTACATTTGTCTATATTTGATATCGAGTTCTTTACGTTTTATTTTCACGTGCGAATTCCATTTCAGCTTTGCATCGAGTGTCATTCCCAGGTATTTGGCTTCGTTTGCAAAGGGTATTCGGGCCAAGTTTAAACAAATTGGCAAGTCATTCGTTTTCTAACACAGAATAGACTATTCCCGAAATATGATTCTAGAATATAATACATGCGTACGATTACGTTTGTAATTCTATGCACTTGGTCAATCGTCGAATACATGGTTCTGAACCCAAACTGGTGGTCACGGATAAGATTATTGTCTTCTATAACCGGTTGTAGGCGCCTTAGTAATAAATAAGTAAATATAAATATTTTGGCGCGACAGGTCTGTGGAACCCAAGGCCTTCTCACAATTATTCGTTTTGTGTGGGTTTTCAATTATTGGGACAAATGGAAGGGATCTACAATTTCACGCCAAGTCCAAACGGCTGATTGAGAAGCTCTTTCATTACAGTTTTAGTCTCGGATGTTTGTCAGACCATCGCGGGAGATGGCGCAGTGAAAAAAAACCTTCAGATGTAATTTGGTTCTTTCGGAATACGAACAGGGGACCTTCGCTTAGTAGTCCATCACAATAACCACTAAACCACAGCGCCTACAGTAATATTCCCTCGAAAACTTTGGATATGATTGGAAGAAGGGAAATTCATTTCCTAGTTTTAAAACCATTATGACCTCCGCAACTTTTGTAATATGAGATAATATGCAGAATGTCTGTTGTGTTCCACGTAGCCCCGTTCTTGATGGATCACTTGTCGTCTACCTCCATATCGTTCAATTTGTGTCAAAAGAAATCGGAAACCACCACTTTGTACCGCTCTCTATGTTGAAAGTGATGGCCTCACCAAAGTCATTTTCAAAGTGGGGACAAATGATGCCGGCGCGGCGTAACTTTATAACTTTTTGTGGAAGCACTGCAACTTGGTGAATCTCCTCGTCATAAAAAATTTAAAAATTGTCGATTAAGGTCCTCTTCTAAACGATACAAAGTCTGGGCAGCGAACAAATGGCGTTATTGTCTAAGGTCATTAACTTGAGCTCCTAGGGTCCACGTCACGACGGAAAATTTGCCTAGTTGAACTCTGTTAAAGGCGCACGTCTTGTGGACGACGGGAAATAGACTGCTACAGGTTCTCCTGTAGTCTTTCTGCGGCAATGTTTTAGCTTTTAGGGCAACGGCGGTCCTTTGACGTCAGTCAGTCATCACACATCAACATATTTCCGACATAACTTGATGAGTAAACATATGAGGACTTCCGAAAAATATACCCTATTTACTTAAAAAATAATACAGAGAGCGCTGGTTATTCAAAGTTATAAGAAACTGTGCCCTTGTGAAACTGTCATCTAAGACGGTACTTGATATAAAGGCCCCAGGTTTGGATGATATGTTATATTTACATATACAGAGCCATGGATCGGTAATAAAAGACGGCCCAACTTAACTGATAAACGTTTAAAAGTGTGCATTGCCGGGGCGTTTTTCCTAAGCCTAGGATATCCTAGGTTACAAGTTGTACTTTGAAAAAAAAGGAGTTTAAGAAATCCTTCATTCTATAGTCGTACTCCAAAAAAATCTTGAACGTCAAAATCGCGTGTAATTTGTTAAATCGAGATCGTTTAAATGCCTAATTTTACTCCAAGCAAAAATTCCAGAGAAAGCGGAACTCCACTTTAACGATCTCCAAAATTAAAAGTTAATCAGTATTTATGTTGAGTTGCAGACAACATGGTGTTTAGAGTCGGCGCGCATGAGTTCGAAGGCACCTTTTATTATGTTACTTTATCATCGATAGTTGCCAAAAAAAAAACTATCCACCCTCAACATTCATTCTGCAAAAGTTAAGCCTTGGTTAGTCAAATCAGGTGCTTTACTTACGGAGACTATTATGAATTATTTTGTATACCAAAACGTATAAATATTCTGTATCTTAGAAGTTGTTCATTATTTGTTCTGTATTTGATTTAAATTCTTAAAAGCATTTACCTACGTGAAAGTGAATACTAAGAAACACAATTTTTGGTGAATTTTTGATGTTACGTGATTTATAAGTCAGCTGTTCTTATTAAAGTCCAATAATTTTTGTTAATATTTTTTCCAATTTTTCACATAAGTTTCTTAAAAGTTTTCGTATGAAATAAAATATCATTTTTCTATAGTTCAGAATTTGATATTCAATAATATGATCACGGTAGCTATGCTGGTCTTACCTTTGACTGGTTGCTACTACTTACTCGAACTCACGTAATAGGATAATTCGTTCTTACGTCCGGGGGGTTGAATTTCCGTATCCGTATACTTCGAGAGATTATACGGAGATTGTTTTCCGTATAAAATCAACAAATTTCAGTGACGTATTGCTCGTTTACGGGTGCGGTAATTCGACCCCATGTTTGCTGTAGAAAATAACCGTAGAATATTTCCTTTTGAAATCGTAAATATCGCATTAAAAAATCAGCAAATCGTAGATATTGGGACTAACCAAACAAAAATTGGAGCCTCGCGTCGTATTTGTTCCTCAAAATTTTAACATTTACGATATGTACGCGCAGGTTGCAAACATCCATCCGTCCCAATTGAAAACCCTTTAGATGCATTCTCAGAAACTTCCGTAGGTTGCAAGGTGTTGCATTACATTTACACTTTACGTATACCCACATATACGTGCTAATTTTTTTCTTTGCTGGTTCATTGCATAACCATAACCAGCCACTTTAAGCCTCCTAGCCAGCTTTCTGAGAATAAATCAGAGCCCTCACGAGAATCCAAACCGTCTCCTGAGTTCCCTGATCTTCTGTTATTGGAATCATAAAAAATATGGACTAAATACCATATTCCCCTTAACATTGTGTTATTATCCCAAGTAGAAGTGTCGGCGCAGTGGCTTAGTGGTAGTGTGTTGGGCTACTAAGCGAGGGGTTTCCGGTTCGAATCCCGAGAGGGCCAAATTACATCTTAAGGTTTTTTTCCACTGCGCCACCTCTCGCGAACGTCTGACAAACATCCGAGAGTAAAACTGTCATGAATGAGCTTCTCAATTAGCCGTTTGGACTCGGCGTAAAATTGTAGATCCCTTCCATTCGTCCCAAAAAATTGAAAACCCACACAAAACGAATGGTTGTGAGAAGCTAGGCCTTGGTTCCCATAGACCTGTCGCGCCAAAATATTTATTTATTTATTTAGAAGTGTTTTAAAAGCAATAATTTATTTGGATTACTAGGGTTAATGTATTTTTCATGTTCACACCTTCGTGTTATGGACGGTACCTAAATCAAGAAGAAACTGGGAAGTATAAACTGTTCAAAGTTTAAGCCCCTTAACGAATGCTTTCCAAAATTCACTTTTTCAATACGCTCCAATCTAAAATCTCTTCGTTAATTAACATTAAAATATGTACTCAACTAAATTTAAATTGAAATTTCGATAGAAGTTCTAAAAATAATTACAATCTCATACACGCTAAATAGCTTCTTTTCTTTTAAATCCTTTTCAAGTAGTTATCAGCACTCACTGTCATTACCATCAAATTAAATTGTTAACCTTTCAATTACAGTAAACAGTTTTTCACCGCGTTCCACTATTACTATTTCAACTCAAACCAGTCATCTATGAATAATTAAATTATACAAGTCCTTGTTAACACATCGTTGTGCTGGTTGCAATTCTCCTCGGTCATGCATGCATGACTTAAAATACGCGGTAGCAGCTCATGCCACATTGTAGAAAGCACTCAAAAACAATGACTCCGTCTAAAACCTACGACTCACTAAAACAAATATTATTGCTAATAAGGGTGAGATGCAACGCTACATTCACTTTCTACTTACCCCATTTAAAGTGCTAAAAAGTAAGAGTAAAAATATCCTCCCATCTCCTATCCCCACATACTCGCAAGGAGATATATAAATATGTGACATGTACCTATACACAAACACATCTCCTACTCGTACACATAGGAGAAAATTTAACTCGAGAATAAATACGAAAGCTGCCATAATTAAAGCCGTAATCCACTCCTTTAACTGATCAAACATAGATGGATACACTATACAGAGACATACTGTAGACGTAGAGCAGTTGTATTTATCCATTATGTCGTCAATGTACACTGCAGAGTCATAAACGCGACGCTTGGATTGCCATTCAATTATTTTTCAGAACAGGAAGATGTGCGCTCTCGACGGCGAAAGGATCCAGTATATGTTGGCACTTTGGCATAAGAGTTTGCTTTCAACATAGACAACGGAAGGGGATGCGTTTGTGTTATCCACCTAGTTTGGCACTAGGAAACAGTCTTTGAGCAGCGAGGGTAGGGCCGCTGAGTGAGCATGATAATCCTTTCGAATTATATTAATTTATGTTCATCGCATTCACATACTCGGGTTCCGATTACTGCTTTTAAATAGTTTCTTTTACTTCCTTTTATGGTCGTCCTATTGCTAACGAGTTCCTTGAATGAAAACTTTATGGTTGCAGAAATTTCGATGTGGAAATAAAGACATAGTAATAAGTTCGTAAAAATTCTATATTCTATTGGAGATATGGGCGTTTAGTTTTCATTATCGTTCGCAAACATTTTAAATATTTTTCTCCTGTAATTTAAAGAATTTGAATACCGACTTACTTTTACTTTTGGTAGTCGGAATTGACCAGACTTAGCAGAAAAGGTCTGTATCTCTATCTCAAACTTTACTTATTGTTAAGCCCCTTCTAAGTTTGGTAGCTTATTTCTATGTCTATATCTTTGTGCTTCATTTCTTTGTTCAGAGTCACTAATAATAACTAGTGGTTAGAGTTTATGATAGCATCTCTGCGTGCGCGTTGCATCTTAAATACTTGGAGCATCAACCGCAGTGTAATCAATCTGGCTATAAAGTTTTCATCAGGAAACAGATTCCGTATGTCGATTATCGCCGGATAGTTTTGCTTCGCGTAGCTTCAATATCTATTGTCCAGATGATATCGTTTTAACGATTCAATGAATCAAATATAATTGTTAAAACGCTATCACTTAGACGATAAAATTTGAACGATTTGTATGGTTTGCAAACAAGTAAAGATTTTTTAATGAGATTAATTGACTAAAAGTATGTTCCAAATGAAATTTTTTTAAAACCGTCATTCGATCTTTTAGTGAAAATATAGGTAGACATGTTAGCCTCACCTGTGTTAGTTTAAATATCAACTTTGGTTGAAATCGGTAGTTATTTTGGAAAAAAAATTAAACTTGTTTAAAACCGTAATAAAAGTACAATTAATATTGGAGCTAACGTGTCAAAAAAGTGGGCCCGAACTGTAAGCTTACAAACTCCAAGTCTGAAGTCTAAAACAAATCCATCCATCCGTTTAAGCTGTAGCTGTAGGCCTCAGAAGCGCCGGATATACAGACGTTTGCAAGAGTTTTGAGTTCCTATCATTAATATCTCACATTTTAAATTTTGTACGGATACAACATCTTTCTCTTACTACGTATACGAGAAACTTAAAAAGCACTAAGTTACTACGTATACGAGAAACTTAAAAAGCACTAAGTTGGTGCATGTCATAAGTGACATATTTTATGACTTTTCGTTGCACGTTCAATTACAGTTTTGGAGTTTCTGATACTTGTAGACTTCGTATAAAATAAAAAAGAGATGGAAAGCGCGTTGATGGTGAGATCGTTGACTACGATTATCAAAAACTATATGCCTTCGCCAATTTATACATGACATTACATTTACCTTGCTTTAAGTCTGGACGTATGATTATTATATGATGTACTGTTAAAATACCTTGTATTATAGGATGTCAGTTGACTTATTTAACAAGTAACCTACAAACATGCAGTCTCAATTAAAAAAAAAAAAGCCGAGCAACTGGCGGCTAGATTCAAAACTGGAATACATGCGCTTTGAAACAGCGCAGGAAACCTAGTCATTGAAACATTTTGAGCAGCTGCTAAATGGGCACCATGTAGAGAGTGATAGGGCAAGAAGAGAGCCCACGTCCAGTCAATGAAGAACCAGTTCCACCATCCAGTATAGAAGAAGTTAACTGAGCTATGAAAAAGCGATGTTATGGAAGGACGCATGCAACAAGTCATCAGCGAATAGAAGAAAGCTTGTCCGATGATTGGATAATGCGAATATGCCCCATATACAAAAAAGGCAATCCTATATCTTGCAAGAACTGTCGAGGCATGTCCCTGCTTAATGTCGCATATAAAATTCTGTCCAACGTAACTACTGTGTAAACGTCTTAAGCCGTCCGACAACACACATACTATTCGGCACGCACCCCCGGCCTGGCAGATCGACGATGGACGAAACTTTCACACTGATGCAAATCCTGAAGAAAGGGCAAACGTTTCATGTCAAGACTCCTCATCTTTTCATCGACTTCAAAGCCGCATATGATCGTCGTATGAACGTTTGTCTGAATAACTGGAAGCAGTGTGCCCGGGATTGCAGAGGATGGAAGGCTGCATTGTCTCAGGCAAAGACTCCTCACGTTAAGTAAGTAAGTAACGATTGGAAGAAGATGTGATATAGTCCGCTTCAAAACATCGTCTTAAAATCCTTACTCTGTGGTACAAACTGATGTTACCCTTGTGACCTTATTGAGAAAGAGTCTAAATGATTGAATTTATATGTCCAAGGCCGGCCACCACTGAATCGGTCTAATTACCGAGGTGTAAAGCCAATGCATTTTGTTGAGTTGGAGAAGTAAAGAGCTATTAGGATTTCCTTGCATCATATATTTAGTTTCTTAACCCTTCTGGTAAACAGGAATAAGTCTATTCGTCGGGTAAAGGCTTGGACCACACCCTTTGGATATACTTGTTTAAGAACACTTTCCTGAAGTGAGTTATGCGTGGGTTACAACTTTGCATCCGGAAAGGTCTAGTGAAATCAGAAGAAGAAAAGAATTAAATAACGAGTCTACTAGCGCGTCTAAAACCAGTCCAAACAAACTTCTAGAAACACATTCATGTGCAAAAAAATCGCGTTCCAAAGTGTCGTCAAAAATCTTTACCAAAAACTCAAAAAACGCTTTCAAAATCGCGCCCAAAAACGGTATCAAAGAAGTAAAAAAACGAGTCGAAGATGCACTGCAAAAATCGCTTGGAAAAACGTGTCAAAACACTCTTCCAAGCGCCTGTCCTTGATTTCCTTGTTTTGCTTCTTATATTTGAATTTTCGGTGGCAATAGTTCTACCGCCCTAATTTCTAAGCTTCGATTTATTTACGTTTCGGCTTTGGGGTTGCATTACCTGGGCTTGTTTACTTCTGGCTTCAGTTAACATTTTACCAGAAATCGTTCATTTTGATAAAACCATATATATTAATGGCCAATTAGTTGATGAATAGAATAAATTTTGCCATCTATTCTCTCTTCCAGTTTGGGGAATCTTGTTCAGAAATTTGGGGAATGGATTTGCATTAATTGCTTCTAATCTTTCTCCTTTGTTGTTACAGTTGTTGTTTGTTTGTTACATCCCCCTCAAAATCTTTATCTATATCTGCCGATTGTGTAGACTCCACAAAAACTCTTTGCGGCATTAGTGATGTGCAATCGATTTCGACCGGAATTGGTATGATATTCTTCGAGCCTAGAACAATAACATTAAAAACCGGTGCTTCACAGTTGTTATTTGCATACCTACTTAATAATACTACATCTGGGTGCATTCATTTATTTCTTCCAATATGGAGTACTTACAAGAACAAACACCTACAGACACAACATCAATAATCATGCACACACAATCACCTTATATCGTGCTAAACCTCAAGAGAATGATTCCCTAATCCCTGCCATATTCGAAAGATGCGGCGCGTCTGAAAACAATTTATTCCTCCTACACTCAGACTAAGTGCACTTTCTGATTTTTCGTTCATCCTCATCCAGCAGGCGGATGGAGTGTTTGATTCAATGCAATGAATTTTCCACACGCCTGCTGATGTTTGATGTCTTCTTGGGTCTTGTGCAAAAACCATGGCCAGGAAAAAAGGAACGTTTTAAGATTTCGCACAACTGACAATCGAAGAAAAGAAAAGAGATTTCTTTACTACTTCAATAAATTGAACTTTCCCTCAACTTCAACTTCTTATGGATGATGGGGGCTCGAAGATGCGCTTTGCGCTAAGCTGCATTTTCGAAAAAACTTGCAATTTGTTGATAGTTGGGGAGACAATTCGATTCAATTTCAAATCGCATTAAAGAAAGATTTGTACGGGTTATTTTGCAGATATTTTTTAATATTCAATAATCTGGTGTTGCCACTATAAGTGGTAGTCAATTACTGCTCTGCTCATACCTACATGAGGACTTTGTGTTTATTTGGAAATGCATGCCAATATGCAGATATCCTTTTACCAAAATGGTGTTTTTTCTAGTAAAACAGCCTGTTAAAGGTTGGTATTTGATTTGGAATTGACTGACGGCCCCAGGAAAAAATCCCCCAACGAAATAACCCCCCAAATAGAAAATGAAATAAGAAATAACCCCCCAAATTTGGGGAATAATTTCACTGTGAAATTATACCTCAAATCGAACATGAAATAAGTCCCCAAGACGGTATGAAATAAGTAACCATGTTTAAATTAACGTGCTTCAAATTTGTAAAACAACTCCACTATAAGGATTGACTCTGAAGATTGATATAATCGGGCTTGAATTGGAAGCAATAACATGGTTATGATAGTAGTTTAAGTAACCAATTGTGGAATTTTCTTGCTAAAAATCTTAAGGTATATACTTTTGATTTACAACGACTATCAATTAACAATCAATTCAGAACTGCCTCAAACTATCGATACTATCGAAACCCATTAATGAGCACATATTATTAAACATTTCTGGATCACAGCTGCTTCGGTATGTTAATATTTTGCAGTGTCTAGCTAGACATCGGTCTCGTCTAGATATTAATCGACTGCATCTGGTTTATGATCAGGGTTGCCATTTTGACTGATTTCCAGTCAAATCTGACTGGATTGATACAAGTTTAGCTGGAAGATTTTTTGAAATCCAGCCGGCTGGTTTTTTAGCTGTATTCAATATTTTTTTGACTGCTTTTAACTTCTTTCAAAATTAAATTTTTTCCAACCACCAGAACAATTTCAAACTCAATTTAACCATATACAAATAATCCCAACAACACACTGAGACAATTCCAACACATTTGTTTGCTTTGCTTACTTTGGGATGGCTGAGGCTGACTCACAAACGCCAGTTTGAAAATCAAAATTCTGCAGATAAATACGGTTGGTGAGGATGTGCTTCGTTTACACAAATAAATATACATGTAAATCGAATAAACGTCATCAAAAAAGCTCCTGTACTTCCAATAATTACATTTTTGATACGTTTGCTAGAGTACTAGAGTTGCGGGCAGGTACTATTAAAATAGAAAAATATTGCTAAAACATAGAATTAAAAAGGTAAATACATATCTTCTATCCTTAAAGTATCACAGATTACTAAAAGAAATTCCGAAACATTATTAGATATTTCAGCCCTAGACAAAAATGAAAACATCAAAGCTTAGCAACGCCGCCGAATTCACTTAAAACCGATCTTAGCTGGATTTTTAGCTGGATTTGCGTTGAAAATTCTTTGACTGTTTTATTTGACTGAATTTTAGTTGTTTGACTGTTTTTTTTCCAGTCAAATCTGACTGGAAGCACAGATTTGAAATGGCAACCCTGTTTATGATGCTACAATAAAAAATTAACCTATAACAATAAAACTTTGGAAAAAGGGAGGTATGTAGATTAGACAAAAAATGATTATTATCTGTAACCTATTTAATGCAAATTGCGTTTGTGGCCGCTGGCGCTAGTGAATGTAAATACATGTGCATTCCAGCAACGCGGAACGAGTGTTCTCTAAAGCAGGTGATATTATGTAAAAAAAAAAGAAATAGGCTTTAGGAGAAGAATTTAAATACCCTTTTATTTATTAAATATAACCTATAGATTTTTGATACACTTTTCTTCGAATAGTAAAAAATATGTTTTTTTAATTGATAAATTATGGACAAATTTACAACCCCAGAAGGCGAATGGAGGGATACGAATCTGTGAGAACAAGTCGAGTGTAAACCCGCAGCTTATAGTTAATCGTCATCCTATCCTACGCATTCGTGATGTTTTCCACAAATTGCGGGGAGGAAAAATGTTCACGAAAATAGACCTGTCGGATGCTTATCTCCAAATCGAGTTGGATGACGAGTCGAAATGGCTGTGATCAATACGCCTTTCGGACTGTACCAATACCAACGTCTTCCGTTATCGAATTAACAAAGTTTTGGTTATATCCATCAAAACAGAACCAAAAATTACATTTGTATATGTTTGTCAAATTGATAAAGCGTATGCAAAATGTTTGTCAGCTTAACAAAATACAGATTATCAATAAAACAAACATTTTGTTGAAATGAGAAAAATGTTATAGATTTGATACAAATTTTGCAGAATTGATAACACACATATTGGATCGACAAAAATACATTTTAAACATTGCAATCTTTTGAATGCAATGCAATTGATGACCTCATTTATATTTCACACGCGAAGTACCTACTAGGAAGCAGACATTTTGTTAGTGCGCATAAAAGTACCCAAGTGAAAGTGAATTGAAAAAAAAGCATATTAAAACTAAATAAATGAGAATGCTTTTATTTTTATTTTGATATTTTAGCATTAAGTTGAATTTCAAATAAGTACAAAATCGTTGCTTATTATTTCATGAATTAATTTTATTTAGACACATTTTAGATATAATTTCTTTATTTAGATAAATACCTTCAAAATTAAACTAAAGGATAGCTGGAAGTGAATATTAATCATATCGAAAGAAATTATATCCAAAATAGTTTATTTAATTCAACAGAACAATAAATAAAGAATTGACAGAATATTTCTATTCACTCAACAATCCTGTTGTTCAATCAACAAATTAAAATGCTGGAGCTGACAAAATGTTGCTTTGCAAGTTGCAACCAACAATCTGTTTGTACAATCAACAAAACTGAGAAATTATTTCTGTACCGCCAAAAAAAAATTGCACTTGATAAGACTGCCTCACATATCTTCGATCAGAACTAACTCCTCGTTGCGCATCTCGTCGTTAATTTCAAGATCGAAATTTGAAGCTGTCTGTGAAAAATGTCGTCAGCCACCTCGCTGTCGGATTCGAGGAATGAAATGTCGCTATGATGGTCGAACACAATGTACAAATTTGATTCACTGGCGTAGAAAAAGTTGCATCGGCGAGCGATGAATTACAATGTGTATCGTTTTTAAGTAAATTTAAACATTGGTAAACCTCACGAAAAGTGGCGCAAAGAACACCATCTACAGTTCGCAGGGAATCGAATCAAATTCGTACATTGTTTGCGATCATCATAGCGATGGGACAAATACAAGGGCGAGATGGCTGACGAAATTTTGCACAGAGTTCGCACGACAACTTCGATATTCGATCTTGAAATTAACGACAAGTTACGCAACGAAGCGTTAGTTCTGATCAAAGACATGTGCGTACTCATGTGCGGCAGTCTGCTGTCGAAATTGGGAATGCCAACGCAAAATCATTCGATGCACGATGCATTCAATCGCGAATTGCAACGGGAGGAAGACTATGATCGGCTGTTGCTTCCTCTGGCATTGCTGCCAAATTGTTGGAAGGCGGTCGAAGTGCACATTCCGCTTTAAAGCTGCCGATGAATCTTCTTACGGTTGACAAGCCAACTTCCACAATGACCAAGAATCTAGCGACAGCGAAATTGATGCGAGAATGGAAAATCATCATTTGGGATGAATGCACGGCCAAATTTCTGTTGATTTTTCGACTGGATTGATATCGTTCCCCGCAAATGTTTGCGAGTTCACATCATCGAACGAGGAACTCATCAGGTGTTCCAAGGCATTGCACAAAATTATAAAAAATCTCGATTGAATTAGTGAACAGGCAATACTAGCAGCGAAGAATAAGGACGTCGATAGCTTGAATTTGATAATTCAAATCGCAGGAGAATTGCATTCGTACAAATTCGTTGACCGATGAACAATTTGATTCAAGCGACGATCATCAAGGGCCAAATCAAATTCCACGAATTCCTATTATTCCAACTGATCTTCCATTCCAGCTCAAGCGGACTCAGTTTCCCATTCGATTGGCTTTTGCAAATTGGAAGTCTGTGGGATTAATCTCGAATTTCCCTGTTTTTCGCATGGTCAGCTGTACGTTGTCTATTCGCGTGTTGGCAAACCGTCTTCGTTGTTTGTTCGTATCGCTCTCTACAGACTTCGATTCATTCCAAATAAATTACATTGAAATTTTAACTATCTATGTTTTATTATCACTCTGGAGTTTAATTAAAGGCGTTAAATTGGGGCGAGACGAAGTTCGACGGGTCCGCTTTGTGAACTTATTTCGAAGAAAACAATGTAATCATATAAATAAAGTTGGTGTAGCTCTGTTCGACTTACATTGAATTTGACTGCATGTCTTTGAATGCAAAAACCTTAAAAATTGCTGAATTTATTCTGATGCATTTTTCACGGGCCTATATAGGATACCTAGGCCTACAATCTCCACTTTGTTTCAACTCTATCCCTAATAATATAAAACAAAGTGAATATTTTTTTGTAGGAAGCTACAGAACAAACGGGTGAACGGATTTTGACAATTTTTTTTTTATATATTAGGTTTCTATGAGGAGCAAGTTCTTGCATTTAAAAATATTTGATTTTGATTGTGGAAGTCGCAGAAATTCATAATTAGACTTTAAACACAAAAAAAGTGAACTTCTCCTGAAATCCTGAAAACTTCTGAATGAAATTAATTCCAATTTTTAGATACCTAAAACGCCCATCTTTCAAGTCCAAAACTAAGTTTCTATTTGTTATATCAGCTGAGCAATATTAACAAATCCTTTGCGAAATTCCTTTTTTTATCAATTTGTTAATTGACCAAGATTTTCCAATCGATCTCAGTGGTGGTTTCTTTTTCAGTTTTCTTTCAAGGTATATTCGTATTTTTTGAGAGAGCGGGAGAGTTTTTTTTACTCAGAATCGGATATCGGAATCGGAACTGTAGTCGAATGGATTTGGTCTGCTCATGCTCAAGTGCTCAAGTGCTTTGCATCTGCTCAGCTCATGCGTTTACGGTTGAGCTGAGTGAGTTCTTTTTTAGTTGGCTAGATATAGAGTATGTATATGAATTTGGCGAGTGTGGTGTCTGCTGGCCATTTGAGAGGGACGGAGGATGGTATCGAGAATCGAGATTGAGTGTGATAACAGATAAGATAATGTGACATTGTGAAGTGTATGGGATTTCGAGCAACGTTGCCAGACTTTTAAAAATGAAAATGCTAAATCATATAAATAAAATTGGTGTAATTCTGTTCAATTCGAAAATTGAATTTGACTGCACATCTTTAAATGCAAAAACCCTAGAAACTGCTGAATATATTTTGGTACATTTTTCACAGGCCTATAGACTATAGAGGATACCTAGGCCTACAATCCCAACTTTATTTCAACTTCTTATCTCTATAAATTCCGGAAAAAAATTGGACAAGAGTAATTTATTTTTTCGTTTCGTTTTGCTTTCACGCTTTGCGTACGTAAAAACTGGTAGCATTAAAAAAAAAAAGTAAAAGCTTAAAGAGGACATCTGCAGGTATCACTTAGGATAACTATTAACTTGAAATCTTTCAAGGTTTTTAAATAAATAGGAAAAATTTGAAACATTTCTACGATTTTCACCTGAATAAGTGGATACTGGATATGCTTTTCATTCTCAAATCAAACAAACCAACATCATCATCATGACATCCCTTTTAACCTTATTTTTCTCCTGTGAAATAAAGGGAGATAGACATAGGCAGTATGCTGTTTGGTTTGCTAAGAAAAAAGGAAACTTATAAAACAAATGCCAAATTTGTAGGAAAGGTGTGGTGTATCTGCTCTCTTGCTCAACTTCTATTTCATTCAACCTGGAAGTGGCGTGGCGTCTATATAACCCTAACCCGATTCCTACCGACTTCTCTTTTTAAATTTTCACCAGTCAACACTATCTTCCAAAACCCAAAATGGTGCACATACGTAAGCGATGAACTAAATATTGTGTGTCTGTGTATCCATTTTGATCATTCATCGTCCATCGCAAAGCGAAGGTCGGGTATCGGGTTATTAAAGCTCTCGCTCTCACTGGATGGATAATTGACTTTACATTACTTTTTATCCCGTTTTTTTCTCTTATTCGCCAGCCATGGCCAACTCAAGCGTTATGAGAAATGTGGATGTGATAGAGTTCGGGAATACTACCTTTATATAATAACTAGCTGTACCCGCCCGGCTTTGCCCGTGCAAAATGTTGTTTCAGAACAGTTTAAAACAATAAAATAATAACATTTTGAGCCAATTTTCTCCAGTTGTTTAGCAAAAATGTACACATTCAATCGGTGTTAATGATATCGAAAATTGGTAAATAAGTAACCATGCTTCAAATTTGTAAAACCTCTCTTGTAGCCAGTTTTATTAATCAGACAAATCAAATTAAGCGCATTTTAACAGTATCTAAATACCTACTAACTAATAGCATTCATTATTATATAAAGGTAGTATTCCCGAACTCTATCCCATCCACATTTCTCATAACGCTTGAGTTGTCCTTGGCTGGCGAATAAGAGAAAAAACGGGATAAAAAGAAATGTTCTCTGAAAGTCAACTATCCATCTAGTGAGAGCGAGAGCTTTAATAACCCGATACCCGACCTTCGCTTTGCCGTGACGATGAATGATCAAAATGGATACACAGACACACAATATTTAGTTCATCGCTTACGTATGTGCACCATTTTCTACATATTAAATTCATTTGGTTGCTTTCATGTATATTAATTTGGTTTTTGGAAGATAGTGTTGACTGGTGAAAATTTAAAAAGGGAAGTCGGTAGGAATCGGGTTAGGGTTATATAGACGCCACGCCACTTCCAGGCCGAATGAAATAGAATTTGAGCAAGAGAGCAGATACACCACACCTTTTCTACAAATTTGTCACACAACATTCCATACAATTTTCCCTTCTGCACAGAATTGCTTAGGCAGACGAATTCAATATTTTTATTACGACACAATGTCACTGCCCTTACGTTTAAAATTCACTTTGTGAATCGACCTACATTTAATTATTTGTCGTCAGCATAGAATTGCTTAATCAGTCAAATTCAATTAAACTCATTTTGTAAATTGTCTACAGCATAGAATTGCTTAATCAGCCAAATTCAATTAAATTCATTTTTGTAAATCCGCCTACATTTCATTACTTATTGCGACACACCAAAATTGCATTGTAATTAGTTTTAAGTTATAAATGTAAGGTAAAAATCCAATAAAGCGTTCAGTTGTTCAAAATCAGACGAGCTGTTTTATTTTTTTCCTCTACCGCGAACGTAACGCGATAACTGGCGCCCGAGCAAATTAAAAAATCCAATATCCGTGGCAATAAAAAACCAATATCACAAGTTCTATTTGTGCGTGCTAAGTGAAATTACGCGTACTAAGATTAAAATTGCGTGTACTAAATTGTGAAGTGGATATCAACCCAAGTCGTTAACATTAAAACACGACTAAAAGGAAAAACTGTGCAGCTAATAAGAAGTGCGTGACTGTGACATTTAATATACACCGTTCACATAAGAACACGGTTAAAGAATAAGAACACGTACCGAAAACCAAGCAAGTGCTTCTCTAAAAACACACCGTTCACATAAGAACACGGTTAAAGAACAATTAAATCTGATAACAACTGTACCGAGTCAACTGTGGCGGAAACCGTACCACGAGTAAGCGAAACCAGCCAAAAGGGAAACCTACGGACCACCCGATGCAACTCCAGATGTCTAAACTCATCATACTATTAATGGCCTGCTGGACGGAAGCCGCGGTCAACACTTATGAATACAACAACCCGATAGTTGCGATCAAGCAAGGAGATGGAAAGATCGCAAATGGAAACTACAAAATCATCCACACAATAAATTTGGCCGACTACACGAGAATTCTAACAAATATAAAGTTGAACATGCGCGAAGTAAGCAAAGCAAGCCCCGTAACACCCCAACTAGAACATCAAGTTTCAAAGATAGAGAACCTATTAGAACAACTCCAAGAAACAAAATCAACGAAACCAAAAAGATCGATCAACTGGATAGGATCTGCCTGGAAATGGCTAGCGGGAAATCCGGACTCAACAGATTGGGATAATATACTCGCAAAACATAATGACCTAGTAGACAATAGCAATAGACAGTATCACATAAACCAATACTTAACTAAAGCTACAAACGATCTAATAAACGGATACAACAAAATCACTGAGGAAATTAACGCTAATGATACTCTAAGGTATGAACAGATCATTTTTAACAAACTGGGGATTCTTAAGGACGAAATCGAACAAATAATAATGGCAGGACAACTTGCAAAGAAAGGTATTGTGCACACAACCTTGTTGAATAAAGCGGAAATCGCCGAAATCATATCAAAAATAGAAACGCTACCCTTTAAAAATGAACTTGAAGCCATCGAGTACGCCGAACCTATGATGCTGGTAAAAGGTTCTATGCTTCTATACGTAATATGCTTACCCCAAACAGAAGAGACTCTTTACAACAATATTTTAATCCGATCAACAGTAAAAGAAAACAAAAGAATGTATTTAAGCTTTTCGAATATATTCTTATCACACTCAGAGAAATTTGGTGTCATAGATAAGTGCCCCGTTATTCAAGAAACTACAATATGTAAAAGGAGTCAGCTCCAGAAACTTTCGCCAAACCACTGTATTATTAAGGTACTGAATGGCGAAGAAGCAACATGCGACTATCAGTTTCAAAGCAAATCCATAGTAGAATTAGTGAACGAAGGAACTATATTTGTTACAAATTACCTTGGGAACCTTTCTTATGGTAGTACAACCAAAAACCTAAACGGCACATTTATCATTAACTTTTATAATGAGACAATTGAGCTTGATAACGTTAAATATTCAAATTGGGAGAGTAAAACTCACCAAATCCTAGCCCCATTGTTGCAAAGTAACCTTACTGAAGGAGATATAAAGTTAGATCTCCAATACCTTCACAAACTTCACCTGGACAACGTAAAACGATTATCTCACCTTTCGTTAAATAATACAATATCAGTAGGTTCAGACATTACTATTTTGTTGATAGGACTTTTACTTAATATAGCATTATTTTTGTGGCTAAACAATAAGCGCAAAAATAAACTACATGAAAAACCCTTTACGATTCCACATCTCGATCCCATTAAACTTAATTTTTGATCCACGGGACGTAGATACTTAAGAAGGGGGGAGTTAACACCAACATTTCCTCATTCCCTGTCACACAACATTCCATACAATTTTCCCTTCTGCACAGAATTGCTTAGGCAGACGAATTCAATATTTTTATTACGACACAATGTCACTGCCCTTACGTTTAAAATTCACTTTGTGAATCGACCTACATTTAATTATTTGTCGTCAGCATAGAATTGCTTAATCAGTCAAATTCAATTAAACTCATTTTGTAAATTGTCTACAGCATAGAATTGCTTAATCAGCCAAATTCAATTAAATTCATTTTTGTAAATCCGCCTACATTTCATTACTTATTGCGACACACCAAAATTGCATTGTAATTAGTTTTAAGTTATAAATGTAAGGTAAAAATCCAATAAAGCGTTCAGTTGTTCAAAATCAGACGAGCTGTTTTATTTTTTTCCTCTACCGCGAACGTAACGCGATAACTTACATACTCTTTATCTAGCCAACTAAAAAAGAACTCACTCAGCTCAACCTTAAACGCATAAGCTGAGCAGATGCAAAGCACTTGAGCACTTGAGCATGAGCAGACCAAATCCATTCGACTACAGTTCTACAGTTCCGATTCCGATATCCGATTCTGAGTAAAAAAAACCCTCTCGCTCTCTCAAAAAATACGAATATACCTTGAAAGAAAACTAAAAAAGAAACCACCACTGAGATCGATTTGAAAATCTTGGTCAATTAACAAATTGATAAAAAAAGGAATTTCGCAAAGGATTTAATAATATTGCTCAGCTGATATAACAAATAGAAACTTAGTTTTGGACTTAAAAGATGGGCGTTTTAGGTATCTAAAAAATGGAATTAATTTCATTCAAATAGACGAAGGAGAAGTTCACTTTTTTTGTGTTTAAAGTCTAATTATTGAATTTCTTCGACTTCCACAATCAAAATCAAATATTTTTAAATGCACGATTTTGCTCCTCATAGAAACCTAATAAATAAAACAAAAATTGTCAAAATCCGTTCACCCGTTTGGTCTGTAGCTTCCAACAAAAAAATATTCACTTTGTTTTATATTATTAGGGATGAATGCTATTAGTTAGTAGGTATTTAAATACTGTTAAAATGCGCTTAATTTGATTTGTCTGATTAATAAAACTGGCTACAAGAGCGGTTTTACAAATTCGAAGCATGGTTACTTATTTACCAATTTTCGATATCATTAACACCGATTGAATGTGTACATTTTTCCTAAATAACTGGAGAAAATTGGCTCAAAATGTTATTATTTTATTGTTTTAAACTGTTCTGAAACAACATTTTGCACGGGCAAAGCCGGGCGGGTACAGCTAGTATCTCTATAAATTCCAGAGCAAATTGGATAAGAGTAATTTATTTTTTCGTTTTCTTTTGCTTTTTTCTTTGCAACGCTTTGCGTTCGAAAATACTGGGAGCATTTAAATATAGTAAATGCCAATTTAAAGAGGACATATACAGGTACAACATAGGATATCCATTAACTCGATATCTTTAAAGGTTTTTAAATAAATAGACAAAATTTGAAACATTTCTACTATTTTCAACTGGGTGAGTGGATATGCACTTCATTCTCAAATCAAACAAACTAAACGCGCAATATAATTGGGTACATCTCTTTTAACTTTATTTTACTCCTGTGACAGTCAGAGATAGTATGCTGTTTGGTTTGCTAAGCAAAAAGGAAACCTAAAAAAAATGTCAAATATGTAGGAGAGACGTGTCTGCTCTCTTGCTCAGTTCCTATTTCATTCATGCATTCATAAATCCTGTGGTGTTCATATAACCCGATTCCCATCTAACAAAAACCAAATATACACGAAAGCCTACCTACCAAATATATGGTAAAAATTACTGTTAAACATTAAGACTGACTCCGAATTGGAATATTTGATATGAGGGCTGACGTTTGTAGTATTCTGTTACCTGAGTAAGCAAGAGTGAAATCTTGCGGAAATGGCTTTCAGGCTAATGCTGCAAACCTTGGCAGGCATCAAAGTACGTTCAATGTTTCGTCACCATTAAGTTGGTGGTGTAGGTCCAGATGTAACATTCCCGGTTAGAACCGATCCGGCTCTGACACAAAACCACATAAGGGCTTGTGTCAACCCTCGCATGGCCTCGCTGCTTGCAAAGACAACCATGGGATCCTCGAGCATTGATAGCGCCTCTGAAGGGGGACCAACTTGCAATGAATACAACCAATAAAAACAATGGAGAAATAGTGGAAGAGAACATTGAAAATCCTTCCAGAGAGGATCAAGAATGCTGAGGTCACCAGCAGTCCAAAGAAGTGCCGAACGACGCTATTCACCAACGCTAGACGACAGGCCCTACTGGAAACATTCGCTCCCTTATCGATAGGTATTGCTAACAAGGGTCGTGCAAATACTTATCGGAAGGCTGGAATAGGTTCTATCATCGATATCACCTTCGTGAGCAACTCCATCCTGAGAACCATAAAGTGGAGGGCTAATGAGGAATACTCACACAGCGACAACCAAGTATTGATAATGGAAATAAAAGGAGAGAAACCAGCCCTTCCCCCAAAACTTACGGGCCCAAAATGGAACGACACACCTTTCGATAAGGATGCATTCGAAGAGATGCTAAATGGAGAATTACGGTTAGTGGAACAGCGGAGACCCCCGCACATTGCCTCACAACCTCCATCACCACAGCGTGCGATGCATCCATGCCTAGAAGATCAAACAAAAGGAAGGCAGCACCGTGTTATTGGGGGAACGAAGAAATAAGGACACTTCGGGCTAAATGCGTCCAAGCCCGACGCAAAGTCCAGAGAGCAAGAAGGAGACCAGACTTCCAACAACGCCTGGACACTTTCAAACTTGCTATAAAAAAGAGACCACACCTCGTCATTACGACAATGCAGAGGTGCCTTGAAGAAGGAACCATTCCTGAAAAGTGGAAAATGCAACATTTGGTATTGCTACCAAAAGGAAAGAAGCCTCCAGGTGAACCATCGTCCGTTCGCCCAATTTGCCTTCTGGATACTATGGGAAAAATCCTCGAGAGGATAATCTACAATAGATTACTCGCAGTGGCAGACGAGAAAGGAGCTCTTTCAGACCGTCAATTTGGGTTCAGAAAATCGCGGTCTACTGTTGATGCCATCAGGGCAGTTGTCGATATCGCAAAAGAGGCTATCGAAGGAGAAAGATTGCTAACATTAGACGTTAAAAACGCGTTTAACTTGGCGAACTGGTCGTTCATTACAAGAATGGATACACCGTATTACTTGCTGCGTATATTGATGAGCTATTTGAGCAACAGGAAGTTGAGATACCATACAGATGAAGGGGTAAAATACTACAACGTCACTGCAGGAGTTCTACAGGGATCAGTCTTGGGGCCTTTACTGTGGAACATCATGTACGATGGAGTCCTACGATTAGCGTTGCCTGGGGGGGTAACGGTAATTGGATTCGCCGATGACATTGCCGTCGCGACAGTTGCTAAGCAGATTCGTGCAGTTGAATCAGCTACAAACGAAGCAATTGTACGAATAAAAGATTGGCTAGCAGTCGCCGGACTGGAACTAGCCGATCATAAAACAGAAGCGATCCTCATAACCAGCCGAAAAACTGCAGAGTTTGCCAACTTTCAGGTTGGTAACCAAACAATCAGGTCTAAAGCAGCGGTTAAATACCTTGGAGTTATGCTGGACAACAAACTCCAGTTCAAAACCCACGTAGACTACTTCACCAGGAAAGCATCGCAAATGCAGGGAGCCCTTTCGCGCATACTGCCTAATATCGGTGGACCTGGATATGCTAAAAGGTTACTACTCTCCTGAGTTATCACGTCAGTTCTGTTATATGCGGCCCCAGTCTGGGCGCAGGCATTAAGGACCAAGGAAACAAAAAGAAGGCTATCATCAACATACAGACTCTGCGCGCACAGACGAGGCTGCCTTTGTTATAGCTGGAATGGTCCCCATCGACATCCTTGCAGATGAGATGTTGAAAGTGTACAATAGAAGATCCTTAAATCAAACCGACGCCAATGGTATAAATATGATTAAAACTGATGAAAAGCCAGCGTCAGCAGTTATGTGGCAAACTCGTTGGGACAATACAACGAAAGGCAGATGGACATACAAGCTAATACCGACAATTAACACCTGGATAAGTCGTAAGCATGGAGACTGCAACTACAATCTTACGCAGTTCCTGTCTGGTCACGGTGGCTTCCGCAAATATCTCCACCGATTTGGACATGACCGGTCCCCATCTTGCCCCGAATGCCCCAATGAAGATGAAGATACGGAGCATGCAGTGTTTTATTGCACACGCTTCACGGCATGGAGAATCACTCTGCCCAGTCCATCGCTAGTCATGAACCACATGCTGCAGTCGGAAGTGAATTGGACGGCAATAAGCGAATATATAATAGCTCTACAAAATGAGCTGCGGAGAATAGAAAAGCTAAGGAAAGCAGCAGAAGCAGCAGAAGCAGAAGAGGCATCAGGAGCTTCGGCAGCAGGTGACACAACACGAATAGCTTGAATGCTAACCAGCCCCGCGAAGTAATACCTAACGGCAGTCCCGCGGGGAGAGTGGTAGAAGTGTAAATGGGTGTGGTTTAGTACGTAAGGCGCGAGGCACTGGAGAAACATATCCCGCGAATCGTGCATGCTAGTAGAACGGGCAACTAGTATCTTTCGAAGATTACACATCCTTTGGACGCAACCAAAAAAAATAAAAAAAACAGTACAGCGGATGCAGTGCAGGCATGTAATGTGAGGTGTTTCGTGTGTGTCGATGCTTCAGCACTTTTACACCGTTTTTGTTTTGCTTTCTTGATGAGTTTCTATTTCATTTAATTTTATTTATCCATAAATCGCATTTCCTGGATGTGTTGGGTTGGGTCACCGGTGTTGTGCAGGCCGGGGGGCGTGGGATTGAGAGACATAGCAGAATGCAGATACGGTGTGAAATGTTTACGGAATTGAAAGAGACAGTGATTTAACATTTAAAGCGAATACCTGTTAACATAACGTTAATAAGAAGGAAGACGAATTATTTTATACAGTGGGAGCTGGTAAGAAATATCTCTTATTCGCCAACTTAAGCGTTATGAGAAATGTGGATGTGATAGAGTACGGGAATACTACCATTTAACAAAAATGAATACTATTGGTTAGTACAAGGTGGCGCAAAAGTAATCCTCCTATCAGAAAATGCTATAAATTTTGCGATTGGCCCCTAATGTCAGTTCTGTTTTGACATTTGTGTAGTAAACACATGCGAAATACACGTTAATAAACAATGTTACGCTACACTGCTCCAGAACGCGGAATATTGGTGACTATTTATTTGAGCAATAATCTTCCAAGAGGAAGATGATTTTTCATCAAAAATAATCATGAGTGATGAGGCCCATTTCCATCTTAGCGGGTACGTAAATAAGCAAAACTTACGCTTCTGGGGCATTGAAAATCCGCGTGTAACCCACGAAGAGCCATTACACCCGCTCAAAGTCACTGTATGGTGTGCTGTTTTCGCTGGAGGAGTCATCGGACCTTTTTTCTTCGAAGACGTCGCGGGCCAAACGGTTACTGTGAATGGTGAGCGCTATAGAGCAATGATCAACGAGTTCTTTTTGCCGCAACTTGATGAATTGAGATTGGAAAACATGTGGTTCCAACAGGACGGTGCAACAGCACACACTGCACGTGCCACAACCGATATGCTGAAGGATGCATTTTCCGGGCGCCTAATCTCCCGTTTTGGCGATTTACACTGATCAGCAAGATCGCCTGATTTAACCGCTCCAGAATTCTTTTTGTGGGGCTTTTTGAAGTCGCGGGTTTATGTCAACAAGCCTCAGACTCTTGCAGCTCTTAAAGACAATATCCGTCAAGAATGTGAGGACCTATCGCCGGAAGTTTTGGCCAAAGTGATGGAAAATGCCATAAAAAGGCCTCAAATGATAATCAACTGTGGCGGCGGCCATTTACATGACATCATATTCTCGACTTGATGTAAAAAAAATTAAAAGACAAAATAAAAATAATTCACAAGAAAAATCAAAGTTTTTAATTTTTTTTTTAAATTACAGCCAAAAAACATCGGAAGGTTATTTTTTGCGCCACCTTGTATTTATACCTAATACCTATTGTTAAAAGGCGCTTAATTTGATTTGTGTGATTAATAAAACTATCTAGAGGAGATGTTTAATGAAGTTGAAGTATTTTTTTTTCATTAACATTTAAAGCACATGCGCCTTATGCACTTATGCACTTATTCATAAAAAAAATACTAAGCACATTGTAACGAATAATCAAAGAAACCACATTTTGCACGGGCGAAGCCGGGCGGGTACAGCTAGTATTGAATAAGCAATGAAAAAATACCTATAAAAAAAATTGGGGCCTTATTTCATTTCTTTTTGGGGCCTTATTTCATCGCAGTGGGGACTCGAAATAACACCCCGAATTTGGGGCCTTATTTCGTTCTCTCTTACCGCACTCCGACGACCGGTTTACGTAGTTTTTCTGAAGGTTTAAATCGGTTTCCATAATATTCAATCAAGTTTTTGTCTGAAGTTGAAGAAACGATGATGTCCTCATCAGAAGAGGAAGACGTGCGTGATGTGGAACGTGCGGTTCGACGCCATTACAGCATATCTTTATATATATAATTCTACTGTACGTGTGTATGTCACTGAACTCCTCCTAAACGGCTGGACCGAATTGACTAAATTTTTTTGTATGCATTTGGGTGGCGCCCTGGATTGTTTAGAAGCCGATTGGTCAACATTGGACAAAGGGGCGTGGTACCGCCCATACAAAAATTACATTCAAAGTCTTATATCTTGAAAACCACCGAATCGATCGAGTTCAAATTCACACATAATCTTAGGTATTGGCCCAGGAGTATTCCTTTGAAGATTGGTCAATATTGGACAAAGGGGCGTGGAACCGCCCATACAAAAAATACATTCAAAATCTTATATCTCGAAAACCACCGAATCGATCGAGTTCAAATTTACACATAATCTTAGGTATTGGCCCAGGAGTATTCCTGTGAAGATTGGTCAAAATTGGACAAATATGTATTTCGAAAGCAACCGAATCGTGACTGCGAGTTATTAAGTAAAATACAAAATTGATATATTTATTTGGAATATATAAGACAAAAAAAGTTGTAACAATATCACACTCCACTGTTCATACGGAGCATACAAACACAGTGCCCCAAAAAACGATGTATTATTAAAAAAAATTGTAAAAAAACGCCTTTTTGTACGGAGCCTTTTGATATATACGGTGTCGCATTTCAGTGAATATTCAGTGTGACAACAGCGTTTGCAAGTGTATCGCGCATTGACACGTGTATCACTTCTTCACCTTGCGTTTGAATATGATTCGGACATCGACTATTCGTCACATTCACAAATTGTAATCGGTGCTATGAACAAATAATGGCAACACTGTCATGCACTCAAATACAAAGGTGAATCGGCCGGTTTCTGCTGCGCGTCTGGAAAATTTGTATTGCCACCATTGAACTCGCCGCCAGAACCATTGAAAGCACTATTGGCTGGAGGAGCCTGGAGCTACATCACAATAAAATTCGCAAATTCAGTTCATGCTTTTAAATGACATCATTTGGAGCAACAAAAATCGTTCAGAATGCGGATGGTCGCAATTTTGAATCAACGTTTAAAATTCAGGGCCAAGTGTATCATCAAATTGGTTCTTTAATGCCGATGCCTAATACCGATTCAAAATTTCTCCAAATTTACTTCATGGGTGATGAGGAACAGCAAATAAACGCACGCTGCCAGTACAATCATATCGAGCAGATGGAAGAGCGACGAATTGTGGGTATTTTAGAACCGTTTTTTTTTATGTAAAAATGCGAAAATATTATCTGGGATGAATGCACAATGGCACACAAGCATTCACTTGAAGCTCTCGATAGAATGATGAAAGATTTAAATAATAGCACCAGGCTTTTCGGTGGTGTTTTACTGCTGCTGTCCGGTGATTTTAGAGAGACATTGCCGGTCATTCCACGCGCTACATATGCGGACGAAATTAACGCATGTATAAAACAATCATCTATGGCGAAATGTCTGTACATTACGTCTTAACACAAATGTAAGAGTTCAACTACAAAACGATCCATTGGCACTATCATTCTCCGAGCCATTGCTCAACATTGGAAATGGAGCAATACCATTGCATGGAGACACACAATGCATCAAATTGCCGGATAACTTCTGCAATATGGTAAATACGAAAGATGCTTTGATTGAAAGCATATTTCCCGATTTACAAGCTAATTATATTAATCATACGTGGCTTCAAAAAGCATGCAGGACAACGTCTGTCGGGTCCGCTAGTATATATATATATTTTTTTTTTGTTGGAGGTTGCTACTATCCGATGGAGCACTCAGACACAACTACTGGTCCATTGTACTGCCAAATAAGACACCTTTTATTGCTGTACTTAGTTTTCCCGTCTTTCGAAGAAAGATGAGAAGGAGATTCAGAGTGAAGATCCGCCACCTGATGCGAGCAAAGGCAGGATAACTACAGAGGAAGTGTTTCGCTATATCGTCATCCTCTCCACAAGCAGGACAGGTGGTGTCGCTCAAGTCCAATACATTTAAGTGTTTGGCAAAAGCTTGATGGCCCGAAAAGACACCCACAAGCAGTCTATAGTCGATTCTCCTGAGAGACAGAAGGAAAGACGCGGACCTTTTGCAGTTGTCCGGACGCAGGCGTTTGGTCTGTCTACAACGACACCGACACTCGTGTTCACGAGAAACACAAGTATCAATGGATGACCTAACCACAGATGCGGGCAGGCCCAACTCAGGTTCAGATCCTAAGAGAGCTTCTTCTGAATCCAGCCTGGCAAGCTCATCAGCGATCTCGTTTTCCCAGTGTGACCTGGGACGCAGGCAAGTTTCACTGTGTTTAGCCTTCCGACCAAGTTCAGAGAAAGCTTGAGTTCAAGCACGAACTTGGACGAGGTAAGAGGGTTGAGCAGCGCTTTTAGTGCAGCTTGGCTATCACTGCAAACGCATATGCTTCTAGCCCTCCACCAGTTTGTTACAATATAGTGCATAGTCATAAGAATAGCGAAAATCTCCGCTTGGAAGACAGACGCATGGTTACCTAAGGGGTAGTGTAGTCTAATGTTCTCGCTTTCCACGAAGACTCTGCAAGCAGACCCCTGTCCGGTTCTGGAGCCATCCGTGTAACGCATATATAGACAGACGTGCTTAAGTCGACGATTTCGACGACGTCGATTTCCGTGAATAGTTCCGGCTCCAGAAAGAAGCATACTATTTTATTGCCTTTCGTGCAGCCATTTTATAAATTTTACAAATTGTTTCTGTAAAAAAAAATGAATGCCACAACTAAAAATTAATTGAAACACTTCAGAATATTCTTAGACCTTCATAATAACATGTATACTTTGCCCGAACTGTCAACCGCGAGGTTTAAAATCGTTTTTAGTACTTAAAATAAACCAATATAAACCAAAATCTTGAACCAGGTAAACCGAGTGAATATTACGTAGGCAGGTTTAAATTTTTCGGGGTTAAAAGCGTATGGTTTATTCAGGTTGATTTTCTTGGTTTAAAAGCGTTTTAACCTCGTTTTTAAACCGAGTGAATAATACGGCCGTTATATGCAAGAATCTCTGGACGCTGTTAAAGCTTTGTATATGCAGGTCACCCGAAATAAGTATTTAAAAAAGAAATGATTAACAAGTTTGTTTAATTTTGCAGAATTTCTCATACCCAGCTATTTAAATCAGCAAGCCAGGTATTGTTGCATGGTTAATTTAATTGCCCAGTTGCCCCATCGATGACTGCGATTAAATTTTTTAACCCCTGAAAATGCCATAATCGATGCCGTGCTGTGACTGGGTAGTGTGTTGTATGTATCTCAAAAGAAGTACCGGTTTGGCACTTTACACCTTTTATGGCAAATGTTTGAACTTTGAAGCATGCATGTGCGTGCTGTATATTTGTAATCCAAGATATCGAAAATAAAACAATTGCCGCAATTAGGATAATTACATATTTAAAAAAAAAACAATCGCTGAGGAGGTGTAACTATTAAATATGCGTAAACAGAGCATTTAATCATGGATCTATTTCGTATGTAGGTAATTAATTAATTATATGCATGCGGAGATTAGAGACGCGGAATTACCTTATAAATGAAATAAATGCTGATTGACCTTGGACAATATTGACCATACAACGGCTTCTGAGGTCGACTGGACTGGGGTACACAATTACAGCTTCACAATCAATGCACCGCGCTTAGTAGGTATTTAGTTTCCTATGTGTGTACCTATACTTTGTAAAGATGTGTAAGATTTTTGAATACTGTACAAACTTCGGTACTATTGAATGATAGCAGTTACCCATTAAGATTGTGCCTATAGAAATGAGTTCGCGTCTATGACATTCAGTTTTCTTTTGGACTCTTTGTCCTTCTCATCAAACATTTTACAATCACAGATGATGATCGGTTATAACAATGGTCGCAAACAATTCTCCTGAAGACAACTTGACGAACGACTTAACAGCAGATAAATTCTACCAATATATTTTTGATCTGGTTTGAACCAGGTGTAAGACTTGCTACGTTGCCGAAGGATTTAACTCAACACAATATCCGAGCCTGAAGAGAACAAATACTGCATCTTCTTCTCATTCAATACAAAACCTGTTCGTCGACTTCTTACAAAGTACGGCTGTTACACCCAAACAAAACAATGAGAAAGTAAATATGTTTCCTAGCTTAGTGTGTACCTACTCAAAAGGATATCGATCCTGATTGCACCGTCACAAGTTAAATCAGCTTTTATATCAAGAACGCGACATTTTTAACGAATCAGAAGACAACATTCATCACACACTTTGGGATGTATCGCTTCAAGCACATTGCTTTTGGGTTACGAAATGCTCCGGCAACGTTCCAGAGGTTGATTAATCTTTGACATGTGCGTATTTGTCTATTTAAACGACTTCGGCGTTTGTGCCATTAGTATTTGATTCCGATTAGTAGATATTAAAAATAACAACGTTAAAAAGTTGATCGGGAAAAACATCGATTGAAAATTTGTCGATTTTTAAAATGGCGAAAATGGTTTAGTTAATGATATTCACGTGCATTGTCTCCTAACTGTTCACAGTATATAATGCAGTACAATGTAAGTTCTGTTAATTTCAATAAATTAGTGATCGATGGATTTGTTTATCACTTAGAAAAATGTCAAAAGGATATATTACCTATACAAAAAACAAATGATATTGTAAAGGTCACATAAGTACTACTCTTGTCAATGGAAAGCATAGTACCTAATGTTAAAAAGAAATCAAATCATTCTCATGACCCATTGGCCTATAAAGAGCAAGTCTATAAAGCAATGCTTTCGTGAAAGACCTTGCTGACAATACGGATAATGCTCCCGTTAATGTAATTGTGGAAAGTGATTGCGAAAATGAGTGCCGTGTTTACATACCGAATTCTCAAGCCCAAAAACAAAAAATTAAAAGAGTAAGATCTAAAAATTTAAATAAGGAACCCAAAAACCATAATCAAATTTGTTTACCAGAAAATTTAAAATTTGTTGAACTTGAATTATTTGTTCTCGTTGATAAAAAAGTGGGGGATTTTTGATTTTGAGAAGTAAAGTAAATTTAGATGTGTTGTCTCTGAGTAATGTCCAAAACACATGTGCAGAATTTCTGGACGCAGTGAAGCTCGCAGTACAGCAAGCAAGACACACGAGCAGAACTTTTGTTTGACGTTATTGCAGTGAGATAAGTCATACAACAGCTGTGGTGTTAAGAGAGATTTCTTCCCTTTTTTAGCCTTGATTCCAATGCTGTTTTGTAATATTTCTTGCAATTATAATAAAACATGCACTTTTCCTTCACGAATTCTATTAATTTTCCCTCCATTTCGTCAGTCAGCCGGTGTTATTTGTACTCAAAACATTTGAATTCGAAATAAACGTCAATCACAATCACAATGATGCCAAACCTGTTAACATTTTGTGTATTTTTTTCTGTGTTTTGGTGGCATTTGTTTTTTTTTTGCAGTGGATTTAGAAATGGAGACAACTTGCAGTACTGCAACGCATGCTGAATTTACATGTGTTCTCTTCCATTTAAACGTGTGTGTTCTATTTCCACTGCAAGTAAAATTCTGCACATGTGTTATGGGCATAAGATGTCGGGCTTATGAATGGTACATTCAAATTTGTATTGTGTGTGACAATTACATTCCTTTGTCACCGGAACTCATTTTGTTAGACTTTAAGAAAGCTAGTGTCACAGAATCAAAAACATATTTCCCAGAGGATGTTTTTTTCCATTTTGGTGCAATCATTTGGAGAAGAATTCAATCAGAAAAGCTGCAAACAAAATATGGGAATAATGAGGATAATGAAGGCACTAGCATTTTTGCCACCAGACGAGGTACGTCACGCTGGATGGTGATCTAAATATGATAAAATAAAAATAAATAAATAAATAAAAAATTTTCGGACGATTGGAAGGGATCTACAATTTTATGTCGAGTCCAAACGGACTCCCCCCAACCATTCCGAATGAACGAGCTTTTACTGTACTTATTAATACATATTTTGCATTCAAGAAATAATAACCAAAATATTGTGAATTGTGCTTTCTCTTACAGCTGTTGGGGCATCTAATTAGTGGTCTGCCTTTTCGCAAGCATTTGCTGACGTAAAATAGGGAAAAACATGGCAATTTTATGCACTCTTCTTTTTCCAATCTGCCCTTTTCGTTGCCCTGAAAATCCACAGCTGTATAGGCTTTTACCCTTAAAGAAACTCTACACAACTTTTGACACCTTTTCTGGTAACATATTTTAATTTCAAACCTACGCCGGATATTATTGTTAGTGAACTATGTGAAAATCGGTCATAAATTTCTAATGTATTGTAATTATCACACAACGACCCACCGCATGCGGAAAGCTTCATATGAGCGATAAAGAAAACGAGCTACGGCACACCCACTCCCTTACATTTTTGACACACCAGTTGGTAATAAATTTCTCAGAATTATACTATTTTGCAGGATATTAAAATGTATTTTTAATTACACGGCTTGGGTTGGCATTAGCGCGATGTTCATGGAAATGTTGCTGCCTGCCTGTGCCTGGAGTGTAATTACATTTGGGAAGCCAACAATTTTCCTTTTATTTATTAACGCAAGAGTGGTCCGAGCTTTCCTAAAGGCCCACAGAATCCGGACAATGTGTTTGGTGTCACACATATCACTCCTTTTGGAAACAGCTTACCTACACACGGGATGTTAATTTATATTCGGAGTAGACTCTACTGACTAGACTTTGAATATTTTAGAACGGTTTAGCAAAGGGTTAATAAGTTCCTTGTGTACCTGTTGTCCAGTAGACGTGTACAAAGTAGGCACATAACGTATGGTACAACATGTCATATGGAGGCTTATATTTATGGCTTCATTAATAAATCAGCAAAGGTGAATGATATAAATTCCAATTAAAAAGTAAGTATCAAGAGTAAATCGCCAGTTTAAAAGAAAATTAGCCCATCTGGTATATAACTTTTTGGAAAACGGAACCGTATTTTACTTACAGTTCATGTGTTTAGCTAGCATAGGGACGAAATTAAGTTTTTGTTCTTGTAACAGATTGGCTTTATTACCTTCTTAAAATTCACAATGCATATTTTAAATGTACATATATTGAAGGGCCATTAAGCTGGAAAGAGTTGCTCAAATTGAACTAAAGCTCCATAACAAGCCTCAACCCATATTTTCGCGCGGATTTTGACAGAGAGATATTGTGTTCGGCGTTACAGTCTGAGTGTTTTCTTTTAGTTTTTATATTGCATTTGTCGCATAAAAAATTAATAATTATGTATTTTTTAACTAGATAAAAAGTTGTTAGGAACGAAAGTAACCAACAACTGTAGAAATTGTATAATTAAATGATATCATTTAAGCAAATAAAATCAATTCAATTTGGACTCGGTATTAATTATTTGAATCGCAGCTTTACCCTCAACTCCAGCCAAACAACACTACCGAACTATGGAGCCGCGTCGCCACCACCTACAGCCAGCGCACGTGCATTTAAGTATCGCAATATATCCCGGTTTTTGAACTGCTTACAATTTCTGTTTGCTCTTAAGTCTCATAAATATTTTATTCTATCATTTTCGAAATCTCAAGGATTAGCGGTTCGCCCAGTGAATTGACGAGCCAAGACATGAAGACAAAATTAATAACTTTTTCTGTATCTATAGAAGTAAATTGTGTATCTATCTTTAAATTTATTATAATACGCGAATGATATACAAACTCATTAAGCTCTTTTATGGCCTTCCTTAAAAATTAATAAACTACCCTCGCGTGTCTAAATACATATTTCCGGAGTTTTGCTCCCTTGAAGACAACATTCACTGTAGCACCGCAAGCGAAATCCGCTAATACAAAATATTTATAGATGTCTTCCAGGAGACTACGCTTAAAAATTAATTTTAATGTCGAAAACACTGCGTTGTAACCAATTATCGTAAACAGAGTCATAATCGTTTTCCTGTTAAGATATTCTTCGTAAAATCTTCTCCTATTGAAGTTCTCAAAGAAGATACAAATTACAATTGACAACCAGCAACCAGTCCATCTAATCTCTCTCCTTCGCATCTGTGAAAAGTTCATCCGGCAAACGATACAAATTTGCCAAACGACTCATCCCCCAGAAGGATAAAGGGTGTGTACTGTTTAGTGTAGCTACACTTAGTCAATATTAATAAAATATGATAAATGAATCTTTTCCAACGGAAAATAAGACAAAAGGCAATGCCAGGCATCTGCAAGGCAAACAACAACCCGAGGACAAAATTTTCGATAGCCTAGTCTGAACTTTTATCCCCCATTTTGAAATGCCAGACGACTTTTTTCTTTTGTTTTTCGAAAATATCCGAATTACCACAGCGAGTGTGAACTTATTTCATATAAATTTTTAATATCTCTATTTTTAGTTGCCTCTGTTTAATGGGTTAATTATAGAGCAGGTTCTGATATAATGGACACGAAGACTGGTTCGCTGATGCCAATGCCACAGTCTGTCGCACGGATGTAGTGCGCTTTCGAGAAGTATCCACTTTGGCAGAAAGCCAACTTTTAATGGTCTGTGTCGTGCCAGAGGACGTGCAACAATCTCATTGTCATAGCGATGTCCTGCAATTTACACTATAGGTACCAAAGAAAAGGCGATGGGAAAGGATTGTGAAGACAGACTCGAATATTGGCCAAACGGAGGAATGCGATTCGGCAGTTTTGGGCGATTCCTTATTGTGTCATGAAAATTTAAATTGCACCACCATGCGGCTTGGCATTAACGTCGAGCGTGTAACTGTTGCTTGTCCCGTGCTCCGTGCAGTAACTGAATCGTTTCAAAATTCATCCCTTTTAACTGTGAGCTAAGCAATGATTGCTGATCGTCACGAGAGCAGTTAGCTCGTTTCTGGGCCAACGAAATAGACTATTCGGTACACGTTGCCTCGTAATTGGTATAGTAAATTTTATTTGAAGCTGTCGAGTATCGGTAATTAATATAATTTCAGCGCAAAGCTAACCACATAAATTTACATTTATCCGATGCTTTGTTAATTGCTGCTCTTGTTCAAAGAGAAACCTATGGGGACTCAATAACCCAGTTTGTGGGTGTTTGTTGTGTATAAATTATTTTTGCTTTTTACCGCAGTTAATTTTCGAAAATTAATATTTTACACCATTTATCATTTGGGAGTTGTTTGTTCTGTTTTGCTGTGGATAAAAGTTGTGAAATTGTTTTCGGGAGACTATCGCTATAAATCGTTCCTTTTGAATGGTTTTCTTTGTTTTAAATAATGGATGAAGTGGGAAAGAAACTTGTGTCATTCGGTGATGGCCGAGGCATTCGTCCCTTTGCCGCTCACTAATTTATTTTCCGTTATACATAGATTTGAACTTTGACTGCAGGAAGTGAAATTATGTATTTTCGGCATTCCGCACCCAAAACAATTATTAGAACACAGCAATGTCCTGCTGTGTATGGCAAGTTTATTTGCATGCTGACAGGTTTTTTCTTCAATAAATGATTTACTGTGTTTAATACTTTTGCGCGTAATTTTAGACTGAAAAGGGCTACAGTATAAAAAATAGTCGGCCTATTAAGCTCGATAAGTATAAGGATACTAATGCTAGATCACAAGTATTTTACGCAGTTGATCTGTGTATTTCAGTTATTTCTCTTCAATTACATCGACTCTCTGTGAAATCGATAAATAATAATGCCGCAGGAATTATGACACGCGCTAAGGACACCTACCCAAGAGAACTCGGCAAAGTCATAGGTACGTCATACATTCGTCAATCTCGGGGCTTTTCTAGTGCGGACACAAGATTGAGTTTCGGTATCACCTTTTTAACGCTCATGGAACGCAATATCTCAAAAATTGCGCTATCCTCTCCCATATTCTGTCGCTTTTCCGTTTCATTTGAGTTTAGAACGTCTGGCCAGGGAGCCATATAAAGTTTCATTATAATCGCCTTTTCATTACTATCCCATATCATATTCGGTGCCTGGCTTAGTGGTAAGTGTCTTGGACTACAATGCGAGCGCGAGGGGTACCAAGATCGTTCCCCTAAAAAACAAGTTAATGTTTGTTCTACTGCGCCACCTCTCGCGTCTGTCACACGAGAATTTGGAGGTTGGATGTTGTGGCTGGTGATGAGAAAATAACTGCGTAGTCTAAAAAGCCCGGAGTTCAAAAAACCTCAAAGGTGGACACTCCCTTTGTCTTTTCGAAAGCCATAAATCAAAAAGAACTTTCAATTGGTTCTTCAAACAACCAATGAAAAGTCTTGAAAGGAGTTTGATTTCAGTTAGGTACTAGCTAGATAGTTTCACGTACAGTTTTAGACGTCAGCTCCCATGTGTTTCATATCAGAAATTTGTGCATTTATTACTCGTAGTGGTGTGTCGCCTTGCTTTCCTCGATTCACCGATGTACATACCTATTCTTTACCATTTCAAACGCTCTTGACTTAGGTGCTCAATTTTACCAGAAAATCTGTTTAACTAAGCTTAGGTGCATTTATGCTGGTTTGTTGGTATTGACGTCGTCGGTAGAACTCTGTGAGCTATCAGTGGCACCTTTGCAAGTTATAATGATACTAATACCAGGCAAACCACCTTGCGAAGTAACCTCTTTTTGCCCAATATCTATACTTCCAATATACTTGATATACATATCTGATAGATTCTTCAGAATTAAAAAAGACACAGATTACTTAACCTAAAGAGAAATTAAAGCTAAAGTACCACAAGGCAGTGTTCTAGGTCCAGTGCTATACCTCTTATTCACTAGCGATCTGCCTGTTAGCGTATAAACCACTGTAGCAACATTTGCAGATGACACTGCTGTACTTGCTGTGGGAGAAACTGTCGAAATAGCGTCAAAAAAGCTTCAAACGGCGATAAAGAGTATATCAGAATGAACTAAAAATGGCATCTCTTCTCTTCTTCTCTTCTTCACTTCTTCACTTCTTCTCTATCTCTTCTCTATATTTTCTTCTTCTCTATCTTCTCTTCTTGTCTACATATAATAAAACTGTAGAATAAAAAATGCCTAACCGCGCATCACGCAGAAACTACTGGACGAATTTTGATGAAACTTGGCATAGTGATTGCTTATGTTCCGGGTCGGGCTTTAGGATACTTTTTAACCCGGAATATAACTTGGTATTTACAAAATAGTCATAAAAACCGGATATAAGTAAGGAAAATTCTATTACACCCCTAGCTGAGTAATGGCTTATCGGATTGAAAAATAAAAAAAATGGGTGAACTTAGTAAATTTTCTCCTGAATCATTTAAGATATAAAACATCCTCCTGCGTTGTCTTGAAGCTGAGCTATGTTCAAAACAATTATTCAAAACATCGCCCACAATTTTCTTTCAGTGAATACCACTGTCAGTAGTCATGCAGCATTGAGTATCGTTGCAGTAGGGTGTGTGTGATTATGTGCGCGAATTAAAACACTTGTTTCTTACTTTTAAAATTAAACAATATTTATTTGGAACTATGTCCTTTATTATTGAAATACTTTTTACTAATTCTAAAAGGAGCTTAAGGCTACTATGTAGTTACAATAAGACTGTTGATAAATTCATCATACAGTCGTATTTATATACTTTTCTTATCTATCTACAAGGAGACCCAAGCGTACAATCGTCTTGCTTGATAATGAAGAAGAGATAATATTCCAACATTGTATACAAACGATATTATCTCTTTTACATATGTTATCATTGTAGCGTTGTGTGCAAGACTGTACTAGAGACTAAAGATATCATTGAATACAAATAATGTTATCTTTTTTCTCAATATGTTTTGCTATGGATACTTAACTCCCCCCCTTGTTAAACGAAATCGTCCCGATTTTTCGACGCTATTTTTAACATTTCTCTTTCATAAGTTTTGTTATATGCGTCAATCTTTTTTTGTTTTTGACGATCTGTTATACATTGTATAGTTTTTATCATTACGTACGTAAATGCTAGAATAACAATCAGTGTTACAATTGTGTATATAGTTGATAATATCGGTTTTTCTTCAAAAGGAATAATTAGTTTTTTTAAAGTATCTATGTTATCGAATTTGTACATTGTATCTTCTTTAATTATTTGGTCGATGTAAGACTCTGAATTATGATTTCTTAATATAACTTCTTTAATTTGCTTATGCATGTTTTTGTATATTTTATCGTCTAGATTTATAGTATTTTCATAAGTAACTAAGTTTATACCATTAATTGTTTGATTATTTAACTTATGCTTACCGCTTAATAACATAACACCGGATTCAATTTCTAAGTCGTAATCGTATTCTTGTTTAATGTTGCATTTTGAAGTTATATTCTTTAAAAGTGGAATAAGACAATTTTCTTCTTCAAAGTTAATTTCACAAATGTTTTTACTTAGATGATTTTGACAATTTCTTGTTCTTAAATAAGTTTGGTTACATAAGGCAATTGTTTTATCTGTAATGATTTTTCCATTATCTTATCTCCTTTTTTATACTCTCTGTGTCGAGTTCCTTTATTTAGACGTTCGATCACTTTTTTGGATGCTGAGTTTAGTTTATTTATTATAATTTCACTATTGCTATATTTATTTTGATTAAAGAAAATGTCTCTAGGTTTCAAACCGGTAACTGAGTGTATAGAATTATTTAATTCACGCACTGTTCTAAATATTTCTTCGATAAGTCTTGTTTTATTCTGAATTGTGAATATTCTAGACAGTTCAGTTATTGTACCGTTTACACGTTCTACCTGACCGTTCGCTGTCGATCTGTATACTGGAGTTTCTACTTTAGTTATGTTGTATTTCAAACACATTTGGTTCACCATTTCTGTTTTGAATCCCTTCTCGTTATCTGTCATGAGTCGTTCACATTTTGGGAAATAATTAGATAAGACCTCTTCCATAACGTCGTACAGTCTGTTTCGAGTTTCGATTTCCCGAAGGATTGTATATTTAGAATACTTATCTACTGTTACAAGGAAAGTATACTTGTCGTTGAAGTATATGTCCATATGAATGTGTGTTCCCACATGTGTTGGTATTTCTGAATTATTCAGAGGTTCTCTGATAGGTTTTCTTTCATATTTTCCAAATAGACATGCTATGCATTTTCTGTTGAAACTCTTTGCTTGTTTATTTAGATCGGGCCAGTAATATTTCTCTGAGATTTCTTGTATATTGTTACGTAACCCTCGGTGTGCTCTTTCGTGAGTTACCCTTACAAGTTTTAGTTGTTCCTCCAAATTTGTCACGTCTTGAAGTTTTCTTGGTGTGAATATAAATCTTACTAGTGGGAATTCTTTTTTTATGTTTTCACCATATTTGTATATGTTTTCAAATTTCGTATGCAAAGCTACAATCTTTTGGGGTTGTATAACTTCTTTCATCTGCCTTAGTAAAGAGTCTTTGTCCTTAAACTTTATTATGAGTCTTATTTTGTTACTAAAATAGATTTGTGTTTCGATATTATTTGTTATATCTTCAATAAGTTCGAACTGTGCAGTGTATGCATTAAAAGGCTGATTCACAGTTTTTATTATATCATTAGAAGAACTTTCAGCTGAATGTGCTGTTTCTATGGTAGAAGTATTTATGCGTTGACGTGATAATGCGTCAGCTACAAGATTTAGGTTTCCTGGTTTATAAACTAATTTTGCTCCAAAGTCTTCAATGATTCTCTTCCAACGTTTCAGCTTTGTGTTGGGATTTTTTTCTGATACAGAATATATAAGGCTCTGGTGATCGGTATATATGGTTAAGTCTGCTATACCATATATGTAGTTTCTGAGTTTTTGTAAGGACCATATGATCGCTAATAGCTCTTTCTCGTTTGTGCTATAGTTCTCTTCTGTCTTACTCAGTGTTCTTGACAAGAAGTGTATAGGTTGCTTATTCTGACTTAGTACGGCTCCAATAGCTATGTTGGATGCATCAGTAGTAAGCTCGAATGGTTTACTATAATCCGGTTGAAAAAGTTCGACTTGTTCTTTCAAATAATTTTTTAAAATTCTAATCGCTTCTAATGCTGAATCATTCAGATTTAACTTAATATTTTTACTTTGTTTTTTGTTTACTTTACCGTTATCTCCTCGTAAATATAATGTCAGGGGCTTGGCTATGCTTGCGTATCCTTTTATAAACTTACGATAGTAACCTGTAAGACCTAAAAATCCTCTCAAATCCTTTACCGTTTGTGGGACTGGAAAATTTTCTATAGCTGCTATTTTCTCAGGGTTCGTAGTGATTCTACCATGTCTGATTATGTGACCTAAGTATTCTACTTCTTCTTGAAAAAACTTACTTTTCTCATCAGATATTTTTAATGTGGCTTTATTGAGTACGTCGAATACTTGACTTATGTGCTGTATATGTTCTTCCTCAGATGAAGAATATATCAATACGTCATCAATGTAAACGTGTACGAATTTACCTACAAAGTCTCTCAAAATGTCGTCCACGCATCTCTGAAATATGCTTGGTGCATTTTTGAGCCCGAAAGGCATTCGTTTAAAATGATATTTTGCGCCATTTATAGCAAAAGCTGTTTTTTCTTTATCATCTGTTTTGATTCTAATTTGGTGGAAACCTGACTCCAAATCTAATGTTGTAAAGTACTTGGCTTTACCTAAATTTTGAATTGTCATGTTGACATCCGGAATGGGGTATCTGTCTGTTACAGTGTGAGCGTTAAGTTTTTGGAAATCAACAACCATGCGCCGTTTTGGTTTTCCTTTTTCGTCCAAACCTTTTTTAGGTACTGTCCATATGGGACTGTTATAAGGACTATGGCTTTTTTCTATTATATCGTCATGTAAGAGTTTCTGTATTTCTTTGTTTACGAATTCGTTATCTGCTATGGGATATGGATATTGTTTAACATAAACCGGATTATCATTGGTCGTCCTAATGCTTGCTTCTATAGTATCTGTAAAGGGTAACGGTCCTATGCTGTTATTAATCTTCATCAGTCTATCTATGTCTGCTTTATAAATATTATTTTCCCCAATTATGTAATTAATTTTCTGAATAGATTCGACACTGCTTATGGTAGTTAGAGTCATATTACTGAAATTTATTTCCGCGTTTAGAACTTTAAGTCCTTCATATCCTAATATCATATCAAAAGACTGAATATCCTCTAATTCAAAAAATGTTATATTTTTCTTTAATATCCTAACTACTTTCTTTGTATCTACCATAGAATAACCATGCATTGTTTTTATTTTTATAGGTTTAATTTTAATTTTTTCGCTAGAATCGCATTTTCTATTAATGTAATTATGGGTTGCACCAGTATCAATAAGAATTTTATAAATTTCCTTAGAAATAGTACTAGTTAAATTTAAGCAGGGCAACCCGTCTACTAGTTTAAATGATCTATTCTTATGTTATTATTTACCATACATTCCGTTTCATCTGCTTCTGCATATGTACTGCTGACATCGTCTCTGCGTTGTTGTCGGGAGTTATTTACTCTCTGCTGCTTGAAGTTCTGCTGATAAGATCGTTGCGGTCTGTTGTGTGTGTTGAAACTCCCGCTGTGTTCACGTTTCGCTGGTGGATTATATACATCGGGTTTGTATTGATTCCAATTTTGTCGCTGTGCATGTACAATTTGTCTCGAGTTTATCTCCATCGGCTGTGGTCCTTGATTGTGTTGCTGCATATTATCGTATTGCTTCTGGGGTTGATAATTCGTTGTTTGGCTCGAATAATTTGGTCTTCTTTCGTTTCTGCGTTCATGTGGCATATTTTTGTGGTGCTTATCTTGAGTGAGATGTAAATGCCTGTGCACATTATCATGTTCTATTCTGCGAGCAATTGCGAATGCGTGTTCTAGATCATTTATTGTAGCTGAATATAATGATCCTCTTGTAAAGTTGTCACTCATACCATCAATGAATATACGAACTGCGTCGTCGTTAGCATTTTTAATTAGTCTGTCGATTATATTCGGCGGATCACCTGACATAGTGATTTTTGATATTATTAAATTGAGATTTTTATTTATCTCGTCGTGGTATTCAGACAGTGTGCTTCTTTTTTGCGTGATGGCTTTCATCATGTCTTGTAGCACGTATAGAGGTTCTTGATTAGAGTACGTATAATCTAATCTGTTACGTATCGCCTCAAAATTAAAAATTGTGTTATAATTAGTTAACACATTCGCGGCTGCACCCTGTATTTTACTTTTCACTATAGTCAATGCTGCTGCGTACTTACTGTGTGTTTTGAAGTTTTTAATGCTGTCCATTAATCTGGATGCTTCTTCGCGCCACGACCGATAATTTGATTGATCGCCGTTGAAAATAGGTAGGCTTTTAAATGCGTCTAACTGTATTTCACTACCATCTGTATATGTGGTTCTTATTTCCTCTAGCACAGGTATGTTTGGTACTATGCCTAATCCAGATTTTACTTCATTTAGTTTCGTTTCTAAATTAGTGTTTATTTGATTTTGGTTAGTTATTATTGCTGCTAACCTTGCATTCTCTGTGCGTGTGTGCTCTAGGGTTTGTGTTACTGTGTTGCTCCTGGTTTCTAAAGCTTCTAATCTTGCCATTAATACTGCGAGTTGTTCCATTTTGAACTCGTGTCTGTTGTCGTCGAATTTGTGTGTTTTTTTCCTCCACATATACACTTTCACTGAATTGCTTTGCTGCTTCGTACGAAGAAGCTATATTTGTACCTGCTATGCTAGGTAATTCTTGTAACCGGTAACGCGAGTGTTCTGTTTATACTAGATTTCACTACTTGTTCCCGAGGTCCGCTCGATTGAAGTTAAAAAGTATATTTAACCTCCTGGCAGGATCGCCAATTAAAACACTTGTTTCTTACTTTTAAAATTAAACAATATTTATTTGGAACTATGTCCTTTATTATTGAAATACTTTTTACTAATTCTAAAAGGAGCTTAAGGCTACTATGTAGTTACAATAAGACTGTTGATAAATTCATCATACAGTCGTATTTATATACTTTTCTTATCTATCTACAAGGAGACCCAAGCGTACAATCGTCTTGCTTGATAATGAAGAAGAGATAATATTCCAACATTGTATACAAACGATATTATCTCTTTTACATATGTTATCATTGTAGCGTTGTGTGCAAGACTGTACTAGAGACTAAAGATATCATTGAATACAAATAATGTTATCTTTTTTCTCAATATGTTTTGCTATGGATACTTAACTCGCGCTCTAATGCCATGTTCCCACCAAACGAAACCGCGAGATTTCGTAAAATTCCTCCAAACCTCCAAGGTTTCGCCATACATTTTTGAGGTATCGAAACCTCGCGGTTTCAGCGAAACCTATTTGAAACCCTTTTGAGTTCATCCGCCCTTGAGAGGTTGTCAAATCGAACAAGCCTACAGCGTGAACTTTGGTTTATTTTGTGTTCATTTGTAGATGACAAAATATTAAACGCCAAAACAAAAGTGACAATCTTGCAAAAAAAAAAACACGACAGCCACGTCAAATTTGACAGCTTATGACTTTCCAAACCCACTTTAACTCGGTGGGAACGCTTCACAAGGTTTCGGTAAAAGTTCATCGAAACCTCGCGGTTTCAGTTTGGTGGGAACATGGCATAACGTGATCATATGTTTTGCACTTCAATGGGCAGTCATCTCATTTCAGCGCATACATTCAGGTCATTCTTTCATTGTTTCATTCGTGTTGCTACATTTTCACCGACATTTGAGGAGGGTAAGAGAGAACAAATAACAGAACTTTGCGTAAATCTTTTTTGTGTAGACTTTTTAGTAGGAATTGAAATAATGCTTTTATTGTCTTCGTATATATAAAGCTAAATTATTGCTTTTAGAAAGGTCCAAGGGAGGGAACATATTTATTAAAAAACGGCGGGTGAAGCAAGGCGCAAGTATTAAATAAAATGACCTAAAGTCAGTTCATATTAACTTTACGTATAAAAACGTATCACACATTCCAGTATATATAAATAACAATGTAGTGGAATACTCAAATACAGCAAAATATCTAGGCATGACTCTTGACGCTAAACTGCGTTGGAAAGCTCATGTAAAGAAAAAAACAGACGAGTTAATCATGCGATACGTAAAATGTATTGGCTTATTGGGAGATATTCATGCCTATCCAACTAAAGCGAGTTATTGCTATACAAGCAAATTCTAAAACCAGTATGGACCTATGGGCTCCAGTTGTGGGCATGCACATGCCAAACAAATATGTATACAAAAAATTCAGGTTTTCCAAATTAAAGTACTAAGGAACATAGTCAATGCAACTTGGTACATACGTAACGCTGGTCTACATAGAGATAATTATTGAAATGGTTGAAGATGAAGTCAGAAAAGTAGCTCAAATGCACAGAAGTAGGCTTCTCAACCACGTTAACTTATAAATAACCGCATTATTAAATTCAGACAATACAATTAGGAAATTGAGACGGATAAGACCTCTTGATCTATAAAAGTAAAAACAAATTGCCGATAAGTCGAACGACTAGGTGCATTCCCATTTGGGATGACGAAAGTCATTACCCCAGGGAGGGTTTTTAGATGGGTTAAAGTCCCTCACTATTGCAGAAGCATCCCTCGCGTTTTAGCTCTGCAATGTCTTTCGATGATTTTCCCTTCCAGCGAAACCCTAAAAAAAAAACCTTTGCAAGTTTCAAAATGGAGGCAGCGAAAATTTGACTGACTGCTTCTGCAGTGGAGCCGCTAAGAACTTATTGAAACCATTTTAATTAATTAACGCATTTCAGTTTCAGCAAAAAAGAATACTCAAATATAGTTTTAATTCTATTTTATTGAAGCATGAATCAACTTCTTCATCCGATGAATGAGATGAAACAAATGGGCTCCGTCACACAAACGTAAACAAGACAGTAACTATGGTATCTACCTATTTCTAGTTTTACACTAGTGCAGAAGAAAAGGCGCATCAAGCAAAAATCGGTGCAAAGGTCAACAAATAATACAAAAGCGTCAAGCAGTTGGAGGGAAATTAAATTGGCTGCGCCCCCTGGAGTATTAAATTTTTGGATTTCACTCTGCAAATCGGGTTTATTGACGCCGATCAGCATAAAATGCAAACAAAGCTGGAGATGCTAAATGCTTGCTGAAATGATTATGACGACGGATGTCGCAAATGCTTCTTGATATGTAACTGACAAATGCACAGCGTTTTCGAAAACTCTTGGCTGCTCTGGAAGGCCCTGCAAAACGTGCAGTTGGTGAATGGGAAGTCCGTAGCAAAAGATAATGGTTTTTAATTTTTGGCATGATCGTTATTGCGACAACAATACGGTAACGACTATCAAACGATACGAGCTCACATGCAAGAAATCAGTGCTTTCATTCATTTGAAGATTTTTGGATACTGTACGCCTATTTGTACAAAATCGAACAGATACTGGACACAGAGATACGACGCGAATGGGAAATGTGCCGCCGTATTATCAGACTACCCACTTTGACTGAAATGTTTGCATTTTTTGGATCCGCGTGACAGCAGTTTTCTTGCAGCACAACGCAGCGCCACATAAGCATGTCCTGGAACTGACGGTCATATATCTAATGTTCAACTTTACGTGTGGCTGGCAAGAAAAGACTAATGATGCTTCCAGTTCAAAAATTAGTCCTATTGCCTTTAGACTAAATTGATGTACCTTCCGATTCATTAAGGGAGGAATGTGTCAAAACAGCAGCGGTATTTCTTGAGAAAGGGAAAATTTACCACCAATCCACTGCGGGAAGACTCGACTATACAATGTCCAGTTATGTGTGTGCGACCGTTTAAAATAGCAATGTCTTTTAAAACACTTAAGTTAAGCTACGTCCTATATAGCCTGTAGTGGTCACACGCAAACAAATCCCGAAGCTCGTCAGGTTTGATAAATAAAAATCGAAAATTGTAAGGTCGCGTTCATCCAGCTCCGGGAGCTAAACACACTCTCCGTGAATATGTTTGGCAGTTGTCGCCCTGCTTCGTCGAATTTCTTTTGTTTTATCGACGCCAGTTTTCCTTCTATAACTTTCCTCGTCGTCGACTCGATCGGTGTGCTCGCGACTATCTCAACCAAAGGGGTTAGTAAAAAAAACGTGTCTGTGCTGGGGGCAAGCTTTCCCCTTTTAATTTTTCTATATTTAATATTATGTGTAACAAATAATAATGACTGTAATGAAATAAAAATAAAGTGAATAAAAAAACGCTAAATTAACTGTGGCGATATCCAACAAGCCTTATTATTACTTGTTTTGTTTTAGAAAATGATAGATTGTTTTGAATTTAGTTTTAAGTTGGAAACGAGAAGAAAATGCTTAATAAGATGAATAGAAAAAATAAATACAGGCTGTTTTTCATGATGATACTTTAAAAAACACAAAAACCTTATACAGTCCATTGTTTCTACTAGCTGAACTTTCGACAGAAGATAACGATTGTTTTCTCATTTATTGGACTCCTTTTGTTTTCTGTTTGTCCTAGATTGCCACGTATTCCTGGTTATGACACAGGAATCGAGTTTACTCCATCTATCACCTGTCGTTGCCAGTATTTTTTTCTCAATTACCTGTTTGAGATTGCAGAAGAGGAATTAATACTGTGGGATCGGCCTGGTTAAGTTCATTACTCCTTTTTGTCCGGGAACCCAGCAGATTCTTACATTGTACTGAGCGCCAATGACCCGTAGCTCTTCGCGGCAGCGACTTACAAGCTTACATTTAATCTCAACGGCAAAGGTGTGTAAATGTGGCTGACTTGGCAATAATGCTAATGAGATATGGTTTTAATAAATTGCAGCTACGTCCGATATGACTTCGTTTGGCAAATGGACATTTCCAATAGCGTCTTGTTTGGCTACGTGAGTTGACAACGATTGATGATAAAAAGTTCAACTAGGTTTGTGTTATTTATAATGTTTGGACAATAGGGCTAAGAAAATAAACCCATAACAATCCGATGTCCATAATTTGTTTTATTAGAAAAGTCGCAGTTAAATAAATAATTATTTCAAACTCTATTAATGTATTGGGGTTAAAAATACATTTATTACGTGTAGGTAATGTCCTTCTTAAATTTTAACGCACTTGAAAATCTTTGTACCTACTGTAGAAACAATTCACCACGTTTTCAGCAAATGTTACATTGTGGTTTGTGGTTTATATTTTTATATTTTTTATATATTTATAAAATATTAACACCTGTACTTTTCATTAGTAGGAAACAACAACAATTGGGTCAAATTTCAAAATATATTTCCAGCAATTACATCCAAAGAGGATGCTTCTTTTATAGTGCCCAGAATACAAATTTTGGTCTATCTCCGGAGTATGACGAAGCTCCACAACCTTCTGATATATGTGAATTTTAAACTTTTAATTCAGTTCATCGCGTGACTTGGTCTAGAACCTTCAAGTTCCAGCAATAAATATAATAAATATACAAAGACGTGCTTTTCCTTTCAATTTGTTTGAACTTAGGTCATTCCAATTTTCCTGCATAACACTCCTTTTTATAGATTTAGGAGCGTGTCGACGAATAAAAACTTGAAACAATCTATTTTCGAAAATTAATGTTGGTACTTTATTTATTAAGTGTATATAATACTAGTTTCCAAAAGACAAAATAGAAAACTTTGGTTCGAAAAGGAATTCTTAAAGTTATTTAAGTGTTGCAGACAAAATGTCGAGTTGATAAGCTGAAGGCCAAAATGAGAATACAGTAAAAAAAATGGTAGGTTGCTTCTGTCGATCCATGAAGTTGATGTAATTTATTTGTGTTTTAGATTTGAATTTTTGAATAACCGTCGTCGGTTGAATGTAGACTCCTATAGATAGAATTAATTCGCGTTGTGAGCGAATGAACAACTTAGTATACTATATTATGGCGATGGTATACACACAATTTGAATAATTATGCTCCGTGTTTATAATTCACATTTTATATACCTACATATCTTCGGCTTCCACATGCAATCGCTACATGAACGAAGATGTTAAACACACTACAAGTTGAAAGTTACACAACTTTCGCAGACTTTGTCTTTTAAGCAAAAAGCGTGTCGCTGCAAATTAGTTCCTTGCCAAGAAGACAACTAAATGTTTAATCAAACGAAATGCTTACAACTTCAATATCGACATTCAAACCCACTACACTAGAACCTATCTCTCTGTATAGATATACCCATCCTTTTTCATAAATTATTCAAATCAAGGAAAAGGGTCAACTGTTTCCGCCCGCAAAGAGTACACTCTATGGGAAACTGTGTAAGCCACCGAATTTCAAGTGGAATATGTAAATACCTACAGCCACTGGACAATGGTTCTAATGAAGGTATACAGCTGTATGACATCAGCTCAGGCCTTTACATAAACAAAAAAAATCACTGACCTTCATTAGAGTCGTAAGCATAATTTGCCCTAACCTCTTGTGGGACCCTTCTACTGTTTTTATATTACGCACTTAGTGTGGCTTGCCTACAACAAATGCACCCTGCAAAATATCGAACGGATAAGATGAAAAACCTGGGGGAAAAGCTACCAGGCTGTCCCAAATTTTTGGAATCTGGAATAGAGGGGAGCTAAATTCCTTTCCACGCCCAAACCCTCATACAGTGTAGTTCTCTATCTCTGTTGAGACAGTTGAGACACAAATTCAGCACAAAGCAACAATTGCTTTCCATTTCACTTGGCCGAGTTCCAATCGGAGAATAAGAGAGAAACTGAACCGATTCGTGGGAACAGTCTTGCGCAGTGAACAACGCCCAGCAACAGGCAGTTGAAAAAGTTGAGTTTTTTTACATCCCTTCAATTATATTCATACACTTGTGTTTGCGATGGAAGTCAAGGGATGGGAGGGGTGGGCAAAACTATCCAGCTGGCATATATTGGAATTTTAATACTCAGTGTGCTTTCGCAGCTACAGGCTACACGTATATATTAAAATCGTGTAACTCTGCATTCCAACTCATACGCAAAAACTAAAATTCCTTGCAATATCAATATAATGTGAAATTCTAGCCACCACGACTAGGAAACGTTGTCCCTGATGGGAAACTTGAATGCCAACTGAGAAAAATCTATAACGAACGAGAGCGCTTCAATTATTGTGCAGTAAAATGAGAGGGCATCTGTCTAAGGATTTGCATTGTGTAATCATTTTGTACAGGTATTCAGGTAAATAAAAGTATGGGTTGGAATGTACTTGAGAACAATAGCGAGAGGTCTGCATCTGTATTATTATAGTAGTTTTAAAAAGAACATTCAACTTTTAATAGCTTACGATGTCAAAAGGTTGACCGTTTTAATATTCTGTTTCGAAGTTATGAGGCAAAGAGTCCCCAGTTTGTGGGAACCACAAACAAAGAGAATTCAGACAATGGATTTAGTGATTGAAGATGTAACAACGGTGGTGTGTTTGGATTTGCTTATTAATGAAACTTTACTGACTGGTGGGAAAAGCATTTTAATTATGTTTCTGGTAGTATCGACCGAAGAAATAACGTGTTTTCATTTACATTCATCAAATGTTAATAGGCAACTAAGTACAGTTAAACTTCCTATCGCGAACAGCTCCTTTAAACAGACCGATCCCTGGACTAGGCGACGACGGGTATTTCATTGACCGACATCGCTTGAGGTTTGAGCGATTAGTTATAAGAATAATATGTTCAACAGTGTTGCCATTCTAAACGGATTCCGGGCATATCTGACCGAATTCTCTTTTTTTTTGACTGAAGTAAAATTTTAAAATCCGGTCTTACCGAATTTTTTGCCAAAACTTTGCTCACAATATCAACCAACAGAAACGAACTTATTGTGAATAATGCTAGAAAACTACAGCGGCGCCACGCGGCAGTCCGATCTATGGACTCATCTCACGCTCAGAGACAATTGTAGTGAAGTGGGTACTGGAACTGGGTATGCTATAAATAACCATTTAGTATTATTTTGCAAGACGGAATTTAATAAAAAGTTACTTATCTTCTGCGAAACCTTTTAGTGCAAAGATTAGTTTTGTAAAATAAAGAACTATTTTTTATTTTTTTTTTAATTATTCCCTGCCCAATGGCTGACCCTTCGACCTAAAAGATCTATTGTATCAAATAGGGATGGTTTAGCCTAAGAGACGATAGACCTCCCTAGTGAAGGCCAGTACCTATGTCCTTAGTAGCAGAATTTCTGCTGGTGAGAGTACCTCTTTGTTAAAGGTACGTCGTCCTAACCAGTGAAGTGCCGGGCAGTTACAGAGCAGGTGCTCAGGTGATTCGTCATCCTCTAGGCAAAACCTGCATTCTGTCTCTGGACACAAATTCAACTTGCTAAGATGGTATCTCAAGCCACAGTGGCCTGTCAGGAAGCCCACTAGCTTTCTAATACTTTCCTTGTTTAGTTTTAGGATTTCTTTGTAGGAGAAGGGCCTAATTAGTCTTTTTGATTGTCTTAAGCCTGTGACATTTTCCCATTGGTTTAGGCGTAGTTGTTGTTCCCAAAAATTGTTGATAAGCCCTAAAGCAGTGCCCATTTTGCACGGTCCAATATCTGTACCTCAAATGATTTCCCAAATTTGTATTCCCTGACCATAGTGCCGGGAATGGAGCAGAACATCTCCATATTTGGAATTGAGTTAAGTATTTCTAAGTGACCCACACGGTCAACCGGTTTATACTTATATTCTAGCTGCTACCTTCTTTATGAAGAAATGCCCAATTATGGCTTCTAATGCTGTTGTTGGGCAGGTGCGCATCGCACCTGTTATACCGAGACAGGCAATACGTTGAAGCTTCTGTAGCTTATTTGCCGTTGTCCGTTCCAATACTTTCGGGCACCATACTATTGCCGCGTACGTGATTATGGGTCTAACCATTATTATGTACAACCAATGTATCATACCGGGACTTAGACCCCAGGTTCTGCCGTAAAGACGTCTACTGGCCCACATGGCCTTTGTAGCACGTTCTGCGGTGGACCTGATGTGTGAGTTCCAGTTAAGCTTCTTATCCAGGATAATTCCGAGATATTTGACTTCATTGGAGTAACTCAAAGTAATGCCTTTTATAGTATTTGGATCAAGATTTATCAGTAGATATTTTCCTAGTAAAGGGCACTAGAATGGTTTTGCTTGGATTTATGGAAAGTCCTTCTTTAGTACACCATTCTGAAACATGTTGCAATGCTTTATGCATGCTACAAGTAATGGTAGCGCTGAGCTTACCCTTAACGATTATAGCCAGGTCATCTGCATAACCGATGACATTATAGCCTAGGCTATGGAGACTGACTAGTAGACTGTCGATGACTAGTGACCATAGCAGGGGGAGAGAACCCCACCTTGCGGGCAGCCTTTTGCTGCGTCCACAGAGACAGACACATCCCCAGAGGAGGATGTAATAATTCGACTTTCCAACATGGCTCTGATCCAGTGGTTGGTCGAATCTTCGATACCTTTACATCTGATTGCCTTAGCAATCGAGTCGTAACCGGTGTTATCAAAGGCACCTTCAACATCAAGGAAGGCACAAAGGGCGATATCCTTAGTCCGGAAGGTAAATTCTATCTTACTAACAAAGAAGAGCACCTTCAGTAGATTTCCCCTTTCTGTACGCAATGTAATGTAACTGCTAGTATATATAGTCAAAGTATATTCTTATCAGGGTTGCCATTTTGACTGATTTCCAGTCAAATCTGACTGGATTGATACAAGTTTAGCTGGAAGATTTTTTGAAATCCAGCCGGCTGGTTTTTTAGCTGTATTCAATATTTTTTTGACTGCTTTTAACTTCTTTCAAAATTAAATTTTTTCCAACCACCAGAGCAATTTCAAACTCAATTTAACCATATACAAATAATCCCAACAACACACTGAGACAATTCCAACACATTTGTTTGCTTTGCTTACTTTGGGATGGCTGAGGCTGACTCACAAACGCCAGTTTGAAAATCAAAATTCTGCAGACAAATACGGTTGGTGAGGATGTGCTTCGTTTACACAAATAAATATACATGTAAATCGAATAAACGTCATCAAAAAAGCTCCTGTACTTCCAATAATTACATTTTTGATACGTTTGCTAGAGTACTAGAGTTGCGGGCAGGTACTATTAAAATAGAAAAATATTGCTAAAACATAGAATTAAAAAGGTAAATACATATCTTCTATCCTTAAAGTATCACAGATTATTAAAAGAAATTCCGAAACATTATTAGATATTTCAGCACTAGACAAAAATGAAAACATCAAAGCTTAGCAACGCCGCCGAATTCACTTAAAACCGATCTTAGCTGGATTTTTAGCTGGATTTGCGTTGAAAATTCTTTGACTGTTTTATTTGACTGAATTTTAGTTGTTTGACTGTTTTTTTTCCAGTCAAATCTGACTGGAAGCACAGATTTGAAATGGCAACCCTGATTCTTATTCTACTTTTGACCAGATTTCTGGTTTAAAATTTTTTTTTTTTTAACTTTTGACCGGATGTTTTGATCGAATTAAAAAAAAGAAGATAATATATCGCTCATTTGGTCAGGAGTCGAATTACCTTATCCGTTATCGAATGAGTGAAATGCATACGCATCGAGTAACTACATTGGTATGATCACATACGAATGGTCACGTATGCACATTTAAAATTGTACCAATTGTACTAGCACAAATCTGCTACATTCATGGTCGATCGCTGACAAATTTCAAATGCATTGTTTTTCTATGAATGTTTTGAAAATGATGTTGGCATGGTTGAACTTTTCACAAATATTTCAACTGTAAAACAATTGAACAAACGTTTTTTGAAGGTAACGATTATCTAATCGGAATGTTAAAATAACAAAATAAAAATGTCTTGCATTTTCTCTCCTAAAAATGCATCCACTCGACAGCACAAACGCTACCGTATAAAAATATGCTCGATCACTGACGTTCGATGACAGAATACCAAAATTCGATACACGATACTCGATCTCGTGTGCAATCATACCACATCAACATTTTTCAGTCACGTATATCTCGATAACTGATGTGGGTAACTCGAACCCAGGTTTTAGTGTTTACGAAGAAGCTATCTTAGGTGGACGTACCAACGCTCCAAATGGAACCGGGAATACCTGCCTTATCAACTTAATCTTGGCAAAAATAGGGAGCACTCACAGCATTGCATTAGCTGTCGCCGCTTCCGGAATCGCGTCAACGCTGGTAGAAGATGGTCGAACTACCCATTCAGCTTTTAAGTTGCAACTCGACCCGTAGAGACCGCTATATGCAACATATGAAATAAAACAATCTTGCTCAAATAATAGTCTGGGATTGCCACATCAGTGAGCGATCAGTACGTCACTTAATTTTGTGGATTTTACATGCAAAACAATAACAAATTCAATCACGTAGTACTCGATCATGGTAATTCAACCCCTGATGGGTGGCGTGACTGTGCTGTTGGCAGGATACTTTCGCCAAAAATAGCCTGTAGTACTTCGAGGCACCCAAGCTGATGAAATTAAAGCCTGTCTGAATAGATCTGCGCTAAATAGAAATTCTCAAACTTTCCAAAAATATGAGGGTATATCGGCTGAATTTTCAATTATATACCTAGATGGAAATAGAGAACGATAATTACCCTTCAACTTATGATAAAATTGTTGTCCCGAACAAGTAGAACACATATTAGTGAATATTGAATACCGTCCAAGAATCATTTTTATTCGGAAATTGCTAAGATTTAGAATAAGCTTATGGAATGGTGTTGCAAACGAACAATTTTGACTCCAAGGAATGGTCAAGCTGCGTTTATTAATGACATCTTACGTTCTTTGACGGGGAAGAAGTGGTCTACACATTCATAGACACTGTTTGCCATGAAGATGAAGCCATTAACTATGCGGAAGAGTTTTAAATTTCCTCAAACCATTGAGTATTAAAACCACCAAAATTATGTAATAGCACTAGACTGCAAATCAAAGCTTTGCATAAAAATATAACTGAAATTAAATTATATTCAATTTTTCTAGAAAAAGAATTCAAAAATTTTTCTGTACGAGAAAAATTAATATCTACTTAATGTTTTTTTTCGAAAATTTTATGTTAATTTGCTTTAGTTTTTTTTTTTTATAAACTAACTTTATAATTCGTAATTCTTTAAGTTTAAGGGTTTAAAAAAGCAAAAGAAATTTATTACGGTTTCGTGTTTCGTATCGCTATAAATGCAACCTTAGAAGAAAAGAGAGGTGTATAACCTTGGTTATCGTTTGCAGCTTCGTCGGAACAAATGAAAACAAAAAAAAATAATTTGATTTTACCTTTGTATGCATTGTAGAAAGTAAGAGAAGTAGATGGTGTTGGTGTATTGTGTGCTTATATCTATTTATGCTGTATTTTTCATTGTAATACCACTTCATCAATTAAGCGAAATTTAAAGTTTTCTTGAAATAATTTAGTTAATGCTAATAAAGTAACTAGAGTTAAAGGAAAGGTAATTGGTATAGCAATGCTCCTAGGCTGTACCAGTGAAACACTGGTTATGCGGCCATGTTAAAATCATGCGTTTAAGCTCAAATGTAAATTTTGTTTGGAATCGTTTAAATTGGGTACGCAGCAACGTTAAACCCACCCACCTAATCTGAAATATCTATTTTGGTTGAATTCGTCAGGGCCGTTTTCGAAAAAAACATTTAAACCGTTACATGGGAAGTACCGTTAATAACAATGCGATGTGGACCTCAGGAAAGGACGCACAGACGCGTAGAATTCCGAGAATAATTTTTTTTTGAGTTCCTCTATCATCGTAATGTCAGATTTGATTAAAATCTGGAGTCCGATTTTTTGTATGAATACAATACCCCTTTATCCTATCTTACTATAGTATACGTATACGTTTGTAAAATATTGGCATTCGTCTTCTTGGTACAACCCCAAAGTTGTATACCGTAGGTCCACACCGGCTTTAGCACTTGCTTGTATAAAAGCAGTTTGTTCTCGGTACTGAGCTGGGAATGTTTTCCGAGTAACCAGTACATTTCTCTATATTTGATATCGAGTTCTTTACGTTTTATTTTCACGTGCGAATTCCATCTAAGCTTTGCGTCGAGTGTTATTCCAAGATATTTGGCCTCGTTTGCAAAGGGTATTCGGGCCAAGTATTCGTTTTCTTGTACGTGAAATTCACGTGGACACATTTAGTTTTGTTGAGGGCTATCCGCCAGTCCCTCATACATGCGTTTATATTATTCAGTGCGATTTGCAGTTTCGGAGTCGTTTCTTCAATTGTATTACCAACTGCTAGGATAGCGGTGTCGTCGGCGAACGTAGCAAGGTTAGTGCCATCTTCTCTTGGTATATCGCGAGTATATAACAGATAGAGAAGCGGCCCAAGGACGTTTCTTTCGGTACGCCGGCCGAAATTTCTTTAAGCTCCGAGTATTCGTTTCCATTTCTAACACGGAAGAGTTTATTCCCGAGATATGATTCTAAAACATCATACATGCGTACGGGAGAATTTGTCGTAGTTTAAATTTTAAACCGTCGTGCCACACCTTATCAAAGGCTTGTGAGACGTCAAGGAATACGCTTAAGCGTATCTTTTTCTTCAATGCCTTCTCGATTACGATTGATCAAAATCAATCCGAACGGTCTTAATTTAATTGGTTAAAATATTATTTTGAAAATTAATTGTGCATGTGCATACTTCGATTATCACTTTGAATGAGGTGGCTCACTCACTGATGGGCAGCTTCATGGTACCATTACACCTTCGGTACCGGTGTGCCGTGAAAAGAATAAATGAAATTGCTGATAATCCCACCGGAGAGCAAAACGACTTACAGTTTTGAGTATGCAGACGAATGTGGGTGCATCAAAAGCATTTCTTTCAGAAAACGGAGCTTTTAATAAGTGGGCATTCAATTAAACGATCCATCGAACTTATTCGGCTCTGTTGTTAATAAAATCGACTTGAAAATTGCTTATTGCGCTTAGATGTCGTATTAAAAAAATGTCCATTCCTATACTTAGCATTTATTCGGACAGAGCACTTTGACGCAGGCATACCCAACCCACGCAGGTAATTGTTTTTGAAATAAGAGTGTCTGTCATAAGCATGTAATCCACGACCAGACAGTTATTTTGTACGATACCTCAAGGATGTATCTTATCCCACGCAATCTTTAACAAAGTACCTACAATTTACGAACGTAATTCTTCTCGAAAAGCCCACACACATCCTAAATGACGCACCGACCTGCTTCATAAATTAACTACATATATCTATGCAAGCTGCCTGTTTTGCATTCCACGTCGTGATGCAATTCCCATATTGCCTTCGACTAAGGCAATTAATGGCTTATACGTTGATATGGTATTTTGTGTGTAATCGGTTTACATGCATTAAAATCAACTTTATAATTTAATAAGCCTTCTTATGTTATTTGACCCAACTTTAAATTGGTAAAATGAAGATCACACGTGTAAGCAAATGTTTATTATTTACACAGGGATAACGGTACGATAAATGGGTCACAATACAATTTTTCAGTTTCCTATGCTCCTATGCTCCTCCTCAGTAGAGTGGCTAAAATGGATGAACGTACAATCTAATCTTCAACGTTTGACCCACAACATTTTCAGTAAAGATATAACCCTTGAAAAGGATTAAATTGGATTAGCTATCAGAGTGCACTTACACTTCCATGGCGATATCGTCCTCGAGAAAGGCAATTGCCTAAGTAGATACACCTACTATGTAGTATACCATACGTAAACGTACTTTGTACATGAATACATCCGTTTAATGGAATTACTTGATATTGGGTTACACAATACCCTACCTCGTCCTGACTGAATAATGTTGACTTTCTTTAAAAAGAGAGCGATATCAAATACATATCTGCTTGAATGGATATTGGGTTGGCAATATTGTTGACAAAATTGAGTACCTTACGCCAATAAACAATTGTTTATTTTTAAGCATACGGAGAGTTATGGTAAAAGTATCTATACGGGGGATTTTGTGGGTGACATGTGACTTAGGTACTTCAGTGTTTCAACAAGTAGCTAATAAGGCGGCTGAGGGGTACCTACTTGCAAAGTCCCATTAGTTAAAAATGCATATTGGTATTATTTTTGATTAAAATGTTTTTCAAATTCATACGTTTTCCATTGAAGCATAAGTGGTATCCAGTATAGCCCCTCCCGCTGCATCAGACATTTGCACCGATGAAATTGTCTTGTTCGGAAAAACTCATCTAGATTACAGTTGTGCATTCGTGATTGTAAAGATAAGTGGTTATGAGTTAGTAAAAGAAAATGCGAACCAACAGACCAGAAAGGATGTTCAGCATCGGATGCAATTTGGTGTTATATAGTAGAGTAATGTGTATACCGAATGTGTAAATCGACATTTCTAATGACAAATATCTTAAAAAATTATGGCAACTAATTGGAACTTGCACGTCAAAAACGAAAACCCGTTTATAAAAAATGAGGCCAGCTCACGTGAGCTATCACGGTTAAAGAGAGGATCTTTTAGTACCTTCGCAATATTGATACTGCAAGAAAAATTTGATTTTAGCATCAGCCCAGCTGCATGTGATCACCATCAAAATCCCAAACCGTCGAGCAAGATCACACAGAAGAAACGTAACAATCTGGTGTACAGCTGATTCGTTCCGCAAGCAGTTGTTGGACTACTTAAAATTGTTGACGCTAACAAGCCTGTGCAGAGCGCCGAGTCCTCCGTAAGGAGGATTCGTAGGTGCCGACTGTCGCAAGACGGACCTGTATGTGTCGCAAGTCGCACGCATGGGACGCCGGGGATATCCCGCGCCCAGCAGAAGACTAAGCCGGTTAATCCCGAGGATTAGAACCCGTTTAAACCTTACCCGTGGACATTACTTGAATTGTAAAATTTGTAATCGAAATATTAACGTTGATTAATTGAATAAACTTTGAATTGTAAAACGTAGAGATTAAGTAATAAAGGAAACTCCTCTATAACCAATGTTCGTGTTTCTTTGGATTGAACCTTGGCGATCCGGCGAGCTAGCCTCAGCCCAGACAAAAATCACACAAATAACTCCTCCTGGAGCATAGGGCGACTTTTATATCAAATGTTCGGGCGTTGAACAAAAAAATAAAAATGTTTGGAATTTCTTTTGTAAAATTACGATTAAATACTCCGCAATAAAAGACAACACCGCTTAAAAGTTATAAAATCAACTGCTGGCGACATATTTTGTTCATTAAAATGACAATTTTAATATGGATTTTCTTTAATGGAGTTTAAATTAAAAAAAGATTAAAATCTATTCGAACTTTATGTTTATTTAAATCATATTTAAATCAAGAACTTATTACAATTACATATATTAATAGGTATCTACCTATGTCCAAAAAATGTGAATCATTGATACATTTGTATCCAATGTGAGACCGTCTTGTAAGACGGTTCGTGATAAAAGGCCCCAGTTGAAATGGTGTCTTAGCGAGGGTGGTTTTTGTTTTCTGAGCACGCTTGATTAAAAACTAATTTCAATTAAATATATTTACTTGTAGTATTGAAAGTTAAAAGGGAATTCAAACAAACCTTTCTTTTAGAGTAGTGGTAGATTTCGAGCAATCGAAAAGTCGCATCCTTCGAAGATGGCTTTTTTTGGAGAAGATCTACTTCTCTGTGCCGACTTTAGACATCCTAAATAAAGTCAACGAACTTAATGTGACTCTCATATCTATTTGCTTACTTTAGGGTAACTCTGGCTTATTGGAGGAAAATAATGACAGAACATTTTTAGCTTTTATTTTAACTGCAACATTTCAGGAAAAAATCCAATATTATTATTGACTCAGCCGTAGAATAGAAGGTCTGTTATGAGTTTGCTTTGGGTATTCATGGTTTTCCAGTCACTAAGCAAGTGTGACTCCTAATAGGCAAATGCAAACAGTTCAATGCTTCTATAATGCCTCCGGTCGGAAGCTGTAAAGAAGCTCCACACATTTTCAGAGGTCTAATACAGAGATGTGTCGGCGCAGTGGCTTAGTGGTAGTGTGTTGGGCTACTAAGCGAGGGTCTCAGGTTCGAATCCCGAAAGGGCCAAATTACATCTTATGGTTAGTTACTTTTGATGGGCGTCCTCTTTCAATTTTGGATGATTCAGGACTATCATTGCCGCTATAAATGAAGGTAAACCTACAACCGAAAAAATCTGTGTGAATAGGTTCAACATTCGTACAGAAGTTCAGAAAGAAGCAACAAAATGCTAGCTTATATTTAAAAGGAAGTAAAAGGACGACTTATTTGCCTAAAAATGGATACAGCAACTAGCTTCGATAAGCAAGTCTCAGGAATAAACTTAATGAACTTAAGTTCACAGAAGAATATCAAATAAAATTGCGTTCTCTTGCTGTTAAAGAGCTATTTGTCAGTCAAACCGCTGAAAATATTAGGTCGGAAATCTTGGAAGTATTGGGGAACTTCGGTATTTCACCGTCAATGATCTTAACTGTCACATCCGATAATGCCTCAAATATGTTACAAACCGCCCGCCTTCTTTCAGAGGATTCTCTAATGGATCAAGCATGAGGAGAACTCCAGCAATAGCGACGATGAAGAGGAATCTGTTCTCACCAGCTTTAACATGGATACACTTATACCTAATGCGTGTAATAGCATTTTTGAGTTGGGGGCAGTTGGGGTTCGATGTGCTGAACATACGCTCCAACTTGCCGTATCAGATGTATATTTAAAAAACTGAAGTTAAGAAAGCTTTAAAAGAAGCTCGTATTTTAGCTGTTGCTCTTAGAACTCCCAGCGGCTACAGGCCTCAGAAAACCAAAGCTTGACTGTATCACAAGGTAGCACTGCAGCTATGTCATGGTTGCAATTCTCCTTCGCTTAAAAGAATTTTGTCAGGATGCCATTCTCAGCAGCCAAGCTACCCTGACTGTATGTGGAGTAAAACCCGCTAAAATCGCTACGAAGTGTTTGCAATGTGAACAACTGACAATAGGTGATTTTTTTTGAAACCTGGTTGCGTTGACCCTTCGGCAAAAACGAATGGTTGTGAGAAGCTAGGCCTTGGGTCCCACAGACCTGTCGCGCCAAAATATTTATTTATTTTTATTTATTTATTTGGACCCTCGGCTCCATACAACCCTTAATTTGCAGCAGTGTGAACGAGCAGAAATTCCAGAAATTATGAACGACATTTTGCTTGCAAAATGTAACAAATTGTTTGAATAATTCTCAAATTTCTAAATAAAATGAATTTATTTCTCTGTTTTTGCATTTTCTATTTAATTGAAGTGTGAACTGGCACTAAAGGTACGATCCCAAGCTAAAATAAACGAAATGTACGAAATACTTTCGGACTGAGTTTAATTTCGTACCGCTCAGTTTCGTGCCAGATAATATCGTACCCCAGTTTGGTGTCTTAGTTTTGTACCAGTTTCGTACCTCTTTCGGACTTTCAATCGTACCAAATAGTACAATTTCGTATCGGATCACATCTCTGGTTTAATAGAGATCTTACCGAAGTTAGTGCTTCTGTACAGCTTCCAATCGCAAGCAGTTGACAGCAGGACAGTTTATTGCTTCTATAATGTCTGCCGTCGGAAGCTCTAAAGAAGCTCCTTGAAAACGCTTTCAACCACAAGCTTTACCGAAACAATTTACTTTTCACATATACTGTATAAATGTGTTAAAGAGACAATAAATGTGTTAAAGAGACATTTTCACAGTTCTAATAAAGATCTTACCGAAACTTTTTGCCATATTCCTCTATAAGGCCTGTAAATATACTTCGCAAAGGTCTAACACAATTTATTTTCCGAAGCGAAATTGCTCTACTTCGGTTAACAACAAGTACAATAGAAGCTCTTCCCTACAGAAATTACAAATCTGAACCTTACCGAAGTCAAATTGTTAAAGCGCAGTATAATTACATTAAGAATGATATGTGCTTAATTTAAGTATGTATGATAATGTTTGTATTTATTGCCATTAGAAATTGATATTTATTATTATTATAATCATCTGCTATTGAGTTAAGAACGTTATTTCTTAGTTTAAGCACAAGTTAGTAATTATCTCTTCTTCTCTGTCTCTATCTTCTCTATAATATAAAAATCTCGTGTCACAGTATTAGTGTTTAAACTCCTCCGAAACGGCTTGACCGATTTTGATGAAGTTTTATATGTATGTATATTCATTGGGTATGAGAATCGGTTTATAACTAATTTTTATACCCCTAACGGCCGTATTATTCACTTGGTTTAAAAAGTGGTTTAATTTATACCGTGGTTTAATTTTTTTTTAAACCATATAAATTTGTAATTCCGTATTATTCACTCGATTTAAACCTTCAAAGCGCAATTTTTTAAACCTTTTGTCAGATAAACCACTTCGATTTTAAACCGCACTCCGACTACCGGTTTACGTAGTTTTTCTGAAGGTTTAAATCAGTTTCCATAATATTCACTCAGTTTTTTGTCTGAATTTGAAGAAAAATAATGATGTTCTCATTAGAAAAGGAAGACGTGCGTCAGGTGGAACGTGCGGTTCGACGCCCTTACCGCATATATATACATATAATTTTTTTTTGTTGTTGTTGGAGGTTGCTACTATCCGATGGAGTACTGCCAAAACAGACATCTTACATTGCTGTACTAAGTTTTTCCGTCTTTTGAAGAAAGTTGAGAAGGAGATTCAGAGTGAAGATCCGCCACCTGATGCGAGCAAAGGCAGGACAACTACAAAGGAAGTGTTCCGCTGTATCGTCATCCTCTTCACAAGCAGGACAGATGGTGGTGTCGCTCAAGCCCAATACATTTAAGTGTTTGGCAAAAGCTTAATGGCCCGAAAGGACACCCACAAGCAGTCTACAGTCGATTCTCCTGGGAGACAGAGAGAAAGACGCGGGCCCTTTGCAGATGTCCAGACGCAGTCGTTTAGTCTGTCTACATCCAGCACAGTCACGCCACCGACACTCGTGTTCACGAGAAACCCAAGTATCAATCGCTGACCTAACCACAGATGCCGGCAGACCCAACGCAGGTTCAGACCCTGAGAGAGCTTCTTTGGAACCCAGCCTGGCAAGCTCATCAGCGATCTTGTTTCCCGGGACACCAGTGTGACCTGGGACCCAGACAAGTTTCCCTGTGTTTAGCCTTGCGACCAAGTGCAGAGAAAGCTTGAGTTCAAGCACTAACTTGGACGAGGTAAAAGGGTTGAGCAGCGCTTTAATGCAGCTTGGCTGCCACTGCAAACGCAAATGCTTCTTGCCCTCCACCTGTTTGTCACAATATAGTGCATAGCCATAAGGATAGCGAAAGTCTCCGCTTGGAAGACAGACGCATAAGGGGTAGTGTAGTCGAATGTGCTCGCTTTCCACGAAGACTCCAGAAGAAGACCCCTGTCCGGTTCTGGAGCCATCCGTGTACCGCATATATAGACAGACGTGCTAAAGTCGACGACCTCGATTTCCATGAAATCTTCCGGCTTCAAAAAGAAGCCTTCTATTTTATTGCCTTTCGTGTAGCCAGTTTATACATTTTATAAATTGTTCCTGTAAAATAAATGAAAACCACAACTAAAAATGAATTGAAACACTTCAGAATATTCTTATATCTTCATAATAACAGTGTTAAGGTTCGACTCACACCAAAAGAATATTTCATTGTTTGGACAAATTTTTTTTTTTTAATTTTTGTATGGTGTGGCATTAAAGATACATTTAGTCCTTAATTTTCACCCTTCTACAACTTACCCCTAATTTTTAATAGCATTTTATATTTTTTATTTCTACTGTATTATTCTAAAGAAAAAATAAAAAGTATCTACAGGGCTGTCATTCATTTTTATTTTATAAATAGTTTCCTACCGACTACTAGATTTTTTAAATTTCCTCCAGTCAAAACTATATACCAAAAACCAAATAAGTCGAATCCCTCTAAGTCGAATTTTCATGGGAGATAAAAATTAGTTCGAGTTAGAGGGATTACTGGAAACTCGAGTTAGAGGGATTTACTATATTTTTCTTAAGCGAATTTATTTAAGGTAAAAAAATAGGATAGTATAGGTACATTTTGAACAAATCCCATCACTTAACTAGAACAACAAAACAACTGTTGCGCACCTGCAAATGTTGCGCATTCAATGCGTTAACATAATTGTAGATATGTAGAAACTTTTGTTTTCTTCAGACGAAAAATTCGACTTAGAGGCATATTGTAATAGGTCCAGAATCAAAAGAATATGTTCGAGTTAGATGGATTTCGACTTAGACGATGACTTTTCTTTGCAAAATTGAAGGGAATGCAAAAATTGTGTCAACAAATTCAAGTAAGAGGGAAATTCGAGTTACAGGAGGTTCGACTTAGAGGTAATCGATGTATACATGAAAGCCTACCGATTGAATTTAATATTCACAAAATGGTGCACACACACGTAAGCCATCAACTAAATATTGTGTGTGTGTATCCTTTTCCATTGATCGTCGCCATTGTCACGGCAAAGCGAAGGTAAACCAAACCCAAATAATGTGTCGGGTTTTTAAAGCTCTCACTGTCACAGGATAGTTGATTTTAAGAGAACATTTATTTTTATTTATTTTTTTCTTCCCTGCGTGAGTACAACGTACCACCTACCACCTCTTTGTTGAAGTTCAACCCGCTTGGTCATGCGCAATCACAGTACAGTGGGTGCAGTGCAGGCATGTAATGTGAGGTGTGTGGACGCTTCAGACACTTTTAGACGGTATTTGTCAAAATTTCTATTTCATTTCTTCATTTTATTAATCAACAAATCGCATTTTAAATTTCGATGGAGTGTGGGGCATTGGGGCTTTGGGGGCGTAGAATTGAGAGAGACAGTGTGTGAAATGTATACGGGACTGAGAGTGAGAGAATGATTCAACATTTGAAACAAATACCTTTTGTTGACATAACGGTAAGAAAAAGGAAGACGAATTATTTTATATATCACGCCAACGCCAACACAAGCGTTATGGTAAATTTGGATGTGAGAGAGTTCGGAAATACTACCTTTTAACAATAATGAAATCTATTGGTTAGCGTTTATATATTGTTAATTTGATTTGTTTTATTAATAAAGCTATCTACAGGAGATGTTTTTCAAATTTGAAGCATATTAGGTCAAACATGGATATTTATTTACCACTTTTCGATATCATTAACATCGACTGCTCTAGAAATAATTCATATATCTATGGCAAAACAACGTTTGCCGGGTCAGCTAGTTTATGTATATACATATCTATATATATAAAAATGAAACCCGTTTTCCGTTGTCATGACATCACGCGTGAACGGCTGGACCGATTTCGTTAATTCTTTTTTTGTTGTGTTTGTTATTGTCAGCAGAAGGTTCTTATAAAAGAAAAAATTAAGAAAATTGCGCGAAAAATTAGAAAATTTAAGAATACTTAACCACCATATTAAATTTCTACTGTATTATTCTAAAAAAAAAATAGAAAAAGTATTTGCAGGGCTGTCATTCATTTCTATTTTATAAAAAAAATATATTCCTAAGCCTACCAATTGAATTTAATATTCACAAAATGGTGCAAATACGTAAGATATCAACTAAATATTGTGTGTGTATTCATTTTCATCCATCATCGTCATTGTCACGGCAAAGCAAAGGTAACCCCGATAGGTGGCGCTGTTGTCGATCTTCTTAACCACTCAACCGATTTGAATGAAATTTTGTAGGTGGGTATGGTTGGTTGTAACTTGATGGATAGGATAGTTTTGGACCCGATAGGTGGCGCTGTTATCGATCTTCTTAACAACTCAACCGATTTGAATGAAATTTTGTAGGTGGGTATGGTTGGTTGTAACTTGATGGATAGGATAGTTTTGGACCCGATAGGTGGCGCTGTTGTCGATCTTCTTAACCACTCAACCGATTTGAATGAAATTTTGTAGGTGGGTATGGTTGGTTGTAACTTGATGGATAGGATAGTTTTGGACCCGATAGGTGGCGCTGTTGTCGATCTTCTTAACCACTTAACCAGTTTCAATGATTTTTTTTGGTTTGTATGGTTATATGGAAGGATATATTTTTTGAATTTTTTCAACTAAACTCTCATTAAAGTGAATACCTATATGGGCACGTTGGAGTGAACTGAAAAAGCTAGGTTTTATACAGACACTATACACAAAAACTCTTGAAATAGAAATAGAAAACTTTGGATTGGATAAATTATTAATGAATACAATTATCAACTGCGCTGTATTAAGATTATAAGATTAGTTATAACGATTTGGTTTTTTAATTAAATTTCTTAATGAAATTCAACATACAACACAGTTCAATTTAACATCCACATTTAGCGAGAGAAGTTTCACATCTGGCGTGTGGTCACAAGCACACTCTGTTTTTTTTTTGTATATGTGTAATAAACGACAGCAATGTGCATGCAGATCTTAAAATTGTTAAAATGCGCTTTATTTGATTTGATTGATTAATGAAGCTATCTACAGGAGATGTTTTACGAATTTGAAGTATTATTATTTTTCATAAACATTTTAAGCACATGTACCCCCAATTATTCATAAAAATAATATTATACATATTGCAACGAATAATCAAAGAAACCACATTTTGCACGGGCGAAGCCGGGCGGGTCCAGCTAGTTTATTATATATTAAATATCCCTAATAATATAAAACAAAGTGAATATTTTTTTGTCGGAAGCTACAGAACAAACGGGTGAACGGATTTTGAATTTTTTTTATTAATTAGGTTTTTATGAGGAGCAAGTTCGTGCATTTAAAAATATTTGATTTTGATTGCGGAAGTCTAAGAAATTCAATAATTAGACTTTGAACACAAAAAAACTGAACTTCTCCTTCGTCTATTTGAATGGAATTAATTCCATTTTTTAGATACATAAAACGCGCATCTTTTAAGTCCAAACAGAAACAAAAGTTTCTGTTTGTTATATCAGCTGAGCAATATTAACAAATCCTTTGTGAAATTCTCTTTTTATCAATTTGTTAATTGACCAAGATTTTCAAATCGATCTCAGTGGTGGTTTCTTTTTTAGTTTTCTTTTAAGGTATATTCGTATTTTTTGAGAGAGCGGGAGGGTAGGTTGACAGCCAGTTTGGTGATTGCTGTTTGTTGCAGCGATCCCATAGAAGTTCGTGGCGAATTACGGTACGGAATTTCAAGCTTTTTGGTGCACCGTTTATTACCAGACATTTATGTGAACAAGTAAGTATTTGTGAATAGTCGTGTTTTTGTTTGGGTGCACAAGTAAAAAAAGGGGTTTGACCCGGTTTGATAAAGTTCGACACTGTTTCGGGGGGTTTTCCGCAATAACACAATAAAATAAAAAATAAATAAAATCAAATTTTATGCTTCACTGTCACCAACACGAAATGTATTCGGATTTTGCTGAAGAAACTTTATGATTTTAATGAATATCCAATTAAGAAAGGTCGATTCAGTTAGTTAAAATATGAAAAAATATTGCCGACCGGAAAAACACGTCTACTCTGTAGCAAGTATCATTTCTAAAAAATGCAATAAGAAATAGGCTAAGTTGCCATAGGCCCTCAGGTATTTTAACCTAAATACAAATAAGTGTTATATCCACCTTAGGACATACGTATGTAACTCTGCTTATAAAAACTAAGGTAATATTTCCATAAAACTTATTTTCGTTTATTGCAACGGAATGTAGGTACCGTTGGATTCAGAAACAGTATACAAATTACCTTAGTACTAGGTAAATGTACCTTAGGTATAAGGTGATGTTCGCAAACCCTGCAAAATCACTCAAGTTCTTAGGTAAATAAATCAGGCGGAGAATTAAGTCTCGCATACCAGGTGCAGTCAGACAACTGATTCATAGAAGCCACCTGATAGAAGCCGCCTGCAACACCCAATCAAATTTATTTTCTTTTGTTACGTGCAATGTATCTTGCCTTTATACCTAATGTGTGGATGTGTTTTTTAAAGGAAACAAATTAGTGATAAGTTCAATAAATAAGTGAAAGAAAGAAAGTTAAAAACAAATAAATTAGACAAGAAGTTCGACGGAGAAGAAGTTTAAGCTAAGTGCAGTGAAGTCTACCTTTTGTTTTATATATTTATAATAAAAACACGTTGCTTATAGCAAACCGAGACCCAAATGTTAACCAAATTTTGCAAGACTGGCCTCTCTACAAATATTTCCGTCCTCAAGAATTGGTGAAATTTTTCCTTATTCTACAATCATTTGGTATCTAATTCGTTTAAATTTCTTTTTCCGGATCAATATTTATGAAACCGGACACCAATTTAAACTTTCAAAAATAGCAAACATTTTTCTAACAAACTTTCTGAAAGATGTTAAAAAGCAAACACATATAAAAAAATGGACATCGGTTAGTAAAAAGTGTTTCACAAAGAAAATTGTATGTAGTCAAATGTATGTTTTCTATTTCCAGATAATATCAACATTGTATTCTAGGCTACTTCACAGCATATTGCTACCTACATCTAGGAATTTAGTCACGTCAGTTATAATTTATGTAAAAAAGGGAGGAATCATAAACAGCACCTATTGTAAAAAAAGCAAGTTAACAGAAAAAAAAAATTCTTTAAAATCTTTAACATTTCCTTAGGTACATTAAATGTCAGGCTAAATTCAGCCTATTTTCGTAGACAACCTAGCATACATTTTCCAAGAACTAGCTTGATTTTACACATGTTAAAAAAAGTTCGGTTACATAAGGAATATAAGGCAAGTTACCTTAGAATTTACGAAGTTCAAAATGGTCTAGGACTAAGGAGGTTAACACCGCTATTTAGGTCAAACATACACAGGCTTTTCTCTGGGTGATCCGAGCGTAAAACTGTCATGAAGAAGATTCTCAATTGGCCGTTTGGACTCGGCGTAAAATTGTAGATCCCTTCCATTTGTCGCAAAAATTGAAAACCCACACAAAGCGAATGGTTGTGAGAAGCTAGGCCTTCGGTCCCACAGACCTGTCGCGCCAAAATATATTTTTTTTCTTATAATTAATATTCATAAAAAAACAAAGGCTTAAACAAGAAAATTTTAGAACAGAAACTTAATTGTAAGTATTCTCTTACCAAACAACTTCAAAAATCTGTGCTTGACTGATATTGGCTGCTTGAACTACCCCTTCTCATCACCAGTACCTAAACCTACAATTTTCTTAGCTTCTGTGTTAAGACACACTTATCTTTATGTTAGTTGAAATTGATCTAAATAGATCGAATGCAATTAAAATTGAAATGTCAACACGTTTCATCCTAAATTGCTTTAATTCATTCTTGATTTAATTTAAACTGTCTTAACGCTATAAAAATATTTTATGGTCAAGAAATGAATGTCTTATTTTGAGGTTTTCTTAATTAGGTAACAAGGTACCTTCGTAAGAATATTTTTTTTTTATTATAGGTACGCATTCTTAGATTGAGCACCTACGAACTGTAAAAGCTTACAAAACTGAGTGAACGTCAAAGAGAGTAAAAGTAAAATTAGCTTTGAAAACCCTTAAAACATGTACCTATGCTATGCATTATATGACAAAAACACTTTATTTGTTATTTTGAACCGATTCCTTGCTAGAGTTAGAATCACTGCGTTACTTTAAATTCTAAAATTCGTCTTGGGATTTCCGGATAACGAAAAAAATGTGATTGTCCAAGACCATTATATCGAGGCCTCTTTAGAACGAATACATATTTGGCGCAACAGTTTGATGTAGGATCCAAGGAGTGACCGGACACAACCATTCGTTTCGAATGATGGTAAGAACCGCCCAACCCCCCCCCCCCCACTCAGCCAACGTGCCACAATCGAACTCTGCCTTAAATGGACCTAAATTTGTTACGGCAAAATAATAATTTCATCATAAATACTTGGAAAAATTCGCAATAAAGCATTCGGTACACATTTACCAAATAGGACATTTACATTTACCAAGTAATATCCAGCATACAATTTATTTCCAAGCCGAAACGAACTGACACCTGATTTACATTCGAAATAAATGTCCCAAGGCAAAATTATTACCATCACACAGACACACAATACTAACAATCATCGTTCGTTGTTACAATGAGCTTGTAAGTAAACGAAAACGACAACTAGAGCGACATACAAAAAAGTATGAAAAAGAAATCCTTAACAAAATACAACTCACGCAAACAGGTGACACGATCCAAATGTGTACCGCTATTCGCACGTACGAAAACGCAACGTGCCTCAGCGATGCCTGCAGCATTGGCTGCACGCACTTTAATATCCTTTCAGAGTTCAGCAGACGTGACTATATTAACAAAGGCGGGCACCCATCCCATCGTCCCTAGCACTCGGCTCAGCATAGAAAATTTTCTTAGAATATTCAATATTCAATATCAATTCAAAATTATACTCATGAGGTGGGCTCCACCCCTCAGAACTCTCAGACCCCTCACCGCCCATCGACCTTTTCACGGTTATCTCCTGGCACCTATAATCGAATAAAAAACTCATCTCCTTCGACCTTTTCTATGGTTTCTTGTTGGTACCCTTGCACACTTTCTACCTTCTACGTCTGCCCTACTAAGTATTGCACTCTCAGAATGGGGAAATGGGAGGTATAAATTCCATTTAGTGGAGCAAGTGCGGGTAAATGTATCTATTTCACATGTAGCTACTACTTATTCAGCGCCGTTATCCTGGCTATAACCTCACATTTACCAAAATCCCGCTGGCGGCGGTAGCACAAAATGTTACTCCAGCACACTGAGTAAACGAAGATGAGGGTGCAACAACTCGGTTTATCGCTCGAGGTGCATATTCGCGTTCTGCTTGAATCGGCTCTTCATGGGCGTACCGTTGAGTGAAGTTCCAGCAAGAGAGGCTGCTGCATTTTTAGTTTTGCATAAAAATGGATTTACGTGAAATATACTTTTAAGTACCAACTGAATGCGCCATAAACTTACCAGTGCTGCGAGGACTGGCAAAACGCAGCCACCGATGGGAAATAACGACCTACGAGGAGAACATCATGAAATTCTTCTTATAGGGGTGTGCGTTTTTTTACTTCTCGAGTCGTAAATACTGTATCCAAGCTTACTTAATTTTTTTTACACAGCTGTTTGACAGTGGAAGATTTATTCTCTCGTTTTGTCAACTTTGGATATCGCTGGGTCGTCGCATCCTTCCTGTGCAGGGTTTGATGTATCAACAAATGCATATGATAGAGAGAGCTGCTGCGGCAGGAAGAATAGACTGAGGGAATGAATAAAAGAAAAGGTAAATATATGTAGGTATTTATTAAATTATCCCGAGGGCGTCCGCGCGCGGCCTTGCATGTACATAGGTATGCACGTAACTCTACCGTCTACCCAATCCACTCGGTATGCAAATTTGAGATTTTGTAATTGTATTGCAGCTGTTGTTGTTGAAAATGGAAATTATGAATGTGAAATAAGGTCTCTTCTGGCGTTGGCGCCATACGGTTAAATTCGGCCCTAGCGAGGTATCCGTCGGAACGGAAAATTCTCCGCAACGCATACTCTGTCGGAAACTCAAATCCAAATCGTAAACAAATTCCGCGACCAATTTCTGTCGGAGGATATCGGAACCTAGCTGTCAAAAATTGAAGAAAAAAATGCACCTCGAATGGTGAAGCACTTTAAATGCATTTTAATCAATAAAATCAGTGTTGTTGGAGTTTAGCACCTTTGTCTGTCACATTTATTAGTCCATTTGAGTAATATTTCGAGGACCGATTCCCTGAAATCGCGTAAGGTTGGGTCATTTCCCGGTTCCCGGTAATTTTTATGACGATATCGTCCGGTTAGGATATAACTTAATAGCCCTGGGACTTTGAACCTTATATTTACTAAGAGAGCACTAAGTTCTTTAATTTAATATTTTCGAGAGGTTAGTCGAACGATCCAGAGTTTGAAAATAAAATCTATTTTTGGCATAAAATTACCGCAGAATGCTGTCAGACTACCAGATTTGTCATCTTTCGTAAACACAGCTTGTACCTATTATGATAAAACATTTTAGTTTATACGACCACACCCAAAATTTTCTTTTGGTACTCTTAGAATGACAATAATTTGCATAGGATAATAGGTGTGAATTCAATTGATGTCTCGATGGTAAAGTAAAGCAGTTTGTCCTTCGAGTTCACCACGTTTGACTTTTAATTAAAAGGGAAAATATTGAATACGGGTGATTGGAATTTATTTATTTATTTTGCAATTAAAATTTTCGAAATGCCCACAATCCAAAGTAAAATCAAAATCCTACCTTATCGTCTTCTAAACAGGTTTCAGCACATTTTCACTTAGGCGGTAAGCCTATAGCTTATAAATATTTATAGTACGTGAAGCTATAAGTGTAGGTATACCGATGATGTTTCAATATGATCCGCAAAAAAATAGTAGATAACATGGAAAGCAAGGCAATCTCACTCAAAAGAACAAGGACATAATGCACTCCTAATTGAAATACTTTGAATTTACAAACTTAAGTAAATCTGTCCAAACTGACGACGCCTTATAAAAACGTGTCATCGAGGAAATGCAGGGGGGAAATTCAGAGGAATGTTTTACTTCCGCTCCTTCATTAACGGCGAACGGAAAAGTGTCGTCACATCAGTGTCGGCATGCAGCAAATTGTTTAGTAAGAAATATAATTCAATTTCCCAGATGAAATATTAAAATTGTTTTGCAAGACTTTCCATTTGCCCGGCGTTTGAAGGGATGTTAACTTTTAGGTTATTTTTTTTTTTTCATTTTGAGTTCGTTGTCATAAACTTTTGATTGACATTCCAGTCTGTTAAAATAAAGAACGGAAGTGGAAGTATTCCGAGCAGACATAAATGATTTACGCTGATGGGAAGGGTATTACAGCGAAGCCTTTCTAATGTCACACATGGTTTCGCCATCACAGTTAACCACGAATGGAGCAATTTATATTGATTGGTGGAGTTTTTAAGGACGATAAAACAGACATCATATATTGGGTTTATGTTGCAAAGTATATCTTTAAATTGTGTCTGAAGTAGTGTGCATACTGTTTGGGTTACAATCAATTAACTTTCTTCTATATTTTTTTGACTTCTCTTCAGTTAAGCTTCATTTCTCCGTCGGCCCACACCGCTTTTAAAGTATCCTTTTATAACTCAGTATAACTGGTATGTTAAAATTATGTCAGATTTGTTCGCCACCACAGCGAGTATCATAAGTTTCGAATTTAAAGGTCCGAATCGCAGGTTAGATTTCTCTGCTGGCAGAGATGATACAAATGTATTATAACTACTAATGTTATCACGGAGACAGAACTTTGTTGCATGAATTTCAGCCCGAAATTGTCTGCGTCGAGAATCTTCAACTCCTTTGCCTGATCCATCAAACATGAGAGCCATTACCAGAGACAAACCATACTGAGACTGAGACCCCAAACTCGCAATCCTATTGCCGCTGGCCCCCTCAGTTTTTTTTTTCAAAAACTTGGCAGTTGGGCTTCCTATAGGTGTAATGTCAATCATCATCTGTGTGACATGCAAAATTAAAAAATTGTGGAATGTGAAAGAGCTCGGGAAAACTACCTTTTAACAACAATTAATGCTATTGGTTAGTAATTTTAGGTACATATATTGTAAAAAGGCGCTTAATTTGATTTGTTTGATTAGGGAATGTTTTACATATTTGAAGCATATATATAATTAACATCGATTGCAAGTGTACATTTTTCTTAAAAAAACTGATGAAAGTTGTCTCAAAATGTTACTTTTTTCTTACAGCAATAATGCATTGTTTATTTTTCATAAACATTTTAAACAAATGTACACTTATTGGTTAAAATAATTACTAACCACATACATATAACGAACAATTTCAAACTTAACGGATAAAATATTATGAACGCTTTACTCGCAGTGACGTTGCAAGATACGGTGCGATTGTGTTGGTGCGTGACATTTGTCAATACGAATTTCTATGTAAAAAATCTAACGATCCTAATCTTGTCAGCCTCGTAAAAATAAAGTTTGTAGGCTAATAACTGTAAATCGGCCGAAGTTGGGGGTCTTAGTATTGTCTCTGGTCATTACAAATCTTGGTTTATTGCTTCTGTTCAGATGGTGATATAAGATGGAAACTCGGGTGGACATTTTTCTTATATTTTATTTCTCTGTAACTCCTTCCCATTACTGATCTTCTATATGTAATTTTCGAAATTCCCGAAACAACTATTAAATTAAAAGTATTGTTCCCATCGATGAGCATGGTCCACAAATGGTCAAGTTGTTATTGCAGGTTTACTTTGCCAATACCAAGAAAAAAAAATCCATTTACCATGACTTCTTTTACGACTTCATGATGAATTTGTCAAATGTATAATTCAGTTCCTAGTGCCGATGTGAGTGTAATTCTCATGGCATCAGTTACGTAGACTAGGATACATTTTTCCAATTAGATTTTTGCTGATCCATAGTGGTGTCCTTCCTTAAAGTATGAACTTGGCATAGTGGTGCCATGTTTCTATTCTGTATACTGACACCGAAATATTTGATCACCTTACCTTACATTCCGGGCTTAAGTCATTCGTTTTTCCCGCCGTGACAGCTTTTTATCGGAACAAATTTCTCCCAGTTTGCGATAATAGTGCGAAAATGTTTTTTTTTATAATTTATATGTTAAGTCGCCTCAACAGTGAGGTATCTATATTAGATGTTATGTTTAATTACATAGAATTAAAAAATATTAAGCATTAATAATTTCAGATTTTAATGAAATAATTTGAAACATTTTATTTTATTTTATTGAATTTCTTTTTGTGTGTATTCTTTTATTTTATAATAAACTAGCGGATCTCCCCATCTTGCTAGGCGTTATCTTAGCTATTCCGGAACAATAAAATTCAATACAAAAAATCAATTTTCGATTTTTCCAAGATTTCCGGAGGGTTTTCCCAAACTTTTCTTTTGTAAAATCCTTCTCCTGGCAATTGTGAACAACTGAAAAAAATTGAGCCGAATTGGCTGGTTCGACGAAGAACTCGGGCAGGCACATGCAGCCAAGAACGAGGAAAGTTCTTCCAAAAGGGTACTATCAACCCAAGGATAAAAGGTCCGAATAGAAGCGGAGATGAACACGGGAACACAGTAGCAAATTCGTCGTCGGTACTGAGGATTTAGGAAGAATACTTTTGTAGACTTTTAAACGGCGGAGAAGATCAACAAACCGCTGTTCGGCAGAATGATCCATTCAGCTTGGAAGATGATAGCCAACAATTTCGTGCAACCCACCTACAAGAAGTGAGGATAGCGATATCTATACTAAAGTCCAAAAAAGATATACACAATTTTATCGACTTTAAACCCTATGATAACGTATATAGATGCCATGTCACATTTCGGCATTCCTGACAAACTCGTTTGTCGGCGAAAACATCACAAAGCGATGCGCTATCGTGCAACTTCTTTAAAATCAACCTTGAAGCAATTGGAAGAAACTCGCAAGCCAAAATCAAAGTTAAAATTTTTTAAAAGTTTGTTCCAGTGCTTGCATATACGGAGACAGCGAAGTTGGGTCTGGTTGTAAATGAAGAAAAAACAAAATATATACTGTCAACGAGAAAGGAATCTCAGCATCGACGGACAGATACAGCTTCGAAGTTCAAAGTATGAAATTTCGGATGAAAAACTCCTAGGATATTTTGGGAAAAAGATTCTTTGGGCGATTTTGGTCCAGTTTGTATCGACGGTGGATTGAGTCAAAAGGCTGAGGATACAACAGCACCCCTGAGGGACAACGTATCAAAGGAAGACCCCACCGAGTTTGTTGGAGGGGCTTGTTGGTTGAGGCGTACTAGTCACTCATGAAAAAAGAAATATATATTTTAATATTTGTCTTACTTTATGTGTTTTTCCTTTGTCCCGGGAGAAATTTGGAAATCCAGGGTATTTTCTATTTGATCCGTCGGCGTCGAGACAAGCCTCTGGAGACAATCCGAGGTTGTGCTTTTGAACAGAGTTTTTGCGATACCATTTGCAAAATAGCGAAAAAGAGAGCATATATTTTTATGGTTGGTTTTGTAAAACAAATCATTTTAGGTGAGTGAGTAATTCTAAGTACCTAAATCCTGCGAGTCATATATACGTCAGCATCTGATGCTTTATTGTCTGAGATAGCAATTGCCTTCACGAAAAATAATATAAACCTAATACTGCACTGGAATCCACAGATGCAACGTTAAACTTCCACATACGGAAGGCAATTCGCAGAATTGCAGCCGATAAACGGGGAATGTCAATTTAACACTAAAAAGTTTTAATTATAGGTACGAAGAATTCTTGTAGGTAAAAACTGAGTAGAATTGTACTTAAGATTCGAAACCTGTCGGTTGGTCCGTATAAATAAAAATTTATAAAGAAATAGATATAACAAATTTATTAATTTACACGTTTTACACTTTATTGCTTTTAACGCCAGGGGAGGGGGACCCCTCACCACCTAGCCAGTTCGCTTCCCTGCTTCCTTATTAAGAGATAGAGTAAGTGCTGCTAATATGGCCCACCTGGTGTTAAATACGAACAACCCTTGTTTGTTTCTATTAAATGCAATAATTGCTCGCATCATGTCTCTCTTAGCCCATTTCGGTCGTTTTTTCTGTGTTTTTCTTAGAGAACGAATAGATTCTATCACGTGTCAAATATGGCCTACTGGGTCAAATGCCCACAAATCAGGTGGGCCATATTACACGCACTGTGGTTTTTTCACTGAATTTCATTTTTCATACACGTCTTAAACTGTTTTTAAATTCTGATAGCACAAAAAATATGAAGAGTCTTAACACTATTCAGACTTCGAAAAACATTATCAAATTTAAAGAAAATTCAATATTAAAACAACTAACAAAAGTTGCCAAAAAATTAGATGGAAAACGAAAAAAAGCGAATACTATCAATATCTTCCACATTCTTCGAGCCATGCCTACCTCAATTGAATGAGACAAAACTATTCTGATCTTGGTTGGAATGAATTAGTTTGTATCTACCTGCGGTTTCTATTTAAGGATATATAGTGGTGGGCCATATTACCAACGTGGGCCATATTTGCCGCACTTACTCTACCTATCCCCATAAGCGTGACCGTTGTGACACTAAAGTTGCAATTTTTTTAACACCTCGGCACAGTGAGACTCCTCTTTTAAAATTTAACGATTTGGCCCGTTTTCACAATTTGGAACAATAAACGCTTAAAACTTTCAAACTTTGAAGATGGATAATTACTTTTACATAAATTAATTACGCTGAAGTGGCTCATTGATACGCATTGATTGGTTTGTCACTGAGCGGATTCGGAACAGTTTTGGTACAGAGTCGGGCAAATAAAAAATCACATTGATGAATTTTTGTGCCAAAACTTGTATAATTTTGTTGTTCAAATACTGACATTGCCACACAGCAGTGCCTGTGCTGAACGCGTGGTTTCAAAATAGGCGCTAATGAAAAAAAAAAAACAACAGGCTGAGTCAATGCTTTCTGCATAAAACATGTACAGATTTGGAAGATTGGAAGCAAAGTTCTGATCTTGTCAATAGGTACAGAAGGACAGTAATAAAAAAATAATAAAAACCTACTTCATGTATGTATGGTATGTTTTATCGACTGAATTGTTATAACTTTAAAAAAAAATTACCAATGCAATAACTTGTTTGTTTTTTGTGTTTACTTTTGATTTGAAGTTATTTCTTAAATGGTAATTTTTTTTTCTCCGTGGCCCTTTTTCTTGCTACTTTTCAAAATTCTTCAACGGTAACGCTGATCCCCATATGCTAACGCTAATGTCGTTTTCCATTGGGCAAAAAGAAGCGTCCGGGAGAGTCCGGAATCAAAAAAATCACTTCTGAAACCGTTCCATTGGCACAAAAAATACTCTTCTGGTGATTCTGAGAAGAGAAATTCGCTTCTCGATTTGAAGTCAGAATCCACTCAAGGAGCACTCACACATGTGTAATTTATGTGTTTTACACAAGCCAGCTGACAGCAGCCGTAGATTATTTTTTGGCATTTCACCAATACATTTCTGCATTCAACCAGAAGCATTTTTCTTGTTCCATTGGATTGCAGAATGAGTGAATCCCCGAGTGAAACCAATGGAAAACGACATAAGTTGCATTTGATGGTACCTATATTTTTTAAGACGATCCCTTAAGGTTAACAATGGTTTGTAGATGGAGATGACTTTTTTGCTTCAAAGTGCCCTTATATATAGGTTAACAACCGGTAAGCGTTGTTAAAGCAGTTTTATTGTTTGAAGGATTCATTTGGAGTATTTCCACTTCGTAGAAGTCTTCCACCTTAGACGTTTGGCGTTCTCAACGAACTCATGATTAACGAACGGTAACTTCGTTTTCCTAACAAATAAGCACCTTCTATGACTTAAATGTATAGTAGGTAGTCAAAAAAAATATATATCGGAAGGTGTTTGCGGATGCTTTCCTAAAGCAAATAGGTAGGGTGATTTTGTCAAAAGGTAATTGAGTGCTTTATTTCAGGCAGTTTGCGGTTCAGGCTAATGAAGGGAGCCTTACCATCCTGTGCGTAAGCAGGTTTCAAATGAAGCCACATATTGTTATTAATTTGTCAAGGTATAACAGTGTCTGTGCTGTTTTGTGGGATACACATGGGTACCTACCTTACAAGCCTGCCAACGGCACTTAGAGTTCATAAATTAAACCACGACCACTTTACAGACAACAAACACAATTTTATTTTTGTTTTATAATTTAAAATTCGCATCAATCAAAAACAAAATAAATTGATTAGTCGTAAGATCGATACATCAGAGACTATTCGCATAAAACTCCATTCAAAGGAATACAAATCACAAAACTTTTACTGCTATTTTTTGGCATTTATTTTCGCAGCACAGATTCATTCATGCATACGGAGTGCTTCCAAATTATCGCCTTCGGATAGGTACGCTCTTCCCTGTCGGTTTATTTTATTAAAATCTCCTCCAATTTACGTGCTGTATCCACTCCAACGATGTATCATGCCGACTCTGCATTGGTTGTTCCAATTGTTGTGCGTACATGTTTATGTGCATATAAATACAGAAAGAAAAAAAAAAAACAGAGAACAAAAAATATACATTGAAAAAACTTATTTACATATAAAATGTCAATAAAATTAAAATTTTACTTTCGCAATTTTTCCTCAAGAGCAACAAAAAAGTATCAACTTTGCCTGTTCTATGGAAATGTGTTGGTTATTAAACTGTAGTCATTCAAAGGGATTGCGGTAGCGGGTTGTTTTCGTGCTTCTGGGAACAAAGCGTACACAACATTAAATAAATCCTGTCAACTGGAGACGGAGAGAGGCAATTGTTTCGTTCGTTCGCCAAAGAAATAAGCAAGTGAACTGTTTGATTGTGTAGAATTTATTAGCTTTTTTGTTATGGTAAACTTTTTTTAATTGAGTCATTTTTGCACTTGCATTTTTTTTTTTTTATAATCGGAGTGTCTTTCTTTTTTAAGCGAAGTCAGTAAAATAACCAGTATTTAAATAAGACCATAAAAACGTTATCTATTTTTATTAGAAATACAAATTATTTTTAGCTTTCTCGTATACGTAGTAAGAGAAAGATATTGTATTTTTATAAAAATTCGAACTCGATAGTTTAATCAAATCTGACATTACACGATGATAGTGGAACTCAAAAAAGTGTGTCTCGCAATTCTGTCCGTCTGTCCGTCCTTTCCTGAGGTCCACAGCGCAAACGCATGGACGGATTTCTTTCAAACTTCGGATTTGCAGTTTGTGGGCTTAAAGTTCGGGGCCACTTTTTTTTGCACTTTAAACCTACTATTAACGGTACTTCCCATATAACGGTTTAAAACAAGTTTGATTTTTTTCGAAAAGGGCTCTAACGATTCGAACCAAAATTGATATTTGAGCTTATTTTAATTAGCCTTATCTCAAAAACGGTCAATACAATTGTAATAAAAAATAATTCTAAAGGGAATTTAGTTTTCTTTCGTTTACCTACATGAAAACGGCTGCAACAATTTTGACCAAAATGCATACTTGGAGTTAAATTGGCGTCCTTAATTGTGCATTAAAATCATGGCAAAGCTGCTTTAAAAAATTGTTCGTATTTTGAATACGTCATTTTCTATTTGGATAAAACTTTAAAAAACAAGTAATGCTAACATCTGGAGCAATACCCCCTACTCAGTTTTTAGCTAGTAAAGCAAGAGTATTTTACGAACTAAAGACTGCAATATTTGTTGCTATTTTCTACGCATTATTTTTCGTAAGATCTGTAAAGATTTTGACCACACGCGAACCATAAATTAATTGCAACCAATTGGAGTTTACACTTCCAGAAACAACTACTTTATTTGCAACCCCCAAACACGTCCATTGGCATTTACAACTGCGAGTGCAAATTCAAAAACAATATCTTTATACCAAAAGTACAATTTATTTAGTTATATTCTTATGTTTTCCATACCATAATAAAATTAAAATAAACCAACCAAACTGATGATAAGAGCAAAAAAGTTTCGACGCAGTCGTGGACTTTATTTTTATTTCGTCTAGGTTATAAAATATTTTCACCTACATCCATATTTGAACTAGTGACATGAGATCTAGCTATCTTAAACAGGGAAACAGAGCCGACTTTCGTGGATGTGAGGCGAAAGGAAGTGATCGATGTTACCCTGTGCAGTAGCCAGATAATTGAAAGAATATCAAATTGGAGGGTAATGGATCAGGCTACATTGTCGGATCACAGAGCCATCTCATTTGATGTTCGCTATAGATCTAAAAGAAAAAAAGATAGGACAAAATACCGTGAAGTGTTGCAGGAAAAACTGAACGTAATGGCACTCGGAATACCGAAAAACACTTGGCATGTAGAATCACAGCTGAAGCATCTGCAATCGGCTGTTGAGGATGCGTACCGGACTGCGCTTAAGATGTATCCTTTAAATAGTAGAGAGCATGCCTACAGGGCCGGCATGTCTACAGAAACAGCGCTACATCAAGTAGTACGCGTTGCGATGGAAGAGCTAAATACCGGGGGTATTGCAATGGCATTGAAGGTGCCTTCGATAAGATATGCTTTGGAAGTCTGAAACAAGCCTTGGAAAAACGTAGGGTTAACCCACTGGTGGTAAGATGGGTGGACAATATGTTGAATACAAGGGCGATAAATATTCAGACGGGAACCTCAAAACTCAGATGAAGGGTTAGCAGAGGTTGCCCACAAGGAGGTGTTCTCTCACCTACACTGTGGATGGAATATCACTGTGGACTCTCTTCTCGATAGACTTGAGGCGACTGGCGTTCACACAGTGGGATATGCCGACGACATAGCAATAATGGCTAGAGGCAAATTCATAGACGTCACTGCAGATATCATGAGGAATGCACTCAAATTGGTGGAGCGGTGGTGTCTGAAACAAGGGCTCTCCATTAATGCGGCAAAAACAGATCTAATCGTCTTCACTAGGAAGAGGAAAAATCTGGAATTTCAGCCCTTGGCACTTTTTGGATCGGAACTAACGATGGCCAAGAAGGTTAAGTATCTGAGCGTTTACCTAGATACTGAACTTAACTGGAACTTTCATGTTGAGGAGAAGGTCAGGAAGACAAAAAGGGTACTACATCAGTGCAAACATGTGTGTGGACAGAGGTGGGGACTCTCGCATAGGTCAGCATACTGGACCTATGATGATAACTAGACCCATTATCACCTACGCCTCTGTTGTATGGTGGGCGAAAGCTTCCCAGAAAACTGTGAGGAAGCACCTGTGAGGAAGGGTCCAACGTTTAGCATGTATAGGAGTTACAGGTGCAATAAGGACAACACCAACATGTGATCCTAGGGATTTTACCGCTAGACTTATTTTTTAATAAAACAGCGGCCCTAACGGCACTTCGTTTGCGTCGAGATGCGAATTGGCACAATCTTGGTACCATCTATGGACATAGGAAGATCCTTGAACTTGTCAAAAATGAGTTGGATTACTTGCTTGAAGGTCAGGTGGAGGGAAGAAATATCCTTATAGCACTGGACAATCAGGCGGTGATCAGATGCATGGAACAGACAAACATCACAATATCATTAGCACTGGAATGTGTACTCAAGCTTAATAAGTGTTCATCTAAAAATGAGGTAACACTGACCTGGGTACCATGACACATAGGGATCGAAAGCAACGAAAAGGCGGACTCCCTTGCAAAACAGGGGTCAACCGAAAAGTTTCTGGGACCAGAACTATTCTCTTCAATTGGCAAAGGAATGGTAGAACAGCTGATTCACAAATGGATCACGGCAGAACACCTGAGAAGGTGGTCAACCGTGGAACAATGTAGACAAGCCGACCTGCTCCACTCAAAGAAGGGTTCTAAGCATGAGTCGACGAACTCTGAAATGGGTGGTGGCTTTATCTACAGGACATGGTAATTTCGGGTATCACTTAAGGAAGAGAAGATGATACCTGTAAGCTATGCCTGGAAGAATCTGAGACAGCGGCGCATATACTGTGCCAATGTCCGGCGTTGGCTGGCAGAAGAATGAGGATCTTGGGACATCACTGGGTCGATACCCAGTCGATGAAAGAGATCTCCCATAAACAGATGCTAGCGTTAACACTAGGAATCGAGCCCAGGGAAGAACTCTGGAGAAATCCAAAGAGTCTCTCTGGGTAAGTTTTATAGTGGTAGAGAGGCGAAAAGAGGCCCGACATTGGTGGTCTGATTCGAATATCTCTCGAAATCTATATATAGTGACATGAGATTGATAAAGGGTATAAAGAGATGACCCCCCGTGATGACATTTTTAATATCGTCAATGCCGTAATCATGGTTTATGCCCGCATGGACCGTCCCCAAAGGGAGGACATTACCATGTGGTGATGGTGAGCCAACTTAATTACGTGGTCTGCACTTTTGCATCAGCAAATACGATTCTCCAGTTAGGAGAAACGCGGTCTGAATTGAGATCCGCTTTCACTTGTGCACACCACCTAAGGCGATGTAAATATATTTCCCTAATACGATAGAGTCGAATACAATTTAATCGACCTAAAACGTTAGTTAGTAGATATAGTTTGAAGTTTTTTATTATGAAGATCAGTCCGATTGAACAATGTAGTACTTCTTCTTGTTTACAACATAAAACTGAGTTTCCCCTCATTCCTTTATAGACTAAAAGACCACATCAAATTTTGGGTGCGAAATAGGTATAACCTAAAAAAAGTAGATGAATTAAAGGTTAGGGTAAGAGTGTAAGACTGATGCTATAAACTAAAGAATAATAGTATGTTGAAAACCTTTGATTTCCTAGAACTTGATATAATTGAATTGTGCACTGTTTCGATTTGTAATATTTGACGTTAACCAAAAAAAGAAGACCCCCTCAAATACGCCAACTACAGAGGAATCATTCTACCACCATACTTGAAAGAATTGTGCGAAACTCACAAGCCAACACACGAGGTACGATCGTTCGTTTGTAAAACAACTTGCATACGCTGACGACATTGACATAGAACACAGCGAGCTGTCACCGTGCGTTTGCGAGTATGTATACAGAATCGGCTGAAATGGGTTTAGCGGTTAACGAGGGCAAAACCAAGTGTATGCTATCAACAAGAAGGAACACCCAACATCGACGAATAGTACAGAAAGTCGCAATAGACAGGCTATAACTTTGAGGTATTAAGTGACTTTATCTACCTTGGCTCTGCTATCACATCTGTATACGACATCTCATCGGAAATCAAAAAAAGAATAACTCTTGCCAATCGCGGTTTCTCTGGGCTGAGAAAGCAACTATGATGGAAGACCATCCCTCGAACAACTAATAAGAATCTATACTTACTTACTTAACGGGCTCCCGACCCGTGGAGAGTCTCTGCCTGAGACACTGCAGCCTTCCATCCTCTGCGATCCCGGGCACGCTGCTTCCAATTTTCCAGACCAAGCGCTCTGGCATCCGCGATGGCTTGGTCTTTGAACCGGAGGTTCGGTCTTCCTTGTCGTCTCGAACCTGGGGGCTGGGATTCGAAGATCCTCTTAGCTGGAGCATTATTATCCATTCGCTCGATGTGGCCGAGCCAATGTAGTCGACGTATTTTGGCTTTTTGGACTACATCCACATCTTGGTACAGCTCATAGAGTTCGCGGTTGTATCTTCTCCTCCATTCGCCCTCCTCGCACACAGGACCAAAAATCCGTCGAAGAATTTTTCTTTCGAAGGAGCCCAGTATCAGCTCTCCCTTCCTGCTTATCGTCCAGCACTCGGCGCCATAAAGCAGAACTGGCAGGATGAGTGTTTTGTAAAGCGTACATTTCGTCCTTCGAGTTAGGAGTTTTGAACCCAATTGCTTTGCCAAACCGAAGTAGCAGCGGTTTCCTAGGGTAATTCTTCGCCGGATCTCCACTATGGTGTCATTCGTGGAGTTTATGTTTACTCCGAGGTAGGTAAACTCCCTAACTACCTCGAAATTTTTGCTATCAACAGTGACGTTTTGTCCTAGGCGGTGGACAGATGCTTGTTTGTTTGTTGATAGCATGTACTTAGTCTTGTCCTCGTTTACTTCAAGGCCAACAAATTTCGCCTGTTCTTCAATCGCCGTAAAAGCCTCTATCACGGCACGCTGGGAGCGACCGATGATGTCGATATCGTCCGCATACCCCAGTAGCTGTACGGATCTGTTGAAGATAGTGCCTTCCGTGTTGACACCTGCCCTGCGCACTATCTGCTCCAGCACGAGATTGAAGAAGTCACATGATAGCGCATCTCCTTGCCGAAATCCGGTGCAAGTTTGAAATAATTCGGAGGAGCTATTTCCAAATTGCACATAGCAGCGCGTGTTTTCCAGCGTAACGCGACACAGCTGGATCAGTTTTGCCGGGATCCCGAATTCGGCCATCGCCATATAGAGCTCCTGACGATGAATGCTATCATATGCGGCTTTGAAGTCGATAAATAGGTGGTGAGTCTCGACTTGAAATTCATTGGTCTTCTCCAGGATTTGCCTCAGTGTGAAAATTTGGTCTATGGTCGATCTGCCGGGCCGGAAGCCACACTGGTACGTGCCGATTAGTGTGTTGCAGAACGGTTTAAGACGTTCACACAGTACGTTGGATAGGATCTTGTATGCGACATTAAGCAGGGATATGCCTCGATAATTCTTGCAAGACATAGGATCGCCTTTTTTGTAGATGGGGCATATGGAGCTGATAGTCCAGTCATCGGGCATGCTTTCTTCCACCCATACTTGGTTGATGATTTGGTACATGCGCCCTACCAAAACATCACCACCGTATTTGAAGAGCTCCGCTGGTAAACCATCAGAGCCTGCGGCCTTGTTGTTCTTAAGCTTTTTTATAGCTAAGCCAACTTCTTCTATACTGGGTGGTGGAACTGGTTCTTCATTGACTGGACGTGGGTTCTCTTCTTGCCCTATCACTCTCTCCACATGGTGCCCATTTAGCAGCTCCTGGAAGTGCTGCTTAAACACATCTACTATTCCCTGCGCTTCGGTGACTAGATTTCCTTCGCTGTTTCGAAGAGCCTGCGTTCCGGTCTTGAAGCCAGCAGCCAGTTGCTTGGCTTTCTTGTAAAACCTCCGGATGTTGTTTCGATCGCGAGACTCTTCGATCTCCTTGAGCTGGGAGACTGCGTAGGCCCTCTTCTTTCGACGCAGGATTTTCTTCTCCTCCCTCCTCCTGGTTCGATACTCTTCCCTCGCTGCCCTTGTTTTGCGCTGCAGCGTCTTCATATGTGCATCTTCTGTCACCTTTTTCCGACGAACGCACTCATCATCATACCACGGGCTTTTTCTCTGGGGTGGCTGGTACCCTATAGTAGTTTCGGCTACCTCCTTGATGATGTCGCGATACTGGGACCACTGGTTGTTGGCGTCTGTGGTGGATGAATGCACAATGAGAGTTTCTCACTCAGGCGCTCTCTGTAGACTCTGGCTACTCCAGGTGTGCTAAGGCGTCCAACGTCGAATTTCTTCTTCTGGGCGGTTCGCAGCTTCTTCTCGTTGGACAGTCGAGCTCTGAATTTTGCCGCGACAAGAAAATGGTCAGAGTCGACATTTGCCCCTCGATATGTGTGCACGTTGAGGATGTTGGATGCGTGCCTCGCATCGATTAGCACATGGTCGATTTGGTTGGCGGTTCGACCGTCTGGAGAGCGCCAGGTTGCTGTGTGGATCCTTAGCCTTGGAAACCTAGTGCTACTTATCACCGTATTACGAGCTGCTGCAAAATCGATTAGTCGGTAGCCGTTGTCTGTTGTCGTTTCGTGGATTCTGTGCTTACCAACTAACCCGCCAAAGATGTTCTCCTTTCCGATTTTAGCATTGAAGTCCCCGAGTACAACTTTTACATCGTACTCCGGACAGGCTCCGTAGGCTCCATCCAGGAGGTCATAAAACTCCTCCTTGATGGGGTCTTCAGCCTCGTCGGTAGGGGCGTGTGCACATATTAGGCTTATGTTTTGGAAAGTAGCTTTGATGCGGATCACAGCCAGGCGATCACTAATCGGCTTAAAGTCAATAACTTTTGTCCTAAGCCGATTTCCCACGACGAATCCGCATCCTAATACATGCAATCTTTTATGGCAGCTGTAATAAATGTCGCAATTTTTCCTTTTCATCATACCTGATCCTATCCATCGTATCTCCTGGATCGCGGTAATGTCTGCCTTGTACCGCGTGAGGACAGACTCAAGTTTTTGAGTAGCACCTGGGGTATACAGCGTCCGCACGTTCCAGGTGCATACTCTCATGTCGTTGTCCGTTGACGTTCCGGGTCTAGTTGCCGTTTGAGGGAATTCAATATCCGAGGCTCCTCGTGTCTCTCTCATAACTAGTGCTTTTTTCCGTGGTCGGGAAGTTACCCCGACGGCACAACCCCCAACCTGGAGGGCCAGGCCCTTGTTTTTACCCTAGGACAGCAGGCCGGGTATTCCGGTGCCAGTAACCCACTTTGGGATGTGAGCGCTGCCGTTGGCCCATTAAGGGTTCATCCGCCACCAACTCTTCTCCAACACCCTGGCTCAGTATTGGAAATCCCTATAGACCTGGTATTCGAATATGTCGAAGCAGCCCATATAGGGGTTACACTAAATAGTTCGGCCTGACTGGAACTGTAGACGCCACCGTTGATTCCATCTAGAGAATTCCTCCGCTGCCGTCTGGAACAAGAGGAAGTGCCTTAGTGAGAAAACACTCCCTCCCCCCCTCTCTCGTCTGCTGCCACCAGCGACCTTCCAAAGGGGTTGGTTACCCAATCTCCAGTCGAGGTACTAGGCACCCACCAGTCACCAACGTGGAGGTGAGAGTAGGAGTTGATTGTGAGAGGCTAAGTGAGAACGCTTGTGTTCTCATAAAACGCATCACAACCCTTCAACCAGCTATAAGAATCTATATAAGATCTTAATAATCCCAGTCCTGCTACACGGATCAGAAGCAGACGGACTCTTTCAAAAGCGGATGATGATATCTTTGGTCTTTAAGAGAAAAATTCTTCATAAGATATTCGGTCTCGTTTGCGGTGAAGGGTTCTGAAGAAGGCGATTTAACAACGAACTATACGAGCGGTACAGCGACATCGACCTAGTCCAAAAAATGTTAAAACGATTAACGAAGTCATTAAAATATGAAGATTCAAAGTCGAGATTTATATTCTGAAAAGAGCAGAAAAGCTAAAAAACAGTCTTTTCCTAATTTTAATTTCTGCAGCTTCTATACGAAAACAGCTTGAAAGTATATCAAACCTAGTTCTGTGTTTTCCTGTCAGACAGTTTCTAATGACGACACCTATTGAAGTGCTAAAATGAAATCTGTTACCTAAGATCAACATTTTATGGCGTTTCAAATCCACCTTTAACATTATCTGTTTTTGCTACTTGTTCACTAAAGATTCTCTCTTTTTCGAAACCCTTATATTTTTCCAGCTTTAAAGGGCTAAGCGGCCGAACAATAGCTCCCGCAGCTATGAGCAATAATAGTTTTAGGTTAAATCATGTCGTTCGCCCCTATTCATTTTAATCAGATTGACGGGACTCTTGTCTGTCGTTGTTAATAATAGCTTTTTGATAGCTGTATCGCCGTTTTCCCCTTCTTACACTCTCAGCAGTTACTAATACTCTGCTACAAACTGCAATGTAAATAAGTCACCTATAGGTCTGTCAAAGAGCTGGACGAGTAGGACTTGTAGATTTTTAGTTTGTATAAACTTTGTTTTTATCAATGATGATCCTTATCTTTGATAGTAGGAAGTTTGCCTCCTTCTTACACCTGCCGAGCTCGCAGCGACTGAGAAAGTTTCATGCAGTCATGAGTATAAACTTTGTTTTTATCAATGATGATCCTTATCTTTGATAGTAGGAAGTTTGCCTCCTTCTTACACCTGCCGAGCTCGCAGCGACTGAGAAAGTTTCATGCAGTCATGAGTTTATCTGTTGTTTATCTTGCGACGCTTAAGATGAAAGTAAATTAATCACTCTCTGATATAATTTACTCCGGTTTCTTACCGTAGGTATTCGTTGCAGGCACGTGTGTTTCTCACGAAGAATATTTTTTCTACGAGCGAGCGAAATAATAAAATCTTTAATGCAACGGCTTGACTGCGGTTCAATAGAGTTAGCCGTTAAGGCGAAGGTACTTACTTGAATTTGAATGTTCGGATTTGTACACCTATTTAGCCTACGATTTTACTTACCGTTTAGAACTTTTGCATACAATAAAGGTGAATGACAAAATTTTCTATTAAAATGCAATTTATTTTCAAATATTCATCTACATACAAATATCTAAAATATTTAAATTAAATAGCTATATGAAGAAACATATAACATCTGTTTGCGTATTGTGTATAAAATATGTGTAATTACACTTAATGCACTCTAGTTTTTCTTTTCTAATTATGTAGTTTTAAAAAAAAAATTATATTACTATATTCAATTTAATGTAAAACTACTTTAAAAAATGCTTCAGCTTTCTAGATACGTTCATCTATATAATGATTTTGTTTTCTATTACAAACAAGTGGAATGCTAAATTTTCAAAATTAATACAGTAGGGGATATGTTTTGTTTTCATATTCGATACTTGTAATAGGACGCAAACATTTTTAATTGTAATTATTTTGTTTTTAATATTAATATTTTTGTGAGTAACACCCATGGCCCTACAATATAACATAAACAAGTTTACAAAAGTTTCTATTAATAACACTATTAAGTTAAATAAAATGTACACAACGGAGGTATTCCAAAATAAGAAGTTGTTCTTTGTCCTTGCGTTTTTGGATTCTAGATCTATGACAGGAACTTACGAGCACAGCTGATTAGGACCGCTAAAATTAAAGTTATGTAACTTAGCAAATGGAATGAATAAAAAAATAAACTCTAAACAATGCTGATGTGGATGTGTGTGTAAAATGTAAATATGTAAAAGAGGAGCATACGCAATTAGCTTAGGTTGTTATTTAAACAAGTGCATGGAATGGGCGGACTTTAATCATCCATTAGCCTACTTTATTTATTATTTGAATAGTTATAGCTTGGCAGCTATATTATAGAAATGTGAATGATGATGACGGCAATCTCTTTTACCTGTGTTTCGATTTCTTCTATTTTAAAATCTCCAGGGGGTTGGAGGTGTTTAGAAAGTAGGAATTTTTTTAACTATTTAGTTTTAAAACAATTTCATACAATGTTTACTCCATTTAAATATGGTGGGAATGTACAGCTGAACAACCCAAAATTCAAACTACAATTCAAAAGCAGCTCTGTCAAAACGCAACTACTGTTCAAGTTCATTAACTTCAAGGCCGCATTTGGCATTGATCCTCATAATTCATTAAGTTGTGATGAATTTCTTATACTATTACACAATATAGTGGAGCTTAGAGGTTTGCATAATAGTAAAGAACGGCTACAGCCAATATCGTAGGAACCGCTATTGGCAAGACAACGATAATGTGATAAGCTATAGATTAAACGTTAGAATATTGTCTTACCTGATTACCTGAGGTAACCCTAACATTACCTTTAAGTGAAAGTGTTCACCTGCATGATATTGAAGTACAGTTAAGACGCACTGCGCTTTTTAGCATTACGAGTGTGGACTGCTACGGCGCCTTGAAAATATTGAGGTTCCACGAACCCAAGGGTCAACTCAAAAGGGAGGGAGAATGTGGACACCGAAGAAATTACAACGATTGCGCTAAATAATATTTCGACTGAGAAGGTTGCAGTGGCGTGGCGTGAACATTTTTAAATGGGAAGTCGAAGCAAAATCAATTCAAGCCACCTTTTTTATACTTTAAGTCATTAATATTTAAAATTTATAATGAGCTTAAGGCATACTAAAAGTGGCTTCACTTTAAGTCACGCACTGCAATCTGCCAGCCAACTGAATTTTTAAACCAAAACACACCCTAACCTACCTCAACAACTACCTGTAATTATTCACACAAGAGACAATAAGACAAGAAGAAGTAAAAGAAAATCGAATAACTCGAAGAAAAGCGCGTTATTTTGTTCATATCATAACCAAACAAACACATACGACGTACCCAAAACACAACCCAAAAAAAAGAGTTACAAACAAATGTTCACTCAGTACTCAGCAGTCAAAATGAACTTTGTGAGAACCGCGAATAACTCGAAGAAAAGCGGGTTATTTTCTACGATGGGTGTTGAACAAAGAGGTGTCAGAGTCAGACAAAGTACTCAGGGAAGAAAAAAAGAGATAACAAGAAAATTTTCTCTCAAAATGAACTATAAAGTGAGAACTTTAATAACCCGACTTATTTTGGGTTACCTTCGCTTTGTCACCACGAGACGATGACGACGTTGTATGAAAATGGATACACACGATTTTTATATGAGTGCTTTTGTGTGTGTACCATTTGGTGAGTATTCACATTCATTTGGTAGTGTTTCATGGGTATATTCGGTTTTTGGTAGATAGATAGTGTTGCCTGGTGGAGATTTCAAAAGGTAACTCGGTAGGAATCGAGTTATATGGACGCCACGCCACTGGAAGGTTGTAGGTTGTAGGGAGGTGTTAAGAAAAATTTAAAACAAAAGGTCGATCACATAAAACGCAATGGTTCAGTTCTAATTATTCTTTCTATGTAAGGGGCCGTTTATAGCAATACGTAAAGTGCAATCGAAAAAATTTTCTTTTGCTTTTTTAGACCACTTAAAGTTAATTCTTGAACTCAATCTTGTTCTTAAAATGTTGCCTATGAATTATAAAGTTAGTTTATCAAAAAAATAAGCAAATTATCTATACATTTTCGAAAAAATAACATTTATTAATTTTTCTGTACCTATACGAAAAAAAATGTTTTCGTTCAGAAAAATAAATGAATTCTTTTTCTTGATAAACTAATTTTACAATTCCTAAGCAACATTTTAAGACCAAGATTGAGTTCATACATTAAGTTTAAATGGTTAAAAAAAGCAAAAGAAATTTTTTACGGTTTTGTTTTTCGTGTCGCTATAACTGCACGCTAAAAGTCTGAAACTACAAAATTTTGAAGTAGGCTTTCTTGACTCAATGCGTGTCGTTTCCGAATGACAGTTACCCAATTCGTCAGCAACGTGCGTTTTCCGACGGATATTTTATAAATGGTTGTGCTTGTTTGTGGTGACAGACAGTGCATTTTCTTGACTTTACTTTGTTTTAGGTCAGAAGTCGCCTGGAAGTTGATCTACTACTATTCTAATCATCATCTATCACTGCAACAAGCACGAGCAAACTTTGGAACTACCTTTCTGAAGCAATGTTTCCAGAAAACAGTAATATTTTATGTGCTGAATTAGCACCTAGTTACGACCATCCCTTGTAAGGTCGCCTTTCCCGAGAAGCAGCTTAAACAAAATTTATCCAAACACAAATTTAAGGGTGCAACTTTTTCCACCAATGCCATGCCAAGGTGTAAAAAAATCAGTATTGTATGGCACTGGTTTTTAAACATTATCTGAATCTTGTATCACAAACGTCGGAGAGTAGGTATAAAATAAAACAAATCTTATGAAGCTCGTCGAATAATATATAAATGCAGGTTGTATATGGTTTGGATTTGTGTCAGTTTTTTCTTAGGGAAAGAGTGCGCAGTGCTGCTTATATATGTGTGTTAAGAATGTAGACTTTTTTGTTTAGATATCGTTTTCTGTTTGAAAAAATATATATAATGATTAATATTTTTAAATAAAAACATATTAAATTTAACTTTCGTTTTCGATTTTTTTATTTCAATTTGTGTTATAAATTTGGATCGTTTTCAGTTTTTAGTTGTTTTCGGAAGTGTCAAACCCAACCTGAAAGTTAACTCAAAGCTTCAAGCTATTAGAGCATGGCTTAAAAACGGTTGCGCACTCTTACAAAGACTTTGACTGGCTTTGGTTTTAAATAAAAACTTATAAACTTATGTACAATGTACATATTGTTGAAGTTACATTTGTTAAATTTTCATCGAAAAATCATCTACAGCGATGGGGCCCATTTCTGGAGGAATGGATACGTCAACAAACAAAATTGTCGAATTTGGGACGATACCAATTCATATGAGGTCCAAGGGCGTCCAATGCCGAACAATATGAATTACTCAGGAATCACAGCGGCCCTCAAAGCCAACATAACTCATACCATCGGTCAAATTAATCCTCTTTTATCCCAATAACCGCCATCTTTAACGATTATTTGTTTTTGTCCACAGAATTTTTACATTTTGTAACTTGATTAGATGGACTTGTGATTTCCTGTACCCTAAACGACTTGATCGATTTTGAGGAGTAAAGTATTATAAGATTCACATTCTTCCCCGGAGTGTCATAGGTCAAGAAGCTACACATTGACTGCCATGGCTATCATATGTAATAGCCTGTGGTAGTTCCGTGGGTATCATGGCTATCAAATATGAAAGCCAGGTATGTTTTAACTTTGGGCTGTGGCATTCAAAAACGATAGCCACTACGAACAAATCCGTATGAGAAAAAATTGCTTGGCACCATACGATGAGATAGACGTTTGTGGTTTGAGCAAATTTGGAATATTTAATGTTTTATAACCACAGTTTAGAGAAAACTAAAAGTAATTATAATTAAAAAAAAATAATAATAATATACCTAGTTATATTTTGTGTTGGCCTTGGCACCCCAATAAATTTACCCAAAATTGCCTCGGCAGTCAATGTGTTAAACAAATTAATTAATTTAAGAAACCAAAAACCCGACTTATTAAAAAGATTTAAAAAGGATACATTCAAAGTAAAAGTAATTGACAGTCGGAGACTACATACACAGAATAACAAAAATATGCGTAGCCTCCGACTGACAATTACTCATATTTGTGTCTTGTTCACATCTTTTAAGTTATTTTTTGAAGTCAATAGGGTTTTTCGTTTTTAAATTTATTTTTTACTTTCTTTCACTAAAATACCGTACACATCAATTTACCACAACGGAATGCTCTTCAGAATCTGAAAAGTAATGATTTAGAAACAAAGGAAAACTGCCTCCTTGGCATCCGTTTTATAAAATGACAGGGAGACACAGTCTCAGCTAGGTTAATAACTATTTTGACAAGTGTCTAAAAAATGTTAGCGAAGTCAAATGAAGTGTAATTTCATCGATTATATATTTTTCTATTGGACTAAATAACCTTATATCGTATACCTAAGTTGTGTTCCATCAGCAACAAATGCTGTTTTCACTTTTTATTATTCTATAGGTATCTATCTATAGATACGTTCAGTAGTAACATATCGGTTACGGACCATACACTTTGTGAGTATACAGCTCAATCCCTACTGCTAGGGCGAAAGAAAATCCATGGTAACGACGACTATTTGGCAAAAGCCGAATCAGCGATGCGCGACTAGCCCTTGGGCTTCACTAAATCAAGAACTGTTTTGTATGCTAAAGAGAAAAAGATAAACAACAACAACAACAAAATGAAAAACCCTTTCTGAAATGACTCACTTGATTCGCCTGCTCACCGCTTGAGGGATAACTTCATTTTTATTTTGTTTATCCCGCTCGCTTGCTATAAGATAAAGACATACGCGCGTCCTCTGTTTTTGTTTTTGTATCCTTAGTTTACATCTATTTATTTTTTGTTTCGCTTGTGCTTTCATTCGTTTTGTAAAATTGTTTACATCAATTTCTGAAATGGCTTGCATTTATCAGAGAGTATGTGTGTGGTGTATCGGGGCGGCAGGTATGTGTGCTTTATCCTTTCGAGAATATTGAATTGCAAGAGGGCGAGAGATTCACTTGCCCTTGTTTTTACCCTTTCGTTTTGCTTTGCTTTTTTTATTAGAATTATTTACCACCGAAGACGCAGATATTGGCTGACTGCTTGCAGAGGTAGTCCTGCTAGCTATGCTTCGTGGTATGCCACTGGTTATGATCTTTGTAACAGTGGTTGTCGTTGTCGTAACACCATTCGTTGTTCTTGACGACGTGGTGGTTTTTTGTGTTTCGGAAGACTCGTAATCATGTGCCTCCTGGTCGGTATCCATGGCAGCATCGACGACTTGATATGCGATGGTGTTTATCTGGATTTCGGAAACTACGTCGTCTTGTCGACTGGTATGAGTATCTATGGTGTCGTCCTGAGATTGGATGTCGTCTTCCACTGGCAGCAATGGCTGTTTGCCTTGCGATAGGGAGGACACAGATGGAGATGTGGACGTATGATGTTTGTTTTCTTCGTTGCCATTGCTTTTGTCTGTTTCCCTAAGGTTGTTGTTTTGGTTTATTAGATTTCCGGAGTGTGGTAGCCTGAGATCGAGAGGTTGTTCTTTTTCTGTGTCTTCCTTGAGCTGTCGGTGTTTAGTTTCACCATCTGCTTCAGCGGTGTTTGTATCCAATGCCACTTGCAGTTGAGGCGTTAAAACGTTGCTTAGATTTGCTTCAGTGCGATTCGAATGCTCGTCATGCAATTTATTAGCGTCTATTGGTGGTACGCTTGTTATTGTCGTTGAAAGTTTTAAATGGAGTGGTGTTGTTGTATTTGGATTTGTATACACTTGGCAACCGTCTATTGAAGTTTTTTCGTCCGCTTCATCTTCTTCGTCATCCTCATCGTCGTCATCATCGTCTTCGTCTTCATCATCATCATCGTCGTCCTCATCATCATCATCGTCATCTTCATCGTCATCGTCATCTTCATCATCGTCGTCGTCATTGCTTTGAGCTAGAAATTGTTTCAACTTCATTTGAATTTGGTTCCGATTTGAATCCTCAGGATCTGTGGTCGCAGTTGTTGTTGAAGAAAGCACAAAGGTTCGATTACCATTTCCATTATTATCCATCTTGTAATTGATAAAACTGTCATCATCATCATCACCATCATCATCATTATCGTCGTCGACGTCGTCATCATCATCATTATTCTCCTCATCAGATGACTTTTCTTTTTCAATAAGACTCCTCGATAAATTCAACTTAACTCTTTCATTATCTAGCAGCTCCTGAAGGACATTTTTCATTTTTGCATTTAACGACATCTCAGGCTCATCATGCTCGTATACTTCACTCAAAGATGCTGCGGCATGGGGGTAACTTAAATCCCTAGGTTGCGAAATTATTTTGGTATAAATTTCGGAGTGTTGAACAGACTCGTTGTGCTCCTCATCATCGTCGCTCCCGGTTTCGTTGTCCTTGTCTATGGTTTCCGCCCCATCGTTATCGAATGATGGATAGCTACAATCTGTTGGTCGACCTACTGCTATGCTATGGGCAGAACCATCGCCAGCTATGATCGGGTTTATAACTTCGACGATTGTGTGCTTGGGAAATGAGTTTCCATCAACGGTGGTTGTCGTCATCGTCGTTGTCGTTGTCCTTGTTGCTGTTTCTGCTGCTGGTGCGGGAGACTTGTGGGGATTTTGTTGCATTGTTAATGCGGTACGAGTAGTTGTAGTTGTCGTTATGGTTGGTATACTGCTGCTGCTGGTTAGATTTTTAAATATTTCCACCGAATCATCCTCTCTGCCTTTTTTAGTGGAATCACCATTCTTCACAATATTATCATCATCGTCGACGTCGTTGGAGTCGTAATCGTTATCGGCGTCATCTGTTCGCAGGAATAACTTTTCGGAATTTGCATGAACTGTTACTATAGAGGAAGCATCGTCGTCGTCTTCTTCGCTGGCCGATACGGTAACAGTTTCCTTTTCAGGATCTTGTAATTCTAGGGAGATAATTTTTTCTCGACATGTTTCCACCTGAATAAATGGGTGAAATATACATAATATATATATATTTTTATATTATTTTTTCACTGCAGTGTGATGGAAAGCATTGCTCGAGGCTATAGAATAGAGAACGTTCCAAAAAATAAGCCAAGTGACCAAAGTTCACCTCAAAACCAAACCGATTCGTTGCAGGAGAAGAAGAGAAAATGTTGATAATATATTTACATATAGTGGGCACATGCAAGTAAATTTATGTCATGCAAACTGCTCTAGGTAACCAAAGAAGCAATAAAAAATAATAATAAAAAAACATTATCCAATAACCAGTTGACTAAAGCAAAATATATATTTATCAAACTCAATATAGGAGAAGTAGTCGATTTAAGAATATGTATACAGGGGCACCTATCTGCAGAGAATATTTGCAAAATATTTATTTTAAATAGTGGTAGTTCACAAATTATTTTTTAACGTATTTAAAGATTTAATTCAAAAGGACAACGCAAAGAATTCTCAGTGATAACTGATAAGTCTTTCAAATCGACAAATAACTCCTGGGCTCTGATTTTAAATTTAAAGCTTTCTTGTTAATGTTAATTTGGTTGCTTTTGTCTTGCCCTTAAAATGATAAATCCAGTAAACACAGACAAAGTAAGTTAATCCCCGTTGTAACTTTGTCTGTTATTACTAAAACAATCGTAATGAGATAGTCTTGGATATGAAAAGGACATTGTCATAGTTTCGTCAAAATTAGACATATGGACGTGCCAACCCCATTTAAAATATTATATCTTCGAAAACCACCGAACCGATTGAGTTCATACATACGATCCGAAAGTGAGGTTTGATTAAAAAACCTTCGACTTTTTGATAATTTTCAGACATTCGCGCAAGGGGGTAATTGGAAATGGGAAAATTAGCCGTTATAAATATAAATTTCTTTTTTTTTTAATTGCTTAGTACTACAATATAACAAATGCGGCATTTTTTATGTGGTTCGGTTGTGTAAATTCAACGTGCATATATCGTCGAAAATATCGTGGATAAAAAGCAACGTCTGTTAAGAGGTTTTTTTTTGTTAAGCACGGGACAGTGGGAGATAATCGACATGCTTTCATCACCGCTCAAGACGTTCCAATGAACTGGTTGAATCCAGTAAGATAGAGTATGGCCGTCTCACAGCGCTCAGCATATTGGGCGTCAGTTAAACACCCTTGCGGCGCATTTTGAAGGATGATTTGCATTTGTTTCCTTATAAAGTGCAATTGACTCAATTCCAACCGCCAGCCAGACTCAGAATATGGACGAACTCAAGGCACACCCGCATGAATAATTAAGTAAACCATTAATAGGCGAAGGATGACATATGGCCTTTTAAACACAAGTATCAAAATGTGAATGATACAATTCCAAATCCTTAAAGATTTTGATCAAAGTCTGGGTACAAATAGGACGGTATCCATTTCCACGGTTCTGAGTCTCCAGGTTTCTTGGTTTTCGAGATAACTAGCTGCGCGCCCCTTTCATGCGAACAAATCTATTTAACTGTATTGTGAGTTTTCATGTGAATAAAGGAAGAAGCTAAAACCTGATTTTATGAAAAACATTTGAAAGAGAAAATATGTCCAAAATAAGAACGGGAAAGATTAAAATATACTATTTTGTTTTACAATTCATAAAACATTTTCTTCCATGTGTATATACCTACAAAAGCCTGTAATTGTAGAGTACCAAAATGGTATTAATTTGGGCTTTAAACTGTAAATATTACCTTTCGGATACAACTCTTTTCTCAGAAAAATAATTTCAACTATAAATGTAAACAAAACAATTTAGCATTTTCAAAAAAACTGTAAAATGTCTTTAATAAATATTTCTAACTTCGGTGTTTTGATTTCCGGCATCGCATACATGCTGTGATTGATTTTCTGTCTTTCGTCTCTGTTTTTTGCTTATAAATTCAAGTTTCGGCTTGAAGTCGGCTTAGACATTTTGACTTTATCTACTAGTGTCTCAAAAAAAATCTCTTTCAACATTTGTGAGCTGCAGAATTTAAGCTCATAATGCGACTCATGCTCTAGTGATTGCAGTCAAGAACGCTTTTGAGAGTCTGCCCATTCATATCCATGTGACAATAACTGTCTGGAACCTCAAAGTTCTACCGAACTTGATGGAAGCAAATCGACAAAGTCAAGTGAATTCAAACTTTGTCTCAAATTCATTTAAAACCTTCCTTTTGACCATCGGCTGCCGGAGAAATAAAATATTTAAACCTTAAAATCTGTGATTTAACCAGAGCGCCATGTCAGGTGGACCGTGCACGTAACCCTTCAACTTACCCACCTGCAACCAATACAGATGTATTAGCTTTCCACAGAAAAAAAAGAAGAGAATTAAAAACATCAGCCAAAGTGCCAAATCCTTTTAAGCACTTTATAGCTTGTTGTTGCACGATATTTCTTTGTTCACAATTTACCTGTACCCTCTCCTCACATTGTTCCTTGGTCTTACACAATAGGTATTCCTGCACCATCCAATTAAGATGTTTTTTTTTATTCCATCGACTCAGTTATAAAAAAAATTACCACCACAGCATTAATTGATCGGGTGGTCTGAGAAACATTTTAAGTCCCTTTTGGGTTGGCTGGCAGAAATAATTACGCTCCGGAAGGTCTTTGGTTTTTGTTTTGCTTTGCTAAAAACCAAAACAAATTTGAAAATAAATGAACTTCCTTATCGGTGGTAAGTCCCAAATTTTTATTTACTGCCCTCAAACAGACGCTCAGTGGAACTTTATTTCTACGCCGGCCGTACTGACGTGGAATATATAATTTTTATCAAACAACACTACAGACAGGGCGGGGGCAAAGCATGGAAATTGTGGGAAAATGGATCCTATGAAAATTAGTTAGATGGCAAGTGAATTGAAAAGGTTGATTAAAATTGTGTAATCAATGAGGAAAGTATGGGGTGGTAGTAAAAGTTTTAAGGACAACTATTTGTTTTGGAGGAAGGATAATAACAGAAAACATTTTCTTTGAATATTTCTGTTGTATACGGGAACTGGATATGGGTCAAATCAGGAACGAAAGCAAGTTCATGGGTTTTCTAAATGGGAAAAGGATATTACCCGCAGCATTTGTCATAAGCATGCATATGTAGCGAAATGGATTGGCTAGTGAATTTTTGAGTTCAAATAAACTTAAAGAAGCTTCACTGTATTTACTATACTATAACAATCCGAATACTGCTCAACGAGATCTACAAAACGGAGATTTATCAGAGGTACCTAATTTTTGAGAGGGCAACCTATGTTTTCGCTGTCTGAAACAGAGCTTTCAAGGAAGATGATAGACAACCACTGCGATTATGGAAATAATGCTGGCAGTCTTTCAGTTCAACAGTCCCTTAAGAGCAGGAGATAACTTCATGTATGATGCTGTTAAGGGTCATAAAACAATTTTAAAAGGATTTTCGATTCTGACATCTTTAAGATACCCAAAAAAGTAATAGCTACGTTTGGTCTGTTTGTGTCAATCGCCATTTTCAGCAACAGCCTTATGGATGGATGGATTATTGATTACAATTTTGTTGTTGCGACCACTTCAACCTGATGTATCATTTCCACAAGCCTATATTTTAATGACAGAACAGCCTCACTAAAAATAGATTTTACTGCCATGCAAACGATACAATGACGTTCGCACGTGGCCCCTAGTTAGGGATGTGATGACGCACAGATTTGCCGCAGACATTGGATTGGATTTGTAAACAGCACCCAAAAAATAATAATATATAAGAAAGAGCGCATGAAAATTTGTGTCAAACGATTGTCGCAATTTTTTTTTGCCTTCTTTCCTTAAATTTGGAAGCTGTTTTCGAATCAGTATTCAGTACATTCCTTATAGAGCTAAGATCGTTATATACAGTAAAATCGTATTTATCAAAATTCAGGGTGATTTTGATGATTTCGGAGATTTTCTTTACGGAAATCATTTGTGCTGAGTCAAAATTGAAGATTTTAGTAATTTTCGGAACATTGCAACTTCCGCTGAAAGTCAAAGTGCTCTCATATGAGACGTCACCGTGGGCGTTTGCGATTGATTGAATCTACTGCTGAACGAGATGACCCGACTAGCGGCTTCTTAGTTCCGCAGGATTTATTTCAGTATATTATAAGCAGTCGAAATTTATCCGCATTCTTGGGAAAACTTTATTGACGGCTACCCTAACTATGCGAGCCAAATTCTTCTGAGTCAATAATGAGATTACCAATTAATCAACTGAAGTAAGTAGGACTCCAGCGCCAAATACCTGGGAGTCGTACTTGACCCTAAACTCAACTGGAGGTCTAACATCGAACACCGAGTTTGGAAGGCTAGCATAGCCTTCTTCGCATGTAGCAACACTTTCGGCAAGAAATGGGGACTTCAACCAAAAATGTTTCGTTGGATGTACACAGCTGTGGTATGAACGATGCGACACACGATAAAAAAAATAGGCATCTTCGTTGATAGTCAGGCAGCTCTTCATCTAAACTTGTTGTAGACTGCAGGGAGAATCTGGCCAGGGCAGAACATCGGTTTGGAATCACTCTCGTCTGGGTTCCCGGCCATAGGAACATAGAGGGAAATGAGAAAGCCGATGAACTTGCTAAACGTGGCTCTGCTCTGAGCGTATCTTATGCGATGGAAGTTTTTCCTCCGCTGGGAGGCTGGGACACGTAAAGAGAGAAATCCTCCTTCACTACACTGCAGGGGCCGTGACTAGATGGATGAACCTCACAAACTGCGTCATTTTTAGAAAGATTTGGCCAACATTCGACAAAGCCAGAACAAATAACCTCCTTTCCAGAACGCATGCAGATTTCTCTAGACTTACGGCGATTAGTACGAGCCACGCAGCCAAGCTAGGCATCCCCCACAACACCCACTGTCGTAGCTGTGCTGACACTAACAAGAGTGAAACAGTGTTTCACCTTCTTTGCGAATGTCCGGCTCTGGCTAAAACATTACCCTAGGTAGTCCTTCTTTGACGATCTATCAGCCATCCGAGGCATCCATTTCAACAACACCATCAAATTTCTCAACTCCTCGGGCTGGTTTTGAGCTACCATAATATACGTCACCCTTTCTATCTCCAGGTTCTACTAGTTGTGGTATCAAAACGGCGCTTAAGCGCTACTTGTGTTTATTCCTCATCAGGATGGAGGGAAAGCAACCACCTAAACCAACCAACCAAGTAGGACTCATTTTTAAGATTTGTTGCGGCCTTACGGGTAAGATGGAGGTAATGACTGCAGTGTGAACTCCTAGATGTTGGTTTGAAAATAAAGCATGATTTGAACATTAGGTAGATAAATATTGCTCTGTGCATAGTGTGCCTTTCCTGTGCCACCTATTCGCTCCTGAGGCAATCAAGCAGGTGCGGATCTTCTCTGAATGGATTTCAGCAAGGTTCACCGGTGTGACGATTTCCTCAACAAGCATGTTTTTCCTGAGACGAAAGAGGGCCGGACTTTCCATGAGAATGTGAAGGGAGGATTCGACAATCTCTAGACAAAGTCTGGATTTAGGGTCCGGTCAGAGGCCAATGCGGAGAAGCTGTTTTTTTTCAGGAGGCAGTAGCCTCCTTATGCAGGTTAATTAAGAAGCTAGATTTTCTGAAGGAGAGTTTGGGAATGAATTGCGAAGATTTAAGCCAATTTCTTTCGTTTCACAGCTAGAAAAACTCTAAGAGTAGTTTTTAAAAAGTCTTTTGCTGACACCACAGAAGGGTTCAGGATTCAGGTCCTATTAATGGTGCTAATGTGTCCTCTTTAGCTAGTGAGTCCGCTGCTTCTTAGCAAGTTCATGGATGGACAAGACATGCTCGGACTTCAGACAAATGATTCAAGAGCTTTGAGAGTTGCGTCGCTGTCTGAGAAGATAAATATGGTTTTGCCACGAGTGTTAGAACTTATAAATCTGATAAAATATTTTCCTTTTTGGCTGCGAACTTGTTTCTGACACTTTACTTGACGGAACAATTTCCATTTTTAATTTTTAATAATGTTAATGTACCTACAGTAAACCGTTAAAGGATTCACAAAACATTTTATTGTCTTTTGACAACTGCAAACAAACATTCACTTCATGTGAAGTTCAATTTAATAATAAAAAAAAATCCCATATCCAACAAAAATACAAAAAATAACTAAATTTATCTGTGCCGACTATGAGTATAATGTGCATTGAGCGGTGTGTGTGACTTTGTGCAGATGAGTGTTGTGTGGGGTGCTGTACAAAACGTGATTCGCATCAAAATATCAACAATAAAATACAAAAGCTAACAACTTCACATAAAATCTCTACTGTAAATATTTATCAAAGAAACTAAAAATAAATCAACAATTTGTGTTTCACTTTTCAACTATATGTTTATCTATAATTTGCCATTAAAAATGTAGATAGATACACCCCAACTAACCTCGGTCTCGATGATTTTCTCAATATATTCAACAGTTCGGAATTGAGGTCGCCCTGTCAATGGACACGGCACCTCTTCAGTTCGCCGAACAATTTTTTCATCAAGGACCTTTTCTCTTTCGCGGACTATAACTGGTCCCCGACTTGATTTGATTGCAATTTTCGGAAAAACAATTTTCTGCTAGAAAAAAACATAAATATTTAAAGAAACGTAAGAGAAGAGAAGATTAAGGCGAATAGAAAAAAAGGTAGAGACTGTGAAAAAGGTGACTCTAAAGAAGATCCAATTAAAAAGTGTAAACACTAGATTTAATATTATTACTTCATCTATTATATTTTTTTTGTTTGTTTCACTTCGGTTCGTTGTGCTGTATCCTGATCCTGACACAGTAAAGGGTCAATTAAACGCGCTTATGGCTGCAAACTACACCTACACTATCAAACCATAGTGTGACTCATATTTATGAGTTTGTTTTGCACAGTTGGTCGTTGGAGTTGACCCACAAAATTCATTAAATACCTTTAACCTGAATATTTATGCGACTTACGCTATGCACACACACGCTAGTCGTTTAAAAAACTGAAATTGAAAAAGCCTGCAATTGATTTAATCCAATTTAAGTGCATTTGCTTATACATCCCTTCGTATGGTTATGTGTGAGCAAATCCGATGGAGGTACAGCAAAAGTGCCTGGTTGTGTATACAATTTCGAATGTGGCATGCGAAGTTTGTGTAAATATTTCTTTTCCTTTTTTTTTTTGGTAATTTAGTTCGGAGAGGATTTTGCGGATATTTTTTCTTCATTTTCAAACGTTAGTTATGTTAACTGATGAAATGCAAAGTAGGTCAAAAAATGTCTGCTCGGATGTGTGGAATACGAAAATTAATTGACTGCAGTTGATGGGTGGCTCAGTACTTATGGTAGTGTTTTTATGTTCTGATTTTTAGATCGGCCGGGACGCAGATTGATATATATGTTAATGGAGAGGAACAAGTAGATGAGCAATTTTAAATTTGTGTCACTTTGACGACTAATGATCGGTAAACAAACTGAGTGCAATTAAATCGAGTCTTAAAAAAAAATAACATAACTCAGAGTATGTGTAAGGCAATGGTTCAAGCCAAAATGTTTTATGTCGTCTTCAAATGGAATTTTTAGATTTTGCTCTAAGATCCTAGAACACAATATGAGATTATTCCACAGGCCAAATTTTTCCCTATTTTCCAGAAACTCTTCGTCTAAAAATGTATATTGATATTAACACATATCAAAGTTTAACAAAAGTCAAATGCTTTGGGGTAAGTGAGTGTACCAGTACCTAGGTGTAGGTATATCTGGCTAAGAAATTGTCGCAAAATTGCTCTGAATGTGCTTTTTATGTCCCAATGGAAACGGCATTAAACACAGGTTGGATTCCCTCCATCTATATCTATCTACCTACCTATACCTTTAAGAATTTACGGGAGATTGCTGTGCCGATCTTAAGGCTTAGATACTTTTTTTGGTTAACAACCTTTTCAAATAATTCTTAATCAAAACATTAACAATACTTCAGCGAGCAAAAACTCCCTTAAACATTTTAAGCTATCAATCAGCTTTTTGCTACATCCAAATTATGAGCTTAGAACCAAATTAGAATTATGTTATCAAAGAAGCACTGTGTGTAGCTCTATCGGTTGGAGCGGAATGAATCAACGGCGTCAGGGCTTTTCTGAGGAAATGCGCGAGTGGCTAACATGACATGTGGAGAAAAACTCGATTTAGTGTAAGTGAAAAAAGCTTTCGTCAAGTTTAACGAAAACGTATTAAATATATACGTATATTTTTGATAATTTGGTGATTTTGATCTGGTTTTGGTATCTTATTGAACAAAGCACGTAGGAATCGTATTCGTACAAAATATAGAGTTATAAATCAATTCTTGCATCACGCACTTCCATTCATTGATCTGTCTGCCCTCTGCTTCTGAGGCCTACAGCTAGGCGTATTAATTTTTTATCCCTGTCAAGTCCTAGTCCTACTCATCTCTCAGGGTGTTAGCTGAGCAGGTCAGTAATCACCTTAGCTTGGCGGGCCTTAAAGATATCCCAGGAAACTGTAAGTCTAGTGAACTCGCCAAACAAGGAACCAAGCTACCTTTTTCGTCAAATAAAAATACCAATTGCTACTTGCAAACGCATACACCCCTATCGAGATATACGTTCGGAACGGACTTTTCTCCGATCCATTCGAGATATCCGTTCCGATACAACTTTTGGAAAAATTCTTCGATCATATTATACAGTGCACCTTGCTGCATTGCGTTAAGTCACTTACTTTTGAGTTTTGACTGCTATACGGAACAAAGGGATACCTCGATAGAGGTGACAATAAAAGTAAATACCAAAAGAACACACCTTTGGGGACAACAGATCTTGCCAGAGCTGGATCTGAAATCTTCTATATGTTAGATCTCTCAAGACAGATGGTATATCCGGTGTCATCAATGGACGCTGCCTATACACAAGCATGACATGTTGTATTTTTAAACGTTTTTCGGAGAAGCTAAGAGGCGGAAGAGGGACTGATAAACTACTTATTTAAGACACAATTGCGAAGAGATGCAGGGGTTAAAGCATACCTAGCTTGCTTGGTTGGAATCTTTGTGAGAAAATTCGTTCTATTGAACTGCATTTATATGTTTAAATAGTCTACCAGATTAAGATTTAGTAAACATAATCCAAACTATACGAACAGTAATAAAAGTGAAGCGCTTTCTGGTGTTTCAACTTGCGATCAGTAGTTTAAGTATGCCAAATACTTGTGGTAGTTTACCATAAGTATTCGACACGTCTAAAGTTAAAACTCACTTTCCGTCAACTTTATAAGCTTTGTTGAAACATAAACAGCTTTGTCTGATACTACAGCCTAAAAAACTTAAATATTGCGTCTTATCGAAATACGATCAGATCAGTATTATTAAAAAAAATCACATTTATGACTTCTCTAATAAAGGGTTCACGCAAATTTGAATTTTGCGCTATTTTATAGTACAGTGATGCCAACGCTAAAAAAATAACAATGTGACAACTGAACTGACAGTTCGGGGTTAGTAAAAATGAAGCGCTTTACGGAACTCATTTTCAGTGTTGAGCAATATTTTAAAAATAATACAGGTTTGGCAGCTACTGTCCGCAATTTTCGTTCCTGTAAAGAGAATAATTAAAAAATTCAGGGAGACTGCATCACGATCACGAGTAATTGTTGAGAAAAAAATGCGTTCACAACGCGTGACTGTTTGGTGCGGATTTTGGGCTGGATGCATAAACTGACCATTCTTCTTCTAAAATGCGGCTGTTCAAGCAGTAACAATTAATAGTGTTCGTCATCGTGACATGATAACCCAGTTTTTAGTGCCAAAATTACAAAATATGGATGTGACCAACATGTGGTTTCATCTAGACGGTGCCACAGGCAGAGAAATAATTCAATTAATACATGAATCATTTCCTTAACGTGTAATGGGCGTTTTTGCGACCAAATTGGCTATATAAATCTTGCTAATTAACACCATGGGACTTTTTTCTTTGGGGTTTTTTGAAGCCAAAGGTCTATGCAAACAAACCCACGACCACCAACACCTTGAAAGAGAAAATTTGGAGGTGTATTAATATAATTCAGGGCCTGGGCACAAATCCTCATTCTATAGTCCTTCACGTGGGCGCCCGCCTGAAAATGGCTAACCGCTTATTGGTTAGTGTCAGCCAAGGATTTACGCTTACGTCTCAATCGTTTGCCGTGATCCATTTAGTTTGAGGTAGGAGTAAACCTTTAAATCCAACCTAATTCCAGTGGTGGTGTGAGCAGATAGTAAACCGTACCGAAGGATGAAAGGCTGGGGGTAAAACCAGTCGTGAACGAGCTCCCTCAGACGCCATGGCGAGGGTCTGTTGTAAGTAGCCTTGCCCAGGTATGGCGGCGCTGCCTGGGTCGACCTTGTTTTTTCCGGCCTTACTCGTGGGAACTATATGGACTCTAAAACTAAAAATAAATTAATAAAAACAAAAAAAGGAATTGAAATTCCAGGAGGGGAGGGAACAAACTCCATTAAGCCGGCGATGGAGCTGGGCGAGGATTCTAACGAATCTGAGCCACAGTCTTCCATCTCCGGCCTGGAGAGGGAACTCGAAGAGGTTTTGCTAGCTAGTGACAGTGAGGATGCAGACTGCACGCTCACTGACACTAGCGTAGCGGGAAGTAAGGTGGCTGGTACTCTTACTTCCACAGAAAGGGTAGGTGGTAGGGTGGCTGGTACTCCTACCAAATTAGAACAGGGCAAAGGTGAGTTGGCTGGTACACTCACCTCAATAAATAGGGATAGCAGTGAGAAGGCTGGTACACTCACTGGTATCCCTAAGGGCAAAAATTCGATAAAGGGGACTGAAGGCGCAGTAGGCAGGTACTCTGCTGCTTTCCGTTCCTCCGCAGTCGAAAAAGCAGGGACGAGCAAAAACGCACATCAGCTGAACAAGCTCATAATGCGCAATGCCCGACGCAAAGTCGAGAGTGCGAAGCGCAAAATAGAGCAGTTCAGGGGGTGTGAAGATAGCTCACTTAGCGCCTGGGACAGACGGCAAGTGGAACGGGCCAAGGAAACTGTGGCTGCTGTGGCTGCCAAAAAACCGGCGGCCGCCGCAGTCAGCGTAGACAGGGCAAGGATTCAGGCGTCCACTAGTGAAGTGGCGACTGAGTCCAATCAAAATAAAAGGGAAGATAACGAGAAGGTCATACCTGGGGGGGCCAAGGAAACCATCCTGAGCAAAAGGAGTAGATCCGACGACGTCGTGGAACCGAGTGTGGCTAAAAGGGTGAAGGCTGGTACTTCGCCCGTTGTACTACCGGTCTACGACGCGAAAGACGAGCTCCTTGTTGCCATTATCAACGAGCAGGAGCCGAGCGGACGCCTGACCATGGAACAGTGGCTAACTGTCGAGGAGAAGTTTCAGGACGCTCTGTGGAAGAAAATGACTTCCACAGAGAGTGGTGACCTCCTCTTTGACGGCGCTGGATGGGATGGCGGTCGCAAGGTTGTTGCTTGTGGAAACAAGGAATCCGTTGGCTTCCTCAGGGAGTTTGTCCAAGGGGTTGGCGAGGTGTGGAGCGGGGCTCAGCTTAAGTGCGTGACAGTGGCGGAGTTGGCTAAGTACACTCCGCCCAAGGCCTGGGTCTGGGTTCCGCTGCCGTACACGCACCCTGAAAAGCTACTAGGCCTTCTCCACGCTCAAAACAGGGAGCTGAAAGCAGACACGTGGAGGGTGTTAAAGACAGGCCCAAGAAGACAATTTGGCCAACACTTCTTGATAAGCCTAAACAGGGAATCGCTCCAAACCCTTGAGAAAACAAAGGGAATGGTGCGATATAGCATGGGGAAAGTCATGGTCAAGGCCATGAGCAAGGGAGCGGAGGCGGAAGAACCCCATGATGATGGAGACGATGCAAATAAACCTGCATCACAGTAAGGCTGCGACGGCGTGCTTGGTAAATTACATAATCAAGCACGACGTCTCAGCCGTACTGATACAAGAGCCCTGGATAAGCAGAAACAATAAGATCCAAGGGCTCTCCATAAGGGATTATACGCTTTTCTTCAAAGCTAACGAAGGTAAAATTAGGGCTTGTATCCTTTTAAAAAACAATATAAGGGCATTTCTTTTGAATAATTTCAGTGATGGAGATCTGGTTGCAGTTTGCTGCGAGAAAGTGGGAAGCAAATCCTTGTGCCTGATATCAGGCTACCTTCCCTACGAGTCGACGGAGATACCTCCCGACAGGTTAAGGCAGCTGATGACCAGGGACAAATGGCTTTTCGTCATAGGATGCGATGCCAATGCGCATCATTCACAATGGGGCAGCAGTGATATTAATGCAAGAGGTGAGTGTCTTTTTGACTTTATCCTATCGACTAGGCTTACTATATGCAACAAGGGTAACACACCTACTTTTGTGATACGGAACAGGCAAGAGGTATTAGATATTACTCTAGCATCCTGCACTGATTCCTTCACTATCGCAAAGTGGAGGGTTCTAGAAGAGGCATCCTTATCGGATCATAAGTGGATTCGCTTTCAAATAAGCTTCCACGGTAAGGCCACGAATACTTACAGGAACCCCAGGAAGGCGGATTGGAATAGGTACGAATCCTTAGTAAGGGATCAGCTAGGAAATGAGGAAGTAACCTACGACTCTTCAGTAGACATAGACAGGGCAGTTGATAACATGGGCAAAATAATGAACTCAGCATTCGAGAAAGTTTGCCCACTAAGGAAACCAGCTAAGAAGTCCCAACCTCAGTGGTGGAACAGGGAGCTAAACTCCAAAAGAAGGCAAGTTAGGCACTTTTACAATAGGGCCAAAGCTGTGGGGGATGACATTACATGGGATCTATACTTAGAAAGTAAAAAAGAGTTCAAATACTTGATCAGGCAATCCAAGAGGAAATCATGGAAGCTTTTCTGTGAAGCGATTGCGGACACAAGCGAAGCTTCCAGACTCCGCAAAGTGCTGGCCAAAGACCCTGCCGTCCCTAGCTTTATCAAGAAATCGGACGGTACGTGGGCGGAAAGCAGCGAGGAGGTACTGGAATCACTAGTTGATGCCCATTTTCCAGGAAGTAGCGCGCCTGTGTCCTCGTTACTCAATGGAAATAGGAACTGGGACAATATTAGTACAACCATAGAGGAAGGATTAGATAATATCTTCACTGGGAAGAAACTGCGTTGGGCCATCAAGTCCTTCGCTCCGTTCAAATCGCCTGGCCCTGATGGCATTATACCGGCCATGCTTCAAAGGGCTCCAGGTACAGTCATGAACATAATCAGGAATATTTTCAAACATTGCCTTCGATTAGGCTATGTACCTAGGGCATGGAGAGAAGTACGAGTGGTTTTTATACCTAAAGCAGGTAAACCAAGCCATACTTCAGCTAAGGACTTCAGACCTATTAGTCTGTCGTCATTTCTCCTCAAAACACTTGAAAGACTTATAGACATTCACATAAGAAACAAGTGTTGTAATGGAACTTTATGCAATGCTCAACATGCATATTTAAAAGGCAAATCAGTAGAGACGGCTCTACACGAGGTAGTAGGTAAAATAGAAGGTAGCCTTCACCTAAAAGAATACGCACTTGCGGCCTTTTTGGACATTGAAGGGGCCTTTAATAATGTTAATAGGGAGGCCATCAAAAGTGCCTTGGAAAAGATTAATGTAGAGCATAGTATAACCAAGTGGCTATATGAGATGCTCTCTACAAGAAATATCAACTCCACAATAGGAACCAGTTCAATAAGAAGATCTGTAACCAGAGGCACCCCTCAAGGAGGGGTCATTTCTCCCCTTCTCTGGGTGCTGGTTATAGATAATATACTTAAAGAACTAAATAATGCAGGATTCAACGTTACTGCCTACGCGGATGACGTAGTCATAATTATTCAAGGAAAATTCCTTAATACAATGAGCGAACTCATGGAAACTGCCCTCAACAGACTCAGAATCTGGGCTGAAGGGTGCGGACTCCGAGTAAATCCGGAGAAAACGGAACTGGTACTATTTAGTTCAAAGTACAAGATACCGCTCTTCAGGCTGCCAAGACTTGCTGGAGTGGAGCTTTTGCTCTCAGAAAGCGCAAAATATCTTGGTACGGTACTTGACAGGAAACTAAATTGGAAACTTAACGTACTGGAAAGAGTCCGCAAGGCTCATAATGCTCTCTTCGCTTGTAAGAAGACAGCTGGTAAGAAATGGGGCATGAGGCCGACAATGATGTATTGGCTTTACACAATGGTTGTAAGACCCATAATTACATATGGGGCTCTTGTGTGGTGGAAGGCCACCAACAAGAAGTATATACGGGATATGTTAACCAAGGTACAAAGAACAGCCTGCATTGCCGTTACGGGTGCCTTACGTACAACGCCCACGGCTGCGCTGGAAGCATTCATGCATCTTTTACCACTGGACTTACAAATACAGATCCAAGCAGGAAACAGTGCACTTAGACTCACTAATGCAGGGCTGTTTAAAAATAATAGTATAGGTCATGGAAAAATTATAAGGGAATCGTTCTCTGATATCCCCGTAAAGGCGGATGAAAGTCTCGGTACACTTGACTTCGAAACACCTTATGAAGTGTTATACCCGGACAGAGAGGAATGGTCTAATAACTTGATCCTGAGGGAAAACGAGGCCTCAGTATACACTGACGGCTCCAAAACTATCGAGGGAACAGGGGCAGGTATATACTCCAGCGGGTTCAACCTGCAAATGGCCCTGAAGCTTCCGGACACATGCAGTGTTTTTCAGGCAGAGGTTCTGGCAGTGCTTAAGGCCGCAGAGGTACTGGAGATGAGATCAATATCCGATAAGAATATCGCCATCTTCATTGACAGTCAGGCTGCACTTAAAGCACTAGAATCACAAACCATCAAGTCTGAGCTAGTCAGGAATTGCCGCACAGTGCTCAAGGCATTGTGCTCGCAGAACCGTGTTAGACTGTGTTGGGTACCTGGGCATTGTGATATTGACGGTAACGAAAGGGCAGACGTTTTGGCCAAGGAAGGAGCTGGGCTCCCACTTGAAGCAACGATCGAAGGTATAAGACCACCCATGGCGGTGGCCAGGAGAATTCTTTTTGAAAAAGTCTTCAATAAAGCGAACACAAGGTGGTCACAATTAGAAGGACATAAGGTCTCAAAGGCACTGTGGCCTACTTTAAATCGGAGGAAGTCTGAACAATTGATTAATTTCAGTAGAACTAAGTTGAGAACAACGGTAGGAATACTCTCTGGGCACTGCCTTCTCAGGAAGCATGCCATGAGACTAGGCGTAGCTAATACGGATACGTGTAGGTACTGTGAAGACCTACAGGTCACGGAAGACATCTCACACCTTCTTTGTGAATGTCAAGCAATTGCTCGGAGTAGAAGAAAGCATCTCGGAATGTACTTCTTTAATAACTTGGAAGAGGTTGGTTCCTCAAATGGAATTGAGGCCATACTCGGATTCTGTAGGGAAATCGAATGCTTGGGTGATTTGGTTTAGGTCTTTTAGCCGTAATGGTTCCCAGGGGATGGCGATGGGCCCAACATGGTGCCTGGTCTTTTGTGACGATCTCACAACCCCCATCAACCTAACCTAACCTAACCTAATATAATTCAGCCACATTTATGTGAAACGGTCATAGAGCATTTAAATAAAAGAGTACGCACTCGTACGAATTCATTCCAATCTATATACTCTATGATTCAATACAAATCTTGAAAATTTGTATTTTCTTTCAAAATTACATACATTATAGAAAGTAATATTTTCTATATGCGCTGTGCATCAATTAAATAAATGGGTTACTCTTCTGCCTTTCGTTTGTTTAACAAAAAATAGGGGAAAAATAAAAAAACATAAAACCAACAAAAAAAAATACCGTCCAACCGCCCAGACTTCAAAACTTTTCCTGCAAGCCAGCCCCATAAACTTGCAATTATGATGGTGTCCGGTTAATAAGAGATCAGTTTTTTTCTCAATTGAAACACCCTGCTGTACTTTACAAGCTCAACTGGGCTTTCCTAAAACTGAAAATATACCACATTCGAAATTGCATACATGATTTATTGTTATGGCTTACATCTAGCAAATGTATAGTATAACTATGTCCATCATAGTGTTCTCTCTTGATTCAATCAGCTGTTAGATGAAGTGTTAGAAAAAGGATCTGTTAGTATGAAAACAACCCCGCGTTATGCTTGTTACACTTAAGAAAACGATAAAAATCAAACTCATGCGACTATCTATTTTGTTAATAAACAACAGGATTAGTGATAGTTAATCAACTTTACACATACCTCGGCATTGGTCTCCTCCAGAAGGTCATCTGCCATTTTACTCATGTTCTTAATAACATCTTGAGCCTGGACTGCTCCCTGTTCCAGTGATTTTAGTCGCGCTGCTCTCCATGCTGCACGTTTTTCGGCACTAAAAAGACACCCATTAGTTTCTGAATGCCGCACAACTGACATGGCAAAATAATTTATTAAAGATAGAGAATATGCAAAGCACCAGAAAAAAAAAAATAAATAATCAACAATATCTATATGTACAAGATTTCAATCACCGTTAACAATCTAAAATAGGTTTTGTGCAGTATAAAAGTAGAACAAAGACTTACTTTAATTGCGCCCTCGGTAGACGACCCGCAGATGAAGTAGCTGAAGCTTCAACTTGACCTAAAGCCGAGTCTGTTACAGAGCTTTCTTCAAGAAGTCGTAATCGCTTCTCAGCGTTTGCTGTGCGAACTGGTATGCGACTAATAACTGGCGGCGGTGGTGACGGTGACTTGGTGTCTAGGTGCGGTGCAAATACGGGTAGCCTTACCTTGGGTTTTGGCAACAATGACGGCTTGTTTAACGGTGACCTAGAATTAGCCGAATCTTCCTCCGATTGCGACAACGACTGTGATGGCATTGATGATGTGCTCGTTGTTGTACTGTGTGCACTAGTTTTGTTTTTAATTGTTTTCAGAGTTGGTTTTTTTTTTGAACCGCCATTGAAATAACATTGTTCGTGCAAAGTTTTTTTTTGTGTAATGAAAATAAAGGTACATTGGAAAGCGTCCGAAACAAATACGAATATAGAAATAAACAAAAACAAAAAAAGGAATAAAATAATATTTTCATTTTTTGACTATATCTCCATTATATTTTTTCGATGACATTTGGGATGCTTGGTGCTGATAGTTAGTTACAAACATTTTGTTGAAACGCATTGATATATATGATGAAGAAGATGAATGAATGAAACATGAATGCGTATGATTTATTATGTGACTTGTTGATGAAATTGATATAGCATGTTAGGTTGATGTAAAAATATTTTTTTTAAATCTAGCTTGATTTTTAAACGACGCACTGATATTTATAAGTACAATCTGTACTACCAATTTATAGTATTTTTATTATTATTTATTAATAAATTTGCTTAGAGTCGGCGTAGAATAACTCAACAAAATACCCTGCAATTAAAGACTTCTCCCAAAAAGCACTCTTTATAGAAAAGTCGGCAGCCAATGGGTTTTGTATCTCAAATCATGGGCCAAATGCCTACATCAAATAATGAGCAATACGTTACTAAAAAGTAAGCACTTGGCATTAGGGTTGAGGTAGGGTCGGGTATTATTATAGCACCAGTAAGGATATAGGTAGCATGGTTTTGTCATTTTGTCATATTTTTGTGGTGAAACGTGATCTTATGAAATAGTTGTTGGTAGGGTAGTAGTTATGATGTAATTTCTTCAGATGACTGCGGCCATATTTGAAGATATTTTGCTGTCATTGTGACCTATTTAGTATTTTACCATGGAGATCTATACGATTCAACAATCAATCAATCGAAGTCGTATAATAGTATTATGCATCAAAATTCAAGTTCTGTTCGCGAAATGCTTTGACTGAAAAGCCATCTTAAGCGACGAGGCTCCTTTTTACTTGAATGGCTACGTGAATAAATATAATTTTTTATGACCGACCGCCTACCTTGTAAATATATTGTATGGGTATGGGAGAATAGTGTCATACGAGATACGACACTCATAAGTAGCCTCCTGTTTTTGGTACAGCCTACCATCTCCAAATTTAAGTAGATAGTAGATTATGCACCTACCCGTGAACGAAACACTTAAGATATTCATGCTTATTTTGAGATTCGATTTCTTTCGAAAGAGGACAAATTCATTCTATTAATCGAAAGTTCATTTATCATTCGAATGTGGACTGTATTTTGACTTTCTAATCGTTCGCAATAAATGTCATTTTTTATTCGTCTGCATTTTCCTAACGCTTAATAGAAAGCGATTGTTGTTATTCCGCATTTTCCTGCTAGATTGTTATACAAACATTTTAGTTAAACATCCTACATACTTAAGGGGCCAGTTATAGCGGCACGAAAAATGTAACCGACAAAAATGTCTTTTGCTTTTTTTAACCACTTAAACTTAATTGAAATGATTGAAAGAAAAAAGCTTAGGACTTTTCACAATGGGTTTGCCTTAAATCTTTTGCCTTTATACCAATAAGCCATCAAATATTATGCACCTTGGGGACAAGTATGTTCGCTTTATTGGTGATATTGTGGACAAGTCATTTAAAATGGGACCTTTCAGGGAAAGCCGTGGAGTGCATACACATAACGGTGTCGAGTACATTTCAATCACAATATTGAAAATTAGTGGCGAAGGTTATGCTCAATGATACATCTGCATAGAGATGTGAGACAACGAGAACCCCAAGTTCGAAGACACGGAGTGCAATCTGCCTACGTAAACACTATAAGTCCGTCCAATTCTCATTCTTGCCAGTTATGTATCTAACTTTTATTCAGCCGTTGGACAATCATTAGTAGGAATGAGTTAGTGGGTAATACGTTACTTTTGGTCACAAAAATATAGGTAATGCACAATCTATATATGTAGGAAGCATATTACCCGACTGTACTCTATTGTTTAGGCAGGGTTAAGTTAAATTGAGTATGTGGATTATACAATACTAGACGCCATAATGCCCCAGCAGGGATCTCTTGGGAACTTATTACAACTAGAAAACACTCTCCCTAAAGTAGCAGGCAACTTCTCTAGAGAATCTAAGTAAGTCCCAGCATCCTACTTATTTTCCATAAGCTCAAATAAATAATTTCCAAAGAATTTGCGCAATACTTCCTTGGGAAAACGAGAACGGTGCGATCAATATATCGAGATAATTCTACTTTTGAAACAACTTGTGCAAAAGCGAAATAAGTCTAATGCATAAACTTGTAGACGAAGTACACCTTGTTAGAGTCAAAGTCGGTGCATTGGCGACGAGGACTATTGTTTTTTTAGACGGTTCAAATTTAAACAAGTTTTGACAATGGTGGTCATCAAAACAAATTTTGGTATTAACTTAATTCAAAGGCAGTTGCATTCATGCAATAAACGAAAATACCTCAAACAGAGCATAAACCTCAACTTCTATATTCAAATTATATCAAATAATTGGAAAATACGTGGTTCTTATTTACAAAAAAGCGAACATTTCTTGTTATAAAAATAAATAAATACTTGGATCTCTATTTATTTTTGGAACGAATGAAGGCTAATTTAGAAGCTCTTCCATGACAGTCATACTCTCGGATATTTGTCAGACTGTCGCGAAAGTGGGGCAGTGGAAAAAACCTTAAGATGTTATTTGTGTTTTTCCCGGCATTGAACCTCAGACTCCTCGGCCCTCGCTCAGTAGTCCAGCACACTAGCAACTGCGCTCACGAAAATACCCATTCTCAGATGTTTGTCGTCCTTCGGTAGATACATATTATATTCCCTTATCCAACTAAAGCATTCATAACTTAATTGTGATTTTATTAGAAATCGCCCACGCAAATGTCATTTCAGTCAGCGCAACTCCTTAAAATACTCTCGACCACTTAGTAGAACTTCTTCAAAATACGGTTTAACCTTTCAATTGCACACTTAACTCTTTTACTGTCTCCACACTCCACTAGAAATCATTCCATTCAGTTACATGAAATACTAGATATTTATAGAAAACTCCTTGGCAAACCACAAAAGTTTTCCAGTTTCGTTACCTTATGCGATGTTTGACCTTACCAAATCCTCAAAGTAGGTACAAAAAAAAACCAACAACACAAGTGAGGGGGACAAAAACTTTTCGAATTCAACAAACCGAAAAAGTGGAAACTTTTCAATTGAAAAGTAAGAAAAAAAATCTGAAAGAAATTGGAAAATAAATCTGGCAGAAACAGTTCCCGTCAATTAAAATTGAAACTTGGCCCACGTACCGAAAACGAATAATGAATAGAACTAACGAATCGACTTTGGAACAACTAACACAAGGAAAACTTATTTCTCCCAGCGTCAAGCGGCTTTCAATTGAAGCAGTTAACTCTTCTTTGAGTGAAGGATGCAGCTGTTGGAGGCAAACTCTCTTCGTTGTGTTTGTAATTTAAGGGTTTATTTTTTTTTATGCTGACGAAAAAAGTGAACAGCTACTTCTGCAGGGCGACACAAAGGACAGCAAATCGTTTTCTTTGAGGATTAAGAGTTTTTCTTCAATCCTATACATTTAAATTACAGTTAAGTTTTAGGGGTATTCAGTGAATTATATATAGGTAGTTTACTTTGATACAAAGTGCATTCCCAAATACCTTAAAAGCAGCTAGAAGAGACACCAGTGAAAAAATGATGAGCCAAAATGATCGCAAAATAAAAACTAAATTAAAAAGAAATATATATCTATGTCAATTTGATTTTTTTTTATTTAGGTATAACAACTAGATGTTGTTTGTTTTTACAAAAGATAGTGATAAAAATGTATTATAGTTAATTGTTATAAATATATATATGTATATGTAGAGTTTTCTTATAAAAAAACAGCATAAAGTTAGCATTATTAAAATTAGTATTAAAAGACGTCATAATATCAACATTGTACATAAAATGCTTATGTGTATATACCTGTCACCTCTAGCGCATTACAATTTAACAAATTGAACTATCTATAATCTAATGGTATATTAAATATGTGTATACTTTACATTGGTAGAAATTAAATGTAAAAATTATATTAAACAGCACAGAAAGAAAATTCTATTCGTTATAAAAAGAAATGAATCCATGTTTGAAATATTATTAGTTTAGAAAAAAATTAAACAGAAAAACAGAAATGTTAATTAAAAATTAATGTTAAAAGTTTTAGCTTCTAAATACTGCTTCAATTTCTTCAAGTGGATTCCTAGAAACATTGTAAAAGTAAAAGAAAAAAGATTCGTGTGAATGCGAAAAATTATTTTTATTGAGCAAATAAAAGTAGCCAAGGAAATAAGATAAATAAAGCATTAGTGAGGTGAAAGAAGAAGTTGAAGTTCGACACAAAATTGTAGCACGGCACAAGTGGTGTGATTCTGTTTTTGTGCACTTCGGAGGTGTGTTTCGGTTTTTATACCTATTGGTATGTCCTAGTCTTTAGACTTTAAGGCGAAGAAATGGTCCAAGCCCTATAGAATTTTAGAGAAGTGCTATTTTTTTCACAGGTGGCGGGCAAATAAGTGGAGGCAGATTGGTATTAATTTCTAGTAATCGCGTTGTGTTCCCCTATATTTTATTATCCAAGATGATTAAGGCACCATCTTTTGTGGGATATGTATCAGAAAATATGTACGGCTTTAGAATCTCCAGTTTCTTGAAAAAATAATAAAAACTAGATAATATTGAAGGCAGAGAAAGATATTGGAAAAAAAATGGAGGCTTGGGTTGGGGCTAAAAAAAAATGTGCGATAGACAAAACCTTATAATAGCAAAAAATTATTCGGAGTTGAGATTTATTAACGCCATCCTATGCAATTGCACCCGCTTTATTACAACCCGGTTTTAAACAATCAAATAAATTATCAAATAAAAATCTGAAAAAATTGTGCTTTACCTGGTATCTAAAACAATTCATTTCATTTTGTTATTTTTTTTTTGTGAATTAATATACATATGTATATTTTACTTTATATTTGATTTTTTTACATTAATTATTCATAAATTTAAGAAAAAACACTCCTAAAACACAATAATGTGCTATTACAAGGGTCCCGCTTAATAGGAATTTAGTTGAAAACCTCCTTATAAGTACTACAATTTTATGCCCATCTGCATGTGCTATTATCCGGGCAGTACTGTAATTGGCCGAGTTCTCCTTCATCGCTTGTAAAAGAGTTAAAGCCTGTGGTTCAACTGATAGTGATCATAGATTCTTATTTGAGTGGGTGAATTTGGGAAAGGACATTTCATTTCAAAAGAGGACCGCTAGTGACATTGATGATTTTCTAATTACATTGGAGACCAGTTGTTTTACCAAGAATGGTTTGCTTTAAACTTGATCGACCAAATTTTTCAAACTAGGTATTCGTTAATTTTTGTTTGCTTAAGGTAGGTTAAGATTTACATTCATATGTAAAAATAAAAGAAAATGCTGCTTTTTTTTAAACAAATCCCAGGGATTCCACAAAGAAATTTTATTTTGCCGCTTGCGTATTCTTTCGGTGACCACCCAGATCTCAAGAATATATGTTTGAGTTGTAAAAAATTCAGGATTTGAAATGGTTTTCAGAGGTCAATTTCACACTCCTGTATCGAAATACAGAGTAGGGCCCCAAGTTATCTTTAGCCTTTGCCTCCCTGTTAATCTCCGGTAGTTGAAGCTTTACTTTAGTATTATTTAGTCATTAGCAGATTATATATTGTTCATGAAGTTCAGAAAGCCACTAAGTGGTAATTAGGTCCCCCCCTCACGATGCAATACAAAAGGCACAAAATACAACTGGAGAAATGTCCGTTAGTCACTTTTAAATTAAGTTGTTGTCATCACAAAAGATGTTGGCCTGAATTAAGAGGGAAAAACAAATGCAACAATTGTCACCGATCAACTAGGCATATGCTCTTCCTGGCACAAGTTGAACTCATGTCATAGACACGCTGCATACTCTTGTTGGGTTGTATTAAACAGCCAAATATATAAGTTATATTTTTTTTGCTTTTACAAAACTTGCTAGGCTATGTTATTGCAGCAAATGTGGAGTACGATAGTAATCTTGTGGCTGTTAAAAAATCGCTGGAGAGGCTCGTATAGCTTCGGATGGACCAAGATATGCAAGTCGTTTTATCATTTTGACACTTCTGTTCTGCGAAGAAACATTCCAACTGATGTGATAAGTCGGAACGATCCCCAGGTTAAGGAAGGCCCATATATTTTTAGTTGCTTCTCTGGTCTACCGTGACGTGTGAAGAAGTTTGACCTAAGTGTATATTTCTTCCTCTTATAAAAGAACTTGTGACAGCTTGGCCTGATGGATGGAAAGCCATTAGGACAAGTTCAGATAGAAAAAATTAGGAAGGACCGAAAAACACATGGCGCAAAACAGTTGAGCAGGAGGCACAGCATTTTTAGAGTTTAAAAGCAATACCACCATTACCTAAATTGAACACACAATCACACGATTCGCCGATTCAAAATCGTTGCAGCTACCCTAAAATCAAAACGGATTTAAGCGAAGGGAAGTGATGATCATTTCACAGAACAGGACAACATACCACATCAGGGACAGACGTTTTTTTACTTTAATCGAAACGACTCCTTCTTAAATACTTCCGAATTCAAATAATACCCTGTAAAACAATGATTTCCCACTTTCGAAGGAAGGGAAGTTAGTATTAAATAAAGCAATTCATTTCCGCGTAAATACAGATTGCGACAATTTTATAATGAAAATAAACCATCCATCTTCCGGAAACAAATGTTCTCGCAGCAATCTACAAACTCAATAAAAATTCGTTTGAATCTATGTATGGTTTTCATGCAATAGGGGATCAACGAATCACAACGAGGAAAAAATCCTTCACATGACTCCACGAACAAGGGCATTAACCACACTGGGTTTTAATTTATGAGTGACTGGAGGCAGAATTTATTACCCAGCTACATACCGACCAGGCTGCCATACAAGCTCACATATGTGCGCGAATATAATGTGTTTTTCGCAGGCTGCAAATAGGACATTCATTTGGCTGTTTTTGTTTTGTTTTTGCCTTTTTTTTTGCTTCCCTTTGTTGAAGATGTACGGGCATGAAACCTCTGCACACATTGTGAGCTTCTCTATAACACAAAAACAAAGGGAACATGTTTTTCAATTACCTCGAAAAGCGTTTTCCTTTTATTCAGCTACTTTTCTGGTAAATTGAAAATCGCTTTATCTAAACGTTGGGATAATTGACCTCAATATGGAAGACGACTGCAAGTGCCTACAGTTTTAATCATTTTTATAAATATATGAATAATTAATTCCGGTCATTAGTCGCAGCGGATAGTGGTTCCAATATTTTAATTAGAGTATGATGTGCCATTAAGAAAATAATTGAATTTCCGTGCTTAAAATTGGAAATCTGTAATATACCTGCTATACCAATTTCAATCAAGTCAAGATCGTATCCTTGTTATAACGGCAGCTAATAAGCTAATAAAAATCACCTCGTCATGGTGTTAATTATTGAGTAATACGAAATGCACCCCCATCTTGGATATAGCGACAGGTGCCTGTGAAACGGCTGACAAAAACACATCGTATGCCAATGATTTTCAATAAAAACAAGAACACGTTTCGATGCTTTGTGTTTTTCCTAGAACGTGTCCTTGGATCTATGAGGACAACACTCCAACTTCCGCAGAAAGAAAAACAAACTTTTCTCATTTACTCCTGGTGTCGTCCTTTTTAACGAAAAAGAAATTCAAATGCCGCCTTTTCTTCGAAATCGAAATGAGAACCCACAGAGAACCTTTCTTAGTACGCAAATGTAAATTTTTTGTTTTGTTGAACTTTTGCCAGTAAAATTAAATTGGCTCGTCCTTCATTTTTTGATATACACACCCAGTAATTTGGGTAAGATTTAATTTTTTTTTAATTTACATTAATTTCCGCATGCTTTGTTAAATCGAACTGAGGATTTTGTTGACACCTTGTAGATTCAGTTATTTTATTAGGTACAACTAATTTGTTTGCCTTGTGAATAGACAAACTGTTTATTTTTATTTTTTGAAAACGTTTCAAGTGGACTATTTTCTGAATCTTGGTGACGTTTTTGGGGCACTTGAAAAGCGATAACTATGTTAAGTTTCTTATTCAAATAGGTACATCGTAAACAACGTCCGAGATTTTGAGTAACGTGTGGTAGCTTGCTGCATCGGAGAAGGTTACTGCAGCTCAGAAAAAGCTGTTATTTGAATTAATACTAAAGAAGGGCATTTCAGGGCTTCCTATCTTTAAATATAAAGAAAATAAATTGTGTTTGAGATATCACCGAAACTTTTTTATTCGTTTGAAAGGGCTATCGATGCAATTATGTATGAAATATAACATCGTTTAAATATACGCCGCGGTTTCCGAAATATCAAATTTTCCATGACGAATAAATTTGACCGATGGCATGGGTTATGTTGGCTTGGAGGGCTGCTGTGGTTCGTGAGTTATTCGCTTAGACCTGCGACTTCAGAAAACCCCAAGAAAAAGTCTAAGTCAAATCACACGATTCCGGTGATCAGTTCAGATCAGCTACACGTGAGATGATTATGCCCTTGAGCTTGAATCGCTTGTGCAGAATTTCCAATGTGGCGTGAGTTGTGTGGCACGTAGCGCTGTCCAGATGAAACCATCTGTCGTTGGTGTCCATATCATCCAATTCAGGCCAAAAGAAGTTGGTAATCATTGCCTGGCCAACGTCGTTCTCAAAGAAATATGGACCGATGATGCCACCAGCGTTGAACGCTCTTGGATCTCGTGTGGATTGGTATCATTCTTAATTCGATAATTTTGTTTGTTTCATCCAGAAATCGGACTTGAAACATAAGATTTTCACAGCCCATTTTGCGTGTAATTAGTTGATCAACTGACGTTTGCAGATACGAAAATAAAATTTTAATATATCTACATATAAAAAACAAACGGCCCTAATTCCATTTGATTTAAATTCACCACTCACAAACTATTTTAATAACAAAAAAGCGATCAACTTTAGAGAACCAACACCATATTAATTTTCCAAAAGCCATAATTCTCCTGCAACTCCGCATGAAAACAAAAAAATGTTTAATACTCAACTAATCCATTATTTATTTCAAGACAACAAAAACCGAAAGCACCTCCTTATCGATTAAAGCACTACTCTACTGCAGTGGTCATGGCCAGTGATTTATAGTGTTTTGTGCATTAAAATACTTATGTGGATGTGTGTGTGCGATAGAGAGTTTTTGTGAAAATGCTTCATTCAAAATAATTATTGTAGAATGCTTTAATCTCTTAGGTCTAACTTTCACCATAACTAACAAACAAAACAAAAAAGCGAAATAAAATGAGAGAAATGGAAAATAATTGAATGTATGTCGTTGGAATTGCATTGCAGCACACTTACCTTGTATCCTCAGAATCACAGTTATCATTATCATCGCCTCCATTATCACTGTTTGCATTATCGTCCACATCCTCTTGGTGGTGTTCGTATTGCTCCATTATATCATTGGATTCGTCTAGTAATCTGGTCTGCTTATCACGTCTTAGGGTTGCGATTTTCTTCTCTTCTTCTTGTTTCAACTTTTCAACTTCGTCCTTCGATAGGAAGGAGAAAACTTTTTCTATTTGAAATGACAAAAAAAATAATAATACAGCAAATGAAAGTAAATGAGAGGATACATAAAAAATCATAAAATAAAATAGTCATCTTGTGTCGCTGAGAGCTTACAAAGTTAACTAATGAATAACTATACCAATTTGGAAATTTATATTTAACGCAGAGTACCATATTGTTGAAGTGTACTTGCATTCACAAAAGCGTGAAATGGATTGGAGGACTTCGAGCTCACCAAACTCAATCATATTAGTACACTTTTTACATGTTTTAAACATAAATAATATACCGAATGTTTTTTCTTTGGAAATGTATTGTTAAGAGAAAGTGAGCAATTATATTTTCATGGTACGTATCATATTTGCGAAGATGGCAACGTAGAAACGGAGTAATTTAGAATTGATGATACACAAACAACCCAATAAACGTGGAAAAAATTTCATATTTTAATACAGAAAATAAAAACAAAAAATGTTTGTATAAACTTAATACACTTTGAGTATGTCGTTGAGTGTTTGAAATATTTTCAATAGTACAATTTATTTCAAAACGGTTTATGATAACAAAAAACTATATGCTGTTATATCTTATCCAGTGACACCGGATCGTGGTAAATTTTGATGGTATTTCAAATTTAAAAATAAGCCAAAAGGGCGTAAGGGTATTTTCATGAAGATCAGACCAAAAATGAGGGTATTTTCTATTTAGAAAATTAATTATTTTAATTTTTATTTCAATGCACTCGGTGATTCAATGCGCATAAAAACAAACATTGACTGCTTCTTCGTTTAATATTCCTTTGTCTTTTCTATAGATATTCGAAATTGTTTAATTACGTGTCTGTTGATCTTGTTTTTATTTTTATACTAGCTAACTTTGCCAATTTGAATTCTAAGCCCACAAAGTAGCATTAAACATACTACACGTTGTTTGCTTTAAATTTAAAACAGAGTTTTTGGACCTTGCAATTTTTTTATATTTTTTATAAATATGGTATTGTTGATCTTTCTGCCAATCTAGAATGGCGTCGACAGAAAAACATAATAAAAAGAGTTTCCAGACAACCTGGTTAAAAATATCCACATTTTGGCCATAACATCCCCATCATCTCGGAAGAGACCCATTTTTGGCTCAGCGGCTATCACAAGGTTATTGCTGTGAACGCAATCCTCAAGCAATCCTCCAACAAGCACCATGCATCCGCAAAGATTGTCTGTTTGGTGAAGTTCATGTAATGGCGGCGTACATATTGGACAGAGTTCAACAATTATTGAACCAGCCGCTTGAAGCACTGCCAGCGCAGCCATTTAAATGATATGCTATTCCACACATAAAATAATGAATGTAGCTCCAATATAAACAGAGAATCAATTTTATATCTTATATTGTCGTTGTTTTTCTTTTAAATTTTGTTTCCCTATCGTTCTTATCTCGTCACCCTTATTCAGTACCTACTGTCGTTAAAGCTTCTCAGTTCAGGTCGAATTCGGAATGAAATTGTGAAATGCGGATACCCTCCTCAAAACTCACACAAAAGTATGATTTTTGGAAGCTAGTCGGAGGGTTGTGCGATAACCCTACATTTTCTACTCTCTCAGAAGAATTTGCAAAACGGCTTAAGACTTGTAATAAATATATTGTTCATTTTAAATGGTTTTTTTTAAATTTACCTGCTTTCTGCGACGGTTTATGCTGGTCCTCCATTGCCGATTCGAAGAACCTCTTTTTGTCTGAAACCGATTTGGGGGTCTTCGCTGATGTGGGCGGTGACTAGAAAACGGAAATTGTATTAAGTAAACACTATCATAACTCACCGGCGGAATATAATAACAAAATGATAATTAATGAAAAAGAAAAGTAAACAAATACAAGAAAAACAATTACATAAAACCAAAAAGTGGGGGGAAACCAAAAACTCGAATATTAATATACTCGGTAGTTACAACACAAAATAGAAAACAAGAACAAAGATTCAAGTTTCATAAGTCTGTGTTGGAATACAGATGCTTCACCATTAATCACCAAAGATTAAGGACCAAGCAAAAAAGTTGCTGTAGGTCCGTATCATCCGTGCACGTTCGTGAACCAATTCTCTAAGGTAATTTTACTATGGAAAATTATGGCGGGAAAGGATACAGAAGAGAGGAAATGCAAATATTGAACTAAGGTGTTCGATTCTTGCGTCAGCACATCGCTCCACCGCCCTCGCCTTCAGCTCCCATTAATTAGAGCTGCACGAAGAAAAATTCATTTCACATCAGCTTAGAATTTTCAATTAAATTTAATATCCATAGGATGCACCACACAGTGTTCGTTGTTGGAAAGATAACACCTCTGCAATGCACACATGCACATTGCATCTGCAAATACGTAGCTTATTCTACTCAACTCAGACTCACTGCTCCTTGGTAGTATGAGTATTCACATCTTGATAGGATTCTCTCTCATTATGGGAATTAATTTCATATTTATGGGAATTTTAATAGGGTTAGTGGCAAGCGTTATGGGCTTGGATAAAATGTGCCAGCCAATAGTTACACACCAGCATCCTTAAAATATTAATTATGCGATCGTGTCATTTTGCGCAAACACGAGAGGGTGAAACAGATAAATTGTGAATGTGTCGTCGTCGTCGCCATCGTCGTTCATCATCATCTTTTCTCTGTTTCTTTGGTGTGCTCTGCTCATTTCGCAAATTGGCAGGGGAAAAATTCAATTCGATTTCATCGATTAGCTGAGCTTCTGGGTGCTTAGCAAATGTCGTACGGAGGATTATCGTGGTGAAATGTCAATTAGCCGTTTATTGATGCGAATGCAATTATGGGGGTGATTTGCTAAGGATTCCATCTCCCTGCAAAGACGAGTGGTTTCATGAATTAAGCTGATAGAATTTGGGGTCTATGGAATGGAAAATTATGTATCAAGATTGACGTTAGAAGCGTTTCTGGCAAAATCTGTTGAATATAGCTCGGAACGGGATGAGAAAGTAAGAGTGAAGGTAAATTGGGTTAAAAACATGTGTTCAATTAACAGGAGCCGATTGGTTTTTGTAAAAGAGAACGACACTGGAGGGTGACTTGTGAACTGATTTAAGGCAGTACACATAACATATTTAATAGGTTGAGATGGATCATCGATTTTAAAATGCTCACTTTGGTAATTACGAATTTGATAACAAATGGCCTTTTTAACCACTACTAACTAGGTATCTGATCAACAACGATAAATATATTAACAGAAATTATTCAATTACCCGATTGGCTTTGGATATGCTGAGGATCCGGCGAGATGTTTCAGTATACCAAGGTACCTACATCTCATGTTAGATGCCATTTGATTACATTAAAGGTCGGTCGTGTTATAGAAAGTATGATCGATAACAACTCATTATAGAGCAGCTTACGTCGCCACAACAACTGTTTTTTTTTATTACTGGACATGTTGAAAAGCTTTTTTGTACCCGGGTTTGATAAATTAGGCCGACGTAGTATTTGTCAACGTCACGGACAACTCGTGCTACAATGGAAATCTTGCAATAACATTTTCGCATTCGAATAATATAAAATAAAGTGCAAGACTGGGTCCCGCGAAGCTTTCTCGTTCATATCAACAGTTTGGTTAGTTATAAAGTGCACTTTTGGCTCAAATTCCTTGTAGCTGTGTAGGTAAACTATAGAAAACCTATTTCTATTACTACGTATACGAGAAAGTTAAAAAATTATATCGGCTGGGCTTCCACCAATCTCGATATATTCTTAAACAAACAAACCAGAACATTGATGTTTCAAGCAAACATGACATCAGTAGGCCAGACGCGACCACTAGACAAATATTATATTCCATATATAATGTCAAGGAAACACCGACCTGGGAAAAACGCTACTGGATATATTTACAGCTAAATCAAAACCTATCAAAGTAAAATGTTGTGAAAGGACAACATTAACGTGTAGTCAGCTATCAAAAATGTAGATGACGGTGCATATTGAGAGAGTGACAGCAAAGCAATACTATCGAACGTAATTTCATGTGAAAAAAAATGCTACTTGCCAAAAAAATTAATACAATGCACGAAGTTTGGCAACCAACTTATCATTTACTTATTAAACATTTATTACTATAAGTTAAACAATACACGTAATCCCAAAGACATGGACATGGACAGTATTTATTTAAACATTTGTATTACCAATTCACTAAAAAAAAGTCGTTTCAACGATAAATGTTTTAAAAAAAAATGCATTTTAGTCCAAATTTTTGGATCTAATTATGCGTATAATTGTTTTTAGTTAAATTATAAATTATAAAATTAACGTTCATGATATGACGCGACGGTACTAGTAATCTTTGCTATAATAACACTGTAAATATTTTTGCGGTTTTATCCCATAAAGATTTTTGATTTTCATAAATAACAAAATATGGTGTGTGAAATTCACTGCGTTTTTTGCTTCGTATTTCAAAATGTCCCTAAAGGGAAAGATAGCTTTTTTTTATATCCGCGGAGATCTAAGGTGATAGTTATATAAGCAAATTGAATTTCACGAAAACTTTCTTGGTCGTAGCTTTGGAAGAAAATAAACATGTTCCCAAATCAACGATTTGCGACTTTAAAAAAATTAACAAAATTATTTCATAAATGTAGGTTGTACATATATAAATAAAACTATGGTTTCTTTTTAATTATTTTTGTTTTTGAATAAATATATCTGCAACAAAAGATTAAATTTACCTAGATTATTTCAAAAATGTTCACTACTATAGTCCGGACAACTGTATAATCCGACCGAGCCTAAAAAATATGTGTTCGGATTGTCAAAGTTGCTCAAAGTTGAACAAAGGATTAAAGAATTTAGAACTTGTTTTTTCATTTCATTAATTTGGGTAAGTTGGTAAATGAATCGCTCATTTAAATAGACTTTGATTTGTTTTACCAAACGCCCTTTGCATAAACCAACTTCAGTAAAAGAAAATTGAGTACAATCATGTGTAATAAGCAAGTAGAATTATCTACTTACATATAAAATATACCAACTATCAAAGTTTAAATTAAAACAAAATTCAATTACAATTAAACGGCGGAGAACAATGAGCCGTGAAATGAATTTTTTTCTCATGATTACAATGTAGGCACAGCCTTATGACTACAAAGATTATAGCACCTGCTGTAATGTAGACACAGTGAATTGCCAGAGGGCCGCAGCAAGCAAATATAACAATGGTATATTATGTGTGGTGGTTCTACTACAACATTCGAGATACCGCCATCCGTATATCTTATCTTTGGCCAAAGGCAAAAGCACCGACTTAATTAGGTATATGAAATGAGTAGTTTTCCCCCATTTTTCAGTGCCATAAGTTGGCACTTGGCAGACGATAAGATTAAATTCATAAAACATTGCACATAGCACTTTAGTCGAAAATTATTCTTTACAGTTACAGGTACGTTTCGGATACATTTCCGAGTTTGTCTGTCGAAAGGTATACAAAAAAATTTAATTTTATTAACCCTATGAGTAGATGGGATAAAAAGTTTTAAATAATAATTAGAGTGTTACTTAAGGATAATATTTTAAGAAAATAAAGTTTTTCAGTTTTTCCTTGTGTTTATTTATTTTTGACAAGTATGTGTTCAAGCAATATGTGAACATTTTTAAGGGACGTATTGGTGTGTCATTAAGAATTTAATCAAGAAATTCGTTTGGCATTATTTTTTATTTTCGTAGTGTGCTGCTGACTGCTGACTAATGAAAGAGGTCTTACGCTGGTTTGTTTACATTTGTGTACGAATTTAAAGTTCTCTAAATTGGAAGAGAGGAATGATACGGAGTTGCATTGCAATTGAGTATGAACACTTTCATATGTGTTTATTTAAAATGGTGTATCTCCAGTGAATAAGGATAGAAACGCCTATTGTAGTGGAATTTTGAAATTTTTTTAATTCAAAGCGATGAACGAGTATCAGCAGTTTAATGTTCTTAGTATAGTTGGTATAAAATATATTTCTTTGTTATAACCAATTTCTATACAATTTTTTCTCATGTGAACTCGGTGTATGGAATTCAATTATGTTAATGCGTTCTTTATTCTGTTGGTAGCAGTAGCCGCCAATAAAAATATACGCAATCTCTTTTTGGACATTAATAGTCCGTTCAAAGAATGAGCATATCTGTTTTTGGAAATGCATTATTCATTAGGTGTAAAAGCAACACTCAATATGATATCTTTAAAGAAAACAAAAACATACCGAATATTTGCAGTTATATACCGATTGAGAGCTTTTATTTTTAAATAGAAAAGAAATGTCAAAGTGCTCAAAAAAAGAACAAATAGTGGCAAATTTTATAGTTTGCTTGTTAACTATTCAAATCCTAGATCCCAAATCCTATTAGATGATGTCGGTGAAAAAAATAAATCAAAAAGTTCACCTGCCACTTAACGATAACTTATGTTGGGATTTCGAAAAAAAAAAAAATGATAACAATTAAAAGCGATTGCAAAAGAATCGATGAAAAATTCAACCTAACAGAATGTCACCTGGTAAAACAAGCAACCGCAACAACACCAAGCTATAGAAAATATTTTTCTCCTTTTATAAACCAATTTTACGGTTGGTTTTAGCGCTGTTGTGTACAAGTGCAATACTACATGATCCATAATTCGATTCAATACTACAAAACGAGTCACATAAAATAAAATAAATAAACAGTCCAATTAACACTTAGCGATAAGTAACGCCCAAATTCCGCAAATATTTACAGAATTATAATCGCGGAAAAAATATATTTCCTGAAGCAATTTGAACACAGGACACAACCCCTGCACGGATACGATTTATTTATCTTTATTTGTCCACTTAAACCAATAACAATACTAAATATATACAAAAAAAATTTTTTTGTGTTAGGGGTATTCATAAACCCGACCTTTTCAGCGCGCCCTTTTATGTATAACCAAAATTCGGAACAAAAAAGGTAACCATCATATGAAACCAATGGCTACTGAAAACATCCAGCAATTTTCAATACCTATTATTATATTGGTGCGGCTGTTGATAGCTCAGAAAGAAAACGACTGTTAATGCAGGATTTGTTAACTGTCATCGGTTAATTTGCATGGTGTCGCACTGAATGACAGGTTAAAGCATAAGAGCTTCTTTTTTTCTGACATCTGTCAGTTAAAAAGGCATCACAAACAACACATGGATATACTAATAGTATGCAAGCTTATGATATCAACGAAACGAGTAAAATGAATCTTCCCTTCCCTTTTTAATATTATTCCATTCAAATTCACAGATTGCGTATTTAGTATGCATGCCGAGATAAAAAAAAAAACAACTGTCAACAGTTTAACCTGTTCACTTAATGCCACATACTGTTAAAATCTAGTCAATCACACTCATTTCACGTCAAGTTGATTGTTGCAATGAAACTAACAAGCAAATAAATAATGCTGCTGAAAATACGCAAGCCTTTGTTCATATTTCATAAACTGACTACATAAATGACTGTGCAGGTTATCCCTTAATATTTGAATTGTGAGCTGCAGATTGACACATTTCTCGAAGACGAATAGATCCGAAATGTAGCGGACCTGTGCGCAAGGTTAAACCTTTCAGGCCAAGGCACTACCATTCAAGTTTATGTAACATGAAATGCGTTTTACCGCGGTGCTGAGTATCGGAGTAACCTATTTTGCAAATATTACAACAAATTATAGCGAAAGGAGTTTATAGATTGCGAGAGGGCTTTTAGATTAGTAAATCGTGTAAACAAAATACGACATTAATACAGACACGCAATACAAATATCGATCGGTAATCGAAATCATAAATGAGGCTTATATGAGTGTGGAGCCAATGAAGATTAAATTTCGCAAATAGTTTTAAATATTTAAAAGCTTTTTATTTAACAGCAACAGCACGACTAACTGCTACATTTGAATGTAAAGTAAAACAAAAAATCACCTTTTTTGTTTACATTTAAAATTTCCAGGATAATTTTAAACAAATTTAGCAGAGTCAATTGAAAAAATAGCTTTTCCTCACGAAACTAGCAGGAATATGCGACTTGGTCTACCCGAAAGTCAGTAACGAAGTCTTAGAGTATATTTGTTTCTAGAGCTTTGGGAAAATTAAAAGCTAGAACATGGTCGAGCTTTGACCGCAGCGAAATTTTTTTAATAGCAGCGATGGAAATACAACCGATTTTTTCGACAATTTTTATGTTTGTTTGAATGTAGGTATGTAATTGATACTTTTACAGAACTTCTTTAGAAAAGGTATATTGTATTGCAATGATGATCAAAGGCGCGCCTTCGCGGCCCTGTTACCACTAAAATATAATTCATTTTTATAGGGCAAATTATGGTTGGTATGCCGTGTAACGCCAAGCTTTCGTAAAAGTAATTATTTTACTGAAATTGTTGAAATGGGTTTGTAGCTCTAGCTCAGATTTTATATTTGAACATGTTATCCTCATCTTATCCTGAAGACATGTCATCCCATCACCAATCAAGAACTTAGAATTCCTTAATGTGGATAAATTCATAGATAAATTATTATAGAATGTCATGTTGGCTAATTTAAAAGATTATGTAAAAGATATAAAAACATCTTATAGTGCTGGTATAAAAAAAAAAAAAAAAAACATTACCGATAAGGAATTTACTGGAAAAGTTAAGCTTTTTTGTTCTAAATGTTTTTCTACTGCTTTTTGCCTTAGATGAAATTTTTTTAAACATTTTAAAAACTTAATTTTTTGTAGATGTCAATATTAAACAAAAAGTAGCAACGTTATCCGGTTCAAAGATAAAATTTTGTAAAAGTTACTTAGTTTTGATGGTTTCTGTTGCGAGAAAACCGTCGAAACGATATCGTCATGCGATAGCTAGTTGGTTACTAACGACGCTGTCATACAATGTTCAAATAAGTACCTAGGTACTTAGGTTAGGTTATCATGGCATATCATGGCAGAAGATCTTCTGATCTCATAATGATCCCCTGACTAAAGCTCACATACTCGAGAAGTATTCTTTGGTTAAAGAAATGAAGGTGACCCAATTTAATCGCGGCTTGACTATCGCTAAAAACGGTGATATCCTTGCAGATATTTTACTATGCCACAGTCACGAAAAGGCCTCCTTAATCGCAATAATTTCCACCTGGTACACATATAAATACCTACACAGAAACACGAGAATGTTCAATAACGTCAAACACAAAATTGTGTTTACCAAGTTGCAACGTTTGCATATTTACGATTCGGAAGCAATTTTTTTTAGTTTCGTTTCGATTAAATGAAAGAACCCCTACAGGTTCCTTCCGCAAGGGTACCGCACAATCCCCTTCCAAGATGTACGATTCTAACTTGAATAAAAAAAATCAACAATTTCCAACTTTTACTACCCCCCTGATTTGTGTGTACTGTGTGCTATTCACAATATACGAGTACTCGTACTCGTATGTACATCGAACGTTACCCTACAACCATATCTTATTTAAAAAAAAAGGTTCAACCCCCATAAACATTTAACAGACAGCACAAAAAAAAAACTCCAGAAAATCAAACTTCGTTACATTTATTAGATAATATTTTAGCAACAAAAAGAAACCATTGTATTTGTTTACCCTATCCGCTATGTGTAAAGTGTAATTTTTACGTGCCCTTGTTACACTACCGCTAAATATATAACTTATACGAATTTATTTGTAATTTGTTTATGTATACGATTTTTTATATATTGTGTTCTTTGAGCTCGGTGTTGTAAAAATAAGAAATATTATTCTATCTGCTTGTTAATGCAATGAAGTAACTGATTGTGTGTGGTACGGAATATAGATGAGCAAAAGTTTGGTTTTTTTGTTAACATTGGAAGGCAGGGGACGACTAAAGACGGACTTCGTCGATACTCCTGTATGTGGGACTTCGATTTGGGGGATTGGCAAAGGACACAACAACACACCGACAAAGTGTTAGACAGTTGTCTCTTTGCCAACTGAGGATGTTGGCGAGCCCGGTGGTGACCCAGGAGCTTGTGATAGAATCAAGTTCAACTGCGGTTGCGATAGAGAACGGATTTTTATCGGAATTAGAGGAGCTGAATGTTTTGAAAATTTCTTCGGTGGCAATGGCGGCGGGGTGGTCGAAGACTGCGAAAAGTATGACACAGATGCAACACTATTGCTGCGACTGCCAAAGTTCATACTGTCAAATATGGTGGCATTACTGTAGATGGCCTCCTCTTCGATGGTCGAATAGATTTCCTCGGCAGTCTCGTAAAACGAGTTCACATTGGGTGGGGTGGCCAGAGGTCGAGTTGATGATGGCACTGATGGGGGTGGTTGTGTCGGTGGCACTGGAGGCAATGGCTTCGATAGGTTAAGATAGTTATTTTGCACAACTGATGGTGCGGAGGTAAAGTTCTGGAAATGTGGTTGAGTGGATGGTGCAGCCGTAGGCGGTGGCGGTGGAGCGTGGGTTAACGGTGCCGACAAATATTCACTACTGTGGATATTCAAGAGAGATTGTTGCAGACTTGATGGTGTTGATAATGGTGGTGATAGTGGCAGAGGTGGTGGTGGATATGGTGGTTGTGGTGGAAGCGGTAGTGGGGTATGCTGCAGCATATAGGCCGACGATACCGCAGCATTACCATTTTCTGACGAAGCTTTCATCACCGTTGCACTGTCACTCACCATTAGACGGCCCGGTGTTAGCTGATAGTGTAGATGCTGTTGTTGCACTCGGAAGGGGGACGCGCCACCACTTTCCGAAGTCGGCAGCGTACTGGTCGACGAGATGCTCGTCGGATAACCTAAATGAAAGTAGTTTTGTGTAGCAGATGAGGGTGGAGTGGAGGCAACCGAGGTCGCAGTGTAAGGTGGTATAACATTGTAATAAAGTGATGTGTGTTGCGGCATGGGCAAACTGTTGTACTGCACGGGAAGGATTTGTGGTGTTGGGAATATTTGTGTGGATGTTAGTATTGGCCCATGCTGAAGCTGGTGCTGCTGCTGCTGCTGCCGCTGCTGATGTAGGTGATGAAGTGCCTGCTGTTGCGAGAGTTGGAAATTGTTTTCCGTTTCAAACAATGGGGATTGATTAGTGTAATTGGAAATTGTCGTATCGGATGATAGATTAGAGGGATCAGAATCATAATCTAGAAACGGATTTACCGGATGTTTTCTGGTCGTTGACGATTCCGAGGTTGTGGTCGACGATGATGCGTTGCGGATGCTTTTCCGTAATTCGTTCTCCTGCAACAGAATAGTTCGGTGTAGGTCCTCTGTGACGAGTATGCTGTCGGGGGAATTTTCATGGAAGAATTCCTTTGGCCGCCAAGCAGTGGCAGGTGTTGCAGCTGCGGGAGCTTGCTTTTGGGTCGGTGATGGGCTCAATTGCGGTGTAAAGGGTGGTAAAATCTCTAAATACTGTGAATCCGGATCGCATTGTTTGGGAAGAGTGTCATAGTTGACCGGAGGCGGTGGTGGGCTTTCTCTGGGTCGCGTTAGGACGAGTTTTGTTGGTAGTCTAGGACTTTTCACAACCTCACGGATGGTATTGGTTTCGGCGTTATGCTCGAACACAGCGAAATCGCCGTGACCGACGTCGGTTTTTTGAAATGTTTCGAGGGCAACGTTCTTCAGAATGTCAGCGTGCTTAACCTTGGGCTTCGGAGGTGGCACTGGCTTCGGTGGCTTCTGTGACAGGTTGCCCGTAGATTTGGAATGGAGAGCGTTCAGCGAACTGGACGTCTGACTTTCGGACAGCAGATCATCATTCGACTTGGAAAGGGTGCGATCTGTTCGGCCGAGAACAAAGTTATCTCGTGATGACTTTATGCCAGCCGGCTTTTGGGAATACAACTTGGCCATCTGCTCGTATTCGTCGGGCTTACTTTTGTCTAGGAATGCTTCGCGGAATGGATTGTCTCGCTCGATTTCTTCGCTTGTAGATGGAAGACGTTCAGGGGTTCGCCGTCCGGGAATGTCATAAGTGAATGTGTCCTGCCGCACTGGACTGAATTCGGCAACGACAGGTGATTCGATCTCTTTGATGCGGGCGACCGTAGGCACTATTGGTGGCAGTTTTTCAGGCTTGTACTTTTCCAGGGTAGAGCTGGCCGATGACGACGGACTGGCCGAGCGCAGAATACCCTTGCGAGGACGTCGACGATGGTCGTACTCTTGTTCAGAGTCGTACTGGCGGTTCTTACAGGCGGACATGTCGGGTGTCCGCGATCGTTCAAAGTCTGACTTGGAGCGCTCGTCACCACTCAAGTCAAAGCTCACCGACTTGCGGTGGCTGTAGTCGGGAGTACTGCGACCAGAACTGCATTTCTGCTGCGATTGCTGGTACTGATCTTCGGAGTCACTGTTTCGTTGGAATTCATGACTGTCCGAGTCCATTCCATCGAACGGATTATTTCGTGAACGAGCTCGTGGTTCATCAACTGCAACGCCGTCCTCATCTTCGTCGTCATCATCGTCATCAACATCTTCGATGTAGACCTTTTCAACTTTGCTAACTTCTGGGACACTAGGCTTTGCAGTAGACGCGGCTACACTCTGATTGTGCACCATTTGCTTGTACTCAAAGCGAGGATCTAACTGACGTTTACTGTCGTCATCGGACAGGAGGGTCTGATTGCTGCCGCTTGGTGATGGTGGAGTTTTCTCTCGGGGTTGCTTATTTTTCTGAATTATTTTTTGTCAATTGGAATGCATTTAGTGTTTGATTCGATTGTTTTTGATTTAAAATACAAAAGAGAGAGAAAAACATGATTAGTTTAGTATTTTATTTTGTTTTCATTGTAATTTGGAAATAGGTAGATATGTTGTTTGTTAACGCCGATGAAATGTGTTCTCAAAAACTATATAAAAAGCACACTAATTGATTGCTAGCGTGTGTTTTCTGATGTGAACATATGATTTCAGTGCTTGAAGATGAGGTGACATCACAATTTTTTTTTTGACAGACACTTTAGATGTTATTTTACGTATATTTCTAACACTTTGTAACGAATTGAATTTAGTTTATGAAAGAACAGAGAGGACAACACAATGTGAAGTTATTTATGTATATTAGGTAGAGATTAAAGTATTAGACTCAAGTCTGAGTTGCAAACTACAAATTATTGCTTAGACTTTGTGCTCATATTCTAAAAAAAGGACTCCCGTCAGAGTATTGTAATATGCGACGTCTTCAAAGTACAGTGACATTATGTTACGTTAATAGTACCGATCCTACGTTGGGTGTCAGGCCAGTTTGACTTTTCTACAAATGCCTATAAACAGAGCTTTTATGATATCGAATTAAAAGGTAAAGAATGTGGAGCCAGAAGATGTGGGAAAAACTCACACTCATATTATGTTATTGGTGGCGTAAAACGGGCAAGCCTGGCAAACACACTAAGATGAACGTTTGAACCAATGTGGGATCTCCCAGGATTGCAGGCGTAAGAGAAAAGAAAAAAAACATTTTTAAAGTTGGATACACAACGAATCAAAGAAGGCAGTGTTATGGTGCATTGACGAAGAAATTTCACTCACCCATGGAGAAGATCTACCGTTATTGTGTATAAGGTAACATGGCGAAGAGAGAGAATAAATTTCAGGGAAACAAGAGGGCCTTTTTAAAAAATAGATGAAATTCCCGATGAAGAACTCAAAGACAAGCACAATGGGCTAATTGAGACTCTTCTGTTCATGTACTGTAAGACAGCCTTGCCTTATCGCGGAAGAATTCTATCAAAAAGTATTTAATCTTGAAATAACAAAAAACATTTAATCTAAATTGAAATTATCTGGAGTTATCGGTGTTATGAGTAGGTTCTTGAATTTGAAGACCCAAAGAAGATTTCATGCTCGACTTGGTGGGTAGAGACTAAACCTAAAGATAGATTTCCATAATTTAAATGAAACTTAACGCTTAACTGCAACTGAACGCTCACTAAATATAACTACTAGTACCTATTTAATACTTGCCCTACTTCTATGAACTAATTATAACACTGTTTAAATTCTTAAATTAGGACCTATGGTTTAACAATGGAAAAACGTTGAGAGATGGTCTACGATAGATTAAACGTTGTTGAACTGACAGGAAGCATTACGCTGCAAAACAACAGGTCTCCATAAGAAGGTATCCGCCGGACTAGATTTTTGTTTGAGTAAGTGTGGAAGTGCCTTATACATAATTTAAACCAAACAGATGAGTTAGAAAAAACATACGAAAAGACTCTCAAATGTTTTTAGACGTTCGCAGCAGGTGTAGAAGTAAAAAATAAAACCATAAATACATAGGTTGTATATTTCTGAGGATTAAACCCGAGACCTTTCTCCACAAAGCCAGTGCACCTTAAACTGGGCCTGATACATAGTTCATAAGGTTATTTATTGTTGAAGCAGGTATTGTCGTTGTCGGCTTTTCACTTTTCTCGGTCAAACCAGACCCCTGAAAATGAACAGAGCAAGATCACTTCGAGCATGCTCTGAACCAAGCATGTTCACTTCGCGCTTACAGCTATCGTATGGTTAGGTGTAAGAATATGCAATGCTCTTATTTGAACTCAGATTGCTCAGCCAATTTTTTCTGAGCTCAGAGCGTGCGCTCTGATCTTGCTCTGTACGAAAATAGAGACGCGAATTCAGAGCTTAGATCCTCTTATGTGTGAGGGCTAGGTGATATTTGATAAACAGGACTCGAGAAAATCTGCTAACTATTTACTTCGTGTCCTGTTATCTTCGTTTATTGAGTACGCTTAATTCAAAGAATCCGTATAGAATCTGTCTCCTTCCCATACTTTACTTTATTTATTGTTTATAGAAGGTTTGTTCAATATAACACATCACGATGCATTGCCAAATAATATGGAAATCTGGAGTCGAATCGCGTCATCCGTGAACGAGCATTACGTGACGGAATTTGTTTTTGTTTCACATGTAAATCAACTCAATTCCGTGAACGTAATGCTCGATCACGGACGACGCGATTCGACCCCTGTATCGCGACGCAATATTCTATTGAGCAAAGTTAAACAAACAAATGTGAAACACAACGTGGCCACCACGAACGAAGTTTATGAGGAAGCTGTACAGTAAAACAGCACGCTCCTGTGAAAAATGTGCAATTTCCCCTACCTATTATTGTACATATAAATGACAAGTCATTCATTAAAAATTCATGTCACCTGGGGACCACTAATTAATACCAATCACAGACGGATACAGTCGAAACACAAAATGACTGATTAGACCAAGCCAATCACAAAAATTAAACCATTACGATTGTCATAACTCGTAGGTCATTACGCAAAGTGCCCAAACCCAAACATCGAATAACAAACGACAAAAATATAACACGAATCAACCTCGAAGTGGTTTTCAAATCTCGAGGTCAAATTTAGCATCCACTGCCAAAGGACTGAAATAATAAATGACACGCCATCAGAAATTTCTGCCATATTTCGAAATAAAACTTATTCAAACAAACAGTGAACATAACGTTCTTTCCATAAAAGGAAGCGCTGAAAATGGAAACGTAAACATATTTAATGAGTCGCTATCCCAAAGATTTACTCCTTATGTAACATTCGGACTGGGGATCTCAGAACACAATTATAAAAGGTATAAGAAATTAAAAATAATATTAAACAAACAACCAATTATACTCCAGGCTCGAAGAACACAAATTAAAAATTACTCTTATCCACGAGGAACACTGAAAAAAATTCATATCGTATACATACATGCCCCGCACTTGAGCAATGAGCACGGGGGTACCTATACCTATGTGTGTGTCACGCACGAGTAAATATAAACAGAAATACCGTTATCACATTCATTCATTCAAATTTATAACATCAACCTACCTACTCCTGATCAAATATTAAAAGAAAAAAAAAAACAGAAAACATTATTTTTCATGTTGTTATCCTTTTTCTGCCTGACAGCCCACATTACCTATCAGTCATGCTTCCAAAGTGCCTCAAGCTTACGTGTATGACTTCTTTTTATTTTTTGTTTGTTACTTCAAAACGATGTATAATATGGCATCTGACAGCCTAATGCTATTAAAAACCAATTTACTAAAATCCTTGCCATGAGTTGGTATAACGACACAGTAGCACACAGGACGACACTAATTCTCCCGACCTTCGATTCTTTATATAGAGCGCCAAGACTGGCAAATAGTAAAGTGATATCCTGTGGAATTATGACGCCACTTTCTGAGCAATTTAACAAATTAATTTAATTGCACGATGATTTAGGGAAATTTGTGCAGAAATTAATTTGATTACTTTTCCACTGTGAAAAGTCGGAGATTTTCGCTTTAGGGCGGTCTTCCTTTGTACATACATATACATCGTGGGACAGATGACTATTAGATTGTGTATTCTTGGGAAATTACTTGGGTCTTTTGAGGTTCAGTCAGTGTGTGTTTTGTACGTCTTTTGGTTTGGCTTTAGCGATTTTCATGATTTGTGTGTGTTTCTTATTTTTGGTGAATGTCATGGTTGATGGTTCTCTAGTCGAATACTCATTTAATGTAAATGCACAGATGTAATTAAAACAAGGGCGGAGGGCAAGCAGCTTTTAAGAATACAAATAATGTATTCCTTGAAGGCACAATTAGCTTGTTTTTCATTTCAATTGGAATAGAAATGGAATCTCTTGTTGTAAATAAACACAAACGGAATAATTATGCGTAATTAAAACTTGTAATATGAAGGTGTACTGTAGATTAGGTTTCGGTATTACTTGAAGATAAAAACGATGCCAAAAGAGGATGTTGAAATAAAAATGTAGGTACTCGTATTGCCATTCCCGGCATGGCGATGAATCTTCAATTGCTTATAACTAGAATAACCGGAATAATCAATCGAAAAGTTAAGAATTTCGCGGATAAATAGATTAACGTCACTAGCCAATAACAAATTAATAAATTGTATTGATATACTCGCTTGACAGGAATTTATTTCTAAGTTCTTGTGGAACTTTCAAGACTTTGCGTGAGAAATTAAATGGGAAACAAAAAATTCTGTTTAATCGAATGAACCATCCCTATGTGAGAATGGTCACTTGAACGGCAGTTATTTATACGTAAAATTGTAAAAATTCTTCTTGCGGCGCCCATACCCAACCAATCTTTACCAATAGCACAAATCCATAACAGGTCTTAGTCCTAGCTCCTCACACCTATTCGTTTTGGGTTTTCCATATTTGGGACGAATGTAGGGGATCTAATTGTCAGACGTTCGCGAGAGGTATCGCAGTGGAAAATGCCTCAAGATGTAATTTGTGCTCTTTCGGGGATCGAACCTGGGACCCCTCGCTTAGTAGTCCAACGCAGCAACTACTACGCCTACTAAAAAGAAGCTTAGCCCGGAAAACTCCAACAAAATAGACACACTAAACAGGTGTTCATTCAATTTACGAACAAATTAAAGATTTAAATTAAATAAAACGAGGAACTGACAACTGACAACAAAGCAGAATGCACTTAAAATGCGAAATAGGTAAAAAGTGTTATTAAACACCCGTTTAATAATGCTCAGAAGAGCGCTGAAAAACATTAAGGCTCCTACTATGACAGTCGAGTATCGATGGCAACACTGTTTTTATTGATAGTTAATTTTTTTTTTGCTTTTGCTAATCTCGATAAAGATCAACATTTGTCAATTAGCAATCGTTCGAAATGGTTAATTAAAAATATATATGACTAGCAAAAATAAATGAAAATAACCATGTACCTCCTTTTCAGAGTTCCAAATAAAGACTTAAATAAAAGGTTTCCCATAATTCACGCAAAATTTTAATTTTGTACCTACCATTTAATAGTACAGTGATGCAAACCTTAAAAAAACATAACAATTTGACAGCTGACATTTCGGGGTTAGTAAAAATGAAGCGCTTTACGAAAGAACAACGCATTATTAGTGTTGAGCAATATTTTAAAAATGGTGAAGGTTTGTCAGCTACAGTCCGCAATTCTGGTAAAAAATATGTCCACCATCAACTGTGAAGAGAATTATTGAAAAATTCAGGGAGACTGCATCACTAGTAATTGTTGAGAAACAAATGCATCCACAACGCGTGACTGTTTGGTGCAGATTTTGGGCTGGAGTCATAAACGGACCATTCTCTTCTAAAATGCGGCTGGTCAGGCAGTAACAGTTAATAGTGTTCGTTATTGTGACATGATAACCCAGTTTTTAGTGCCTAAGTTAAAAGATATGGATGTGACCAACATGTGGTTTCAACAAGACGTTGCCACATGCTATACAGCCAGAGAAACAGTTCAATTACTGAATTATTTCCTATCGTATAATCGGCCGTTTTTGCGATTAGAATTGACCATACAGATCTTGCGAATTAACGCCATGGGATTTTTTCTTTGAGTTTTTTTTAATTTAAAAGTCTATGAAAAAAAGCCTACCACCACCAACGCCTTGAAAGAGGAAACTAATAAGTATTACTAAAATTCAGCCGCATTTATGCAAAGCGGTCATAGAAAATTTCAGTAAAAGAGTACGAAGTTTCCAGCAAAGCCGTGGCGGCCATTTATCCTATGTGCTATTCCATACATAACCCCAATCTGTATATTGAAGCTTTCTAATTAAAAATCTGTATTTTCTATCAAAATTACATTTTGCGTGAATTATGGCACACCCTTTATTAAATATGTTTTATTTCTTTCGCTATATCCGTGCGACATAATGTCCTTAAGCATTTCAGTTGCGACCTCCAATCGGACATTTCTCAGATATTAAAATTTAGTGACTCCGTATTTTTGTTGTAAAATTTTGCCTCTCGGTAGTTGATCTTCAAATAATTGGTATATGTTAAAAAAAAAAAACAGTTTAAAAAGGCGATGATTGGATACAATTTCCGACAAGTAAAGAAAAATTTAAATACACTACGTGATTGGGAAAACAAAATTTATGTTTCCAAGTTCAACTGGAGCTGTATGATACTAGCTTTGATATAACTCGCCACTAGATGGCGCTGAAGCATATCAACTTCTGTATAAAAAGAATCAATGGAAAATTCATGATGCATTTTTAAATATAAACCCATTTTTGCTATTTGCCAAATATAACCGGTGCTCAAATTAACCTCTGCCTTTATCTACATCATAACGCCCGTAATTAATAAGTGGCAACCCTCTCTCATTAAACCCTTAAACGAAAAAATATAAATCAATAATCATTTATTTCTTATGTGTACGATAATTTTTTATATTGTTTATTTCTTTTGACATCCTGCATTATTATTTGTTAAACGATTCATAATTCAACACATTTAAATATGTTTTATTTTTTTATTCAAATATATTATTAACAGATAAATAACTTAGTTATATTTGTGATAAATACACCATTTATTATTTTGTTTTCTAATGTTTTTAGTAAATCAACAAGACATTTAGGCTAAACTCGCAAATTGTATACAAAACTATTGTGTCAAAACAAGTAGAGCAACCTTAAAAATATCAAACTGCAGCTTTAGTTGATTTTTTTACACATACATTATGTGGATATAAATTTGCTTAAAATGACTGTAACACGTTTTAACGATGATAAAAATGAACAAACATTAATTGCTTGATGGTATTTTTATTTTAAGACATACTGTTATGGAACTCTTGTTTACCTATTGAACTTGTTTTATTTAGTTTAACTTTTAATACCTAGTTTATGAGTAAATTGTTTAAAAAACCTATTTGGACCTTGATAATGTTTTATAATATATATAATAGAATACCATTTTTTCTTTAAGATATATAAATTTTGTTCTTTTATTATTGTTTTGAGTAGGAGGGATTCAAGTGATTGTAAATTTGTCCAGTTGTAATATTGTATAGAAAGAAGAGTTGGAAAACTCGTTACAGTTACAAAAAAAAATTAAAATAAAACGAAAAAAAGAAATAATACAAAAGATAATAGGGATATAAGCTCGTGTGATAGTTTATGTACAAGTCGGCTAAGTATCCGCACACACTGCGTTTACGACTAAAAACATGCATTGAACCTATCCTATTGAGCTGACATGACAAAGACCTTTGGCTGTGAATTTGAGCGAAAAAGGTCCCTATTTTAAAAGCTTATTTAATAAACTTATATTAGACAGAAGCTGTTAAACGTTTTTTGGGCTCACGGTGCTTGGTTACAGGTAAGCTCAACATAAAGTGAACTCCCATGACATATCCGACAATATAGCCCATATAAGTCACACGATAAGTCTGTAGTCAAGAATTTATTTGAGCATTTGGCTTGACTAGATTTGTCGGCTACCCACACATAACCGTCAGAAAATATTAATTCTTTCGGCCTCATTTTAAAAAAGGCACAATTTTGACGATCGTGATTTCTTATAACTACTCTGACGCAAAATCATAATTAGTTGAATGCCTACCGCTGACATATAAAATCAACAAAGAAACAGTTTGAAAAGTGCAGTTCTAAATTGAAACAAAATCGTTAAAAAGACGAATAAAGTACATAAAACTACGCAATCCCCGAGATGGTAGTAGTTTTATAAAGTAGGTATAACGAAGGAAGATTAAGTTTATAGAAACATTAAATATTAAGACAAAGCAGTGCCGGAATTTTTTTAAATTTGTAAAATTTTGCTCATACTTTTGAAGCTTTTGCTAAAATCTATACATATAATAAAACTGTAGCCGTTTTCTATGTTCGCAGTTGGCGTGAAAACTACTGCACTGATTTCGATGAAACTTTTTTTAGAATGTTAGTTAAGGTTCTGAGACGGTAATAGGCTATTTCTTTTATTACCATACTTATTTTTTGGCAGCGTTTTTAGCCAAAATGTGTTTTTTTTCTGACTTTACAGCCTTTAGCTCGCCATTACTCAATCAATTCTTAATCAATGTAAACCAAACAAAAAAATAAAGAAAGCCAACACTTCCATAATTATTTTAAGCCATCAATCAGCTTTCTGCGTCATCTAGAAGCTGAGCTACAACCCAAAATCTAACATAAAAAAACTTAATTTATTTCCTCAAATCGAAAATTTTCTCCAACCGTTGTTCCTGAACGTTGTTCTGCTTGGGGGTGGTGGGTGGCGCACATCGCACAAGCACATACATTGCAACAACAACAACAGCGTCATCAAGTTTTCTCCGAAGTGAAACGAAAGAGAAGTAGGCGAGGTTGATCTTCCTGACCCGACCCGATAGGTGGCGCTGTTGTCGATCTTCTTAACCACTCAACCGATTTGAATGAAATTTTGTAGGTGGGTATGGTTGGTTGTAACTTGATGGATAGCATAGTTTTGGACCCGATAGGTGGCGCTGTTGTCGATCTTCTTAACCACTCAACCGATTCGAATGAAATTTTTGTAGGTGGGTATGGTTGGTTATAACTTGATGGATAGGATAGTTTTGGACCCGATAGGTGGCGCTGTTGTCGATCTTTTTAACCACTCAACCGATTTGAATGAAATTTTGTAGGTGGGTATGGTTGGTTGTAACTTGATGGATAGGATAGTTTTGGACCCGATAGGTGGCGCTGTTGTCGATCTTCTTAACCACTCAACCGATTTGAATGAAATTTTGTAGGTGGGTATGGTTGGTTGTAACTTGATGGATAGGATAGTTTTGGACCCGACAGGTGGCGCTATTGGCGATCCGCTTAACCACTCAACCAATTTCAATTATCTTTTTTTTTGGTTTGTATGGTTATATGGAAAGATATATTTTTTTGTTTTTGCAAAAGGTATTTCTAGACCACTATTGGCACTATTGCTTTAGTTAGAATAAGATTTTATTGAAATTCAGTTGAACTAATTTTGTATCCGTTTTAATAATTAATGCAGAAAAGGACAAAGGGTTCCTTAAGTGTACTTGAAGTGATTGACAAAATCGGCATTAATCGGCGAGCGAAGCCGCGGGCAACAACTAGTAATATAATATAATCATTCTCAATTTTCATCTTATTTTGTGTCACTTAAGAAGGAAAAACTGCTGTGCTTATTTGAAAGCTCAGCACATATGCGTCATTCGACCAAGTGCGATTAAGCGCGTTTTTTGGTGACATTTTTGATAGCTCTATACATTTTTTTAGTATTCTCTGACAAAAATTGTTCGCGAAATTTGTTACGATTTCCAGTAAAGCATTGATAAACGTAAGCAATACATAATTGGATTCTTCGGATGTTATTTAAGCCTCCGACGGAGTATGCATTCCAAACGATATAGACATGCTATAGACAGCGGTCAACAATATTATCTAATGTAGCGTCAATATGCTGCAACTAGGTGCCAAGTGTGTGGTCCGCTTAATACTTATTATGTATCTACAGATTAAAAAACAATAATTGAGGGTTATTAGGTTAGTGCCGAATGCAGATGACGTGGACTTATATTCCTTAGTTATCGACAGTGGCACCGCCAAATGAAATACCATTGACAATCATTGGACGTCGGCCATACCACTGAACGAAACTTTGTTTATTTTGGCTCGATCAATGTCATGCCAATATATTGCTTTGTTTGCTCAGTTCTCCGATAGATAAAACGAGGAAAACAATTGGGCGAGGGTTACTCATTCGGGGAACTCTGTATTAGATATGAGTCCATGATAGCTTTAATGTTTACAACAAGTACGTACTCTCTAATGAAAATACCTTTCATCGTGCATCTATAGCCGATCATGCTGCCTTTTTAGATATCCAAACTACCCCAGGACTATATCCAACAGATCAAAATGGATTGTTGGGGTAGTCAATGCCGACATTCACCTAAAACCCCACTAAATAACTTTCTGCACTTGTATGGGCGGATAATTATCTTCAGATGAAATACCATATTGAACAGAGAAAAGATCCAGACAAAAACGAAAGAAAAAAAAATCAATTATGAAGATGTATCACGAAAGGTGTCACAAACTCTAAACACAACTTTAATTCAATTGCTTCTAAGATACCAAACTAAAAAAAAGTAAGGTTTTCAAATAGTAAGAGAAAATTAACAAATTTCTAACCTCTTCCAAAAGTTCATTCAGTTCCTTTCTAGGAAAAATAAAAATCTCCTACAAAAAACATTATCTACATTACTACTATGTACCTCATTTGCTATATTATGTTAAATTACTATTATGGTTTAGGTACATACTTTTGAGTTGAGTAATAAATATTAATATAGGTATTTACAAATAAAGTGTATTGCAAGAGTTACGATTTTTTTGTAGTTGGTTCTTTTCTATATCAGCGTGATTGCATTTACATATTTACAGATAATTTAATGCAAATTTCCCGTATTTGCACATGGCCAATGTTACGTTTTTTCTGCTTTTTAGTTTGATCATTTGCTATTTGTTGTAAACCTTTAACTTAATTTTAAACGACTCTCTTTACATTATAACATTAAAATAATGTATATAAAATTCAACAATTTCAATTAAAAAAAAAAACAAATACTTCACTGATTTAGTACAATTTATATAATTCTCTTATGTGTACTACATTTCCATTTAAACTAGTATTTCAGTCTTATATTTATTAAAATCCGCTTGTTAAGTTATTTTTTGATCATATTTCTGCAACGAATAAGAAAATATTTCGTTTTTTTTTTTTTACAGGTTGAACTTGGAATTGATATTTGCTTCATGTAAGAAAAACACACATCAAATTAGCAAGCTATTTATTCAGTACTCGTGGCGATAAGAAAAAAAAACACAATTATAATAAAGAAAAAAAAATATACTCGGGATGCATACACTTAGTATTTTTATTTTTTTAAATATCATGCAAATATGTATAAACAATCAGATTAAGTATGAGGTATGTCCTTTCTCGACATGCATATATACCTACAGTCTGGTAGGTAGGTACATGCAATGGTATGTATTATGTTACAGATGGATGTTTATTATGAATATATAGGTATATATTATCTGATTTATACAACTGTTTATTTATTACAATCACATAATTCCATTGCATTATGCAAAATTTAAATTCGAATTTTAATAACTGTACAATAGGGTGGAGCGATTTTTTAAAAATTTTATAATTGCTTTGGCATACCTGTAAAAAGTTGCTCTATTAACACACAAATATACACCTAAAATTTTAGTTGGCGCACGATATGTTTAGAGGTGCCCCCAACATCATTAAGTTTGGAGAAATTGATGAATTTGGTCAAAAAATCACAAATATCGTATTAACGGTAAATGACACTCTCAATGTTGGCTTAGTATAATATAAAAAAAAAAATATTGATCTTGAACCGTATGTATGCATTAAATATTTTGGGGGTAGTGGGGTAAGAGAGGTAATTTCACAATTTTCTTCAAACTTTGTTCGACCGCCATTCAGTCAACTCGCGAGTTTATTATTTCTTTTGTGAAACGCTTTGAATTTTTCGGCTATATCAAGAATTAATCCTCATGTAAAAAGTATATTTTCAATTTTCTGTTCACAGTTGAAGTAATTATTGTAATATTTTAGAAAAGCACACATTTTTTCTTAAAAATGTCTCAAGTCAAAACCCGACAAACGACCACCTGTCATGTGTTTGGTTTACCAGAGAAGTTACCCGCCTCTCAAAAACCTACTTATAATGAGTTTATGAAAAATTATCTGTTCATTAAAGCCTGAAAAAACAACAAAAGAGCCAACTGTTCATGAAATATCCGAAAGATTGGCTCAGCCGGCGCTATTATAGCTTCTTCTGTACTAAAAGATGTTGGCATTATTTCACCAGACGATCCAAGTGGTGTCATTGATCGGTCAAAGTTGCGTCGTGCAAGAACTAAGGTCAGATCAGCTTTACAGGATGCAGATCGCAAGAAAATCCTATGCGGCATGTATTTTGATGGCAGAAAGGATAAAACATTGGTAAATATCCAAAAGAATGGTAAATTTTATAGAAAAACAGTAGTAGAAGACCATTACATATGTGATTTTATCGGAGCCTGGAAACAATTTTTTTGGGCATGTCACGTTTGAGTTGGGAACTGCTAAAGGAATTAAAGATTCTATAATAACTCACTTGAAATCCAAATCAGTGAAACTGAGTGAAATAGCTGCTGTTGGTTGCGATGGAACAGTAGTGAATACAGGTTTTAAAGGTGGTATTGTTCGTCTGATGGAATAAACAATTAATAAACCATAACAGTGGTTTATATGCCAGCTGCATTCTAATGAATTACCACTGCGACATCTGTTACTACATTTAGATGGGAAAACTACTGGACCAAAATGCTTTTCAGGTGCCATTGGATCTGAACTACAAAAATGTGCGATAATGCCAACAGTCCAATTTGCCGTCATTCCTACACAATTACCTGAAATCACCAACAACAATTTGAGTACCGACCAAAAATATCTCTACGATATAATGACCGCTATCAGCACTGGTGTTTTTTCTTCCGATTTTGCTAATATTGAACCCCCTTAATCATTCTAGATGGCTTACAACAGCAAATCGAATTCTGAGGTTATATGCTACTAAAACGGATCCCGAAGAAAAATTTGTGATATTAGCCACATACGTAATGAGAGTCTATGGTCCAATGTGGTTTTCTATAAAATGTAATCCCTCGTGTATAAACGGAGCTAAGCACCTGTGGCAAACCATAAGTCTAAGTCGCTATTTGGACACGAATTTGAGGAAAATCGTTGACAAGGTAATCCAACGAAATGGATATTTCGGTCACCCAGAAAATCTTCTTATTGATATGCTTGGAGATGAAAAAGAAATAATACGAGAGCTGGCATATCGAAGAATTTTGAAGGCATGGACAAAAAATGCTCGAGAAATTCGAAAGTTTGAAGTACCTACCTACGTTAAATTTTGATGCTCAAAGTTATTTTGAACTTATTATGTGGCAAGACTGTGAGATAACTGAGCCTCCCCTGACCACAGATATGTCTGATGAAAAGTTGAAAGCTATTGTAAAAGATGGTCTCGCCACCTGCCAGAACATTAAAGATTTCCCATGCCACACACAAGCCGTAGAGCGCTGCGTCAAGTTAGTGACAGAAGCTTCAAGTGCAGTTTTTGGAGAAAATAAACGAGATGGTTTTATTAGGGCAAGACTGCTTTCGCGTCAACAAATACCTTCTTTTGATACAAAAACACAATTTAATATTTAGTTACTGAATTATTTCATAATAAAAGCGTTTGTACTGATTTTTTTAATTTATACGAAAATTGAATTTTTTTCTGACTTTCATCTCTGTTGGGGCACCTCAAAACATTAAGCCAGGTAAATAATTTTTTGTGCGTTTCATGAACTCACCGATTGGCAACTTTTTATCGCTATGCCGTCGAAAAAAAAAAAAAATCTTCATGCATTATCGATCCACCCTACTGTACAACTAACTTACTTACTTTTATACATCGATTCGTTGCTTAATTTACATTTTAAAGCTTCGGTTATCGAATTTGCTTTCTCTAACTGCGAGGAAGGAAAGTATACCCATAGCTACATTGAGTTCACAAGGATTCTGCATCCACCAGTTGTTTTTGTTTCTGAGTAATGCACCCGAGTGTAAACACAATTACTTATGCCGGAGAAAACTAACTACAGTAATATATGCAATTTAAATTTCCCAAAATCCTACGCTATATTTTAGCTGAAAAACAATCACGTTATTACCATATTTTGCAACAACAGAACAATAATATAAGGTGGGCCATTAAGTATTGCAGATTGAGGGGTTGTGCGAGCAGTAGCTATGGAAGCGCCGATTTTCGGTAATTTCAATCAACATGGAGGGTTATAGCAGAGTTTGTGTTAACGAATTTTATGTTAAGAATGAATCTTATATATAGTATGTTTTGTTAAAGGTACAGAACTTTTAAGTAAAATAAAATGATTTAGGGCATATCCATAGCAACTGTTGGATCTGATACAGGGTTTTCCAAAAGGCACTTCCAAAAAATCATCATCAGCGATGAGGTGCATATCTGGATGAATGGGTACGACAAGAACCAAATTATCGGGACGATCCCATCATATGAGATCCAAGAGCGTAGGTCGATGATTACCAACTTATTTTGGTCTGAATCGGCTGATATGGACACCGTTTAATGAAATACCCTTTACTACGTAGCTTCTTTGAATGTTAGACTAGATTGTCGAGCAGCTAAAGTCGTATCGTAAGTGTTTAGGATGCACTCATGGTAAAATGACAAACTTATGACGTTTTCCAATGGTTTCACTTGGGGATTCATTTACTCTGATCTTCAATAGAACAAGAAATATTGTCAAATGCCAACAGCAACAACTATACGAGTGCTGCTTGCAGGTTTGTATAAAATACAAAAAACTTGGACATGTGTAAGTGTTTCTTGAGAAGATTCTGACTTCAAATCGATAAGCGAAATCCTCTTCTCACAATCACCAGAAGAGTATTTTTTGTACCAACGGAACGGCTTGAAAAGTAGTTTTTTTCGATTCCGGACTCTCCCGAACGATTCTCTTTCCGCAAAAGAAAACGATAGAAAATGCAATCATATCATTTTTTTTCGAAGTTTAAGGTCACATTATTTTGACGTCCGTTTGATATGAGTTCGACACATGAAATTTTGACTGAACCAACAAAAAATGTATATCCTATAAAAGTTGTTGGAACTTAAGTAAAAATAAAAGACGTAGGTAAAAGAAAACATTTCAATTGACCAACATTAAGCGGTTAAAAAATCATTTCGATGAAAAAGTTTTAAAATAAAGTGCACGACTGGATCGCACGAAACTTTCTCGTTCATATCATCAGTTTGGTTGGTTTATTTTTCTTTTATTATTATTTATAGGTTATAAAACCAGATTTTTCAAATTGGTGATGCTGGTTGGTGGCTATGACTCCAAGGAGGGTTTGTGATGTAAGAATTCAGAGATTTGTTTTTGAATTTGCACGTGTTTGGGGGTAAATGAAGACTCCAATTGGTTGCAATTATTTTAAGGTTCATGATTAATATGGTTGGAAAAGGAAGAAGTGGGAAATATTTGCTAAAAAGGAACTTCTAGTACCTACCTAGTAATTGCATTTCTACTGGTAGTATGGTAATTCTTAAAACACGGCTTTAATTCCATTTTTAAGAAAAACTAAGTAAGGGGTCCTATTAAGAATACTTATGTTATCATAAAAAGGGGGTTTTGGGCAAAACCGTTATGGCGGTTTTTGGAAAATAATGCGAACAAAATAGTAACAAATATTGCAATGTTGAGTTCGAAAAATTATCTTGCTCAACTATTTAGCTAAAAACTGAGTATAGGGTATTGTTCGGGATGTTAGTATTACGTGGTTTTTAAAGTTTTATCCAAATCGAAAGTCGCGTTTTCGAGATATGAACGGTTTTCAAAATCAGCGTTTCTGGTGGTTAGAATTGAAAATGAAGGACGCAATAATGTTGAAAACGTCAATTTTACTCCAAGTACGCATTTTGGTCAAAATCGTTTTAAGCGTTTTCATGTGGGTAAAACAAAAGAAAACCAAATTCTCAAAATATGCCATTTTTCAAAAATCTATTATAGACAATTTAGAGAAAAACTGAGTTTTCTATCGTATTAGGATTGACCATATTACCTTAAAAATTAATTTTTGTTGGAATCGTATTGACCGTTTTCGAGATATTGCCACTTTTCAAAAGTACCGTTATTCGACTTTTTAGCCAAAAACTGGGTATGCAGCCATGTTTACCCCATGTAGCGTAGAGCAAGTATACATTTTGGTTAAAATCGTTAAAGCCGTTTTCAAGTAAGCCATAATTAAATAAAGTCTTAAAAAACGACATTTTTTCGAAAAAAGTCCGTTGAACGATAATTTAGGAAAAAACTGAGTTTGCCATCATGTTGGGAATGACCGTATTACCTTAAATATAATTTTTTGTCGAAATAATTTTAACCGTTTTTGAGATATGAGCAATTTTCGAAATTACCGTTATTCGATTTTTCTGCGAAAAACTGGGTATGCAGCCATGTTAACCGCACCTACATTAGCCAAAATATCAATTTTGGTTGAAATCGTTAGAGCCGTTTTTGAAAAAATCAAACTTGTTTAAAACCGTTATATGGGAAGTACCGTTAATAATGGGGTTAGCATGCAAAAAAAAAAATGGCCCCGAACTGTAAGCCCATAGACTCCAAATCCGAAGTTTGAAAGAAATCCGTCCAGCCGTTTGCGCTGTGGAGCTCAGGAAAGGACGGACAGACGGACAGACGGACAGACGGACAGAATTGCGAGACCCACTTTTTCGAGTTCCTCTATCATCGTAATGTCAGATTTGATTAAAATCTCGAGTTCGATTTTTTGTACGATTACAATACCTTTCTCTTACTACGTAATGCGAGAAAGTTAAAAATCTTAAGGTAGGTATGATATGCGTTTTTCCCGGGGTTAAAATTGCGACCAATCGCTCAGTATTCCAAATTCTTATGAATGATACACGATGTCAATTTCAAAGAACAGAACTCGTTATTATTAGAAGCGGATTAGTTACAAACATTAAGTAAAGCAAATAACAAAATATTACGAATTTTAATAAACAAAATCCTAAAACCCGTGTACTTATCATCATCATCATATAAATAAAATTGGTGTAGTTCTGTTCGACTAAGAATGAATTTGAATGCATGTCTTTGAATGCAAAAATCTTAAAAACTGCTGAATATATTCTGGTGCTTTATACACAGGCCTATAGAGGATACCTAGGCCTACAATCTCCACTTTGTTTCAACTCTAAATCTCTATAAATTCCAGAGAAAATTGGACAAGAGTAATTTATTTTTTTGTTTTCTTTCGCTTTTTCCTTTGCAACGCTTTGCGTTCGAAAATACTGAGAGCATTTAAGTATAGTAAATGCCAGCTTAAAGGGGACATATACAGGTCCAACATAGGATATCCATTAACTCGATATCTTAAAAGGTTTTTAAATAAATAACAAATTTGAAACATTTCTACTATTTTTACCTGGGTGGATATGCACTTCATTCTCAAATCAAACATACTAAACCCGCAATATATTTGGGTACATCTGTTTTAACTTTCTTTTACTCCTGTGACAGACAGAGATAGTATGCTGTTTGGTTTAAAAATAAAAATAAATATTTTGGCGCGACAGGTCTATGGGACCCAAGGCCTAGCTTCTCGCAACCATTCGCTTTGTGTGGGTTTTCAATTTTTGGGACGAATGGAAGGGATCTACAATTTTACGCCGAGTCCAAACGGCTAATTGAGAAGCTCATTGCTGTTTGGTTTGCTAAGCAAAAAAGAAACCTATAAACAAAATGTCAAATAAAGGCGTGTCTGCTCTCTTGCTCAGTTCCTATTTCATTCATGCATTCATAAATCCTGTGGTGTCCATATAACCCGATTCCTACCGACTTCCCTTTTTGAATTTCCACCATTCAACACTATCTAACAAAAACCAAATATACACGAAAGCCTACCTATAAAATAAATTTAATATTCACTAAATAGTGCACACACGTAACCTATCAACTAAATATTGTGTGTGTAGCCATTTGCATCCATCGTCGTTCACGACAAAGCAAAGGTAACCCCAAATATGTCGGGTTATTAAAGCTCTCACTCTCACTGGACGGTTGATTTTTAAAGAACTTTTATTTATATCTATTTTTTCTTCCCTGAGGAGAGAAGAGTATACTGTGGTTGAGACCTCTTTGTTCAACCCGCTTGGTCATACGCAATCACACACACACAACATAGTACAGCGGATGCAGTACAGGTATGTAATGTGAGGTATCTGTGGTGTGTGAACGCTTCAGACCCTTTTACACTTTTTTGAAAATTTGAAACGACTACCTGTTAACATAAAGTTAATAAGAAGGAAGACGAATTGTTTTACACAGTGGTAAGATGAGAAATGTGGATGTTATAGAGTTCGGGAATACTACCTTTTAAAAAAAATTAATGCTATATTGGTAAGCATTTATATATTGTTAAAAGGCTCTTAATTTGGTTTGTTTGATTAAAAAAGAATTTGAGGTATTATTATTTATCATAAACTTTTTTAGCAAAATACTAAGCACAATGTAACGAATAATCAAAGAAACCACATTTTGCACGGGCGAAGCCGGGCGGGTACAGCTAGTAACTACATATAATAGAATCCAATCTATTTCTCAAGTTTTGTATAAGCCTAACCAAACAAGAATAGGTTAGGTTAGCGCAACTGTTAAAAACTATGACACTTCTCCGAAAACTTAAACTATTAAAAATGCTTTCAAATTTCAATTAAAATCCTGTATGTACAATTGAACACTGCTGCATGGTAAATTATTAACTGCTGCATGGCAAATTTGGAATTATAACCTAAACAGAGATTTAAAAAATATACGTTAGGCACTATAACCGAATTCACGATTATGTGAATACTAAAAGATATTACAAATACATTTAGAGTAATGAAGCTAAATGAATACCGATCATGTTTCCATTTGTTTGTAATTGTCCATCTTTATTACCTGTAGATTGTTATTTACGTATCGAGACCGTAAAGAAAAATCCACGACTAGAAAATACGCTATGATATTCCACAAATTGCTCACAAATATATTTCAAATAGAAATAGTACCTATTCGTTTTAACTTAGACGTAAATAAAATAAAACCTCAGAAAAAAAAACAAAGAATAAAAATAAATACCATAAACGAAGCATCTCTTATAGAAAAAGCACGGTTCTTCGATTACTTCTACAATCTCTTCTCTTCTCTTCTCTTCTCTATCTCTTCTTCTTCTTCTCTACATATAAAAAAACTGTAGAATAAAAAATGCCTGACGGCGCAGCACGCAGCAACTACTGGACGGATTTTGATGAAACTTGGCATAGTGATTCCTTATGTTCTGGGTCGGGACTTAGGATACTTTTTATCCCGGAATATAACGTGGTTCTTACAAAATACTCAAAAAACGGATATATGTAAGGAAAATTATATTTATACAGACCTAGATCAGTAATGGCTTATAAAATAAAAATTGGTGCTTTTAGTAAATTTTATCCTGAATCATTTATGGTATAAAACATCCTCCTGCGTTGTCCTGAAGCTGAGCAATGTTCAAAACAAATTATTCAAAACATCGCCCACAATTTTCGTGTGTCAATGTCAAGTTGTTTCCTTCGACATTTTGAGGTGGGAAAGAGGGAACAAAACTTTGCGTAAATCTTTTTTGTGTAGACTTTTTAGTAGGAATTAAAATGATGTCTTTATTGTCTTTGTTTTTGCTTTATATTGATTTAGAAAGATCCAAGGGAGGGAACAGGGAACATATTTATAAAAAATGGCGGGTGCTAGCATTGATAATAAAACTTAACACAAATTGAGATATGCCAGTGGCTACACTGCACACTTTCAAATTCAAGTATTCATACGTAATCTAGTAGGTATAAGCCAATTATGTTATTTGCATAGCAATTCTTGAACCGGTAAAACCAAGTTAAGTAAGTGTATAATAAATGGAAAACTTATTTAAATCATCAAAAGATGTCTACCAAAACAACAGAGTTCTACCCAGTGGTTGACAGGAAAACATTTTCTCCAAAGTGAAAATCTAAAGACCGAATAAGAGCTCTGATTGCCCTAGAGATGGTACCAAGGCAATGACTATTCCCGTCTTGCTGAAGTATGATTAGACTACCTGCTTTAATACAAATTAGATATACAAACAAAAAACATATATGTATAATGAAAATTATTTATACAAGCGTAGGTAAGTGACACCACTTAAACAGGAACAAAACAAATCATACAAATTGACAAGCACACCAAACTCAAAATGGTTTCCTTGCATTGTCAACTTCAACTTTTAGTTTATGATCAACATCAAATGCGTCTAACAGAATTACAGGAATGACAGAATGTACCAACTTATAAGAGGGTAATTTAAATAACAGAAAATAATAAAATAAAAACATGGTAGATATGTAAACACATAGGGATAGCTTACAATGTGAAATAAATCAATGGAAGATTTGTGTAACATGAGATTGTTATCATAGAGAGTATTAATCAAAATTGCTGTTTCAATATAAATGAGGTAAAATTCATAAATCGAAAAACGGACAAAACGTGAATGTTAAGCACATTGTAATGGAAGCAATTAAACAATAATTACAATTATGATCAGACGACAATGAGTGCGAATACAATATATTTAAAGTTTTTAACATACCTGTGATTGGGGTGGCGCCTGCAATGATGGATTTGTATCTAACGTGTGTTTCGATATGACCACGGTTGTGGTTTTTTGGATTTTATCTTCATGATGTTCAGATGGTGATTTCGGAGGAACATTGTCGGCTAAGGCTAAAACTTCAGCTGCTCTAACTATATCTAGTACCTATAATGAATAAAATTAACAACATTAATTTAGCAACACTGGTGGTTGACAAATATATATAGCTGCTGATTAAAAAAAGGTAAACAAATTGATTGGGATTAAAAAACAACACCAAAAAAAATGTCGACATTGTTGGGAGTCTTTTCAAGCTCTATCTTGTTTTTTTGTTTGTTAGTATTTTACAGTGCTCAAGAATTTTTTTCAATTTAGATTCTAACGGATTGTAAACGGATTGATAAAACGGAAAGAGTGAATGCGCTAGTGCACAATGTTTTTTTAAACAATTGTTTCTTTTAAGATAAAACCTAGTTAGCCATATATTCCACATGAGTGCTCTTCTAGTTTAAAAATGTATTCTTTACAGTATTCGAAGGTACGCTTACTGATGAATAACTGTAGGCAAATGAGGTGCTTCGTCTTTTGTCTACTGATAAGCGCACCCGCCAACCGCCACAAATCGGGGCAAAACTCATTCGGAGTACCAACCACTTAAATGTTCAATCTGTTTTGCATGATTCGATGATTCGCCAATTAAATTAACTATTTCATCAAAATAGAGGTAGAATAAGGTTGGATACATCAGTACAATGCAAGTGCATTGTCTAAGCCTTATAAGAGACTCAAATTAATGCCGAGTAACAGACACCAAAACAACTTGAATTGAGGGCCCTAGAAAGGTAGTTACTAATCCGTTTCCTAACAGACGCAGTCATCTTAAGTAAAAGAATGTAATGTTACACTGTGGCCCTTCAAATGTAAGACGCTGCAATCCTCATTTAATCAGAATGGTGTCACTTTTAAGTGATATATGTAATTTCTGACAGTAATTGAAAAGTTTATTGATTCTGACATATTGGCTCGTTTATACACATCCAATATTTGTGACCAAGCGTACACCTAGATTTTTACTACGAGTCGCTAATATATCCCACCATCTGGTGCTGCATCTGAATGTTTCGAATCGCCATTGTGAAAACGTAGGGCAGGTGTAACTGTTATACTAGAAGCTTTCTTAAACAAACTCCGTCCCAATCGTTCTGTACCTTAAATGAGTGGCAGGAGACGATAGCAAAGAATGTAAATGAATGCACCTGATATAAGAAAGAACAGAGACGATTGGTGATGGTTGGAAAAAGAATGCAAATAATGTAAACTTTTTGATTCTGGTGATTTAACTGTTAGTGACAGCAAACTTTTAAGTTTTAATGCAAATATCGAATCGAAACCAATGAATTAAATCGTCACATGCAAATCAATTGATATAAATTTAGAGAATGCAGTTTAGAATTCCGCAGGTTCAACTTCAGGACATCTGGAAAGTTCTTCGAGGAGGTTAAATAAAGTTTAGGGAAGCTGTAAAGTCTAAAGGTCAAAATAGGCAATGAACTTAATTGGTTCTGATACTAAAATCGAGTCAAACTTGGCAGGCATTCGTACGAAACCGAAATATGAGTTATACCCTAAGTTCTATAGAATTGGCACAGAAGGCTGTGCCCAATAAGGTTGCCAAAATCCTACAGCATATAAGCGAATATTGTTGGTGGGCGCAACAGATTGTGAATAAATAATGTAGATCCATAAAGAACAATTTACCTACCAACAAACGTTAACGTCAAGTCCATCAATCATGGAGATCACTGACTCTACAACAGTAGTAAATCGAGAATCATTTTTCACAATAGTGTAATTCTGCGACTGCATTAGTCCGACAAATTGCTCTCACATGCGGCAAAAGTCTTTGCGAACTCTAAATATAATAAATTTGCTTTTGATGTAAGTTCAAGGACATCATAAAACAACATGCATATCAGAAGAACAGAATCGACTCCAAGGCTAAATAAAGACACAATCCCACTTTCAATCGATAACAATAGATCCCTTTGATGTTATATATATGTATATCCATTTATAAACTCACCTTTTCAGGAGTGCTCTTTTCTTTGGTGCTAACCAATGACTGCTCAGAGTTAACCAAAGCAACAACATCTTTCGATGTTTGAGGAACTCCACTATTTACAATATTTTCGGATTGTAAATTACTATGCAGCGGCACCTGTTCGTTATTCGTGTCCGTTTTTGTTGCAAAAACTTCGAAATCCTGCAAATTAGACTATTGTTATTTATTAGTTTTTTTTTGTGTTTCACTCGTGTCCCATACATTTCGCATACGGTCGTCTTCATCTCGATCCAAACTCGATACACTTTGACTTAGTTCCGAGCCAGTTTCCGATGCTCTAGATCCTTTTTATTATTTTTTTATTGTGAAGAATGGGTATTAGATAAATAAATAAAACGACACCCCCATCCGCAACATACCTTGTCGACTGTTTGTTGAATTGAATCCAGTGCTCATGCCACCACCTGTGCCAATGGAATGAATTAAATTCGATTTGTCAAAGCCCTTGCATACAACCAAATGTATCTCATTGCCAGCTGTACGCAAGATGTTTACTGCATCCTGATGTGCAGCACCCAGCAGGGAGTTTCCATTAACTTCAAGGAGACGCATACCAACCTACAAGACAAATAAACGAGAAAATACGTTACAATCGATCTTGGTTTAAGTGTTGAAAGTGTTAGAAATGAAATTCCATTCTCCGACTGGGTAAATAGTATATAATGTAGGGTAGGTACAGTCGATTGAGTAATGCATTCAGTTTGATTACCAAAGAAATGGTTTCTTGTATTCGATAACAAATAGTTTATGCCGGTTGTTTGAAGTAACGGGCTTTAATGCTGGTCCAGCATACAATTTTCTAAAATTACATTAACAACTTTTGAAACACGAATAATTTTGAAATTAAATCAGATGCTCTTCCAATGATATCTGTGCGAAGGCAAATCAAAAAAAACAACGAGCGATAACAAAGACATCCTTATTGTCATTGCTCTAGGAACCATCTACCGAGTGAGTGAACAACCCAATTAAATACAAGAACTCTAATTGAAGCGAACAATAAGAGAACGAGAAACGAAATACAGCAATGCAAAGTAAAATAAATAATTGTGAACTCACCTTAAGCCTTCCATCACGTCTAGCAGCTCCCACTGAATTAATTTTGGATACGAATACACCCTCGTCTGTTGGATCAACTGGATTGCCGCGCTGGCCATTCAGACCGCCCTTAATGTGCATTCCCAGGCGTTCGCCGTCAGTTTTTTTGATAACAATTGTCTGTGTAAAGAGGGATTGAAAAAAGGCAAATAAGAAAAAAATATATTATCCTTTGAAAAATGAGAAAAGGATTTATTTCTTTGTGTGGATTTTTTTCGTCGAAAATACGTTGGATTCTCTTCGGATAATTATTACTAAGATTTGTTTTGTTATTTCTAAACTTTCCCCCTTTTTTAATTAGATGATTGACAAGAAACGCTATTTAATTAAGATATTGATTTAGATATTATACGTCAGTTAGGCAATTTTTATAGAAGACAAAGATTTACTAAAATGTGTTTGTTAGGCTATAGAAGTACGTTAGTTAAAAGAAATTAGTAAATTTATTTTTAAAAGGTGCACCTGCAAAGATTATATGGAAATGGCCCTTGAATAATGCAAGAGAAATTGGCTTCGCTCAGATTGGCACGTCGACACTAAGAGACTCGTTAATGGATACTACAAATCTGGGCATGCACTTTTATAAATGTTTGTTATGGCTGGTAAAGGCTTGCACTAGTTTTTGATTGTTACATATAACGTTTATTTTTGCACACGTTTTTTATTTCGAAAAAAAATGTCTACGCCTAGTATGAACTTATATAAGATTTTCTGTTTTCTTTCTGTAAAATGTGTGTAGGAACATCAAGGTACTTTTCAGGGCCAGGCGAAGGAAAGGCGGGAATTTTTCCCAACACTGACCTGAATTAGTCAGGGCTCAGAGGTTGCCGCTCCGAGCATTATGTCAGATTATATCGATACCAGCCGACGTACTAGCCAAAATCAGATCACCCACTGAATAAATAATTAAGGACATAAGACCACCAATTATTCTGGAGTAGCCGTGACCAATCATAAGTAAGTGCAGTGAATTCCGGAAAGAAGTGAGTTTAAAGGTAGGTGTGCTAATGAGTATAGTCTTCTAGCACTCTTAGGAAACATTAAAAAAATTGATATCAGTGGAGCGGTTTTCACGCGAACTGGCTACAGATAATGTGGCCGACTTAAGATAGCCAAACCTAGAACGATACATGTGTTAAAAGGCCTTGTGGCATGAGAAAGATCGACAAAAAATGTTGAAAATGTTGGACACAATATGATGAATTCATAATTCTGTTTGACCGTACCGAATTTAACACACACACAACAGGTATATTTTTCACTCAAAAATTCTTTTGAGCTTTGAATATGCAACACAAACTTCTTTTCTGTTTGCATAGTAGTCCGTTCTTACAGACGACTTAAATTCGCACAACCCAGAATTTAAAACAAATTTTCTAAAAGCATTTGCTTACAACAGACAAAAGTTGTCACGAGCTGGCAACTGCTGTCCAATGACAATGACTTCATCATTTAGTTTGTAAGTCAATGGGAAACTAACTTCTAAAAGTGAGTAAATGGCTACAACAATTTTATATTCAGTTTCTTATTGCACGAGAATTAGGTGCAACTTTAATTTGTGTAGATGCTTTTGTAATTTTTGTATCCGACTGAGGGAAAATGCTCAAGCACAACCAACTATAAAGAAATTAAAAAAAGCTCTAAGTCAGCATGTTTATAATAAGTATACCTACGCTATTGCGGTCACAAATAATTACAAAAAAAAAACAACTTAGTAATTCTTATTAACAACGCTATACCAACTCAATTTTCTCTACTTCTTGAGTGGGGAACAGAAAAAAATTGAAAGAGGCAGTTTACTACAGGAAATACTTTTCGAAGCATAAACAAAATATTGTATACCTAAAGAAGACTTGAAAGGAAGATATCTTTTAAAGCTCTTGTTATGAATGCAGTTTTTTGTCTTACCTCAGTTGGTACATAATTTACTTGGATGTGCTTGTAATATTAGAGCCAAAAATGAAAAAGTAATTTTGATTAAGCGTGAAATGGAATGGAAAATAATAGTAAGCTTTACAAGTTGCATTAGGAGTTATCTAAAAGTTGCATGCATTAAACACTGTTCTTTAAGTATCTATGTTTTTAGTTTATCTACATATTTCCGCAGACACTTTATATATGTGCACATATGTATGACATACCTGGAATCCAACTGGCAAAGGATCGTGTTGTATATACAATTTGATGTCATCGCCCGGCTTCAACAATTCCATAACAGCTTCCTGGTGTGTTGCGCGTGACACATCCGCACCGTTTACCTTCAATATTCTATCACCCATTCGTAGTTTGCCACATTTTGCGGCAATACCATCTGGTACAATCTGAAAAATACAAAAAAAAAAAATTAGTTAATATGTTAGTTTAACCAATGCAAAATAAATATCGTATATACGTGAGCTATGGATTTCGAATATAGGGTGCCGCGAAATAACGCCGAATTCCAAAATTATTTATTATTATTTTGCTATTACAAAGAAAAAAATAATAACGCCGAAACTTTAACTATATTTTGAATTTGCAGAAGTTTTAGCTACTTGATAACTATTCGCACGTATTTCGAAATATTATTTTCTCAAATTTGCAATGGTAAAGTAAATAGAACGAAAAATTTGAGAAAATATAAACTACTGTTTTCTTAATATTCTACTTAATTAATAATTCGTGTGATTTTTGATTTTATCAATTTTCTCGTTGCTTTGATCACTTTTTTACTGCAAGTCTGGTACCATTGCAAGGGTAAGGTTTATTTATATTGCGTAGCATTATTATCGGTGCGTCAATTTTAAATGGTAGATAAAATTAAGAGAATTAAAAAATTCAGTGGCATAATGCACGACGTCATATTCATTCATAGCTTGTCGATCGATTTGTATGCAACAAATTGAATAAGGTAGTATTTAATTCAAAATGTCTGCATTGATATCATTTACGTCGTAATTTTTTCACAGCTCGTTCACTCAACCAATCATGATTATTGAACTGTTGTGTTTTATTTGGAAATACACTTTCAATCAATTCTTGTTTTCATTGAGACATTCGACAATAATTTGTGTTGAATTCAGTTGAATTATCAATGGAATTTGCCATTTCCAACAATATACAGGGACCACCGAATATCCGTTGATTCCCACGTAGATCTGGCAACGTTCTATCTAACGCTTTTAGTTCACCACTTCCATTGTTTTCATAAAAAAAATCAACATGGGAGTGATATTTGAAATTATAACGTTACTCTGAAGTGAAGAGCGATAGCTTTAACATCGACCCTTTTATTAAAAGTTCAAGGGTATCTCGATCTCCTCCATCAAGATCAAACAACTCCGGGAAAAGAAGTCCGCAGGGAGCGCCAGCGCGCGAAAAACAGGACTCAGTGAAAGATAAAAGTATTGAGGAAGAAAATAAAGCACTCCGAATCAAGCTTGAGGAAATGGATCTACTCTATCAAGATCTTAAGAAAGAGATAGATCTGTTAAAGGAAGAAAATATGGTTCTAAGAAACAATAATTTGCAGAAAAAACGCGAATGTACTCCACCTAGCTTAGCTAGTCGGTAATTCCACACCGACGAAGAAGAGCTAGAACGCGAAAAGAATCGGGTCCCTAAGAAAAGACCTGGTAAGAAAAGGAGAGCCGGTTCTTCGCCCGAAGTCGAACCTGTAAAAGAACAAAAGCTTAAAGCATCGCAAGAAAAACAACTCCGAGCGCAAATTCACGCACTGCCCCCAATAAACGTCGTTGGGTTAACAGAGTAGGTATAATAAGTTGCACAGCCTCCTCCAAGGTAGAGTTTAAAATTCTTGATGCTGTTAATATCATCAAGAAAGAGAAGCAACAGACGAAAAAAAAACGGATATCCTGGTAAGGCGTGGACTTCCGCTCTTTATGCTTACCTTTGATAGGTCTGATAAAATCGAAGATATCTACCAAATAAAAACAATATTAAATATTGTGGTAAAAATCGAGCCCATGCGCAGAAATATGAAAATAATTCCGCAGTGCAAACGTTGTCAAGAATTTAATCATACGCAAATGTATTGCAAAAAAGAGCCGCGATATGTGAAATGCGCCGGAAATCACTTATCTCAAGACTGTGGAGCAAACAAACAATCCTCCGCTACCTGTGCTAATTGTAAGGGAAATCACCCGGCAAATTAAAGAGGTTGTGAAGTAGCTAAAAGAATTGGTTAACGAAAAAATGAAGGCGCGTAAAAAATGGCAACAGAGTCGCGCTTCGCAAAATAAAGCACATTTGAATTATTTGTGCAATTTGTTAAAGACAACCATTAAGGATTTTAAAAATCGTGCGATAGGCTCTTACCTTGAAAGTTTAACAGCAAAAAAAATTTCAATTATTCACTTTGGAAAACTATAAAAAGCACCAAAAGGCCCAAAATACCAGCGCAAGGGAAGATAAGGAAAAAACGGATGTTTTTGCAGCTTATCTAGAAGAAACATTTTAACCGTACGTTGGTCAAGCGGTTCACGATAATATTAATATTAATAGGCCGGAATTAATATCTAACGACTTAACACTCACAAGTGCTACGCTAAGGGAACTAAATCGTGAAATCGAATCTCTATAACTTAAGAAAGCACCATACCCAGGTGCTTTCTTAAGTTGATCACCGGAGAAGTTCTTAAAGTTCTACCAAGAAAAGCATTAATTAAGCTTCTTCATATTATGAATGCTGCACTCAGACTAAAACACGCGCCGAGACAATGGAAAGTTGCGGAGGTCATAATGGTTTTAAAACCAGGAAAAACCGCCAAATGAAGTAAAATCGTATAGACCAATTTCCCTTCTTCCAGTCATATCCAAAGTTTTCCAGAGGATATTGTTAAAACGCCTGCAACCCGTTATAGAATACAATAATCTTATCCCTGACCACCAGTTTGGGTTCAGAACCAAGCATTCACGATCACGATTGACCAAGTGCATAGAATTACTGACGTAATCGAGAAGGCATTTGAAGAAAAAAAGATATGCTCAAGCGTATTCCTTGACGTCTCACAAGCCTTTGATAAGGTTTGGCACGACGGTTTAAAATTTAAACTACGACAAATTCTCCCCGTACGCATGTATGATATTCTAGAATTATATCTCGGAAATAGACTCTTCCGCGTTAGAAATGGAAATGAATACTCGGAGCTTAAAGAAATTTCGACCGGCGTACCGCAAGGAAGCGTCCTTGGGCCGCTTCTCTATCTGTTATTTACTCGCGATATACCAAGAGAAGATGATACTACCCTTGCTACGTTCGCCGACGACACTGCTGTCCTATCAGTGTCTACTACAATCGAAGAAACGACTTCGAAACTGCAAATCGCACTAAATAAGGTAAACGCATGGACGAGGGATTAGCGGATTGCCCTCAACGAAACTAAATCTATCCACGTGAAATTCACGTATAAGAAAACGAATGACTTGACAATTTTTCTAAACTTGGCCCGAATACCCTTTGCAAACGAGGCCAAATACCTGGGAATGACACTCGACGCAAAGCTGAAATGGAATTCGCACGTGAAAATGAGACATAAAGAACTCGATATGAAATATAGAGAAATGTACTGGGCTCTCATCGCGTAATTTATGAAACGATCGAACAGGACGACGTCGTTTTAAGTTTGATTCGCGTAGCATCATCGTAGCATCGTTCAATCGAATCGTTCATCGTTCTCATTTTGAACAGTTTGAATACTACTGTAAACAAACTCTGACAAAAGAAAATGTATGGAATTTTTTTTCCGTTGGGTTGAAGAATTGGGTGAAATTGAAACACCATAGACTAGATGGCGCTGTCCATGACCCCCGTTCATGGAAAAATATGCAAAAGGAAGGAAGGATGTGTGATGAAATCAAACATGATGAAGCATCACATGAGAATTTGTATTGTTAATATTCAAGTTGTAAAAGAGGATTTAATGAATGCAATTTTATAACTGCAATTCGTTTCTGATTGCATTACCGCATGCCATTATAAAACAAAATGCATTTGAAATTCTAAAATTTTTTTGTTGCAAAAAATGCATTTTTTACCACTCCGACAAAAGTGAGTCCCCTCTCAGCCCAAATCAAACTGAGAAAATGCACCAAAAACGATCAAACGATTGCAAAATCGCAATCAGTCGTCGAATTTGACAGTTGCACGAGTTATACGAAGTATAGTTCAATCGTCCAAAACGACGTCGTCCAGACGATTAAACTATTTTAATGTTACACGAAGCAATACAATCGTCGAAACGACGTCGTCAGACGATCGTCGTCTTACGCGATTAGAGCCCTGGTTACTTATAAAAAACACTCCCAGCTTAGTACCGAGAACAAACTGCTTCTATACAAGCAAGTGCTAAAGCCGGTGTGGACCTACGGTAGTATGAAACTTTGGGGTTGTACCAAGAAAACGAATGCAAATATTTTACAAACTTTTCAAAATAAAGTGCTTAGAGAAATTCTACAAGCACCGTGGTACATTAGAAACAACGATATCCACAGGGATCACGGAATTCCAACAGTCGAAGCTAAAACTAGAAGCTTCGCGAGAAAACATAGAAACCGACTAATCGGACATATTGTTGATACGAATACAGTCCGACAAATTTTGGATGAGAGCAATTTATTGCGCCGACTACAAAGAACGAAACCGTTCGACTTGGCGAGATAAGATTAACCGCGTCTAATTTGCGGAACATAGTCGGCGCAGTGGCTTAGTGGTAGTGTGTTGAGCTACTAAGCGAGGGTTCTAGGTTCGAATCCCGAAAGGGCCAAATTACATCTTAAGGTTTTTTCCACTGCGCCACCTCTCGCGAACGTCTGACAAACATCCGAGAGTAAAACTGTCATGAATGAGCTTCTCAATTAGCCGTTTGGACTCGGCGTAAAATTGTAGATCCCTTCCATTCGTCCCAAAAATTGAAAACCCACACAAAACGAATGGTTGTGAGAAGCTAGGCCTTGGGTCCCATAGCCCAGTCGCGCCAAAATATTTATTTATTTATTTTATTTTAATTTGCGGAACATGCAGGATCTTTCATCGGGAACTAACCTGCCAAAAGTTGTTATATCATGTATCTAACAATCTATCAAAGGGTGGTGTTTATAGTCAGTAAAAATCTGACACTACCATGAGCACGCGCTTGCTATTCTCATAGTGTCTTTGGAAGAGATAGCTTTAACATAGGTACATAAATATAATAATGCCAAATCTAATCCCTCTCAGTGAGAAACCAAATGGAAAAAAAGCTAGAGGTGGTACAGTCAAGCCAATTGCGAAAAGCAAGGCAAAATAATATTGAACAAGAAAACACTATCTATCGATATTGCATCTCACCCAGCAAAATGCTCACAGATGTTCCACTTATTTTTTACGACATACATAATCGTATGTAGGTTACTTTGAAAGTAAAAAAAGAAATATGAATCTAATATGTTAAATTTGTCTTTAAACCAATTTTTAAAGTTTATTTATATAACATTCGCTTGGTCAGGCTATGTTGAATATCGCAGTTATCCTTAATAAATCATCCCTTTAGAAGACACATCTACATATCTTTCAAATTCAATTTGAACTTCGAACCAGTACTAAAACTAAATCATAGTTTGTGAATCCAATACTCCGGGACCAAGAATGCCCACTAAACTAACGAACAATCCAGAAAATGCTTTCAGAAACTTCTAAAACAATAATCTAATGTTCGAAAAATACACGTCGAATTATTTAAGTGAAATGTTTTCAAGTTATTTATGGCCATCTGGTTGGTTGGTTCAGTTTGCATCCTCTAAAACTTTTAAACAAATTTATATCTATTAACAAATTCACAGAAGGCATTGAAGTTTAAGGCAAAGTATGTCCCTCAGCAAGTTGGACGTTTCTATACAGTATAATACCTTCTTGGCTGCAGATGATGTGTATGGTAGCAAGGGAAGGTATAAATGCAAACAATTATGTATAGAAAAAAATCCTTGGATCCCGCAATCGTTCATATCATATTCATAGATGCACCGGCGCATAAATTATTAAATACAATTTACGTTAAGACGCAAAAAGCCTACGAGGAAGTTTAGTTTTCATTGGAAACTTTGTGCCGCTATATTTAACTATATTGTTTAATAATAAAATGAGAAAAGATGCTTTACAGTCTTATTAAAATTGCACTTGAAAGCATGGATGACTATAATTTAGAAAATATGTATAAGTTAAACAGTTGCAATCTTTCAAAAGGTTTCAAACTGAAACCATTGCGCGGTAGTTTTTAGTATTCAGGTTAAAATTTAGGAACTCACAAAGGCAACACTTTTCAAATATATTTTATTAAGCTATTGTGACCTCAAATTAATTTAAGGAAGCGATATAATGTACCTGTAATTAAGAGGAGAAGTGGCCAACCATTTGAAAAACAAGTAGCCACTTAAAATATGTTGGCCATACATATAGGTATGTTGTTTTCATGATTGTTTTTAACCAATATAAATCCGTTTCACTATACAATTTAAAAGCTGCGCACAGAGCAAAGAAAACTTTTATCACTCTCAAATTTCTGGTTTTCACTAAACAGTTTAAATTCTCGAATTAAATAATTTACACAGATAGTTCAAAAATTAACTGTGGAGTAGGTGTGGGTTTATTTTCTTATGTCTCTAACAGCTCAAAATCTCCTAGGAAATAACTTGCTATCCACGAGGCCTGCCTTCAAATCAAACTAAATACAAACATAGTTCCGAGGCAAAATATAGACATTTACATTGATAGCTAAGCTGCAATGAAGGCAATCGCCTCAGTCAATATAACCTCAAACTTTGCATTAGAATGTCGAAGGGATCGGGCCCCGCTTGACCAGTTTAATGTTACCCTAATTTTGTTTCCAGCTCAAAGCAACGTTTATATAGAAACGAACTTTCTGACAAACTGGCAAGGCGATGATCAGCCCGTCACTGTTTACTTGCTGAATCGGTTAACATCCCGATCGGATCAGTAAAAGCAACGATCTCTTTAGAATTCATATCGCAAGCTAACCTCAGAACTCAGATGAATGAGGCTGAGGATTTCGATCATATCTGACCGAATCTCTTTACTCTGGACAAAGAAAATTTTGAAATCCGGTCTTACCGATTTTTAACCGGAAAAATGATATTGTTTTTCTAGATTGAATATAAATTTTGATTTCCGCAATTTAAATGAAACTTTGCTATAATTAACAATAACAAACATAAAGCAATTTATTGTGAATAATCCTAAAAAACTACAGGGGCGCCACGCGGCTGTCTGATCTAAATGCCATTGTTGTATTGAACTGGGTATGACATAAAAATATATAAAATTTAACTATATTTTGGAGGCAGATTTTGATTGAAAGTTCCCTTATTTTCAAAACTTTGTAATGCACATTTTTTCATTGAATTGTTTTTGACAGGAGAATAAATATTTTTTCCAAAAATATGCACTACTCCAAGAGTTTTAGAATTTCCTAAACAGAAATTTCTTTTCGGAACATAACTAACAAAATTTTTCTATTGCTTATGAAATAATTTTCTAAGCCCAAATACCAAAATTCAAAATTTGGGTATATCAACAACCTAGAGCTGTTATTCAGCCGTTCGGAACTCTAAAAAATAACTTTGGGGTACCAAGATCACAATACCTCTATGGACTGGTTACAACAAAACGTTTTAGAAGGATAACTAAACAGATGTTGTGCAAGCCGTTATCATCGCAGCATCATATATTACACGATGCAAAAGCACGGATCCCACCAATGTCAACTGATTTGTTAACTTAGTCTTGTAGTTGTCAAAATATTGTACAGTCGAAAATGATCGCTAGAAAACATAGGCGAATAGACAACAACGGATATTTAAAATTCTACTTCCGATGCATGTGTTCGAACCCTTAAAAATGAGAACGCGTTTAAAAAAAATATGAAGGCGTTTCTAAAAATAAATAGTATAAGGGTTTACTTACGTGAGAAATAAATACTCCAGGCTCTCGTGCCCCAAAAGGCACACAGGAATGATCCGTACCCCCAATTATGCTAAAACCTAAGGAGCCTTGATTCTTCGGCAGAACGACCTCCTACACACAAAAAAAGAAATAAAACACAAAAATAAATCGCAAATTCATTCATATAAAACACTAGATATACAAATTTGACATTATCAAAAGCTATAAACCAAGCAAGTCTCTATATAGTAGGTAGGTAGGTACCATGTGAATATGATTTTATTTACAATAGACATTTACAAAAATTACAAAACGCAAAATAAAACAAACAAAACCCCAGAGATGGCATGTTCCAAAATTTCACTAATAAAATATTCACAAAAACAACCATTAAAATCGTTCCACAAAAGAAAATGTACAACAATGTCTGAATAAAGCCGTGCATAACCATAAAAACAAAGAAAAACACCACATCAAAAGCAAATGCATCTATGACGGTGTATTATATTTACATGTGCGAATGTGCGTATGCATATATGTAGATATGAATAATAAAATACTATCTCTGGCTGGTAGGATAACGCTCCACTCGATGATTTCCAAAGGCCCGAAGCAATAGGATAGCAGCAATAAAGAAGGAATCAGCCAGCATCCAATAACAAAAGCACAGTCATTCAAACACACATGCTTCTCATCATAGGACCCAAATAGAATACATTAGATGGATGGTGTACTATATGCACGAAGTTATATATATATATAATATGCATTAATATTTGAGTGAGTGTGTGTGGGGATTGGAATGAATGCAAATAAAGTGTAAATGAGCCCTGTGCCAAGGATACTGCTTTCTTATTAAGAGTTGCTGCTATATGCAAATACCGCCAAGGCAGAGGCAATATCAAGCTAAAAAGCGAAAGCAAAAAGATGCTCCACTCTTTCGTTTAACACAAATACCAAGACGAAAAATTATATATAGTACAAAATACACCGCCTCACTTCTACGCATATATATTTATAGCTAACGAATAGAATACAATGGATAGGAATGTTATAATCTATGTACAAAATATTTCCTGTTCAAAATGTGCATCTCATTGAAGAACACTTTGGAGTTTCTTATTTTTCTTACTTTAACACATAAATAAAATTACTTTTAAATTCGAATTCCTGTGCAATATTGGAAACGCGCACACACACACACCCACACCGATTGACCGCAAGATTTATATCAAAATGGCTTTAAGGATAGATAGAATGTTTGAATAGGGGATTTTTAGTAGGCATCTAGATTACAAGACATTCTGTTGGTAATACGATTAGCAGGAGAGTAAAGTTAAACTGCAGTTCAAATTAAATATTGAGTTATGCGATGATAACGATTTATAAGGATATATACAAAGGATCCAATTAACTTTAATTGTTGCCAATAAATGTCTGGAACTTGTAGCGATACCTCATTTATTCAACGTATTATATTACAATTTGTGTGTGGGTAAATAGCACAAATTAATGTTTGTAACTGCCAGAGTATATATTGACTATGACTGTAGAGAAAAAAAGAAAGCCACAGGAAAGATGTACAAAACCCTAAGACAAAATCGGGATGAAATGTCCAAGATAGATACCGTTTGTTGGAAATACTCAGAGATTTACAAAAAGTCTGAGTTTTTTTTTGAAAGATAATTCAAGTTTTTTTTTATTGTTATTAGTAAAAAAAATATTTTTATTAGGTATGTACAATGATCTCACAAGTCTGCCTGTCAACGATAAATTTGGACTTCTCCAACATAACATATAACGAAATTAAGATAACATAGTATTTATACAGTGGAAGTCAATGATAAGGACCGCTTCTTTAATATTACGACAGTTTATTTGATGTGTGCATTTCATGTGATTTTGTTTAATTCATTCCCTAATGTTTGTGTAAGGCAGTCGGATATAGCGACCGCCGGTTATAAAGACCTTATTTCTTCGGTTGATTTACTTTTATAATCGACTACTTTAGTTTATTTTTTTTTTTTTTTTAATTACATCCCCTTTTTGGTGCTCTAATATTGGGACTTAAATGTTGTCCGGCCTAAAACTTATTCGGCCTTACTAATAATCAAACACTAATGTCGACTGTTAGTTGACTGCCAGCTTAAATAAAAATGTACAGAATTTTTGAAATTGTACCAATAAACAATTTAACCTCCAGCTTTACTAGCACGAAGACTTTCTGTTGAATCTATTACAAATTTGCTGTCAATCGTTGTCAGTTATCAGATGGCAAATCATTTGTTTTTGTTTTCATGCAGTAAGTTTTGTTTTTCAAAAAATTTAATAATAAATTGAGAATGAATTCAAGTCGAGGCGAAGATATTTTTATGGACCTTATATCTGTTGAAGAATCGGCAACCTCTCAAAGGATAAAATATATGACGAACGAGAGTTCTTTTGCCACTATAGGTTTGTTGGTGGTGTGTACTATCTGGTAAAAAGTTTATTAAAACTATTAATAGATTTGATAAACCGATAGTGCGCTTTATTGTGGAAATCATAAGGGAAGAACTTGCTCCATGGACGAATCGCGGAGGAGGAGCACTCTCAGTGAAAACAATAGTTTTAGTTGCAATATGATACCTAGGGAAAGGATCCTATCAAAACGATCATATCAGTTCGTTGCGTCAGATCTAGGTTCTGTTTATGGGACTGGTGTTGCCAATTTGTTTTAAGTGTCTACGTGTGGATGTGGATATAGGATATCATGCTCCTATTGTTTAATACGGTATTTTAATTTATTTGGTCGTTTCATTTTATTTATTTTCATTTTTGGCTTTTCTAATAGAGAACAGTAAATATTAACTGAAACATCAATTTGCAACAATTATTTTTTCACTTGCGAATTTCGGATATTTTGAAAAACAACATCATTTAACAGGAGCTCAGACGAAAACTAAACCCGATTTCACTTATGTATTCAGCTTAAATATAAAAAATTTATTTCTAATAGGTATGTCAAGATTTTATAAAATAAAACTCAAAACAAAACGAGACATCGAAAATGTGTAAATAGAGCAAAACAAACAAAAATGTAAACAAACGAATTGACTTCAGTTGTTATATTTTTGATTAAATGAATTAATAATTTATGTTGTACAGTTTATTTTTTCTTTAGTTAACCAGGCTTTTCAGTTAAGCGGAGTAATTCGCACGAAGATTGTGAAAAAATGCTTTGTGACAAATAACGCTTTGTTTAGATAACCGAGTTTAACTACTTCCGTATTAATAAACGTTTTGTAAAAGTTTTTAACCGGTTGCAGAAGAATTTCTTCAAAACTGTCATGATATATTCGTTTATATGTGTTTTTAAAATGTTACATTTGGGTACAGTTTTTGCATTCTCTCTTTTCCTTTGGTTTTCTTTTGCTACTTTTTTTCCGATCACGTAGCACAAAATTTGTTTTTAATAGCACAACAACCATTTCACTCTGACATTTTGCTTGTTTGTGTTGGTGAATTCAGGGCACTTTAAAAATATTCCGGACACTTCTTTCGTGTTGAGAATTGACCTGGAAGTGCACTTTCTTTTTCAATGAAACATGAAAAACATAGAAAGAGCACTTCTAGATTTGTTCTTTTCAAAGAAAGGGCAATTCTTTTCTTCAATCGAAAACGCCATTACACACTTTTATTTAATTATACCAAAAATTGTAGTTACTTAAAGTTCGCGATTGACACTTCTTGCTCCTAAGATATAATACCATATTTTGATTTACTACTAAAATTTGAGTATGCATGGCAACATTCCTTTGCAGAACGAGTTGTGACAGAGTAATAATTTGGGTTAGTGTACGACATAAACATGGCTTTCTGACCATTAATATTTAACCCTACAGTTAGGGATAACCTGACGACTAAATTTGTTTATTGGTAAAGCGATTTTGGAAAGTCTGGAGTCTTTGCGTTAACTGCCAGACTAAATTTGATTATTGGTAAGGCCGATTAACGCTAAGTGCACATGAAAGCATAACCGATAAGAAAGAGGAAATATTTTAAGTGGGTCTTTCATGTCCCTTCCCAGAAAATTTTCGGGACTTATTTGGAACATTCAAAACAATTTTTTTTATTGCTTTTGCATCAAATGTCAAAGGCGAGAAGCGAATCAATTTAAAAAAAAAACTGTCTTCAGGTGATATGAAGAAGACTTAAGGTGCATCCAACGTCATCTTTTTTCAACATGAGACTTTAAGGCGCAATCAAATTTCCACCACAATGCCGCGGAAAAAGGTCAGCAAGTAACAAAGATTTATTTCGTGAAAAAAGCAAATCAACGTTATCTATCTCCACAACGCTGACTTCGCCATCAGCTTTCAGCGCAACTAAGAAAAAGAAGGTAAAAGATCGATGCATAGTGAAAGGAAGATCAGATCAAAGACCTTGGTAAGACACTTTCAAAATAATAGTGTTTGGTTTCACGAACTTTGATTTGACTGATGAGCTGAAAACATTAATTCTTTATGTTTTATTTGTGTTAGGGAAAAAAGACAGCATATTTTAGGAGGAAACCCATAGTAATTGACCAAACTTTTGTATAGGCATTATAGGGAAGCTCTGAATAAGATAACGGATTGCTTATTTTTAAACACTGTTCAATGGTTAGACCACCGCACGGTTCCTACTCGTTCACTCCTTTCTACAAGGAGCTCGTATTCTGGTTTACTTTTGCTAAAATTAGAAAAAAATGTCCTCTTTTTTCGCTGGATTTCCGATTCAAATAAATTTAAATTTATTTCACATTTGTTAGTATCCGTGTAGTTAAAAAAGCTTCATACGAATTTGTCTGAGAATGGAATCGAACTTAATTTTAGTGCCGCGCCGGAACGTCTGAACAAATGGATGGAAATCGTAGAAAAGTACACTTGCAAACTTAAAAAACAAACTTCTTGTATAGCCGTTCCACAAACAACTAATTAGCTTTAATAATTTGCAGTTTTTTATTTACTTATTATTTTTTTTTATTATTATAAATCACGTTGCTCGTTATTCTTTATCTCCTGAGGATATTTATTATTTTTATAATACCTAGTTGATGCGGTTCTTTTATCTACGATGTCCACCATTATTGCAATCGTTGTGATCTGATTCAAATGTCAGAAAAAGAAACTGAGCAAACCCAGGAGTACCACTGTTCTCAAAAAATTATGTTTACTTACTTGCAATGCGAGCATTAGAATCACCATCAAAAATGTGAGCCAATTAAACCGTGACACGGGACAAAATATCGAAACACTCGGCCAATTTTATGAATTAAAATCACACGAGAAGACGAATTTCTTACTACGATCTCGAGATCTCTTAAGTATCTAGATGGTAACTGAGCAAGGACAAAGCTGACTGCTAGAAGATAAGCGTTATATTTTCATACAATTCGTTTGCAATACGAACACAAAAATTTGAATTTTACAAATTATATAACTAGTTTTACAAAATATCAGATTCTAAAACTTGGAAGATATTACAAAAAAAAATAACGAGGAAAATATTTGCCCTATCCTACCCGTTTCTTATGTACGGTATCAGAATTTGACTAACAATATTCTTCAGTCCGGCTTGAAAATATTGCTAACAATGGGTATTTATTAACGTTTACACGTGTAAAACTACCGAACTCCAAATTTGAATCGAATTTAAGATTAGTTACACGTTCTGTTATTATTGCATTCCCATGTGAATGGTGCTTAGAATGAGAGACACTCTTTACTGAAAACCCAAAATTGTTTGTTGATTTTAATTACTGAGAAATTTTGTTACATTTCGTGACATTACAACTTCCAAACAGAACTATATTTAAATTGTAGGCAAAAAAACGGTCATTCTTTCACTGTGGGTCACAGTAGAGCTTGCCTCTGCTTCAGACCTATATATTTGTTAACACCTTATTGCAAAGAGCATTCTTTAATATCTTTAAGTTGGAATACGTTACCTTTGGCTCTAATAGACACATACCTACATTTGTTTAGCCTATAATTTAGTATCCATATAACTCTTGCATAATTTAAGGTTCGGTGGCTTATTTTGACCCTCATTTTATAATTCTTTGGTATGTGCATAACTAAAACAAATGCCCATTTAATGAGCCCCAATTAGGACACTTAATGATCGCGCTCTTAAATTTGTAAGCTACATAATGAAGGGCTAAACACGAATTAAGTTACACGCAATTTTTTTTTCCAGTTAGTACTCATTAATAATTCAAACGGTTTTATTTTGTAATTACAAAGATATTTTTGATTAATATTTAATCACTTGTTAGGCAATTCTTGGTCAGTGTAATTATAATGGTTCGCGTCACAGCATTTTCATTATTAACCCCTTATTGGTTGTCGAGAGAGTAATTACTGAAAAGCTTAGTTAGTTGAATTTGTAGAGTAGCAACTGTTTTTCTAAATGTGTATGTATGTGTTAGTAACCAAACCATATTGAGAGGAATATCAACTATGCCATCGACGAAACAAAAATTCATCACAGAACGCTCAAACTATTTTCAGTGCCTGTAATTTATTGCTGTTTCGCCAACAATATAGATTTGATCTCAAAATTAATAGGAAGCCCTCTCATGAAAACTTTATCCTTAGAAAAAAAAAAAATAGTAAAACATATCGAAAGTGTGTGTGCGTATTCCAGTGATGTAATTTATTTACAATACATCATCAATGAATTAAATGAAGATGTTATTTTCTAATATAATGGTGCTTGATGTCTTAATTAAAATAAAAAAAACATAATAATTAATTACTTATAGTTACAAAAAATAAAAGAAAACAAAATTTATAAAGAAAAAAAAGAAAGAACGAAAAAAGAATTGCGTTGAAGCTTAGCATGTTACGTGTATTTTTTTTTTGGTTTTGATAACTCGATAATCACCTCACTAATTAGCGGTTCCAGCAAATGATTATCAGTGACCCGGGTCATAACGGTCTCCGTGAATGTCGACTTTGTTATAGTTTCTGTAACAAGACCTAATTCGGTTGGTGCCGGAGGCAACATCGGTAGATCCGGTACGGCTTTATTAACGGTGACTGTTACTGAGGGTCCAACACCATCGTGCTTGGCCACATGGACTTGATGTTGGCTACCACCACTCAAAAAGTGCGCAGGAATCATTGCTTGGAAATCATCACTTGTCAGTGGCCTTGGTGGGGGTTGTGCCATCTTAAAATTGATTTATTTGGATTTGTATTGTTTTAATTTTGTTTCAGTAGGTATTGTCATTTACATCAAAGGGAAGTGTATTTTAATGATTGTTTTAGCAACGGACCAAAATTTGGTAGTAAAACAAAATGTGAATATATAAAAAAAGAAAAAAGAAGAAAAAGGAAAAGAGATGATAATAATGGATTCATTTTGAAGTTTTTTTTTTAATTTTTGTACTCCTATCCATAGCATTAAAACTAATTTTAATAAATAAGCGACAAGTATTTTAATGATGTTCTTAATTTTTTTTTGCTAAATAACCTACATTTGAAATAATTTACTAATTAAAAATGTATTTTGTTATCTACATTTTAAGATGGGTATAAAATGGAAAGAAAAAAAACAATGTATTTATGAGCATCATAACTTAAAACATTCATTTTAGAACACACAGTATAAAGTTACATAATAAGGGGGTATAAGTAAAAAGATAAATTCGAAATACTATGATTGCCGTTTACAACCACAAATGCAATGATTAATAAGTATTACATACTATATTACGATTTACGAAATATGCATAATATTAGGACAATTGAGTTTTGATTCAATATTTATGCCTTAAGAACTAATAAGAAATCACAGCTTCATAGTTGGAATATATTAGTCTATTTGTGCTAAATGTGTGCTTCTTTTCGGATTGTTACCTACATTTTATTAATTTGTATACAATTTTAGTAAATTTTAAATCGATTTACAACAAGTGGCGCAAAAAGTCTGAAACAAATGGATGAAATGAGGGATGCTATTCCTTTGATAAGCATTAAGAAACTAAGATGAAACCTACAACTGACACAACGAAATCACTTAGAACCAACAGAAAGACGACCTGATTCTAATACACATGGTTTCATGGAGCGCACAATCTGTCAAGATAAGTTTCACATACAATCGACTCTAATTTACAGCCACCATTAACAAGATTGAGAACTGTCTGATTTGTAAAAAATAACGCCCTTGTGGGTGAGGCTAAGTTCCAAAATTTATCGATTCGATGACATGCATGGGCAATAAAGTTTCAGATGTCGTTAAGGGCAATCGCGTATTTCGAATATTTAAAACTGAGAATTAATAAATAAATCATTGAACTCAGCAGAGCTAGGGTGACAGCACGTAACTTGATACAATCGAGTTCAGTCGATACAATCGATCTCTGGCAGCACCTAATTTGTTTCGATCGAGAATAATCGGTTTAGGACAATCGATTGAAACAAATTAGATGCTGCCAGAGCTCGATTGTATCGACTGAACTCGATTGTATCAAGTTACATGCTGCTACCCCTGGTTTTCAAAACCATTTTTCTCAATGCTTACTTGTGTGTATTACAATCATGCTCAAAGAAAGACTTTTTAAGGGTTTAACAAAACTCGTTGAAAATCATTAACGCATTATAGGTATCGTATACACAACATATGCGTTGAGCTTTGTATAGGCGCTAAAAAGACGCCGCGTCCGACCGACTGATAAAAATATAGATATGTCTTGTGGTCTGTATGTGTGTAGGGTGCATAGCGATTAGTAAAATAAGAAAGAGCTGGATAGCGTTGGTGTATCGTGCTGCAAAAAATTGATTTTTCAAAAAAAAAGTGATCATAGAAATTGTTACTCAAGGTCGTTCTTTGGCTAAACCAATCAGGTACTTATTTCATTGTTAGTTAGAATCCCTCTTACGGACTTGCTCTTTCGTGGCTTAAGTGAAGTTTTTTAGTTTTGATGTCCACATTTTTTTTCAATAAAGCTAGTGGTCAATTACTGAACATGGCTGGGGAGGCTTTATCCAGTCAAATACAACCTCAAAACAAAATAATTATATCAGTAATAAATAACTATGTAATTGAATCGATTTCGGTTTATTTCTTATTTCTAAAACACTCGAAGGAAGCCGGGAGATTATAGTTATAGCATAAGGGAACAAGCTACGTGCGACCGAGTTGGTACCGATCGCATCAGATCGAAAGGCATTTCTAGATTTGTTGTAGTCATGTGTAGAACGATCTACTTCAAAAATCGAGTAGAAATTATATGAACTAATTCAAGAGATCACACTTTTTATTTAAGTTCCCCCGTGGTAACTATTTACTTTCGTTCTGGGAGTTATTTTTTTCTTTCACAAAGCAGAATATAGAAATTCTGAATCGCGAACGGCTTAATGAAAAACTTTTTAAAAGGATAATTGGTGGATTTTTTTTTAATTTGTTTTATATCAGTAGGTTAAAGGTTACTCTAGTATAAATTTGTGTTTCGATGGGAATAGCGTTGCAGTAGTAAACAAAACATATGCACCGCCATCGTTTATGTCGGAATGCGCCCATATAAATATATGAGATATTTTTACTAAAGGTTGTCTTTTACAATTTATTTGGACTAGATTTTAAAAACAACTTTAATCAAGTGACCCCCTTTATTTACCAAAGCAAAATGTTCCTTTTGTAATGACTTCCGCACGAGTGTTTGCCTTAAACTCGTTAATGATCTAAGGCTTGCTGGTGTATACCGTGATTTTCAAATAACCCTAAAAAACTTATTCCAGAGGGGTTGAATCTGGAAGTTCATTGTCAAGTGTCAACCATTCGAGCCGCTGTTTGGGCGTATTCCAAACGACGTGGCCGATCTGTCGGAAATATTCTTCGAGTCAATTGCACTTTAGACGGGTACAAATGCAAATCATCCTTCAAAATGCGCCGCAAGGTTATTCCATCTACGCCAAAATTCCGAGCGCTGTGACACGATACGACACGAGTGGGTTGTGGGCAACACTCTCTCTTATAGGGGTTTCAGGCAATGCTTGTTGGTAACGATAATTTCGCCTATATGCACGTTGAGTTATCACAACTGAAAGACTATTCTCAATGTAATTACAGCGTCACTATTTCGCCGCGTTGTTTCGGTGTGAAGCTTTTCATGGTTAGAATTGAAGTTTCATCAGCATGTCGACTCAAGTCAATCGGTTGATAAATGTCAACGTTTCAATGTTTACAAACCGACACAAAAGATCGCGCAGTCGTTATATATTATAAGAAACCAATAAAATCGTGAAGAAGTCAGCTGCACGCTATTCTTGTTCAACGATTTAGCTGATGACTTACCAGGCATTATTTATTGCACACAGCTCACTTAGGCTTGAACTTGAAATAAATTAATTAAGTTCTAATTAAATTCAACTTAAATCCACAATGATTTGTGTTCGTTTACTATACGAATATTTTAGAGCCAAAATATGTCATCGGAACTCTTGTTTTTCCGTTTGGTTGTGCAGATTCCTAATATGGGAAGTGTACTGTTCTGTGTGTCTACGACAGTTGAAATCGCGTTGCGTTAATCAAATGAAAACAAGCCAAGTAAAAGTTAACTGCCAACAGGACAAACGTCCATATTCCTTTATATTCCTGCGCTATGTAAAAAAAAAGTTGGTAGACACGGCAAAGGTCCGAGAACACAAACGACGTGCCCCGAAAATCACAGCCACCGTAAACGGAAGCCTAATTTCAATAACACCACCTCAATTATTTTAATTTTGCTACCCCTTTGGGCTTATTTTAAACTTTTATGCAATTAACTATAAGGATAGAGCATTACACAAACAATCGACACTAAAACTCATATTAAAATAAATACTAAATCCATTGTGGTATCCTTTTAACTAACCCCCAATGGGATCCAACAAAAAAAACAAGCTCAGATATAAACGAAAACAAGTTTAGAAACGAAGGAGAAAAACAAACAGAACGTCGGTTATAATTTAATTAAATCTTACTTGGCTATCGTGCAAACTGAGGCTATGATTTCTTATTAGTTAATGAAATTTCATAATGAAAATTGAGCAAAACGAAACAACAACAATAACAACAAAATTACGAATATTTGAAATTTTTTCATGTCGGATGGCAGGCACAAACGGTTACAAAAAAATAAAAATAACAAAACATAAACAACATGAATATCATAAAACATAAAATAAGAGTAAATAATAAACACAATCTCATTTCCTAACTAAAATATTGTTATTGCAAAATGAAAAGAAATGAAAAGAAAAAAAACAATATAAATAAATTCAACACTCCACAGCGGGAGCTATAGCTCACCTGTGTCTCAACATCGCTGGGGGTGGTGACACTTGGACCGTTCTGGGAAAGAGACGAGTGTGACTGCTGCTGCTGCTGGTCCAGTGGAATGGAATTTGAGTGCGCCACGCGAACTCTCGGCGCTGGAACTGGTTGACCTGTGGCCGTGTCAACAACTGTGTCCAGTGTTGGAATGCGATTTGAATTGCCGGTCATCGTATCGAAACCATTTGTCTTCGTCGTCGTCGTCGTCATGGGGGATGGTGATATATTTTTATTCGAATCGTAGGCAAATGGCTGAGTGATGTATTTCTGTGATTGCGACGACTCCTCGGCGATGTCGCCAATAGAACGATTGAAACCAGCTGTTGAGTAGTCAATTGAAATTGAGATTTCTGTTTTTTAATCCAATTTGTGCGTATCTAATGTATTCACCTGGACGATTGGCCAAATATCCCGACGGGCTTAACGAACTTAAGACCGATGGGCTACGTGGACTTAGTGGTGGTTCTAGGGGTCCACTGATTTCTCGCTGCAGAACAAGTCGCACGAATCGCTGGTGATCGGTTAAGAGTTGCACTGCTGCATCGTGATAGGCATTTGTCATATTGTTGCCATTTATCTGCGGGAGGAAAATACGTGCAGAAATAACAACCGTGTTACTAGCAATTATATAGCCACAACTCACCGCCAGCACCCTGTCGCCGACCATTATTTTGCCATCGCGTTGCGCCAAACCACCATCGGTTATGCGGGATATGAATATGCCATCACAGTTGTCCTTAAACGGTGGAGACCCTTTGCCTCCGGCAATACTAAATCCTAGGCCCTGGTTAATTTGATCCCTTATCAGCGTTGTGTGGAGGGTTACTTTATGAATGGGGGCTTCCTAAATAATAAATCAAAGTTGGTGTTGTCGAGTTTTTTTCCAATGTGTGTGTGTGAACAGGTGAATGGTATATACGTGCAACCTACCTTGCCATTTTCCAAAATGCCATTTGTGGTCGCAGGGACTATTGTTGCGGCAGGGATAACATGTACACTTTGCGGCTGTTGCTGTGATGCGGCGTTGGTGGTCATGATATTCTGTTGCTGATAATTGTATTCATTTGGGAGAATTTCTATGGGCGGTGGAATGGATCTCTCCTGACGTACTTTTTGCGGTCGGCTTTCAACTGAAATCTGAATTGTTGTTTTGTTCAAGTATACGTGTGTTCATGTGTTCGTGTTGATGATTTTAAAACCAACTTAGCTTAACGCGCGAATAACCTAATCAGGCACATTTGAGTGGAACAATAAAATAAAAATCCTCTCAGGGGTGATTTCTGATTCGTGTCAGCGTGATTTGGTTAAACCAAACTAATTTCAATTTAAAGTCTTGGTATTTTTTCTCAAATCGACTTTGTCCCACATGAAATCTGCAATACGTGTTAAGGTGGCTATCATTCGCGATTGTCACTCTATAATGTTGAATGATTGTTTTCCAAATATAAAGGGGACATGGAGACAGTTTTATTCAAGTTACCAGCAATGCTTTAGCTCCGAGTAAAATATTGGGCAACTTGTTCTGTCGTCGCAAAAGAATGACGCAGACGTTAAACTTACTTTACACATACCGAGCAACTCGGCACTAAATTTGTACTGATAAATCCAAGAGATACAACACCGCACCGAAAAATGGGGGAGCGACATGGCGGCAACTGCCGGAAAAGGATACCATTTGACTTGAGCAATTAACAAAGTTTTAGGTATGGCAATCCAATCTGCCGTATTTTGTGTTAGCGATTCAAAGACGAGACCAACAAAATAGACTTGTTTGAATTAAAGCGATCGGCTTTGTCAATGTTATAAGTTGTTTTACAAGCTGAAAATGTCACATTCTCCTCGACAGGTCTTCAACGCTTCCCGTAACGGACACAATGGTCTGTATGGTCTAAGTGCCAGTTGCCACAAGACCATCCATAATTTTACTACAAGAATCAGGGACAATTAACAGAACCTTGAAGATCTGAAAGAGAATATATACGTCAAAAATGTGAGGACCTATCACCGAAAATTCTGGCAAGAGTGATGGAAAATGCCATAAAACGGGCCAAAATGATCATCAATTCTGGCGGCGGCCAATTACTATAATTTTTTCGACTTAATGCAAAAAATTTATGACATCAAAAAAACAAAATCCAAAAGCAGAACAAAAGTTTTTCATTCGTAAAAAAAATGACAGCTAAAATACGCCGGGCTGCGTACTGCGAGGACGTCTCAAGAAACAAGATAACTTGAAAATAAGCTTTCAGTTAGAATGTGTTGTGGGAGTCATAACCTTCATTTGAAGGTTACCATATAATAATGAAGATGTACATTTTTTTTACTAAATATCGACTAATTGTGTAAATAAAATTGCCCATAACTGTAGATACACATAACGTAATTTTATATTGAGGATTGCGCCGTGACGTTTCCAACATTCTACACACACGTAGATGAAGAAAAAAATTCGCCATGACGTCGAAAAGAATGTTGAACTAACTTTCGAAGTAGTTTCGTTGAGAGTCAGTAGTCATTGGAGACGAACTGCTTCCCATGATATCGTTTCCGTTTTCTTCTCATATTGAAAAATCCTTACAGTTTCGAGAACGTAATTCATGCAATCGTTCGTCACATGCTCCAAAAGTCGTATAGCTTGTTTAGCAAAAAAAGAAAACTCTCCATATTTTCCTGCAACCATACTCGTAACAAATCATTCATAATGCAATGCAATCCAATCGAAATGGATCGGATGACAATCTACACTCCTAAATAGCACTTTGTCCGACTAAACTCAATTCGTCTGCCGTCAAGTGAAATATTCAAATCGTAGAATATTCCTCGGAATGGTAACCATACCCTCGTGACCATTGAAAAACTCTCATTCGATATTATGGAGTCACTCCAGTAGGTATCAAAACAGAATCATTCACAGCATTCGTAGACTATCATTGGACTCATAGCATTGTCGTCTTATATCTGTCTTCGTGCATTTCTTAAGCAGTCCTCGGCGAGTTGAATGTCACTTCATCCTTCCGCTGGCTATAGCACGCAGTGCTCTAGCACTTACGTTATCTTCTGGATCAGGATGTTTTCTTTTTACTTGCAAGGACAGCAGGGAAAAAATGTCATTTATATGTACAAAAAATTTAAATTCGTATTTCTTCGGACAATATCACACAAGAAAGCTATAAATATGTAACTACACGACATAAGATGTACAGAATAAGGATATTCTTGTTTACATTGTCGACAGACAAAAGCAAGTTTATGATGATTTCATGAAACAAAAACTACAGAGCTACAGTGTAAAAGAGAGTACCTCGTTTAAAAGCTTAAGCTATATATATAGTGGGCTTCGTACGTTGGCCTCCAACCGCACAACGGGTGACTTACAGCACTCGTTTTGCCAATTGAAGCAGCATAATCTACCCAAACTAACCTGTGATAGTGAGCCATCTTCGCTGAACACTGGATGACCGATTAAACGTGTCACCTCACGTTGCACTACTAATACCAGCACAAGTCCACATGCTTTTAGAACCTGAACCGCTTGATAATGATCCGCATACTCAACGGACTTTCCATTGACTTTGATGACTTTATCGCCGACTTTAAGGCCAGCCAAATCGGCTGGACCACCTTCGGTAACACGTGAAATGAATATACCCTCATCGTTGCCTTTGAAAGGAGTTGATCCCTTGCCGCCGGCTATGCTCAAACCCAGTCCGGCTGATGTCCTTTCAATGTGAATTTCATATTGGTCCGTTTGGAGTTCCGTAATACCGTCGAGGGCATCTAAAATTACACACACACATACAAGCAAATTCGATTAATAGACGTTACTATACAAAGGTTGGTGCAGGATATGCTGCACAATGCACCAGTGCGGTGCATCTTGATTCAAGTCACGAAATGCAATTACAGGTATAAAAGGACTTATATTCAACCACTATCTTACCATGGCCCCACTCGGCATCATGGAAAGAATCTACATCAAAAATTAATCAAAAAGAATACCCTCCCATTCCCTGTGGCGATGTCCTTTGCACATGATTCTCTCACCGTAATTTGTATCCCTGTCCGAGCCCGTGTACGTTGTGATTATTCGCACTTTTTTATCTTTTTTTTTCAGCGAATTGTAAGGACTCCGACCGGATGAGAGGGAGCTGCGTAGACTTCCGGTTGCTAAGGAGGGACTATTCCTACCATCGTAGTATGTCGGTCTCTGATTACTACGTGAAAGGGACGATTGGCCACTTGAACGCGGCAGGGAGTTGGTGCCCTCTTTGACTTTTAGTTTTACACTAAACATCGTTTAGTTGTTATCCTTGTTCCTGTCCAGTTGGTTTTAATTTACGTTCTTTGATAGTAATATCCTTTGGCACACGACGTAGCGGTGGCTTACTGCATGTTCAACTACAGAAATCTGAACGAAAGAAAGAAAATAATCGATTGTAGTGTCCTCTTTCCGCAGTTGGGAAAAGAAAACCCCCATCCCGCGCAGGAGTGCAACTGACCGTCACATAGATGGGTGCACACGAAGTCGCAATAAAAGGACACGCGACGGCTCGTATATATTCGAATCGACATGCAGTTAAATGGGAAAAAGATTAACTGTATTGTATAATGGAAGTCTGTTGTCGCTCATGAAATTGCAATTTGGTTGGTTTCTTGCGACTGAGAGATTTGTGGACACAATGAAATTAGCGTTAGGGTGTCCTGTTCCTCTTTGTGGTTGATATTTTGGGAAGGATTGAATTTGATATAACAATGGGATTTAAACACAATGACAATAGGTAATAGGTGTTTTGACAGAGTTATGGGACGGAGTTTACATGAGGAGTTCTGTTTCTTGGAGATGTGGGTCTCCAACGTGGAGCTGGAGACACTAGTTCCCAGATGTATAGTTGAGGACGAACAGGAAATGTTGGCTTTATATAGTAATGAATGCGATTTAAGTTGATATAGTTTTTTAAATAGACCCAATTTTAAATTAACGTCGAAACTCAGAATTGAGTATTGACAAGTGAATATGGGTATAGTCGTACGTAAGTCTGTGAAGCGAACCGATGTAAGTACCTATATGCACATGATATTTCTAAAATCAGTGTTTCAGCTCATACAAGGGTCTACTTTTCTGCTAATGGTAGTTTCAGCAACATCAGAAACTGTTTTGGTTTTCTTTGCTGCTGATAAATTTTGATGGATGCTACCTAGCTGCCGACTCATTTTTACATTTCGGAAGTAACCCGTATACATAGATCGATAAAAACTTGCAATAGGGTGATCGGAAAGAACTCTCGGAAGGGTAGAAGTTCTTTCTCTAGATGCACATACAGATGAGCTTAATTAAAGAAATTGTACCAGGGACCTTAAACAGAAAACCACAAACAGCCGTAGTACAATTGTTTTTCTATGCATTAATGGTTTAATGTTGAAAAAATCCCAGAGGACCAAAGGCTCGCTTTCATTGTATTTCTCACCAAGAAAATCTCACATAGACTTTAAATCGGAACGGGGACCTGTCTAATTACAGCAAACTTATCTGAATGGATAACAATTTAGAATACTATTCTGAAAACAATCTCACTGTCATTCGATGTCAGAAATAATAATATGACACAAGTTGACGTGCTGTCCTGTCTTGTTACGTTTTCGACACATCAGCTGTGGCTGCGGAATGGATTATTTAAATAACGTGAAGTCGTGAAAAGTAGCGCCGATAACATTAGTAAGGTCAGCTAGCAGTAGAGCTTGTAAAGTGGAACCGGAAGCATTTTCGAATGCGATCAGATGATTCCCAGACATCGTCACTGTAAGGTTGCTATATAATCGCTTTCGAGTTTTCGGTACCCTATATGTGAGAGTTGTGCTTTTTAACAAAGCCTTGCAGATGAAAAGGAAAACCAAATACATGCAGTTCTTATCCATGGTCCATCGGATTGTCTTTTTAGTCACAGCTGAATTTTGTAATTAAACTGATTTGGGTGTCTGAAAATGTCTGCACAATCCATTTAGGGTAACTTCGGTCATAATGGCGCACTTTTCTTTTTTCCCAAATAACTTTAACACGAAAAATTTTTTTTATTATTCTTTGTTTTCGATCCGCCCTTTTCTATGGAAATAAAATATACAATATTGGTAGTTGACTGTGAAATATTGCTGTACTTAACCGATTTTCAATGGGGGCAATATGGCGGACTTTACATGTAAACTTCATAAGGGCATTATGGCGCATCCTTGCCATATTGCCCCTACAGCAAGTGCGCCATATTACAAAAAATACGCGTTTGGACAACACATAAAAAAATCGCCAGGTGTTCATTTCCTGTTACTTTTTAATGTCACCAAACGAAAACAGATACATTTCTCTTCATTTCACAATACACACCCAACACCTGCGCTGTATACTTACCAAGCACCACACAGTTGAGAAATAGGCAAAAATATGAGAAATTAGAAACTTTTTTAAATTATTTTTTTTTACTTACACATAAAAAATCGCGTAAACGTAATAGTTTAATTTATTATGAGCGAATCGGATATGTGGTATTTACGAGGTTCGCCATAATGCCCCATGCGCCATAATGCCCGAAGTTACCCTATACATATTTCTATTTTCTTAGACTTGACAGCTTTATTATTGAAAGGTCAAAATGGAAAAAAAACTTACTCTGGGTCGAGGAAAAATTAAATAACGGGCATAGTGTACAGAAGCAAGTGCTAGTGAAAATCTTTTACCCAACCTAAGTGAACAATGTAAATCAAATAGTGGGAAATGGGATATAATGAATATTTAATATTTTATATTTTCTTTGAAAGAGTCAATAAGAAAAGTTCTAGTATTAGATTTGTTTATTTTTTAAGGAGTATTTTCGCGCATTTTGGAGTTTTGGTTATAGTTCAATTTCAAACTGCAGATATGGAACATGTTGCTTGTGATGCTAACATTTCCTTGTAAATATGTCTGGTTAGCTTGGTGGCAAATATTTTAACGCTCTAGCCTGGTTTTGAATGGTTGTCTTCATGGATCGTCTACAGGGCCTTTGACAAAACTACTAATTTGTAAACAAATTTCTACAGTAGTTCTATGAAACTATAGGTAGACCGTTGCAAGAAATTCATACACTTTTACAATGAATTTCAAATACTTTCATTATTTTACACTTGTAAAAAATACAAATTTATATTATCTAATGTTCCTCATTGACTGTTGTAATTTTATTTTAACTTCATTTTTTTACTTTTTGGCAAAATAAAATTAAAACTAAGTGGAAAAGACTTCCAAATATTATGATTTGTTTAAAACCAGAAAATTCAAATTAAAAATATATGTAGAAGAATTAAACTTATTTACAGTTTCCGTCGTGAAACAAGTATAAGTATGTACTGGAGCAAACAGGTGTAGTTTCGTGACAGAGGGCCCTAAAGTAAAATAATTTGTATCAGCTTTTATGGATGTTGATTGATTTGACGCTACTTGAAAGTAAAACAAGACAAAGAACATAATAACAAACCAGCATACTGCATGTAAATTTGCTGTGCATTTCATACTTCAACAGGACAATCCAGTACGAAAGACCTAGCTCTTCGGAGCAGTTAGTCTGAAACCTTTAAAGAACGAACTTCAAGATTAAAGGTTCAATTGAAAGCCATGCGAAGTCCCTTGACAGCAACCATTCTATACCCTCCATAGAGCATTTCTCACTTGGACGAGTCACCTTTCACATTTATACAGACTGTAGCTATACGGCAATACCCAATCCATATGCAGAATAAATGATGGAATTCCCTTTTGTATCAGCAATCCGTAGTATCCGTCGGAACGGAAAATTCTCCGATTTTATACAAATCAGAGGATTTGTGCTTCAAGGAATGCTTCCTAACAGCTGTTCGGAGCTTTGTTCCGATACATAGTAATGCACTTAAGCGTTTTGCGTTGCAGTGCGATCAAGTTTGTATTTGAGTGACATTTTTGATAGCTTCATAGGAATCTTTTTCCGATATCCTCCGACAATAATCAGTCGCAGAATTTACTAACATTTTTGAGTGAAGTGTTTTCCAAAAAAGACACCTACCTAGAATGTTTCACGATGGATTATGTGTTGCGGAGAATTTTTCGTTCCGACGGATACCTCGCCAGGGCCGATTATACATGAAATCACTAATCAAAAGCAAATGTAAACTTCGATTAACTATGATCACATCGTAATCTGACACTCGAGTGGTTCGGAAAAATAATAAAAAAAAAAACTGCAGACATTGAACACTGAAAGGCAAAAATTGTTTAAACAAGTAACGATATACATATTAACATAGCTCTTTCAGCATATCTTTTCTGTTTTTTTTTTTTCCTACTTTCAATTTTCCCGCATTTTTTTTCAAAAAGTCCAAGAAATGTGTAGAGCAATTTTTTACTCTTTGTGCCTCTCGCTTTTTTCAACTCAACCATGCAACAAAAGCTAATAAAGCAATTTGTATAAGTGCATAGGGAGCAGGAAGGTTCTCTCCGACGAGCTTAAGCATCACTAAAATACTTTGCGTAATTTGAATATATAGATCGATGATGCAAAAATGTGTAAGAGAAAGTACTGAAAGAGGAGTTGAATTCCGAAATACTGTGAGATAAATTCTAAATGTATTGGTGGCAAACTGGTTAGCATATTATTACCGAACTGAATAAGATTAGAACCTTGACTGGTTCCTCGTGACCCATATCTGTGATATTGATGTGAAATATTTTTGAAGTTCAACTACATTCTGTCTCTGCAACCCTCTGTTCTTCTGGCATATTCCTCCTAACAAAATTTGTCAGGAAGAATGCGCGTAGGTGCTAATTATTAGAAAAAAATTAGATCCCAGTGATTTTCTTTCGCCTGATGTTGCCATATAACAGGCTCTGTGGCAACCTACGAAAAGCTAAAACAACCCTTTTCACTGCTTCACATCTTGCGAACGTCTGACAAACGGCCACCTTGGGAAATATTTGCAATTTAGCAAATTCGACGCCAAAAAATAAAAATGATTGTGGCAAGTTAGATCTACCGCCATGCAACGACATTACTATCATGGATAAAACGTGCGGCTCCATGGTTATGTGCAAGAATTAAAGTTTATTCAAAATACTGGGTTTCTCTGGACGACAGTGTATCGAAAAGGTTAAACTTTTTCAACAAAAAACGTATGTTATAATAGTTTGCTGGTCATAATCTCTTTTAAAATAATAAAGAACTAGTGGGCTTGGCCAAAATACCGCATTCGTAAAGGAGTAGGTATCTACATACTACTTGAAAACACTTTTATCGGGCCAGTTGGACAGGCATTTTAAGAGATCTAAAGTCAAAAATGAAGGTACCAATCAGCCCTGACCAGCACAAGATCCTGCAATGGATATCCATACCCAAGTTAAAAGCATAAAAAAGTACTGCCTACTCGTCAGATATGCTCGACTCACATGTTATTTGTTTCCAAAGAAACTACTTGGCAAAAAGCGGATAGCGTTACGTTAACCAAAAGTGACGATTGACAACTCATATTTTAGACCCTTAAACTAACAGTTAAATATATTTAAATTTAACTTTAAGTTAAATTTATTCAGGTTGGCGTATAAAAATAATAAAAAAAAACGGTAGCCGGAAGATAAGAGAGCCCGTAGGAAACAACATTTTTGTTGTTGATTGCCCGCACCTTTTGCGTTGCCATTGTTGTTGGTGGTAGGTACTCTCAGTTTTCATGCAAATAGATACCCAACAAATCTCATCACCATACTAAACGATTCCACGAGTCGCTGCATAATAAATTATCGATTCCGCTCTGAGGACGTTGTCATTTCTCATAATTTATTTCTGATTATGCGTATGCAAATCGAGAAATCTCATTATCTCATATACACACAAATTTGAAAATTGAAAATCTACGCCGCCGTCGAATTGTCGAGTGCCATAAAATTGCCATTAACGACCCAGTGCCATACAGTGAAGATATTGAGCACCAAATTGATGATATGATGTGCTCCTAGGATAGTACCATTTTATTGCTCCCCAAAGGACATTCAGTGTGCCATTTATTCGAATGAAATGAATTATACTTAAATTGAACAAAATATTTAATAAGTATGTTGTTTCACATGGAAATGTTATGGCACTGGGTCCTAGATGAAAACCAACAAATAAAATTGCGTTTTATGCAGCACTGGATTTTGTTTTTAAGTGTCCTGCTAGATAAGTTCAAAAGTGCTTCCGAATAGCGCATACATTTTCCAAAAATGCGCATTGGGCTTGAGTACATTAAAGTGTCGTAAAGTATAATCGGATTAAGCGTTTATCGGTTTCGTGTTTAAAAAAAGGCACAAACCGACAAAACAAAAAGCGAATCTATCTACGAAATAATCAGTCAAAGTATCATTGATTACACACCATTTTAGGGCGAAGGAATTACACCGGCAACAGTATTTCTCTGAAGGATGCTGACGCGCGACGGCCGCGTCTGAGTTGTATAATTTACAAAAGCCCGATCAGGGGGGAAGAATTTTATTTCCAACAAAAAAATAAATACCAGTAAATGTGAAGCAACAGCGGAAAAGATACCCTCTCGCACTCAAGAGGTGAATAGAAGCTGCCATTACAGGAAATGTTGGTCCTCTGATCAGATTCGAGGCGAGAGAGAGAAAAAAGAAGATATAAATCGGAAATGGAAAAACATAAAATATATTGGAACAAATTTTATGACTGGATATAAAAAATAAAAATGAAAGACGTTAGCACTAGGCGAAAGAAGGTACCTTCGTCGTGGTGCACAGGCTTTGCACTTAGTAATGGTGGGTAATAACAGCGCTTCATGGATGGTGGGGTTGCAAACATAAATAGGGGGAACCTACATTTCGGTTGGCAGGATCTAGGATGATAAAGAAAAAGTAGCAACACCATTGATGAATGAGACGTTAAAAGGTGTTGTTTTACACATTGCAAATGGATATACGCGAGGATGAAAGCCAAAAGACAGACATACATCGAGACGAGACAAATAAGGGGGATTCAGTCGTTTTCATTATTTATAAACGTTTAAGGATGTAATCACATGCCTGAGTGGGCGAAATAGATGAAGAATCTTGAGTTCAATAGATAATACAATTTCAACAGCTCAAAGACACCCATTGCGGTTATATGTACCGTAGCCGTATGTTGTGCAGTATTTGCGCGAAACAGACGTTTGAATTTATTGGAATTTTGAATTGTTGTATCGTTTGAGGTTGTAATGCGATTTCGATTGAAATGGGATGATGGATTCAAAGAATGGATCCATAAATGGAATATAGGCAGCAACAGTATAACTAGTTTATTTTTGGTTTGACAGTTAAGAAAAGAAAATACAACTGCAAACGTTCATAGATATTCCAGAGAGTGTGCATATTAAGTGGGGCACTTGATGGGCGTCCTTAGGGGAGGATTAAAATGTAAGCCCCAGGGGCGATGGGTTCAGAAAGGCGGGACACACTTATCGACGACAAACGGGGAAACCTCAGATGATGACAAAAGAATCAACTACAGCAAAAGAAAACGTTATAACTTTTTTCCTGTGTACCTAATTAATAGGTTGCATTTTTTCTGCATTTTACAGACTAACATTTAGATTTAATGAAAATTGACAATTGGGTCGATGAAACCAGAATCTGGATAGTGTGCCGCTAATGCCTTAGAGTCACTAATTTTAAACCAAAGAGAGTTTAGGCGGACTTTTGGCGGCTTAATATGGGAACACTTATCCAGAAATACTTCATGAGAGGAAACTGCATCCAGATCGAGTCGAAGTTTTATCAAGATGCATTGTCGGCCCATACTTTTTGAAGAAAACGGTCGCACTGTTACGGTCAATGGTGACCGTTATTAAAGATGTTAAAGGAATTTTTCTTACCAGAACTACGCCGAACGAGAATCCCTTTCAATCTAAGATCTCCTCACCTGATTTTTTATTGGGTTATGGAAACAGGAGGTATTCGAACCATTTAACCGTGAAGAAGATTTTCGACCAATCATCCAAAAGGATAGGATAGCAATGTCTTTTTCAAGCCAGCAGAAGGCCACTTGGTGGAGAGCATAGACCAACTCATCTCTAAGATTTAGTCGGAAGAAAGTATGACCGATAAAATAAACCTCAGCATCATTTGAATACAAGAGAGGAGTCCCTATAACCTGCGTCAGCGATAGAGGTATTAGTCTCCTTAACATCGCCAAACTGTTTTAACGCCTGAAGCCATTTGTCAACGAACTAATTGACCCCTACCAGTAGCGTTTTAGGTGTGGTAAGTCCACAGCCAAACAAATTTTTAGACTACAACAGATCTTGGGAAAAAGGCAAGAAAGTCCAGATCGTTAAATTTTCTTCATCGAATTGAAGTCCCCATATGAAAGCATTTTTAGTGACTAGCTATATAAGGCTGTGTCAGACAAGTTAGAAGGCTACGCGCTGGCCTGATGTAACTTCTTTAATATCATAAAGGGTGACCAGATAGCATTGTTGCTTTTTCCATTTGTTATGTTACAGTGCTGTCAAAAATTTATTAAGGTAAGTTTCATGCTTGCTGAACGTGCGGAAATTTGTTAAAAATAAAAGTGAAATTTCAGCTCAGTTTCGTGAATTTCGTCGTGAGTTCGGTCGTCGTCATGGCTTCAGTGTGCAGGTAATTCGTCGCACCGTGGGAATGTTGAGCGTTAGTACACTCTTTCGGATCATAAGCCACCAACCGCGGACACTGATTGTTGCGAAATGAAGAAAACATACTCGAAATATCGGCCAGTATCGAAGAAGATCCAGAAATGTCGATTCGGCGCCGATCAACTGAATTGGGCATCGCTAGAGTCAACCTGGCTTATTTTGCAGTTGGGCTTGGGCCTACGTCCATATAAACAATGAAAGCCGAATGACCATAGTCAACGACGTGAGTTCGCTAATTGGGCTCCAGAAATTTTGGCCGGAGATCCGGATTTTGAGCAAAAAATCATTTTTTCGACTACGCCCATTTTTGGCTCAGCGGCTATCAAAATTAACAAATGGTCGTTATTGGAGCGAACGCAATTTAAGCATTAATGCATCCTTCTTATAATGTGCAAAAATCACAGCGAACGAATTGTGATAACCACACATCTCAGCAGAAATTAAACGAAAAGGAACTCTTGCCTATCGCTCTTTTTTTGACCGAGTAGGTGTGGAGTGGTCACATCCTGAATAACTATCTAAAGTGCATAAAGATATCCTCGGACGCTTCCAAAGGAAAATTCTTCTTAGCATTTTTGTTCCAGTCAACCACGGACTGCAATGTTATACATAAATAAGTAAGTACTCAAGTGTAAAACGATCACATGGAGACCCCTTAGCGGTACGGCCTATTATTTTCAGTATACACAAGTGCAATTGTATCGTCCTAAATGTCATTTCCAGCCAGATGAATAAATAATAAAAGCCCATTCGGCATTGCCTGAGCTCATAAAGTATCTATGTTGCGATAATTTTCAATTTCTTTTACAGAGTTTTATGAAAATCCAACGACAAACGTCGCTCATAATGTGTACCAACCCTAGTTATCTGACTTCAACTCTTCTACATGAAGGGCACGTACCTTTCTAGTTGAAGTTATCACACACCCATTAGATTGAGTTTAAAATCAGCAAGCTATGTCCAACGAACGGACACCTGTCAGCTCTTGCTTTTGGCTGCATCTTATAACCTTTCACCATGCAATTTAAAGAATGCTATGTATTGTACTAGCGAAACGAATGCCATCGGCAGAATTTGTGTGGCACCTGTCTGGCTGTGTCAGAGTCAACTATAGTTTTAATTCCCCGTTTTAATAACTCACGTGAACTTTTTATCAGAAATATGATTATGTCACCGAGAGTGGTCGTCAAGGAAGGGTTTACTTTTAATTTGACTAATGATGACACAGAGGAGCTAAGACAATACATACGGAATATTAAATGAAATTCCCTGCTTTGAAAATGTGCCAAATATTTTAGCGCTAAAGTTGGCCAATTGACCCGCACAAATGGAAACGATGTCGGTCGTCTTAATACGATTTCTTATGATTGGGACAAATTCTGTTAGTGGGACAGATTTTGTTGCAGCTTTCAAGTGTTCCCACTTTAGCTTAAGAAAAGTGACAGAAAGTGAATTGGATGAAAATCCAAAGAAAAGTAACATTGAAGCGGTTATGGTTATTGGCAGACTGAATTATTAAGTTTTCTGCAGGTCAACTACATCGCAGGATGTTTGAGTATAGTATAACCTCTTGATTGGATGGCCATAAAAATGTCAATGCTGATAACAATGAAACAAGTGACTCACTCAATAAGGACGGCGCATCAATACCACTCTTAGGACCTGAACCCTTCTATAAAAGTTTTCAAAAATTATGCAATGAACCTGGCTCGCATGGAATCCAATGAAGTCTGGCTTAAATCACATGGGAACAATTCTATCTCCGCCAGGGAATCCACCTTCCAAATTAACCTGGACAAAAAAACATGAGAATCCTAACAGGAGTATTCAGTGGCATCTTCACCGCATTGGCCTCTTCCGTCTCAGAAAAAAACATCCCCGGCGAGGAAATCGTCACATCGGCAAACATTGTCCAAATTCTTCCAGAGAAGATCGTCGTATTGCTGAATGCCTCCGGAATGGAAAGATTGCTTTAGGACCAAATGAGGGTAGGCAAAATAGCCTTCTTATAAAGAGGCTGCGGTGCCAGAGTCCCAGAAAGGCTCTCCAGTCTCAAAATCTAATCTAAGTTGATATCAAGGCTATTAGATAGCATATTGGATACTTTTACAATTCCTAGCACTTTTGGTTAAAAAACTCTTAACGAGAAGGAAGACAGACGGTATGAATCTGAGACTTACCTACAAGTCATCCAAAAGGACACCCAAATTGATTGATTAGGGCAATTTTTGGATCATTTAAATATTATGGGAAATTCGGCTTAAAAGGATTTTATTAAAGCTTTCTTTCGTAATTTAGTTTATACTTTTGCGGAGGTTTACAGGAAGTGCACAGCACCAGCAATCCTTGTATAGCTTGGGCTTTGCGGTTGGTGTGGACTCATGTCTGGGTATAGTAGATTAGATTAGATTGGATAGCGCGAGAGCCCTCACGGGGGCTCTGGCACTGCGGCCTCTTTAAAGATGCCTATTGTGCCTTGCCTGGTAAGGTCCTAGAGAGGATTCATCACTCTCAAGACATAGTCTACATGTTGGATCCGGCGAGACTCCAATGCGGTGTTTTTTCATGAGGCCGTGGCCACTGATTATTCCTGTTAGAATTCTTAGGTTTTTTTTGTCTAAGTTAATCAGGAAGTAGGATTTCCTGGGAGAGTATTTGGGGAAAAATTATCTGGTGCAGTAAATTGTCTGGGTATAGTAACAATGGCCTACTACTGTGCATAAGGTTTAAAATAAACCTAGAATATCTATTCAATGAAAGGATAATGCCCCAACTATAAAAAATTAATCAGGTGTAAGTAGACAAGTGCGCAAAAACCAGTACCAGAATAGAATGTTGTGTGTCTAGACTTTTAGTTTGCGATTTTCACCCACATCCAACATAAGCTGCTGCTGCCAAGTCACTCCACTCGGGCGAAATACCTAGTGTGAATCTGTTGTAATTGCGTACCTAAATCCTACTTCACTTTGCTTTGCTTGGATAAAAGCTTAAGTAAGTGGGAGCTTCTAAGATTTTAACTATGAACTAGCTTCTTGCGTTACCTTTTCTACATGCAACAGCATTCCAATCCACAAGTACTCGTCTTTTTTGCTTAAACTTTACCCCGACATCACATTACATAATTTCTCAATTCCCTTTCATTTGTTCAAAGCAAACAAAACGAGAAAATAAAAATTGTTACATTTCCAATCCATCCAGCCAAGTCAACAAGTAAACAAATAATAAGCAGATCAACTGAGCAGAGCGGTCCAGCAATCATTTAATTATAATTGACTTCGGATAGGTTATTTGATCAAGTATACCGCAAACTTAAGAGATATTTTCCCAATGAGGAGTCACATCAGTGTCAAGTGCATACGTCTTAAAGCTGAAATGACAGTCCTCGCCCAACAAATGGACGCGCACACATCATCATCAAATGCACTTAATTGAAAGGTACAAGTTGAATATCATCAATTCAAACTCGTGGTTTCACTTTTCTTAAGAAACTTTGACTATACTACGAGCGGGGGTGGGACAGATCAAACTTTTCCCCCTCAAAAGGTCAACATCGTATCGCTTTAAATGAAATTTAACTTTTATCTCTGTCTTTTTGTGGCGACAACGACGACGACGACGACTGCGACAACGGATATTCAAAGTTCCGTTGCCACAGACATTAAGAGTAGATGTGTTTGCGGTTTCACTTCCTTTTTTGAGTGCGATTTTATGATCTCGAATCTCGATTGCATGCCAAAATGTTCGCCATTTGTCTTTGCGGTGATGGAAGCTGCTGATTGCTCTCGTTTATTCAGGGCAAGATCTTTGCATAGCTGTGAATAGATTCGGGGTGACAAATAGACCACAATGCCATCTGCGGTTAAATTTGAATCTTCTGTGGCTCTTCCCACTAGAGGAAGCTGAATAAATCTGAAATCATCAGCGAAAAATCAATTTCTTATAATCATTTGGATGTTTGGGTTCTCTGAAAAGCGTCTTTTCTTGTGTTGGCGAGGCGAATCTATTGAAACTTTGTTTATACAGACACCATTATCTATTCAAAAGGAAGACCCTTCAAATTGGCTTCTATTCATCAGCAGCATCGTCCAGCACCTGGGGAAAAGCAAGAAAAAAAAAGAAGCGAAAACTTCTTTGACAATAAGCTGAAACACTGGGAGAGGAGGTGGTGGTAGGTATCAGCTTTGATTTATCTGTATATCCGTATCAATCAAGAGTTTGGCCATTTTTTTTTTTTGTTACGGCCACGATTGTTATTGCTTCGGAGTTTAAGTGTATATTGAAGTGAGATTCACTGAAACCTCATGATGATTAATTGAGTTGACAATATTATTTTACACTTTTTGTGGGGTGAATCGAAATTGATAAATTGTTGTGAAATCGCCTACAGCTAAGATTCTATCAGAGAACATTTATTTAAAGTTTGTGAAAAGTATTCGGGATCTCGACTTCGATTACCTTGAATGGAATTTCACCCCAAATTTGCAGAAAGATCCTACAATCGCAGTGTCGATGTTTGTTTGAATTGAAGCTATTTTGTTTTACTGTAAGTGATAATTCAAATGGATTGGTAGCATTTTTAAGGAATCGAAATCTACTGATTTGAGTTTAAAGTAAATTGATTCTGATCACTGTATATTGATGAAAAAAATGACAATCTCTAGGAGGTGGACAAAAGTTTAATACACTATACACGTATTTCAAACGAAGGACAAAGTTGGAGAGTCAATGGGTTGGGAAACTTTAAGCACGATGTCACTTAGATAGCCTGAGACACGGTCTCCGATAGACTTTTCGCTTATAGTCGGATGAAGAGTAAAGGATAGCATCAGAATGTCCCTAAGAGCAGAAGCCAATTCTGGAGCTTTCTCTGATTTGCACTGCATTACGCCTTTATTACGACGATGTTACCTATGGCTGCTTTCTGTGGAAATCTTCCACTTATTTGCTATGTAAATACTACAAAATAAGATGTTTAGAACAAGCTGGACCCGGCACAACTCCTTCTGATGCCTAAAGCTGAAATACAGCAAAACAAAAAAAAACAATCATGACAATCGGCACAGCGGTTTTCGAGTTATACCGCCATCAAATTCCACCCCAAAAGAATAGTATAGATTTAGTGATGATGATTCGCAATGAATTTTGTGGTACCGATTACGACGTTAGTTCGAAACCAAATTTTATAATTTAAGTTTTATAAAATGAAAGGTGTATATCTGTGGGTGAATTTCCGTATAGCTTGCTTTCAGTTACTTGTTAACAAAGCATACAGTTGTCGATTTGCATAAATATACACATTTGAATTTACCACAGAAAGAATGCGTTGCATATTAATAGGCTCAATGTATTTTGAACAGAAAGAAACGAAAGAAAAGTATGATTTAAATTTATTTTTATTTATTGAAATATTATTTGCTGGGCTATTAGGTACATTCAATTATGTTATTGAAGGAAAACTTTGTAATTCACGAAGACGTTTCTCAAATCGGTGGGAATGCTTGGAATTCAAAAAGATTGAATTTTAAATTGAAAAAAAGGGAATCTATGACGCAGGGTACGACTATGAGTGCTTTAGAGCAATTTTAAGGGATTTCAGTGTAAATGTAATCGCAAATACAATAAACGACGGTTCGAACAGAGAGTGTAGAGTAGATGTTTTAAATCAGAAGTTACTTGATGTAGCACATATGCTTAACATTATGTTTTCATATGAGCAAAATACCCAGATCTAAACCAACAAAATTAATATTTAACTTTTTTCTAAAACGCAATCAAATTTTAGCACCCAATCGCTCAAAATTAAAAGTAAAAAAATGTAGCAAAGCCCAAATAGATAGACATAGCCCTCAAATCTAATGCCATAAGGTCCAAATCAAATAATGTCATAAGGCCCAAAATATCTATATATCTTGTTTTTAAGTTTGTGTGTAATGACTTGGTTTTGGGCTTTATTTTTAAAATCAGAGAAATTATTTTTATTTGATTACTTGAAGTAAATTTTGACCAAGAAAATGTACATTGAACTTAAAGTAATCTAACAAATTTAAAAAAAAAAACATCTTCTAACTCTAAAGTGATATTAATGATACCAATTTCTCCCTTACGCCCTCATGAAATGGCACGACGCGACGTTTTCAACAAAATTTGCATCAGTTTTTAGGTTCCCATATAAAGGAGGTCTGTTACTTCAAGGTAAAAATGCACACTGTCATAAAATGTCATGAAAAAAAATTCAAAATTCACAAATACCTTTGATAGAATTAAACAGAGGATGAAGCAGCTTTAACAAAAAATAATACAAATCCCATTCAATATAAGCATACCTATATCAATTGAACAATAATTTATGTAGTCATTCCCCAATAAGCCGATGCCAAGTAGTATTAAAAACTATTTTTAAAAGTCTTACAACATGCTTACATAAAGAATACAAACGACAGGTATCTACAATTAGACAATACTTTGGAATTTTTCCCCATTCCCAATTCGCATTACAACATTAATTTTTTTATTTTTCTTAAGATAAGAGACATAGCAAACATTCATATCTATAACTGAAATCATCAACCAAAATAAAAACAAAGTATGACGATGACTTTTCCAAGGGGGGAGAGCTCTGAAAAATGCAGGTTTATCGCGTCCACTGCGATAAGACATAGGAGCTCTTTTTGCCCCTTTTACTCGATTAATTGGAAAAGTTTCAATAGTTCCATAGGTGGTGGAGTACATTTCAATATTTAATGCTAAGGGCGTGGACTGCCTTAACTAACCTTGGCCGTTCGATGTATTGAAGTAAAAGGAGATAACGATGCTGACCTTAAGATAATTTTATTTCTAAATCAATTGAGGAATGTGGAAGTGGATATTATGTAGTTTTATACAATTTTAACACAATTCTGAGAGCTTTCATCTTTCAAAGCGAAAAATGAAATATTTCCGTGAAATACGATAAGAAATTCGAGCTTATCGAATACTCCTCGGTATTATTCAGGTTTATGACCCAATATCAAACCTGATGAAAGGCAAAGCGAAATCAAAAAAAGACAACTGAGGGAGGCATGGAACATAAAATGAAATGAATCAGAAAAAATAAATTGTCGAAAGTGACGAGAATACCCCTGCATTTCAGAAGGCGTGACAAGGTGTAGTTCAACAATTAATAGATAAAATATTTATGTCAAGCTATTTCCTTTTTGTATGCACGCACACTTCGGGTCAGGGTTACGAAGAGTGATGAGAGGTACTTTCATGTAATTAGCTGAGTGACATTCCTAAGGGGGTGACCAATAATGAAAAAGTTTAAATTGTTTTGAGTTGCTTTATTTCCTATGGCTTTGATGTGGAAATGTGGCTTGATAGTGGCTAGATAAATAGAAGAAAAAGTGTCAAATCAATCAAATAGTATACGGGTGTTTGCTACTCAATTTTACAAAACGCATAAGATAACTATTAGCACGTGATATCATATCGACAGCAGGTATTATAAAGATTAATATAGAAATTTTTAAATTCTGCCCGCGAAAGGTTTTTTTTTTTTATTCATTATGCTTACTACACATACCACGCAGTCCTCTCAATAGCAAAGACAGGACGAGCTTAAAATAGTTTGATATCCTTTTCGAAGCAATTAAAATCTTTATGGTACACCTATCTGTGGGTTATACAAAAGACGAACTGGAGAGTGATTCTTTTTATTAATTGGGGTGCAAAACTGGCGCGGCCTTCCTGTAATCAATATCTGCGAAGAAATACTTATGAAGGACGATTGTAAGGCTTTTTTCTGGATAACTAGAAAGATCTGATTAGAAACAAAAATGCTTTCCGGGGCTTTTTGTTTAAAATCACCTGGGTCGACCTATGCTTTCCATTCTCTAATATACTATCAAAGAAGTGAAAGTTAAAATTATCGGATAAATTCACTCTCTTCAAACTTTCTGCAGTGGTCGTCCAGCGACTAAAGTCGCAAGTTGACCCTTTTTTCGAGAGTTCTGCCACAATTTTTTGTTATGTTTGCATTTTTATAGTTGGAAAAGCGCTTTGTTAGAGATGCATACATATTTGTTCTTTTTCACACCAAAAACTTGCCAATTTCTAATGACATAGGTAATGGGTCACAAGCATCTGCTTTCGTAAAACAGTTGTATTCGGTATAAAAACCTACTTTGCTAAAGCTCGGAGACTCGAATACAACATTTACTTCTCTGTAAGTTTACTTTCAGTACCTAATTATAAATTTTTAAATTTTCCTTGGGAGTAAATGAAATTGAAATTAAAAATACTCCAATATGCGTGCAATCTACAGCTCCATCTTGCACATGGAAACATGATTATTGTTTTCAAATAGCAGGAATTGTATCCGATCAGTGGCTTGTGGGAAATATTTTTGGACGCACGACTATGAATTGGCGAGTTTTTTTTTTAAGTTAACCTATAATACCATGTTCCCACCAATGTAATTTAGCTGAAGTAATTTACAAATCAAGATAGGCGTTCACACCGAACTTTTAAGTGTTTAAGTGTGACATTTGAAGTTAGTTAGCAAACTTTCAATATCGTACATATAAAAGAGCAACGCATACATCGCGTTACACAAAACTGTTGCATTTTGTTTGTTTTCTTGCACAAACAAATTTAACTTAACTTAATTTATAAACAAACTCACAATGCTGAGATTGTTTTATGTAAAATAAAATGTGCGTACAAAATATTTAGCGAAAGTTCTGAATCAGCAAAATAAAAGACTTGGATTTTCCTAGCAATTGCTCTGTTTGAAACGTTTTATTTATACCGATTTGAGTAAAATGTCAAAACTTGGAGGTTTTTATTCATACGAAACGTAGCAAATGCTTCGATTTAGACATTTATTTTTAGTAAAAGCAATTGCTGCGTTTTATTCATACCATCCAATATTAAAGAAAGAAACGTTGCTCTATTGAATGACATAAATGTTCCATGGATAAGGTATATTCACCCAATGCTTCACGAATCTTCTAAAACGGAAATCAATAAGATGGCAGGTATCGCTGATTACAGTTGGTGCATCACATCAGCCCCTGAAGTGAGTATCCCTTACCACACATCTCCTTTATTCCTTTTTAGGTAATTGATATCGAAAGTAGATTGCACTGACAAACGCCTGCTCTAATCGTTTGCCGCGGAGGACGATGCATTTCGAAATGCGTTAACCGGAGAATATTTGTCGTTGAAAGTATCAGTTGCAAACACCCTGAAGGGTTTATTCACTGACCTACTGTGAAATACTTATAAAGACAATAAGGGAGACAAATATTATTTCATCACACAAAATCCTAGAGCAATTCCTGGCAGCTGAAAGTTAGCTACGTACCTCAAACAGAGGTACAAATTTGCAGTCCTAAAATCGGTGTTCTATATCCCAGAAACACAAATCTATATTGATAACCATGGCAAGGCAGATGATAGTGCTTGATAACCCGGCTTGTAAGTCACCAGAAGTATTCCTTACTTGGGTACCGGGATTAACTAGCAAAATAAAAATAAAAACTCTCTTCACCTGGCAGGGCTTTCAAATCATACAATCAACGAACGAAAGCTATGGATTTACGAGTTCGAAGTCATCAATTAAAAGAACCAAATCAATACGAAAAGTATGACAATGCAGCTGAACTCAGAAATGAAATTCAAACATAGCTGCTAAAGCTTTCCAGAAAGACAGTCAAAAACTTGGACAACATCATATTCTATATGTGAAAACCTTGAGTCTCATTAGCCCATTATCACTCTCTAGTTCGCGAACAGTGCTTAATTGCAGTAAAATAAAGTGACTGCAGGCGGCTTCTACGGTTCTGTTCTATTCCACACCCAATCGGCATACAAAAATTATACTTGAATTCGATTGAAATTTCACACTTCTTTTGTCAACACACAATTAAGCCGTTAAACAAAATTAATGACACATACATCCAGTTGCTGCTCTTGTCGTTGTCTGTCATTTAGTAGCTTATTTGCTTGGTGGGCAACAAAAGTAAGCACTTTTATAATATAAGCACGCATAACACACATACACCCGGGCCCACACGTAACTCATTCCCATTGTGTCATTAATCCTATAAAATGAAACCAAAACAAGACCGATAACAACAAAGTGCAATAAATGAACTCAAAATGAAAGCACATAACAGGCTGTCTATAGACAGCGAAATAAAAAACGAGCGACTATCGATTTTGGTCGCCAAAAAGAAAATCAATATCTTAAAGCGAAACGACAAAATAAGACGCAATTCAGTTGGTTATCATGAAATAAAATCGATTTTCCACACAAGAGGTGCTTCAGTATCGGCCGGCGTACTTATAATAACTCGCCTCCAATTCCGACATTCCCAAATGTACGAGTATCTAAATTGAATCTGACAATCACCCACTCTACAGTCTACACATCTTAGTTTTGACGGTCCAAATAAAATATGCACAAAAAGATAACAAACACAGCGCAGAAGGGATAAATAAATTCACTCACGTCCTACAAACAATCCATCAGTGAGTCAGAAATCAATTACGTTTCCTGTGCTCTCTGGCATCGCATGCAGATGACCAAAATCACTCATGCGATCGCATCAAAACGAAATCTCTTCTCTGCACACACGGAACTATGGAATTGTTTTGTATCTCATTTGTCAACATAATACAAATGTAAACAGGACCGAAAAATCACCGAAGGTCAAAAACATGAAAAACATCAAAACACTGAGACGAGAGAGAAGCGTGGGCGTGGGTGGTCCGGGTCCCTCACCGTCCCAAGGCCCCAACCCACCACTGTATCTATTCACGTCATACCGGACTACAACAAATTCCAAACGGATACAGTACTTGTATCCGAGTGTGGGTGAATACAGTGTGTGCAATTTCAGTATGTTTCTTCTATTTTATGCAAATATAATGCAACTGGCCAATCTCTATATAGGGTTCCACACAACGGGTGTCCTTTCTGTCAATTGGGAAATTTGTTTTCGTTAGGGGGGATACAAAAAATCCACCAGTATTGTATACAATATTCCGATTTTCTCTTTTTTTGGCCTTTTGTGTAAAAAAAACTTTGTCAATTTGTTGAAGGATTTCAATTCAACGTTTTGCACTACACGACCCATCGTCAACATCATCAGGACCGTGCCGTCGTACATGTATTTGAGTTCAAAGTTGCAGAAAGTGCAACGTCTGCGTAGCTAACCAACCAAATTGAAATTTAAAATGCACCAACTAATGATCCCGTGGTGGTACTAAACAAAAGTTTGCCATTTTCCGTAAGAAGCGAACTTTTTTTTCCTTTTCTATGTTAAACTTCCAGTTGCACTTGTGGGGGAATAATTGATGAGAATAAAATATTTAACTACACCAAGTTGTAGAAAAACCTCCGATTAGTCGAAAACCGAAGTACCGCGGTGGAATTTCTTAAAATTATATTTCAAAAGCAAATTAACAACGTCAATACAGATATGAAAACAGTTTTTTTTTGTCGAAAAATAAAATCAAACAAATACAAAATTAATAAGTAAGCGAAAACGTTTCTATCGAACAAAGGGTATGTTATGACTAACTGGCTGCGCTAGTGATAAGTAACGTGAAACACCTTCGATATTCAAGATAATAAAGTTGAGAATGTGTGCACTCTGGAGTCTTGTGTGTGTTTGAATGGCGAAATGATATAATTATAGTACATGTCAAGTGTTTGTGGTCGCTTCTCATTTTCTACATGTTGTCGCAGTCGTATGCGTTCTCTGATAGAAACTCTCAAATCGTCTCATTGGAAATTGCGTCCGATGTGCGAGCTGCGAGGTGCGAGCCATGGTTCAATTCGTTGTGGGAGCACTTACGGTTTTGCGAAATTTTAATTACGTCTAATTTACACATGCGGGTGAGAGTTTTCGGTCAGTCTACTGTTTTATATTGAAAGTAATTCGAGTCACAGCTTAAACTTAATCGCTTGAGGTGTATTTTGTGTTTAGTAAGAAATCCTCTGAGTTTAAGGTCAGTGTAGGCTCGTCTAGTTTTTTTTTAGAGACGATTTTGGGCAAAATTTCAAATTGAACTTCAAATTCTTAGAAACAACACATCGAATTTGACTTTGATTGCGAAATATGTAAAGGGTTTTCCAATACGATGTGTTATTGAATAGCCCGCTATTTCGGTAGCTGTCACTTTTGAAGTAAACAAACGTCATTACACCGTATTTTGCATAAAGACTTGGGTCTTAAGGCTTATACAGTTCAGTTAACACAACAAGACGGCGCTACGTGCCACTCAAGCAACGAAACCATTGGTCTTTTACGGGAAAAGTTTCCGGTTATCTCGCGAAGAGGTGATCACAATTGGCCACCGAGATCTTATGATTTAACACCTTGCAACTTCTTCCTTTGGAGCCACGTGAAAGATAAGGTCTACGCCCACAGCTCAGCGTCGATTCAAGACCTCAAAGATAGAATTCGGTCTATCGAGGACATAGGGCAGCCACTTTGCGATTCTGTTATCGAAAATGGATATGGTCCTGTAAGCGTTGTCGTGGTGGCCATTTGGCTGATGTTGTTGTACATTAATAACGGCATACCTTCCTCTTTATTATGAAATAAATATCCGATCAATTATCTCAAAAAATGGCATTTTTCTTTGAATATGAAAATAACACCTCTTATTGGAAAACCCTTTAGTAATGTAACGATAACAGTTTGGAGAAAAGCTCATTGATAGTTTAAAATATTTATGGAAGTGTTGGCTCCCTTAAGTGTCCTTTGCCAGGTAGAAGGCAGTGGAGGCAGAACTTTTTTTTTGTCAAAAATGCTTCCAAAATGTAGACGTGCTAAGGAATCACATAGCCTCATGTCCACTGTTTTCACATTAGCCGATAAAACCCTCTACATCAGCTTTGTTTTTTTTATACATAAGTTGAGATGATCGTTTCCAACTTTAGCTCTGTTTTGTTGCCATTAGATTCGTGGTTTACACGGAAGACAGAACAGGAGAAAAGTGAGCATCTCCTATTCAGACGATTTACAAATGATTATCCCTAGATGGTCATCCTTGCAACAGGAACACATGTGCAAACAATACTGATTCACAAGCAATGCGACCAGAAACATGTAGGTATAGCTGTAAGCTGATATCTACGCTTGACCTAAATTATATAGATCATTCATTTTTGTCTAGATTCGACATCCAGTGTCGAATTGTTTGCTGCAGTTCTGCCCAGGTGATGTAAAACCTCTAAGTCCAGGTAATGATTGTCAACTGATGAATAAAACTGAATTCATTAATTTATTTCGTTTAATGATTCGACTTTTCTCACCTCATTTACTTTTGTCATCTTTATGATTTTTAATATTTAATATTTAACCCCAGCTTTTGCCTCACTGCTTTTTTCTTCGCGGCAACGCTGGATATGATATTATTTTTAGTGACATGGCCTTAGGACTCGTTGTTTGCTTTCTAATGTTGAAGAGACAGGAGAGTTGTCCGTTTGGAGATATATTTTAAAAATTAATGTGAATTGTGCAAGATGTTCCACAGGGCTTCATCCTACCCTAGCCACGCTTCAATCCACTTTTGCCTTCAATTCCATCTCAAAACCTGTTTAAAAATTTAATGAACATGTTAGCTTTGTCCACATCTAACTAAATCTCAAGCCTTTACTATTTCTGACATGTCTCTTGAACATTTTACTGAGACTGATGGAGTATTATATTTTCCAAATGAAGCTGGTCAAAACAGCTATTTAAGTTTCGCCTTTATCAGTAATGGTAATGTATCCGACTACAATCAAATCAAAATACGTTTTGAAGGAATTCAGACGTCAACTCACTTTCTTATTTCTAGTTGCCAATTTTTTTTTCAAAAACATTTTTAATTCCTTTATTTCAGTTTTGAATAAACTTCAGACAAAAACAAAAATCCAGCGACGCATTTTTGAGAATGTTCTTTTGGGTCTACTGACGCAGTGAACACAGCTATTAAAATGTCATACGCCTGTTAAACTCTTAATCATTTATTTCTAGTATGTACTTCCATTATCCCTCATAGCATTTTAAACAAAAACCTGATTCAATGAATTTTTAACGCACCCACTTTAAAAGAAAACAGCTCATTAAATATCAGTTAACCATTTTAAAACATAAGGTTGTAGAACTCATCACCTCCACTGTACAAAGTATACAACGATCCACACATTATATCGATAATTACCGCCCTAACTCGACAAGTGGGGCTGCTTTTCCTACTTTGCTTATCACCTCAAGTTAATGCTATTAATGTGCACAAAGATAACCTGAGAGCGTATAGCATTTTATCAAACATTTAATAACAGGTGGTTAGCAGGTGTATGTGAGACAATTCACCCGCGAGTATGCGACGGAATACCCCACCCCATGAACATGATGTGTGTGCGTGTATTCAGCGCGAGCGAAATATTGTGAAATGTGAAATGTTATGTAGTCAAATATTGATTTAAATTGATTATTTATTCGCTCTTTCTCTCGTCGCGTCGCTCAGTGTGGCTGTGGTTCTGGTTCGTTTGGTTTTGTCGCTGGCTACGTAAAACGTGAGGTGAATCTGTTTTTTTCCCTACAGATTGTTCGTCTATTTCATTCCGATGAATCGGGGAAAAGGGTTGATGATTTCCCAAGAGTAATTATGTGTGCACAACAGGTATAGAGAGAGGCACAGGCAGGTATGTGACCTATATTTATACCATCTGTTGGGGGCTTTAGTATCTGATTGCCGCGCGAAAATTTGTTGAAGCACATATCTATCTCATCTTCGGTTACAAAGGGCTTTTTTCAATTTTCTGCGTCAATCGTAGATTTGAATGAAGAGAAGCATAGTGATAGAGTAGCAGAGCGAACGTGAATACGAATTTGATATCGAGAAAGTGCGCTCGCTTTAATTGCAATGAAAGGATGCCGCTATTTGGCATGGTTACGGGAAATGAACATACTCGCAGTGAAACTGTAACTACAGTGACATTCGATAGAAAGATAGACATTGGAAATTTTTTTTTATATGCAGATTGGGATTATTTTTCATTTTATATTTTTTTCCTGTTTGCTCTCTAGTTAAGCGAGCATCATCCTTTGATGTGGCAGGTTATATTTTTTTTTTATTTATTAAAGAGAGAGCACACAGAGAATGTTGATAGTTTATTGACCTTATGGACACCCGGGGGTAAAAATATCTCTGACAAAGCAAAAAAAAATTCTTTGAAATATCTTTATTGGATATATTCAACCAGATTATGACGACATTGACATGGTTTCTATTTACGTGCTGTTCCTATTGCTAAAAATTGTGCCAAATTGACGTTTGCGGTATTTTTAGAACATCGAAAAATATTTTTGAATAACATTTTTTTATTCAAATAGAGAATTAGAGCTTTAGAAATTGAAGCAATGAGTGAGTAAATGACGCCAAAATTCAGAACGTGTATACAGAGGTACCTAAGTAATAAAATTATGTTTATGTTGATATATTCAGAAATTGCGACAGAAAACGTGACGATCGTTGGTAAAGGGTCTTCCAATAGCGGCCATATTTTTGAAGCTATAGCTATCAAATTGGCAATCATTTATTAAATCTGTTTTGCCAAATCACCATGGACGGACATTACGTTTAACAACACGTGCAAATGTGAAAATTGCTTTATTTAATTGTAACTTGTAAACTGCAGCTAATTTTTATCGAAAAATCATCAAAGCGCCCTTTTTGGATGAATTGGTACGTAAAAAAAAAAATTTGTTGAATTTGGGACAATACCAATCCACATGAGATCCAAGAGCGTACAATTAATTCCGAATTTTGACCTGCCGGCGTCATCGGCACATCTCATTTCTTCGAGAACGACGTTGGCCAGGCCATCGAGCGCTATTGCTCGATGATTGTCAACTTCTTTCGGCTTGAATTGAATAATATGGACAGAATGGACACTAACGAGATGTGGTTCCTTCTGGACAGCTCTCTCTGCCACACAGCTCACGCCACATTAGAAATCCTACACGAACGATTTGAGGGAATGGTCATTTCCAGTGGAGGTGATGTGAACCAGCCACCAACTCCTTGAGGCTTTTTTTGTGGGGTTTTCTGAAGTCGCAGGGCTTTGCGCCACGAACCACAGCGGCCAACATAACCCATGCCATTGGTCAAATTCAACTTGATTTATGCGCCAGAGTTATGGGAAATTGGACATTTTGTATGCGCGCCATCCGGGAAAGCAGCGGCGAACAATTGAACGATGTTATATTCCATACATATTGGGTACATTTACTTATACTACTCAATCATGATATCTTTTTTTTAACCGAAAGATATCGAAATGAAAAAAAGGATAATACATTTTCTAACGCAAACCCAAATTTTATTCGTCAAAAATACTTATACGCTTATATTTTCCAATCAATCAATCGTCAACGTAATTATCGTCAATGTCAATCGCACTTTCATTGGCATCCCGTTCGTTGGGATATTTCTTATTTTAGCAATTTGGCTTCATTTTCGAAAAGTGGCAGAAATCCCCTGCATGAATATGTCAAATTGCATTTAACCGTCACAATCGCTTTCAATGTGTCGATGTTATTTTTTTCTCTCCAAGATTTATTAACGCCATAAAATACCAGTTAAACCGAAGCGAATAAGAGTTTTTCGTTAATGATGCCTTAGGATACTTGCGGGAGAGGAAAAACAAACAAACCGAAAGACCAATGGTACTGGCCTCTGAGCACCAAGAATATATCCATGAGTTAAGGACGTATGCCGACAAGAGAAAAGAGAGAAAAGCAGCAGGTTTTGCCTAGAGGATGACGAATCCTCTAAGCACCTGCTCTGTAACTGCCCGGCACTTCACTGGTAAGACGACGCGACGTACCTTTAACAAAGAGTTACTCTCGCCAGCAGAAATTAGGAATTCTGCTACTACTGGCCTTCACTAGGGTGGTCAATCGTCTCTTAGACTAAACCATCCCTACTTGATACAATAGATCTTTTAGGTCGCAGTGTCAGCCATTGGGCAGGACGTATGCCGATAAAAGCAAAGAGAGAAAAGCAGCTTATGACACCTTTGGGCAGAGGAGAAAAGAAAAGCATAAATTTCTTCTTAGAAAAATGTCAGAATACAAGCATGCCGTGGTTGATTTGATAGAGAGATGACGATTGAAATTGGAAAGTGTAACCAAAAGGTTAAAAGGCTATAAAGCCAAAACCAAAAGACGAACAAGAGAATTTTGAAGGGCCATTTGGTTAGCTTGAAATCCCGTCAACCTGACTAAAATGAAGTGAGAATTGAAGTACATATCGAATTATATTCCAACAAAGCTGTGGGAGCTGATGGCTTAACAGCTGAATTTTTGAAAAGTAGAAAAATTGACTTCAAAGGGGACATCCACCACTCATATGTAAAATATGGTCGGACGAAAGTATGTCCGTTAAATATCAACTCGAGATTGCTTGACAGTTCCTGAGGAAGGTGTCAAGCTCAGAAGCAGCCTTTAACATCTATCTGTGAACGCTTAAGGTCGATAGTTAGGTGCCATCAGTAAGATTAAAGGGCGGGAAAGATCGTCATACACCACCAAATATTCTCACTAAGCCAGATCTTGAAAAGATTCAAGAATTTCACACTAACACTCAATACATATTTATCGATTTTAAGATTGCCTATAGTGTGAGCCCATCATGAGATTCCCTCGCTTTATTGACTAAATGCAGCTGATTTATATGATTTGTCTATTTCCTCGAATGTTTGTGCAAGCCTTTGGAGGGCTCTTGGTGTTTAATTTAGATCAATAACATAACTCTTTTGATGTCATAAAAAGTCCCAATATAATTTTTAATTTAGTTTTTATCGAGGGACTTTAGATGAAATCTCTACATATAATAAAACTGTAGAATTAAAAGTACCTGACCGCGCATCACGCTGAAACTACTGAACGGATTTTGATGAAACTTGGCACAGTGATTACTTATGTTCTGGGACGGGCTTTAGGATACTTTTTAACCCGGAATATAACTTGGATTTTACAAAATAGTCAAAAAAAAACGGATATTTGTAAAGAAAATTCTTTTTATACAGACCTAGCTCAGTAATGGCTTATCGGATTTAAAAATAAAAGATAGGTAAATTTAGTAAATTTTCTCCTGAATCATTTAACATCCTCCTGCGTTGTCCTGAAGCCGAGCCATGTTCAAAACAATTATTCAAAACAGCGCCCACAATTTTCTTTCAGTGGATACCACTGTCAGTAGTCTTCAATGGGTAGTCGTCTCTTTTCAGCGCATACATTCAGGTTGAACACGTTTTCAGGCGCTGTTCATTGGGAAATGTTTGGAAATGGGCTGGAGGGATTCGTGTGTCAAGTTGTTTCATTCGTGTGGCTTCCTTTTCGTGACATTTAAGGTGGGTAAGTGGAAAATAACATAACTTTGCGTAAATCTTTTTTGTTTAGACCGATTAGTAGGAATTCAAATTTTGTTTTTATTGTCTTTGTTTTTGCTTTATATTGCTTTTAGAAAGGTCCAAGAGGGAACATATTTATAAAAAACGGCGGGTGAAGCAAGGCGAGCACGGGTCATCTAATGGTAAAATAAAGAAACTTAGGGATTATATATAGAAGTACAGATATGGTCGATAAGATAATAAGTCGTCCAAGATGAAACCCAATTGGAAGTGCGTTCGCAACTATACATGGATTATGGTGGCTGGGTATGTTTGGTGATTGAGGATCAAGTCCGCCCGGATTGCAATCAAAAGTAAAACAAGGACCTGTACGTTAGCGATTACTATCGCTATCATTACAAGATCCCATTCATTTAAAATTTGATAAACAAATATTATGCGTACAGAACCCAAGTCAGCTTATGCTGGGTCCGAGGTCACTTTGACATAGAGGGAATCGAACTCGCCGACGCATTGGCAAAAAAGGGCGGTAAAATGATGAGAAACCAACAAGGAACTTCCGAACACCGATCTGTGCTGATTTTGTTACGACATAGGCGTCGGGGAAGGCATCACTGTTATAGCACGCACTCGAAACAGAATAAATTATTCTTTATTAGCATTGAGAGATTGGATTTATCGCCCAAGCAAAGGTACTTTTTAAATTCCGTGGGGAAATAAAATTACTTAGGGAAAGTGCGTAGGTTATTCCAGGGGTCGCTATGGGCCCACTAGCCTAGTGTCTTTAGACGGATCTCCTCATAACCCTGCGACTAACCTAAATTTACCTAGCCAACCTATTGGGTAAGCTTTAAGTTATGGTATAACGTAACAAAATAATATAATTTCAAAATGTCCGAAGTTTAATCCGACAGCCGTAGTTATTTCTCATTTTTTTCATTCTCGTTTGAAAATTGAATGCATTTTTAACTTCTCACTTATACAAATAAAATAAATTGTTCCTTACGATAAAGTTTTGGATACAAACAATTAAAATACTGCCCTCGGGCGCAATTTCGGCATTCCGATTAAATTGCATGCGTATCGAATTTCAAACTACGCACTTGTGACGAAAATTAAATCAATTAAATTACAAAAACAATTTGAAGAATGCCACCACCAAAAACCAAAAAGAAAAGCATAACGAAATGAAATCAAAATAAACAAAACAAAAAAATAATTACAAGTACTAAACAAAAGCAATTTTATTTAACGAAATAATAAATTAAAAAACTGAGAAATCTAGATATGTAGGTATGTATGTAATACAGCATCTTCGTGACTTGATTTTGTAGAAATAAGGTTTAAACAAATATATTTGTATATGCGTAAGTAATTGAAATCACTCACCCTCATGCAATTGCACGGGTATCGGAGTTGAGGCTTGTGATGACGGCGGTATCGGTGAAATTGACGATTCAAAAGGCGCTCCTATCGAACTGTCGGAGACCTGCTCGGGAACCTCCTCTATCGGCGACTTAACTGTCGTTGATAATATTGTATGTTGCTGTTGCGCCTGCTGTTTGGTCTCTAGCTCTTTGTTTTTCATAGCATTGGCTAGTATTTCAGTAGCCTGCTTGTCGAGAACACCGTGTTGAACACGTTTGTTCTTCAGATGATGTGGTGTATCCCTGCGAAATAAATAAATTATTTATCACACATCAAAGCTTTGCTGCGAAAAAAGTTACCTTCTGTGTAATTTCATTGGTCGCTTATAGAAATCATCATCCTTATCATCAACATTGAAACCGACTTTTCGCTCGGCATAATCCTGTAATATTTGAAACGGTTCACAATGTTTTGCCCGCCTTGGTTTGCATCTATACTTACATATTCGTCATCGTCAGCTGTGTCATCGTTTGAGGATTGTGTACCAGGTTCGCGTTGTTGACCTGTTGGTGAAAGCAATGGTTCTTGTTCGTGGTTGCGTTGAGTTTGAATCTGAGGTGCAACCACTGGCGCCGGTGGTGTTACTGTTGGTGATGTTGGAAGAAGTGGTTCGGTTTGTGTTTCGGCTAAATTCTCCATTGTGGTTGAATTCATTTCGGTTTTCGCCGACGATGATGGTTTCGATGAACTCTGGGAATGTAAAGAAAGTGAATTGAATGGTATTGCCAGAGGAAACATTTAAAATAGGTTTAGAGGAAAAATTTAAAATAGGTTTCATTTTTCTCAAATGAGGTGGAGCTTGACGAATGTGTTTTGGTTTAACACATTGAAACAGTTGAAAAAAATCTAATTGAAAGCTTAAACGAGAAGTCGTTCATAAAGTTCAGAGAGCAATGGATTTTGATATGCGGTTCCTCATACCAAAAGGACCATTAGATATCGCTTTTTGTTGGGTTGAAGGTCGTGTGCAAATAGATTTGACAAATATTTTGCTGGACAGCTGAGCACATGTTGACTTTAAATAGCTTACAAATGACGCAGCTTAGACAACTCAGAGCGCGTGGAACAACACTTGATTTAGAGGAAATATATATAAACTGGTATAACCCGAAGTACCTTCAAACACTAACTTCAAATAGCTGCATTTGGATTGCTTAGTTTTCAACATTATATTTATGTTGGATTTCACATAGGGGAGTTCATAAATACCTGTGATTGCCTATTTCTTCTGTAATTTTGGGTTGCCAATTGAAAAAGAAAAAACAAGCGAAATAACCCATTCCAACAACTGGTCTTTCTAAAACGTAACGATTTACGAAATGTATATTTATCAATTAAAAGCGACCAACAGTTTTATGAACTATTCGAAATGCTGCATTAAACTCGGATCGCAATTTAACTTGTCAACTTGTTAACGTGCTGAATAGGTAATGGTTGTGCTTTTTGTAGAGGTTGCGGTAATAAGGAACCCCTTGAAGACAGATCTCCAACACCACAGGTCAGGAAGACAATTCTTCAACGACGTAGACGAGTTTTCCACACAAATAGACAAGATAAAGAATTTTACCAAATCCACGGATGGTTTGTATCCAGTGAGCATTTCATTTACAGCTTTTATAGGTAAGGGACAACCTTTTTCCCATGGGTCAGTATTGACCTAAGCGTGGCGTGACCTAAGCGTGGCACATCTTAAGGTTTTTTTTGTAATTGCACCACCTCTCGCGAACGTCTGACAAACATCCGATAGTAAAACTGTCATGAAAGAGCTTCTCAATTAGGATCCCTTCCATTCGTCCCAAAAATGTAAAACCCACACAAAACGAACGGTTGTGAGAAGTTAGGCCTTGGGTCCCACATTTATGTGGCACGGAGAACTCCTCGCTAGCCCATAAAACTTAGCTAAAATGTATGACTCCCATCTAATCATGAAAAATAAATATTCTGCGATCACTTTGAGTTAAATATTTAGGTTGGAAACAGCAACACATGGCCCAAAGGACCTGAGAAACATAGCCATAGAGCTGAATTGACGATAAGGAGACTTCTAGCCGATAACTGGAAACAATTGAAAAATATGGAAATTTAGAGACATGACAGCCTATATGATGATAGAGCTTATTATCTCAAGATTATGCAACTCGTCGACATAATAACAGAAAAGCTTCACAACTCGGAAGGAAACCCCTAGTTCTATTCGGTTATTATTCTTACGAGTCCGATTACCGAACATTTTATTTCCATTGATTTGCTGGTGTTGAAATGAGTAAAAGACATTTTCCGCGTCCATTGAGGAGTATCAATTCGTTTTTAAGTTCCCATTTTATATGGCAATTAAAAGGTCCCCGAACATTTCCGCATAGTACATCACCTCCTGGGCTTTCTTACTCAACCGATCAGAAAAGCAAACAAGTACAGCAAGTCCGTTTGTTTTAGGAAAAGCTGTTAGTGCCTACTTTTATGTTTATGAGAAACATCGGAGATCCCAAAAGTATTAAAAGACTTCTTCTTGGGATAAATACCTAGCGCGAATCTCGAAAATATCAAGAACGTAGTTCTTGTAATTACGTGCTGAAAATTATACTTTAATTAGATAAATGTTTAAAAGACTCGCGTACAGTTAAATGGGAAATTAAATACAAGGTACCTCAAAGGAAGTTGGCGGATCGAAAAAGAAGTAAGCCATCTATTGAAAAAGTGTTTATTAGAGTACAAAATTTGGGAATTTATTTCTTTAAAATGATATCGTTTAAATGCAAACTCTCGCGTTCGCGATTAAATGAATAACGTTTCTTAGGACGGTTTAAACTGAAAGGTTCGGTTCACCACGAACAGACTGATTAACACTCTCTTGATGATCTTGGTCGAACGGATATTGGTTTTGCACTGTTATACCGATCTCTTTAAACTTGTTGACCTATTTTCGAATGAGATGTATGCTTGACGCATTATTTAGTGTCGAAAACCTCGAATATTGCAGAATCTTATACGTGCTACAGGAGCTACAGCTCTTGAGAAACGCTCCATAGCGACTGTTGGCAACGCCGCCAGATATCAATGACAGCCATAGAGTCTCGAAATCCGTAAGGCGACATAAAGTCGCGTTTTGGTTTTTTGGCAGCTGAAACGAAAAAAGATTACTGGCAGGCAGCGGAAGAAATTAAAACGTATAAAGAAAAAGAAGCAATTAAAACAAGACAAATCAAGAATACTAAAAAGAAAGAAATTTATAAATATCTTCCTTTATAACTAAAAAATAAATTGGAATATTAATAAAAAAAAGAGACTTTCTTGATTCGGTATTTGTTGTAACCAACAAAATTTATAAATTTCTTTACGATAAAAATCGCCATGTCTCAACTAGAAGTCAGCCCCGTCAGCAGACCACGCAGAAGTCGCCGGCTAGAACAAAGGAATCGCATCATCGACTTGGAGGCCAGCAGCTGCACAATTTGTCGGAAACAAGACAGTGATGCGATGGTGCAATGCGACCAATGTAATGCGTGGTATCATTTTATATGCGTCAATGTTACTTCTGCTATTGAGTCTGAAGACTGGATATGTGGCAAATGCATACGGATAAATGCCGTAAATAAACAATCGCCAAAGAAGATCCATCTCAAGAAGACAAAATCAACTTCACGCTCATCACATGCCAAATTGGAGCTTCAGAAGTTGGAAGAAGCAAGGAACTTACAACTTAAACGCGATGAAGAAGCTAGAGTTTTACAAGCGCAACGTGACGAGGAGATAAGAAAGCGTGATGAGCAACAGAGGCAACTGCAAGCAAAACGCGACGAGGAATATCTAACGCAAAAGTATGCAGTTCTGGAAGACGAAGATGATTTAGAATCTAGCTCCGAGGAAAGCCGTCATCAACAGGTTAACGACTGGATAGTGAAGAGCCGTATCCAACAGGTTTATGAAGTGGAACAGCATCAAGTTTATGCAGCCCATAATGCGGCAATTGCATTGAATGCAAACCAACCCAATAACCACACGGAAGCAGCAGCTCATACTTCACAGACAAACACGAAACCGATTCCACAACCGGCAGTACAAGTCAACATGGACACAACTGGGTCCAAGTTACAATGTATCAACAAATCCTTTCCAGAACCTTACGAGACTTTCCATCCGCATGTCAATGTGAAGCATAACCAAGAAAGTAAAAGCTTCGGCAATACTTCACAAACAAACCGATCGGAAATTGCACCTCTAACTAATCGTCAGCTTGCAGCTCGCCAATCTGTTTCCAAGGAACTTCCCCTCTTTCATGGAAATGCCGAGGAATGGCCGCTTTTCGTCAGCATCTTTGAAGGAAGCACTCAAATGTGTGGCTTCTCGAACGATGAAAATTTGCTGCGTTTGCAAAAATGCTTAAGAGGGCGGGCACTAGAGGCTGTTCGAAGTAGGCTACTGTTGCCATCCAATGTACCAAGCATACTGTCCACATTGCGGATGTTATATGGACGTTCGGATATGATTATCCAGACACTTTTGCAAAAGATTCGTGCGGAGCCGATGCCACGTGCGGATAAGCTGGAAACAGTAATATCATTTGCATTAGCAGTGCAAAATTTGCACTCCACCATGGAGGCTTGCAAACAACATGAACATCTAGCTAATCCGATACTTTTACAAGAACTAGTCGATAAATTGCCTGCGCAGTTGAAAATTAATTGGGCCGACCACAAGAAAGATTTATCCACTGTTAATTTTTCAGCGTTCAATGCGTGGTTGTACCAGCGGGCAGAGACAATCAGCGACGTCATTCCTACTACCGTTTTCTGTTCTGAAACCAAGGCGGATAAAAAAAAATATGAAAAGGGTCATGTACATGCGCACGCTGAAGAAGGTCAAAAGGGGCCATCAACAAAAAACCGACAGTGCCCAATTTGCAGACAATCTTGTAACGCCGTGGAGAACTGCAGACAATTCCGAAATATGAATCGCAATGAAAGATGGGAAGCAGTTAAACAACATCGACTTTGTCGCAAATGTCTGTCCTCGCACTTTAGAAACCTGTGTCGCGTAAGTAGCCTATGTGGAATCAATGGTTGTACTTACAGGCATCATCATCTTCTACACAAGAACAACAGTGAATTGAATGCAACAGCGGCACCATTTAGGCCGCTACCTAACCAGATAACCTGTGCAGAACCTTCGGAGGTAACTGAAACCGAAGCTGGCTCTTATATTCAGCACATTTGCAACTGCACACAAGGGACATCGCAAGCAATCAAATATCGTGTAGTGCCTGTTGTTCTGCACAGCAACGAAACAAAGTTATCCACATATGCATTCTTGGATGACGGTTCATCACTAACGATGATAGAAGGTTCACTTGCAGCTGAGTTAAAATTGAAAGGCGAACCCAAGCCACTTCACCTTAGGTGGACTGGGAATGCACATCGGCACGAAAACGAGTCGCAGATTGTATCTGTCGAGATTTCGGGCAGCTTTAATCCAAATAAGAAGTACTTACTTACGGGTGTCAGGACAGTGAAGTCGTTAAACCTTCCTCAACAGTCACTCGATGTTGAAAGGCTGAGTGCTCAGTATCCTCACTTACGGGGCTACCCAATTGAATCATACGAGCATGCAGTTCCTCGAATACTTATTGGACTCGATAATTTAAATCTCGCGATTCCACTCAAGGTTATCGAAGGAGCAGAAGGTGAACCCGTGGCAACAAAAACACGATTGGGATGGGTCGCTTATGGGCCAGCCACTGAGACCAATGACAGAATTCAATCATCGGACACTCAAATCTTTCACAACTGTCACGAATGTGTATGTGGAAACAACAAAGACAATGAACTGCATACCTTGATGAAGGACTATTTCTCTTTGGACAGCCTGGGAGTAATCAAACCGGAAAAGTTGATCAAATCGGAAGAGGATGAACGCGCTTGTAAGATACTAGAAACACAAACCATCAGAAAAGGAAATCGTTTCCAGACTGGTCTCCTTTGGAAATACGACCATGTGCAACTACCTAATAATCTTCCAATGGCTATGCGTAGATACGAATGTTTACGAAAAAGACTGATTCGAGATAATGAACTAGCTGATAACCTCAAACAGCAATTCGAGGACTATTTGGTAAAAGGCTATATCCGAAAGTTGTCCGAAGAAGAAATACATCAGAGTCACCCTCGCAAATGGTATCTGCCTATATTTGCTGTCACCAATCAAAACAAACCGGGCAAAATAAGGATTGTATGGGATGCTGCCGCTAAGTCCAATGGAGTGTCTCTGAATTCAACTCTTTTAAAAGGACCTGATCAGCTTATTTCGTTACTCTCCGTCCTGTACCGATTCCAGGAGAGACGAATCGCTATATGCGCCGATATTCGCGAGATGTTCCACCGAATTTTGGTGAGGAGTGAAGACCAACAGGCTCAGCGGTTTCTCTGGAGCCAAGACCTCAGTGAGACACCAGACGTCTATGTGATGAGAGTGTTGACCTTTGGAGCTACCTGTTCCCCAAGCTGTGCTCAATTTGCGAAGAATAAAAATGCACAAGAATACGCCGCAGAATATCCTAGAGCCGTCACCTCGATTCTTCAAAGTCATTATGTGGACGATCTACTTGATAGTGTGGACACCGAAGAGGAGGCAATTAGACTCGCCCAAGACGTCAAGGAAATACACAAGAACGGAGGATTTGAGATTCGCAATTGGATATCTAATTCCTCCAAAGTCATCGAAGCTCTAGGGGAAAAGCGACCGGATGAGAAACGAGCTCTCAACTCCAGCCCAGACGATTCTGCAGAAAAGGTTTTGGGTATGTGGTGGTGCATTTCGTCGGACACCTTCACTTTTGCACTATCTCCGAAAGCATCCACGAATGAGCTGTTAACCGGAGAAATAGTACCAACCAAACGACAAGTATTGCGTGTGTTAATGACAATATTCGATCCTCTTGGGCTAATTGCTAACTTCTTAGTCTACATTAAAATACTCATGCAGGAAATATGGCGAGCTAAATTGGAATGGGACGAACCTATCAACAACGAGCTGTTCGAAAAATGGCGTTTATGGGTGAAACAACTGAAGAATATTAACCAAGTTCAAATTCGAAGATGCTATGGTAAAATGATCAAATTTGGAGAGCAGGATATGTGCCAATTACATATATTCGTGGATGCAAGCATAAATGCTTACGCCGCCGTCGCTTTCATCAGGATTACCAAAGGCAACCACGTAGAATGCCGAATAATAGCAGCAAAAACTCGTGTCGCACCGATAAGTTTGACGTCAATTCCACGCCTTGAGCTTGAGGCAGCAAGACTCGGAGCAAGGCTAGCAAGTAGCATCAAAGAGGGCCATACTATAAAATTCGGCGAAGAAGTTTACTGGTCGGACTCCAAAACAGTTCTTTCCTGGATTCAATCAGATCACCGAAAGTATCGCCAGTTTGTCGGCTTTAGAGTCAGCGAAATCCTGGAAACAACCGATATGTATCAGTGGCGATACGTTCCAACAAAGCTAAACGTCGCCGATGATGCAACCAAATGGCAAAAAGTTCCGGACTTTACCTCTTCTAACCGTTGGTATTTGGGTCCACCATTTCTTATGCTGTCTGAGGATGAATGGCCGCCAATGCTGAAAGAAGTTCACCAGACTTCAGAAGAACTAAAACCATCAGTCTTATTTCATCGCATAGTAAGAAATGTTACTTTGCTGGAACCTGAACGTTTCTCTAACTGGAGGCGCCTACTTCGTACACAAGTAGTCATATCGCGTTTTGTTTGGAACATCAACGCCCAACGCAAAGGCGTTTTGAGACGTTGGGAAAACTATTTCACCAAGGAGGAATATATAGAAGCCGCAAACAGTTTATACAGACAGGCGCAGTATGACTCATATAGTGACGAAGTAACTATCTTGCGAAGCAGCACCAATTTACCTATCGACGAACGAAAATTGTTGGATAAATCCAGTTTGATTCGTCAGCTCTCACCTTACCTGGATCAGGATGGGATTCTGCGAATTCGTGGACGGATCGATGCAGCTCCTGGAGCTTCCAACTATTTAAAACGACCTATAATATTACCCAAAGGACATTATATAACAACTCTGGTAATTAAGCACTATCACGAGCTGTATCACCACTGCAACCATGAGACTGTAATTAACGAGATCCGGCAAAAATTCTCCATTCCAAATTTACGAGTTGCAGCCAAATCTGAACGCAGGAAGTGCCAGCAATGCAAAAACCAACTAGCTGTACCAAAACCACCGGAAATGGGTGATCTTCCCCAAGCAAGACTATCATCATTCACTCGGGCCTTTTCCTTTATCGGTATCGACTACTTTGGTCCCATGAGTGTCACAATTGGAAGACGCACCGAAAAACGTTGGGGTGTCATAATAACGTGTATGACAACCCGGGCAGTTCATATTGAGGTAGCCAACAGCTTAACATCTGATTCATGCATCCTCGCCATCAAACGTTTTATCGCCAGACGTGGAGTTCCATGCGAAATTCGGTGTGACAATGGCACCAACTTCCATGGAGCAGAAAGAGAACTTCAAGAAGCATTGAAGCAGCAGCAAACTACACTCGCAAAAGAATTCTCAAGTCCAATCACAAAATGGGTCTTCAATCCGCCGGCTTCACCACACATGGGAGGCAGCTGGGAGCGCCTCGTGCAATCCGTGAAGAAGATACTATACCAGATACTTCCAACACGTAATCCTTCGGACGAGTTACTTCATAGCATGCTAGTGGAAGTAGAGCGTGTAATCAATTGCCGACCGCTTACATACATACCTGTCGAAAGTGATGTTGTTGAAGTGCTAACCCCTAACCACTTTCTACTGGGTTCATCCAATGGTGAAAAGCCTGACGGTGTTGAATGTGATGACGGAGTCTTACTTAGAAAGAACTGGCTAAAGTCACAACAGTTTGCCAACCTATTTTGGAAACGCTGGATTCGAGAGTACCTTCCCCACCTGACTCGCCGAACTAAGTGGTACCAGCCGGTAAAACCAATTGAAGTAGGAGACATAGTCATAATCGTGGATGATGCCAATCCGAGAAATACATGGCCCAAAGGTAGAGTGCTAAGAACAATACACGGTAAGGATGGACAAGTACGACGAGCAACTATCCAGACTACAACAGGCATTTACGAGCGACCAGCAGTAAAGTTGGCTGTTCTTGATGTTGGGAGTAGGTAAGACGACCCTCTTAACTGAGAGTCATCATACCGGAGGGGAGATTGTTGGCAACGCCGCCAGATATCAATGACAGCCATAGAGTCTCGAAATCCGTAAGGCGACATAAAGTCGCGTTTTTGGTTTTTTGGCAGCTGAAACGAAAAAAGATTACTGGCAGGCAGCGGAAGAAATTAAAACGTATAAAGAAAAAGAAGCAATTAAAACAAGACAAATCAAGAATACTAAAAAGAAAGAAATTTATAAATATCTTCCTTTATAACTAAAAAATAAATTGGAATATTAATAAAAAAAAAGAGACTTTCTTGATTCGGTATTTGTTGTAACCAACAGCGACTAAATTCCCTAGAGCCAGGCTACATAACCTCCGCACCCCTCGGATGCGTTGCCTTCAATCAGTAAGCTAAACAAATATTAAATTTCTTTTAAGTATACATTAACTACATACTACTGTTTCTAACTAAATTTTCCGGGTAGACGATGAAAAAAGATACGAATGAAACAACTGTATCGCAACTTGGCAACAACTATAGGTACGCAGCGAATCATTAAACGTGATTAACCAGAATCATGGCGAAACAAAATTCTATACCTGACTCAGTTATTGAGGTGGAGGTGGAGCCTGTTCAGAATTAGAAGTTTAGCTAAAAAATAGTAGTAAATAGTAGTAGAATAAGGCAGGACACATATAATTAGTATACACAATCCGGTAATTTAAGAATTGTCGACAATTGCAATCGAATGTGGACGGCAAATTAAACAAAATACGAACCTCTGCCAACGTGCTTAATATAAAAGTAGATATTTTTCTCAAACGAACCACACTCTCGAAATACTGTCGTCGAGAACAACTAACGAGCAATCGACATGAAGGCAAAGTGTTCCTCGTCGCGTGTACTAAGAACCACTGCATAATTTCTTCCTTAATTTATAAAAACAACTTACTTCCTCTGATAGTGTATCCAAATTGATTCCTTCTTCTGCTTTACTTCGTTCTTTAGCGAATAACTTGTGCGCCTTCGCTTTAAGCTCCTTCGGATGTGGTGTATTCTGTCGTACAAATGGAGTATCCTTTTCGGCACTTGAGTCTTCGGAAAATTTAACGGAATGTGTTCTGGATGCCTCGCGTTCTTCCCAACCTTCGGAGTCCGATTCTTGTTCTTTGCCAGTACCTTAAAGGTTTAAAGAAAAATATTTAAATTAGTAGGTACACAGTTTTTTTAACATAAATTGAGTATGTTTTTGGGTGAATAACTATAACATGGCAGAATAAACAATTGTTGTTCTGCACTTTCTGAGAACAGCAGGCAGGTTTTAGAGGAAATCGGTTCAATTAAAGGAAGTTGTGCCGCAATATTCGAAAAAAGATGAAGAACACCAAATCGTTTATGCTACTTAGTTATAGTTTGGACCCGATGCTGTCATGCTTCAAACGCAAAATGTATAGCGATTAGTCAGACGCAGACACACAAGCAGTATTGTTAGGGGATGATATATTTATTTTATTACAAACTTTTTTTATAAACAACTTATAAATACTTAAAAAATTTGCTTCAATGGCATGCTGATAAATATTTGTATGTATACGAGTATATTCACAAATGATGATCTTTGAAAATTCTGGATTCAATGCAACGATTATTTATTTACTTAGATCGATATACACAGGGAATAAAGAGAACTACGACCGCTTTAACATTTATAAAACGTAATTTTCGAAAACCAAAAGATGTACTAAGCGACAATTGTTTGCGAAAAACAATCTGTCTGATAGAACTCTTATCAGGATTGCATCACATAACTTTCGTCTCCATGAGAAAAAAAAGAGTCGGCTAGTTGTGCAAGAATAATATCTACTACATCTAAGCCAGCCTGAGTAGCCGTAAGCATAGCGCTTATCACAGCCGAGCATAGATACCATTTGTTATCTTATCTTGGACTTTATTTTTGTGGGTGCTCAGTGCATAATTCATAACGCTGAACCTTGGCGGTACCGAACAAAATCCCTATTGCAAAATATACTTTTCTACTATATAGTTTTAATTTTAGCACAGTATCTACATAGATTTTTCGAAAAATGATTAAAACGGCCCACTGAAACTCTAAATGAATATGTTATGCGGATCGTGGATTTGTTTGATTTTATTGCATGAAATGTTTATTTGTTCAACATCCGAGGCTGGGGATGAAGAATTCATTTCTGTTCCTCGCCCTGTTAACTGTGTGCTGCTGGTGTTTATATTAAAGACAAGCGTGCGCGTAGTTTATGCCATTGAGAGTAGTCAGACGTGTGAAAGTCAGAAAATCATCTTATCCAAAAGTATCTACCCAATGTTTCGAGCATTTTCTCCGACTCAAAAGTGGCTAATTAATTTTATTTTATCTTGAGAGAACATTTTTAAATGTTTAACAATTTCTAGTGTTCTATTAAGATGCAAATGCGTGCACACGCTGAAGATATACAGAATAAGTGTAATTATAGATAATTTGTTTTCACAACTGGGTCAAGTTTGCAGTGCAATTAACAAACGTTTGAGAGGTGACTTTCGGATTTTAGTATGTAGACGCGAATGCCAGGGAGGGCATAAAAATATGTTTACAAGTCGAAGATTTGCAAGGAGTAGAAATGAGTTTCTGTTTTGAGTGCCACTGTTAAGGCACTTTTAAAGTAAGATTTGGTAGAAACTCCTTTTTTAAAAAGCACCAAGTAAATTAGGGCTTTAATAATGCTCCCCTAACATCGAATCTACCCATGATGTTACGAGTAACTAAAATAGATTATTCCTTAAAATGTCAAATATGAACGGCCTTCCTTTAAAAGATAGGCAGCTCATAACCTATTAGTAAAAATGACATCCGCTTAAAAAGTCTGTGCAAGAAAGTCTGCATATACCGACGACAATGACAAAATGGTCATAACTCATAATTCGGTGAATTATAAAGAGTTTCAAGGAAAGTGACTCATCGATTATTCTGACTACAAAAAAAAATGCTGCGGTTGCATTGTTTTCCCGAGAACCAAAAGCTCTGTAGTCTTCAATAATTTGAACTTTTGAAAGCTTCAACTTAGGGAATTTTAGAAAAAGACTTGCACCTGTTTTCGTATTAAGTTCAGATCGTTCTAGAAACCTGAACTGTTGAAAACCAATCCCAATTTTTGCAAACAGATCACATTCGAACAACGAAAATCCAAGAGGCAACACATTTACATACCGAAAACAATACTGTTATAATAGTAGGTACTGTTTAATTGGGCCTTACTTTTTTAAAGCTGAGCGTCGGCGGAGGCTAGTTGTCAACAGGGAGACAACCGAAATTGGTTGGCCAAAAATGTATCGTTTGAGTGTTAGCGACAGAATTGTTTAACGTGCTATAACATCAAACGATACTTTTAAGGTATTGAAGACGAAGTTTCCCGGAAGTGGAAACTCACGAAGAGCTGACACCAATCTCGGACGATTTGAAATCCTAAACCTGATACTTTTTCCATTGGGATTAAATGTTGAATCTCTATGTCTGAACGTTGTGCATTGAGGACCCAGCACTTGATGTTGCTGCTGTCTATATCTTCTAGCCCATGACAGTGCATCTGGTTCTTACAAGCCGACACATCTTAAAGCTAAATCGAAAAAGAATTTTGTCTCACGCCCACTGTAGACAAATTTAAATGCAAAAGACAATATAAATTTTGCGGTGTTAACAAATGTTTTTAAGTATTTAGAGGCTATTTCACGTTTTTAAAAGTTACGAGTTCATTAAAAACTGTAAAATAAATAAACTTAGAATTTAATTACGCAATAAATCCGATTATTTGTTTAAAATGAATCATTGGGTAGATATCATTTGACAATAAATCTTAGAAAAATGCTCGCCAACGTCACGCTTTAGTTCTTGTTCTGTTACATGATTCATTTATAAATTGTTGTGTTATATCAAAAGAAATTTCATATTTAGTTTATTAGATCTGTTCAATATATATAGTACTTAGAAAAATGATCCATTAGTACGTTGTTTGATGTTTGATAACTCAACACAGAGTATTAAAAACAATAATAGTGTTGTTTTTGTAACTGTCACGAGTTTGGCTGATCTTCTAATAGTAGGTAACTGTTAAATCATGACAAATAAAAGGAAATGATTCCAATCAAAAAGTTTTTAAGTTATGCTCAAGATGAAAGAATTGCACAGCTTAAGCTTTTATGATAGACACGGTATGATGTTAACAACAAAAATATTTTCAAAAATTTATCTTAATCGCTTTTCGAAAAAGTGGCCTATTAAAATTGTTCTGAACCTTTTAAATATAAAAAGAGAAGATGCCTTTGATATAGGAAAGCATAATTTTATTATTTTCAATATAAAAATGTATACATGTTTAATAGTCAAAATGGTTGACAATGGCAGGCAATTAATATCAACTCTCACAGAGCTGTCGATGAGCGATAACTCAAATAATCCAATATTCACCAATATTGTCTGTGAGTAAACTTAAGCAAATTGTTATTAGGATTTGGCAAACCTGCTTTAGCCAACAGCAAACAATGGCGCTATCCTAAGGGGCCATTATTGACGGATTAATGACACGGATTCATTAAAGTGTGATTGAAGCGACTGGTAAAATATGAATATCCATCTCTATATTGGGGTTAATCTATAAGATGTAAACATCTTGATTACCGAGCGAGTGTAACGTTAAAATAAGTAGATGATTCGGAACTTGGTAGGATAATGAAAATTTAACGCACTGCTAATACGGCCTGACTATACTCTGGGGTACCCATTTAAAAAAGGGAAGGTAGTCGTCAGTATTTGGAGATTCCGAAAAGATAAAATCATGTTATCACACCCTATAATGATAATTTTGCTTATTGCATTTGCCCATAGTCATTTACATGTGTGTTGTGTAAACGTGCTTTAATATAGGTGGTTCGGCCGGATTTTTTTCACATTCCCGCAAGTCATGGACGGAAGTTAATAAGGTAGAGACGGGCATGTCAGTCTCAACAATGACGCATAGGTTTGTCAACATGTCTCCTGAGAGATTGTAGAGAAAAGAAGCATTGATCGAAATCTTCTGTCACCCTCTTAACATGCATACTGTATATTGAAATTGGTTTAAACGGCCCTTCAATCACTAGTTCACAAAAAACTATTCCTTGATAGCGCCTCTGGACATTAACGTCGAACCAAAGGCAATTATAAGAAGACTGCCGAGAACTGGAATTGACTTGTACATCGGGGCGGACTAGTGAACTCCGAGGCAAACCTTTGACATTAACATAATCTTCATCGTCGCGTCGTCCGAACAAATCGTCATCATACTATTACATTTATATCTCTAATCTTGAACATAAACAAAATTGTACATTTAAATCTGGCGCCTAAGTTAGACCATTAGCCACATTTTTTGTATTTTCGTATTTCGTCGCATAATTAAAACTTAATATGTAATGTAATTTCTCTCAGCCGAACGCAAAACCTGCTCAATTTTTGTATGAAAACCCTATTCGAAATAAAGCTTACGTACTTGTTTTTAAAAACTCTTTGGAGAAATTATTATCGATTGATATCTATTCCCCATATACGCTTATGCCCAAAACACATGTGCAGAATTTCTGGACGCAGTGAAGCACGCAGTACAGCAAGCAAGACACACGAACAGAACTTTTGTTTGACGTTGTTCTCTTGTCTACAGCTGTGGTGTTAAGTGAAATTTCTTCCTTTTTTATACTTGATTCCAACGTTTTTTTTTGTTTAAATATTTCTTGCGAATATTATAAAACATGTAATTTTCCTTCACGAATTCTATTAATTTTTCCTCCATTTCGTCAGTCAGCCGGTGTTATTTGTACGCAAACCATTTGAATTCGAAATAAACGTCAATCACAATGATGCCAAACCCGTTAAAATTTTGTGTTTTTTTTTCTGTGTTGTGGTGGCATTGTTTTTTTGCAGTGGATTTAGAAATAGAGACAACTTGCAGTACTGCAACGCATGCTGAATTTACATGTGTTCTCTCCCATTTAAATGTGTGTGTTCTATTTCCACGTCAAATACTAAAAGTAAACCAATATTAGGGAGAACGATATGCGTCTGTATTTATGAAACCCTTAGAACCATTCGGACTGCGACAATCTATTAGAAACAAGTAGCAGTAAACGCACCCCTTCGAATGAAAGCTTTTCTTTTGTGGACAAGTCGGCAAACTGGTCACTAGTCCTACAATAGGCAAGTAAAAACGGATTACATCGTCCTGTAGCTTCAATTCTTCTTCGGTATCTACATACCTACCTACCCTTCAGGACTGAGCGGGAGCGTGATGTAGGGTCTCGGATGGGACTCGTCTGCTTCAATTACGCATGGACTCAAAACTGAAACAGAAGTTTCACACAACACCTCGCACAAACGAATGCTTCAGCGAAAATTGCTTCATTTAGTGCATTGCCCACTAATAGGTTGAAAGCAAAAACTTCTTACAGTCGCTTAAATTGCGGATTAAATTAAATGGCATTGAGACTCATCCTATCGTAATCGTTTGCAGAAGAAACTGTCATCTAGAAAACCACACAATTCCGTGTTAACAAGTGTTTTCAAATGTTTAACGAAAAGCTTTTTACAACCCCAAACGATTTACCTGCTGACACTTTAACTGAGTCATTTGAACCGCATCAAAAACACCACTAATGAGGTCTAGCTATGGTACAATGCACTTCTATAGGGCACTCAGCTCACAGTTAATTAACAATTACTCAACAACAACAGAGCAGCAGAAGCAACAAGAAAGTTTTTACTTAAAACTAATCCTTTCCAATGAACTATAAACTTTCTAAATAAACAGAAAGTTTAACAGAGTTTTGCTGAAAAGCTCCAAAGTGCTTGTAGCGTAGAACTTGCATAATTTTTTTTTCTCGTACCTAATAATTTGCACACTAATAGCCCTAATTAGCTCCAATATTATCCCAGCTACTACTCTTAATGTCAACAGTCAGTCAGACAGGCAGTGTAAAATTAAATGAAAATAAAAAACAACAATTACTATATGAGCAGCTATAGATTTTGGATCTTTAACACAATTTGTATACAGCTAACTAACTTAAATTGCAACAAGTATTTTCGTTCAATGGGTTGAAGCTTTATTTATACACATTTACGATACATTTATGCAAAAGGCATATATGGTAGATCAACTGCAAACGATGATAATAATTAGTAGTTGTCACACAAAATGTATAGTCAAGTTAAATGCATGGATACGGGCAACAAAATTATCATAATTTTACTGTTTGGCGTGCATATCGATTAAGGATACTTAATGAGAGATAGCAGCAAACCTTGGTGATAGTCGAACAGGAGTTCGCTTGAGTTGAATTTTTCGCTAGATCTGTATAGTTGGCCGGGTGGATAATCTTATATTGGAAAGTTTATATTTATTAAAATTTTTTTTATTCCAATTTAGTCACTAGGACGTTTTGATGAACTTAAAAAGAGGTATAGAGAACTATGAGTATGCATAATTATTTTAACGTTTTTTATTATTGCTGGTGTAGTCTACCACTGAAAGCCTGTACTCTATACCCAGCTACCTTTTTCGACGATATTATATTACACCCCTGCCATCTGACAAAATCTTCCCGGTCGCGAGGTATGTGCGCAATGTTTGTATAGAAAAGCTACTTCATGAGAATTTGCGAGGATGACTTGTGTGACTGGTCGAAGCCTTTGAAATCTTTGATTGATCTTATTTCGAATTTTACTCTAAACGATCTGATCAATCTGTGTTCAAAGTTCAAACAACAGACCATTTGCGGTGAATCTTTTTGTCAGCGCAGGGTAGCGAAATTAGAATTTGCTAAATGGAACTGTTGTCTTTTCTAAGTTAACTAATTAGTTTCCTAACATTTTTCCCTTCCTTCGTTCCTTCTATAACTTGAACTATAATAACAGCAAGGTTGAGATTGTAACCAAGGATGTCAAGGACTGCATTGCGCAGACTCTGCAACAGCGTAACACTACTTGCGGTGAGGAGGAAAACAGCAAGTCCCTCTCACCTAATTGGCTCATAAAAATAAACCCGGCGGACAAGCAACCATTTGGCCCGTGGCAGTAAATGGTGGTAGACGTAGCCAAAGGTCTCACAATCTGCGAAAATTATATTGTGCAGAAAATACTCCCTCGGATAAGGTTGATTTTACTGTTGGCGACCCATGCAAACGATACAAGGAAAACGTGCTGCCAACGATTTGATAAAAACTTTGGAGGCCCACAAAGCTGACATAACTGGAAAATACAAGTAAGCTGTAAATAAATAAAAATAAATATTTTGGCGCGACAGGTCTATGGGACCCAAGGCCTAGCTTCTCACAACCAATCGTTTTGTGTGGGTTTTTAATTTTTGGGACGAATGGAAGAGATCTACAATTTTACGCCGAGTCCAAACGGCTAATTGAGAAGCTCAGTCCTAAGGGAAAAGTCTAGAAGTTATGACACATTCGCGAATGGATTCGTCATCAAGGCTAAATTTGTCAACATACCTAACTATCATATGCCCTCACACGCTGACGGAGGATAAAATAAATAATAATTTTATGAGCTGCTAATGGAGATCACCTGTGACCAGTGTCCTTTGCAATGGTGAAATAGAGAAAGAAAGCATTTTGGCAACACTGGTGGTATGCACAACATACAAGACAGAAAAAGATACGCTTCGTACATCTTGACATTCAAGGTAACGTAGCCAGGAGTAACGTGTGATCTTCGGTCCAGGGGTTCAATCACCGATCTGTGATGACCGTGCGATTTTTTTTAAGCCTGCCAAAATTTTTTGCTATTTTTGTCCCTTTTTTGGTTTTTAAAGGTTTTCTATTACAACACTAAGTGTTAAGCGAGCAAATGCTTGTTAAATATACTGCGAAAATTCGAAATTTGCAGAGTAGGTTTTCTCTAAAAAAAGAATTGTTACTGACTCAATTATAGCACGAGAGATAAAATGTCGCGGTCTGAAGAAATGTGTTTATTAGTAAATTCATTAGCTACGTTTTATAACAGTCTACCTTCCTATAATATTTACATCCATTAGTAAAAATATGCCTGGTTGAAGGGTTGTGAATGTGATGCGTTTTATTAGAACACAAGCGTTCTCACTTAGCCTCTCACAATCAACTCCTACTCTCACCTCCACGTTGGTGACTGGTGGGTGCCTAGTACCTCGACTGGAGATTGGGTAACCAACCCCTTTGGAAGGTCGTTGGTGGCAGCAGACGAGAGAGGGGGGGAGGGAGTGTTTTCTCACTAAGGCACTTCCTCTTGTTCCAGACGGCAGCGGAGGAATTCTCTAGATGGAATCAACGGTGGCGTCTACAGTTCCAGTCAGGCCGAACTATTTAGTGTAACCCCTATATGGGCTGCTTCGACATATTCGAATACCAGGTCTATAGGGATTTCCAATACTGAGCCAGGGTGTTGGAGAAGAGTTGGTGGCGGATGAACCCTTAATGGGCCAACGGCAGCGCTCACATCCCAAAGTGGGTTACTGGCACCGGAATAACCGGCCTGCTGTCCTAGGGTCAAAACAAGGGCCTGGCCCTCCAGGTTGGGGGTTGTGCCGTCGGGGTAACTTCTCGACCACGGAAAAAAGTATTAGTTATGAGAGAGACACGAGGAGCCTCGGATATTGAATTCCCTCAAACGGCAACTAGACCCGGAACGTCAACGGACAACGATATGAGAGTATGCACCTGGAACGTGCGGACGCTGTATACCCCAGGTGCTACTCAAAAACTTGAGTCTGTCCTCACGCGGTACAAGGCAGACATTACCGCGATCCAGGAGATACGATGGATAGGATCAGGTATGATGAAAAGGAAAAATTGCGACATTTATTACAGCTGCCATAAAAGATTGCATGTATTAGGATGCGGATTCGTCGTGGGAAATCGGCTTAGGACAAAAGTTATTGACTTGAAGCCGATTAGTGATCGCCTGGCTGTGATCCGCATCAAAGCTACTTTCCAAAACATAAGCCTAATATGTGCACACGCCCCCGACGAGGCTGAAGACCCTATCAAGGAGGAGTTTTATGACCTCCTGGACGGAGCCTACGGAGCCTGCCCGGAGTATGACGTCAAAGTTGTGCTCGGGGACTTCAATGCCAAAATCGGACAGGAAAACATCTTTGGCGGATTAGTTGGTAAACACAGAATCCACGAAACGACAACAGACAACGGCTACCGACTAATTGACTTTGCAGCAGCTCGTAATACGGTGATAAGTAGCACTAGGTTTCCAAGGCTAAGGATCCACACAGCAACCTGGCGCTCTCCAGACGGTCGAACCGCCAACCAAATCGACCATGTGCTAATCGATGCTAGGCACGCATCCAACATCCTCGACGTGCACACATTCCGAGGAGCAAACGTCGACTCTGACCATTTTCTTGTTGCGGCTAAATTCAGAGCTCGACTGTCCAACGAGAAGAAGCTGCGAACCGCCCAGAAGAAGAAATTCGACGTTGGACGCCTTAGCACACCTGGAGTAGCCAGAGTCTACAGAGAGCGCCTGAGTGAGAAACTCTCCATTGTGCATTCACCCACCACAGACGCCAACAACCAGTGATCCCAGTATCGCGACATCATCAAGGAGGTAGCCGAAACTACTATAGGGTACCAGCCACCCCAGAGAAAAAGCCCGTGTTATGATGATGCGAGCTTTCGTCGGAAAAAGGTGACAGAAGATGCACATATGAAGACGCTGCAGCGCAAAACAAGGGCAGCGAGGGAAGAGTACCGAACCAGGAGGAGGGAGGAGAAGAAAATCCTGCGTCGAAAGAAGAGGGCCTACGCAGTCTCCCAGCTCAAGGAGATCGAAGAGTCTCGCGATCGAAACAACATTCGGAGGTTTTACAAGAAAGCCAAGCAACTGGCTGCTGTCTTCAAGACCGGAACGCAGGCTCTTCGAAACAGCGAAGGAAATCTAGTCACCGAAGCGCAGGGAATAGTAGATGTGTTTAAGCAGCACTTCCAGGAGCTGCTAAATGGGCATCATGTAGAGAGAGTGATAGGGCAAGAAGAGAACCCACGTCCAGTCAATGAAGAACCAGTTCCACCACCCAGTATAGAAGAAGTTGGCTTAGCTATAAAAAAGCTTAAGAACAACAAGGCCGCAGGCTCTGATGGTTTACCAGCGGAGCTCTTCAAATACGGTGGTGATGTTTTGGTAGGGCGCATGTACCAAATCATCAACCAAGTATGGGTGGAAGAAAGCATGCCCGATGACTGGACTATCAGCTCCATATGCCCCATCTACAAAAAAGGCGATCCTATGTCTTGCAAGAATTATCGAGGCATATCCCTGCTTAATGTCACATACAAGATCCTATCCAACGTACTGTGTGAACGTCTTAAACCGTTCTGCAACACACTAATCGGCACGTACCAGTGTGGCTTCCGGCCCGGCAGATCGACCATAGACCAAATTTTCACACTGAGGCAAATCCTGGAGAAGACCAATGAATTTCAAGTCGAGACTCACCACCTATTTATCGACTTCAAAGCCGCATATGATAGCATTCATCGTCAGGAGCTCTATATGGCGATGGCCGAATTCGGGATCCCGGCAAAACTGATCCAGCTGTGTCGCGTTACGCTGGAAAACACGCGCTGCTACGTGCAATTTGGAAGTAGCTCCTCCGAATTATTTCAAACTTGCACCGGATTTCGGGAAGGAGATGCGCTATCATGCGACTTCTTCAATCTCGTACTGGAGCAGATAGTGCGCAGGGCAGGTGTCAACACGGAAGGCACTATCTTCAACAGGTCCGTCCAGCTGCTGGGCTATGCGGACGATATTGACATCATCGGTCGCTCCCAGCGTGCCGTGATAGAAGCGTTCACGGCGATTGAAGAACAGGCGAAATCCGTTGGCCTTGAAGTAAATGAGGACAAGACTAAGTACATGCTATCAACAAACAAACAAGCATCTGTCCACCGCTTAGGACAAAACGTCACTATTGATAGCAACAATTTCGAGGTAGTTAAGGAGTTCATCTACCTCGGAGTAAACATGAACTCCACGAATGACACATTAGTGGAGATCCGGCGAAGAATTACCCTAGGAAACCGCTGCTACTTCGGTTTGGCAAAGCAATTGGGTTCAAAACTCCTAATTTGAAGGACGAAATGTACGCTTTACAAAACACTCATCCTGCCAGTTCCGCTTTATTTCGCCGAGTGCTGGACGATAAGCAGGAAGGGAGAGCTGATACTGGGCTCCTTCGAAAGAAAAATTCTTCGACGGATTTTTGGTCCTGTGTGCGAGGAGGGCGAATGGAGGAGAAGATACAACCGCGAACTCTATGAGCTGTACCAAGATGTGGATGTAGTCCAAAAAGCCAAAATACGTCGACTACATTGGCTCGGCCACATCGAGCGAATGGATAATAATGCTCCAGCTAAGAGGATCTTCGAATCCCAGCCCCCAGGTTCGAGACGACAAGGAAGACCGAACCTCCGTTTCAAAGACCAAGCCATCGCGGATGCCAGAGCGCTTGGTCTGGAAAATTGGAAGCAGCGTGCCCGGGATCGCAGAGGATGGAAGGCTGCAGTGTCTCAGGCAGAGACTCTCCACGGGTCGGGAGCCCGTTAAGTAAGTAAGTAAAAATATGTATAAGACTGCCTTAGACACCTCTTCGTACAAATCTTCCTAGAGACATTACAGTTGGCAGACAGGGACCCATCGCCAGCAGTTGTCGCTTTATAAGATACCAACACATGTTATAGACTCCGTAAAATAATATCAGATACACGTAAAGAGAATAAACGCCTTACTTTTACGAAAATATACAACAGCTAAATAAACAGACAGGAAGTGGCCCAACAATTTTGAAGTCAAAGTGGGCTATGGAAGAGGTCACTCTTTGGTAGACACCTTATTTACACATTTCTACTCAGAAACATTCAATCTTCGAACTTAAAACAGTTCACTAAAACTTCAAAAAAATTCTTAATTCTGTTTAACAGCAAAAACGACGTTTGCCTGGTATCATTTTTAAAACGGAAAAACACAAATGCCGCGACATACTCTCAACTATAAGCTTATATACTTGCCCCTTCACGACGTCTAGCAGAGAAATGCACACAGAGTATCAAACCCTTCTAGACAAATATGATAAACATATGCCCAGCATTTGGCGAAACAGGGCGCTTCGCCTTCCGTATCCAAAGTTTTTCGATTACGAATGAATATTAACTGATAGCGAGCAATCCTCCTATCTACCCTGTAGCGCCATATGTAATATTTTTGTTTTTAATTTAAACTAAATAACTATTCCCTTAGGATAATGCATAGTAGAATTTTGTTCCTGATGAAGTCACCGAAGAAGGTTAAAGGTTTAAAAGATTGAAAACAAAATCACGCCAAAGTTGAAAACTGACACTTCTTTCAATCTGACCTGCGGATTTAAATCTGATTGCGAAAATGCCAACACTAACCATCACCTTAATTGGCAACTTTAAAGTCAGCAAATACAGCAAGAGGTAGTGAAAGCTCACATACCATGCTCCTTTTTTTTAGCGCCAAATACAATTGGACTTCAAATACAACACAATAAACCACATGCCTGATGTTGCATATGATTTAATCGTCTTAATGCAATCGGTAGCTTTCATCCAAATTGCACAAGAAAACAACGTTTTCATACGGTCCGAGAATATATTAAAGACTGATAATTAAATTATCTTCCCACATATAAGCGCCCAGGAATAACCAACCGGCTCTTGTCGTAAAAATGTTGTATCTTGTATGTAGCTTCGACTTACGGTTTAAGGAAATAAGAGTAGGTATATGAATAACAATAGATATCCAAGCTCTGCCTGCATTACCCAATACTAGTGACCACCACAAAGGCTATGATTTATGGCATTGTAAGTAGAACATTCGTGCCCTTTTATTTAAGGGGAAGATCAAACTTACATAAAACAGATATTGCCGCTGGTTGAAGACGGTTTAATGTGCTGCACATTGTACAGTGCTGATGCTACGGTCGGTTCAACAATGATTTATAAACGCGCGAGTGTACCGTGAGAAAAGAACTTAGCTAAACGATCACTTGAGGCACGTTAATTCAGTTTTTATAACAGTTAGTTATTATTTCAGTAGTTAATTGGAATTCCCAAGCACTTGTCCCCAAAAATCTACAATGCACATATTCAATTGATTTCACATTGCCTAGTTTACAAAAATTAACATACAAAAAAGTGTTAATCAAATTTTGTTTAAATTTCGCGAAATGCATACTCATGTTCTCTATATATCTGCGGTTATATTATCACTTAATCAAACTTACCGGGAGCAGCAGGTTGGTACTCCATTTGTGGCAACAGGAAGCATGTCAGCACCTAAATAGGAAAAATAAAACAAATACGAATTACATATAAGCATTTTAAATACATAGGTAAATTAATATTAGTCGAATGCTGTCGAAGGACTGTTTTTTAACTGGCCGGTTACATCTGCACCGAATTTGGTACGTGTTCAGTAAAATATGGTTTGACCCAACCAATAAAGATTGAATTGCTAATATGTAGATAGTGTTAACAATTAATAAAGCAAACCAGGTTAATTGTTGACTAAGTAATAAGGAAAGCGACACGGGTAGTCACGCGACTTTTTCAAATACGCAAGTTTCGAACACTAACATAACTATCCCTATTCTCACGTAATAGTTGATGACAATTTTGGATGCCAGTTAGTTGTACCCTCAGTTCAGTTGACATGTTGGTACAGCATCTGGGTATCCTTAGGAGTGCGTGCTATCGCCTCTCTTATGGTCCCTTGTCATTGACGACCTACTTCAGTCCTAGGCAAATCAAGGGATGGATGACATAGGATATCCCGACAACGTTGCAATAGTTGTCAATGGCAAATTTGAGAAGCGCGGTCTAAGCAATACAGCAAACACGCAATATCGTTGTCCAGAGATGGTTTAACACGAAAGATCTTTTTGTGAATCCAAAAAAGACGATTATAGGAAGGAACGGAGGAAGCCTCCTTATCCGTCCTACTATCTATGGCGAAACTATTGAATTTCGCTTGGAGGTCATCTGTCTTTGCTAGACAGTATGGAGCCTGAAAACCCATTAAGCATCCTTCTAGATGAGAAGCTACACACTAAACTTCTCTGTTATCCTTCTAGCAATGAAGGGCTGGAAAATTTTCAAACCCAATAAGATGGTGTCATGGATCTATGAAGAGTCCGTTCCAGTGAAGTGATCAGTCAGCTTCAAATTCCAAGCTGAAGTCTTGCAATTAACAACGGCGAGCACACCTAGACAAACCATATTCATCTTCTCAGACCCTCCAAGAAGCTCTCAAAGCTTTTGACTCATGTGTCATGAACTCGAAGCTTGTCTTCACAGCCATCTACGAACTTTCTAAGAAAACTCTAGTCTTTCTCTAATGGATTTTAGCCCACCTGGGCTTTGCTGGCAACGAACATTGAAAGATTTGCGGAACAATGCGAGACGCATATACGTTCGTTGACGACGTAGCTGCGAGTTGCGTATGCAGAGATCGTTGCGGATGGAAGGATGCAGTGTCTCCAGCAGACTCTTCATGCTCCATGCCTGTTGAGTATAAGTTAGTAAGTCTATTTAGAGTTGCAAATGTGTTGCACATAGACGTTCTTACTTATAATACTGAAACACCTATTGATCTTGGCTATACGATCATTGGCAGAAACATCATGTTTAGCGGGATAGATAGATTAGGTAGAGAGAGAGTTAGATTTCACCGAAAATCAATTTTAAGAAATTCTCGCACGTTCGTACAAGATTGAGGTTTTTACGGTAAGCATGTTTCACCTTCTACGCTTCAAGGAAAAAGCTCAAAAATCGAATGAGATTGAAACCAGTGCTCTTGAAAAACTTTTCCTACTGACCTCCGTATCAAATTAATTTTGTCATTTAAAGAGCAAGATAGCAAATGTCACAAAATCTGGGATCCGTTTCATCAACGTTATCGCTATGACTGCCACTGCTACCGATTATTCAACGCCCTTAAACTAAATACTCCACTGAAACACCGCATCATAAACACTTAGAACACATTGCAAGAAAGATATTACTCGAGTAAGCGAGTTGTTCAACATCACAACAGCCTGCGTCTCTGACCACTGCTTCATAAAAGGACAGGAAAATTCCACCAAGTCAACCAAAAAGACTTGTACATTTATATAGCTTTCGTCAATACTCCGCTCAATAAAGAGAGAAATTTCATTCCGTCTTTTAGATTCTAAAAAAAATCTCTATAATTGTTTTTCTAGAGGCTTATGCTTTGTGCTAAATTATCCAATTGCCCTCAAAGCGTCCTGACCAAACTTAATCGTCACCCCACATAAACCCACATGCCTGCAAAACAACTCTTTACGTAACGGCCAGTAAACACCCCCTTATGTCTCGTAACATTATGTATCTTCACTTACCTGTTCCCCTGTCGTTTCATCAATGTCAGGTTGAAACGTCAGCAACGGTTGAGCTTGATTCTCCGACAGCCATACTGCCTTCAATTGTAAATTAACAAGCGAGTACGGTAAATACTGCAGTTGATTGCCTGACACATCCAAAACATGCAACAGCGTACAATTGCCCAACTCCGGTGGTAGCTTCTTCAGTTTGTTATCCCTTAAACTAAGAACGCCCAATTTTGTGCACATCCCAATTTCTAACGGTATGAAGTCGAGGGCATTTCGATCGACATTTAAATTGTTTAATTTATTCATCCGACCAATGGATGTGGGCAGCTCCGTGAGGAAGTTTTCTGTTAATATTAATTCTTGCATACTTTCACATCTGAAAATAAAATAAATACACAAAAAAAAAAACACGTAAATAAGTAAACAGTCAAACAAGTTATTACTCTGCTCAAGTGTCTGTCTAATATATGAGCTCACTAACAGTCTGAGAGATCTATGCTGCGAGATTGGTTGAAGTGTTCCCCTATTGTAACTCTATCGATTACTTAATTTTTATTTTCCTATTGATGATATCATTCGCGGCGGACAGTGTTTATTTATTTCTTCTTGCTTTTTGACGATAAACTATTAGCACCGCGTATAGTCTGTCGGTTAGGTAGAGTGTTTCCACTTTAACTGTACGCGTAATCTATCAAAATTGATTGATGGTTCGAATACGTATGTTGCGACTAAAAACCCCTTTTTTGGGTATGTCAAGGTCGGTAGCTATTTCCAAATTGAAAATAATAATCGTAATGTAAACATCGACTAGGAGAACCTGTTAGTCTGCTATAAAATTGTGCTGTGAATTTAGTCTGAGAATATGTCATTGAGAAACTATGCGAAGAGCATTAGGAAAACAAATTCAAGTGTAAAGCTGCTTATGATGAATGGGCATGGGATATTGAAAGCTGATATAAACTTGACAACAAATACCTATGTTGAGTATGACGCAGAGAAGTTCAAACAAACGTCGTTTGTTTTTTTTATGGGAAAAAGCGATAACAAACAACAATCAGCTTGTCAGGTTTCTTATTTTACAGTGGGTAATCCATAATCTTATCAGAAATTTGCGAGTACATCAAGAAATTAATTGGATAAACATTAAACTCTGCAATTACGTGCACAATTTTTTTTAATGTTGTTGCTCGCAATAAAAAGAAAAGTAACTGTCGGATAGCACAATACGCTTTTTTGTAGCAGAACAACTGTCAGAGGCTCTTGGAAAGCTACAGGGTGAACCAAAAGTCTCTTTTCAAAATAATAACTCTTTTATTTATGGATATTTTTGAGTTACTTTTTTTGTATCAGACACAACAATTGGAAGATTTACATCAAACAAAAATTGTTAAATTATTTTTTGAAAATAGCCATTCAATAATTTGTACTCACTATTCGTGCTGTGGTGGCCAAATTTGAGCCATATGGGATCGTTTGAGATGTGAGGCGTTCGGCCATAGCACAATTCAGCCGTTTTTTAGGAAAGACCTGTACCTATACCTTACAAGATCCAGTTGGTACAACAGCTTAATCTGGAGTAATTATCTAAAAAATAAGGTGTGCGGCTCCATACTTTTTTCAATGGGGTAACCTTAAATTAAAGGTTTACATAAACAAACCACAGACTATACAGGAGCTAAAACTCAACATTCGCACAGAAATCGCTCAAACAAAGCCAGCAGCACTTCCAGAAAGTCATGGAAAGTGCTATCAAAAGACCCCATGAGTGCATGCATTGTAATGGTGGAAACGACTTTTGGACCAACCTGTATAACACAAATATATCTAACTGACATCCAGAAAGTGGCAGTTAGCGGAAATAAAAAAGGATGAGCAACTGTGATAGGTTTATAAAAAGTCACTCCTACTGAGAACTGGGTACGTGCTTTTTTGCATTTTGAACTTGTCATAAGCAATTGTAGAAAAATATATCCAGCTCTGAGAGGATTCTTTCAGTGTTGTCTTACATAAAAATTAACACTAGGCACAACAGGTCCATTTTGTCATTACACGTATTTGAAAGAGCCCCTTTCCCATGTCGTTCGTTGCTCCTGGACCGAAGATCTTTGAATCCACACGCGAGAGACAGCGGAGTAGAGGAAGACCGCGATTCAGGTGGCGTGCGCAAGCACAAGGCGCCCTTTACAAATTTAGAGTGCGAAACTGAAGGCAGTTGGCTAAAGATCGTACTGGCTTTAGACGCTGGTTATCCTAGTCCACCTTAAGTAAGGACTGAATCGTCATGGTAGAATTTGGAATTAAAACAGCTTTAGGATGAGCTGCAAGCATATTTTTTTGAGACAATTTTTTTTTAACATACATCCTAAAATAAGGTACAACTTAAATCTTAGACTGGTGAAAACACACCTCATTTGCACCCCCTCACATTTTCATCGGCATGTTTATAAATGAGAACGAATATATACAAAAATGACTTTTTACGCATTAACTGTGTAAAGATTTCGGTAGGTATATCATTTACCCTACTTCCACACAGGCAAGAAAACCAGCATCATCAATCTATTGCAGTCAAAAACAAGAATTTGCCCTAACAGAGCCACTACTATTGTCATCTCAAACATCTTGTTGTAAGGTATAAGAGTCTATAAAAAAAAGTGCCAGCAATGGCGAGGATTAATTTTTGCTATTTAAAGTCGCCTTCAATAAAAAAAAAATATTTTCTAACAAATACCGTCTACAGATGCATCTAATACAACAAATTTTCTTTGCTCAATGGATCTTTCATTACTTTGATATCACAAAAAATATTAAATATAAATAGAAAAAAAAGTATCTATACTCACGCTCCAATAGTTGTGTTCACGCTATGTAAACGATTTTGGTCCAATTTTAAAATAGTTAAACGACTTAGTTTAGCAATTCCATCTGGCAATGATTCTAGTAAATTTTGTGATAAATGTAAATCAGTTAAATTCTCCAGGCCACCAATTTCTTCGGGCAGTTCTTCCAGTCTTTAAAAAGAAGAAACAAAAAGAAAATTACCAAGAAGACAAATCGTATAATGTATTTCTATCAACAAAGAGATTTCAACATAAATATATTATGCGCTTTCAATTAAATCTACATAAACAGAAACACGGCACTGCGGTAAACAGCAATTAATATCAGTGGCACACACTCACCTATTTTCAGATACATCAAGGCAAATCAAGTTTCTTAACAATCCTATTTCAGGCGGAAGCTTCTGCAATTGATTGTGATCTAACCAAAGTTCCTGTAGCGCAGGCAAATACCCTAGGTGTGGGGGTAAATCTTCGATTTCATTATCACCCAAATCGAGTCGTTCCAATTTCGTCAACTGGCTAATTGATTCGGGAAGGAGTTTTATAAGGTTTTCTCTTAGCTCCAGCGATTCTAGTTGTGTTAAACTGAAAGAGAGAAAACATGTGTTCATGTATAAATTTAAGATTTAAATATTATGTCAGTTATTGTTTATTGATGGATGAATTAATATTGCTGCAACTAATGCGTGCTTTTATACCGAATAGGGCATGTAATAATAACATATGTATGTTGTGCTCATAATTTTAGTTTTAAGTACATATTTGTAAACTTTTAAATATTTTTTAATATTTTTTTAATTTGTGTAAAACGTCAACTAGATTTTTCTGTATTAGGTATACGTACGCGTGAACTAAGTAAGTTTAGTTGTTGTTGTAAAGATGTGGTTTATTTTTGAATTTTGACACTATAAAATGTCAACTGAGTATGCAGGCGGGATTTTCTTGACTAGATTTGTTGGCTACCCCTCCATAAACGTCAACTGCTAAAACTAATCACGTGACCAATCTGGGCCGATAAAAACTCAAACACATCTAGTCAGTCAGCTGTCAGACTTACTAAACTAGGTATCCGAACGTGCTCTTGTGTTCAGTTTTTTTTGTTGTGAAATATTCATTCTACATCATTTTTTTCATTGGGGCTTGGCTTTCATCTTTAATGCACATCAGGTACGTACTAGTGGCCGATGATCATACCGGTGCTGATCAATATACCATTAACAAAAATAATATGAGCTCAAGTCGATAAGAGGAAGAAGAGATAAGAATTTAAACAAAACTAAAATATATTTAAGGGATATTTTAATGGCCGCGCATAGCATGGAATATTGCTTAGCAATCTGTATTTGAAGATATCGAATGATTTTGTTTCGCGTTAGGGGCCAGCTATAGCGATACGTAAAATACAACCGAAAAAGTTTTCTTTTGCTTTTTTGGACCACTTAGAGTTAATGCTTGATCTCTTGAAATTTTGGTCTTAAAATGTTGCTTATGAATTATGAAGTTATTTTATGAAAAAAAAGCAAATTATCTTTAATTTTTGAAAAAAAAAAATGTATTAATTTTTTTGTACATAAAATTTGTTTCGTACAGAAAAATTTATAAATTCTTTTTCTAGAAAAATTGAAGATAATTTACTTACTTTTTTTTGATAAACTAATACCATGTTCCCACCAACGTGATTTAGCTAAATCCACTTGTTTTAGCTTAATCATCTCATTAATGATGTGATTTATCATACATTTTCATGATTACTAATTACGTGATTTAGACGTGTTTAAGTTTTAATTACGTGCAAATCCACACAAAATAAAATCGAACATACACAAAATAGAATAGAACAGACACAAATTAAATCAAACAGACCTGTTACCGACTTCAGCTGTTCACGCAAAAACAAATTGTCAAAAAATAAAAACTTAAAGTGCAGATAGTAATTGTTTATATCATTTTTGGATTTATTCTGGTAGATATAAATTATATCCAAAGCATTTAAACTCAATTAAAATTGTTGCGGGTAATTTTTCTTTTGTACTTTTATATGTACGATATTGAAAGTCTGCCAACTAATTTCAAATGTCACGCTTAAACACTTAAAAGTTCGGTGGGAACGCCTATCTTAATTTATAAATCACTTCAGCTTAATCACGTTGGTGGGAACATGGTATAAGTTTACGATTCCTAATTCCTAAGCAATTAAACAAAAAAAAAGCTTAAGAGAATCAACCCAAGGGTTTTTAGGTAAATACGTAGAAAACCCAGTCATCTCTGACTATATGATTCCCCATCTGCACTTCGATAGGTCATTCTCCTGCTCCTTCCTGAGTAAGTGAGTAGGGAGGAATGGAACACCAATGAACCCCCAAAAAGAAAATCAATATCCATCTACACAGATGGATCAAAGGAAGAATTAAATATATATTGCTCAATCAGACTACCTGATATCAGTATAACAATTTAACTGATATAAACAATAAACAATTTTATATAAACTTGGACCGTTTTCCAATTGCTTCAGGGTTCAGTCAGGCAGGTCAGTATACTTCATAAACAATTCAAATTTCCAACAGAAAAAACGCTAATTATTTTGTGAAATTCGCCAAGTTAGCGTACAAAAAGTCTTGAAACTACGCAAAATTTAGACGTTTTAGTTCTCGAGCACACTCTGTCCAACGGAAGTATATGATCGGAGTTTCAATGACGTACTGAGACAATACGTTCAGCAACTTTCTCAGAATTTCTTTATAATTCATGTGAAAATAACGCTATCTGCGAGAACAAAATGTTTAACAGTTATAACCCTTTCCCCATGCACTTACAACAACGACATGTGATCCTGCTTTTCATCTAAAATGTTAATGTGCCACAAAATCGCGTTGACAGACTAAAATTAAGATATGGAACACCATTCATAACACAAAAAATCAATAAGCATTTTTTTGCATTCGAATAAATTCGCCGTCCGTATTTCGAGTTGTTTTTTTTTTTTGTTCTGTGAGGGTATGCCTAGACAAATCAAATAAATGTTTCATAAATATAAATAAATGTTTCATAAACATTTATTAAACAAAACAAATTCGTATGAAATGTATATAAAATGTTTATGAATTTTTTCGCTGGGCTGGACACAAAAAAAAAACATTTATGAAATGTTTCACAGTTTCCCAGTCGTGATGGGAAATCATTTTTTATTCACGAGTTTTCCTACAGAAAGTAGGTAAAGGTTTTTTTTTAAATCAAAATGTCCAGAAAAGCTTGGAATCATAAGAAAGTGATTCATTTAAAACAATTACATAATTATTTGAATTAAACCGCGCCTTGTGTGATTCCCAAGCCCAAAATTATAAAAATTAGATATAAATCTGATTCTCGACACTGCAAGTGAAAAGGCATGCGCTTTGTGTCATCATATTGTGGTGTTACGTTGCACAGAATGTTTGCAATACGGCTGGCTGGTATGGCAATATGAAGTTTGTCTTACCCTGTGTTATCTGTTTTGATTTTGTTTAATTTTTGTGATCTAGACCGGAGCAAAGTGTTTTTAAATATGAATGGGTCATTTACTTTATCAGTTTCTCTAAATGTATTTCGTCTTCACACAAACTACATGGAACTGGAGCCTAGAAGAAATCAGCCAGGTGTTCGCGTAATGTTTATCTTAAGGACAGGACTGAATCGCCTTTTCCAATTCGCTTGATATTCTTCTATGAAAATTGATAGTGCAAAAGAGTGTCTTGTCTACAACACAATACAAAAAAATTATAACAAAAAGTTAACAACTCACCATCCAAAATCCGCTGGCAACGATGTCAATGACATATCGTTTAAGCCTAACACTGTTAGATTTTTCAACTGCGAGAATCCAGCTGGTAATCTTGGAATAGGATTTGAACTAAAATCAGCCACTTGAAGGCTCTGTAGATGCTTAATGTCATCGGGAATGTCTGGAATATCTGAAATTAAAAAAAAACACACCATCAATTTTGTTAAATCCGTATGTGTAAGTATAATTTATTTTTGTTTCTTGGACAATAAAAGTCAAAGCCGCCTGAGGCGCATTAAATTTGTTCAACAAAAAAATGCAAAAAAAACCTCCCTCTATCCCATAAAATCATTAGCCGTAACCCTATGGTTCAACACTTTGTTCAATTTTTATTGCCATCACCGCCAGACACTGGCCCCGGACCCAAAGCCAAAAGTCAACACATTCCTAGCGAAATATGTGCCCAAGGAAATGCGACAAAGTTGTTGTTTTTTATACGGTTGATAGTGTTTGCAAGCACAAACACTGCCCATATAGAGAACTGTGGGAAGGCGTACGATATAAAGTCACTCATCATGGTTTGGCATTTTCTAATATAAAAAGGGTCATTTGCAGCGGTAATTTGCTTTCGTTCTCTCTGTGTGGGGTTTGTATGCGGAATTTCGAGCCAGAGTTAGCCAATTAATTAGGCAACTCGTGAGCTTGTTTTGCCATTCTAATGCGGTCAGACATTAATCATTCACAATTGACAAAAAGACTGTGGAAAGCCGGTCTGTTTTTTTTTGTTGTTTCCTTTGCTTTGCTTTGCTTTTCTATTGCCGCTTTCCAAATGGCAAATGTATTGTTTTAACCCGGCTGTTGGCGTTGCTTTTGAAACACTCTAGGGTTGTTGACCAAGTACACTGAGTCTATTATGTCTGGACTGAGCATGAAGAAACGAAATGGGGGCAAAAAAAGTCCTCAACTACAACGAAAGCAGGTATAGCAGTACAGTGAAGCACGAAAAATGTCACTAATGCTTTATATTTCCCATAGTCATTTGTGTAATGTATATAGCTCAACATAGATAATATGTACCTTATACCAAAGAACCATATAAATTTGTTTCTTTCTTCTTCTTTTTTTTTTGGGTGGCACACCTTTCCGTCACTGTTGGGTGTACTGCCGGCCTTACATTTCTATGGTATGACACATTTGAGTCGGGTGACGATGTTAGTGTGTTAGTGTGTATGTGCCCAATGACCCATTTTCTTATTACACATGTTTCTTTACGATTATTACTTCGATTGGGATCACATTTTTGACAGTTACTTGGAATATTCATACACAAAATAAAAAACAGGAGTTCATAGAAAAGCTTATCAATGTCAGTTTTAGTTCGGAGCCTAGGTTTGCAAGCGGATACACTGTATGACTAGATATGTGGGTCGGGGCAATCGGTTTTGGATCATATTACAAAAATAAGAACTAACTTGCAAAATATGGTATTAAGTGGACAAGCGGGTGGTTGGGTGGTGTATGAGTAGGGTAGGATGAGTAGGATGATTGGCTTAAATATTGCGGTGCCTATAGTCGTTGGAACATTAATAGTGCGAAGGAGGAGGACGTGCCCGTACGTCGGGTAGTCAATTTGATGGATGCCTAAAGTGAGGTTTTCCGACACATTTGAAGCCAAGGGCAGTGAGGATCAAGGTTAGTAAGGCTACTGAAACGGAGATGTTAGCGAATGAACCAATTATGGGACAGCTTTCACGTCTCCAAAGTGAGGCTGGGATGTCGGGCCCGCTGACATGGGGTCAATAATTATTGTAGGCGAATGCCAATTTTTTTCGAATAAATTCCACGGTATTCATCCATAAATTGTTTGCAATCTTAACAACAAGATAGGCTTTTGCGATGGCTATCCAACAGCCCTTTCTTCTGTTGGTAGGTATACAATTGAAACCCATCCCATACATAAAAGCAATGTTAAGTGCAGTGTGCAGTGCAATGTGCAGTGCCCTATCTTTACATAATAAAACATCACAATCGAACTCCAGCTGTATATAATACAAAGTGCAATCAAGTGCACAAACATTTGTGAGATTATTTTTATTAAATGCGTTCAAAACACAATAGTCGTGGTCGCCGGCTCTTTTTAAGGGTTGCATTAAAATGCTGCTACACTGTACTTGAAACTTGCGCACCTTTCCAAAAGAAATTTCTTCCATTAAATGTAAACAATGAGGAAATGCTTCACTTGCCACACGCAGAATACGTGTATACGAGTACAAACTGTATGGTTCTCGGCTGTGTAATGCTCACATTGATGTTGAATGATGTGTCGGCCAGCAAACGTAGCGCTTTGATTAATCTTTGAATTTGCATGTAGTAGTGGCGCTTTTTATACTGCATGTAACCTAACCATGACAGGTTGTTGATGCCTGTGGCGGTTAAGAAGGTGGTTTGCGTTCACCTGTGTTACTACTTCAAAATGTGTGTCATACCTACTAACTGCATTTCATTCTAATATCAAATCAAGTTAAGAAGTATTAACCTCATTTGTGCCTTCTCCCTAACAATTACACCGTAACTCTCAGCGAAGGCATATATACTATCGCTATGCCGATGTTTGCTGATACTTTAATTGCCACCTGCGTCGGAGAGGGATAACGTATAGGCCACTCTGCTCTATCCAATGAAACTAAATCTATCGGTCTATGCGAGCATGTGGGCTGTGGGACGAGCGAACATTGTGTTGCGGCTGTAACGATGCAAATCCGTGACATTGGCTGTGCTAAAGCCCCCGCAAAATCTCACAGATACGACAAGTACGTATAGATACCTAGATAGATTGGGTTGAAAAGCTGAGTCTGCTTTTGCAAAATCCAGAATGACTTTGGTTACCGAAAACTCAAGAAGAATCGACAAACACAAAAAATATATATCAAAGTAAAAGGAACAAAGAGCATTCTCCTTCATTCATTTGATTCATGGACGTTCCAATTCTAGACAATTATTGATTTTACTTACCCAGGGCTTACCAAAAGATATTTACCGTTTGGAGTACACTTCACATGAATATACCTCAATCGCATGCACGATTTTATAAAATGATTTCTATATTCTGTTGGATGTTTTATGTATTCACTGTGTCCCTTTATACACATTGGTTTGGGTATTTATAGAAAGAAAGGCTGCAACCTTATACCCTCAAACAATTGAGTTGATTTAAAGTGCCCACTTGATGGAATCTCGAAAGAAATCTAAAATGAAATGCCATTGGAAGTTCTTTTTTGTCATGTTCTTGCTCATATGCTCGTATAGCGTGCATTGGCAGATAATGCAAATGGTTCTGATTTCTATTTACTAGATACAAACATATTTACAAATGTTGTTGTACGAAGTGGTGCAGATGGAGCGTTAATAGTTGGACTATACTACAATTGCGAATATGTAGTTGAAGGCATCTATCATTCCGTTATGGTTATACGACAATTACCTTTTAAGTGACTCAATGGGGAAAACACTAAGGGTGTTTATACCATACGACGTAAATGGGGAATGGATATCTTATACTACTGACTTCTTACACAAAACAATCTATCCTTTCTTCAAGCTACGAACGTTAGCTCCTCTGGTGTTACCAAGATTGATGAAAGTATAGCTTACCAGGTATGCCTTCCTGATATAAGCAGTGGCTTTGTGGCAGGGTTTGTGCAAAGGATGCGCGTGATGGATTATTCCTTCACCTCGTCTTTGTTGGGGCCAGTTTCTGCGTATGTTAGCCCCAGTGGTAGTCGCAGATCTTTAGATATTTTTCATAACAAAACAAAGTTTATGCTGTATGTCATCGCGAAAGGACTCTCAACGCTGGCTACTTTGGAAAAATGTCACAGTAGACTGATATTATTACGAAGTAATAATAACTAAGAACGGAATGCAAAGGAATCACATTTGGTTCGATCTAAAAAGGAGTGACAGCATTTTTGAAAGGGTTAAATGGGAGAAAAGAAGCAAGAGCCTTAATAAAACCCTTAGCACTCACAAAAAGAGCCAGTAAAATAATTTCTTTAAGTTTAAGACATTCTTAAAGACTAATTAGGCCCTTCTCCTACAAGGTTATCCAAAAATTCAATAAGGAAAATATTATAAAGCACAGGCCACTGCGGCTTGATATATCATCGTAACAAGTTGAACTTGTGTTCGGAGGATGAAAAATCCTCTGAACACGTGCTTTGTAATTGCCTGGCACTTCACTGGTTAGGACGACGTAATTTCAACAAAGAGATACTCTCGTCAGCAGAACTACGAAATTCTGCTAGTGACATACTGGCCTTAAATCAATCATCTCTTAGTCTAAAACATCGCTTTTTGATATAATAGATCTTTTAGGTCACATTGTCCGCCATCAGACGAGGAATGAGAAAAAAAAAATAATAATAACATCAGGGGAATTTCTACCCAACGTTTTCAGAGAGTAAAAATTGTTGCCATGCATCCTGAGGCTCAATGATCACCAGTGAAAGGACGATACGCATTTAAACCTAGTTTCTATCTAAATAATTTTATTATTGAGGTATCTTGTTGAAGCCACATCTTAACCAAGTTTCTGTAAGGTATAATTATGCCATCAGTCAAGGGCTGCCGAAGTAAGTACCAAGGGAGTATTCATACCCCCTAGCATTCACTTGTGTCAGCAAACACTGATCTTATCTAATTTGTCCAAGGGTTAAATGATCTGAATGTTTTCATTTTGTAAGAGCCTGAACGCCTGAACCAGAACACTGAACTGAAACAAATGTCACTCACAAACTTTTGACATTGTGTGTGAGTTAAGTTCCTTTTATTGAATAAATATTTTTTTATTGGTTTTAGTTATTTATATTTTGTTAAGTTTTTCTTTATTCAATTATTGTATCATCAGTGTTCTTCATTCCACGTGAAGTGAAGTACAAATTAAAATAAAAATAAAAGAAATACATTTTTTATTTGCGTACTCCTTTCAAGCCAGAAATACTCGGTCTTTATTCTCTGAAATACTCCTCTCCAAATTTACAAAACGACAGCCCTGCAATGTCTAAGCAGTCCATTTTTCTGGCCATGATAACCATGGCTGTCCAGACCATACAGATCATAAATGCCGTAACGCAATAGCAATATGAAAGTGGCTTCGACGCTATTTCTAAGTTTTATCTTAGCAAAAAATACCTTTATATTTAATATTTCCTGATTCCTGAATTCCTTTAATTCAGTCCATAGAAGTGCGCTAGTTTTCAAATTAGCAGCTCTAGATTTGTCTACTAAAATTATACAGCAGTTCGTTTCTTAGACTTCAGCTGCAATTTTTTTTTGTGTGAGAGTAGCGCGTCGTTAAACTTTTTTTATATTTAAATACTAGCTCGCCTTGCCTCACCCGCCAAGGTCCTCCCTTGGAACTTTCTAAAAGCAAAAACAAAGACAATAAAAACATAATTTTAATTCCTACTTAAGTCCACACAAAAAAGATTGACGCAAAATTCTGTTATTCGTTCCCTCTTATCAGCCTCAAATGTCGGCGAAAAGAAGCAATCCGAATGAAACAACTTGACATTGATACACGAACCCCACCCCAGCTCATTTCCAAACTTTTCCCAATGAACAGCACCTGAAAACGTGTTCAACCTGAATATATGCGCTGAAAAGAGACGACTGCCCATTAAAGTGCAAAACATACGATCACGTTAGAGGGCGCACATAATAATCACACACACACTACTGCACTGCTGCATGACTATGACTACTGACAGTGGTATCCACTGAAAGAAAATTGTGGGCAATGTTTTGAATAACTGTTTTGAATATTGCTCAGCTTCAGGACAATGCAGGAGGATATTTTATATTTTAAAAGATTCAGAAGAAAATTTACTAAATTCACCTGTTTTTTTATTTTTCAATCCGATAAGCCATTACTGAGCTAGATCTGTATAAACAGAATTTTCCTTACATATATCCGTTTTTTTTACTATTTTGTAAAAACCAAGTTATATTCCGGGTTAAAAAGTATCCTAAAGCCCGACCCAGAACATAAGCAATCACTATGCCAAGTTTCATCAAAATTCGTCCAGTAGTTTCTGCGTAATGCGCGGTCAGGCATTTTTCATTCTACAGTTTTATTATATGTAGAGAAGAGAAGAGATTCGAGTTTTCCTTTTCTCTTGTCACGCAACCTTGACTTGTAAAGGAAAAAAATGTCTACTGCCTTTGCTATTCTAACCAAGTCTTTGGATTCAAGTATCCCTGTCAAACTGTTTCGAGATTTTGAACCTTTTTTCTCTTTTATAATGTACTAAAATTGAAATTTATTAAATAAATGAATTAAATAACTTATAACTTTTCTTAACTAAGTATTGCAAATTTATACTTAATTCAATCCTTGGCAGACGGCTTTTAACAAGAGTTTTTCCCTTTAAATTTAATAATTGCAAACAAATTATTTAAAAAAAAAAATTATTTATCTTTCTACCTACACACAGAACGGAAAATTAAATACATACCTATATGATTTCACTGCAATCGGACATTGTACAGAAAAATTATTCTAATTTAATGTCTCTTTAAGGCTTGAAACCCCAAAAGTCGTATGTTAATGAATATAGCAGATAAATGTCAAAGCAATCTGCTTGAGGCAATTAAAAAAAAAAACACTCAAACCCCTAAAATCTATGCTGCGACATATTTATCTGCGATTTATGTTAAGCTCAAAAATATATTTCTATTCCATATGTCTCCCGATGAAAGAAAAAGAATACAATTTTAGAACTAAACAAATGAAGCGAAGCAATTAATAAAGCAAACACAAAACAACTAACAAAAGACAATAACTTAATTTGAAATTTCGAAAATTAAAACATCTGCATACGATCACTCAACAATAATTCACTAAAGCGCACGAGATATGCCGTATTATATTCATTCGCAAAACTAATTTACAAAAAAAAATGTTTCTATCCCATCGTGAATGCGCGGCCGAGATGTTAGAATGTGTTTGAACTCCCCCGTCGCAGTACCTTGAGACTCTTTATTTTTTTTTGATAGATCATCATGTTTGGCGAAAAAAAATTCACACAAAGTGAAAGGAAAAATTCGGTTTTTATATTTATTTTTATTCGAAATTCATTGAATGTCGCGCTGATGGCACATGCTTTAGTGTGATAAAGTCGGTAACCCCAAATAAAATGTATAACACCCCCACTTGAAAATGTGGTTCTATTTATAACGTCAGGTAAAAAGGGGGGAATAGATTGCTTTGCTTTTATTGCGAATCATTGCGGTTTGTTTTGTTGTTATATAAAAATAGGCTCCAAGAATTTGATTAAAGAATGTATTTTCTTTACAGCTGAACTTTCGTCATGTACGCGCATTTTTTACCACCACCAAACGAATGTGTCGTCGGGCTTATAGATGGTAATTAATTTAAAGCGACCAAAACGATTTCTTTTCCGGAAATTGTGTATTTCCATCAACAAATTAGTTTAATGGTGGAATCAGGGTATACACTTTGGTAAAGGGTCACAGCAGCATTAGCCGTCACGGTGTGTGGGGTATTCATTAAAAGGTAGATTAGACAAAGTCCGAACATTGCAGTATAAGGAGATACGCTTAATGAAGTTAAATAATTAATTTTCCAGAGGAACATCTTTATTATCGCATGGTTTGGCTATTATACTTCGTTGGTTGATAATTACATTTTTTTAGTTTGGATATAGGAAACATGAAAAAGATAAATTGATTCATACTTCTCAAGTCACAGGCGATCAAATTAATTGACCCACTGTCAGAAAAGAATTAGGTTATAGTTAGTTATTGATTCCGACCTCGGGCTTTGTCGCATCACTTTAAGCTGTAGTTTCCTTTACATTATAAATCAGATTTATCTTCGACAGCAAGTGTCACATGCACACCAGCGATCCGCATCATGGAACTTTTGAGTCAAATATGTGCAACTTGAATAAAGGGTAGGCAACTTGATATACGTTGAGATCCTCGTAGATCCCGTCGTTATTTGCTCCAAATTTGTGCACAAAACATATAATAAAATAGTGACACTTGAAGGTTTCAAGACATTTTTCTAGATCAAGAAAGCCTTATTAAGGCACAACGGGAACATGTGTTTCTGGTATTCATATAGGTTTAAATAGCCAAAACTTTTTAGAACAACACGAACACAACAACGTTTCACGAGCGTATTACAATTACAATCGTAATCGAACAGCGGGCGAAACTCGAAGTAGAACGGTTAAAACAAAATGTTCTTGCATTTGAACCTGGTAAAAATAATCAATGAAAACAATTATTCTGATTCGTCCGATTGTACTACAGAGCAGGGAGCGTTTTGTTCGGGTTTGGTTGTTTGGTTATTATGTGACGAATGGAAAACTTTGGGAGTCAAGTTTTAGATTGGCAACAACCCAGTGAGCTTTTAAATAAGATAAGATATATATGTATATAGGTACCGGCTTTATTGGAGAAACATTTCATTCGAAACCTAATGGAATCGAATGTCAATTGCAGAAACTGGTCGGTATTGTGAGTCGTCGCATAGCTACAAGGTGACGAAAAAATCATCACAACATTGGAAGATTTTTAACTTTATCGCATTACGTAGTAAGAGAAAGGTATTGTAATCGTACACAGCTCGAGATTTTAATCAAATCTGACATTACGATGATAGAGGAACTCGAAAAAGTGGGTCTCGCAATTCTGTCCATCTGTCCGTCCTTCCCGAGCTCTACAGCGCAAACGGCTGGGCGGATTTCTTTCAAACTTCGGATTTGGAATTGGTGGGCTTACAGTTCGGGGCCACTTTTTTTGCACGTTATAGGAGTTGCCGTTGTAACGGTATTCAGCAATTTTGAGTTTTTCGAAAACGGCTCTAACGATTTCAACCAAAATTGATATTTGGGCTTAAGTAAGTGTAACTAAGATGGCTGCATACTCAGTTTTTCGCAGAAAAATCGAATAACGGTAATATTCAAAAACGGTCAAAACTATTTCGACAAAAATTCATATTTAAGGTAATACGGTCATTCCCAACATGATGGCAAACTCAGTTTTTCCCTAAATTATCGTTCAACGCACTATTTTGGAAACAATTAGTTTTTTAAGACTTTATTTAATTATGGTTTACTTGAAAACGGCTTTAACGATTTTAACCAAAATGTATACTTGCACCACCATATATGGGGTTAACATGGCTGCATACCCAGTTTTTGGCTAACAAGTCGAGTAACGGTACTTTCGAAAAGTGGCCTTATCTCGAAAACGGTCAATACGATTGCAACAAAAATTAATTTTTAAGGTAATATGGTCATTCCTAACATGATAGCAAACTCAGTTTTTCTCTAAATTGTCTATAATAGATTTTTGAAAAAAGGCATATTTTGAGAATTTGGTTTTCTTTTGTTTTACCTACATGAAAACGGCTAAAGCGATTTTGACCACAATGCATACTTGGAGTAAAATTGACGATTTCAACATTATTGCGTCCTTCATTTTCAATTCTAACCACCGGAAACGCTGATTTTGAAAACTGTTCATATCTCGAAAACGCCATTTTCGATTCGGATAAAACTTTAAAAACCAAGTAATACTAACATCTTGAACAATACCCTATACTCATTTTTTAGCTAAGTAGCTGAGCCAAATTAATTTTCGAACTAAACATTGCAATATTTGTTTCTATTTTGTACGTATTATTTTCCAAAATTAGCTCTAAAGATTTTGACTAAAATGCTTATTTACGATAACATAAGTATTCTTAATAAAACCCCGTACTTAGTTTTTCTTAGAAAAATGCAAATTATGCCGTCCTAAAAATGTTAAAATGTTAATCACAACTAGTACTAGAAACTCCTTTTTAGCAAATATTTCCCACTTCTTCTTTTTTTAACCATATTAATCATGAACCAATTGAAGTCTACACTATCAGAAACCACTTCAATTACCCCCAAACGCGTGCAAATTCAAAAACAAATCTCTGAATTCTTACATCACAAACCCTACATGGTCATGGCCACCTACCAGCATCACCAATTTGAAAAATCTTGTTTTATAGCCAATGAACAATAATAAAAGAAAAATAAACCAACCAAACTGATGATATGAACGAGAAAGTTTCGTGCGATCCAGTCGTGCACTTTATTTGCAATTGGCGCGAATGTCAATTCAACTTTGACGTTTTGTGAAGTAAACAGATACAAAATATACATCAACAAGACATGAATGGCGGCTGTACTCCTAAAAAACGCGGAATAATTGTTTCGAATTTTTTGCGGAATAATTTTGCGGCGACGCTTAGCCGCTCGGGCTCGCCTAGAAGATTATGGAACAGACGAGATACTGCCAGGCCGGAGCAGCCGTTGAGAATATCGCAGCTGTGGCAGAAGATGTCACAGAGTACTATGGAGTATCTACAAGACGACTACTGCGAACGAGGAGCCCTAATAACTTTCTCCTACCTTAATTAAATGAATTGGGACTGGAAAGCATCTGGTTCCAACAAGAGCAACGGCGCATACTGCACATGATTCATCCAAAATTCTGAGGGCTGCATTTCTAGGTCGCCTTGTTTTCTCTTTTAGACATCTTTTTATGGGTTTTCTTGAAGTCACGAGTCTATATCAACAAGCCTCTGACCCTTGAAGCATTTGAAGAAGAATATTCGTCACGAATTCAAGCAAGGACCTATCGTGGTAAATTCTGGCAAAAGTCGTAGAAAATGACATAAATATCATTTTCTTGACTTAATGTCAAATTTAATATATCAAATAAACATAATCCAAAAGCAGAACGAATTTAATAATTGAAAATTGGGTTAAGACTTGTTTCTTTTTCTATTCCTTATTATGTGAAATTCAAAAATATGGTCACTGCAATCAACAGGCAATCTGCAATTTTAAGTCGCATTCCATTGCTGAGCGCCTCCTCGCTTTAACACGATTTTTCGAAAAAAAAATCTATATTCAACATTGTCTGTCGGTTTTTCTGCTTCGAAACAAAAGGACAGTTCAGTTCACATAATGTTTTACATCAGTAAGAGTGAGAATCAAAACTTACACAATTTTTATTCATATTACTCCCTGTCACTGCCGACGCGACGCCTTGGAATATATTTAGCCATTTGTGGCAGACTTGACATTTCCTTTTTTCTAATACTGATTTTTATAAAATTCGGGAAGCTTTAGAAGGAAGGAGCGGGAGAACCATAGGCAAATGTGGAAGACAGTTCTGAGCAAAAAAGTGCTGTGTAATATGGCTACAATTTAAAAACATATGGGCTTTGTCGTGTTGGAAAACCATTGTCAGAGTTGCACCGTGTTACTAAACATATTTCAGATATAACATACTGGGTTATGTTGCATGCAATACTAAATTTGTAAACACGAACACGAACGTTTTAATTACACAATAATTTTCTTTTGAGTGCTTAGACATGGAATTTACCCTTTGCCCAGAAGTAATTCTTTAATAATAATATGCGTGTTCGGAATCGTTAACAATGAATTCTAAAAAGACGACCATATCAAGTTGGTATGTTTATTATATAACATTTAGCATATAGAGTAAAGAATTTGTTTTTATTAATTTAAGAAACAAAATGGGGAAGCTTCCATTATTTCTATATATCAAAACTAAAACTTATTTGTTTAAGAAGTCATTTTTTTGGTTCGAATATATTTATGTCGACAAGACTGTTTAGCGTGCAATAAATAAATGCAAAATACAAAAATGGATGTTTCTATCAGACCACTGGAAAGTTATTGCTGCAGCAGTATGGCACCGGTTTTCTTCGATTATTTTATTTAAAACCCAGCAATCACGAGGTTCTTACCAATCTCAACATTTATACAAATGTTTGACTTTGTATGCATGTATGTATGCATGTATGTATGTATTTATGTATGTATGTATGTATGTATGTATGTGTGTGTATATATGTATGCATGCGTGTATGTATGTATGTATGTGTGTGTGTGTATATATGTATGCATGCGTGTATGTATGTATTGTATATGTTAATTTAGTTTTAAAACTATTTTAAATTACATTTGGTTTAAGTTTACTAACAAAATTAAATTTTACAAACTAATTTAAACAGAATCTAGAGAATATAAAATCATGTTAAAGTTTCTCTAAGGTGTGAGATCAGAAGTTTCTTAAATCTTGTTAAAACTGTTTCACTTTTTATTTCCAATGGTAATTCATTAAATAATTTTAATCCACGATATTTGATTATGTTTTTGGCTCTACAATCTCGATACAATTGAAATCTAAAATCAGAATTGGAACGTAAGTTGTACGGCTGTGATTCTCCTATGGAGATCAGTGTTGACGATAGATACTCGGGCACCATATTGTACTTCATTTTGAACACGAACAGTAAGACATTGAACATTATTCGTTGTTTGATGTTGAATCACTGCAGACAGTTTAGCATATAATACACAGGTGTACGAAAACTTTATTTAAGTATAGTTCTCATAGCACGGTTTTGTAATACTTGAAGCCTATTTATGTGTTCGTTTTTACCCATAAATAAAATAGTCGAACAGAACTCAAAGTGACGTTTCACAATAGTATTATATACATTGATGGCACACATTGTTGTTATATTTTTGCGTACCTATTCTTTTAAGGAAGCCTAGTTTCTGTGATATTTTTTTTTGCAACGTTTATCATATGCTTACTAAAATCAAGTTTATTGTCTGGTATCACCCCTAAATATTTGATTTCGGTAACTTGCTCAATTTGCATTCCCTCAACAATTAAATTTATTGGCTCACATCTATTGACAACCATAGATTTAGTTTTGTTTACATTAATTTTCATTTTATTGTTCTGCAGCCATGTGCATATGTTTTTGAGGTCCACTTTCATGAAATCAATAAGTTCCCTCAGAATTTTACCACTTATAAAGATGAGAGGATCATCAGCAAATAGAGTTATTTTACACACTTGTAAGACGTTACATAAGTCGTTGATATAAATTAAAAATAATAAGGGTCCAAGTATTGTTCCTTATGGAACACCAAAGCTTGTTTCACTTGCACTTGATAGTGTTCTGCACTAATAATAAGCGCGGTGTAATTAAAGTTTTTATGCGGTCGTATTATTATAGCTGCGACGAATTTCAAGCAAATCCATCCCGTCTTGTGTGATTAATTGTGTTTGAATTAGAGCCCCCTGTTCTGCTCGTACAGTTACTCAAAACGCCTTTTCGGTTGTTATTTCGAAAAAATAATGAAATGCGTATCTAACTATACATCCTTAAATTGGATACATGTTGCATTTTGCTATATCTTTAAATTTAACAATAGAAAATAAAAGATAACCCTATACGAACAATTCCCACCTACATTGTCAGTGGTGTCTGCCTTTTAGACAACTCGGTACCTATATATACATTTTTCAAACCTCACCGCTAACTGGTCATTCGGGGTTTGATGAACAATATAAAAGTTGTCGGCAATTCGCACAATAGAAGAAATCCTTACGTGTTAACGATTTATATTTCATTTACTTAAAGCGCACCTACAATTAAACGGGCAGCACAGGTCACGCATAAAATCTGTTTGCCCGCATTCCGATTGACAGGCACAATTAATTTCACCAAGTGAAATTAACTGAAAATAGTTGATAAAACCGCGCCAACATACAATGCAACACAAGACTCAGTTAACGATCAGCTTAAGCACTTAATCCTCTGCAAAAACACATGTTTTGTTTAAAAATTATTAAAATATAGCACTCCCTGATTTCCCAGAATCACTCGTCCCGTGTTTAATAAGGATCTGTGCAGATAACCCACTATAATCATCAGTTGAAGTGGTACTTTTTGGAAAAATAAAAATCTAGTTCTACACCTTTTTAATGGCAGTGGGATTCATGTATTCTTTTCCAGTCGAATAAAAACCTTTTATTTAGGTTTTGTGAATAATGCAAACAACAACAAAAGGAGGAATGTATACAACACAAAAAAAGGAGGAAAAATATGAAAACTCATATTTCGCATTCCATTGCCAAGAAATAGTTGATGCTTACTCGAGAAAAAAAAAATAAAGCATATACAAAAATGCACCCTGAACGTTTGCCAAGCAAATTTCAATGAAATGTATATGAACGAGGATAGTGTTCATCTTTCCTCTCTGCTCTAGACCACACTGCTACTGGCTACACCAGACGAATAATTACAAAATAATGGCTTTGGGTGGCGGTTTTGTGTGCCTTTTATGTAACACGAACCGCTGTAAGTCAGTGACCCTGCAGGGCATGGGCATAGCTTTTTTGATACAGCATATAACAATGGGTGGACCACATAGGATATGGCAATAAACTCATCTGTGGTGGTATATACGTCATCGTGTCGTATCTCTTGCGGGCTATTCTTGCAGATTTTTTCATTTGCTTTTATAGCCTGCTAAAGTGCTAAAATTGATGCGGGGATTAACGCTGGTGGTGGTTTATGTTGAGTAATGGCAACCCTTAGAGGAAAAAGCTGATTAAAGTCGACTGGGTTCCTTTAATCTCCATAATTGGAGTCGAATAATGCAACCTTTACCTAGGGTTGTTGTGCAACACAGTTGTGGTTCTTTTTTAAATTATTTTACTATCTCAACTAACGTGATATTTTTTCGATTCGATTAAATAAATTTGATTGGATCATGTTAGATTTTTCTCCGTAATTGATATCTATAAATATTTAGAGAATCGGTGGTGTCCATTAATAGTTCTCCATTTTCGTACTGATGAGGAATGATAATACATTTTTAACAGATCAAATGATTTTTTTTATCAAAATCGACTCTGAAAGAGTTAAGGTGGCGATGAATGAAATAGCCTTAAACCTTCTAGGAGTCTTAGAAAACATTTCAAGGTTTCGTCGAAATATGTGCAGTAGTTTTTACTTCGACCGGCAAAAGGTATGTTTTAAGTGTGCATATCTATAGACATATTTGCAGACTGCAATTTGCAAAAATTTAAGTACAAAGAAGCTCGGTTGAAAAAGCTATGGGTTTGTGCTCTAAAAAAGAAAAAAGGATATCTGTTTGTACAAGAAGAAGTGTATGGAGAGACCGACATGCTGTTATGCAGTTCTCTATTAACTTACTCGAAAACAATTTTCCAATGAGTGCAACTTCTTTCTTACAGATCGCAGGCAACAATATAAAGGATATGTCACTACTCTATGCCGTCAGTTGAAGACCACATGTTTACTTTCAAAGGTAGCGTAATCAAGATAACATTTAGTTAAGCCACTACTTTATCTTCGTCATCTTTGCTAAAACAATCGTATTTTGATTTTGATCTTCCGTCACATAAATTGTTGCCAAGAGAATGAACTAGCTTAATAAACACCCATTTTCGTAGTAAGATTTACGTGTTTCAGACGTCAAATAATTACTATACTACCGTACCACTTATACTAATAATAAAGTTTAGGAATGAGTTAAAAGTCAAAATCTTGTATTATTTATTCGAGGAAAAGCCCATACCTTGAAACAACCTATATTTCTCGACAATGCGCAAGTCAGACCGGGAAATTGATTTCGCCAGGCAAAATCGCTGTAAACATCAGTTAACAGAGACACCTTGAACACTATTTCGGTTCGCATCCTCAGACGCTATTGGTTGTATTACAGGTGAACTACGTAAAATACAGCCCTAATTAAAACATGGCTGCCATTCGTACGTATCTTTTTAAGGGTGTTAGGAATATTATATATTTTTTTTTTTCAAATTGTGCTGGTTTCATATTGCCAACACTTGGAACATTTTTCTTTGTACCGACGTTATTTTGCTAACGATTATTTTGGAATGAAGAAACTTACCAATTTACTAACACGACCAGTTATTTAGGCCTCAAATTAAGCTGGAAATTTAATATCCTGCAGAGAGCTCAGAAAGCCTTGAATTGCATAGATATATATGCATCCGTCATCAGACCTATGCTTACTTAATATTATGGCGTTGTAGTCAGGTGGAAATTATGTTACAATCACCTTAGTCATGAAGGCAATCCGTTTGTGGACCTGTCCCAGACTTGTCACTATTCTAGGTATATTAGAATGCAACCCAAAAGACACTGACCACGCTGTTTCAATTCAATAAGAATTGGGAGAGTGAGAACCATCTGCTTTATATACAAACCGGTCTAGGTGGGTGGAGGTGTTTTCTTCAAAGAACTAAATTGCAAAAAAAACATTCCGTCTTCCTAATCACTGCAGCGTGTTACAGCCTGAAAATATGACGATTAAGGAGGTCCTGCGACATAATGTAATATCCGCAAGGGGTGTCAACATTTTTACTTACTATCTATCTATCTATCTATCCTTAACCGCCTCAATTTCCGCTTATCTCTTAACAAGATGACAATTGATTTTTTCCTTTTGCTTTATGAAAATATAATAAACGGTGAAAACAAGAAGTACTTAAAGGACCCCATACTCTAAACGAAAAGCTGGAGATTCACCCAGCTGATGAAAATACTACCCCTTAAGCTTTGAGGGTATGTAAGTGGTCAATTGAGACGCCATAGCCCCAGCAACACTTAAAAACGTACGAAAACAAATTACTGGAGCATCCACAGAATACCTGTTGTTTATTAATAGCATCTCGATTGCTGTTGTTAAAAAAAAATAAACATTCCTATCATAATTTAGTCGGTCTCAGAAGAAACACATCAAGAAATTCAATTACGCATTTCATACGGTAATAATTTATTTTCATTTAACGACGACGATGACGACATCTGCACCTTTGACCTACATACAAATGTTCACACCATTTAAAGCACGAAAACAATGTGCTGTAATAAGTTAGCTGCAGATACAATCCCCACACTTGCATCCAAGGACAAACCGAGCCGGGGGCAACGCCGGCCGAGCAACACACACACCTCTGACAAACACAAGAGTATAGAAAAATCTCAATGAATGCGGTTCACAACAGACACAGAGCGACAAAATAAAATTAGAATTCTCTCGTTCTCTACTTAATCTAGCCGCACGTCCGCTCCACACAATATGCACCCTAGTTCTTCATTAACAAGATAAATTCCTTCAAATACACGTACAAGTGGTCGCTGGCTCAATAAAACTACAACCGATCCCATTGTCAGTCAGATATAAATTTTAATTAAATTTTGTCGTTTAGGTATATACCTATATATTTTTTACTCTGTTTCTCTGTCCGTTCAGTTATCTGGTGGATAATAATCTAACGAAATCTACAAAATGCGTTTTATCCCAGCAATTGTGAGACGTAGTTTGTGGAACTGTTTTGCCCCTCATCCAACATCCATACCGAGTAAATTGTACAATTCATATTTTCCGCCCTTTTTCATTGCTCATTTGAATTTGAATTTGAATTCGAGTCTCAAGTGTATGTTCTCCTCATGAAAACACCGCAGATATGCAATCTAACTGAAATAATGCATGCGCAGCTTGTATAAAGAAAATAATTGTTTTGTTGAATTGTTATTCTTTTGTACGATGGTGACGTTGATTATGCACTCTGCAGTTCAGATTGAATGACTTCGTCAACAGTCTCGGGCGCAGGAAATAGTTTAGTTAATTAGCCTTGAATTGAAAATTCAATTGAACCATATTAGACCATGGAATTGAACGACTAATGAATGAATTTTGTGTAGCAATGGCGAGTCAGTCGCCGACGTAAGCACGAAATTGGTCAGATATTTTATTTTAGCTTTAAACGTTAAAGAAGTGGTAAGTTTGTACGGTTTGTGTTTTTATATAGTTTTATTTATATGTTACAAAAAAATACTAAAGGGTTGATATTTTTTAATATAATCAATATTTATTTATAACTTACTACCGTAGATTGATTTCTTCTCTCTAATTCTCTCTATTTACCTATTGATAATTTTTAGATATGCCATTTGTTTCATATTTCTTTAGCAGTCAGTTTGTTATTTAACTCCGTAACGACCATCGGGTTTACCAATAATCAACATTAGCATGCTGAGCCTGAGCGTTTAAATACTTTTATTTGACTAAATTTGCAAACGTTTTCTTATTTTATTCGTTGGGATACAATAATGCAAATGGATAATAAGAATGGTTAACACAAATTTGTACAAATGTATGCACACTTTTCAACTTTCTCGCATTACGTAGTAGGTAAGAGAAAGGTGTTGTAATTGTACAAAAATCGAACTCGAGGTTTTAATCAAATCTGACATTACGATGATAGAGGAACTCGAAAAAGTGGGTCTCGCAATTCTGTCCATCTGTCCGTCCTTCCCGAGCTCTACAGCGCAAACGGCTGGGCGGATTTCTTTCAAACTTCGGATTTGGAATTGGTGGGCTTACAGTTCGGGGCCACTTTTTTTTGCACGTTATAAGAGTTGCCGTTGTAACGGTATTCAGCAATTTTGAGTTTTTCGAAAACGGCTCTAACGATTTCAACCAAAATTGATATTTGGGCTAAAGTATCTAGGTGTAAGTAATATAACTGCATACCCAGTTTTTCGCAGAAAAATCGAATAACGGTTATTTTGAAAATTGGTCATATCTCAAATACGGTTAAAACTATTTCGACAAAAATTCATATTTAAAGTATGTAATACGGTCATTCCCAACATGATGGCAAACTCAGTTTTTCCCTAAATTATCGTTCAACGGACTATTTTGGAAAAATTTAGTTTTTTAAGACTTTATTTAATTATGGTTTACTTGAAAACGGCTTTAAAGATTTTAATCAAAATGTATACTTGCACTACCATATATGGGGTTAACATGGCTGCATACCCAGTTTTTGGCTAAAAATTCGAATAACGGTACTTTTGAAAAGTAGCCTTATCTCGAAAACGGTCAATACGATTGCAACAAAAATTAATTTTTTATGTAATATGGTCATTCCTAACATGATAGCAAACTCAGTTTTTCTCTAAACTGTCTATAATAGATTTTTGGAAAAAGGCATATTTTGAGAATTTGGTTTTCTTATGTTTTACCTACATGAAAACGGCTAAAGCGATTTTGACCAAAGTGCATACTTGGAGTAAAATTGACGTTTTCAACAATTTTGCGTCCTTCATTTTCGATTCTAACCACCAGAAACGCTGATTTCGAAAACTGTTCAAATCTCGAAAACGTGATTTTCGATTTGGATAAAACTTAAAAAAACACGTAATATTAACATCCTGAATCCTATACTCAGTTCTTAGCTATATAGTTGAGCAAGATTATTTTTCGAACTCAACATTTCAATATTTGTTACTATTTTGTACCCATTATTTTCCAAAAACCGCACTAAAGGTTTTGACTAAAATGCTTATTTAGGATAACACAACTATTCTTAATAAGACCCCGTACCTAGTTTTTCATAGAGAAATGCAAATAATGCCGTCTTATAAACATTACCGCACTACCAGTTAAAATGCAATCACAACTACTAGAAACTCCTTTTTAGCAAATATTTCCCACTTCTTGTTTTTCAACCATATTAATCATGAACCTTAAAATAGTTCCAACTTCCAACCAATTGGAGTCTACAATATCAAAACCCGCACTTCATTTACCCCCAAACACGTTTAAATTCAAAAACAAATTTTTGAATTCTTAAATCACAAACCCTACTTCGAGTCATGGCCACCTACCAGCATCACCAATTTGAAAAATCTGGTTTTATAGCCTTTAAACAATAATAAAAGAAAATTAAACCAACTAAACTGATGATATGAACGAGAAAGTTTCGTGCAGTCGTGCACTTTATTTTTATTTCTTAACACATTAAAACATATATTTCTTTGCAAGGTGCAAGCTTGTGTTCTTTTCGTAAGTCGACAAAGGTATAAAACATGCGCAATAGGATTTCCCTAAAGAGGATAATGCGTCTTTCAAACCAATTTGGATTCAATAAAACGCTTGTTTTAAGCAAATATATATATATATATAATCAGGCAGACGGCAAAGCCAAAAAATATGCTAGTCTTATTTAAAAAAAAAATTAAACTGATATTAAATGTACTTTAGGTCGGAGAACAATCGTATTTGTTTTATTTAGGGTCTTTTCATGTACGAAACCTCATCAATAAGCAAACTTATAAACTAGCATATCAATGAATTCTGTGTAAAAAAAACTTCTAAAACAAACAACTCTAGATTATTTATATTTAAGTTAATCTTTAAAGAACATATTCATAATTTTTGGTGGTTGGATGTTGTATGAATAGGGTAGACACTGATTGGCGTCAACTTGGCGATGCCCAGGCGTTGCAACTGGTTTGGGTATACACATCAATTGTGCTTATTTTACCTCCGCGTGGTAGCCACCGGGTACTGGTCTTGTCCTTCCGGGCATGACTTGCTAAACTTATAAGCGCGAGTGTTGAACACGAAGAAAATAGCAACACTATAATGCTCTGTTGGATTGACTGCCTGATCGAGTCTCAGAAGTCTTACATGAGACCCTCAGAAAGAGGGGGATGAATTCACTAGATTGAATCAAGGATGGCGTCAACAGTCAATATGGCGGATACCTTACTTGAGCTACTTCGACATATTTTGAGCTGAGGTCAGTAAGGACTTTTTCAGGACTAGTCAGGGTACTGAAACAGAGATGGTGGCGGATGAACCCTTTATGGGCCAACGGCAGCTCTAACCGGAAGATCCGGCCCCTTTTGCCCAAGGGGTCCAACAAAGGGCTGGCCCTCCAGGTTGGGGGGTTGTGCGTGGGGTTAACTACCCAACGACGGAAAAAAATATGGTTACGAAGCAACCAGAAGCCTCGGAAACAAATGGATCTACTGTTGACGACCCCGCAAAACGGAAAAAGGACAACGACTTTCGGATCTGAATGTGGAATGTTCGGACCCTGAACAGGCCGCGTGCAGCCGAACAATTAGCGGATACCCTTGAATGCTACAAAGCAGATATAACTGCCATCCAGGAAGTGCGATGGGATGGACCGGGCAAAAAGCAGATGAAAAACTGTGACAATTATTATGGTGACTGCTAAAGAGAGAAACGACAGCGCATATTTGGATGTGGATTTGTCATACGCAGCAGACTTAGGCAAGAAGTCTTGAGCTATCGACACGTGAGCGAACGTATCGTGACAATCCGCATCAAGGCTAAATTCGCCAACATTAGCCTGATGTGTGCGCACGCCCCCACAGAGGAAAAAGATGATGCTACCAAAGATTGTTTCTACGAGCTCCTCGACCAAACATATGACCAATGTTCTAAGTATGACGTTAAAATCATCCTTGGTGATTTTAACGCCAAAATAGGCAAGGAGGGCATCTTTGGTAGTGCAATTGGTAAGCATAGCCTAGATGACACCACGTCTGGAAACGGACTCAGGCTAATTGACTTTGCGGCGGGACATAACGGCACCCGACTACCACAACGAAATCTTTGGTTCGATGAAGAGTGCCGGCAAGCACATGCAGCAAAGCAACTCGCCTACAAAGCCGCGCTGCAGAGAAGGACGAGAGCGGCTCGTAAGCTTTACGAGGAAAAGAGGAGGGAAGAACACCGGCTTCTTAGGAGGAAAAGAAAGAGCATGAGAAGCGCGCGATCGAGGAAATAGAGAGATGTTACTCCAGGAACAATGTTCGGAAGTTTTACCAAAAGGTAAAAAGAACGTGTCATGGCAACAAGACCCGAACAGAGACCTGTAGAGATGATATCTGATGAATGGAACCTCAGCATCGTTTGACCGGTACACAAGAAAGGAGATCCTCTAAACTGCGCCAACTACAGAGGTATCAGTCTTCTCAACATCGCATACAAGATCCTGTCTGCCAAACTGTGTAAGCGCCTGAAGCCATACGTCAACGAACTGATTGGACCCTATCAGTGCGGTTTTAGGCCCGGTAAGTCCACAACCGATCGAATATTCACACTATGGCAGATCCTGGAGAAAACCCAAGCAGTCCAAATCGATAAACACCATCTGTTCATCGATTTTAAGGCCGAATATGACAGCATTTATAGAGACGAGCTATACAGAGCCATGTCTAGTTTTGGCATCCCTGCCAAACTCGTCAGATTGTGCAGAATGACAATGGAGAATTCTCGCTGCTCCATTAAGGTCGGAAACAATCTCACCGAGACCTCTGATGTCAAAACATCATTCTTGAGAAAATTGTGCGAAACTCGCAAGCCAACACCAGAGGCACAATTTTTCACAAGTCTGTACAATTACTTGCATTCGCAGATGACATTGACATAATTGGCAGAACACAGCGAGCTGTCACTGGTGCGTTTGCATGAATAGAAACAGATGAGGCAAAAATGAGTTTAGCGGTTAACGAGGGCAAAACCAAGTATATGCTGTCGACAAGAAGGGACACACAACATCGACGAATCGGACAGAACCTCACGATAGACAGCCATGACTTTGAGGTAGTTAGGGACTTTATCTACCTCGGTTCCGCTATAAACTCTGTAAATGACATCACAGCAGAGATCAAGCAAAGAATTACACTTGCCAATCGCTGTTTCTTTGTCCTAAGAAGGCAATTAAGAACTAAGCCCTTGTCAAGAAACACCAAGGAGATTCTATATAAGACCCTTATCATCCCAGTCCTGCTATATGGTGCAGAAGCATGGACATTATCGAAGGCGGATGAGGATATCCTTGGACGTTTTGAACGAAAAATTCTTTGTGTGATTTTTGGTCCCATTTGCGTTGATGGGATTTGGAGAAGGAGATAATAACAGCGAACTCTACGAGCTGTACAGCGACATCGACCTTGTCAGAAAAGTGCGGATCAGCCGTCTGAGATGTCTAGGACATGTAGAGCGTATGGACAACAGTGCTCCGGCTCGAAGAGTCTTCGACTCCAACCCAGTGGGACAACGCAGCAGAGGAAGACCTCGCCTAAGGTGGCGCGCACAAGTGGAAGGGGACCTCAAACAACTTGGAGTGCGCAACTGGAGGCAGTTAGCCAAAGACCGAGCTAACTGGAGATGGGTACTGGTTGAGGCCCAGGTCCACCCCGGCCTGTAGCGACACCTAAGTAAGTAAGTAAGTAAGTTCCATAATTTTTGTAACACACTGTAACTATACTTTGTTAGGTACTAGAACCCTATATCTTATAGTTTGAAATAGTGATCTCTTGATTGACTTATCCTGCTAGTATAGAATATAATATCCCGTACTGAACTTGACATTAAATACGATTCGATTGCTGTTGACTTTTTGATAAACCATTGTAAAGAAGTTAATCTTAAAGGTCTCTTTTCGTTTTCTCTTACTAGTACTGGTAGCTGCAGTATTCACAAAACCCCTTTTTACACCAAATATCACCCGCCCTCCTTGTTGTTGAATCAGGCTGATTAAGTGTAGACTGTATTATTCTGCTTGCCGCAATTAAATTCAACCGAATACATCACTGTCTAACTGTCTTCAGCTATTTGACCTAAATTCTGATCGTTCCACACAAACGACACGACGGGCCATTCCTGGATATACAATTAAATTACAAATTCAAACTGGCGTGATAACAAACGCTGCCAAATTTAACATGGCGTCACTATATTTCGTCAGGATACTTACCTACATTAAATATCTACTTCTTTCAGTTCAGTGCACTTACGTCACTAAATCCTCATTCTTTTCTAATTCAAGTACCTATCAGCAGCAAGCGAAAAAACAAAACATTTCCATGACTATTTATAAAAACAAAACTAATTTTCCATAACCCAATAAACTGTTGCTCGTTCGCAAAAAAAAAGAAAAATGAAAATGTATCGAGAACCCATTGTGAGCAAAAAGTAGACACTCGTGTCTTAAAATTTCCTGTATCTACTCAAGGCTCTCGCCCACTTACGGTTCACTCATCTAATTATGAAAACACATTATCCTTTCTAATGAATGTCCTTGTACACATTAAAAAAAAACACACCGAGCGGCATAAAAACGTTACACATGGCATTGATACCTATAGAGATGTAAAACACGACAATACATAAACGAAAATAGGGCAACGTGTGACCACGACCACACAAGGGATTTATTCTTTTATACAACAACACATACAGGAGGCGGTTTCCTTTTTACTACAGCACTATATATGCAATACACGTTCCCTGTGATCAACAAGTTGAAAGGTTGACTCCCGGAACTCGTGTTTGTGTAAACATGCTTGTCAGTTCCGTCTACACTACAGCGACATGTTTTCTGTATACCGAGACAGCGTCATCGTCAAACGAAAACTTCTGTCATCCTGTCACAGAAAATAAAAATCAATAAAATTGCCATAAATCCATTGGAATAGATGGAAGGAGAATTTATGTTACGATTAGAGACAATTTATTCCATGAATGAGCTTTAAACCCGTAAACCGATAATAATATGGGTATAAGAATTGTTAATTATATTGAAAATTTCTTAAGGTTGTAACTTTTGTAATTTTTGTAAATATTGATATTACAAACAATTGATTGACGCAAGAGAGACTCTGCAAATGAAACAAGCTGTCAAAATAAAATAAATAGTACGCACAGATGAAAGTCGCAAGTCGAAACCTTTTCAGCTGTCAACATTGATAATTGTTGTGTTGACATTTTCATTCATACGCCGAAAGCAGATATTAAGCACATGTCAGTGCCCTATATGTTGGTGGCGCGCTGCGCGTTGGTAAATGTGTTGAAGAACAGACGAAAAGCGAAATCAAATTAGGTTTTTCAAAATCCAGCGGTTTGTTATCCTATCGGGTGTTATGTCAAATTGAATCCGTGTGACACGCAAAAACATATTTAAACAACAACAAAAAATGCTGCCAACCGTGGTGGAATGTAATGGAGTTCGGGAATACTAACTTTTAACAACAATGAATGATATTGATAAGTTATCTTTATATATATAATTCTACTGTACGTGTGTATGTCACTGAACTCCTCCTAAACGGCTGGACCGATTTGAATAAATTTTTTTGCACGCGTGTGGGTGGCGCCCTGGATTGTTTAGAAGCCGATTGGTCAACATTGGACAAAGGGGCGTGGTACCGCCCATACAAAAAATACATTCAAAATCTTATATACCACAGAATCGATCGAGTTCAAATTTACACATAATCTTAGGTATTAGCCAAGGAGTATTCCTGTGAAGATTGGTCAAAATCGGACAAAGGGGCGTGGTACGCCCATACAAAAATTACATTCAAAATCTTATATGTATTTCGAAAGCAACCGAATCGTGACTGCGAGTTATTGTAAAATACAAAATTGATATATTTATTTGGAATATATAAGACAAAAAAAGTTGTAACAATATCACACTCCACTGTTCATACGGAACATACAAACACAGTGCCCCAAAAATCGATGTTAAATTAAAAAAAAAATTGTAAAAAAAACGCTTTTTTGTACGGAGCCTTTTGAAATTTCCGGTGCCGCATTTCAGTGAATATTAAGTGTATTATATTCACATATACATACAACAATGCCACGTCTTCGTGAACGAGGAGGAAATATTGGTCGACGTACTCCGAATTCACAAATAGTCCAGAACCGTCGGTTAAATAGATTGGCAGAAGATAAATTGACGGACAATGAAAATTTAAGAAACCAGGCTGTAATCAAACGTGTAAATGAAAATCAAGAGCAACGCAACGAACGTCTTCGAGCCAATGCATCAAGACAAAGACTGGCCCGTCAAAGAGTCACCGATACATTCAGAGCACGTGAACAACAGCGTTTGCAAGTGTATCGCGCATTGACACGTGCATCACTTCTTCACCTTGCGTTTGAATATGAGTCGGACATCGACTATTCGTCACATTCGCAAATTGTAATCGGTGCTATGAACAAACAATGCCAACACTGTCATGCACTCAAATACAAAGGTAAATCGGCCGGTTTCTGCTGCGCGTCTGGAAAAGTTGTATTGCCACCATTGAATTCGCCGCCAGAACCATTGAAAGAACTATTGGCTGGAGCTACATCACAATCCAAATTGTTTTTGCGTAAAATTCGCAAATTCAATTCATGCTTTCAAATGACATTATTTGGAGCAACAAAAATCGTTGAGAATGCGGATGGTCGCAATTTTCAATCAACGTTTAAGATTCAGGGCCAAGTGTATCATCAAATTGATTCTTTAATGTCGATGCCTAATACCGATTCAAAATTTATCCAAATTTACTTCATGGGTGATATGGATCAGCAAATAAACGCACGCTGCCAGTACAAACATATCGAGCAGATGGAGGAGCGACAAATTGTGGGTATTTTAGAACCGTTTTTTTTTTTTTTGCAAAAATGCAAAATTATTATCTGGGATGAATGCACTATGGCACACAAGCATTCACTTGAAGCTCTCGATAAAATGATGAAAGATTTAAATAATAACACCAGGCTTTTCGGTGGTGCTTCACTGCTGCTCTCCGGTGATTTTAGACAGACATTGCCGGTCATTCCACGCGCTACATTTGCGGACGAAATTAACGCATGTATAAAACAATCATATCTATGGCGAAATGTATGTACAATACGTCTTAACACAAATATAAGAGTTCAACTACAAAACGATCCATTGGCACTATCATTCTCCGAGCAATTGCTCAACATTGGAAATGGAGCAATACCATTGCATGGAGACACACAATGCATCAAATTGCCGGACAACTTCTGCAACATGGTAAATATGAAAGATGCTTTGATTGAAAGCATATTTCCCGATTTACAAGCTAATTATATTAATCATACGTGGCTTGAAAAAGCATGCAGGACAACGTCTGTCGGGTCCGCTAGTTGTATATATATTTTAATATTTAATTTAATTTTGATTGATTAATCGAGCTATATTTTTACATGAGATGTTTTACATATTAAAGACATATTGAAATAAACATGGTTACGTATCTACCACTTTTCGATATCATTAACATCGACTGCATGTGTACATTTTTCTTAAATAACTAATGAAAGTTGGGTCAAAATGCTACTATTTTCTTACAATAATGCTGCATTGTTTTTTTTAGTAAACATTTTAAGCAAAGTACACTTCTTCCTTAAAAAACGAATAATTTCAAACTCAACGGATAAATTTGTCCGCCGTGAAGATGAAGTGGCAAATATTAGGAGCGAGGGTGTTGGTTAGCGTACGACGTCCTAATCGTTGCCACTTTATAAAAATATAGCTTGTAGGCAAATAACCGTAAATAAGCCGAAGTTAAACGTCTCGTCTAAGTATGATTTCTCTATGCAATCAACAAGTTTCTTCAAGTTATTCTCGACTTGGTTGTTGAGGGACTTTAAAAGCTCCCGTTAAGAAAGTGTCAACACACTGCAAGGCGTATGCGCAAAAATAATTTGAACTACGGTACGTTACAGAAGAAAATTGTTCGTAAACACGAAAACGTTTGAACGTTGTCGCCTTATGGAATGCCGACCCAGTCTCTAAAGTGCGTATACCATGTTTAGCTATGCCAAAGCCCGAAGAGTTTGTGTCAATGGAGTGTGGAGAAGAAGATTCAACGACGAACTCTACGGGCTATACAGCGACGCTGACCTAGTAAAAAAGCTGAAAATACAACGGCTGAGATGGCTGGGACACGTGGAGCGTATGGACAACAACGCACCAGCCCGACGAGTCTTCGAATCCACCCCTGAGGGACAGCGCAGCAGAGGAAGGCCCCACCTAAGGTGGCGCGCACAAATGGAGAGCGACCTAATCCAACTTGGTGTGCGTAACTGGAGGCAGCTGGCGAGGGACCGAGCTGGCTGGAGGGGCTTGTTAGTTGAGGCCGTGGTCCACCCCGGACTGTAAGCGCCACCAAAAGAAGAAAAGAAAGAAAGAAAGCCCGAAGAGCTTAATATTCCAAACCGAAAGACAGCCCAGTAGAAAAAGACATCGATTGTGGAAGGGGGTCTCAACCATATTTGGAGTGCTGCAATGGTTAATCCACAAATTCAGCCACGTTTTGCAGTTCCATTGCTTAACAGCTACTTGCAATATTTTAAATCTTTACTTTTGCATTTTAATCAGAAAATTAAAACCAGACGTACACACTTTAAATCATTTATGTCGACATCAATATTTTCATTTACTAATCTTGAGCTTCAGATCACACGTTATTTAGCACATTGTGTAATCACTCCTTATTATATTAGATTACTGTAGCTTGAATTGTATACACGTGAATTTCAGATAGGCGACGTAGATAAACTTAAAATTAACCGCCTATTTTATAAATATGGGTGTCCCAGGTCCACATCCGAACTTGAGAGCCACCTTTATAAGTAAGTGAAACTAATTGATTTATTAAAAATATCGTGCCTACAATTAGCATCTCGCTTACATCATCGACAATCGAAATCAAATGTATATTGAAACAAGATTCTATACGGTATCAAAACATTCCTCTAATCGCCCAATCAAATTATGCTCAAAATCCCTCCAGCTATAGCAGTTCCGCTGAGAAGATATACCTACTCAAAAAGTTGATTGATATAATAAAACAAACAAAACCGTTGAATAATTACTAGTTGGATCGTTCCATCCATTCCAATCCGCATTCCATTTTGTCTACGGAACTTGATTGCCATCATTAGTAAATGGGACTCACCAATATAAATAAATAAATACAGTAATTTGCGCCGTTTAATAGCGCGGCGAAGAGTATCCCATATATACATCTATTCTGTGCGCTGGGTGGGAGTGATGTTTATTTTTTTGCGGCAAATCGTAATCAGTAATCACTTCACATCATAACGATAAATTAAGGCCAAACAGCCATAAATGTTACACCGAATTATATTCGCATGCTTTTCAATTACATCACCATTTGAATTGAATAAACATATCGACCCTGAGGAAAAAATAACAATAAAAAATTAAACACTTTAGTACGATTAAACACTCAAATAGCAAAATTTTTCGTTCTCATGGGCAAGTATTGGGATAGATTTATGTCACTTTGAATTTTACAAAATTGACAGCTTTCTATTCGCAATTAAAATATCACTCAGACTTACAGCAATGACATATTTACAGATATCATTTCTATTTCATTAATTTCATGCCAGTGGCAGGTATATTATTTTGCCGTTGGTAGTTTCAGCAGCAGATGTGTTAAAGATTATTTTCCTTCTGATTTTTTTTGCTCTTATCCTTGCGCCTGATTGTTCAAGAGATTTATGTCAAAAAGGCCTCGTAGCCGCATGAGGCATACCTTGCCCTTACGTCGAACAGTATTTGCGTATATATAATAAATTTTATAAACAGAAATCGATTCCTAAATATCTCATCACTTTGGATAAAAATGAGAGTTCCATGTACACAAAAATGAAATAATGTTTGGAAATGTTTCATCTCAGGGGGTAATTGTTTTTGGTTTTTTTTTTTGCTGTGCGCTATTTTTAGTGCATTTTTTCGATTCGATCAAGTAAAACAAGAACAATGTTTGTTTGGTTTTTTTTATGAAGATATTTCCGAAATTTAGATCAGATTGTGTACAAATATTTGTTTCTAAATTTCTATTTGGCTATAAGTCTGTCAATTTGAGACTTTTTTAAGGACTTGAATTATTATTCGAAATGTTTGATTCAAGTGAGATTTGCGTTAAAATTTAGGAAAATAACGTTTTGCAGGTGTTTGGAAACAGACGCAGATTACTAAGACCATTTTATTAAGGATGCATCTGAACAGCAGTTCATCGGGTCCTAGCTTAATTTGCACAATTGAACGTGTTTGAAGGCCGAATTTATCGCTAAAGCCCGACTGTTTCGAAAACAGTTGCCGATGGAGCAGATTTCTAACGATCTGATGTAAATGAGTGGTGTTTGATAAACTCAACGACTAATTTCAACTTGTCCAACTGGCACAGATCTCTGACCTTCTGGGGTTGCAGACAGCCTGGCAAGAATCTTATGTTTCTACAAATGGTTTTCTATCTTTCTTCTCATAACTATTTTAGATTTTATTTCGTTTTTGTTTACGGGTGGCCCATTTATGGATGAATGGGTAGGTACGTCAACAAGCAAAATTATCGAATTTGGGACGATACCAATCCACATGAGATCCAGGAGCTGGCTGAACTGGCTACCGAGATCGTGCGATTTGGCCCCGTTAAACTCTTCTTGTGTGGGTTTTTTAAGTCGACTTTTAAATGAATAAAAAAATTTGATATATATATAGGAGGCACTTAATGAAAGGCCCTTACTAAAAATTAAATACAAGTCAAAGCCTTTTTTCAACCAGGTTTCCTTTTTTCTTTTTTATGGCCGTAAATCATTGTCACTCTTCTAGTTAAATTGTATTAATTATACTCGTACACACCGGCATTGGTTACACAGATAATGATGTTAAAACGACCATCATTAGTTTCATGGAGGAGGTTTAACTTCAACTTTTAAAATGACTCGCACAAATGAATTAACTACCAGCCCGTGAAAAATCTTTCTAGTACCGAGAAGAAGACTACTTCATTCTCTTACACAAAGTCCTGTGTAATTTAAGCATACCACGAGACAAGACTTAGGGTATTGTCCCAAATTGATCACGAGTTCCACATCATGATAATAATACCTGTAACCGAGTGCACAACCGTTGTCTAGGTGCAACGAGTTATTGAACAGTAAGGTTAGGTTAGGTTGATCGGGGTTGTGCGATCGTCACAAGAGACCAGACTCCATAGGTTTTAGAACTGTCAGTATATACTGAGGTCTCATCTTCCCTCGGAACTAAGTTCCTATGCCAATCCTCTCCGTCAGGGTACTAGACTTCGAAAGGTGTGTCCAAACCAAGTGTACCTACCAAGAACTTCATCTGCTTTTACAGGGATATCAGAGAATGATTCCTTTAAAAATGCTATGTCCTGTAGTATTGTTTTATAAATGCCCTGCTTTAGTTAGTCGTAGCGTACTATTGAACAAACAATCATTAACACATTTGCAAGATCAGCGCAACTTTGCTTCAGTTCGATAGGTTTTGCAGCCGGAAAAATACAAATTACGCCTTCGGAAACCTTGGGTTCTAAGCAACTTACCCAATCGCAATGTTTTGTTACATCACATAACAAATAGCATTTAATGAACAGTTAAGTTGATTGAACATATGATAGGAATGCACAATACATACGACTGCAAATTGTAATTAAATCAACACATCACAAACTCTTGCACAAGCCCTGTTTGGCACCTTTTTTTAAGGCATACAGTGTTGGGTGAATACTGTCAAATGCCATCGTTTACAGAGTTTCGTTTCATATTTGAATAACAATACGGTACACACTAAACGACAACCATCTATTAAATTTGTCAGTCGTTGTTTTCTTTTTATTTTTTTCGAAAAACAAAAATAACCTCATAAAATAACGCAGGTGTGGCCCGCCACTGGAAATATTTTTCAAATCGAATTCACTCACCTGATTTACCAGCATTATTATTCACTCGGCGCAAACCGCTCAACCTGTCCAGTGTCCATACATACGTCCAATGACTGCATCCATGATGTCGATATGGACATGTTTAGCTGAGCCAGTATGCTAATTACTTACGGACGTGAATATTTTATTAATATTTGATAGCCTTAGATATTTCTCCACTTTATTCGGCGGCGACGGCCACTCTTCGAATCGAATAAATGGTGAGAAACAAAAACACCAAACTCTTCCACATAAACGAATACCCATAGTATCTAATTAGAATATTTGGCAGATGCAAAGGAATCAACGAAATCGTATTTCATAACTGATTTAAGACTTTAGCAAGATAGTGCTGGGGCATCCACACAGTTTGGACCGTAAATACCAGTAAATATTTATGGAATCTTTTCTCTGCGCAATAGGAATTTATTTGTTTAAACAAGAATGCCAAAAATACATTCAGGAACTGCGGCTGCTATACACGAACAATAAATCAATCAAAATGCCCATGATGCAGCGGCTAGCGCGTGGTGCATCTGTGGTGTGGTGGGTTGGCCTTTAATGCCAGTGACCGGCAGATGTAAAATACCCAATTTTTCGGAAGTATACCAATCACGAATAATAGAGTGAAGAGAAATTCAATTCGAGTCAATTTCCAGTAATTTGCAGTGCGCTATGAGCCATTCCCACCCGAAATCAATTAAAGTGCCCATGTACGGACGATGAGGGGGGTAGAAATGATGTTCAGTTACCTAGTTGGCTGGTACAAAGGAAATGTTTATATAAGGAAACAGATTGTGGCTATCAAAATGTGATTGAGGGGTGAAATCCAAAGAGGAAAATATAAATTTTGCATTGTAGGGCAGATAGAAGTGAGACGTATGTTTATCTGCAGAAATCGCAGTATCTATTTACTTTAAAAACATAATGGACGAAATGTATGAAACAGATGGCTGCACACAGACAAAGCATTCATTTCGTTGAAAAATTGATACATAAGTATGCTGCACTATACTGATCTTTCCAAACAAGCAATGAAATAATCAAATTTATTAAATTAGGAATTACCCTACACCATCATAGCAATAGCTTCTGTTTTAGAAGGAAGTCTTCTTTTCTATGATTCCATCTGACCCAAATATATTAATTCTATTAGGCAAGGTAGAGAGACGTTTTTGGGTAACAGTTAGGGATCTGAAAGCCAACAGTCCCAATCTCATAAAAAAGGCTTTCGATTTTGACTTTAATTCGTTTTCCTTATGTGACTCCAAATCTGAAACAGCAGCCGATGTTTCGGTGTCATTCCATCAGACGGCATATGCATGGAACCAAGGTGGTAGGACAAGTTATCGCAAGGTCATCGAAACTCCAGTGTGGATGATACCAAAAACCACTCAGCATCTAGAACAGAGCCAGACCGAGAAAGGATGTTCTTCGGAATTTAGTGCAGAGAGCAGTCACATACTTACGGAAATGCCATCTCCGCAAAACAACCGACGCCAAAGCTAGAAAAAATTTATCATAGCCGTAGGATCCAAAGGACCTTTTTCGGAGATAAGGCAATTGTCTTGCCAAAAGACTGGGACGGTTTTAGATGTTTCAATTTACTTTCTATGTCTTCGACTTAACATGCTTTGCACAAAAAAGTTTCTTATCTAAGATCTCTCCCATGTTTTTCGTTTCATTGGATTGGATTGGATAGTGACGACTTTCAGTTTTCAAAGAATTGAAGGAAAGCCCACTGTGCAAAATTGATCGACCAAGTTTAAAGCTATACATCCGTAGGCATCATCCGACAGTATAAGTAATGTATGGCAACATCGCCAGACTATGCCTGCGTGTATGCAACAGAGAGTCAACTACTATGTACCATAGCAGTAGAAACAGAACGCCACCATCCGTCAGCCTTTGTTAACCCCTGCCATAGCATGGCGCCCACAGTCTTCCTGCATCTACAACCAAAGTTCTATTCATCAGCATTGCTTCTGATTCACAATACAAATGTCTTTTTTACCCAGCGTTGCCTGGCAGAGCCTGGCAGTCAAAAATATCATTATCGAAAACTGTATCCATCACATAGGTGGAGCTGAGATTTGTGCGAATAATATTTCAAGGGCATTTGACAGAGTTTGGCGTAAAGCTATGTTATTGAAATGATTACATGTTTTTTTTTTATTTCCGAATTAATACTCCTTCCAAAACGAGCCAAACAAGTCTCAAACACATCATACTCGTGTATAAATAAATGGCCTAAGACTCAGTTTCTCATTCATTTAAAAATGAACTCCTGTCTACAATTTATTATCGAACTTATTTCTTAGCCATTTTTTTTTTCTTTTTATAAGAATGACTTTATTTTCTGTAAATTTTAAAACAAAATAAATTCTTTACAATTTTTTGCTAATTTTTTTGCTCCGATTTTGGGCTACAAAATTTTTAAATTTGGGCTATCGAACAAGTTTAAATGGCAGCATAAGAATATCTAGTTCCGTCAATAGAAACGAATTTAATGCTCACATTGCTATGTCTATACCGAAAACCTAAGGTTCAAAACAAATATCCTTGGTACTTCATCATCGAGAACGAGGACTTTCCATTCTTGGGACCTGTAATGATGGCATCATATCTGGTCCATTGCGCAGAAAATCAGATTGAGTCTACCGGGTGAAACTATTCGGAGATAGAAATTTCGAGTAATTCGCTTGAACATCGGAGAACGAAATTGCCAGTTGCATGCTGCACCCTCAAAAATTGTACTCCAATTATCGTCAGTCTAAGAACGCCTAGCAGAGTACTCTCAAAGAACATCCGTTTTAAAGCTCAATCAATGTAAACGCGCGTTAAAAAGTAAGTGCCCAGCCGGGTTTTTAATTTTTGGTCTGGATGCAGCCCATTGTCGCCAGTAAGAAATCACAAACACACATAATAACCACAGAAAGAGCACATAAGCAGCGGCAGACATGAAATTCCCAACGGCCATTTGCTGGCTTGTAGAATGTGAAGGTCGGTCGGTCGGTCGAAGTGTAACACAATTATACCCACTTGTAAAGAATTTCAAAACCATAATGTAGGTAATTAATAAAAGCAACAGGAAACAAAATGAAAATTATGAAACCGGTGTTTACACAGAAGTCTGAAAGGTAGATGGGTCTCTAAACACCCATTTTAACTCTGACCATTTTTCGTTGCAGCTCGATTTAAAGTTCAACTGTCCAATAGCTATGAACCGCCGCGCCGTTGCTAGAAAAAATTATTAATTCTATCCGCTGTACTAATAATCATTATGTATGTCCAGTCTAATTTTTTCGAACTCACATTGTTGAAATTTTATACACATTGTGACCTACAAAATATATACGGTAAAGCTTAAAAATTATTATTAGTGAGGCCCTATGTTGCACATCTAAATAAGCCTACATAGGCGCGAAACGTTTGTGATATCGCGACAAAATCAAAGGGTTAGCTGAAACCAACAAGTGCCGAACTAATCGCTCCGAACATTCCAAACATATGCACCTGATTTTTTTTGATAAACTAACTTTTTACGGTAATTTTTTACGGTTTCGATTTTTGTATCGCTATAACTGCAGTCTAACTTCTCTAATCTAATACCTTAACGATTTTTTACAGGTCCGGTGCAGACACGAATGGCAGACACGTTTGGGGTATTCGGATAATATTAGCATTACGGACCGCTCCCAGTGTAAGTGCCTTCCATGACGATTCAAGAACCAGGTGACATTGGTTGACCCCAAGTGAAGGAGGACTAAACAAAGTGCGTCATATTTTGAGCTAGGATCGTAATGGTTGTGCAAATACAATTATAGTACTACGGAGAGAAAGAACAGTATTTTAAACGAAGCTATTGCTTTTACTGAAGAAGATTAGTGCAATACGTTTGTAGGACAGAAATGTTATTATTTTTATTTACATAAATCGTTTATGGCAATTATTACACTTCATAATGTAATCTTTTATTTCCCAGGCGAAATCCGTACCATACCTACTAAATGGCGGAATTTTGTTTGCATCTTTTTACGTTAGTACAAATTTTGTTTGTCAGCAAGTCCACAGCCGTGAGGTTTCCATGCCAAACTAAATAACCTCTTCCGATCTCCATTCAAACATATTTCTCTTATCAACAGCGCACCCCCCGATAAGGCTTGCGGCTGTCAGATTCAGTCGAACGTAGTCTACGAGTCCCAAAAGAACTCAATACGCTACCGCCGATATATGCATATAAACTGATACCGGAAATTAAATGCTATACTATGTATAGAAACACATTTAAAATAACAATAGACCCAGTATTCCAAGCCCAACCAACTATGCCGGCGAAAAAAAAAACAACACTCCACTTTGAAAAATAAGTAAATAATTGATATGCGAACAACCGGCCAAGTGGTGGGTGTAACGTACTCAACAAGTGAGTCATTCATTTTGAAAAGCCAGTGGCAAAAGCCGGCAGAGCGAAAAGAAGAATAACAAGACCAAAGCACACACACAAAAAAACAACATTCCGTCATTGTTCCCCTCGAAAAAAATGATTACGCATAGATACGTATCTGGAGCATATTTAAAATACAATCTCCTCTTCCCATACGTAGAACGCTGAATGACGTTATTTCTATGGAAGGAAGAAACAGGGCCGGCCGAGTCGAGATGGGACAGCTCATATTTTTGCAAAATACAAATTCATTCACAAGGCAAAAAGTTTCTTTTTCGATTGTGAATGCTGAATAAATGTCAACCGTTGTTTTCGTGTTTCTGATTCTGTGAACTCGGATATAATCAGATACGTACACTCGGCATAGGAGGGTCTGCACAAGAACTCTTACTTGTTAGCTTAGTGCATGAATATGGCAGAGGATGTGTCATTTATAGTTTTATTTTCTCTTAACCATTTTTTTCTTTTTATTTTTTTTGTCTATTTTTACAAATTCATTAAAATGGAGTGCTTGTGGCATTCGATTCTTGCAGACAAGATACACTGCCATACGCAGATATAGTGGTGCAGGATGTGAGAGGAAGGGCCGCATACATTCTCCATCGTACTGAAACAATTCATATGGTTGTCGTTTTAAGTGGCAAGTATATATATGGTTGGTGTTTGTGTCACAGTTTTATGTTGCATTTGTGTTAGACAAGATTGTCATGAATGTGGCAGTCTATTTAAATTACAATAAATTGTCATTTAAAATGAGGTTGGCGGGCGGCTGCTGAATGGTGATGATAAAGAGAAGAAACAAACCCGACAGCAGTTGCAAATGCAAAAAAGCTGTTAACCATACCACGAGCAATGGACTTTCCAAAGCAAACGCACATATGACAAAAGAGATTGTTTGTGAGTTGATAGAAGTGGGGCACACTTTAATGTGACATTGTTGTTGGTTATATTTAATAAATTCACTTACCGTTACGGGATACATCTAATTCAACTAAATTTTCAAAGTTTTGAATATCTGGTGGCAATCTGTTGATTTCATTGTCGCTTAAGCCCAATTTTCTCAACCGATGTAGCCTGAAGAAGTTCTGAAAGAAAAGAAGAAACAAAATTATTATACACTTTAGAATTTATAAACATTTAGATACAAATAAATTATATTGGGCGCGGAAGGCACTTAGGAGCCTCTGCCCAAAATGGTGAAATGAGATGATTTTGTATGACAGTTGCAATCTTGAATGATTTGATTGTTATAAGTCGCTAGATGTAAGGAAATGGAAAAATTGTATGTTTATATATTCTGGGCAAAGATTTTTTAATAACATTCGAAGTATTTTTGCTTTAAATGTCTAAAGGTCGCACGCAATTTTCTTGTTGTACGCAGCACAACACATATATCTTTGAGAAGTAATTGCGAATTCCGGTGAAACGAAAAAGTCACAGGTCGTTGAGCAGAAATTCCAAAGTTTGATAAAGGGAATGAGCCATGAGTTTTAAAGAGGCTGTCATGGTTGATTGCCGGATGCGACGGATAGGTTTGCTTTCAACTTTTCTGTAAGTTGCACCTTGCACAGGTTGACAGTTGGCACAGCGTTAGAGGAAGCACTTTCTTTGGTGGAATAATTGAGAGAATTAGAGAAACTGTCAACGGCTGTCAGGCCAGTGTTTTTAATTGTGGGATTTCTGTCTTTTTGTGGGAATTTCGATGTCCGAAAGCCTTAGAGATGCCACATATCATGCAGCATTTGTCATTTATCTAGTTTATATTGTGTCAAGGCTATTGAAGTTATAAAAAAGACAGAAAACTGTAAATATCAAATGCAATACAATCGTGTAACGCATACATAGATTGACTGCATGCTGAAAATTCACTCAATGAAGTGAAAATCAAAGGTCAAACTTCATAAAATTTCACTTTTGTTAGCCTTTTTTCTAGTCTGACGATATTTTTTATACAGACGAATTCCACGTTGCTTCCCTAAGCTAACAGTTCATTTATAAAGCACATCCCAGTTATAAAAGCTTTGCGAAGTAATAGTAGCACATGCATACGAGCCAGTTTGAATTTTGAAAGCGTGGTCTTCCAATGGTCTTCTAATAGCTTAACGGGCCGAAGCATTTGCATTTATCCGCTCTACATTTCCCAGGAATTTTAAACGCCAGATGCGGAATTTGTTGAATAGACTTATGCGCTGTACAGCTCGTATAGTTCGTCGTTGATCCTCGGCCTCAAAAGCCCTTCAACGAAAGCAGGATCAAACTACCTAGATTACGGATTGTGTATTTTCCGAAAGATTCACGGCAGACCTTGGAGAAAACCCAGGAACTTCCAATCGAGACCTACTAGCTTTTGATTGATTTTAAGGCCACCTATGGCAGCACTTATAGGGACGAGCTATAAAGTAGGGTTGATTTAGTAGACATACGTTTATAACTTTTTCCGATCTTTTTCAAATAAAAAGAACATACCTAAGATTAAATTGGTTCAAATTAGCTACAATTCAAAATTTGTATTTTAATTTTTTTTTTTTGCAGTTTATTACAAATTTTTACAAATTTTATTTGGCAGCACTTTTTTATACGCAACACCGTTTTTTTATTGATGTTAATTTGACATGTACCTACTATTGTGAATAGTGACACTGACAGCTATTAGCAATTTAAGCGCAGTTATTTCGGTACTATTTTATCATTTAAGGTAAAATGTTGTAATCAAAGTAGGTAGCATGGTAGATAATGTTACTGATGGAAATTAAAAAAAATCTAGTAGTCGGTAGGAATCTATTTATAAAATAGGAATGAATTACAGCCCCGCAAATACTTATATATTTTGTTTAAGAATAATACAGTAGAAATAAAAAATAAAAAATGCTATTAAAAAGTAGGGGTTTGTGGTAAAAGGGTGAAAATTAAGGACCCAATGTATTTTTTAATACCACACCATACAAAAATTACCAAAAAAAAATTCAAATTTTTTTTTGGCGTGAGTCACCCTTAACACTTAGGGGTATACAAATTAGTTATAAACCGATTCTCATACCCAATGAATATACATATTAAATTTCATCAAAATCGGTCAAGCCATTTCAGAGGAGTTTAAACACTAAAACTGTGACACGGATTTTTATAGAGAAGATAGGATCTCGTCAGTCGTCACAAGTTTTAGTATCGGAAAGCGGAGTAAAAGTGAAATCAATCAATCTAAAATAATGTTCAAGTTTTAAAGACCTTGCGATAAGTTGAAGTGGTAAAAGGGTCAGTGAAAACAATTTGAAAATATTCAGTAAAAAGTACAACATATTTTTTACATAAATAGGAAACGAGGTATGTAGCAAGAAATATAATTAATTTAATATAGTTAAAATAATTTTTTTTCATTCATCTTCATGCGCTTAAACGGTAAATGTTTTCTTTAATGGTACACTCCTATTGGTTTAATCTGATTTCTATTATATTCAATTGTGTATGTTTTATTAATCTGTTCATTTATGATTAACTGTGACATTAGTTTTGTAGTTAAATAGTTAAATAAATAAATAGAAGGTTTAACGCTAAATATTTACTTTAATGGTACACATAATTTTGATTTAATCTGATTTCTATTATATTCAACCATACATCCCATTGAAATATAGTTTTTCTAATTAGGATCCCATTTTTTGAATAGTATTTACCATTAACCTGCAGCTTTAACGATTTCGTCGTACAAAAAGACATTAGGAGTGGAATTATTTGGGCCATTTTTTAAAATGTTGCAATAAGATGTCCTCTTAGTTTATTTGCTTTATAAAACCACATTAACTTAACATTTTTTATGTCTGAAATACTACATATAACCTGTATTTAATGGCAATAAATTAGCATAGCTTAAAATATATTTATTTTACTTCAATTTTAAAATTTTTGAAATATCGTTCAGCACTAAAAATAGTTTTGTACTAAATGGCGATTGTCCCCAACGCAGTAATTTAAATTTCCCGATTAAAGATCAGTATTGATCAGTGTGAATTGTCATTATCCTCACAAGTCATCAGCGTCACATTTTTAAAGTGACAGTACAAAAACCACGTATAAAATTGATAAGAATAACGTGGTGGATGTTAATTCTAGGCACATAATTGCAAACCTGCCAAATCCCAATGATTTTTAATAAATAGGTATATAAAAAAGTCTTTATTGCAAAATAAATGAATTCTTGCAAATATTGTCTACTACGTCACTTTTTGTCATTTTCGTCACAGTTGTCCCCAAAAAAAAAACAAACGATTTCATTTTCCTTTTAACCACAGAATTATAATTTTTTTTAAAGTCAGGAATCGACTTGGTAATGAAATTATTTTACGTGGAAATAATGGTAAGGCCCAACGCATTCTTTAACTAACATTTTTCGAAAAAATATAAAGATTTAAATTAATTTTCGTGACGCAAATGGCATTCAAATCAGGAAAAAAATTAAAAATTATGCTTATAATTACCAAATTTGAATAGTCTCAACTTGCATTATATATGATAAAGAAAATAAATAACAAATTGCAATAAAAATAGTTGTTTATTCGATGTTTTTATCAATTATTAAATCCGTGACGAAAATGACAGGATTGCAGTGTTTGGGCAACATTTTAAGTTATATCATCCAAAATATTAGGAAAACTACACTGCCGGTAACGGAATTTACTTGTTAGTTCATTGATAGAACAAAAAAATGTTTTATTGCAACATTGAAATTCATTAAATAAAAAATAAAAAATTTACATTATTGCAACATTTTGAAAAACAACCCATTAATATCATTAAATGGCTTTTTTTAAGCATTCTCTTGGACATACGATGGTAAGTTTATTTATTTTCCAAAAATATTCCCTTCGTATTAAATATCAAATTGCTATATTCCAGATTGAAAAAGACTACGATACTTTGAAGCCATTAAACAAATTCCAAATTTTCGAGCTTAGGCGTCATTCTGGAAAAAGGAAAATACGGGATAAACTGAAACTTTGTCATCAAGAGAAAGACATAAAAGCAAGCAATATGAAATGTGTTATAAAAGAACAAAAAAATTTAAGTATAGTTCCTTTTAAACTATTTTGAATCCCACAACTACTACATAATTATTTGTGTTTTTTTTATTTTCCAGAGATTTCATCATTTTTAATTTTTTGCATTCTTTGTTTTTAAAGTTTCACAGCAACATTAAGGCTGGGTGGCTGGCGTAGACGATTTTTTGCCCCGATTTGGCTTGCAGGGCTTAAGAGATAATCGATCGGAGTAACCGGTTTTCAATAGTCGGTACATTGACGCAGGTAACTATTGAAGCACAATTTTATTTTTCGACTTTGATATTGCGTAAAGTCCCAAAAACATCCTTTTTTCGGTGTTTTTAATTTCGCCCCGGTGGGGCAATCCCTAGATGAAACTTTTTTATTTTTTTTATGTTTTCATATCGTTGCCAAAGGGTTTATGCAGGTAGTCATTGAGCCACATTTTCGATTTTTTTTGTTAAACGGCTTAAAACTGCAGTTTAATATGACTAAAAGTAATCAATATTTGTGGAGGAACAAGGAGCTATTTTTTTATCTGTAAAAAAGAGAATGCTCCTTGAATATATGTTTATCTGCTCAATGAATAAAAATTACTTATTTGGTTCATTAAATAATTAAATTGGAATTTTGAAAAGTTTACTATTTTACTGCATTTTTAATTTTATTTTAGAGCTCACGCCCACATATGCAATATAGTTCACGAAATATCCGACAGGGCGTTATTCTCTTTTTGAGTAAACTTACTCTCTAGGGAGAATCTGTAGTTTGCAGATTTTCGCTCGCTGAAGCTGTTTGAACAGGGAATGACAAAAAGTTGTTTATTTCGTTTTGTTTGGTTTTTCGGTAGATACATACTAGATATTATTATTGTTGTTTGATAAAGTCAAGAAAGCAACAACGAGATATACGTTGATAATGCGGGAAACATTGATATGAGAGTGGGTGGGAAATGGGTGATGATTTTTTTGTTGTAGATTTATTTGAATTTGTTTGCTTTGTATTCAGATGTAGAAACCTAGTTTCAAGTATTTTGTTTTATATTTTCTTCGAATAAGCAATTATTCAATATTTTCATTTGGATAAAAAAGCGTTCAATGTTTGGGGTTTCAGTTACCATGAAATAAAGTATACAAAGTATAAATAAAGATACCCACAAAATGAATGTCTTTTAATATCCTTCCGCATTTATATTTGTTAACCCCTTTTCTTTTTTTTACCTTGTCATGGTGGAGATGCTTAGTATGTTCTTATGATATTAAAGAAAATATGTAGGTAATTGTTGTAAGCACTCTGGTTCCCATTGTAACTTCACGCTTGAAAATTGAATGTAAAACCTGGTCGGTACATAGGTAAGAAATTCCTATGTACGTGTCCGGTTCTCTCACAAAGACGAAAACTCCATTTGGAAGAATTCTATTATAGTGATCTGAACGATCTAAATAACAATGATATTCGAAATCCCCTACGCTTCATTTGAAGCTCCAACTGGTTCAACGAGTAAAATATAAAATAAATATTTTGGCGCGACAGGTCTATGGGACCCAAGGCCTAGCTTCTCACAATCAGTCTGCATTCTGTATCTGGAACGAAACTTGGTGTATCTGGCTTTGAGTACACAGATTCAAAGAATTTAGCAAACAAATCAAGTGTTGTGTTAACATCTTTAGATTCAAAATTTTTATAGAACATGGATTTGGGCAGACCTGTAGATTTTCTTTTGCTATTTATGAAAGTCCAGAAGCGTTTGGAATCTGTCTTTATTGCATTTTGTATTTGATTTACGTGATTTTTCTGCAGAAATTTACTTAAGGCAAGAAAGTCCTTACGCAGCTTGTCAAAAAGTTCATAATCCACAGGGTTACCGGACAATTTGACATTTTTATGCGCCTTATTTTTAAGCTTCTTAAGATGAGCGAGCCTTCTATTGTACCACGGAGGCTTAGATAAATTCTTCTTCGATCTATAAGGAACAAAAGAGTTAAATCCTTTAAACGACACAGACTTGAAAAAATTATAAGTTTCCTGAAGGGACAAATGTCTCAGATTACTATTCCAATCGATATCATGAAGGTAACAGTTAAAACCATTAAAATCGCATTTTGAAAAATCAAACGTTTTAACAAGATTAATAGCAGCTTTTAAAAAGTCGTAAACCTCAATTTCAATAGAAGTTTCATTATGATAAATTGAATTATTTAACAGAGGATATGAGGCTTCAAAAGTATTTGCCTTGATATCATCACAGCAGATAAAAACTAGATCTAATATTCTATTTTCTGAATTAACAATTGAGCTTATTTGACACAAATTAAGAGAAAGTAGAAAATCAACTAAGATAAATTCAATATCTTTCTTTAAGTTACATGGCATAAGCATTTTATCATCGTCGGACCAAGACCAAACAATTTCACCGACATTAAAATCTCCCAATACACAATATCGTGAATATCAAAAATAAAATTTGAATATCTAAAGGTTATGTACTCTGGCGCACAGATGACTATTCATTTTGCTGTGTTTGGAAAGCCTTGGGTATTGAGAGGAAAGAATTTAAAAAAATCCTTTCATTAGAAGGCTGACAAACTGGGTTTCTCTCGCATATCAATGAATGGTTATAATAATTTAAGTGTAGAGTAGGTAAGGTATGCGTCTTGGAACTCTTAAAATCCAGGCAAGTAAGAAAAGTACTAGACGTGCTTAGCATGATCTAATTCAGAATTATATAATTAGCATAAGAATAAAGTTTATGTTTAGAATAAAATTCATCCCATAACATATCGTTTTAAGTTCCCAAATGTAAATCATCCAACACATCATTCAAATTTTGTAGTGTAATTTGGTATCACCTTATAGTAGTACTGAATACTATCAGTAACACAAAGGCCAAAACCGCAACGGTTTATATCAACGTATATAAAGTTACAAGGTAAAACAATTTTCGGTTTATAAATATATTTATGAAAACATCCTCTATAAACGGTAAGAGAGATCTTGCAAACCCTTAGGCTAGAATTTTGTAAATGGACATTAGAAGAGACATCTATGAACAGCGTATCGTCCTAGGTTAGGTTTGTTAGCCGTTCCGCATAGGTATTATGTTTAACTATATACAAGAAACACATCCCAACCCAAAAACAAAGCTATAGCAACAAACAAGCACAAACCGGTTCTATATAATGAGCCAAAATCCTAACCCAATGAACGAAAAATGAATAATAGATTTTGGATATAATATTATTTTTATTTGTGATTGGATTTGAGAATTTGGGATTGTACGTTATTCCTAGGAAAATTGATATCACACATATTATCGGTTTCAGTCTATACATACAGAGTTTGCCACACATCTATAGTCGCCCTATAAAGCCAGCTTGTCCTTTTTGTTGTTTTTTTATTTTGATTTGTTTTGATTCGTTGTGCCTTGTGCAGCAAAATTTGTATTATTTTTATTTAGTGTTCGTTAAGCGAGTTCTCACTTTGCAGACTCTGTAGTCACAATTGTGATCCTGATAGGGGAGGGTGTGCTCGGCTATTTGAAATTCTGTGCACTAATACATGTAAACACGTTTACATGAGCTCGGAGTTCATAGCTGGGGGACACCCAGCCTTAAGATACATTATTGGAGTATATTATTATAAGAAATGTGTTAATATAACGTTAATAATAATGTACTTTTGCGCTAAATTTGGTGTTGTTTTTTCTTTCTTCTGATGGATTTTCAGATCGAGCTACATTAACATTGAATCAAAAGTTATCCCATTAAAGCAATGGTTCTAAGTCATTAAATCAATAATGCGATATACAAGATTTAATAGTAAATACTATTTAGTTTAATAGGACCAGCCAGATTGAATCAATAGTTATCCCAGTGAAATAATGGTTTACACATTATTAGGACAACAGCATTATCTTAGTTTTTATGGCTTGATACTATTACTTCAATAGGATTCACAGTTTTGAATCAATGGGAATATTATTAAATTAATAGTATTTGAATAGTATGTTCCATTGCTGATTTAATGGTATTATTTCTCAACAATGGTACATACAATTAAGCTATTAATAAGACAAGCTTTTGAACCAATAGTATTACACAATTGGATTTATAGTAAGAGTGTACCCTTAAAATAATAGTTTACAAATTAATGTTTCAATAGTACCAACACCATTGACTTAAAACAATGGTAAAAAAACTATTGATTTGATCGCAAATACTATCTATTGTTTTCATGGTATTTTTTTCTGAGTGAAGGACTGAGGTGGCCCGGAAGATCTCCGAATTCACGCACACGAGAGATTACTTAATAGAGAAAGACCGCGACTCAGGTGCCGAAAGCAAGTGAAAGAGGACTTTAATCGAATAAGCGTGCGAAACTGCAGACAGCTAGCTGAAGACGCTTGTTTGTTGAGGCCCAGGTCCACCCCAGACTGTAGAGGCACCTTAAATAAAAAAGTATAATAAAAAGGCATTTACCCGCATTTATAATTCATTACCACATTCACCACATCCCCTTCGTATCCGATCACTATGTAAAATCAGTGCAAACCCCTTTTTTATTTAAGCATCTGTATTTGTTCAGCATACCAAATAGGAAGACAATTGAGCTGCCGTTGGGTATGTTTGTTCTGAAGAACAATAGGAAATTCCACACACCTTTTATGATCAAACAATGATTTCTCAGAAAGGCTCTGCAATTTGCTCGTCTCGCCAAATCAGGCTTTCTAGCTATTTGTCAATTTCATCCAACAACAAGAAAAAAAATCCGCGCCCAGGTAAATTCTATACTCAACCCGAAACTCACTTACCCGCGAGAAACATCCACATCCTTTTTGAACTGAACGCCCAGCAAAATGTACATCGTGGCGCAAGCAGAATAGTTTAAGATAAACCAATTTATTATGAATATCACGATTCCATTTCTACCCATAAATCCATTTTTGGTCTCAAATGAATTGGTTAGCAAACACAAATCCTATAAGCAAGACATTTCCCTTGGCTGTTCATTCAAGTGACCTCACCGATGGTTAGAGCGGAAACCCCAAAGAACAGCATGACGATGGCATTCACCATTACCACCACTATAGGTACAGTGACGCCCGGTGCGGAAAATAGAAAAAAAAAGATTCGAACGTTACTTACACCAACCAAGTATACAGCGCTTTTAAACAGTCGTGCCGTAACTGGAACATGGAAGTAGGCAACGGAAAAACTACACAACGAACATTAATAACTTCAGAATAGCATCCAGCGAGGATCATTTGATCAGAGAACAAAAGACAAAATGAAATATCAATCAATTGAGTGCAGACAAAGGAAGACACAACCACACGACGACGCCGCGAAGGCAAAAAGGTCAGATTTGAAGTTCAACTCATTATATTATGGCAATGCTGCTGATACTGTCAGACGGATGTTAAATTGTTAACCCAGAATGAAAGAATGAACCGCTCTAACGGTTTCCATCATGATGGTGATGAAGACCGAAAAGAAATGCCTTGTTAGTAGTTTGTTTTCTCCAAAAGTTATTAAAACCATCAAATCGTGATGAAAATTTGTTGTTGTTTTTTTTTTTTTTTTGTGGCGTGAAGGAAAAGAACGTGAAATGGAGATTTCTTTCTTTCTGTGAGAATCTCTGACGTTTACCTAATTAGAGCGGCTGGGGATTTAATGAGTAGTTACAGTAAGTGACTTGGGGTGAGCAAATGTGGCAGGCAGTGAGGAGTGGGAATGTTGCGTTTAAGGCAGTAGGAGGTGTTCGACGTTCAAATCCGTAAAGTTTGTGCTAAGAAATTAATAATGTTTACAAAACTTTACGAGGTGATACAGGAATCATTTGATATTTTTTAATACTTAACTACGAAGCCGCTTATCCCAGGCACCGCTTAATTGTTAAAAAGTTTGGAAATATTTCCCACGACTTGGGCTTGGTCTATCTTTAACACACTCGTGCTTTTAACTTGAGAGCGATTATCGACAGTGAATGCGAACTGCGTTAAGTTCACCTCAATGCTGTGACTTAAGTTTGAGAATTTATTCTAAGTCATCGATTGGGTTAATCGCTGTTGCGCAATAATGGCTCTCGAACAAAGTGCCAAATTGGGACTTTAGTCGCACAACGATCACACTGGATGACAGGATTTATTATTTAGTACATTTTAGTACACATTTGACAGCAGTTTATCATGATGAGTTCGAGAATCGATTGTAAAGAGATAAAATGAAAAACTGCTGTGGAATGATATATGTATTTTAAATAAATAAAATAAATAAATATTTTGGCGCGACAGGTCTATGGGACCCAAGGCCTAGCTTCCAACAACCATTCGTTTTGCGTGGGTTTTACATTTTTGGGACGAATGGAAGGGATCTACAATTTCACGCCGAGTCCAAACGGCTAATTGAGAAGCTCATTCATGACAGTTTAACTCTCGGATGTTTGTCAGACGTTCGCGAGAGGTAGCGCAGTGGAAAAAACCTTAAGATGTAATTTGGTTCTTTCGGTATTCGAACCGGGGAACCCTAGCTTAGTAGCCCAACACACTACCACTAAGCCACGGCGCCGATATATTTTACTCCTAAAAATGGCGGCAAAATGCCATTTTTAGAGACCGCAAGCACGCATTTTATAATATTTACAAAGATTCAATTATAATACGACATAGGGTAATATCCCACTAGGGTATATCCCACTAAGCAGCAAACCATATTCAAAACATTCTCATATTTAATTTTCAAGTCAGTCAAAGCACCTTTACCATCAGCCTTACGTCATTGTTTGTTTGTTTGCTTTTCAATTACAATGCTCACCGAACAATGCAATTATAACCTATAATTAACATATGCTCTCTCATACCAATGTACACTGAGCAAAAATGCACGACCCGAATTTCGGCACTTTTAAGAAAACTTCAGAAAACGCACAAAAGGTATTTACCAAAATTCTTATATCAAAATTGATTTTAAGAAATAAAGTGTTTAATGCAGATCAATTTTTCTTCGTTATGTACCTATATTGAACACTTGATTTAAGATTTTTCGGAGTACTAGAGTTCGCCCAGTTGTATAGAAATTCTATACCATTTTATAGACCTGGCTTACACGCAACATGGAAAACAAATTACACCCAGCATTGGATATCAGTACAATCTTCTTATGTTTAAGGCAGTAAAAGTGATTCCTTACTATTTCCCTTCGCCTATTTGTATATAAGAATAGCTGACCCGAGCTCGCTTTGCTTCGCCTTGCTTCGCCAGTCTACCACTTCTCAAATTTAAAGCAAAATAATAAAAATTAAAAGCAATATAAAAATGGTCTATGTATTTCCTCTTTAGATCTATATCTACGAAAAGATAATTTCAAGCAACTCCAAGGTGAGTGCCTGGCTAAATACAGAAGCTAAACAAATACATAGGTACTGATAATGATTTGTACTTAAACTAAGTAAAAGATAATAATAAAAATAATTTATTAATGTTTAATATTAATTAATGTTAAATTTTAAATAAAACAAAAAGATTAAAAAAAAATCGTAAAAATAAGATAATAGTTCCTTTTATTAAACATGTGAATTCTAGAAGCAAGAATGGCGTATCACCAATGGGATGGGATAGCGATTAATGTGAGTTGAAAATTGATTAAACACTCTAAGTTTTTGTTTACTTTTTTTCACTATTACTCTATTTTTCCTCAGTGTACTGGCCTATTTAAATGTTTTACGTCGTTCACTCCCAGCAACATATTTTCGTCAGGGATCCTACCGCAAAAGCCTTGTTTCCCACTTTTAATTTTCGAAATATTTCACTTAAAAAAAACGTGTGCATCAGTTTAATATCAAAGTGTGAAAATGCAAAACAATTATCATTAGAAAAATAAAAGCAATCGACAATGTTATAACAACCGCAATAGTAAAATAGAGCTCCTCTCGCTTGTTAGCTATGACGTTGGTGTGTTTGAGCGCGCACAATTGCAGTAGCCTCCATCCCATGACGTGTGGCTCGAAAGTATGTGAATACGATTGACGAACCCACTTCATTTTGTGGTGAAAATTGTGCAGTACTACTAGTTCAAATACGAATATAATTTGCAGTCTGGCGTCACTGCATGCCAAAGCTGTGGGATAAGTGCACATTTTGCCAGCAATCGGAGTGTCTGATATCGGCAGGTTTAGCGTTTACTATTTAATTGTAGTGCAGCTGTTATAATGTCGGTCTTTAGTTATTCAAGATTCTTAAGGGAAAAGTTTGCTTGTCTATAGGAATTATTACTTCTCCTTGTAGGTATAATCGCAAAATTTGTTACAAATAACTGGCTTGATTTAGAAATACTGCTAATCTATCGACGCAAAAGGGTATCAAAGTGGCGCCACTTCTACCTCGCGAGTAGAAATATTTATTAAAATTTGTTTTCTAGCTTGTCAGGTGATGAATTGCGCGTTTTGATTGGTATTGCTTATTTTGCTAGACAGATCTCTGCGATATGTTTTGAGTAGTAAGTCCTCCCCCTTTTCCATAACTAGTTGACTTCGAAAAGGAACCTGCTATGGCTTCGGAACGAAATCACATATAGCTGCATGCACCTGCACCTACAATCTCTATCTCTGTCTCTCTCTTTTAATACCGTGAGAATGCATTTTTGCGATTACAAATTACAATTATATGACAAGCTAATCTCTCATGTGTGGAGACGATAATTGCAAAACCAAAAACAAGTAACCAACAATAATTGCATAATGAATTTGAAACTGCACGCCGTGTGACGCGCTTGACGTAAGTCAAGTAAAGCCAAACGAATACTGGCCTTATTATTACGCTCAAATGTTTTCATTGTCAATGCCGTCATTTCAAGGTCATAGATAATGATGAATTTGATAGCTTAATATATTTAAATATAGACCGATAGGTGAGTGCAGCAAAGCTTTTTTTAGAAAACGATTTACTGTAAGCCCAAAAACTCCAAATACGAAGTTTGCAACAAATCCGTCCAGCCGTTAAGGCTCTAGACCTCAGGAGCAGACGGACAGATGGATAGAATTGCGATACCCACTCTTTTCAGTTCCTCTATCATCGTAATATCAGAATTGATTACCATCTCGAATTAGACATTTTGTACGAATACAATATCTTCCTCTTGCAACGTATACGAGAAACATTATAAAACGACCGACTAAAAGAAACTGTCCCGAGGATCCTATGTATGATTTGAAATTACATATTATGATTATTCACTAAGCGAATAGTAACCAGCTCATATAGCCCTTACTGATTTTAAGATATCATTCATTCCTTTCAAAATTAAGAATTCGCCCAAAAAAGGCACAAAAACGAAGACGCTCTATTTTAATATTTGATGCAATTTGTTTGGCATTTGTTTGACCCTCAACTACAGTCCTACCTATGTGAGCTTATGGATATATAAATGCACTCTCTTATATTACAAGCGTATTCAAAACCAATCGTAAATGTGCGGATGCACAATAACTTATTTGGAATTCCAATCTCTAATATGGATAATAAAAAAAGCAAAACAGTGTCATTGTTAATCGCCAGACCGTGTCCACCAAATTGAAATACATCTATCCAGTACAATTATAGAACATCCATTTCACTGCCACTACTCTCCTTTTACTGACAACTCTACACTCCCATAAATCGTTCCTCCTATTACAATGCACTCCGGAGACGATCCACCAACCACCACCGTCACCATCACCGTACCCAATCCAGCGGAGGTACAAAAAACCGGATAACAAATTAATTGCATGTGATTCCTCAATTAATTGACGTGAACGGAGGAGTGAAAAACGAAACAGCAGCAGCAGCAACAAGCTAGCAAAAAAATAAGCATAAATGAGGCGAACTCAGCATAGAACTAGATAAAAGCCCTAATCAAATCGTTTTCAATTGCTACTTTATTTTACCTTCTTCGATTCGATTGTAGTCCGTAATTTATAGGTGCAAGCTGGCACAGTTCTCCCTGTATGGCCGACAATGCTATCTAAAGCCACATCGCATATGGCCGCCCCTCTATATATACCATCAGATTGACATGCAGCAGCAAGGAAGAACAAAGAACCACAACGGCGAGATGGATATCTGGTGATAGATAATTTTTTCCACTCTCAACAGCCCATCAGATATCAGGTACAACGATACCAACAACCCAATTTCCTCTGTCTAAACTTGAGACCCCCATTCGAGTGATCCTAGTTTCTGTGTCTAATGCCATCGCATGCATAAATGGCACTTTGCTTAGGAGAGGAAATTAATTTCCGATATCATTTGATTTGGATATATAAGGCCACCGAAGACTGTTGCCAATACAACAGAATGGATTAGAAGTTACCAGGCGCACATCGAACAGAGAGGCCGAACGTATAGAGTAAACTCGTATTCGATATACTGCTGCTCTGTCGATATGTATAGATATAAACGTAGCTATATGTACTTTGTAAACAATTCCTGTGCACTTACTCCATCTATTCTTGCGAGAATAGTTTCAGGAAGCCTTTCAAGTATTTCTGCGAACGCTCCCCCCGTCTTGCACATACTCGACTTTAAGAAACTATTCACTCACCGGGGATAAATGGATATCCGTACTCGACGACGTCGTCGTCGTCGACGATGATAATAATGACGACGACGACAACGACTCATGTGCTCATATCACGTTTGCATGTACTTCTCTCCTCCCGAGAAGAATCTCACAGAAAACGGAGAACACAAAACGATGATGTTGTTGTTGTTTTTAATGGTACAGCTTTAGCTTACCCATAGCAAGGTTTGCCAACTGCCGAACCAGGCAAGAGTAGACTCTTGCCAACAATTCGAATCGGCCATAAATGCATATTCAAGTGTCTATATAGATATCGCAATCCCAATGCACATATGATCTGGAGTTGTGCATTCGGTATATTCAGTCAGCTGCAACGTTCTGACTAGGAGTAAAGAAGGTTCCTTGCCGAGCTGGTCGTTTCTGAGCGCCGGTTACAAATAGTTGCAATAGAAAAATTGCTCTTCGGCACCACCAGTCGGCTAGTTGCAGCGCTCAACGTTGGTATGGTAGTGGGGTTTCTCTCTTTTCTTTGTCGTGTGTTCGTTTACGTTACGCTCATAGCAAGGTGTCGAGGTAGAGTATTGGGGTGTATTTTTGCTATTTTATGGCGGTTCGGCCGGTTTCTTTTTCTTTTTTGTATTTTTTATTTTAGTTCGGTAAATATTTATCTCATGGATGCTTGGATCTTGATTATGTTGTGCATAATCACAGGCATTCGGATTTGACTAGTATTACTTAGTCAGTGATGCGATTGGCATAACGTATAGGCAAATGAGATGTGCTATGGATATCTACGATGTGGATGGTGGGAGGTGAGCTTAGTACGGCTAATATCAGCGCTATTTTTAGACTCACATGTCTTGAATTTCAGTACGGTTTTTCAATATGAGTATTTTGTTGTTAGGTCTTGTTTGCGAACCTGTCTTCCATGAAGTTGGTAATCATTCAGCTTTGAACTGGAATGAGGACTAATACGAATGGGTACACAGTTTGGTTGGAATGACAATTTGATGTAGAATACATATATTTACATATTAACCTTTTGCTATTAGCCTTTGAAAGGTAAATATATTGTGGTGAATCTCATTAAATCGAAACTTCATTCAAAATACTTTGGATTGTATATTAAAACGGGTAGGTAACATAGTTCCACAGATAGGGTGTATGTCGGCCCCAATTTATGACTTTCCTATTTAAATTGTTAAGCTATATTTTCGTTACAGTTCACAATACTTAAAAGCAGAGTTTCTCGGTAGTTATGTAACTTGAGAAAAAGAATCTTGAATGAAGTAAAAATGGTTGATTTTCTTTCAATGAGCAGCGCTTCACAATTTTTGCTTATATGCTTGCGCTACATTTTAGCGTCCCTAGTCCACTTTGTTTTTCCACACCAAAGATCTATCATATAGATGGAACAAAAACCATATGGTCATGCAAGATGTTAGTAAACGTCATTTTAATTACACGAGTAATAAGAATTTTTAAATTTCAAATTTCAAACTTAACAAGGTCCGCAAATATTTTTTACTTCGCCTGAAAAGGTTTTTATTTTGTTTTGCGATTTCTTTTAGTTATAACGCAAAGGTTCTCTGTGGTTCTCTGCAAAAAAAAATGTATGTAAACACAGCACAAGTTTTTTCCTCTTTTTTTATGTCAAAATTTATATACGATTTAATGTACCGGACATTCGCGAGCACAATATATGGGGGCTCGTCATTGTGTAATCGTGTAAACCAACCAATGAAACGAAAAACCGACAGGTCATTGGGCCAAACTCGAAACGGAAAACAGGCAGGAAACGGGACAGAATTTTGCTCGTGGTGAGGCAACATGTGTGTTTGGTTGTTCAGTAATTTCAAATTCCTGTGGAACGGAAAAGCGACTGAAAACGGGAGAGAATAGCAATAGTTGTCATGCAGATTGAGCAGAAGGAGAGATATGAGTAGAATGAAAAGGAGGCAGACTCGAAGCAGGAAACAAAAAAAGAGGGCGCCAAAAGCAGTAAAGAGGATGCGTCGTATCGTAATTAATAGTGCACAATTAGCGCCGGGGATATGGCGGATTGTCATTAGAATTTATATGGGAAATAGCTTTAATATCTCCCATCTCACTTAAGAAGTTTAGTGCAAAAACTTTTTCGATTTCTCGGCATTGGCATCGACTAAGGATAGTCACACAGTGCAATCCCTCACTCAGGACAATACCTTGAGCTTGTTAGAAATGCTGTTGATATCTTCCCAATAATGCAAGACGTCTAGGAATTATAGACCTTGCGGATACGTGGACAATCCTTATGAAAGGAGCAACACCTTCAATGTCTGCTCAGGCTGGGATTGGGGATACTTTCAAGTCCCATGCTTATACGCAAAGTAAAAGTATTGCAGTAGATATCGCTAAGAATGAGAGTTTCGATCTTAACGTCTTTGTGCAGAATCTGGAGTCGAAATACGCAGCTTTCTTAGATGCAGCCCATAAGAAGATTGCACTTATCGGTTCACATGTTCTCATGGGTGGAACGAAGCGATGATGTTGAAGGGCATGGTAATTGGCATGTTCATTGCGAACACTTTTTTTCCACAAAAAAGTATTCTTTCATGCACGTGTTACCGTCGCATGCTTCATCGGAAGTTGCTGGTAGGCAAATCTCAGCGAACAATTTCCTTTAATGTCAAGGCTTTAGCTAATAATGTTTGCACGATTACTATGAGGCTACAAACAAAGACAATATCGGAAACTATTTACAAGAAAGACTTCCCGATTGGAAACGATCACAGATCTTATTAATAGACACGTGCATTTCAGAAAAGAAAAAAAGTACAAAATTCTTCTAGAGTCTGTTTTTGCGCAAATACGTGAATGACTTTTTTTGTCAGTACTTTCAGAATTCTGTTCATCAAAAAATTGGCTATGTTAATTTTTATTATTTAGTTTAATTTCATATTTTACATATTTATGATAAATACAACAAAAAAATTATCAATAAGTCTCGCTTGATGAGCGAATTCTCACAGTGTCTGTTGACAATGATACTACTAGACCATTCGTCTGGTTGAATTGCTTATTTAGCCGTCCACTCGACAACTACCTACTATACCTAGAAAAGATTTCTCAGCACAGAGCATACCTGACAATCGATTAAATTGGCCCAACACAATTTAAAGGAACCTTAAAATCAAAGTCCACTTCCATTTGCTATACGACGATGACGCTTGTACTTTCTTAAGTGGTTTGGCCTTAATTTCAGCTGTAATTTACATAACACGAATTATGCAGCGCATACATATATTTAGATAGCAATACACAAGGGCAGCTATGATCAAGTAATTCCACTGTGACGAATACTTATCCACTTGAACAAATTCTTTACTCAACTATAGTGAGTCGTTCGTAGTAAAACCGAATTGAAAAATCGAATCAAATTACCAACCCATCAATGTGCATAGGTATACTCATTTCTGTTCCACTAAATAATTAAAATTAGCAACCCGTGTTTGCTATTTGACCTCCCCGTTATTGAAACCATCAAAAGGATACTCGACCTGTATTGAGCTATCTATGCAATCGGGAAAAAAAAAAACTCTCAAGTGGTTTATTCTCAATGAATCTCCCCAAGTATCATCTCCGTCTCCGGTTGCGCGTAACTCAATTTGTAATGATATGAAAAAACCTCTTCGCAATTATTCAAAGTCAATTTTATATGAATTATTAAAACTGCATCCAACAAGTGTTTGTTTTTTTCTTTCTAATGCGATGAAGAGATGTGCTTTTTATAATACCATCCTCATCCTCATCTGTGTGTTCTCTGTGTTTGCACTACACCATACGGTCATACGGGATATGTACAGTGTACACCATTATCCGGTCATAATCTCTGGTTGACCCCATTTTTTAGTGGAAAATTTTCTCTCCTAAATCGTCTCCTATTAAGGTAGGCTAACAGCGACAATGATGTTGACAACAACGACGACGAAGCAGAGAACGGCGACGAAACTGCGATGCGATACAAAGACGAAAGTCTTTTCGCTCGAATCCGACAGCATTTGAGCACCTTCAGCTTTGCATTGTAGGTAAGGTATGTTGGCAATACAGAAAACAAAAAATAATAATAAAGAAAACTTAAGAAAGCAACGTGAAATGGCAACATATCCATTCGCTTTTAGCTGTCAGTGTCGCCGGTATGCACGACAACGACAACGATGCAAATCTATGAACCCGGCTCTCATTAGATCAGGGGGTGCACCTCGTGTAGTTGTTAGCCAAAGAAGAAGTGCTTGCTTTCTCCCTTTAACAATGTATATAAATGTACATAATGGTTGTGTGGATATATGGCATTAGTCCTACGACGACTGTTCCAAATGAAGAAGACACGTATAATGAACCATAAGGATCTGTTGTAGTTATACATTGTTCATCATAACAAAAGTGTGTGTATTGTTTTCTCTCTATTTTAACAGCTTGTACAATGTTCTTGGGATTCTAGAGTTTCGAGTTGAGATTGAGACTGAAAGTGCATTAAAAGTGTTCACACAAACAGTGTGCGCGTGTGTGCAATGAACTTGTTCCCATCCGTGCGATGAATACGATTTTGTTTTATTCAGATTGCTGTGATTTGACTTTGAATCACATTATTTAATCGTATTGTTCTCCTCTCTGGGTGTGGGAAACTTTCACACAATTCTATTGTGTTTGAATATAAAATTCGTTCAAGTCAATTGATTAAAAGGCTACATATGTGAAAAATGTGTGAGCAAGCCATACATGATAAAAATGGCAAGTGAGTCATGTTAATAACATGTTAGAAATATAACCTTTAGTACATTTTTACAAGCTTGAAGTAGGTATAGGTACATAAATCTCGATGATTGCTCCTTTTTCTAAACCTATAGAAAGATGTAATTTATATTAAACGCTTATCAGTCTGCATTAGTGGCAAAACGATTAAAAGACGTTTTACACGAATTACGTCTTCGCCGGTCACTGAAAAATATACCTTAATTAGCGGGCAGTATAACAGTAGCTAGTGCATTAAACTACAGAAAATGAGGATTTCAGGTTCAACTTCGATATTTCTAGAAAGTCTGACAAACATCCCAAAGCTAAATGGGGAATAGCAAGGGCTAACAATGATTCTGGCATTAATTATTATGAAGCGGTCCCTGACGAATTTCTTTTGCAAAATTTTATGGAGTTTCATTTGATGTGTTGTTTGTGAGAACAACAGGGTCTGGTAATAAACACGTTGGAATTATCGCTTTTTTTAACTACACCACTTATTCGTCATCAGATTGCAATTAGTGAACCAGTTGAATTTTTATGTCAGTCTTGCCCGAGTGACAACTTGCGCTAACTTTGCTTAAAATTATTGCATTGCGGCAAAGATGTCACATTTAAAGGTCGTATCGTAACGTCACGCACGGGAAAATCCATTGTGCAGGCGTAACGAGCACCGTCGGAGATTAAAAGAACTGATAGTTGCTTTAAGGTTATTGATCTTTTATCAGATACAACTTTTTAACTGTGCTGACTATTTTGACAGCTCTTGAACAATTGCGTGGTTGACTTCGAACGCGCAGGCCATTGAATGAGACTTTACTAAATGGCCCATTAGATTCCACTTAGCCAGGTTGGACTGTTTTTAAATTTGGACGATTGACTATAGATAAAAACGGGTCTTTAGACTACCTTTTTAATGTTAAAAGACGATATTAAAAACCTTAGCTTTCGCACATGAACACTGAAAGGATACTCTGAATGTATTTTTGTAATCAGCAATAGAGACATATTGCAAAACATACAGACATAACTTCAAACAAGAAACTGTAAGTTTTTCAGACTGTAATACTTGAAGATAAAGCGCATCATCCCGTTCTCGCTAGATTTTTGCATTCCATACGAACAAGTTAACAGAAATGGAATTTAGCAATGCAATTAAGTACGTGTTCGCACGCTAAATTCTTGACAACATGTGGGCCACGATTAACGGTAGTCTGGTATAATAATATTATGTGTTATACGTACTTTATTTGTCCACCGCCTATAACCAAACGTTACTACTGATAGCAACATTATTTTGAATTAGTTGTGGAGTTCATATACCTCGCAGTAAACAGGAAATCCATGCACGAATGGCACGCTAAAGGAGATCCGATGAATCGTTGCTACTTCGGTTTGGCAAAACAATTTGGTTCAAAACTTCCAACTCGAAGTCCGAAATGTATGCTTTACAAAACCCTGATCCTGCCAGTTCTGCTATAAAGCGCTGAGTGTACTGGGCTTCTTAAATTCTTCAACGGATTTTTGGATTTTTGGAGAAGAAAGTAAAGGGCGACCAGATAGCAATGGTACTTTTTCCATTTTTTATGTTTCAGCAGCTGTCAAAGTTAGCAAAGACATGGAGCTGTGAGAATATTCAGTAAGGTTTGCCGTTTCGTCAAGCATCATTTCAAGTTTGCCGTCATTATGGAAATTCCAGATAATTTGTAAATACTTAACGCGAATTTTGTCGTGAGGTCGGCCGTTATGGCTTCTGTGTGCAGGCGTTTGTAAGCCACCACCCAGACAGAGATTGGTGCGAAAATGAAGCCGCCGTAGCGACTAGTATCGAAGAAGACCCAGAAGACCCCAGTTAAATTGGGCATTGCCAGAGAGTCAACTCGGCGAATTTGGGCTAACATTAATATAAGATTGTGCTGAAGCAATAATTAAAGCCGGAAGAATATAGACAACCCCTTGAGTTCGCTAATTGGGCGATAACAAAGTTGTCCGGAGATCCGGATTCGCGGACAAGCTCCGTTTTTAGCTCAGCGGCGAACACAATCCGCAGGTAATCGACCAAGCATCAATTCATCCACAAAGATTGACAGTTTGGTAGGGTTTATGACATAAATAAGCACGGGTGCCCGTTAAGTAAAAGTAAGTTTCGTCCGCTTACATCCTACATTGCAAACTCATTCATGAAGTTTCATTTGCTCGAATACTCTGATATAACTGTGCATCCTAATGAAGAGGTCCTTCGTATTATCGGATATATGTTCCGTCTCGCTTAGGCTAATTAGACTTTATGGGTCAACACAAAAAATTAATTAAATTGGTTTTTCTATCATTACAACAACAAAAGTATGTAATTCCAACGCACTGTAACCCCTTTGAACATTTACTTTTTCGGATAGCTAAATGTGCACAGCTATATCCGGTTGTTCATAACCACACTGCAGGACATAAAATAGCTAAAGGTATATAATGTATATAAATGTATTTAGGTATATGACACATTTTGCATTAAGGAGAGCAAAAATCATTTAAAAAAACATCTCAATACTTGTCATTTAGCGAGAGATTGTGCAATAAGAATGTTATCATCGAGCGTAAATTGCATGCTGGCACTTTATGAATCGTAGTACACAAGTTTCCCAACTGTAATCGCCAGTACAAAGAAAAGCCCTTCAGCAGCTACAATAAAAAGCTATATCCATTGCTCTCAACTCCCTACCAATCACCAAGTAATCACAGCAATTGACATTCGATTACAGTGTCTAGGGTGACTTTCATATTGTTTAATTCGCCTCCATCGTGTCTATACACGAAGAACAAACACTTACCTGTAAGAATCATTAAGAGGAGATTAGTGATTAGAGACAGTGGTCACTTTAAGCCAGCGTTATGGCATTGGCTTTGGGACCAAGCGGTATGACATCATTTTGACACATGGATACATGGGTACATACTACAGACTTCCTAAAGATGTACCTATCATTTTAAAAATGGGGAACAAGCATTACGAAGTAAGCCATAATGTTAGCCGTCATTTAACAATGAAATATAATTTATGTTGTTATTGCTGCTTGGTTGCTTCCTAAAGAAAATTATTGAAACCGGTTTTTTTTGTAGGTAGGTATATTAGGATACATATATATATCAACGTACATATCAACGTACGTGAGCCGAGTTGAGCTGTGAAAAAATGTCGAAGGTAGAATTGGTTAATTAGCATGAAGATGAACAGTGTGCGGTATGCGATAAACTTGAAAATATATCAAGTATGAAAGGTGCGACAAGGAAAATATTTGTCAGCTTTCTCTTGTGGAAAATTCGTTACCAAGGTTGAACACAGAAGCTTGGCAACAAAAGCGTAAGAAATACCTAAAATGGACATATAGGTTGAAGACAGTTGAACGTATACCTAGTCATACCTATTAGAAAATTTTGGTATATTTTTTTTACAGGGTACCTACGAACGCTCAGCAATTTCCAGTGTCGCAGAATAACGAAGTTAAGGTTATGGTTATGGTTATGGATGCCCAAATAATGCGTTGTACTAACAGTGGATTGAAGCTAGGTTTACACTACATACGATGAAATGGTAATCATGGGAAACTCAATCCAAAAAGAAGTCAGGAATATATTTGCAGAAAAAAGGCCGCAAACCCATTAACGGTAACGGTCGTTAAAAGCACCATTTCAATAGACTATTATATTGACTTACCTTTGGCAAATCCCGGATATGATTCGCATCCAATAGCAACTCCTCGAGGCTTCGTGAGTAGCGAAGAATTTCTTCGGGCACAGTTGGCAACGAACAATGCCGTTTGTCGACAAACTCCACCTGGCGATTACAGCCCTTGAATATGGGAATGCACTTAAACATGATCCTGCTCCGCAGCTACCCTGTTTATTATTCTTCCAAATTTATTGTTGAGGCGAACAAAATTCGATAACGCGCTCGAAAACAATATTATTTTGTTTGTCGATTTCGGGAAACATGTATGCAGACAAAAATATGCACAACAAAACTTCACTCGCGGATTTCATACGCTCATAGGCTGAAATCTCCTTTTAAATTTATGGATTTATAAACTTATCAATATAAAACACTTTTCGCGTTAAAAAAAGACATAAATTACAGAAAAACGAAATTATATTTTTCTTCTTAGAACTCAGAAGTCTAGGGTAAGGTATTTTATTTTGACAGCAGTCAAATAACACTGTATGTACACATATCTCGCTCTAGTATCCTAATCCGATTAGAACTTTGCACGCGTTGGAATGGAACAGATGGATATTATATACAACACAAACGTATACGTATATCGTTCGCGGAGAAGAAGTGTTAAACAAAAATGACAGCAAGCAGCAGCGACGAGCGAAATAGGTATGAAACTAGTTTTTGTTATTTCTTGTTTTTTGTAATTATGCCTGCACTTTATTTTGGAATTAGTTTTCCAGCCGAACTCTATCTTCCTCTAGCGCTTATTAGTTTTTAGCAGTAGAACAAGAATGACAAAGAAAACATATTTCGCATAGAAATCATTTTATAAGGTGAGTTAACAGGTGCAAAAAGAAAAACCAAAATGGATTCTTATCCGCGGAATTGATTTTTCTTGTATGGCCTTCTACGTGCTGGGTTTTTCTTGAGTGCAGAGCTGGCGCACAAGATTTGGGTACATTTTTCAACAGCAAGCGACTGAAAAACAATTTCCCAACTGATGGGTCATTGAATATACGGTATTCGTATTAACACGACGACAATAAGCGACCGCGAAAGCGACACACCGACGAATTCGATGACACGCCCAAATTAGATGGAATTTTTTTTACACAGTTTTTCTGTTTGTGTTTTTTGACGGTAAGCAGCAGCAGTTGAGAGGTTTTTGGACAACTTTTTGTGTTTAATTTTTTTTTTGTTTTTGATTTTTTACTTGGGCGCAGCAAACTAGGGACGAAACGCGCTAAAATTGAAGGAATGAACCGAAACGCGGCAACAATTTTCTAAATGTATACATACGTTTATATACTCAGGTATATAACTACATTAAAAAAGAAAACATAAAAAAGCGACGACGGAATTTCAACTATACTACGTGCAACTACACGGAACAACACGGTCAACTCAACTGAATGGCGAATGAACGAAACAACGAGTAAACGCAAAGCGATGAGAAATTGAGAAAGCTGGTGGAAAATGGAAACGAAAGATTTGACGTTTGTTTTTTGTTTAATGCGTTCATACGCGTTGGTAGTGTTTTGTCGACTCGACTGTCGAATTCGAAAAGTTTGAATAGGGTTGCTTATGGGTATGCGTACCTACGTATCTAGCATCTTCCTAAAAAAAGAATTATCAAATGCAATCTACGAAATTTCTAGGAAAACAAAACAGTGTATTTTGTTCATAATACTGGAAATAACATTTCATTACCTACCTTTCGATTCGAAAGTAAAACCTGTTCGAAAGTTGTTTCCGATTCAAATTTCAAATCTTACTCTTTATAACTTTTAAAAAAATGTTCCGAGACTCGAGCCCTTATTATAATAATAAGGTTTGTTCGATGTGGGCCTAGTGCACTAGTGCGCACTGGGTTAACCCTAATAGGTCTGTTCCTTTACTTGTAAATCTTACGAATTCTTACGCATTTTACTCAATTGCCGTTCCTCAACTCGAAAAATTCGTAAAAGGGAGCGGTTTCGAGAGAGCAAGATATTTCTGCTCTTACTAGTTTTTACTCAACAAATTTCTTTGCGTAAGAATTGAAACAACTGTCAGTCACCTGAAAATTTACAGCTGATTTGAATTTGTTGTTCTATTTAGCATTTGGGTGGAATATTTGCGTTTGTGTTCTGCACAAGTTACTAAAAAAGCGTTCCTTAACTTTTGCGTAAGTTTCCCTTTTTGAGAGAGAATTCATCCCCTCCACAGGCATTTTTACAGTCTTTTCCATTTTTACTACAAAAGTAAAGTAACACACCTAATGTGTTCGATATAGCACTCAACTCGCCCTGGTACCTACTGAAAACCTTAAGTCAAGTAGACTGTAGTTGTTGTATTTGAATGCTTTCCTGAGATAGATGTTTAATAAAACGAACTGCTAGTTTCAAATAGGATGTAGAAAAAACAATTGACAACTAAAAGACCTGTAAGTAATGAAACAGATTCTATATGGCTGGAGATTTATTTTCTTAAAAAATGCTGAAGAGTTTAAAACAAAGTGCAAAATCAAGAAGAAAGGCTCTAAAGAAACCTCAGGAATATAACTAAATCCCTTTTTAAACACAGCAAAGACTGTAGCTGCGTTTTTTCTTCCTCGTCACTACTATGGGATAGGTAGGAATGTAAAACAAGCAATTCCTTCTTAAATATAACATCAAATACCCGTTATTTATCCTTAGGTATCATCCCGGGGATAGTGAAAATGAAAAGTATAACCAGCACAGGTTTTTTGCATTATCTATTAATAATATGGCAGTACCTATTCGTTTGTTTTTTTCAAAAAGTATTTAGTGTGTTGTGTGTAGTAGTGTGTTGGGCTACTTAGCCGTTTGGACTCGGCGTAAAATTGTAGGTCCCTTTCATTCGTCCCAAAAATTGAAAACCCACTCAAAACGAATGGTTGTGAGAAGCTTTAACCTTGGGTTCCACAGACCTGTCGCGCCGAAATATTTATTTATTTTATATCATTTTGAAATGAACCAACTTTTTTCGGGAATCCTGTACAGAAATGTTAACTGGGCACGGCTGTTACTAAAAACATACGTTTTCAGTCAATTTTTGTAACTATTTTGTTTGTAAGAATAAACGACAACAAAAGATTGCGAATCGATAAAATGTCAGTCGAAATAAAACATCGACGATCGACTTGTGATAAAAATAGCTTTTTAATTGACAATCAAAATGTGGCCCTCACTGTTTATTAGCGTACAATTTGTAAAGGCATAACTGCATATATGCGGTAATCTGCATAAAACATCCGAACAGTATATTATTTATTATTAACAGATTGGATAATAAAATCCCGTAATGAATGTCCAGAAGTGTTTAAATTATAAAATGTCAGTGGCCTATGATTGTATAGTTAGTTTCTCGATCCTGAAGTTACCAAGACGATGTTTAAATCTCAAGTTGAGGTCCGATACTAACTCACATTTGGACAGACTATCAGTAATTTTAGGCCACAATGAATGAACCAGATCCTATAATTATTAATCCTGATACGACTTCAGCCTGTAGTTGTACAATTTTTTGATCCATCTTTCTGTTTTGAGCTTATCGTCTCCAAAAAACTGTAATTATATAAATATTCAACCTATGATTTAATTTTTATTTCCCAACTCACGTTTTGATGAAATATCGACGATTCTTCTGGTTGAGTTTCATCGACATTTCTCTCAACTGATATCGTCTCGTTCTTTAAGTCAATAATGACCTTTTCGGGAACTTTTTTATCTGCAGTCCTGTAAAACGTTTCAGCTGTAAATGAATCCATTTCAATTAGTTCAATGGCTGTTTTTCTGGAAGAATTGGACTGAATTTGCTCTTCAATTGATGGTGGTTGGGTAGGCCGATAAACATTGGTGCTACTCGATTTAACAGAACCACGACTTCTAGAACTATTTTTGCTTGTTGAACTGCTGCTGCTGCTACTCCGGCGTATCCTCTTCTTTTTGGATTTTTTCTTCTTTGACTTTGATACTTTAGAATGGGATTTCGATTGCCGACTTTGATATGATTCTCTTCCCCCATCGCTGTCTCTTGATTTCGAACGAGAACTATGATGTGAACGTTTTGAAAATATGCGTTGCTCTATTTCGCTCATGATTCAAGCAAAAACCAGCAATTGTGACAACAATTAAAAACAATTACAATCAGTAGAAAACAGGGATTTTTTTATACTTTTTGTTCATACAAACAAGTTTGACAGGAAACTCGATCCACAGCACTTGGAAGCTGGACCTTATGTTTGACTTCCAATAGAATCCACTTTTGTCTTGAGGGTAGCGTTCAGGACTTACTACAATATTTTTTAACATCAACGAAATGGTAAAAGAGAATAGAATTGTATCTTCTTATTCCGAAAAGATATTTTAATACATCTTGGAGGAACATACATAAATTTAAGTCTTAAATAGGCAATAACATAAAGAACAGTACTTCTGAAATTCACAGTTGGTATTAACTCCAAGTAACAGTGACTTCACAGCAGCAGTTCATGTTAACAACTCTATGATGATGTTTTGTTAGCAAATTTTTTCATCGTCATTTCGCTTTCAGTGAGGCATTCAACAGTTTATACCACTTTTTCTCATATGGCACCGAAATGTTACTCTGCTTTACGTTGGTAAAGTAGGTATTCAATAAGAAACACATGATGTTGTTTTTTTAAACATCGGAAATGTTATTAAGATTTTTTTCCGTAAAATCTTTACGAAATAAATGAGTACGAAGATATGCTAAAATATAAAAAAAAATGAACTTGTAACTCCGGAAACGAACCCAATTCCAAAAAATGGCGGTTATTTTTTGTTATATTTTGTTATTCACCCATCTGGTCTAGAGCAATAGCTAACTTATTCCTTAGGTCGCGTGACTGGGATAGACCTGACACCTGAGCCACCTATACTCCTCCCCAGTTAGCGTTATTTTTTGCCAACTGGATCCGGTTGCGAATTCCAAGTTGTAAGGTCTTCTGTGCCAATGTACTTCTCTTCTGCATCGAAGGCTCTTTGGGTCGGATTGTTAGTGTCCATTTGCTTTACATATCTCATCGATCTTGTAACTCATTCGCATTTTTATTTTTTTTTTACTAGTACAGCTTGAAGAGGGCACTCTTGCCTGGTGTTCAGCGCAATAAAGCAGGGACTGGGATGATGAGGGTCTTATACGGAGTGTCCTTAGCGTTCTTGACAAAGCATAACTGCCCAATTGCATTATAAAACTAAACTCAAATATATGGCTGTCTATTAATTCGTGCCTCTGCTGTTGGCTTGTTAGTTTCGCAAAATTTTCTCAAGTATGGAGTCGAAGCAGTTACATAAGATAGCTTCCGACCTTAATGAAGCTGTGTTCAACATCGTAGATCATCGTCATCGTCATCGTCATCGTCACTAGACATGACTCTGCATACCTCATCGCTATAAACGCTATGCCTAAAAATAGATAAACAGTTGGTGGGTATCGAGCGAAACCTTTGGTTTTCTTCAGCATAAACCATAGTCTGAATATTTGGTCAGTTATAGAACTACCATTGTTTATTACAATCGAATACTTTTTCTTTCGATAACCCCAAAGATAAAACTAGTACTAGTTGTATGTGGTATATCAAATTTCTGAAATCCGACTTTCAACACAAACAGATTAGTTTTTACGAGTAGTTCTCATTTAAGAAAAAAAAAATTAAAGCACTTTCTATACAAGCCAAAAAGATTTCTTTCTATTGTTCAATTTTTTTAGTAAACACAAGAGAAAAGACATATGATTGTCTCTAAAAATTGTTATACTTTGCTAGGTACCCAACAAAAATCGTTTCGTTTTTGTCCTCCACAAATGAAATATTCTCGCCCACATTTCCTGGAATAAAAACTATAGATCCACGCTTAACCAGTAAGCCTTCTCCGTTGGCAAAACGAAGTTGTCGCTCTCCACTTAAAACCAATAGGATTGCACCAAACTTCTCCATTTTTAGTTGGTACTGCTTCATTGCCTTCGGTATGGACAGCTTTTCGACGGCGAAATCCTTAACCGGAGGAGTGAATCGTTCAAGATAACTATCCACTCGTTGTGGCTTGAATAACTTCTTTTCCGGCGGCAGTCCTTCATAGTTCAGCACCTTGATCAGACACGAGACGTCTTTGTACTTTGGAGTAAGTCCGGCCCGAATCACATTATCCGAACATGCCATGCATTCGATGCAATCCCCGTCTAGATAGGCATGTATTTCATTAGCTGCAAGGAATATTGCCTCTCCCGGCTGCAAACGAATCAGATTCAAAAAAAACAATGAAAGCACACCAACGTCACTGGGGAAATCGCTATTGATTTTGGCGAATGTGTCCAGCAGCCCATTTTCCTGAAGAACTGAATACGAGTTTGCTTGATAAAATGTACACAAAAAGGACGGCTACTTACCAGAGGAATAGTGTTTGGAAATGCTGTCAATACAGGCTGTAGTGAGTTCTTCAGGTGATGTCATAAGCAACTCATAGCAGGTACGCAATGCAGCAGCGCCAGAAGGTAGCTTTGCTACGTTTGCAGCACCAAGCAGTTCGATTAGAGGTGGCAGTTTGTTACAAAGGTCATGAATTTCGGAATATGGGCGGAAACCACAAAGCGCCAAGAATGGAGTGAGTGCTATAGCCAGTTCGGGCTTGTGATTGGGATCCTTGTATATCTCTGGCCGTTCAGCATGTAGTCTTTCAGCTTCTGTCTGAAAATTGCAAGTGATGAATCCCCCGATTTTTTAAATTAAATCTAGGTACCTACCTTGTTCGGATGTACTTGTATGCTTAACGCTTTGCGAATGCTAAGAACTTTGAATAGAAATGTGAGCTGTTCATGGCCACCTGTTAATTCAGTTCCATTGGCAGTTAGGAATTTTCCCAAATCGTCTTGGGTGGACTTGATTTTTGATGGTCCACTAGTGTGGTCCCCCATCCATAGCTCTGAATATGGCGTATTTTCATCGACATTAAATAATCCTGAATTCAAGGCTGCTAATTTGGCTACTTCAGAGTTACTTCCTAGTTTACCCCACTCATAGGTCTTAACATTCCCAACCAACTCCATTCCAATCAATTTGTTAAACGAAAGTACTCTGTGAATCTGGAATCGTCGAATACCCGCCAGGTCATCTGCTGAAGGTTAATTCCTCTGCTTTTATGTTAAAGTTTCCCCTCATTTTAATTTTTATCTATCCTTTTTGCGATTTTCACAATTTGTGGAAAGAAAACTGATAAGAAATGAAGGAAAAGTCAAAACAACCAAATGTCACTTCTGGCATCGTGTTTGACAATTGACAACATTGAGGCGGAAACACAAAGCTATGGGTGTGTTCCAGAAGTTGGTTTTTAAAGTTGCACTTTCTGGCAAGTGGCAACCCTCGCGACGTGAAGTCGTTAATAATTGACGTGAAATTTAGGAGCTACTTTATGAAATAAACACTAAAGCTTAGTACTCTGCTCAAGCTAAACTAAATTTTAGCTGCTCTCCATGACATAGAGAGCACTGTGGATAAGTGTCACAAAAAACAGCTGTTTTTTGAAAATAACTTCCTTGATTCAAAATGTGCAAGGTTCCATATCGGTGGATGTTGCTCCAGCAGTATAGCCAACTATTTCTGAGGACTTCCCTGTCATTTCAATTACACCCCGACTCCCCAGGAGATAATTTCTCTCAAACTAAATGTCTGGTATCTAGGTACCTCATATAATTTTTTTTAAATGTGCTGGGCAAATCATGTCATGAAATTTCATTTCATATCGGAACGGCACGAGAGACTGTACGTGATGTTTTGGTTTTTTGAATAAATAAACTTTTCAGCTGTTTGTTTTGTTTAGGTACTATAATAAAACAAACGCCACAGACCATTAACGGCATGAGAAGACAAAAAATGATATTTCCAGGCGAAAGACAAAAAAAAAAAACAAGTATCTGTAAAATTCATGTCAGACATCCATGCCAAGAAATAATTGCAGAGAGAGATAGCAAACATCCAATCATAAGCTAAAACGGAGTGACTCCACAAGACATTTCATCTCATGATAAGCATTATGAGAGAAATTATCTCCTGTAGAGTCGGAGAGTTAAAGACTCTAGCTCCAGGTACATTTATGTCCATAAACTAGACAAATTTTGTATATTTACACTCCCGCTCAACTGAATAGGTTCAACACTTCTAAAAAAGTAATATAGCAATATCTCTGTAACGGGACTACCGATTTTAATGAATTTTTTTTTGATAAATTAATTAATTAATAATGAAACACAAAAGCATGCATTTTCTAACACTAGTATATACTCATTATTTAATTTGTTTCAATAGCATATCTAACAAAAAAGGCGATTTATTTTGGCTCGACTGAATAGGTTCAGTAACTTAAAATTAAAAAAAAATTCTCAGCTTTGTTTCTTGTTAATATAAATTATACAGTTTTTATTTAATGTTAATTTAGTGTTTTGTACTCCCTTATTTGTTGAAAATAACTCTTACATACGGTTTGGAAAGGCTTATAATATTTTCCAATATTCCTAAGCGAAATCGTAGAAAAGGCTTTTTTAATGACTTCAAACAGGGTCACAGAATTGTCGAATTGTCTCCCGCCGTCATAAAGTTTCGGAGTTTTTGTTTATATTTTGTTTTCATATCGTCAACTGATTCAGTAGTCTAGTGTCTGTGTAAAAGCTAGCTTTTTCAGTTCACTTCAGCGTGCCCATACAAGTATTCACTTTGACAGTTAGCGTGCAGTTATAGCAACACGAAAAACCAAACCGTAAACATTTTCTTTTGCTTTTTTTAACCACTTAAACTTAATTGTTGAACTCAATCATGGTCTTAAAATGTTGCTTATTAATTGTAAAGTTAGTTTATCAAAAAAAAAGTAAGTAAATTATCTTCAATTTTTCTAGAAAGACAATTCATTTATTTTTCTGAACGAAAAAAAATTTACGTACAGAAAAATTAATAAATGCTTTTTTTTTCGAAAATTTCAAGATAATTTGTTATTTTTTTTTGATAAACTAACTTTATAATTCTTAAGCAACATTTTAAGACCAAGATTGAGTTCAACCATTAACATTAAGGGGTCCAAAAAAGCAAAATACATTTTTTTCGGTTGCTTTTTACGTATCGCTATAACTGGCCCCTTAAGTTGAAAAAATTAAAAAAAAAACATATCTTTTCAAGTTAACCATGCAAACCCATAAAATTTCATTGAAATCGGTTGAGTGGTTAAGAAGATCGACAACAGCGCCACCTATCGGGTCCAAAACTATCCTATCCATCAAATTACAACCAAACATACCCACCCACAAAATTTCATTGAAATCGGTTAAGTGATTAAGAAGATCGATAACAGCGTCACCTATCGGGTCCAAAATTATCCTATCCATCAAGTTACAACCAACCATACCCATCCACAAAATTTCATTGAAATCGGTTGAGTGGTTAAGAGGATCGATAACAGCGCCACCTATCGGGTCCAAAATTATCCTATCCATCAAGTTACAACCAACCATACCCACCCACAAAATTTCATTGAAATCGGTTGAGTGGTTAAGGAGATTTAGGCGGCGGCAAAGTGATGGCGACAGGCCAATTTCCGTCACGCACTTCCGCTTGGTCATTTCCGCTTTGAAGAATCGATTTTACTCCCAAGTCGCGCCATAAGATGTTTCACTTTTCACATCAAAAATTCCACTAAAAGCCGACCAATCAAAATTCAGTGTAACAGGCCGATTTTAAAAAAACAGCATAATTTTGTATTCACCATATGGTGACACATTCTCTGAGATAGGTCTGTTCGTAAGATATACGATTTTTCGGTTACCTTCAGAATTTCACCATTGTAATAATCCGACTGGAAGGAACAACCGTTTTTATATGTGAAATTATTTATTGACAATATTTAATTTTATAAAGGGATGAATTTATATATTTTAAGCAGTGCTTGGTGTACTAAGGTTCAAATTATAAAAAAATGTATAAGAAACATTACGAAAGCATTATGTGTATTGGATAAATTTATGTACTTGTATGAAGATCTTATTTTTGTTGAAGATTATTACAAACTACTTGTTCTACGAGTTTATAATTATTCGCTGTAGCTTTTGTATTTATTTATCTAAAGCTAGTATTAGACGATATGCTGAATCAGCATACGTATGCTGAAAAATTTGTACCAATCACAACATATCGTGTAATATCGAAATTTCTGTCATCATTTGTATGCTAAAAGTTGTTTGTTGGCAAATTTGTTGGCTAGTCAGCATATGTATGTAATACCCCTTTTGGGACCGTATGCTAACATTCGGACAAATTTTTGGCGTAAGCTGACTCGTATGATGTATGCTCACGAGCTAAAGTAGGCTCATGAGCATACGCCACATTTTTCAGCAAACGGCTTTGATATTTTTGAAGTTCGATAAATTTTGAACGCGCCGTTCGTGTTTTTTGCGATTTTTTTTTTGTCCTGGTTGCTTTTTAAAAACAAAATGGCTGAGTTGTTTAGTTCGCAGCTTGATAAAAGGCAGTGTTAAAGTGTTAGAAACGTATTAATTATATATTCACTGAAAGCAAATTAACTCTCAACCGTCATAATTCAAATTTTCCTAGTGAACATGCCCTAACCAGTTTTTCAGGATATTTAAAAATTTTATGAATTTCGGAGGTGAATTCACCAACTGTCCGCCATCTTCCGGGTGAATTTACGAACTCACTTATACTGGCATAGAAATGAGCTTGGATGCGTGACTTCATGAATTTTTCTGGGAAACAGCTTGTAGGCAGCCCCATTTCCACTGCAAAGTTATACATCTATGTATTCCATTATCTTTGCTCCATAATACGATATTACCCCTAACCAGTGTTGCCAGATTTTTAAAAATCAAAATGCTAAATCACATTTAAAAAAATTATAAAATGTATGAAGCCAAAATCAAAAAATGCTAACTTAAAAATTTGTTTTATCCAGGGTTTAAAAAAAATATATAAATCACTGCACAATGACGAAAATAACAAAACCTTTGGAAAACTAAACACAGATCAGTTAAGAAGCTCAACCTATAACGTAGCTTCTTCAGCCGGGGTAAGCTGAGCGGGAATGTCCGGGTCCTGTTCGGGGACCTAAGAGTGGAGGGGGAAAGAAGAAATAATAACGCACTATTTCCTTTAGAATTCACTATCGGCCTTACAAATAATAAAATTTAGTCTGGCAGTTAACGCAAAGACTACAGACTTTCCAAAATCGCTTTACCAATAAACAAATTTAGTCGTCAGCTTATCTTTAACTGTAGGGTTAAATATTAATGGTCAGAAAGCCATGTTTATGTCGTACACTAACCCAAATTATTATTCTGTCACAATTCGTTCTGCAAAGGAATGTTGCCATGCACACTCCAATTTGAGTAGTAAATCAAAATATAGTATTATATCTTAGGAGCTAGAAGTGTCAATCGGGAACTTTAAGTAACTACAATTTTTGATATAATTAAATAAAACTGTGTAATGGCGTTTTCGATTGAAGAAAATAATTGCCCTTTCTATGAAAAAAACAAATCTAGAGTGCTCTTTCTATGTTTTTCATGTTTCACTGAAAAAGAAAGTGCACTTCCAGATCAATTCTCAACACGAAAGAAGTGTCCGGAATATGTTTAAAGAAGTACACTGAATTCACCAACACACACAAGCAAAATGTCAAATTGAAATGTTTATTGTGCTATTAAAAACGAATTTTGTGCTTCGTGATCGGAAAATATCCAATTATAAGTGCAAATGTAAATTTCAAATGAAATATTTATATTGATTTGGCCAATGGAAACATTCATATTTAATGTACAATGCAAAAAGAGTAGCAGAAGAAAACCAAAGGAAAAGAGAGAATGCAAAAACTCTACCCAAATAAAACATTTTAAAAGCACATATAAACGAATATGTCCCGACAATTTATATGAAACACTTCTGCAACCGGTTAACAACTTTTACAAAACGTTTATTAATACGGAGGTAGTTAAACTCGGTTCTCTAAGCAAAGCGTTATTTGTCACGAAGCATTTTTTCACAATTTTCGTGTGAATTACTCCGCTTAAACTGTACAATATAAATTATTAATTCATTTAATCAAAAATATAACAACTGAAGTCAATTCGTTTGTTTACATTTTTGTTTGTTTTGCTCTATTTACACATTTTCGATGTCTCGTTTTGTTTTGAGTTTTATTTTAAAAATATTGTCATAGGTACCGATTATAAATAAATGTGTTTTTTTTTTTTATATTTAAGCTGAATACATAAGTTAAATCGGATTTAGTTTTCGTCTGAACTCCTGTTAAATGATTTTGTTTTTAAAAATATCCGAAATTCGTTTAAAAAAAATTCCCTTTAAGTGTAAAAATAATTGTTGCAAATTTATGTTTCAGTTAATATTTACAATTCTCTATTAGAAAAGCCGAAAATGAAAATAAATGAAATAAAACGACCAAATAAATTAAAATACCGTAATAAACAATAGGAGCATAATATCCTATGTCCACACGTAGACACTTAAAACAAATTGGCAGCACCAGTCCCATAAACAGAACCTAGATCTGACGCAACGAACTGGAGTCGAATTACCGCACCCGTGAGCGAGCGATACGTCACTGAATTTTGTTGATTTAACATGCAAAACAATAACAAATTCAGTCACGTATTGCTCGATCACGGATGCGGTAATTCAACCCCTGGGGTCGAATTACCGCACCCGTGAGCGAGCGATACGTCACTGAATTTTGTTGATTTTATATGCAAAACAATAACAAATTCAGTCACGTATTGCTCGATCACGGATGCGGTAATTCGACCCCTGATTTGATCGTTTTGATAGGATCCTTTCCCACCTACGTGAAGTTGGCCCGCACTTTTTCTAGAATGAAAAACGTGGAATGCAGTTCGATAGACATTCGTTTGTAGAGGTTTGTAGTGAAATTTTTTTCGTTTGTTATAAAGTTAGAACCATTAAAAAAAAATGTCCACAATTAGAACCATTAAAAAAAAATGTCCACAATTCCTTAATACCGCGTTATCTCTGAAACCGTACCAAGTAAAGCGATAAACTGTTTTATTTTCAAAAGTGTTCCACTTCACTGATCTAATAACACAAAACCGATTTAACCGTAATTTTACCTTCCAACTTTCAGTGTCCATAACTCAAAAACCGTTTAACTACAAACGATGAAATTTTGAATTTATATTTTATGCACCTTTTCTTATCTGCTGCATAAAATAGAAGACTGCGCGCACTACAGGTCATATTTTATTTCAAATTTAAGGGAAGCCTAAAATGACCTTGACGGACCATTTCAAATAAAAAGTGTCCAGTAGAGCGGATTGTCTTTTAATTGATAGCACCGATTAAAGATAAGGCATAGATTAGAAATGTGTAATTTCATCGTTTGTAGTTTAACAGTGTTTGAGTTATCGGGGTGCTTAAATAGGCTTTCAAACCGAATTTATCGAAAATTAAATCGTGTAAAAAACTTAAACCGTTAGTTGAAAATGATTTTTGTTGACTTTATTAGAAAGGGGTGGGTAGTTTCATTGGAAAAAAACATATTTCAACTTCCAGAGTTTGTTAGCAATGGAAATATGGAACCGCTTAAAAAATGGGCAGTCAAGGTCATTTTAGGCTTCCCTTAAATTTGAAATAAAATATGACCTGTAGTGCGCGCAGTCTTCTATTTTATGCAGCAGATAAGAAAAGGTGCATAAAATATAAATTCAAAATTTCATCGTTTGTAGTTAAACGGTTTTTGAGTTATGGACACTGAAAGTTGGAAGGTAAAATTACGGTTAAATCTCTTATAAATCATAAACCGTTAGGTCAATAGATACAGTTTGTGTGTTATTAGATCAGTGAAGTGGAACACTTTTGAAAATAAAACAGTTTATCGCTTTACTTGGTACGGTTTCAGAGATAACGCGGTTTTAAGGAATTGTGGACTTTTTTTTTTTAATGGTTCTAACTTTATAACGGTAAAACTACAAACGAAAAAAATTTCACTACAAACCTCTACAAACGAATGTCTATCGAACTGCATTCCACGTTTTTCATTCTAGAAAAAGTGCGGGCCAACTTCACAAAAAAAATTAAGTTTCAAGTTTGCTTAAATTTCATATAAATCATAAACCGTTAGGCTGATGGATACAATTTATGATTTATTCGATTGGTGAAGTGGATTACTATCAAAAATAGAAGATTTCATCACTTGACTTGGACCGGTTTCGGAGATAACGCAGTTTAATTTCGTCTGCTTAAATTGCATATAAATTCATTTCTATTGATACTAATTTAATAATTTTGGTTTCATTAGATAGAGCATACATGCCTTCTAACAAATAACTGGTTTTTATCGTTTGTAGTTGTCTAGCATTTGAAATATCCGTACCCTTAAATCGGGTTTCAAATAAATCATTATCTATTGATAAAATCTCAATTTTTTCTATTCCATTAGAAAGATATAATAGAAAGCATTAGAAAAAAAATAGATTTTACTATTTTAAGTTGCTTAGTAATCGAAATATTCATGTGAGTGTTTGCTTAAGTTGCATCTAAATCCTTTTCTTTGTGATAAAATCATAAAATTTGAATTGTATTAGATAGCCAGATATACAGACTTTGCAAAAATTATGTTTTTGTTGCTATAATTTGTTCAAAAGTGGTTGTTTTTTAAGGTTATTTAAAGGAATAGAAAAATTTGTTGGATAAAATCGTGCTTCATTCATTGGTGGTTGTCGCTAATTGACAAATAGTGACTCATATGGATGGACACGGTTGACTTGAAAATGTGTTTACCGTTGTTTGTTGTTGTTGAGAAATTGATATATGGTTGCAACTTTAAAAATATGCACTTTTTGACTTTGATTGCGTTTTATTAAGTTACGGTTGGGTGGATTTTGATATTTTGAATGCAGTTATTTAAGTTGGGATATGCTTTATGCATTAATGATCTTAAATAATTTCTCACTGTTGGAATTTCATAGTTATAGGTGCAAACACAAATGTCATAATATCTCCGAAATGAGACATTTTTGGGAAAAAAGAAAAGAATCACTACAAACAACTACAAACGATTTCGATTGCAACTGGCTAGATTTTATTTCAAAATCTCAGAAGTGCGGGCGGAAATTTTTTTCTAATGGTCCTAACTTTTTAACGGTAAAACTACAAACGAAAAAAAAATTCACTACAAACAACTACAAACGAATGTCTATCGAACTACATTCCACGTTTTTCATTCAAGAAAAAGTGCGGGCCAACTTCACGTAGGTGGCTATGATGTGCTTTCTTCAAGTATGCTAACGATCCAGTTGATAATAAATCTTTCGATGTTAAGCTTACTAAGCGTTCTGTGTACAGCTTCAGTATTGACATTGTAAACGCTCCTTATAAGAAAGCCGCTAGAGTAGGTATACGTATACTCTTTGTGTTTTAGAATTTTCTCAATTGTGCTAACAACACAGTGCAGCGCGGTTTCGACACTTTTGTGATTCTTTTTCTCAATCTCCTTGTTATCTATCTCCCAGTTATCTACAAGAAATACGATCAGTTTGCACATAATTTTCTATTTTAAAATAATTAAAAATACAAAATTAATTTGAAATCACTCTGTGTTACTTTGCATCTTTTGAATATATAACACTGTTTTGTTTACATGTTGCTTTTTGCAATGGAAAGGATTCTCTTCGCACAAGATGTCGTTCTTTTGTTTACATGTTACTATGTAAACGAACTTTTTTTTTTTAAATATCGCTGTTTTGTTTACGTTACTATGAAAATTTAAACTTGTCGGCGGCTTGTGTTTCTTTACTAATCCACTCTGAAACAGTAGCGAATGTGCTGTTTTGGAACATATTGGGAACGTTCGGATACCTAGTTTGTGTAAAACGTCAACTAGATTTGTCTGGACTAGGTATACGTACGCGTGAACTAGGTAAGTTTAGTTGTTGTTGTAAACGCACGGTTTATTTTTAAATGTTGACACTTCTAAGTGTCAAAATGAGGCAAGATCCCATTTTCTCGCAGAAATCTATGAGAATGATTTCCTTTCCGAAGTTATTGAATAAAATTTAAAATTGTTAAGAATATCCAGTCCCGTACTAATATGAAAATCTTTTATAAGAACAATAATTTATTTATGTCTATAACGTATTTGAGTTTAAAGAAGAATGATTCAAAAAACACATTTTTCAATAACAGAAATTTGTACTGAAACTTAGATCAATTAACGTATAGTAATTTAGTAAGCTGTCGTGTGAATTAATCCATAAGTATTTCAACACTCCTCCTCATTCTCACGATTAGATCTAAGATTGAGTCCACACATCTCTCTCAGAACCTTAGTTTTCTGGCCTGTTAAGGGCTTCGTCATTAGGTCTGCTATCATGTTATTACTTTGGATGTATTTACATTGCACCAATTGTTTGTCAACATTGTCCTTTACGAAATGCATTTTGGTATCGATGTGTTTTGTCCTTTTGCTGAGTTTCTCCTCCTTAATCATTTTCAGAACGCTCTGGTTATCCTCCCATATTAGGGTGGGATTCTCTACGTCAATGTTAAGATCTCTCATCAACTTTCGTAACCATAATGCTTCTTGACATGCTTCCGATAAAGCGATGAACTCTGCTTCTGTCGACGACAATGCAACACACGTCTGCTTTCGACATGACCAGCTTATCGCCCCTCCATTAAGAAAGAATATGTAGCCACTGTTTGACTTTCTATCTGTGCTTCCATCAGCCCAATTTGCGTCAGCGTACCCATGCATCACTCTTTCTCGATTGCCACTCAGTTTAAGTTTCAATTCTGATGAGCCTTTTAAATATCTTGCAACTCGCTTACATTCGTTCCAGTCGTTAGCACTTGGATTGCTTACTTTCCGTCCCAAGATAGAAATTGCAGCTGCAATGTCTGGACGAGTGTTTACAGCTATATACAATAAGCTTCCGATAAGCCGTTGATACTTCTTACCGTCAACTAATGAATGCTCTTGTTCTGACTCTTTTCCATACCCTTGATCCAATGGGTATGCAGATGATTTAGCACAATCCAGTCCAAAATCCTTTAGTATGTTTTCAATATATCTGGTTTGATTAATACTGAATACACCGCTCTTATCCCTGCTCACTTCTTTTCCAAGGTAGTTAGAGACATTTCCCAAGTCATTTATTTCGAACTTTGACTTCAAATATTTTTCCGTATCCCGTACTAATATGAAAATCTTTTATAAGAACAATAATTTATTTAAGTCTATAACGTATTTGAGTTTAAAGAAGAATGATTGAAAAAACATATTTTTCAATAACAGAAATTTGTACTGAAACTTAGATCAATTAACGTATAGTAATTTAGTAAGGTGTCGTGTGAATGAATCCATAAGTATTTCAACAAAAATACTAAAATTTTCTTTAAAATACAGTCTTTTTTGTACAAGTCTTCTCATTAAATAACACAAACATTAAATTGAAACTTTAATTTTAGGTGCATTTAAAATATTGGACCAACTTTTTTTTATTATACATATTTTCCTTGTCATTTTGGTGAAACGTCCAATCCGACAGAACACATAACATTTCATGTCTATGTAAACTCAACACTTATGTCGTTTTCCATCGGGACCACCAGATATTTGTTCAGATCTCAGATTTTACGCGTCTCATCATGGAACATGCAACGATTTTTATATTATGCTTTTGTAAATGTATTGACAGCAATATCAGCTGTTCTCTAGCAAAAATTAATTCTTGCAATTTAAAAATGTTTTTACGAGTCTTTTTGAGAAATTATTATCTTCATCGTAGTCTTCTTCGTTATATTCTTCGTCTTCCTCGTCATATTCTTCGCCTTCCCCATCATCTGAACTAACTTCCAGGTTACCATCGCCTCCACAGTACTCCGTGCCAGTTAAGTTTTCCCGGAGGATAAGTCTGTTCACTACTATATCAAAAACTGACGAACCGGTGGATGGCGGTGTTTTTTCAAACAGACTTCATCTCAGTCTCTCCTTCCGTCTTCCAAATAATTGTACTGCCGAGCCGATCGTTTCTTTCGGAGATGGCGGAACAGTTCAACATTCACCTCTCCATAGGTATACCAATCGCTACATGCATCTTAAATAAGGCAGAGTGCCTTCGAGAAAGCAAATCTTAGGTGGGCAAGTGGTATAACGTACCTAACGTCAAACCAAAGTCAAAGCTGAATTGGGAATATTCCTTTATGTGTCATCACTGGAATAGGCTTGTTGTACCTTGAAAAGATTTCTTTAGAAGTTGTTGAGTCTGAGATGAGTAGGAGGAGGAGACCATCCTTTACATTCTCTCTCTGAGCAGGAAGCTTCACTTGGAGTCTTTCTATTTTCATGATAAGAAGTAGGTACACATACAATTCACTTCATAAGAAGCGTAAATTGGTTTTGCAAGTGGGGATTGTATCACAATGGGCCTATCTATTACTCTTCGAAGTGTGCTGGCGTTTAGGTTAGGTTAGGCCACCAGTTATAGGTATGTGGCAACAACAAAAAAAACACTATTTGAAAATTGACAGTTTAGGGTTCTTAAAATGGGGCACTACGCTACGGTTTCCGGAACATATCTTTTAAAGAGAACACGTCCTCTTTTTTGTCAGCGATCTTTTTTAAACTAGGTTTGTTTGACGTGGGCCCTAGTGCCGACTGGGTTAACCCTAATGTGTTCCATATAACACTGAACTCGCCCTGGTACTGAAAACCTGTACTCGACAAGTGCCCTGAACTGACCCCTTTCAATTTGTCATGGCAAGAATTCATTCATTTCGCTTGCTGTCATTCATTTTGCAATGTAAAACTTCAGGGCAGCATATTTTGCAGCATTTTTGGTTGTTGACTGCAAAGTATAAAGAATTTCTTCTTTTTTCGTTTGAGGTATATGGTCAGGGTCACCCTACAAATAAATAAATAAATAAATCTTTTGGCGCGACAGGTCTATGGGACCCAAGGCCTAGCTTCTCACAACCATTCGTTTTGTGTGGATTTTCAATTTTTGGGACAAATGGAAGGGATCTACAAACAGCTAATTGAGAAGCTCATTCATGACAGTTTTACTATCGGATGTTTGTCAGACGTTCGCGAAAGGTGGCGCAGTGGAAAAAAGCCTTAAGATGTAATTTGCCCTTTCGGGATTCGAACCTGGAACCCCTCGCTTAGTAGCCCAATACATTACCACTAAGCCACTGCGCCGACATCAATGTAGTCGCATTAAGTCAACTAAGTATTTGAATGTGCCCAATGAATCATTTATAACAAATAAATGATCAAAAAGAAAGAAATCTGCTCTTTCAAATAACAAATAAATGATTCATTGGCACATTCAAAAACTTAGTTGACTTAATGCAACTAAATTGGTCTGGACTAGATGTAACCTGAATGCAAAAACTAGATTGGACGAGAACGTCACTTTTTCTACGTCAGCCACATGTGCGAACTTAGTACTCAGTCACGAATTTATTGAACAGTTTCGATGGCCAAAACTAAGATAAATCAAGTCAGCCAGCTGTCAGACTTACTAAACTAGATACTTGAACGGGACGTTGGGGACCATTGAGTGTGAGAGAGGGAGTATTCGCTAATTATGGTAATCTCACAACGTGAAATCGTAACCGGCTGTGAGTTATTCAAATACACAATAAAAGCAAAATCTGTTTTAGCCATTGTATGTGTTTTTTGTTGCGTTTTTATTAATTTCAAAAGACCTATAACTATCTTTGCTAGTACAAACATATATATCTTCGAACAATTGAATATTAAAAAGCTTGTTAGTATTACACATGTGTAGCATTTATATATTTGTTGTTCTTAAAACTAAAATCTGTAAATAGGAACTTTACTGAGCAGTCTCTTATAGCTTGCAGAACCATTTCTTGTTATTGATATACAAAAATCAACCAAAATCAGCTAAACAAAGAGGCTTAAGCTAGATAATACGAAAAGCATGCATATAGTCAGTCATTGCTACTGATCTAATATTTGAAAACATATCCGCAGAGTCATCATCTTGTTGTAGGTATATCCAAACATGTCTACTCGAAGGTGTTGAGGAATGGCGCAATCGATCCAATATCTTCACAATCTGGAATGGCTTTGCCTTTAAATTTCAGGCATGACTCAGCACATGTCTGCCCTTGGAAGTAGTCGCCAAACATCTTCTTGCACTGAGCGCAGTTATTTAAACAGACTTGAATGTAGTCCAGTCCACCCATGGTATCTTTGTGGTTTGAAGATATGAAAGGTTTTTGGTAAATAAATATATAAAAAAATTTGCATATCATGCTGTGGTTAAATACCAAATCGTTTTCCATAGCCAATAGCCGGAATTCCATTCGTAGAAGTGATGAAGCATGCGGCAATTACAACAGCAACGGCAGCAATAAAAACGGTCTTTGAGGAAAACATGTTTGATCTGAAATTTGCAGGTAATGGTAAAATGAGGTATGGTATGAGGTAAGTTATTCATTTCATTTAGTAATGTAGATTAAATAAATAGTGATATCATGGCTTGGAATAATAACCCGCAAGAAATCATTGCAAATGTTGCCCGTAAACACTGCATTGCTGTCTTAATATAGATATCCGAATTCCCCTAGGGCTGAGATACTGTTCTCGCATTTGTCTCAAGAATAAAAACTAAGTGATCTCATAAGCGAAAGGCCTAGGGTCCTATACCTTTGTATGAAAAAATTTTGCATCATCAGAGATTTTTAGTTTCTGAGCAAAGGCCTTGCTCTTAAACATTACTACAATCTGGTTTAAGCCACAAAAATACTTTGCTTAAAGGGCTGGGTGGATTTGCTTAGGCATGAGAGGCAGCAGAAATAATATAGGAAAGTTACACGGATAGATGTAGTGCTCAAATACACTATTCACCTGCCAAAAGGTGAAAATAACTCAAGTCAGAGCTAGACCTACAATACCACCAGCATATTTTGCCATGTTCACAGATACATCTAGTATTTACTTGCTAACACAGTAAACAATAAAAAAAACTACTCGATTTTTAATTTTACCGGATTCTATCTAGTTCTAGGGATTAAAAATCAATTACCAACCAATTTACAAGACTGTTGTTTTAGTTCACCCTTCGCACAGCACCTCAACGTTCGCTCTATAAATTAATTTAATCTGCTTATTCAAAAGCTGCAGTTTATCATTCATTGGAGATTGGAACCTTTCGTAAAAATCTTATTAACAGAAACTGTCACAAAACATGTTGGTACCAAACGTTTTTAGTAGAATAGAATCACATAAATACACATGCAGTGAAAGTCGTTATCGATTGTCAATTTGATGCCGAACTGCTGGTATATTTGTTTTCTATCATTTAAATTTAAAAACTTACCAGCAAACAGCCTCAAGACCCGAATCACTGAATGTTTCTTAATTAATTTAGAAGAAATAGCACTTTCCCAACGTCTGACAAACATTTGAAAGAATTTAACTACCCTGACGAAGCTTTTTCATTTAGCTAAAGAAGATAGTCCTAGGGTCCTGTGTGGAGCTGTTGTTGCACCCGTTGTTTGTTTATTAATTAAATGGCAAAATAAACAACACTCAGAAGCCGAAACTTATTTATTTTATTAAACATTGAATAAGCAAATCAAAAATGTCACTCACACTATGAATAAAAAAATCACTTTGAAATAGGTACTTGGATCGCACAAACCACAAACCACTAACTAACAAATAAAATTTGAAAATGTAAACAAACTGGATTGCAATTAAATGTTAGCAGCACTTCTTAACTACAACCGTCTTAGATCAATTAATGTTAAACAATAAATTGCTAAATCTCGCTAGTGTGAAATTTTATACTAAAATGTTTGCCGGTAGTTCGACGAGTGCGGATGATTGGAGATGGACACGCGTGTGTGTCGCTTTATGCAGAGCGTTACAGCACTGCTTCAGCAATCCAACAGTCATGTCTTGAAACCAACCGTAAACAAATAGCGATAAACTTGTTTCGCACACTGATAATATAAACATAACCAAAGAGCTCAATAATAATATCGCCGATTTTGAACAGGTATTAATACCTAAATATAAATAAATACAAGAAAAAAGTAAACACAAATTATCATTTCGTTTAGCGGCTTGTCACACGACAAATTGCTGACAACAAAGAATCCAGTTTTGACGGTGGCAATTCTTTTGTGCGATGCAAAATAAAAATAATAAAAACTACTCAGACCGAACGATGGCAACATCGGAGGCCGCGGCAGAAGATTGGCAGAACATTATTTGGCTTCAGCCACGCTAAATTTTTACGGCTTAAAAGAACATTAAGAACTTGTTGATTAGTGATTTAATAATTTAAAAAAAAAATACTAAATTCCCGCTGAAGTGTTTTTGTCGCCAAGCCAGACAGTAAGTGGATAAAGGGGTGTGTTCATTTGCTATTTCTATAGAGATAGACAATAAACTTGTATTGGGCAAGCGAGCATTTCGGATAAGAATGGTCTTCTGGTATTCTTAAAGATTGCGCGTTTCGTCGCGGAAGTTTTTTTTTCGTGAGCTTAACGGAACTTTCCGTTCTGGTAAGAATATGTGCACAAACAAAAGGTAAATAATGGCGACAATATCTCTTCCTTCTTTTCTACGATGTAGATCCCCTGGTAGGTGAAGGCTGTCTGTGAGATTTTTTCGCTTTAGGTAAGTGCAGCATTTTCCGGTCAAATTGGTGGTTTTCTTCGCAGTTCGTTTAAGTGAGTCGACATTTGTAAATGATTCTTTTGAAGCACAAGGTCATAGATATACGTGTAAAAGGACGGTGCGCCGATACTTCCTGCTTGAGAACTTAAACTGCCTACGATCGTAAAATGCATCATTTTGTCGAAGCAGTGACCACATACCTAGTGAGAGTTGCAAGGTTGCTACCGAAAATATGCAGGTACGTAGAAATGTTTCTTTTTTTCATTTAAATAAATACCACATCCACATCCGGGGACGGACTACGGCCTACGGGTAAAGGCTCAGAGACTTAGCGATGGGTATTGTACCTAGTAGGTAGCAAGCAAGGGTTTCTCTTGTCATAGATAGAAAGGGAAATGTGGCTGGGCTGTCCCAAGATTTAATCGTTGAACGCCAGATTGACCACCTTGTGTTTCAGAACAGAATTAGAATACCGGGAAGATAAACTGTTCTAAATGTAGTTCATCCAGAACAATTAAGAGTATTTTTTTTCACAATTTGTGCCTAGATTTCCTGCGTTTTTTTTTTTCGCAACTGCGTTAGGAAACGTTTCGAATTAACTGCATTCAGGTGGTTCGCAAGATCAAGCGAATAATTATAACTGTTAATCAGAGTTTCTATGAGCTATGAGGCAATTGAGTACCAAAGTCAAATATCGCTAGTTATAGCATACTCAGGGCCTTAGACCGACCAACGAGGTAGTTACTTCACGCTTCAGTCCAAAGCAAGTGCATGTGACATAACGAACAATTATAACAAAGGGAGTAGAATTCCGAAATCAAATCAAAAGTTCCGTTTTCCTTAGATAGATGCCTAGATCACTGCTCTTGGCAAGGCTGCTGGTGATAAAGATGCGAATGTTACAGAATGTCGGATGATTTCCTGAGGCGACTGAGGTACTAGTAAACTTTCCCTACCAAAACCTTTGAGTGTTCGATTTAGAACACAGTGTTTTATTATGTAAAAAGAATGGAAAAGTTCGTAATACATATTGCAAAAATCTACAAAAAATATTCAACACGTGTACACTGTACATACCTCGCTTTTCGAAATACGGCTTATGTTAAAAAGAACGGCAAACCAGTTTTGAATAGTTAAACATAAAATAGCTAAGACAAATACACTGAGATAATTAATGCTAATTGGTCACACTTATTCAAAAATTTCAAGTGTGTCATAATTTTATATGCATGATCATTATGCTATTGCGTAAATTATTAGTAACCTACGATAGAGATCAATCATTAAAAAAAAAGTTTTAGAGTTAATTTGTTTAATACGGAAATTAATTTATTTCCCCAAACAGACCTATAAGATATATCGGATGAATTATCAACAAATTCGGACCTAAACCTATCTCGCCAAATGAATAGATTTATACGTTAATAAGATTACTCATCCAAATTTACTAGGTGATTAGCCCAAGGTATAAGCTCTCTCGCAAGCATGTCATACCGAATCCGGTATTTTGTTCAACAACCATGTGCTACGATTATATTTCGTTTTGATCTCGGCGGTAGATTGGCATTATTAGTTTTGCACTCTCACATCAAGTTATGTATATAAATGTGTAACGACGAAATAAGAAACTATGACGCGTTAAGAAACACCGATGAACCTTGTATATAAGGGGTGATTCAATAATTCAATGATAATCATTTATAGGTCTGTTGGGAGTAGGGACTAGGGGGTGACCGTATGGAGTACGACTTTTGGTTAGGAATGTGAAGGGCTGTGTTTCACAAAACAAGAGCATGGGTGATGGCATGGGTCATAAAAT